>CM073523.1:10000000-11250000 GCA_037074615.1 Leucaena leucocephala | reverse complement strand
TATGTGTATCAAGCGACTACTCTACTAAAACTTGAAGCTAAGTCACCAAGTTGCTTAGCCGATTTCTTCAATTCCCAGCTTCTATCTATAATCAAAATATTGGATATCCACAAAACAATGGCAAAAATGAATATGCATAACAACTTGCAAGGTATTAGGTGCAAACATAATTTTCTTACATGCAGAGTAAAACAAAAATGAAGAGACGGCAAATGGACATATACCTGCCGCACAGCAACTAAATATTTGATTCCTAAAAGGCTACCATGACGAATCTCCCATTCTGCTCTACACTGAACAAAACATGAACAAAAGCATAAAGATTAAACACTAATCAAAGTCAGGAAACAAAAAATAAAAAGTTTGAAAGAAAATGAACTTATTAAAAGGGCTATACTGTTTAAGTAAATTTACAGTGTGTAAGTGCTGACTAGACAACAGCCATATATTGGCAGTAATCAGTAGAGTTCTTAATAAGTCTTCGATGTCTTCTCTAGTATTTGACCTATAAATACAGAATTACATGCATCTCAGACTCCCAGGCTACAATTCACAAAGGCTTTTGCTTCTTCCTTTCTCTTTACTTAATTCACATTTGCAATGTCAAATTACACATAGCAAAAGGAAAATGCATCTTTACATGAAATTTACCTGCATTTTCAACAATATATTTAATGTTTCATTTACTAATGCCGGATGCATGTACTTAAATGCAGCGCCTAATGCTTGCGCACAGGTTTCCCGTACAGGAGCAACAACCTGATCAGAGACATAATCCCCAAAGCTGCAACAACATAAAATGATCAAAGAAAAATTAATACAAACATGCAGGCAAAAAGGAAGCCCTACATACAGAAAGAGCTAGTTCATTCCTTACAAGACATACAGAATGAAAATATCATACCGATCTAGTGACAACACACACAAGAAGCGTATTACACAATCTTGAAGAAATCCGTAGTTTTGAAGCCAGGAACTTTTAATCACAAAAAGCAAGTTCACAAGCTCACAATTCTGAGGCAGCCTATTAAGATTGCCAGATGCAATCTTATCCTCGACAGAATAATCCTTATCCTCAGCTATATTAGTAGGTTCCTTGCATGAATGACATAAACCCTCAGAATAAGATTCTGGAGCCAAGCCCACAGAACTATCATTAAATTGTCCATTCCTGTCATCCATAGACAAATTGCATCCAAGAGTTTCAGTGCCAATGCAAACTTCAATATCACTTCCATTGCTGCAAATGGTCCTGCCATTCATGGAAGTTGATGATACATTATTGGTTGACATACCAATGACAGCAAGAGAGATAACTCAAGAGAGAGAACCAGAAAACTATGAGAGGTTTTGTATAATATTCTTGCTTGTATTGCTTCATTGTTGTGTTACATATATATACACATATGAGATGATTCTAGAGACTGATTTATGGGGATCTTATAATCTGTACAATAAATGCAAATCACCCATTATCCTCCTAATTAATAGATATAATAGCAAATCACTCATAATCCTCCTAATTAATAGATATAACAGCAAATCACCCATAATCCTCCTAATTAATAGATTCTCCTATAATCCCTCCTATTATCTCTCCATTTAATGCTAATATTTACAACACTCCCCCTCAAGTTGGAACATAGATATTTATCATGTCCAACTTGCCAACCAGATATTCGAATTTATCTCGTGTCAACCCTTTTGTAAGCACATCTACTGTTTGTTCTTTTGAAGGAATGTATTTGAGATCAATTGTCTTTGCATCAATCTTCTCTCGTATGAAGTGCCTGTCAATCTCTACATGTTTTGTCCTATCATGCTGGATTGGGTTATGTGACATGTTGATAGCTGCCATGTTGTCTGAGTGTAATCTAATAGGTAGTTTCATCGGCATTCTCAATTCTTCTAATACCCGCTTTACCCACAGACCTTCACAGATTCCAAGAGCTATAGCTCTAAACTCAGCTTCAGCGCTGCTTCTAGCAACCACACTTTGCTTTTTACTACGCCAAGTGACTAGATTTCCCCATACATAGGTAACATAACCTGAGGTGGACCTCCTATCATCTTGATCACCTGCCCAGTCAGCATCTGTTAACATCTCTACACTTCTTTTATCAGATTTTTTAAACAAGAGGCCTAACCCAGGAGAGCCCTTCAAGTATCTAAGAATTCTGTAAACTTCATTTAAGTGCTTTTGTTTGGGGTCATGTGAATGTTGACTCACCACACTAACAGCATAAGCAATGTCTGTTCGAGTATGAGATAAGTAGATTAATTTTCCTACCATGCGCTGATATCTCCCCATATCTACAGCTTTTCCTAGGTCTTCATCATCGCTGATTTTATCGGCCCGTATCGGAGTATTACTTGGTCTGCAGCCAAGCATACCTGTTTCTTCTAAGAGATCTAGTATGTACTTCTTCTGCGAGATACTGATCCTTTTTTTAGATCTGGCGACCTCCATACCTAGGAAATACTTCATTTGTCCTAGGTCTTTAACCTGGAATTCTTTATTCAGTGCTTTCTTGACCCTGTCAATCTCTGTTGGATCATCACCTGTGAGAACAATGTCATCGACATATACTGCCAATACCACAATTTTTCCATTTAGATGCTTGAAGAATAGGGTGTGATCACTCTGTCCCTGTGTATAGGTTTGAGCTTTGAGTACCCTGGTGAATCTCTCAAACCAAACTCGAGGAGATTGTTTTAAGCCGTACAATGATTTCTTTAGTCTGCACACTTGATTTTCCTTTCTTCCAGGGAATCCAGGAGGCATTTTCATGTATACTTCTTCCTTCAATTCCCCATTTAAGAATGCATTAGCAATTTTAACTGAGGCGTGACTTGGCAGGGGTATAATTTGCAAATAATGAGATATCATCAGTCATATGATCAGAGGCACCGGAATCTATTATGCAACAGGGACCGGTATTTTTACCTTTAATGGTTGTAAGGGCTCTAAAGAAATTACCGCGCTGTACCACAGTCGCAACAGATTGTTTACGAGATTGATTTTTGCCGGTGAGACGTTCCGGCACAATGAGGATGGCCGACCCTTCAAGGCCAGCGACTTTGGCTGAGCTTGGACGTGACCCACCATCAGACACGACGGTGCCGTCAAACTCCGCACCAGAAGAATTTGCAGATCGGATTGCCTGCTCTAATACCATATTGGTTGACATACCAATGACAGCAAGAGAGATAACTCAAGAGAGAGAACCAGAAAACTATGAGAGGTTTTGTATAATATTCTTGCTTGTATTGCTTCATTGTTGTGTTACATATATATACACATATGAGATGATTCTAGATACTGATTTATGGGGATCTTATAATCTGTACAATAAATGCAAATCACCCATTATCCTCCTAATTAATAGATATAATAGCAAATCACTCATAATCCTCCTAATTAATAGATATAACAGCAAATCACCCATAATCCTTCTAATTAATAGATTCTCCTATAATCCCTCCTATTATCTCTCCATTTAATGCTAATATTTACAACATACATCTTCAAGCTTTGGCCTCTTAGAGTTTGACTTAAGCTCATCCACTGAAATTTGCATATTCAAATCTATGTCCCTATCTCTCTTTAATACATTTGAAACACTTTTATCTTCAAATTCAAGAAATAGTTCTCCACCCAAGCGTGAGTCCGGTTTTAATACTCCAGCAGATGCACCTTGATGAGTTAAAATCTCCCTCAATGCCATCACACTGCCATGGCGTACCTCCCAAACTAATAATTTGAAAAGTAATTATTTAAAGAACATTAGGAAAATATACATAAAAAACAATCAAAAGTCTATGTTTAGCACACTCCTCCAAAATGTGCTAAAGAAAATGCAAACAGGGTAGTATTACCGGGATCAAACATATCAATAATAAGCTGCTCAACAAAAATGTGGAAAGGCCACCGCCCATCTCCATCATGATCAAATCCATCTTCATCATGATTACCATAAACAAAAGCCTGCGTAGAACACCAAATTCAAAACATAGAATCATACCATGAGTTTGAAGGTGGAAATTGAATCAACTTGCATTATAATAAATGAGGTCAAGAGAGAATCTTTAAAGACACAAGAAATGTAGCGCAACTTGCTTTGCTGCTTACTAGGATGCCATGTAAATCAATCAATAATAAGTACAATACGTATAAATTGCAACCAGCAAGGGTTAAGTCCAACTTGGATTGTGCAATAAAATCATTGTGTGAAGGCATGCCCAGCATATTAAATGCCACATTACATATAGAAGAATCAAGTCATCAACACAATAAATAATACATTACTGCTATCAAATAATAATAATAAATGGTACATCACCTTATTGTAATTTACTGAATCATGATATGTGCCTCTAGAAGTCGTATTTTGAGCAAGTGATGCCTCTGTACTTCCATCCTCACACCAGCCTTTTGTTTGGTCTTTTGAGTTCATTTTTGCTTTACGTTTTAAGAGATTCCGTTCTCTTGCACTTGGCCACTTAGATTTAACACTAGGAACCATATTGGCAACCATTTTCTGGATGTTATTATGTACAGAATGAGATGTAAAAACTCTATGATCAATTCCATACGGACGTAAATCTGATTTATATGCTATAAGATCTTCATGTCTTATCACATCACTGATATCCATGAATTGTTCGCACACATCCAAACCTAAAATTAGGTGGAAATATTTATTAGCACTAGAAGCATGTTATTGAAATGACTTAATGAACAATACTAAAAGGAGCAATGCATATAGTAATAACCATGGATAAACACATGACGTGATAGCAGACAATGCGACATGTAAAATTAGTGCCCTCAACCACATAATATTGTTTAAATGTCAAACAAGTCCCGCAAGAAATGTGTACCAATCAGATTGGACTCTGCATATTCCATAAAAATGTTTAGCATCCCCCAGACCCATTATTTAATCAGGACTTCATTTTTCTTGTTGATGCCCAACAAGAATTCATATACATTGTTTGAATAATACAAAACATCACACAATCATAGCTAGATACTAACCTAAGCGACGGCGAAGATTTTGCTTCTGCCGAGCTAACCGCTCCTTTGGGTTTTTTACATTATCACTTCCTATATCATACTCCTGAAATGGAACAAGGAATAAAACATGAATCTATTAACAACAGAAACAACTAAATAAAAAAATATTTTAAACAAATAAAACAAGTCCAGCTACATACATTTGACCTCTTAGAACACTATCTTATCCTCCTCTCTTGAGAATCTTTTTTATTTGTTTGGCGATCATTGAATCCCCAACATGCAGGCCCAATAATTTGAAAAAGTTATTATATTTTGTTAGTTATTTAATTAATTATCTAAAATTAAGTTTGGATATTATTTAAGATCAGATTTAAATATTAAATTATCATATCTTAGAAGAATAAATCTGAGAAATTAGGATTATAAGAGATTCTAGGTTTAGCCTATTAGCTTATATTTTTGCCTATATAAAAATTTATTTGTATTCTCATTCATTAAAAGGATTAATAATATTTTGAAACTTTTTCCCTCTACTTTCAATCCTTCAAATCTCCACACGGTATCAAAGCTAGAAAGGTTAAGCCTCAAGTAAAGGCACGCCTTCAAGTGAAGCCCACAAAATCTCATATGTTATGGGATTAGTTCATCTACCTCAAGTGAGGTTAGATTAGTGTGCAAACCCAAGTGGGTTACCATGATTGTATGAGCAAGTTGCTCTATGATGGAAGAGGATAATTTGAGTCTCTTCTCACAAAATCTCATAGGTTATGATATTAGTTCATCTCCCTCAAGTGAGGTTAGATTATTGTATAAACCTAAGTGGGTTACCATAATTGTATGAGCATATTGCTCTTGAATAACACATATGATTCTTCATCAAGTTCCTCTCTTGCAAATGTTCTTACCAGGCATCTAACAATAATGTTTTTCAACAAGTTCGCAACTTTGTCTTAAGATCCAGATTCAAGATCCAATCAACTTCAGTTCCGTGGTCACTACTGGTTTAAAGATTCAAAGTTCTGGTTCTTCTATAATGATGCTGCTCATATCCAAACTGTCTCCTAGCTTGAGGGGGAGTGTTGAGAAGTACAAGTACTCAAGCTGTGAATCTAGCTTAAGGGGGAGTGTTGAGATGCGCTAGTTTAGAATTAATTATTAATTAATATTATATTTTGTTAGTTATTTAATTAATTGTCTAAAATTAAGTTTGGATATTATTTAGGATAAAATTTTAATATTAAATTATCATATCTTAGAAAAATAAATCTGAAACATTAGGATTATGATAGATTCTAGGTTTAGCCTATTAACTTATATTTGTTTATATAAAGGCTTATTTGTATTCTCATTCATTAAAAGGATTAATAATATTTTAAGGCTTTTTCCCTCTACTTTCAATCCTTCAAATTTCCATAGAAAGCTATGGAAAGGGAGAAGAAGAGTAGATCTAGAATCTTGCAAAGAAGAAGCTGCCAAAGGAGGAGATGGTTTTTGTAGATGGCAATGAGGATTTTGCAGGAGAAGGAGAAAGACTTCAAAAAAGGTGGTGTGTGCGAAGAAGGAGGTCTATGCAGATAGAGATGAAACTATGAAAAGTGGCCAGAGATGAAGCTGTGAAGGAAGGCTAGAGCTTCAAATATGGCCGAGGTTGAAATTTGTGATTGTGAAAATTCTCAAGGGAAAAATGGTTTATAAAAGATGGATTCCCAGGAATCAAAAATTTTCCAGACCACTCCCTTAGGAAATTATTTTCCAGAACGATTAAAGAGGAGCTCATGAAATATATTTCCATTGAAGCAAAGATGGGAATCTGACAATTCTTTTTCCTTTTCCTCCCAACCAAACAAGACATTAGTTTAGATTGAATGGTAGGTTTCTCCTTACTTGAGCCACACAGTGTATGGAAGTTGAGATTATCACCTCTCACATATACTGTATCGAACCATTATCGAATAAAATAAATTATTCGCTCATTGTCTCTCAGTTCTTTCATCACATGGTATCAAAACCAAATTCTAATGCAAAGACGTATGGATTATGAACACACTACTGCATGATTTATAAGATAGCCAATGAAAGTCACCCAACAACATTGCACTAAAATCCTCAGCAAGATTCCTTGCATTACATCTTGAATCGTAGCCCATCATCCAAATGGTTTACCTTCAGCATCCTTAGACTATTGAATAAGCTCTATTATGCAGTTCAAAGACTGAAATTTTAATTCTCAACCCACCTAGCCTCGAATCAGCTCACTATTTAAAAGAGCACCATATATTTAATTATTTACCTTGCACCACAGTAGCCTCAAGTCAGTGACCTTGGACATACATCCGGATCCTTTCAATCCATCTAGAACTCCAATCTTCTTTGAGAGACATTCTCTACGTGGTCTACTTCCTCAAATCACCTAACCATGAGAGGTTCAGGTCTAAATTATAGATTTTGCGGACCTTTGGTCATTATACCTATGTTGAGTAATTGTTTGCTGCAAGTGAAAATTTCTTGACCCTTAAACCAAGGTATGAACTATATTTCACCAAATCTGTTTCACATTTTCCTCTGTGAATACTTTCTGTATAAAGGATCAGGTTGACGCATTTTCCCCTATTTAGCTCCCATTCAACGGAGGTTGTAATTGTGACAAAGATGAAAACTATTGTTATTGATAAGGTGCTAAATCATGCATTTTTGTGACAAAGAAGTTGGTTATTTTGACAGCATTGTTGCTGATAGCAGAATAAATTTACAAGATCTCAACCTATAATGCCAGATGACGTAAAACAGGGGAGAGAAGAGAGAAAGAGGAGAACAAGGGAGAAAAAGCCTTATCCTTATTCAAATTCAAAATAAATTAAATCCTAAAGATAATGTCTAAATCTAAATTACTAAAACATAAATAAATGCCAACTGGGTTTCACATCACGGAGCATGTCAGCCTTTCATGTTTTACAATAGCTTGAATAAATGTCATTTCTTGACAAATAGGATTTCACTAGAGATATGTTGTATCTTCCACAAGACTTGTGGTGAATCGTTGCAAAATTGACACAAACCCATGCCAACAATTCCAAATCTACTTGCATCATAAACTATTATAAAATTGTATCATTCTATCACAAATTTATGAGAGTTAAGAACTCTTATTGCTACAAAGAAAACTGCTTGAAAGTTAGTTCAATTCAATAAGTATTCATAGTACACATGATTTAAGTTGATTAAAATAAAATGAAGATGACAGACCCTTCAGCCCCTATATTTAGACTTTGATGAAGTGTACAAGGATGAATATGATGGGGCAATTGAGGGAAAAAGTGCTGTACTTAATAAAAACATCAATTGTACTTACTCATTAGGGCTTCTAAAACTAATGCAATTAGAGTCCTCCAAGCACTGGTAGCACACTCAAGATTCAGCAACCGCAAAATAAAAGTCCACTCCAAATGTAGTTGAATGCTGGATGTTGGAAGTGGACCTCTTCTATTGGGTCCATTCAGCCTTTTAACCCTAGTTTTACAGCTACAGCCATCAGTCAAGATTATTATCTTGATTAGATTTAAATTCAACATTATTTTAGGGATGACAGTATAATGTTTTTCCTGATTTATTTTTCTGATACTTATGGAGGAGCATTTTGTGTGAGGTTTGTAAACCTCTCCTCTCCTACATGTATCGCCATTCACAGTGGAATAAAGTAATCTGTTCAGCACATAATATTTTCATGGTATTAGAGTGACACAACCCATGTTGTTCAAAGATGTGCTGATCAGAACATCAAAGCTTTCACTGCTGCCAATTATCAAAACCCAAAAGCCGTCGGCGCTAGGAGTCTCAACAGGGATGGCCAAATCAGGAGGGGACAGTGCAACTAGTTTAGTGTCTAGTTTGGTGCCTAATTCTCTCTCCCAAGTCATTTAACCCATCGACTCAATGGCAATAACTATCTTCAATGGTCCAAAAATGTGCTTATGTTCGTTGACAGGACAAAAAAGGATAAGTATCTCACCTAGAATCCCACGCCACCAAAATTAGAGGATCGACAATAGAGACATTATGTGTAGAGAATAACACCATGATGACATGGCTAGTTCACTCTATGAACCCTAACATTAGCAAGAACCATCTACTTGCTAGCTCTACTCAAGAAACCTAGGAATTAGTAAGGAGCGCCTACTCTGTGAAAGAGAACACGACAACAATCTTTCAAGTTAAAAGGATGCTTTGTATCCTCATGCATGGGGAGAAATCTGTTAGACAATACTAAAGTGCTCCTATGCAACTCTGGCAACAAATAGACCTTTACGAGGTACACCAATGGTCGTGTCAAACTGATGAATTATACTTCAAACAAGTAATTGACCGAAAAACAATGCTATGAATTTCTACTTGGCCTTAACAATGTCTTTGAAGATATCCGAGGACAAATTAGGAGTGTGAAGCCTCTCCCATCACTAGAGGATGCTCTCAATATGATCAAGAATGAGGAAAGTCGCAAAGAAGTTATTCAGAATCCATACCATATTTCCCCTTAACCAGTGGCTGAAGGTTCGGCTATGGCAGCACGTGGCAATCCAGGGGTAGATCTAAAAGGGAAGAAGTCCCTAAAGTGTGACCATTGCAACAAGAATGTCCACACTCGCGACACCTGTTGGAAAATTCATCGCAAGCCTGCTCACCTGAAGCAATGTTCTAAAGGTGACAATAAGGAGCTAATGATAGCGAAACCTTGAATCACGAGGAGCTCACCATGTTACGAAAAATTCTAGATAAGTACTCTCATGAAAAACCAAGTGAGAAAACCACTCCCTCCATTACCTTAGCTCACAAAGGTAATATATTACTTACAGCACTAAAGTACAGTTGCCGGGTCTAAAAATATATGGGTGGTCAGTTCTAGAGGTACAGATCATATTACTAGATGTTGGGAGTTATTTTTTGAATTTAGCCTTCACTCTGAGCCTTCTCGTGTTCAAGTTGCAAACCATACTTATGCAAAGGTTGTGGGATCAGGCACAATCATTCTTTCTGAAAACATTGTCCTAGAAAATGTTCTTTATGTGCCTGACATATATTGCAACTTGCTGTCTATGGTGTGTAGCCTATAAATTAAATTGCCAGGTTATATTTGACAAATCTCACTGTGATTTTAAGGACTTACCCTTGGGGAAGGTGATTGGTAATGCCAAGGAAAGTAATGGGCTTTATTATCTCGAAGGAAACTCCACAAATAAAGGCTATGTGGCTGCTTCTGCAACTACTTCTACATCTACTATTTCTGCTATGTTGCATGAAGATATTATGTTATGGCAATCAAGACTAAGTCATCCAAGTTTTGACTACATGAAAATTTGGTTTCTAAATTCTACGAATAGAATAACTTCTCAATTTCATTGTGATACTTATCAATTTTCCGAACATACTTGCAATTCTTATCCGCCTAATCCTTATACACTTATCCAATCATTTACCCTTATCCATAGTAAAGTTTGGGGACCATATAGAGGTGGTTTGTCACTTTCATTGATGATCATACTCAACTAACGTGGCTTTTTTTTGTGAAGGATAAACCTGAAGTGCTTTTCCTTTTTAAGAATTTCCATGCATTTATTCAAACTCAATTTCACACTTCTATAGAAGTTTTTGAAGTGACAATGGGAAAGAGTATATTAAGTCAAAGTTTCAAACTTTTCTTGCTGAAAAGGGTATTCATCATCAAACTTCTTGTGTGAATACACCTCAACAAAACAGTGTGGCGAAATAGAAAAACTGACATCTTTTAGAAGTGGCTAGGGCTCTTTTACTTGTCCATAAAGTACCAAATATTTTTTGGGGGATGTTGTTCTTACCGCTACTTATTCTATTAACCGTATGCCATCCAAAATTTTAAAATTTCAAACTCCGATTAAAAAATTTATGGAGGTTTATCCTAATTCACACCTTATTAACCCTCTTCCCATAACTTAGTCCTCTAGTAAATAAATCTCTAGAGGGTAACACCATAGCCATATACCAACTAAGGCAAATATTTTGGACACCAAATTACATAAACCCAAATACCCCCAGGCCCCACTTTCTGAGCAAACCGCAGGTTTCTAAATCCTCTCTTCCTTTCTCTCCATTCCTAACCACAAAAGGTCATTTTCAATCCTCTACACCAAAACTTCTCAGATCACGAGTAAAGCTACATAACATAACTGAATATTGAACAATTAAATATAAATGAGAGTAAATTGTCTTCCTAAAACAAAAAATTCACCTTCTAAATATTGGCCTGTAGGAAATTTTTCCACTTCCATCCAAATTATTCCCAAATAGGTCAAAGGCCTCTAAAGAAGTCTCAATCCTTCCTGCTGACGGTGATCTATGTTAAAGCATGCAGCACTGCAATGTTCATATCAACCAAGTCCTTGCTACATCATTTGCCCAGAGTCGTAACCGCTCATGTTTCTGATATCAGGATTTTTTTATTTTCTTAATACTAACAATTTTTTTAAAGAAACATCTCTATTGGCTTCTTTATAACTTCCTTAACTTCCTAAACAACAATGGTGGATTTTTCAAGAAACTTAGAAGTTTGCTTCCAAGAACATACAGTATTAGCATATGCAACATTGCAATCTCAGCATATCTTCAACAATATAAAATGATTATAATGTTTTAACCCCAAAAGGAAAAATAGAAGGTAAAGATTTACCAAGAAACTTTCATCTTACCTGTCCTCCAGATGCTAATAAGGCGCCAAATTCAAGAACCTTGTTGAGGTCAAAGCTACCAAGGAACAAAAAAGTAAATATCTTCCAGAAATAGAGTTTGAATTTCAAATCAAAAGGAAATATGTATTGACAGATAATGAACATAGTCCAACCTCCTAAATGCACTTCCCGTAATTGTAGATTGTAAGTAAGGCCATGCACACATATCTTCAACACTAACAGATATCCCAGCTTCAGACATTTTTATTGCAACAGCAGCAATAAGCTTATTTAAGCTTGTGTGCTTCACATTCTCAGCAATAGCCCCGATTGCATGGGCAGCTGCAACTCTTGTATCCCAAGTTTTACTGAGTAGATATTGAGATACCTAATCACATGACAAGGAGGTTTAAAAAGTATAAATCCACCAAGAAAAAGAGCAAGAATAAAACAACTCTCACAAGTCACAACACACAATGACAAACATTGTAAAAACAGAAACACACCATAAGGTTTTCAAAAAAAATAACATGCTGGTAGGGACGCTGATCAAGAATGATAAGAAGCCAGGAAAAAGAACAGAAAGAATCGAAAGAATGGGAAAGAAGAAGAAAGAATAGTAACAGACGAAGAAGTAGAGAAATGAGATGAAACGAAGAAGAAGAAGAAGAAAGGAAAGAGAGATTGACGAAGAGAAGTCAGAGAGGTAATCAATGAATTTCTACGAGTCTTATTTCATATCCCTGCAGTATATTTCCATTGCTATTTATATATGCCCTGTAACTAATGCTAACTGTCAGTAATTATAGTAACTGTCAGTAATTGCTATAGTAATTATTTATATCAATACCCCCCCTTCAAAACAACCCTTGTCCTCAAGGGTTAGAAATCTGGAATTCAGGGAATTGTTGTTGTAACTTGTAGAGAGATATCCAAGAAGCTTCTTCTTCAGGATATCCCCTCCATTGTACTAGTACTTCAGTAATAATTCTCCTTTTCCTTCTTCCAATCCGATTGGCCAATACTTTTTCAGGGTATTGAGAACTAGGAACAGTAGGATAGTCAATAGGGGGATGTCTTTGCTTCACTCCAGGATCTGGACACAACTTTAACAATGATACATGAAATGTAGGGTGAATCCTGGATTCAGGTGGCAGTTCCAATTTGTAAGCTACTGGTCCTATCTTCTCTATCACCTTGTAAGGGCCATAGAACCGAGGAGCCAACTTCTGAGTGCTTCGAGTTGCTGCAGAAATCTGTCTATAGGGTTGGAGCTTAAGAAAAACCCATTGCCTAATTTGAAAATCACGATCCGATCTCTTAGCATCTGTCTTCTGCTTCATTGTATTGGCTGATTTATGCAAATAGTGCTTTAATACAGCTAGCATTCTTTCTCTTGCTATAAAGCTCCTATCCACATTTTCAATGACAGCTGTTCTAGGAATGTAGGGAGAATAAACTGGAGGTTTCTGGCCATATAGTAGTTCATATGGGGTTGCCTTGGTGGAAGTATGAAAGGTTGTATTATACCACCATTCAGCCAAGGGAACCCATTGACTCCACTGCTTAGGATTTTCCCAACACATACACCTCAAATAGGATTCTAAGCAACGATTCAGTACCTCTGTTTGCCCATCACTCTGAGGATGGTAAGCTGAAGATAACTTTTGCTCAATCCTTATAACTCTAAGAAATTCCTTCCAGAAGTTACTGATAAAGATAGGATCCCGATCACTAATAATCTCCACCGGTGCTCCATGAAGTTTATACACTTGGTCAAGGAAAACTTGGGCAAGTGAAGAAGCAGTAAATGGATGAGACAAACAGATGAAGTGTCCATATTTACTCATTCGGTCAACTATAACCCAAATTACCTCCCTTCCATTAGACCTAGGAAGCCCTTCTATAAAATCCATGGATATGCTTTCCCAAACCTTGCTTGGGATTGGCAATGGCTGCAATAACCCAGGAGAGGCCACTGTTTCATATTTGCACCTAGCACAAGTATCACACCCTTTTACATATTCTTCAACCTCCTTGCGAAGATTCTTCCACCAGAATAAGCTGCGGATTCTTTGATAAGTGGCATTTATCCCAGAATGACCTCCTTGGGCACTAGAATGAAGCCAGTCAAGAATTTTCTGCCTAATCCCAGCCACATCCCCAACTACAATCTTGTTGTCTTTTCGCAAAATAGTTCCATCCCATGAAAACCTCCCCAAAGAATTATCTGCTTGCTGCTTAATATATGAAAAAATCATTGTTATTTCAGGATCAGCAGTCCAAGACTCCCTTATCAGATCTAATAGTTCTGGAGAAGCAGTGTCAAGAGCCATCTGTAAAATCTGTGACCCATGTATTCTAGAAAGGGCATCAGCTGCAGAATTGTCACTGCCCTTCTTGTACTGAACCTCGTAGTCATACCCCATGAGTTTAGCCATCCAATACATCTGAAATGGCGTCTTGAGCTTCTGTCCTAATAGGAATTTGAGACTTTGTTGATCTGTTCTTATAATAAAATGTGCTCTTTCCAAATACTGGTGCCAATTTTCTACTGCCAATACAACCGCCAGCAACTCCTTCTCATATATTGAAAGTTTGACATGCTGTGGAGCCAATGCCTTGCTGAAAAAAGCAAGTGGTCGCCCTTCCTGCATAAGGACAGCTCCCACCCCTGCCCCACATGCATCAGTCTCAACCACAAACACCTTAGAAAAATCAGGTAGACCTAATACTGGAGCTGAAACCAGAGTGTCTTTCAATTTCTAAAAAGCAATTCTAGCTTGCTCAGACCAAGAGAAACTGTTTTTGCGTGTAAGGAGGGTCAAAGGTCTAACAATCTCCCCAAACCCCTTCATAAACCTCCTATAATAACCAGCCAACCCCAAGAATCCCCTCAGCTGCTTCACATTTGTGGGTTCTGCCCATTCCAAGACAGCTTGAATCTTCTTAGGATCTGTAGACACCTTTCCAGCTGATATTATGTGCCCTAAATACTCCACATTCCGAGCAGCAAAGGTGCATTTACTCCTTTTTACAAAAAATTGATGGTCATGCAATATTGTCAACACAGTCTGCAAATGACTTGCATGCTCTAGTATTGAAGAACTATATACAAGAATATCATCAAAAAAAACCAATACAAATTGACGAAGGAAAGGCCTAAAGATATCATTCATGGCTCCTTGGAATGTAGCTGGAGCATTGGTTAGCCCAAAAGGCATGATCAACCATTCATAATGTCCAGAATGTGTTTTGAATGCAGTCTTGTGACAATCTGAAGGAACCATTCTAATTTGATGATAACCAACCCTTAAGTCCAACTTAGTAAACCATTAGGCAGATTGTAGTTCGTCCAATAAGTCTTCAACCAGAGGAATTGGGTACTGATTCTTGACAGTATACTTGTTCAACTCTCTATAATCAATACACATCCTCCAAGACCCATCCTTCTTCTTCACTAAGACAATGGGGGCAGAGAAGGGAGAAGAACTCTCTTGGAGCATCCCACTCTGTAAGAGATCTTTAATTTGTTGCTCAATCACATCCTTCTTTATAGCAAACGTTCACATGGCCAGTTGTCTGACGCAGGTAGGTCAGTTTCGACATTGGCCTCTCATATGGTGGACCAAACGTTCCCTTCAAAAGCTCTACATACTCATCCCACGTTGGCCGGTAGTTCCCCCACCGTCGTTCCATGGCCAGTTGCCATTCAAAGGATTCTTCATCCAAGTTCACCGCTGCTGCATCCACTCGACACTCCTCTGGAATATTCTCAACTCTGAAGTATCGTTCACATCTTGCTATCCATGACTGAATACTTTTACCATCGTACTTGGGGAAATCCATCCTTGGTATTCTCGGTCGACGGTGATCGTCGGGGTTAGGATAGTTGTTCCGATGATCACCGTTTCTG
Source organism: Leucaena leucocephala (assembly GCA_037074615.1). Lineage (NCBI taxonomy): Eukaryota > Viridiplantae > Streptophyta > Magnoliopsida > Fabales > Fabaceae > Leucaena > Leucaena leucocephala. Next base: position 11,234,369 of record CM073523.1, on the reverse strand, counting down.
TTGGGGACCCCGTGACCGCGATCCTGCACTTCTTGGCGACGCGCTGCATTTCTGCCGGAGGGCTCGACCCACATTCTGTAGTTCGTCACGGAAGCCCAACACTGTGTCTTGCAATTCATCCACCGCTTGCAGCCTCTGTTCTACCGCTTGCATACGGGCGTCCATTTGTTGTCTTGTTTCCACCATACAGTGTCGCGCAACCGAAGGTCCAAAGAAGGTGAAGCTCTGATACCACTTGGTAGGGATGCTGATCAAGAATGATAAGAAGCCAGGAAAAAGAACAGAAAGAATGGGAAAGAAGAAGAAAGAATAGTAACAGACGAAGAAGTAGAGAAATGAGATGAAACGAAGAAGAAGAAGAAGAAAAGAAAGAGAGATTGACGAAGAGAAGTTAGAGAGGTAATCAATGAATTTCTACGAGTCTTATTTCATATCCCCGCAGTATATTTCCATTGCTATTTATATATGCCCTGTAACTAATGCTAACTGTCAGTAATTATAGTAACTGTCAGTAATTGCTATAGTAATTATTTATATCACATGCAAAAATGCACATTGACATGCATATAGCATTTTTGCGAGAAAGCAACCCCACAAGCCTTTTAACACTGAAATGGTTTCTATATCTAACACATTTGGTCACATAAAAACCCATGGAATCTAAAACAAGGATAAAGACAAGCCTATCACAACCTTGTGCAATTATCATACGATAAAAATGTTGGGGGCAAGGATTAGAACTCTTGACCATCAGATTGACAAGACTTTGATACCATATCAACAAGAACTAGCTAAGAAGCCTAAGCTTTTAGGTGGAAGCCATGAAATGCTTTCTGCCTCTAAAATTAATTTTAAACAAGTAGAGGTAGGTGTGAGGTCAGAATCAATTATTATTTTTGAAACCTAATAACTCACCAAACTGACATAATGAAGTAGGGTCAAAAATCTAACGTAAACAGCACAAAATGCAATGAAAGCTCGGAGAATAAAATATAAGAGTAACTTTGATATGTAAAATCAAAATAAGCAATTTAAATAGTTTTATTATTTTATTAGAATTGGAGTGGCACCTATTGCGGAGAAAATAGTGGAGAACCGTCTTAGGTGGTTTGGACACGTACAAAGAAGGCCAAGGGATGCGCCGGTGAGGAGGGTGGATCAAATAGTATGGAGTCCGGTTAAAAGGAGTAGAGGAAGGCCAAAGAGAACGCTCAACGAGGTCATTGAGCGGGATCTCCTGGTCAATAACCTATCCAAGGATTTAGTTTTTGACAGAGCACAATGGCGTCGTATGATCCATGTAGCCGACCCCATTTAATGGGAAAAGGCTTTGTTGTTGTTGTTGTTGTATTATTTTATTAGAATTAGTATTAGATATTCTGCAATATTAGGATTAGATATCATAATAAATATATTATAATATATTAGGATTAGATATTATAATATATATTATCATTAGATATTATAATATATTAATATTAGATATTTAATTAGGATTAGGATTTCTCATCGCTTATAAATAAGGGTGATCATCAGTCTTATTGGGATATGTCTTGATTATGTTTTGAACTCTTGAGTATTCAGTATAATTTCAGTTTCTCTTCTATTCTCTTTCTATTCTTCTTGATTTCCCTTTTCTTTTTATAATTATATAACAGTGGTATCAGAGCGGTCGTTCCTCGGCCACTCACAAGAATCAATAACAGAATGAGCATGGATATAGAACGGTGTCTTCAAAATATGGCGAAGAATCTTGACAGGATGAGCATGGATACAGAGCGGTGTTTTTAGAATATGTTAAGTAATCTTAACAAGATAAGCGCCCTTCTGCAGAAAACTCAGCCGGTAAAGAAAGATGTGGCAGAGTCATGGAGAATATTACAAAAGGAAAAAGACATTTCTGGTGATCAAGAAGAGGGCCCAGTAGCTCAAGAAGATGAGTCTCCCCTTTCAGCACCCATTGATGAGCAAAAAGATATGCAAGAAAGTCCCAAGAACTCTAACCAGACTTAAGATTCTAATGCGGTATAGATAACAGTTCAGAAAGGGTTAAAAATTCAGCCTATCATTCTTCAAGATGCAAGAAGTTTAGCATGATCAAAGGAGATCAATTTTCAAAGCACAACTGATGGTTTACAGGAAACTTCACACATAACATGTAAAAGGAAAGTGATGAAACCAAAGTTTAAAGCTGATGGATCATTAAGTCTCAACTTTTGTGAGGGGTTTAAGAGTGCACTTTGCAACATGTCTTCAAGTTGGGCACTGATAATGTTGGCGATCTCAAATCTCCTAGTCCAGATTTAGTTCAAAGGAAAATTGATTAAAATGCTTCTTAGCTCTAATTTAGTATCGTTCTTGGTACTTGACCCTTGGAGACAAGGGTCTTTTGAGGAAAGAATATTGATATGTAAAATATAAATAAGCAATTTAAGTCGTTTTATTATTTTATTAGAATTAGTATTAGATATTCTACGATATTAGGATTAAATATCATAATAAATATATTAGGATATATTAGGATTAGATATTATAATATATATCTGTTGGACCTATGGGCCAAATATCTTAGCTGATTGCCTTGCTGATTTGCTAATATTCTGGCAGATTACTGTGTTTAATTCTTGGGATTTATTTCCTGATTCTACTCTGATTTGTTTCCTGATTTTGTGATCCTAATATCTGGGAATTAATGCCAGATTTCATGGGATATTATTCTTGACTTTATTCTGCTGTATCCTAGGCTAGAATCATGGCTGATCTCTCCTCTTTGATTAAGAGCATGTATCTATTTATAATCTGTGAATATTGGAATGAGAACAACGCTTCCAGATCAGAATTCTTTGATCTCAATCTACATGGTATCAGAGCACAATGATACGGTTCGGATTTGGCCTTAATTCTGAGAGTCATGGCGCTCAATCAACTCAGGAAGTGATCCCTAGGGGTTTGGCAACAGCAACTCAACCAGGAAATCACACACAGACCGATTCCAGTTCTGTCTCTGTCACCATCCATCGGTTAAAAGGAGAAAACTATGTCCAGTGGGTCAACAGCGTACGCCACTACGTCATGGGCAGAGGGAAATACGGATACCTCACAGGATCTGTACTTAGACCCCTTGAAACTGACGAGAGGTATGCAACCTGGGAGCCGGAGAATTCGATGGTTCAAGTATGGTTAATCAACTTTATGACCACCAACATCAGCAGCCACTTCTCATTCTTCATGACAGCAAAGGAAGTCTGGGATGCTGCCCGAGACATGTTTACTTCACAGAAAAATAGAGCCGCAGTGCTAGAGATTGAGGGCTTCATTCATGACCTTAAGAAAGGTAATCGCTCAGTCACATAATATTACACTGAACTGTTTGTTAAATGGCAGCAGCTAGATACATATAATGTGCACGAGTAGAAGCACCCTGATGATGCAGCCCTCTACAAAAAGATAAAAGAAGAACAGAGAATCTTCAAGTTCCTACTTGGTCTAGATGCCGGGTTTGAGGAAGTAAGGGCAGAATCATGAGTCAAGAGATTCTACCCTCAATACGTGAAGTTTTCTTCATTGTTCGGGCTGAGGAAAGCAGAAAGAAGCTGACCTCAGGAGACTGCTTGACTGAACAACCACCTAATGCATTAATGACGAAAGGTGGGATGCAAGAAGGAGACAAAAACAAACAGAATAAGTGGTGTGACTACTGCAGAAAGAAAGGGCACACCAGAGAAGTTTGCTGGAAGTTGCATGGAAAGCCTCCCAAAAAGGGAAGACAAGAGGGAAAAGCATATGCTGGGTCTGCTGAAAGCAATCCCGGATCTGGATCTGGATTAAACAAAGAAGTTGAATTTTTGAGGAAGATACTCGAAAAACATGAGGCTCCAGAAAAGGTGATGTCTTCAGGATATATGGCTCACACAGGTACAATCATTCTGGCTCTAAAAACTAATGTTCATCACAAAGCTCTTTGGATTATTGATTCTGGAGCTACTGATCATATGACTGGAAATCAAGATTTATTGACTGATATAAGGCCTTGCACCTTGAATATATTCATTCAAGTGGCTGATGGGAAATCTGTGAAGGTTGAAGGCCTTGGTACAGCACATATAAACCAGAAATTAATTCTATCCAATGTTTTCTATGCACCTGAATTAAAGTGCAGTCTTCTTTCTGTGAGAACAATAACCCAAAATAACAATTGTGATGTTCATTTTTCTGCTTTTGAATGTTTATTTCAGGATCCGGGGTTGGGGAAGACGATTGTTGTAGCTAAGATCCTAGAAGGACTTTACTGTTTGGACCCTTGTCAACAAAAGCAGTTCCCATACAAGGATTCAGTTGCTCTATCTGCTGTTTTATCAAATAAAGATGTGTTACTGTGGCACTATAGATTAGGCCACCCTAGTTTTCATTATATGTCCAAACTTTTTCCTCAATTTATGAATAAAGGTGCCTTGCCTTCCTCATGTGAATTTTGTCAACTTGCTAAACATACTAGAACAACATACAATAGCCACCCTCATCAATTCTCCCAACCTTTCAATCTGATCCATAGTGACATATGGGGACCCTCACGGATTACATCCCTTTCAAATGCAAAATGGTTTGTCACATTTATAGATGATCACACACGGCTCACATGGGTTTACCTCATGAAAGAAAAATCTGATCTTCCTTTGACTTTCATAAACTTTCACAAAATGATTACAACACAATCCCAAAACCCAATTCGTACCTTAAGAAGTGATAATGGGAAGGAATACATGAGTGGGACCCTACAAAATTATCTTAAAGACCATGGGATTCACCACCAAACAAGTTGTGTCCATACCCCTCAGCAAAATGGGATCGCCGAATGAAAGAACAGACATATTCTAGAGGTAACCAGAGCCACAATGCTTACCCATAATGTTCCCAAATATTATTGGGGCGAGGCTATCCTCACAGCCACTTATCTAATAAACCGAATGCCTTCTAAAATACTCCATTTTGAAACTCCCATTACCATCCTCACCAAACACTATCCAAATACCACTCTTATCACTGAAATTCCCTTGAAAGTCTTTGGATGTCTAGCCTATGTTCACCTCTCACCGGAGGAAAACTTGACCCTCAGGCTATTAAATGTATTTTTCTGGGGTATTCAACCTCTCAAAAGGGTTACAAGTGTTATTCTCCTACCTTCAGGAAGTTCTTTGTTACCATGGATGTCACCTTTGAGGAAAACTTAGGTTATTATCAGAATTCTCCCATTCAGGGGGAGAACTTGAGGGAATGGGAGTCTGTAGAATCACCCAACAGCACCAAAACAGTGCCAAATATCCCTGATATTGTCCAAGAAATGCCTTCACCTTCCATACATATTGTTTTTCCTGCCATTGAACTTGACACAAGCCCAGAAACAGAACCAATTGACCCTTACAATGACTCATCAATGCTCAGTAACACATTGGATAGGGAGGAATCAGAGGAGGAAAATGATGCAGTAGAAGACAATACTCAGGAGAATCAACTTCCAAATAGTAATGCTCCCTCGGGTTCAGTGCAAAATCAAGAGTCATCTCCAATCCTTGAGCCTAATGACATCGGATGGCCAATTGCCCTAAGAAAAGGGATAAGACAGTGTACAAAGCACTCCATTAGTAACTTTGTTTCATATGACAAGTTATCTTCTTGTATGAGGAGTTTTGTTACCAGGATTAAAGAAGAAACAATCCCAGTTACCTTTGAAGAGGCAATAAAAGACCCAAGATGGTGTGCAGCCATAGATGAAGAACTGAGGGCTCTCAACAAAAATCAGACATGGGAAATCATGAAACTTCCGATGGGAAAAAAAAAGCAGTTGGATGCAAATGGGTATTTACAATCAAATATAATCCTGATGGTACAGTCAATAATAAGTTCAAGGTAAGACTGATTGCCAAAGGTTACTCTCAAACTCAGGGCATCGACTACCAAGAGACATTTGCACCGGTGGCCAAATTGAATACCATTCGAATTCTTCTATCACTGGCGGCTAATCTTGACTGGTCACTACATCAATTAGATGTAAAAAATGCATTCTTAAATGGAGATCTTGAGGAGGAGGTATACATGAAGATACCAGAAGGTGTGACTGAGTACGGAAATAAGAATATGGCATGCAGATTGGAAAAATCCTTGTACGGGTTGAAACAATCACCAAGGGCATAGCTTGAACGATTCACCAAAGTAGTGAAAGGGTCAGGATACACACAATGCCAAGCTGACCATACTCTGTTTGTGAAGCATACAGGTACTAAAACCTCGATTTTGATTGTATATGTTGATGACATCGTGGTGACAGGTGATGATGCCGAAGAGATATTGAAACTTAAAAAGACCCTAGGTACAACATTTGAAGTAAAGGATATGGGAAGTTTGAGATATTTTCTAGGGATGAAAATTGCTAGATCACGGCAGGGAATTTCTGTCTCTCAAAGAAAGTATACCCTTGATCTACTCAAGGAAATAGGGATGCTGGGGGCTAAACCTTCAGCAATACCAATGGATCGATCTATCAATCTTGAATATAAACAAGAGGGAGTACCTGTGGATGCTGAAAGATACCAAAGGCTAGGTGGGAAACTAATCTACTTGTCTCACATTCGACCTGACATAAGCTATGCAATAAGCATGGTTAGTCAGTTTTCATCACAACCTCAAGAGCATCATATGGAGGCCATATATACTATTCTAAGGTATCTAAAAATGACATCAGGAAGGGGAATCTTCTTTGGTAAGCGAATTCCAAAGAAATAGTGGTATACACAGATGCTGAATATGGAAGAGACCCAGAGAATAGAAGATCATCATGTGGTTACTTCACCTTTGTATGGGGTAATCTAGTGACATGGAGAAGTAAAAAGCAATCTGTTGTGTCACGAAGTAGTGCAGAAGCAAAACTCAGGGCAGTGGCAAATGGAGTGTGTGAAGGAATATGGATTACACGTGTCCTACAAGAATTGAGAATCAGTACACAGTTCCCTATAAAGATGTGGTGTGACAGCATGGCAACCATTCAGATGATCAATAACCCAGTCCATCATGATAGGACCAAGCACGTAGAGATTGATAGACATTTTATAAAAGAAAAAATTGAGTCAAAAATAATTAATTTGTCCCATATAAGGTCCAGTGTTCAAGTGGCAGATATTCTCACTAAACCCCTGGATAGAGGCAAATTTGAATTCTTCAGAAGCAAGCTGGGCATGTTAGATATCTACTTGCCAGCTTGAGGGGGAGTGTTGGACCTATGGGCCAAATATCTTAGCTGATTGCCTTGCTGATTTGCTAATATTCTGGCAGATTACTGTGTTTAATTCTTGGGATTTATTTCCTGATTCTACTCTGATTTATTTCCTGATTTTGTGATCCTAATATATGGGAATTAATGCCAGATTTCATGGGATATTATTCTTAACTTTATTCTGCTGTATCCTAGGCTAGAATCATGGCTGATCTCTCCTCTTTGATTGAGAGCATGTATCTATTTATAATCTGTGAATATTGGAATGAGAACAACGCTTCCAGATCAGAATTCTTTGATCTCAATCTACAATATCATCATTAGATATTATGATATATTAATATTAGATATTTAATTAGGATTAGGATTTCCCATCACTTATAAATAAGGGTGATCATCAGTCTTATTAGGATATGCCTTAATTATGTTTTGAACTCCTGAATATTCAGTATAATTTCAATTTCTCTTCTATTCTCTTTCTATTCTTCTCGATTTCCCTTTTCTTTCTACAATTATATAACAAACTCTTACCTTCTTTAGCAGACTGATCAAGTCTTGAGGATGAGATTTTGCAATGTCCCCAATTTGCCGAGCAGCAGTCAACCTTGTTGCTTGGGTTGACCCATCTTTTATAGAATTTGGTTAAAGAGAAATTCAAAATAAAGCGCAAAATTCAAGAACAAAAATAAAGATATAGAACATATAAAGATAAAGAAGGATACTGTCCAAGAGAGTAAGCAAGCGCTGGAGTCTAGATGACTGCGGAGCCATAATAAATCATTCCAAATGCTTCATTGCTCCCTTTGGCTCCACAGTTTATCAAAAATGGCAAGAAGTAAGCAAATATGCATATCCAAGCAAAATACTCATAACTTTCCTTGCAACTGATTACTATCCATCAAAGTTTCATACCTTCCCCGGCCTGCGTTAGTCATAAAATTCAGTATTAAAGGTAACACTTACATTATGGCACAAAAAGTACTAGAGAAACATGGAGCCACCCACTGGAGCGACAAGGAATTACAAAAATAATAAAGACAGACTAATAAATGACCTTCCATGTGGAGTTTATTTTTTCGTAAGCCAACCATTTGTTTAGTATTGCCACAAGGACTAACATTCTTTATCTATATACCGATTGCTCTCTACTAAACAAGCCCGAAAGGGAACCATTTATTCAGGGGAGCAACATGGAGCCAACCACTGGAACGACAAAGAAGTACATAAATAATAACGACAGACTAATATATGAGCTTTCATGTGGAGTTAAGTTTTTTGCAAATCAATCATCTGTTTAGTATTGCCACAATGACTAACATTATTTATCTATATACAGATTGTTCTGTACTAATCAAGCCCGAAAGCGAACTATTTATTCAGTGATATCAACTATATATTTCAGGATTGCCTGCAAGAGTAGACTTGACCCGCTTAATCGCATATTTTGTAGTACCAGAAATTTAGAAATTTCTGTGCAAGTAAAAATGAATTGCCAACACTTGCTTCGCAAGGAAAAGATGCCACCTAGTGAACAAGCAATAATCATCGACAAAGAAAATTTAAAATGCCATTTGCTTTGAAAACTCGTCTCAAGCAGTGATTTGCTCTAAAAAAACGTTCGTTGTGCTTCAATGATTTAGCAAAGCCGTAAAATTCTATAATTAGCAAAGCCCTAGAATTTACAATTCGAATGACCGATTGCATTAATTTCTAAACGAGGAGTGAATAACGCTTTTTCAGGGGCAATTAAGATGCAGACGGCAATTGATACAGGGTTATGCAGGGCAGAGAAAAACAACTCCATAGGTTTCAGAAAATGAGAGAAAGAGAAAGAGATAAGCATGCCTTTATAGTTGAAATCGTACGACGGTAAAGCGGGCAACCGCAGCAGAGAAATTCGCCGGCAAGGATGAGGCGGCAGTGTCAGAGTTCCGTCGATGGCTAGGGATTAATCGGGAGAATGCAAGAGGGTAGGCGTCACTTTTAGTTTTTGCCCCCTTCTTCAAGTTACCATTGAAAAAATAAACTCCCACGGGGGGTTCCGTTCGAACGTTGAGGGAAGGGAATGAAAGGGAGGGGAGAGATGAAGGTGACTTTGTTTGGTTTGAACAGAGGGGTAGGAAAGAAATGTGTTTTTAATTATAATTTATTTGATTAGACGAGGATAGGGGGGAGAATAATAGAAAAGAAGTATATTTTTAATAATAATTTATTTGATTAGATAAGGATAGGAGCAAGAATAATATGATTAATTTATTATTATTAATTTATTATTATTAATAAATTTATGTATATAAACTTAATTTTTTTATGAAACTAAGTGATGTAACAAGAAGAAAATTGAGTGATAGGAAAAAATCGATTGATGGTGTAAAAATAGAGTTTCTCCATAAAATACTCAAATTTTACGATTATAAAACTCAATTTTTTAAACGAAACTTGAGGTTTACAAAATTTTTCACCGGTAAAATTTGAGTTTCCTTTATATAATTTTAGTTTTGTCACTTCAACGACAGTAATATATTACTTCAAAAACTCGAGTTCTTTAGTCGAAATTAAGTTTGACCAGTTAGAGACATTGTACAACTCGAGTTTCTGTCTAAAACTCGAGTCCTATCACTGTGAAACTTGAGTTTTTTTGTAAAACTCGATTTCAATCAAATGTAACTCCATTTTTTCCCAAAAATACATACTGTTTAATTAATAACATTGTTGAATTTTAAAACTAAGCTATTAGATATGACCAAACTCAGAGCTCTCAAAATATTCTTAGGGCATAAAGTTTGATACTGAAATATTTTTAATAATAACATAATTCTATATTTAGTTAAAAGAGTAACATAAAAGATGAAGTATATGTGTTAACTCTTTCTAATGATCCACACAGGCAATGGGTGCTACGAGCCTCGCTTTCCATGCTGCTTTCCTATTCTTATCAGTCATTATCATTGTTGTAATCATATCAATGTCATTTCTAAGTCACTCCTCTTTATTGAAACTTAACTTCTTTCTTGTTCAGTTAGTCAACAATCTGTATCTGAGAAAAAATATTCAGCAAAGTGAAATATGAGGATGAAAGAACTCTCAAAACATATACTCATTTTGTAGACACTTATCCCTTCATCAAAAACTTATCGCTAGTATTCACCATGGGAAATAATAGGCTAAAGAAACAATTTAGATTTTGCGAGTGCTCCAAAACTTCCATAGTGAACCCAGCTGGCAAGTCGATAGCAACAATGGTTTGAAAACGAAAGATAATCTTCAGACACAGAGGAGAGCTACGTGCACACGGGATATAATTGTCCCAAAATTTGGTGTCCCTCCAAAACTTCCGACTAAGAGGGACACAAAAATGGGGGAGAGAAAGGACGAGCGCCACAATTTTGGTTGCCTTCCCCCAAAAAATTAAACACTGAACGAAGGGATGGGTTCATTTCCCCTTCCCTTCCCTTCCCTCTTATTCCTTCGATATGAGCACCCTGGCATCATCAAATCATCAACTATTTATGACAATTTATGGCTATTAATTTATTAACTAAATTAAATTAATATTTTATACACCATTGCTTTAGTTTTGGTTCTATATTAGTAGAGTTTAAGAGATTTAAGATTTAATTGAGGATTAATAGATTTGATCGATGATAATAGAAAGAATTTTTGTTGGTCCAAAATTCCATATAATGAATTTATAGTGATAAATTAGTAATGTGATGTATTGTTGAAATTTTGTTGGCTTCTATTTATTTTTGAGTTACAAATAGTGGTATGGTGCATTCATATGATTGCACGTTATGATTGTAGTAGTTTTGAAAATGAGGATGGTTTTCAGTTCAAAAACAGAAAATGAGGATGGTTAGCTCTTATAGAGTAATGCTTTTAGTTTTAAGTATGAGGTATTGAAGTTTCCACAATTTTATGAAAAAAATAATATATTGTAATTTAGGGAAACAAATCCACCCATCAAGTTGTTATTGTAATTCTAATTACAAAGTTGTGTGATAGGAATGAAATTTAAATCACACATTTTAATTATGTAAAAAGATTTCATTAGTTTCCTAATTCTAAAAATTTAAATTCGTGAAAATAATTTTTTAAATTAATATTTTTACAATAACATGATTTATTATTTTTTTAAAAACTCCATGGCCATCCTTTATTTTCAACCACCATCTTCATCCACTATTAACTATACTCTTAAAATCTCGTAATATCTAATTCAATTGAAAATGAGTATAGGTCAATCCAATTCAATATAAAAAAATTTATTTTCTATAAGTCGTAATCAATAATCTCAATTAAATTTTACTTTGATCTTTGAAAGATTTTAAGCTCCATAATAATAATTAAATCAATAATTCTATTAACTGATGTTATGATATTTCAAATTTCTAACTATAATAATCATAAACTACTTTGATTTTTGAAAGATTTTGAACCATGATGATAATTAATCAGTAATTTTATTAACTAATTCTACAATATTTTAAATTTTTAACCATAATAATAATTTATAATAATCATAAATATATTAAAAAAATATTTTTCATTATTTGTCAACTTCATGTGGGTTCTACACAATTCTATATGTATAAATCCAAGTCAATACTTTCTAAAAAATAACTAATTTTATGATTTTTATATATATACTTTTAGCTAATTGGTTGTAAATAGATTTCTCATATATTTAGAGACAGTAATACAATGCAATATAATATTTAATGCTATTGATATGCTTGATGCATAATTAGGAAAATTGAGCAAAAACATTATTTTTTATATTTAATCAAACAAATATAACAAATAAAAGTATATAATATCCCTAAATCAAAAAAGAAAAACTTTTCTTCCGAGATTTATTGGGGATGATGACAAAGGTGGGGATGGTATTGGTGGCAACAATGGGTAGAAGGAGACAATCAAAACAAAATCAAATAAGACTAAGGGTAAATGTGACTTTTTCAAGTATGCAATAAATGGTAGTGAATATTCATATGTGGTTGTATGAATGGAGATTACCAAATTTGGTAATTATCATTAGCATATAAACCCTGTTAGCAAATTAAAAATAGATTACCACTATGAACAATTATCATTTCCTACTATCCATTGTCTTTCTTTACCATTAGTCATTATCTATCACAATCTTTACTATCCTTCGAAGACCATCCTCTATTAGTGGTTGTGTCACCAACTTGCTAGCCATGGACATTTCACTACAAAAAAACACATTTTGTAAAGGTTGAAAAAACCGTTACATATTGTAAAACTAGAAGCAATTATAAATAAAACCACTAGCATCGTATGTCACGACACTTGGTAATAGTTTTTTGTAACGGTTATAGAAAGAAACTGTTAAACCCGTGTCATGGTGCGTATAACCGTTACTATATTGTTGGGATAAGTTGGCACTAAATAACTGTAATTTGTAGCAATTTGTAGCATGAGATTGCTATAAGTCGAACCTAGAAACCAAGGGTCACAATCGATGGTGAAATTCGTAGCAATTTGCCTAAACCAGTACAAGAGATCACGAAGAACGAGGTAGATGGTTCACTTTTGTAGCGATTTTGGTAGCATTTAATATCATAGGGAATGAGGCGGGATGTCAACATGTTGAAAGTTGTAGTGGTTGACTTTACCCGTTACAAATGAGGCGGCATGATTTGACATGTAACAGTTTGGGTAGCAATTATTTTTAGAACCGCTGCTAATTCAGCCCCCATATATACAGCAACACCCCTCTTTTTTTCACTTTTGACAATTTCTCTATCTGCGTCCACGTAAAGAATCCTCTCGGGTCTAAAATACTCTTTCAACTACAGTATCAAATCACCTCAGCACTTAATGGTATATTTGTTAGAATGGAAATAGAAATAAAAAAATAAAAGTGGGAATAGAAGTAGGAAAATGGAAGTGAGAGTGGAAGCAAATTTTTCTACTCCTCATCTTTAGTATGATGAAAATTATTTTTATTTTTAATATTTTAGACTATTTCAGTTTCATAAAAAAATATAAGAATTGAGATAATAAAAGTGAAAATAAAATGTTTAGGACTATTTTACTCCAGTTATAAAATTCTTAAATAACGTTAACATTTCTAAAGTTATAAAAAAATATTTTAGATAATTTTACCTCAAATTATAAAAAAAAATATATGAATTCCATACTAATTTCCATTTTACTAAACAAACTTTTAAAATTTATTTTTAACTAATTCTATTTCTACTTCTATTTCCACCTCCATAAAAAAAATTCATCTTACCAAACGTACTGTAAGTTAGCATGCAACTTTGTTTATTTATTTAATTTAGATTAAGATATATTTAATTTGCTTTTTATTTTTGTTTATTTATTTATCGTGTTTTCTTTATTTATTTTGTTTTTTTTTGTGTTTATTTAATTTTGTTTTTTATTTTCGTTTATTTACATATTTTTGAAGCTTTTAAATTTGTAATTATTTCTATATTATGTTTAGCTTCTAATTACTAATTATTCATTAAATTGTATTATTTTTTATAATTATTTTACACTATGAGGCTTGGACTCGGGGGGGCTATGTATAGTGAGGACTCTCCCTTACCTCAGACCTCAGGATCCTCATGCACCCGAGAATGATTTAGATTTGGATTTTGATCTTGATTATTTTGATTGAACAAATATTTGGATGCCTATATGTGAGGCTGGGAATTGTGACAACGAGGAGTAAGATTGTAATCAAAATCACCCGCGTCGACGGGATTTAAAGTCTAATTTAGGGTAAGTAATTTTTTAATTAGTTTCCTAGTAAATTAAATGTTTTAAATATGTATTAATTATTGTTTAAGTAATTTAATTCTGTTATTTAATTGTGCATACCCTTACAAAATTACGAGCAAGAGGAAGCTCATTGTGAAAAACACAACTACTCGATCGCGATTACCGGCCATGTGATGGTGCCATGGAATGAACGGACGAGGTAGCCAATCAAGAAAGGCGGTTCTTTGTTCAACCGCGTTTTGGAAGATGTGGGCAGGAATTTCATTTCATCCACTTCCCTATCTACTTCAACAACTGGCGCAATATGTAACCCCATACCTTTAAAACACAATACTTATTTTTAAAACCACAAATACATGCCATTACCATGGTAAGAAAAGCAATGAACTAATTTTTTTTTTCAAATAGCGATAACCACGATAGAAAAACAAATGACCTATACATGTTGTCTATCCTAGTTATAAAAGATAGATGTTACCAATTACCAAAATGAAATCACATAATATCAAGGCGGGGATATTGCCCTTGAACCAAATGCGGGAGGGGGATGTTGCCTTTCCAACTGTTACCTATTACTTGCTTAACCATGTATCTAACATAATTATTAAAATTCCTCAAGTACTTGATGATCATAGCTATATAACAATCCATCACCATAAAAGGGCCTTAGGCCACAATCTCAAATAATATTCCACTTGTTAAACAAAATGTTCAGCATTCATGTGGATTCACAAATAATTAAAGGCAATCCTATGGCCTCGGACCAATTAACCAATAAATAATTCAATATCAATATTTAACGAAAAAATAAATGAGGCAATATGACCATATTCAATAAATAGAATAGAATGAAACCAGAATGTCTTTGGTGGCGGATAATAGTAAAGTCAAAATATAAGAACTAACAGAGGATGACTACTTATTGTGGTAGTCTCATGCCTTTGAAGTAGTCCTTGTTATGCCTCCTTTGCTACCCTCACCTAAAAAGTGATAAAAGTAAATGGGTGAGACAAACATCTAATAACTTAATTCCTATCCATCTTACCTACTGCACCACCTATGAGGTGCCAAGGGAGACTAAACTTTCGAAAAGAGAAACACAAGATTAAAGCAGTAGTGTAGAGTGCAAGGCAGTTCACAATATAATTAATGTACGATACAATCAATAACACAGGTAACCATAAATCATGGCTAAACAACTTAACACGTTTCATTGTCCATGCCATATCATATATTATTATTAGATTACCAATTCCAACTCTGTTTCCTTCTTATTTTCACAGACATGCGGGGACAAAACTTCGTGAGGGGCAGAGGGGTTGCTTTCCTTCTCATCAGTCGGAATTACCCTGTATCCCTTTGCCTAATGAAAAGAATTTCTAGTTAAAAAATATTTGTTAAAAGTTTATTTATTTATTTATTTGATGAAAAAAATTGTTAAAAGTTCTCCCTTTTAGTACCAAATTTCTGGTCCGCCCCTGCTGACATGAACTCATGGTCTAATTGTTACTCACGTCATAATTTACACACTCGTCAATGTTTTAAAAGTTGGATTGGAAGTCAAACTGGAGAGGCAAGTGGGTCATGGCTCAAACAATCGAATCGGTCAGACCAGTAACATTATAATTAAATAAAAATAATATTATATACATAAAGACAAAATACAACTGATAAGTAAAAAATAATAATAAAACATTATTAAAAATATAATATAATCATCACATAAACTTGTATGAGCATATGATAATTTTAAAGACAATAATAAATAAAATTGACTAAACAAATTACTATTATTTTTTATTAAAATTATGTAAAACTAAGATACAACCTCTATTTAAAAAATAAAAAGAACAATAAAAAAAATTATTCATCTTACACTTTGGTTAATATTCCACCGATGAAAGAGCATATCTATTACAGTTTCACTCCTTTTTCTATTGGTTAAAAATGAATATCGCACTATAACCTTTCTTGTAGGCTGTAGCAACATTTTCTCTTCTTATTTTCCCTAGGAAGTAATTTTACATCTCTTTTTATTATTTTCTCTCTCTCAGTTATCATAATTTCCCCTATCTCCTCCTTCGTCTTTCTTCTTCTTCAGCTCTCCTAATCTTCTTTCTTTCTGGTTTTTCATTTTGCCGGTTGTCATCGTTTGCTTTCAGCCAAATTTTCATATTATTGATGACGCTTTCTCTAGAACATATATCAGTTGTTTCCCTATATGTTATGGTATAGTTGGATTTTTGACTTGGCCAGCTCTCCTAAACTGACTCCGCTTTCCATTTGCTTGACGATGTTCGCCTTAGGTTATGACTGGTTCAACAAAAGAGGATATACTAGGTTAATTTAAAGGAGGATAGGGCAAGGTAGGTTAAGTTATGGGTGTGAAGTATGAGAAGAGAGATAATATTTTTTGTTTGGTTCAGAAAAAAAAGGTATTTAATTAAAAATTGACAAATATATCCTTATAATTAATTTTATAATTATCATTATCAAATATCATTATTAGGTCCATTTTAAGTTTTCTCTTCAGTATATATGAATACCCATGCCTCCATTCCATGCCTACATCCCTCCATTCGGCCGTCCCTTCTCCTATCTCCACTTTATTGTCACTAACCATTCCACTCTCCTCCATCCATCTCCATCCACGAGTTGACTTCACGCCTCAACCTCATGTTGTCATCATCATCTTCTCGGTAAGCCATCGGCAAAAAGCTCATATCATCATCTCACCATACCCACTCCAGGCAGTGGAAGCTTTTGTACTCCGAATGAATCCCTTTCGCTAGTCGAAATATTCATAGCTAAACATTGTAGAAATCAATCTCTAATTGCTCAATTTTTCTAAAGCATGTGAACTCGTAATCTCATCTATGTTTTCCCTATAATATTTTCGTTCTTGTTCTTCGTATAAACTTAGCAATAGCCAGTAATTAAGCTTTCTTTTTTGTTTTGCGACCAAAAAGGAAGCCAAAAACATAGATGAATCGACCTCCCACACCAGATGTGCTGGAAAATCCTCCGAAAAGGGAGGAGCCCACGCTTCAAGAGCTATAAATATTAAGGTTTGATCTTTTTTTGTTTGGGATCTTACGGTGTATTAGAAGACTATGGGGAAGGATCGTCGAGGAGAATGGAGGAGTTGAGGAAGCGTCGTCGTCGTGGTGCATCATCATCGTCGTCTTCTCCTGAGAGTTGCGATTATTGTGTGTGAAAATGATCAGCTAAAACAATGGAGGGTAGCACTGAAATTTCTAAAAATTGTCAATGGTAATTTTGTCTTAAAATGGAGCAAAATTTCTCCCCTCCAAAAATCTCTAATTTTGGAGGGTGAGAGAGGGAGGTAAGAGAGCAAATAAAGACAAAAAAATTGCCCTCTTCTCCCCTATATTTTTTGAACCAAATACCTATATCCCCTCCCCTCCAAAACCTCCCACCAAACTATGCCTTTGGTATTATTTAGTTGGGATTTTTAGGAAGGGAGGGTTAAACGTGTTTGTTTGGGGAAAAGAGATGGGAGTTTACAATTTTTGTCTGCTCCCTTCCCCTCCTTTGCCTCTCCCGCATTGTTTAGTTGGGTTTTTTTTTTTGAGGGAAAGGTTGGATAGGGGAGGTATAAGTATGTTTGGTTGAAAAAAAATAGAGGGGAAGGGTGGTTTAAAATTTTATCTTTTTGTGCTCCCTTCTCCCTCCTCCTCCCTTCCAAAATTGGAGGTTTTTGGAGGATGATAAATTTTTGTTATAATCTTAACAAAAATATATATAATATTTTTTTTATTATTCTAGTGTTATCCCTCTTCACTTAATTAAAACTATTTTTTCTGTTGTACACCACCGTCAGCACTACTTTTTTTTGCTACTGTTAGATAAAATAGTTGTGTTGGATATATATTCAATATTACTTATCTAGATTAGGAATGTTCTTTTTTCCAGTGTAAGCTTGTATAGATTTAGTACAAATATATATATTTTAAGGTAAGTATATTGGCAAAAAATGGTATGTATATATTATAAATATATTTATATGTCTTATAATTATAAAACTAATGACAGAATGTTAACATTTTTTTATATTTTCTAACTTCTTAATTTTGTAAGACATTAAAAAACATATTAAAATTAATAGGATAATATGTTAAAATTAATGAAATCATGCTTTGAAGTACATATAAAAATATTTTTATCATATATAAATGATGTAATAGGTTTTCTAATATTCATGTTTTAGAAAATAATAATTCTGATGTAAATATTATAAAAGAATATGGGAAAAATTTAAATAAAAAGATAATGATATATTTGTCAATTTCTAATTAGCTTTCCTCCCTCCCCTTCTGGACCTAACAAGAAATCCCACTCCCCTACCTACCCTATCCTCTAATTAAATAAAACTTATAACCTCACCTACCCTCTCCTCTTTCATTTGTACCAAACAGAAAAGTAGGGTTTTTTTAGGGGAGAAAAATTTTGTTTCAATCTGGGCAAAGTTATCCATAGTATATTTTCATTATTCTAATATTACTTATGAGCTTAAAACCATTTTTTCTTGTTTCATCATTAGTACTGCTTTTTTTGTTCGTTTCTTTTTTCGGCCAGCATTTTTTTTCGTTTCACACTCTTTTTCGGTCTCAAACACATTATTTTTTTTTTATAGAACAAGGCATCAACAAAACTAAACTACACACAACACATCCTACCAGAATTAGACTATAGTTGGAGGGCTCTTCACGCATAACTCTGGTAGGAGCCTTAGAAAAATGAGTGTAATCCATAGCCAATTTATTGTCGAAGACCATACACTGTGCCAAGCTACCATGAACCATTGTCTCCACTCAAATTGTTTCGCAGTTCCAAACTTCCCAATGTTCCATTTAATCCACTCAAACTGCTCCATATTTCCAGACTTGCCAAAGCATCACTGGTAGAAAATAGACTTTATAAACCGGTTGAAAATGGACTTTTACACTGGACCTTAGTCCGATGTAGAAACAGCCAGTATAAAAAGTCTGATATTCTACACCGGTTGTATATGACCGGTATAAAAAATTAGCTTTTTTAAACCAGTTATTCCATACAACTGGTTTAAAAAGTAATATAAAATAAAAAAAATCTAGAATCGAAAAATTCTGGGTTCAAATAAGAGAAGCTTCTAAAACAGTTTTCCCATTAAAGCACCAAAATTATTTCCTTCTTTGTCACAAATCTAAAGGAGGAGGAGAGTTATGAAGAATAATAAATACCTATAAAAAGCAAGCAGAGAACAAAGAAGAGGAAGAAAGAAAAAGCCAGAGAACCCATAAACGAAAGAAATGAAAACTCAGATATATACACAGAAATAAAAAACCATAAACGTCGTCACCTAATTGAAGACATCACAAAAATATTATCACAATTCCTTTGGGTTACCTGCTCAAAAGCAAACATAAATATATTTAAACAGAACCCAGAAAGAAATGAAACAAAAACCCAAATATATACACAGAAACGAAAACCTAAAAATGTCGTCACCTAATTGAAGACATTACAGAAACGTCGTCACAATTCCTTCGACTTGCCTAGTCAAAAGTGAGTAGAAATATATTTAAACAAAACTCAAAAAGAAAGAAACAAAATAAAATAGACACTCACTATCGCAGATCTGGGTCTTTTTCTTTGGTGAGCTTTAAAGGTGAGAATGACAAACTTCAACAATAAAGAAAGAAGAGCACATATATGGGTCATCGCATATCTAGGTCTTCTTCTTCGGTGAGCTTTAGACAGTGTGTTACGAAGGCAGAGCTTCCTGTCACCATGTGTTCTCCATTGTTTGGTTTTCTCCATGGATGACGATGTAATTTGTGATAATAGGGAAGCGCAAAAAATTAAGGCTTTTTGTTAGATTTTTAATAGCAAGGACATACTACACCGGATGTCATTCCATCTGGTGTAGAATATTTTATCTTTTACACTGGTCATGTGTACATCATGTGTAAATATTTTACCCTTATTTACAAAAATGTCACCGCTCATTTCTTTTACACCGGTCATGTGTACATCAGGTGTAAATATTTTATCCTTATTTATAAAAATGCCACCGTTCATTTCTTTTACACTAGTCATGTGTACATCAGGTGTAAATATTTTATCTTTATTTACAAAAATACCACCGGTCATTTTTTTTAAATTGTTTCCGCAAGAACTGGTTTAAAAATGAGGTTTTAGAAAGTCTATTTTGTAATAGTGCATATATCTCTTTTTCTCCAACTCAATTTATAATTTTATTATGTTTTGTGTAACATCCCGATTTTTGGGTCTAGTTGAACTGGGAGGTAGTCTGATATGAGCAGGCTGCTAAACCCGTAGTCCTAGGGTAGTAATCTGATATGGGCGGATTATTTACCTGTATTTTGTAGGATCCGAGGGATGAGCTAAGTCCTTCATGATGTAAAGATGAGTTAAGTCTTTAACCTACAAAATCGGGACAGTTCACCTATGTTCAAAATGAGGAATGGGAGGAATATGTTGGAAATTGTGCCCTAGGGGCCAATCATTGTATCATGTTATCATATTATTTGCATGTTTACTATGATGACAATCCTTGGATAACTAGTGATTTTATCCTAAATGTCCCTGGTCAGTCATCTATGCGGGAACAGAGATGAAATAAGACCAGTATGACTTTGAAGATATATAGAGATATAAATCAAAGTCATAAGCACATGTAAGAGTACAGGGTGTTGGACCGACCCGCTATGAGAGAGCTGCATGGGTTAAGTCATAAGTTTCTCTCATATACAAGCCATGTCACTATACCCTTTGACCTGAGATCACCATGGATTCCTACATGACAAACGCTCAGCTTTGACCTAGTCAAAAGTCACTTTTGACCGAGTGATCATAAAGGCTATGCTCGGGCTTAGTGGTTTTTCATGCGGAGGAATGTGAATGGTCAAGATGGAATTTGTCCCTCACATTCGTAGAGAGATATTACTGGGCCCCTCGATGAGTGAGTCTGAGAAATGTATGGCCATACTAGAATGGAAGGGTAGTTCCATTTCTATATTCAGACTACTCAGGGATCGAGAAAGTAACGGTCAGGAACAGGAGGATGACGTTCACCATGCCTCATCCTTGACCGAAATATCGTGTGACAAAAGGGACGTGATATGGTTATATGAAAGGTTACATCGTTTATCGATCCTCATATGTTTTGGGTAGTCGTAATGCCTTGCTAGAGACCGCTTACGACTTGTGGGTCAGTATAGTAACTGGGCCACTGCCAACTTCATATGGGCCTACAGGGTCGCACACAAAACAGCCCAATGCGAGCTATGATGTCCAGATTCATTGAATCTAAGAGATGTCTAGATTCAATGAATAATCTAGGGTGGATATATATTTTATATATATATAAATTAGTTTATATATATATTATATATATAATATAAGAGATATTTGTAAGATTTAATTTATAAGGATAAATTAAATCTCTATCATTTTTGAATTTGAATTTAAATGGATATGATCTATTTGAATTTGAAATTCAAATTGATAAGATATCTCAAATTTGATTTATGAGAATAAATCAAATATAATTCTGTCTTATCTTTATTTTAAATTAAATAAATAGGTGAATTAAATCTGTGGGACGGATTTAATATAAACCATATTTATTTAATCAGTTTCTTATTAAATTATGCAATATATGATATTGTATTAATTCAGAATTAATATAAGATTAATTCTGAAGCCCGGCCCTATTAGAAGCCCGATAGCTTCCTATATATTTGACATTAGGAGCTAGGGTTCTACACACAATATAGATCTCTTCACACACATTCAGTCGTGAGAAAAGGGGGCAGGGAGAGTGCAAAAGGTTTGCACATAAGAAACTGCCGAGATAGAGAGGGTGAGGACGGAATCTCTAGAAAGCCCTAGAGGGACAAGAGGCGCTAGCACGTCGTTCGCGATTAGAACGCTGCTCGTGTGGATACCGGTAGAGGAAGCCGATCTGAGCTGTCGACTTCTACGATACGACCAGAAACGAAGCAAGGTCGCGACCAGAAAACACTTAGGTCACGACCATACGGGCATCTGAACGTCAGAAATCCGAAAAGAAGAGGAAGGTCGCGACGAGAAGCAGAGTAGGTCGCGACTAAAAACTCCAGAGGCGACAGGTCGCGACTAAAAGCTGAGGAGGTCGCGACTGAAAGTTCCAGAGGCGAGGAGTCGCGACTAGTGGACACTGAGGTCGCGACCAAAGCTCAAATACCGAAGGTAACACTTCTTTCTCCTTGACTTAAACACATTCGGTAGATCCTGGCTGGGAATGGAAAAATTTTTAAAGTTAATTTCCGCTGCGTGTCTTCCAATTCCCTTCAGAATATTCTAAGTCTTAAGCCTAGAAATTCTGCAGGTAGCTTGATATGGGCTGGCTCCTGTGTAAGATAACCTGATATAGAGGGTTGTCGAGCCTTTCAATTAACAAGGACTCCCGAAGAGAGGGGATGAGTTATTGAAAGAGAATTTCTAGAACTTAGGATAAATGATAAGAAGAAAGTAAGATGAGATAGACCCCAGAATTATGCTAAGATTCTGTGGGGTGAGATATGAAAGGAATGGACACTGCTTATGAGAGCAGTAGAGTTGTCCATAAGAAAGATGTGAGAAAGATGTATTGGTGACTTTTGGTCGCGACGAGGAAGTATATTGGTCGCGACTAATATTGGTAGAGAGGATTGGTCGTGATGGATATGTATGTGGCGTCGCGACTAATGAGTAGAATGAGCTTGGTTGCGACTAGAATATATTGTGGTCGCGACTAAAGAATGTTGTGGTTGTGACTAGTGAATGCTAGGTCGCGACGAGATGATGGCTAGGTCGCGACTAGTTACTATAAGTGGTGCTAGCCGTATGAGATCTAGTGGGCCAAGAGTAGTGAAGGTCCAAATGAGATAGTTACCCGGTTAGAGATAGACCGGAGGCAGGAGGCCAGATACAGGAAAGGTTATCTGGAAACCATGGGGTGGACTGATAAGGTATCCTCATGGGACCCACAAGATGCCACATGGCATCAGAGTGGTGATTCGGTGACCTTTCAGTAGAGTAAAGTTGCTCGGTTGGCACGAAAACCGAGAAAGTGATCAGATAAGTCTGGGACTTATCTGGATAGCATTGGGAAGCGTGCAAGGTCTCTTCCAGGCACCACATGGCTCTAGTCTGGAGAAAGCAGATAAAGCTGACGACACGCATTACGAGGCAGGACTCTGGACCAGTGAGTCAGCATGCTGAGTCAGCTGCTGAGGTGTCCAGGAATTTCAGCATGTGAAAAATGTGGCGATGAGTCAGCTGCTGAGGTGTCCCCTGAGGTGGCACTGATGATGCAGTAAAAGGAAATTAAAGAAAATAGGAAAAACCAGGACCGCAGGATCAGAGTTCATAGAAACTACAGAATTGCCATTGAAGGCAATTATAAATACCCCCTTGCTTCATTTCCATTCACGCATGGGCAAGGGAAGGGAGAGAAAGAAGAGAGAGAAGGAGAAGGAAGGAAGAGAGAAAGGAGGAAAGGAAGAAAGGAAGTTCTGGCGGAGCTGGAAGCAGAATAGAGATAGGAGAGTTCTGCTGAGCTAGCCAGGTAGTAACTAATCCTAGCTTTTATGTAATGGCTTTGTGATTGATGTGCTATTGTTTGGTTGGATTGTTGTCTTATATGTTATGTCTGAAACTCTACTGCAATGCTATGATCATATGTTATTGAGTATGGAAGCACGCGGCATACTTATCTGTACACAATCACAAGCAAACACTGTCACACTGCATTACATATACTGTTATGATTATTACTACTGAGATTCCCCCGAATCTCATCTCCCTTGTATAACCATTTCAGGGAGGTTATGTCAAGGTAGATTTTGAGAGACGCCGTTATGCTGCTGAAATTTTGGCGGAGATAGCAGTAGTGGAGGAAGGATATGATGCGTACTGTGTATGTAGGTACTGTCTAAGGAGGCTGGTAGTGAGTGGACCTAGCCGGTTCATCCAGTCTTTCCTGGGTACTTACGTAGAATGGTAGTTCTAATGAGAGAATTACCGAATCAGTACAGCCAGTATAGCTTCTGGGGTGTGCTCTGAGGAGTCTAAGGCAGGATGTTTCATTTTGAAAGATAAAATATTTTTAAAAACATATTAAAATTAATGGCATAATATGTTAAAATTAATAAAATCATCATTTCAAATGCACATAATATTTTTTATATATAAATGAGATAACAAGTTTTGAGATTTAGAAATTAGAAAATAATGGCATTTTTATCAAAATCCCACAAACAGTAAAAGAATTTACCTAGATTCTATATGATTGAAAATATTTACCAAGATACTTGATGTCCTTGTCATTAGCATCAAATTATTTACTAAATTAATCTTTATGTAGTATAAAGGTCAACCTAAGTCGTATTCTTTAGGCGGAGTTAATACGTAATTTAACTCTAGATTACTAAGTTTGCGTAGAGTGAGAAGTAGAAGAGAGCTTGATTAATTAGAATTTTTAGAAAAATAAAGAGAATGAAAGTAAGACAAATGGAGGATATTAAAAATCTAAAGACGAGCGTTCTCAAGGATTGATACGTGACTATCATCGTTCAATAATATACCGGAGTTATAACAGTTATATATAATAAGTCTCTGACATATAAAACCCTAGATAATCGTCATGATCATAATAATAAAATCCGTAATTATACCTAGATCTATCATACAATTGCATCAAGAATGATTATTTAAAAGCTTTACTTAGCATATGATAAATTAAACAATAAATTATTTATTCCTCTACCATGGATATTCAACCGAAAACCCTATAACAAAACATGTGAATCCAACATGAATAATTATAAGAGGAAACCAAAGATAATAAATAAAGAACACCAAATCATAAATTGAAATAATAAATTACAAGAGTTTGATCACACAAGTGTCCCAACCAAGACTCTAGATTCAACATATACAAATCTCAAAACCTAACTCTACGAAATCATAAATTTACATAAAGGAAAAAGATCAAATCGTAACATTGTTCAACTCCTAATCTAAAGCACAGGACTCAAATCACTACATCTCTCCTTAAGAACTTAGAAGGAAATGGATGGAATTGTGGAAAAGATGAAGAAGATGATTGTGATGGTGGTGGTGATTGGTGTGTCGAATGGAAGAATCTTGGGGTCCTTTATATAGCTTTTGGTTGTGGCCTTTGTGTCTTCCTTGTTGATGTGAAACTCTTCACTGATTGACTTTCCAAAAGACGATGATTTATCCTTAATTTATCTTCAATTATCTTCAAACTATCATCTTTTCTAATATCTCCATAAATAATTATTTTAACTTAAATATCCTAAAAACAATTAAAATAAAACACCCTGGTCATTATACTTTAATTAATTTTAAATATTGGATATTAAAAAATTATCTTTGAATTAATTCAAATGATATTAAATTAATATAATATAACATAATACTAATATAATATTATATTATATTAAATGAATTAATATAATATAATATTATTGGAGGTATTTTAATTTTCTCTAATTAGATATTATAATTTCCTCCTTTAATTTGGCAATTCCTCAATTAACCTTCCTCATATATTATAATTGTATGTGTAATAGTTGATGTGGGTCATAGTCATCATTTATTTATTTTAAATTTCTTAAAATACTTAAAAGCAAAATACCTTCATGCAAATTCAATTTAATTAAGAGAAATAATAAAACCAATCAAAACACAAGAAGCTGATATTTTTAATCATTTAATTCATATAATCAATTAAAGCATAAAGTGAGCAAAACTAATACAATAATATTTGTTAAACATAATAAATTTCCTGAAATAAATAGGAAATAATATGATAAAATGTGAATTCATCAATACTACAGTAGAAATCGTTTGGGGCAAGAACAATTTTGCATTCACAAAGAACTCGTTTAGCCTATGAATGACTTTGGTTTCACTTCAACCTCTCTTTATCCTTCTCCTATGACATTTATCAGTTTGACAATTAAATTTTTTTAATCCAAAAGTGAAATTGTTTAAGCCTTGAACGATTTCACTTTTCTCTCACTTCCCTAGCTCATTCCTCCTCTTCCTTGTCTCTGTCAATCTTGTTGGAAGAAGAAAGAAGTAGCCGCCAGAAGAAGAAAGAAGTAGCAACAACACTAATCTGATTGTCATATCCCAATTTTTAAACCTAGAAACCCAGAAATTAGCCTAAAATAGGTAGGTTACTATGCCCCTTTGAATAGAAGTTCCAGAAATATACAGAGAATTTTAATGGACTAAACTGTAAATAACTAAAGTGCAAAGACTAAGGTACAAATAGAGAAAGTACAGAGACTAAGGTGCAAATAGAGACAGTTCCTTGGGGCAAATATGTACATGAAGTTAGGGAATCCAAGAGAATCTCAAGGGCTCAGAAAGAGAAAAGATATTAGTTATAGGCCTAAGGTTGAGGTAGAGGCTCAAAGTGATGATTTATGAGGTTGAGCCCGAGCAGAGGCAAAACCGTAATTTCAGAAAGTTTCAGGCTAAAAGGGGAACTATGAATATAGAAAGCACAAAATTTCTAAAAAATCCCAGAAAATGAGAAATAAGGCGTAGAGGCCTTTTTATGAGTATAAATGATAAAAATACCCCTAAAGTAACTTTAATAGAGTTTTTAGTATAATGGCTCCGTCTGAGGTATTTATATGGATATAATTATTTGAACCATGAGGAGGCCTGATAAATGTATATAAAAGTGGGGAATAAATAGTTAAGAGACTATAGAATTTTATAAAATCAGTCTCATCCCCAAAAGGCCAGTAGATAGCTCCAAGAATATTTACAGTCTATATATGCTCCTTAAAGGCATTTTATGGAAAACCTTAAAAGTAGGGCTTACCAGAAGATCTATGAGCTGAGGAAATTCACAGATTTTCTTTAGGATTAGAGGTAGTTTATGGAGCAGATAGAATAATTTTTGGAGCTCTTAGTTGAGTTAAATATACCAATCAAATGTGACCTAAGTAAAGTGAGAAAGAATATTCAAGAAATATGCTAAAGAGAAGGGCATTTTGGGAATTTTTAAAGAAAACTATTTGAAGAATTCTATATCAGTCTCAAAAGGTTACAAGAATTAAGGATTAGGAAGATGAAATCCTGACAAATTATATGAAATGAATCTTGGTGAATTATAGAGTCAGACAATAGTCTGATTTGTGAGAAAATTCACCTGTGTAGTACAAGATTAGATAGGGTTTTCCCAAAATACCCCAAGGGTTTTTCTCCACCAAGATTGTGTTAGAAATTGTGTCATAGGGGCCAATCATTACCTTATGAACATTGTTGATTTATGAATTTCTTAATTATGTTATCATATTATTTGCATGTTTACTATGATGACAATCCTTGGATAACTCGTGATCTTATCCTAAATGTCCCTGGTCGGTCATCTATGCGGGAGTAGAGATGAAATAAGACCAGTATGACTTTGAAGATATATAGAGATATAAATCAAAGTCATAATCACATGTAAGAGTACAGGGTGTTGGACCGACCCGCTATTAGAGAGCTGCATGGGTCAAGTCATAAGCTTCTCTCATATACAATCCATGTCACTATGCCCTTTGACCTGAGATCATCATGGATTCCTACATGACGAACGCTCAGCTTTGACCTAGTCAAAAGTCACTTTTGACCGAGTGATCATAAAGGCTATGTTCGGGCTTAGTGGTTTTTCACGCGGAGGAATATGAATGGTCAAGATGGAATTTGTCCCTCACATTCGTAGAGAGATATTACTGGGCCCCTCAATGAGTGAGTCTGAGAAATGTATGGCCATACTGGAATGGAAGGGTAGTTCTATTTCTATATTCAGACTACTCAGGGATCGAGAAAGTAACGGTCAGGAACAGGAGGATGACGTTCTCCATGCCTCATCCTTGACCAAAATATCGTGTGACAAAAGGGAAGTGATATGGTTGTATGAAAGGTTACATCGTTTATCGATCCTCATATATTTTGGGTAGTTGTAATGCCTTGCTAGAGACCGCTTACGACTTGTGGGTCAGTATAGTAACTGGGCCACTGCCAACTTCATATGGGCCTATAGGGTCGCACACAAAATAGCCCAATACGAGCTATGATGTCCAGATTCATTGAATCTAAGAGATGTCTAGATTCAATGAATAATCTAGGGTGGATATATATTTTATATATATATAAATTTGTATATATATATTATATATAATATAAGAGATATTTGTAAGATTTAATTTATAAGGATAAATTAAATCTCTATCACTTTTGAATTTGAATTTAAATGGATATGATCTATTTGAATTTGAAATTCAAATCGATAAGATATCTCAAATTTGATTTATGAGAATAAATCAAATATAATTCTGTCTTATCTTTATTTTAAATTAAATAAATAGGTGAATTAAATCTGTGGGACAGATTTAATATAAACCATATTTATTTAATTAGTTTCTTGTTAAATTATGCAATATATGATATTGTATTAATTCAGAATTAATATAAGATTAATTCTGAAGCCCAGCCCTATTAGAAGCCCGATAGCTTGCTATATATTTGACATTAGGGGCTAGGGTTCTACACATCTCTACACACATATTCAGACGTGAGAAAAGGGGCAGGGAGAATGCAAAAGGTTTGCAGATAAGAAACTGCCGAAATAGAGACGGTGAGGACGGAATCTTTAGAAAGCCCTAGAGGGACAAGAGGCGCTAGCACGTCGTTCGCAATTGGAACGCTATTCGTGTGAATACCGGTAGAGGAAGCTGATCTGAGCTGTCGACTTCTTACTATCAGCGAGACACGAAGCAAGGTCATGACCTATTGACACTGAGGTCACGACCATACGGGCAACTGAACGTCAGAAATCCGAAAAGAGGAGACAGGTCGCGACTTGAAGCTGACGAGGTCGCGACTACAAACCCCAGAGTAGGTCGCGACTAACAACTTCAGATGCGACAGGTCGCGACTAGAAGTTGAGGAGGTCGTGACTGGAAGTTCCAGAGGCGAGGAGTCGCGACTAGTGGACACTGAGGTCGCGACCAAAGCTCAAATACCGAAGGTAACACTTCTTTCTCCTTGACTTAAACACATTCGGTAGATCCTGGCTGGGAATGGAAAAATTTTTAAAGTTAATTTCCGCTGTGTGTCTTCCAATTCCCTTCAGATTGTGCCAAGTGTTACAAGAAAAATGGTGAGCATTTTTACTTTTATTTTACTTTCATTTTGATTTATTTTCAAGATAAGAATGTGTTAAGTAAGGTTAAAAAAAGTTAAAAAAAGTATGGACCAATAGGAAACAAGATTAATGCTTTTTAAATAGTAAACGGGTATAATTGTCCCTACAACCCAAAAATTTCTCTATAAATATCCCCTCCCATGAGTGCCAGCCAAAGCAAGGTTTCCTTGGGGAACTCTTACAAAATTTTCTCTCAAGCTAGATAATGCAATCCAAGTGTTCAATTGATCAAGTATTCAAGGTAATATCTTCTCCTAAGTCCTTAATCTCGTAGTTGGGAGGATTAATTGTTAGTTTAAATGGTTAGAAATCATTTTATTCTTCTCCCATGCATGCTGGATGAAAATCTATTTGGGCAAGGAAGGAAGAATTTGATGTTAAAGACAGGTGAAATAAGTTGTAAAAGACTTGATTCAGTGGTTCTAGTTTATAATTGATTGAATTTCATGATATGGTACTTATAGAAGTGCCATGGCTATGCTATGTTCTTGTACCTAGAAAGTGATTTTGATAATTCTAAGGTTTTCAAATGTGTTCTATATGAAAAATTATGTAGAACTAAGTTGAGAAATAAAGTTGAAAGCATTAGAATCAAAAGTAGAATTTTAGCACTAAGGAAGGGCACCTCTCAGCAGCTATCTAGTTTGAATAGGAGGAGTATGAATTTCATAATTCCAAGTTTATATTTGAATTCCTTAGGCAAAAATGTGTAGGATTGGCCTAAGGGAACATTTGTTACAAAGGTAGAACACTAACCCCAATAGTTAAGAGTTAGGGGTTTTAATAAAGTGTACATTGCTAAAGTAATGGCTCTAATAAGTTGCATACACAATGTAATTGTGGTTAGAGCCATAAGATGTTAAAGAAGATGATTTAAAAAGGTTAAGCAAGCAACTATTAGTTGGTTGAAGGCAAAGGGAGCAAGAATAAAAAGATAAAGCTATAAGGTAATATGAACTTACCCTTCTTGTGTGCTTGATGTATAAGCTTTGTGTGTTGATATGTTTTATGTTATGAAATAATGATATGTGACATATATGAATGAGATATGCTCTAACCCTATTAGTTTCCATGTCCATGCATGATAGTATGAAGTATTGAGCATGATAACATGTTATTAGAAACATGAGAAAGTTAAAAGATGTATGTCATACACTTGCATCCATATGCTTGCATTGATTGGTAATGGTTGCTACTGAGATTCTCCATAATCTTACCCCTCCCTTAAACAATCATAATAGGTAATTGAGCATGGATAATCTTGCATGAAGAAGAGCAAAAGAATTAGGAGGAAAGAAAAGTTGATTTGTGCTTTAACAAAGCAAAGCTAGTTTTCTCTACTCAATGAATAATTATGTAATAAATGTTGTACATATCTATTTATGTAATAAAATTGTATATGATGTTATAGACATATCTAAATGAATATGAGAAAGTTTGATGATGAACTGCGCGTGCAAGAATTAAATAAAAAATTATGAAAGGAAGTGATAGTGATAAAAACGTAGGTCCTAGAGCAATGAGCTTTCAGCTTCAGTTTGACCTAGCAAATGAATAAATTAAATTATAAAATTTGACATGCAAGAAATACACATCCTAAGCTTTAAACTCATAGGTAGTATGCTTATAATGGATATGTACATTAAGACAAATGAATTTTCAAAGTTAAGGCTCAAAATTTAGAAGTGCTAGAAATGACTATATGAATAGTAATATTTAATGAATTAACTGTATTGATTGATCCAGTAAAACTCCAAATTTATATTTTTCCATTAAAGAACATTGAAATAGCTTCAAGGATAAATTTGGATCACCTCCATACGATGTTTACAGAATTAGTTGTGATTTTTCAAAGTTTGACTGCCAAATCTGGAAAATGCACAATGAACAATACCTGAGGACCAATTTCAAAGTTTTTAATTTTTAGGCCTAACTAAAGCTTCAACGCATCTAATCGATTTTGAATGCATACTCTGAGAGGTAAAAGTAGGATGTTTCATAAACTTCTCTGCTCTCGTCTCCTATAGCGCGATAGTGTTAAAGAGAGAGGACGGTGTTGACTAAGGGTGTTGACAGGAGGCCACTACGCAACATTTCAAATACCTTAGGCATTATCCCGATAAAACGACAAAGGATATTGGAGGTGAGCTAAGGGAGAAATTAGTCTGCCAAAAATATGAGTAGGCTAATTATTTACTGTGACTTCATTTATTGTGTGATTATCATAATTAATTGTTGGTATTGTATTTTGTTGTTTTATATTCATCTCAATTATTGTGAATATTGTAATTAAATTCAAAATTATTTATAATATAAATTAATTTGCTTAGTTTCCTAATCAAAGTTACATTATTATTAAATTATAGATAAGAAACATCTTGTGTGACGCGTATAATCTTAAAGATTATCATAAAATAACTTCTTTCTAGGCCAATCTTAATCAAGACCTCCACTTTAATAAAGATAGCTAGATAATGAAAAGTAATTGATATTATTTTGAGAGAGATCAATACAAATAAAAATCCATTCAAATCAATGTTTGATATTCTAACAGGATGCGATCTTGATTTCTATATGGAGGTAGACATTCTTCAGTTGCATAATAGGAGGCGAGAGCAGAGGAGTTGGACCAGTGCCGTTGCTACTTCTTTCTTCTTCTTTAGGCAACTTGCTTCTTTCTTTTTCTAGTGAGATTGACAGAGACAAGGAAGAAGGAGGAATGAGCTAGGGAAGTAAGAGAAAAGTAAAATTGTTCAAGGCTTGAACAATTTCACTTTTGGATTAAAAAATTTAAAATGTCAGATTGATAAGATGTGATAATAGAGAAAGAGGTTGAAGTGAAACCAATCGTTCATGGGCTGAAAGAGTTCTTTGTAAAAATGCAAAATGTAGTATCTTGGTAAATATTTTCCACCATATAGGATCTAGGTAAAGTTTTTACTATTTCCAGGATTTTGATAAAAAATGCCAAAAATAATAGTCTGATATAAATATTATAAAAGAATAAAGAAAGGCATATTTGTTAACTTATAGTTAACACCCCTCCCCTCCCCTCTTGAACCAAATAAGAAACCTCTTCTCCCTTCCCTTCCCCTCCCCTCACAACCTCCCTTCCCTTTAATTGAACCAAATAAAGCCTTAAAGTAAGGCATAAAGCGACTCATTCCGGCCTAACTCTTAAAATGTTCCAACAAACTCGGATCTCTATTCTTGCCAGTCGACGATTGGACTGATTCAACTTTAATAACATTGACAATCATAGGCTTCCCACAAGTGTGATACGGATTAGCTAAAGTTAGTAGACACAAGGGCCATGGGTTCCTCTAGTATGGGATGTTACCCTATGGGGAACTGCCCAGGTATAAACTACTAGAGTATCACAGGCTTGGGGATACTGCCCTAACAAGCCGATGGGATATTGCCCTGGGAAAAGAAAGAGGTAAGCCATATATGCCATGTGGCAGCTATTATAACATCCTAATTTTTAGGCCCACTAGCCAAAAGGTAGCCTAAAATAGGTAGGCTACTAAGCCCCTTTGAACAGAAGTCCTAGAAATATATAGAGGGTTTTCAGGGACTAAACTACAAATAGAGAAAATACAGGGACTAAACTACAAACTGAGAAAGTTTCTAGGGGCAAATATGTAAATAAAGATAGGGACTTCAGGAGAGTCTCAAGGGCTCAAAAAGAGAGATGAAGGAATTATAAAGGAAGGACTAAATTATAAGGAAAGAAAGTCCTTTAGGGCTTAAGTAAGAAAGTTCAAAGTGACCAAAGTGCAAGCTATAAAGGTTTTATGGATTAAAGTTAAGGTAGTGATAAGTTAAGGGACTATAAGGGTAATTTCTAAAGAATTAAGGGACATGTGTGTCATTCTTAAAAAAGTCAAGGATACAAATATAAATATGGATATATACCCAAAAACTAGAATTCAGTAGAAGATTGAGGAGATTATTTTGAGCTGTTTGACGGGAGTCAAAATTTTAATTTGAGACCCCGATGAATCGATATGAATTTTTGAAGAATTAAAGTTACAATTCTCAGGTAATGTTAGATCAGATATCTAACAAAGGATATAACCTTGGATAGAAATTCAAAGAGGGTTGTAAGAATAGAGGACCAGGGCTAAGAAATACCCTGGTGAAATATGAAAAGATGTAAATGCCCCTAGTGTTATAAAAGTAAATGAAGGGCATTTTGGTTATTTCTAATGGTCAATTAATAAAATCCTTACTAGTCTGTTAATGTTAAAGTTTGGAAGAACACAAACACTAAATCTAATGCTAGAAGATAAATTATGAGACCTCATAAAAATTAGATTCAAGAAACAGTATGATTTTTGGAAAATCTTACCGAGCCGGTACATTATTGTACAAGATTTTTCAAGAACTCTTAAGAAGCTTTCTTCTTCCATAAGATGGTACCACTTGTCATCACAAGAATGCTGAGGATTTTCAAGATTAGTTTAAGAGTTAATGACCCCTTAATCTTGATTAAGGAATTAATCAACCAATAGGAAGCAAGATTAAGTCATTGTAAATATTAAGACATGGAGGGGTAAAATGGTCCCTAGAAGCAAAAAATTGTCTATAAATACCCTTTCCCCTCCTTTACATTTCATGCTCCCAAGGAACCTTGGGAAAACTTTACCCAATTTCTACCGAACACCGAAACAAGCAAGAACAAGCTGCTAGATCAAGCAAACAGCGTAAGTAATCGATCCAAACTTTTAAGCTTTGATTCTAGGGGAATTATTCTTGGATTATTTAGCTTGAAAATCATTAAATCCTTCCTTTCCAAGGACTGGTTGAAATCTGTATAAAATAAGGAAAGAAGAAATTGAAATTGGATCTAGGTTAGGCAAGGTGATTTAAGCATAATCCAAGTAGTATAACCTAGATGAATCTAGGATTTCATGAAATTCTACTTGACTAGAATTTTAGCCTGGACAATAGCTGTATGGAAGAGAATGATGTTGATTATTTTGATAATTCCAATGAGTTTAAAATGGGAAATAGTGTAGGATTAATGCAAGAAACATTTATTGGAAACATTGGAATCAAAACTGTAATTTTTAGAGAAATTATCTATCATTTTGGTTTCTATCCAGTTCATGGTGAAGGAGTTTGATTTTCATAAATCTAAGCTCATAGTTGGATTCCTCATGAAAAATTTTGTGGGAATGACCTATGGAAATAATTTTTAGAAAGATAGATAGAAATCCCTAAAATTAAAGAGTTAAGAGATCAAGAAAGATGGTATTGAACATTACTTGAGTTTATGACTCTAATGAGTGGTATATACATCATGTAATTGTGTTTAGGGCCATGAGATGTTAAAGAAGATGAGTTAAAAAGGTTGAAAAAGCAACCATTGATTTGTTAAAGGAAAATGGAGTAAGAAGAAAAGGATAATGCTATAAGTTAGTGAACTTACCCTTCTTGTGTGCTTGAGGTATATGCTTGTGTGTTGATATGTTTTATGTTATCAAATGATGATATGTGACTTATATATATATGAGATATGCTCTTTTCCTATGTGTTTCCATGGCCATGCATGACAGTATGAAGCATTGAGCATGATAACATGTCATTAGAAGCATGAGAAAGTTAAGAGAAACATGTCATCCACTTGCATTCATTTTGCATGCATTGAATGGTAAAATTTGCTACTGAGATTCCCCATAATCTCACCCTCCCTTAACCAACCATAATTGGTAATTGAGCATCGAGAATCTTGCATGAAGAAGAGAAAATGAATAGAAGAAAAATAGAGAATGATATGTTTTAACATGTAATGCTTGATTATCCATTTATGTAAATGTTGTATAATATGCCAATTTATATAATAGAATTGTATAAAATAATTATGGCATATTTACATGATGTATATGAATGTATGAGAAACTAAGAGGATGGTCCAAGCATGCTAGAATAATTAAAGAGAATTAAAGAAAGATGTTAGTAGACTAAATTCATAGGTCATAGAGTAGTAAGTTTTCAGCTCCAATTTGACCTAGCAAATGGATGAATTTGTCAATGAAATTTGGTAATAATGTAGTACATGTCCCAAGCTTTAAAATAATGGGTAGTTTGCCTTAATTGGATGTGTTTTCTATGAGAAATAAATTTCTAAAGTTGAGGCTTAGAATCTTGAAGTTCTATAAATGATCATATGAATAGTAATATTTAACGAATTAACTGTATTGAATGGTCCAGTAAAACTCTATATTTATACCTTTTTCTTAAAGAAAATCAAAATAGCTTCAAGTAAAAATTTGGACCATCTCCATACGATTTTTCTGGAATTAATTATGATTTTTGAAATTTATACTGCCAAATCTAGAAAATGAACAATGAACAGTACTCGAGGATGAAATTGTAATTTTTTTTATTTGTGGGCCTAAGGAAAGCTTCCACGTATCTAAACTCTTTCGAACGCGTACTCTGAAAGGTAAAAGTAATGACGTTATAATTTTGGTATCAGAGCAGAGGTTCTGGCAACAGATAGGAACACTCTGCTCTTGATACAAGGTACACAATGGATTAGATAAGGCCTGTTTTAGGTCAATGTCAGTGATGACACTATTAAAAAAATACATATCACGGCGCTACCTCACGGCAGTTAAAGGAAAAAATGCTATCAAAAAAGGCAGTGATATATTTGTAAATAAGTCGCATTTGCCAAACTTTATAACAGCAGTTTTGTATAAAACCGCCGTTAAATTATCATTTAACGGCGGTTCAAATAAGAACTACAGTTAAAACTCAATTTTACGGCGGTTTTGAGTAAAATCGCAGTGTAAAATTCTGCAAGTTTTCAAAATCTCTATCACGGAGTATGGTTTCAGTTTTATTTTTTCTCAGCCTTGTGTGTTCTGTTGCTCTTCCGAACAACGATAGACTTATACCAATTTTATTTCCTGGCATTTTCTTCCTATTTTTAGTGCCTATCTCCGCTGATAAAGTCATTCTCCATGGTCTCCATCGTTATTCTATGACATTAGTGCCATAAGTCACCGTTTAACTTCGTTATTTGCATATTTTTCCTGCTATTTCGGATGTTTGTTGTTATAAGCTGTAATACATCTTATGGGTTATCATCCTTGTAGTGAAGACATGATCTTTGTAGTTTTAGTTTGTTATATTTGTTCATATTTATTTGTGATTGCGTGTTTCAAATTTTCTAAATCTTTTTGTGTTTTTGTAAATTATTTTGTTGTTTTATTTGTTTGTTAATTGGCTTATAAAAAAAGTTAGTTCCTATTTATTTCCTATTTGATATATTTGGTTATAATTTGAGATTGTTTACATATAAGGGAGTAATAGATCGTAGTTGGATGAAAGTTAAGAGAACTACTAAGGAATATGAAAATAGGATAGAAAGGTTTCTTGAATTTGCTTAGAGGAATGCTTTGAAGAAAAGGGATGGGTTGTTCTGCTGTCCTTGTGTCAACTATTTTAATTGTAACAGATTATCTATTTTTTATATAAAAGAGCATCTTATATGTGATAGGATAAGTTTAAGGTATACAAATTAGATTTGGCACAGTGAGATTATGATGACTCATTTGTGAGAAGTTATGAACGATAACTTTGTAGATAGAATTCTAGATATGTTTCATGATATTGGAGTCGAATCCTTTCCAAAGTACTCTCATATATATGAAAGTTTGCTAAATGATGCCGAGGCGCATTATACTTTGGGAGTAAAGATGAGTACACAAGGTTGAAATTTATGTTGCGATGATGAATTTGAAATCGAGAAATGGTTGGACAGATTCTAGTTTGATGGAATTGCTCGAGTTGTTGAGTGATACCCTTCTTGTAGGTAATACACTACTAAGATAAATGTACGAGGCAAAGAAAGTATTGTGTTCGATGAGTTTGTTATATAAGAAGATACATGCATGCCCTAACGACTGCATACTATACAGAAATAAGTATGAAGGGATAAATAAGTGCACTAAATGTGTCACTTCAAGATACAAAGTGAAGAAAGATGGTGATGATTACAAAAGGCTCTCCTTCGAAGGTGTTGTGGTATCTTCCAATAATACCACAATTTAAACGTTTGTTTGTTAATGCCACAGATGTAAAGAACTTGAGATGGCATTATGATAGGAAAATAAACCATGGACAACTTCGTGACCCAGCTGATTCTCCTCAATGGAAGATAATTGATAAAAAATTTATTGAATTTGGTTCTAAACCCATGAATCTTCAGCTTGGGCTATGTATGGACATAATCAATCCGTATGGTAATCTCAATAGAATACATAGTTCTTGGCCAGTTCTCTTTGTGATTTGCAACTGGCCTCCCCATTGTGTATGAAATGAAAGTACATCATGTTGTCTTTAATGATCTCAGGGCCAAAATAGTCAAGAAATGATATAGGCGTGTACTTGGCACCTTTGATATCTTTGATGCATACAAACAAGAGACCTTTAAACTCCACGCTATGATCTTCACCATAATAAATATCTTCCCAGCATATGGAAATTTGTCATGCTATAGTATTAAGGGGCATAAAGCATGTCTCATATGTGAAGAAAACACTAACTATATCAACTCAAGCATGGAAGGAAAACATTCTACCTTTCCCATGGAAGGTTTCTTAGCAGACACCACCCTTACCATTGGTTGAAGAAGGCATTTAATGGCTCACAATAATATAAAATGGCTCCTGTTCCTTTAACTGGAGAAAAAGTGTATCAACGTTTGTAGGGTGTTCATGTAATCTTGGGTAAAAGTAATTATAAGAAGGCACTTGAAAGGAATATATGGAAAAAGAGATCAATCTTCTTTCATCTTCCATATTGGCAGAGTTTTAAAGTGAGACATAGTCTAGATGTCATGCATGTGGAGAAGAACGTGTGTGAGAGTGTTGTTGGCACGCTCCTGCATATCAATGGAAAGAGTAAAGATGGGTTCAATGCTATATGAGACTTAGCTAAAATGGGAATAAGAGTACCTCTACATCCATAACAAAGAGAGGGTAGTAGGAGAGTTTATTTATACCTAACGACAATCATGTTATCCAAATATAAAAAAAAACTATGTGAGTGTTTGCATGGTATTAAGGTGCCACAAAGTTATTCATCAAATTTTAGGAAGTTTGTATCAATGCAAGATTTGAAGATAATGGGTATTCATCAAACATGTTACCCACAATTGCTACATGTTGATACAATAATTACTACCAACAGTTATGTGAGATATTATGAAAGATGATGTGAGGAGTACTATTACTATACTTTGTATGTTTTTCAATGCTATTTGTAGCAAAGTGATTGATCCTACTGAGTTGGATCAATTAGAGAATGAAAGTTATGTTATCTTTTCCTAGTTGGGGATGCACTTCCCTCCAGTATTTTTAAAATCATGGTCCATTTGATCGCTCACCTGGTACGTGAGATTAGACTTTGTGACCCTGTGTGTTTAAGGTGGATGTACCAGTTTGAGAGAAGTATAAAAATTCTTAAAGGGTATTCTAAAAATTTTTATCGACCCGAGGCATTAATTGTTGATAGGTATACAGCTAAGGAGGCAGTTGAGTTTTGTAACTCATATCTTGCTGGGGTAAAGGCAGTTGGACTTTCTCAATCTTGGCATGACCAGGGGAGAAAAAGTAGGGGAACTCATGGTGCCAAAATGAAGTGCTTGTCTCACGAATTGGTGATGCAAGCATATCTTTATATTTTGAACAATAAAGATGAAGTTCCGCCATACTTGGGTGCTCACAAGAATATGCTCAACAACATGAACCCAAGAAAAAGCGATATGCAACTAGCTAACGAGCACAACAGATCTTTTGCAGAATGGTTCAAATAAGAAGTGTTAAAGGATAACAATCTTTCTGAGACAATACAAAGGCTAGCTATAGGGCCTCATTTTGAGGTTATTTGTTGGGAAGGATGTGACATAAATGGCTACTCTTTTTACACAAAAGCCTAAGATGACAAAAGTACAATACATAACAGTGGGGTTATGGTTGTGGCTAAAGTGATGCATTTTGCTAGTTCAAAAGATAAAGGCCAACATAGGTGTCCATGCCCGTTATAGAGTGATTGAAGAGATATGGGAGGTTAGTTATTCCAGGTTTAAAGTGCCAGTCTTGAAATGTAAATGGGTTAATAGTAAAGCTATCCTAGTAGATGAGAAATTTAGATTTGTTTCAGTCGATCTTCAGAGAGTTGGATACCTAGATGAGCCATTCATCTTAGTAAGTCAAGCAATTCAAGTATTTTATGTCACTAATCCAGCAAATAAAGACCTTTCTATTATGCTCTAAGGTAAAAGGCAAGCGATTAGTGAAACATCCTCCCTTAGACTCCTCAGAGTACACTTGCGGAAGCAACATTAGCTTGATTATATCTTAACTTAAGCCCAGAAATTCAAAATTTCACTCTTAAGTTCCTTATTCTGAACCTTTAATTTGAAAATTTATTAATCTCATTCTACACAACCAAATGAGGCTTATTACCTATCCACGTAATGCCCCAGATGTGTACGACTGGCCTGCCAAATTTCGTAGCCAAACTCCTTCGTTTACTAGGTCAAACTGAGGTCAAACCACTGCTACCTCAGGACCTGCGAATTTCTCTTTTAATTCATCACTCACAAATTGAACATGCCAAACAATACTTATCATTGAATAACATAATTTCATACAGCATGGCATACACAACAAGACATATACATAATCTTGCTATCTCTATTACATCTCTTTCTGCCTAAACTCCGGCAGCATAACCGCTACGCTTCATCTGTACAAAGAACTGAACTGTACTGATTCGGTAATCCCCTCATGAGAACTACCATTCTACGTAGTACCCAGGAAAGACTAGATGAACCGGCTAGGTCCACTCACTTCTAGCCTCCTTAGACAGCACTACGTACACAGTACTTATCATATACTATGACGTTCAGTCTTTACTTGGGCAGCATAACGGCGTCTCTCAAAATTTCCAAATTTTATTTTGACAGAACCTCCCCTGTAATGTTATATTTGGGAATGAGATTCGGGGGAATCTCAGTAGTAATAATCATAACAATATATGTAATGCAGAGTGACGGTGCTTGCTTGTGATTGTGTACAGATAAGTATGCTGCGTGCTTCCATAATCAATAACATATGATCATAGCATTGTAATAGAGCTTCAAGCATAACATATAAGACAACAATCCAACCAAACAATAGCACAACAAATCACAAAGACATTACATAAGAGCTAGGATTAGTTACTACCTCAAAGGCAGAGCTTCAGAACTTCTCTACTACTTCTAACTTCACCAGAACTTCCTTACTTCTTTCTTTCTCCTTCTCTCTCTTCTTTCTCTCTCTTTCTCTTGCCAAAACCGTGCATAATGAAGGCAAGGGGGGGTATTTATAGTTTTGGTCAATGGCATTCTTGTAATTACCATGAACTTTGATCCTGCGGTCCTGGTTTTTTCTGGATTTTCCTATTTTCTTTAATTTCCTTTTACTGCATCATCAGTGCCACCTCAGCAGCTGACTCATCGCCACATTTTCCACATGCCTAAATTCCCTGGACACCTCAGCAGCTGACTCAGCATGCTGACTCACCGGTCCAGTCTCCTGCCTCGTAATGCGTGCCCTAAACTTTATCTGCTTTCTGCAGACTAATGCCATGTGGCGACTGGAAGAGACCTTGCACGCTTCCCAATGCCACCCAGATAAGTCCCTGACTTTATCTGATCACCTCCTCGGTTTTCGTGCCAACCGAGTAACTTTACTTTACTGAAAAGTCATTAAATCATTATTTTAATGCCACTTTTCCCCCTGAATCACTAGGCCTACGTTTTTGGGCCTGGAAATATCATCTTGGGTCTCTGATCCAGCCCAAGTACTCTGATGGCACGATTCCCAAGAAACACCCCTTGGCAAATTACCAAAATACCCTTAGTCTCTCTCTCTTTACTTTATTAGGTCTAGGGGCATTATTGTCTTTTCCCATCTTACCAGAGTATTCTTTGACCCTGGTCAACTATCCAGATAACTTCCCTGGACTGTCTAACCTTAGGCAAATGACCAAAATACCCTTTACTCATTCTTCAGCTGTTCTATAACATAGGGGCATTTTCGTCATTTCGCACCTTCTTCCCGGACACCGGCCCCTTTTATCACAGGACTGATCTAATGGGCCTGGGCCTTCCCTGGTGTCACTAAAGGCCTTAGAAACACTATACGGCCCCCTGGCCATAGTCCGATCATCCCTATCGGAACTGCTTTTCCTTTACCGATTATAACTGTAAATTCCCATCTTCAGGAATTTTTACAGAAAAATCGGGACCTCAAATCAAAATTCCGTGACTCCTCATTCAACCCGGAATTCTTTTCTCTATCTCTCGGTATTTTCAGATATTTTATCCGGACCGGGCTGTTTTGGCCTGAAAAAGCACTCACGCGCACACTTTTCCAAAATGACCATTTTACCCCTGGTCACATTTCTAATTCTTTCATACACATAGAGACCTCATATGCACATTTCACAGTTCAGTGAAATGATCAGCATAATTTTCTCTATTTTCTGGCAAAATATGGTACTCATCGGCTACCAGCCCGATCTTTCCCATAATTACGATTTTGCCCCTGCATTCTCTTTCTAGCATCTATTCTCATCTTCTTATCCTTCATCTTAAGTTCTAGAAATTCTCTTTCAATAACTCATCCCTTAAACTCTTCGGGAGTCATCATTAATTGAAAGGCTCGACAACCCGCCCATATCAGGTTATCTTACACAGGAGCCAGCCCATATCAAGCTACCTGCAGAATTCCTAGGCTTAAGACTTAGGATATTCCTCACATTCCTCATCTTGGACCTAGATGAACTGTCCCGATCTCCTAGCCAAAATCGGGATGTTACAATTAGTAATGACAGTGACTTAGGGTTCAACCTCGATGAAACCTCGCCTTTCACAACTGCTCGATTTATAACGACAATAGAGTTTGATTTGGAAGATAATGAATATGTTGTTAGGGATGATCATTGTGAAGGAATTTGGGTGGATACAAACTAGTAGGAAATTAGTATATTTTGTTGTAATAAATGTCCATTTGATTACTTAATTCATTGAATGATTAATATTCTTGGTTCTTACATTTACTTATTATTTTGTAAACATGATGTACATTTTTGGTTAAAATTTTGATGCCTGGAATTGTCTTTTAACTTGTTTAGGATTCATCTTCAACTATTTCCTTCTTTTATATATGATATACAGATATATAGGTTCATTAAAAGTTTACCAATTCGAATGATTGTATGACCATTTGGATTTTAGGATTGCTGACTTCATACTTGATACGTGAAATTAATTTGTCTGTCTTGACTACACTAAATGTAGGGTGGCATAAAATGATAAATAAAAAAAATGATTCAAAAAAACCTTTCCAAGGAGGTATTGGAGATTGTGCCCTAGGGGCCAATCATTATGTTATGAACATTGTTGATTTATG
The DNA here is from genome assembly GCA_037074615.1 of Leucaena leucocephala. NCBI lineage: Eukaryota > Viridiplantae > Streptophyta > Magnoliopsida > Fabales > Fabaceae > Leucaena > Leucaena leucocephala. Next base: position 11,191,567 of record CM073523.1, on the reverse strand, counting down.
AATTTCTTAATTATGTTATCACATTATTTGCATGTTTACTGTGATGACCATCCTTGGATAACTCATGATCTTATCCTAAATGTCCATGGTCGGTCATCTATGCGGGAGCAGAGATGAAATAAGACCAGTATGACTTTGAAGATATATACAGATATAAATCAAAGTCATAGGCACATGTAAGAGTATAGGGTGTTGGACCGACCCGCTATGAGAGAGCTGCATGGGTTAAGTCATAAGCTTCTCTCATATACAAACCATGTCACTATGCCCTTTGACCTGAGATCATCATGGATTCCTACATGACAAACGCTCAGCTTTGACCTAGTCAAAAGTCACTTTTGACCGAGTGATCATAAAGGCTATGAATGGTCAAGATGGAATTTGTCCCTCACATTCGTAGAGAGATATTACTGGGCCCCTCGATGAGTGAGTCTGAGAAATGTATGGGCATACTGGAATGGAAGGGTAGTTCCATTTCTATAGTCAGACTACTCAGGGATCGAGAAAGTAACGGTCAGGAACAGGAGGATGACGTTCTCCATGCCTCATCCATGACCGAAAATCGTGTGACAAAAGGGACGTGATATGGTTGTATGAAAGGTTACATCGTTTATCGATCCTCATATGATTTGGGTAGTCGTAATGCCTTGCTAGAGACCGCTTGCGACTTGTGGGTCAGTATAGTAACTGGCCCACTGCCAACTTCATATGGGCCTACAGGGTCGCACACAAAATAGCCCAATGCGAGCTATGATGTCCAGATTCATTGAATCTAAGAGATGTCTAGATTCAATGAATAATCTAAGGTGGATATATATATTTTATATATATATATAAATTAGTATATATATATTATATATAATATAAGAGATATTTGCAAGATTTAATTTATAAGGATAAATTAAATCTCTATCACTTTTGAATTTGAATTTAAATGGATATGATCTATTTGAATTTGAAATTCAAATTGATAAGATATCTCAAATTTGATTTATGAGAATAAATCAAATATAATTCTGTCTTATCTTTATTTTAAATTAAATAAATAGGTGAATTAAATTTATGGGACGGATTTAATATAAATAATATTTATTTAATTAGTTTCTTATTAAATTATGTAATATATGATATTGTATTAATTTTAGAATTAATATAAGATTAATTCTGAAACCCAGCCCAATGAGAAGCCCGGTAGCATCCTATATATTTGACATTAGGAGTTAGGGTTCTACACAGACGTGAGAAAAAGGGGCAAGGAGAGTGCAAAAGGTTTACAGATAAGAAACTATCGAAATAGAGATGGTGAGGACGGAATCTTGAGAAAGCTGTAGAGGGATAAGAGACGCTAGCACGTCGTTTGTGATTGGAACGCTGTTCTTGTGGATACCGGTAGAGGAAGTCGATCTGAGTTGTCGACTTCTTGCGGTCGAGAAAAGAGCACCAGGTACGACGAAGTCGCGACCAGTTGACACAGAGGTCGCGACTAAATTGGCATCTGAATGTCAGAAATCCGAAAAGAGACTACAGGTCGTGACTAGAAGCAGAGGAAGTCACGACTGCAAACTCCAGAGATGACAGTTCACGATTAGAAGCTCAGAGGAAGTCGCGACTTCAAACTCCAGAGGCGACAGGTCTCGACTAAAAGCTTAGTGGGTCGCGAATGCAAACTCCAGAGGCGACAAGTCATGACAAGAAGCTGAGAAGGTCGTGACTAAAAACTCCAGAGGCGAAGAGTCACGACTAGTGGACACTGAGGTCGCGACCACAGCTTGAATACCGAAGGTAACACTTCTTTCTCCTTGACTTAAACACATACGGTAGATCCTGGCTGGGAATGGAAAAATTTTTAAAGTTAATTTATGCTGCGTGTCTTCCAATTCCCTTCAGGAGGTTCCTTAAAATGAAACATCCTTCCTTAGACTCCTCAGAGTACACTTGCGGAAGCAATATTAGCTTGATTATATCTTAACTTAAGCCCAGAAATTCAAAATTTTACTCTTAAGTTCCTTATTCTGGACCTTTAATTTGAAAATTGGTTTATCTCATTCTACACATCCAAATGAGGCTTATTACCTATCCACGGAATGCCCCAGATGTGTACCACTGGCTCACCAAATTTCATATCCAAACTCCTTCGTTTACTAGTTCAAACTGAGGTCAAAACACTGCTACCTCAGGACCTACGAATTTCTCCCTTAATTCCTCATACACAAGTTTAACATGCCCAACAATATTTATTATTTAATAACATAATGTCATACAGCATGGCATACACAACAAGACATATACAAAATCTTGCTATCTCTATTACATCTCTTTCTGCCTAAACTCCGGCAGCATGACCGCTACGCTTTATCTGTACAAAGAACTGAACTGTACTGATTCGGTAATCCCCTCATGAGAACTACCATTCTACGTAGTACCCAGGAAAGACTAGATGAACCGGCTAGGTCCACTCACTTCTAGCCTCCTTATACAGCACTACGTACACAGTACTTATCATATACTGATGTTCAGTCTTTACTTCGGCAGCATAACGGCGTCTCATAGGATTCTCAAAATCCACTTCAGCATAACCTCCCTGTAATGGGTTATGGATGGGGATGAGATTCGGGGGAATCTCAGTAGCAACAATCATAACAATATATGTAATGCAGTGTGATAGTGCTTGCTTGTGATTGTGTACAGATAAGTATGCTGCGTGCTTCCATACTCAATAACATATGATCATAGCATTGCAGTAGAGCTTCAAGCATAACATATAAGACAACAATCCAACCAAACAATAGCACAACAAATCACAAAGCCATTACATAAAAGCTAGGATTAGTTACTACCTCAAAGGCTTAGCAGAGCTCTACTATCTCTATTCTGCTTCCAGCTCCGCCAGAACTTCCTTTCTTCTTTCTTCCTCTCACTTTCTCTCTCTAGCACCTCCTCCTCTCTCTAAAAGGCTCAAAACCGTGGGATGCATGAAATGGGAGGGGGATGGGGTATTTATAGTTTCCTTCAATGGCATTCCTGTAATTTTGAAGCCATATGAACTTGTGGTCCTGGTTTTTCCTGGAATTTCCTATTTTCTTTTATTCCTTTTTTACTGCATCACCCAGGACACCTCAGTGGACACCTCAGCGGACACCTCAGCAGCACATTTCTCACATGTCTAAAACCCGGGACACCTCATCAGCTGACTCAGCAGTTCAGTCTAATCCAGTACCGGTCCAGAGTCTTGCACCGTAATACGTGTCCTCAACTTTTCTTCTACCTCTAAGATTGCGCCATGTGGCATCTGGAAGGGACCTTTCACGCCTTCCAATGCTATCCAGATAAGTCCCGGACTTTATCTGATCACCTCCTCGGTTATCGTGCCAACCGAGTAACTTTACTTTACTGAAAAGTCATTAAATCATTATTTTAATGCCACTTTTCCTCACATAACTACTGGGCCACGTTTTTGGGCCTGAAAATATCATCTTGGGTCTCTGATCCATCCCAAGTACTCTGATGGCACGATTCCCAAGAAACACCCCTTGGCAAATTACCAAAATGCCCTTAGTCTCTCTTTCTTTACTTTACTAGGTCTAGGGGCATTATTGTCTTTTTACATCTTACCAGAGTATTCTCTGACCCTGGTCAACTATCAAGATAACTTCCCTGGACTGTCTAACCTTATTCAAATGACCAAAATACCCTTTACTCATTCTTAAGCTGTTCTATAACATAGGGGCATTTTCGTCATTTCGCACCTTTTTCTCGGACACCGGCCCCTTTTTCCACTGGACTGATATAATGGGCCTGGGCCTTCCCTGGTGTCACTAAAGGCCTTAGAAACACTATACGGCCCCCTGGCCACAGTCCGATCATCCCTATCGGAACTGCTTTTCCTTTACCGATTATAACTGTAAATTCCCATCTTCCGGAATTTTTACAGAAAAATCGGGACCTCAAATCAAAATTCCGTGACTCCTCATTCAACCCGGAATCCTTTTCTATATCTCCCGGTATTTTCAGATATTTTATCCGGACAGGCTATTTTTGGCCTGAAAAAGCACTCACGCGCACACTTTTCCAAAATGACCATTTTACCCCTGGTCATATTTCTAATTCTTTCATACACATAGAGACCTCATATGCACATTTCATAGTTCAGTAAAATGATCATCATAATCTTCTCTATTTTCTGGCAAAATATGGTACTCATCGGCTACCAGCCCGATCTTTCCCATAATTACGATTTTGCCCCTGCATTCTCTTTCTGGCCTCATTGCTCATCTTCTCATCCTTTATCTTAAGTTCTAGAAATTCTCTTTCAATAACTCATCCCTTAAACTCTTCGGGAGTCATCATTACTTGAAAGGCTCGACAACCCGCCCATATCAGGTTATCTTACACAGGAGCCAGCCCATATCAAGCTACCTGCAGAATTCCTAGGCTTAAGACTTAGGATATTCCTCACATTCCTCATTTTGAACCTAGGTGAATTGTCCCTATTCTGTAGGTTAAAGACTTAACTCATCTTTAAATCCTGAAGGACTTAGCTCATCCCTCGGATTCCTACAAAATAAAGGTAAGTAATCCGCCCATATCAGATTACTACCCTGGGACTACGGGTTTAGCAGCCTGCCCATATTAGACTACCTCCCAGTTCTCCTAGAGCCAAAAATTGGGATGTTACATAAAACCTCCATGAAAAGCTTATAAATAAAAAAAAATGTCTACTAACAGCCGTGGGAAAATTATAAATTAACGGCGGTTAATAGTATAAACGGCGTTAATGTATTACATTATAATGGCAATTTTAATATCACAACTGCCATTGTAAGTCTACCATTTAACGGTGGTTTTGAAATTGCTGTTAAATGTTAGACTTATAGCTACAATACAATTTATGCTGCCCATAAATCTTCGTGGATTGTCACTTTAAACTGCTGTTAAAAGCCTTTTTTCTAGTAGTGTGGGTTACTGGTTCATAGTCCAACTAAGGTTATGGATTGGATGTGATTGCTCTAGGGAAAATGAACACTGAGGATGAGTAAGAGATGAATATTGAATTCTCAATTGGGGTTTAAAGGAAAGTTAGAGATTGCTTCCTGCTTGCTAGTGATCCTTAATGATAGGGGAACCTAAAAATATTAATGGCCTAGAGATGTAAGCCATAGGGGAACCTAAAATTATTAATGTTAGTCTAGGTAGATACACCCAAGAGGGGGTGAATTGGGTTTTTTGAAAATTTTAGCGAAAATTGAAAACTTAATGACAATGGAAATATAATTGAATAAAAATAATAGGGATCAGAAAGATTTCACCGAGGTATAGAAGAATCAACACAAGTCAGTTTATCCTGGTTCGGACTAATCCTCTTGTCTTACGTCCCGTCCCCAGAGACCTTATGAGATTTTCAACTATACCGCAATTTGAACGAGCTCTTGGTGCCTCAGTATAGTAATTGATTCACTCAATCACTCTCCCTTACTTCCCGTAAGGTAATATTCCCAACTTAAGAGAACCAATCTCTTAAGTAAATAGAATGAATGAAAATATCTTTTACAATATCTCTCTCAAAGAGTATGTATGATGATCAACACTAAAACTCAAAAAATATCAGGTTACATAATGAAGAAATAGTGAATGTAATAAATTTAGAAGTTGATCAATTTGGCCATTTTTTTCTTCATCAAGGCCAAGTTTTTAAATAGAATTTACTTTGGTTGGTAGTTGACGAGGCCCTCGGATTGTCGCAGTCCGAGCCATCGAAATTAAGTGAATTGCACTCTAATAATGTAGTATAAGGCACAACCCTATCGTTCTTCTCAAGGAGCCTTTCTAAAGGAATCATAGCAAATTGGATGTCAAATCCAGCGGTAAACCTGAGTAAATAGTAAATGGTTTTGTGGTTTTGTGGGTGCAGTAAAATAAAGATGCAGTAATATAGATGTTTTTGTGTTTTTGTTTAAGATGGAAAATGGTTGGTTTGTGAAAGTAGTATATGATGATAGGCTCTTGATGATGAAAAATATCTATCCTTGCTCTCAATATATATGGAGTTTGAAATTACTAAGTCTTGAATAAAACCTCAATCGATCGATCGAGTCCAGAATCCTAATATTCTTTAAACTCCTTTGATCAAAGAGTGTTTAAAGACTATTATTGAACTGCTAAGGATCACTTAGTGTGTAATTTAAACCAGGTGGAAGAATGCCCTCGAATGAGCGTCGATCGACTAACCCTAGAATTCAAGCAATTGAATCAATTAGCAACGATCGTTGACAACCGTTCAACTAGCTTAAACTCAAAAATGAAATATTGTATTTAAACCAGCATTCAAACATCCAAAGTAAATTACAATTGTCTAATATGAGAATAATCAATCGATATTCAAAACTTGTTCATATGATGAAAAACCCTAGATCTAGAAGCAATCATAATATGACAAGATGCAAATTAGAACAGAAGAAACTCCTAGTTTCAGTCCGTGAGCTCAAGATATTAGATCTATCACCAAGAGACTAAAGGTCTAGCCTCTCATGACTTCTGCTGCACTGCAATCGCTGTTCAGATGTGATGCCATGAAGAAACGATGAAGAGATGAAGGTGAATGGTGTAGAAAGATGGAAGATGAGTGGAAAGTGTGTGTAGAGCGCTCGAGTACTGCTTCTTAGCCTAATCAGATCCAAAAACCAGCCTCCTCTTGACGGCAACCTCCCTCTCTTCTTATAACAGCATGACCTAATTCAAAACGAGCAGTTTCAGCGATTTCGTACCATTAGTCGCGACCAGATACATTTGTTGGTCGCGACCTATGAACAGTGAGAATCTTCCAGAAGAATTATGGGTCGCGACCTTAGGACTCTTTGGTCGTAACTAAATAGTACAGAGGCGTGGTTCCACTTTCATTGACTTTTGATTTCTTTCCCGGTCCTTGTTCTCTTCCAAAGTACCTGCAATTCAACATAAAAGCTCACTGTAAAAGTCCAAATCAGTAGATAACAGAATATATGCAGTTTGGAAGAGTTATTTTACCATTTTACCCTCTAATTAGCACATTGCCACGCACAATCATGTAATACATAAAAGTACAATTTAAGGCATGAAATGAATGGTAAAGTTATTATAAAACTCTCAAAATTGTCATAAAAACCATATATAAAATATGTCTTATCAATTCCCCCACACTTGAACATTTGTACTCCTGGACAAAGAAATGAATTACACCTAGAACAATCACTATTAAAGTCAAGATAATAACATAATCCATAGTGTGACCTAAAAATAATTAATCTACCATCTTTTGGGAATGCAAAAGTGATAATGTATGAAATGCCAAGTAATCAACTACTAAATGAAATCAACCTTAACGGTATGAGCGCAAAAGATCCTCTCAAAGGATGTAAGTGTTTAGCTCTCTCTATCCTCTCATTGTTAGGGTTCTTTCACTCAAATTCAAATTGGAAAATATCCTACCATATGCTTGTAATGGCTCTAAATCTCAGCAACTATATAGCACTTATGCAAAGAATCAAGAGGTCTTTTAGGGTTGTAATGATGGAGATGGGCTACATGGAATGGAATATGAAGAATAGAAAGTACTACATGCATTTAACAATGAATACGTAGCATGAATTCATGTCTCTAAAGATCTAGAAGTGATAATTGTGCTAATAAGGGTTAATAATAGTGCCTTCTTCATTTCTTTTTTCTTTTCTTTCTGTTTTCTTTTCTTGCACTGTCCTCTTTTTCTTCTTCTTTTTTTTCAGTGCAACATGCCCTTTTTTCTTTCTTTCTTTTATTTGGCACCTCATGCACAGAACCTGTAGCACCCATCACAACAATAATGAATTTTTGACATGAATAGAATTTTGCAACTGAAGTTTATGCATATATTACTTTCTATATAAATGATGGATGAAAGAAAAATGATGGGCTCAAAGGGGGTGACTAAGGATATAATATGTAGTGGGCTTGTGTTTGGGATAAAAGGGTTTAGAAATGAATGCCTCTATCATGTTCAATTCATAAATTCGCAAGTCATTCTCAACTCAGAGCTAAGACAAGTTCTAGAGGATATAAACTAATTGAATAATCACTCAATATAGAAATTTAGGCCGAGAATCCTTCCAACTAGGGTTTTGATCTAAATTGCTCATAAGCTAAAGTCTCAAACAAAATTCATCATTTACTAGGCATTAGAACGCTTATCACAACTGAAAACCCTCTAAACGATAATTTAAAAGTTTCAAAGTAATCACTTAGAATCATGTAATAATCCCAAATTCAATAGCAAAAGTTTAGGTGTTTCAAATTCAATTTCCAAGATTGTCAAAGAAAAATTCAAGTGTGGCAATGGTTTCGAAGGACTAAAAAGGATTTGAAATAAGGGGACAATGAATCATTTGTGAAAGCATCTTAGTAGTTCAACAGGAATCCTTCTTTCCAGCATTGCACAAGGCAAAGAAAAGGTAACTGGACATTTTCCAAAAGAGGGTCGCGACTGAAAATGCTTAAGGTCGCGACCTATTTCACAAGTGTGCATGCTCAGAAATTTTCAAACATTAGTCACGACAAATAAGGCATTTATGTCACGACGTAAATCGATAGAGAGGTATTATCGCGACCATAAAGCACATAGGTCACGACTGTAGTTCACAGAGAGCATGTTAGTTTAAAATTCCATCATAGGTCGCGACCATAAATCGCATATGTTGCAACCATTATTCATAGAGACTACCAAGTGACAGTTTTCAAAGTCCAAAAATGGTTTTTAAGCTAAATCCTTTTTACCAATTAACAATTTTGTTTAAGGAGGAGGTCCAATTTTCAGCAATTCACCACATATTAAGATCAAAAACAAAGATTTTGTGATGAAAGATTGGATTAATTACAAAAAAGTAAGAGTAAAACATCCTCCCCCACACTTAAACTTGACAGTGTCCTCACTATCAACAAAACTAGAAATGACAGCACTTTATGAAGTCAAACAAATCTAGCCCAAACATAGCAAATAAGCTCATCACTCAATGCAAATTTTTCAATGAGGCATGCAGTCACATTCAAGTCATACAAAGCAATACAAGTAAAGCAAAGATGACAGGATAGGTGAGCTAAAGTCATGCATGTGAGTGTGTGGATGGAGAGGTAACTATTGAAGCGTGTGCAACACATGGACAGTAACGGGGAAGTGGAACAAAGCAAAAATAATCCTAGAATAAACAGAAATAGACTGACGACAAAAAGAACTAAACTGAAAATGGAATCTAATCTACTGAATCATCTATTTCCTATACTCAACTTAACATAGCAAACATCATAAATAGAAGCATGTGTAAAAGGTAGGAGATAGGAAAGAGATAACCTGGCCTCAAGGTGGCAGGGGAAACTCAATAAACTTTGAGAGACAGCTGTTTGATTGGACGATCTCCCCCATTGCTTTCTCTCTCCACCTTAAAGTGCCACGGTCATGCATTTTGTGCTGAGATTCATCCAAGCTTGTCTTGAATCTTCCCTCTTTAAACTTAAACTTCCCCAACTGTGGTTGGCATGTAGCAGCAACAGAGTTGGGAGGTTTTCCCTTCGCATCCTTCGTACATTCCTTGGTGTTGCTCTTATCCAGCTTGTGTGGGTTCCCCAATTTATCCTCTACTTTCTCAAGCGTCGCACCAAGCTGAGGTTGGTCTACAATTGCAACAAGATTGGGGTCATGCTTTTCCATACCTGCATCATTATTAGGGATCAAATCTCAAAAATTTTAAGGTATGGGAAGTAATTTTGGAATGAGAGTGAGGGGAAGTAGGGTTAGAACACATTGGCCCTTTAACCAAAATAGTGGAAAGGTGATCTGAAGGAATTTTTAGTTCATTGGATGTGTCTGGTATATATGGTCGCGACTTTTTAGGGTATTGTCGCGACTGATACTAACAGGGTGCATCTCTGGATCTATTTGTCGCGACTTTATCTTCATCCTGTGGGGACTGTTTGTCTCTGGAGTTGTGTCGCGACCTTTGAACCATTTAGTCACGACTCATCTTCATAGTGAACTGCAGAATGATATTGGGTCGCGACGTGAAGGTCATTGGGTCGTGACTTTTTATCACAGAAACTTGACCCTTCTTTGATTGTTGGTCTTTCAGCTTCCAAAATACCTGGGGGTCCTGCAAAATCACTCAAAAAACCCTTTTCAAGTGCATTATCTTTATCATTACCATGCAAACTCAATTCATATTCATCCCTAACTTCTTCAAAAGAATAATCGATGGCATTTAAAGTAGTAAAAGTAGAGTTATCATAGGGATATCTCATTGCTTCATTCATGTTAAAACTTACCACATGTCCTCCAACTTCCATTGTAATGGAACTATGCTTCATACTAATAATGGTTTTGGAAGTTTGGAGGAAAGGTCGGCCAGGGATCAAAGTGCTATCATTCACTAGCTCATTAGACATATCCAGAACATGGAAGTTAGCTAGGAACACTAAGTCTTTGACCTGCACTAGAATATCCTCAAGGATTCCCTTAGGATACCTAATTGACTTATCAGCTAATTGGAGTACTACATTTGTGTCTCTCAGATTATTGACACCTAAAGCTTGATAAACCGACCAAGGCATTACATTATGGCAGCCCCTAGGTCTAGTAACGCTCCCTTAATAGGAACATTTCCTATAGTGCATGGGATTGTATAGGAGCCTGGGTCTTGGCACTTGACCAGTAATTCAGCTTTAAAAAGGGATGACACATTAGGACTCACCTGAATTCTCTCAAGAGGCCTAAATTTCTTTTTATCAGCACATAATTCTTTTAAAAATTTGGCATACTTAGGGTTTCTTTTGAGGAATTCAACCATAGGGATGCTTATTTCCAATTTATTGAACAAATTGTAAGCATCTTTTGCAAAATCAGGATCAACCTTTTTCTTTCCAGCAAAATAAGAGTTAGGAAAAGGGATATCTTCTATACTTACCTCCTTACCTGTATGCAAGGAGGCTCCTTGCTTGCTCGACTCCGGCTTCTCCTCAGGTTTCTTTCCTTTGTATGCTGGACTTGGTAATGTTGTTGCTTCTTCCTGCAGCTCTTGCATCTCTAGTTGTGCTTGTGAGCACTCCTCTTGAGTTGCCTTCTTGCTCATTAGCCGCTGTTCCTTAATGCTTTCAGAACTCCCAATTTTCATTTGTGGCTGTGGTGAATTCTCAAAATCAGATTCTTCCTTATCCTCCTGTGGTACATCAGCTTCCTTAAAGTGCACCTGTCTTCCACTTCTTAGAGATATGGCATTCACCCCTCTTGGATTAATAATAGTGTTCGAAGGTATGCTTTCACTGTTCTTTCCTTGGATGTTACTCACTGTGTTAGAAACTTGAGTTAAGTGGCTTGTGATATCTGCATTCTTACAACTTAACTGCTCAAGTTTTCTATGTACATCTTCATTATCTTTCTTCATACTTTGGAGAATTGAAGGTATGGAGGTGAACTGACCATCATTCTCTTTGAGCTTGTGATCAATATTGGTCATTCTACCATCCATGTTACTCATTTGTGCTGCCATACTCTTTAATAATTGAGAGGTCTCTTCTGGTCTTGAAGGCACTAAAGCATTAGGATGTGTGGGGACCATAGACCTTGCATTATCTTGGTAGTTGTTTGAGGAAGCACCACCTCCTTGAAATTGATTAGATCTATTTTCTCCACTCCCCCATCTAAAATTTAGGTGGTCTCTCCAGCCAGGATTATATGTATTAGAGTACGAATCTCTCTTCTGGAAGTTATTCTCTCTCCCTTGATACATAACTGCAACTTCCTCATACTGTCTATCACATGTACTTGTAGCATGCATCATTGAACCACATGATTCACATCCTGTAACTAGGGCTTGTGAGGTATCCACTGCATGAACTTGTTTTGTGGAGTGTAGCTCCCTTTCAATCAAACTCATCCTCTTGTCCATTCGATTTCCCAAGGCTGCTATCTCAGCTAAGATCACATTAGAACTACCTGAAGATGAGGGTGGTAATCTTCTTGGATCTCCAGTTTGATGGTCCTCATTAGTCATTTTCTGGAACAAATCCCAACTTGCTTGTTGTAACATCTCTAATTTCTGTACTAAGTTGTATGTACAGATTGAATAAAATATATGAGATTTTTAGGAAAAGATGTGGCCATATTTATGTAAAGAAAATGATTAATTGGAAGATGAAGAAAGTCTAAGGGCCAAAGTGCAAGATTACGAAAATGCCACTGTGATGCCCTAGAAGTAAATGGAGGGCATTTTGGTCATTTCATACAATGGAAGGATATCATATGAAAGTTGATAGTAAATTATTATAATTAATATGAGAATTTATGGAGTTGACAGAAGTCAAAAAGGAGTCCTGTAGAATTAATTATGGAATTTACGGTGAAAAAGGACACCGATAAAGGGTTAAAGGAAACGTATATAATTTTTAACAGGACTTCTGGGTCTCAGAAAATTATGAAACTTTGTATAGAATTCATTTTATATTAGAATTAATTTATAAAAATGTTAGAACAATTAAAAGAGGTGTTTAGCATTTATGCTAAGATCAAGGTAATTTATGGATATCGGTATGAGGAAAGTACATTGGGATTTGTGCCAATTAGCTATTGGACCTAAAAGAGGCCCAACATTTCGTCCTAGGCCAGCCCAATAAGGCCCAAAAGTGATCTTAGAGCCCAAGTCCAATAATGAATAATTTATGGATTTTTGAAAAGAAAGAAAAAGAGAATAAAGTAAGAATTAGGTGTTGCACATGGTGGGACCCACAAGGACTTCAAAATGGCACCCAAAAAGAGGAAGGGTTAGGTGTACCAGGGGAGGCCATGCTAGTGATGTCATGGTGGTAAGGTCATGAGTGAAAAGTGAAAAGATATTCCAAGATCAAACATTTAACCATTAGATCAAATAGTTCCCAAGGTGATCTTGGCCTTCAAATGGCACATGACTTTTGCTATAAATACCCCCCTTTCCATTCATTCTTCACACCCAAGAGCTCCTTTGGAGAGAGAAGTGAGTTCTAGAGAAAGAAAGTGGAAGAAAGCAAGGAAGAAGCAAGGGTCTTGAAGGAGCAAGTAAGGCAAGTTGTCTCCTTGCTTCTACCTTTTGTTCTTATGGTTTGTGCTTGAGTTTAAGTGATTTTTGAGGCTTAAATCTTGGGGAGATGCTGCTGGAATTTTTGTCTATATGTGAAAGGAATATGAGTTTTAAGTCATAGATAGTTAAGACAAGCTTAAACAAGTTAGTTACATGCTTGGTTGTGAAGTAAGTTGATGTTCTTGACTTTACCATTTCGGTTTACACTGTTTATGCACTGTTCATGATAGAAGGAAATAGAATTTCAATGATTTAATGCTTCCATTGAGTTTATATGATGATTTTGTGTAGGATTGGAAAGGTTTTGAACCTTGGAAACCATTGGAATTAAATGTTATAATGTTAAAAATTCCTCACAGTACTGTTCACTCGCATGAATAGTGATTTGGATTTCATGATTTTGATGCTTCCAATGGTCTTAAAATGAGTTTTTGTGTGGGGGAAAAGTGGAGGAACAAGTATGGGAAGCATTGGAATCAAAATGAGAATTTTTGGAAGATTTATGTATGCTTTTCCAAATCTGTACAGAACAGTATATTGTTGCTGAAATTTGGTTATTTTGAGTTCATAAATGGATTCAAAAGGTGAAATTGTGTAGGGTAAGGTCAAGACATCAATTGGTTCAAAGGCCAAGTTAATTGGCAAAGATTAAAGAAAGTTATGTTAGTTAAAGCAAGTTAAAGGTTCAAGAGAGGTAGTCTTGAGTAGTGTTTGAGTTCATGGTCCTAATGGATTATGTAATGAATATGAATGTATTTAGGACCTTGAAACCTATAAGAAGGTGTTGGGGAATGATTGACAAAAAAGCTTCATGATTGGAAAGCTTGGGAAGCAAGTGCAAGCATAAGAAAGAAAGCTTAAATCCAAGGTAGTGGACTTACCCTAAACTTGTATGTATGTAATGTATGCTTGATTGTGCTATGGCTTGGTTGAATTGTGTGTATATGGTAGATGATTGAAGCTCTGATATTTTATGATTTCTTTGGCCTATTGTATTTCATATGATACATGGAAGCATGCTCATCACACTATGATAACACTTTCACAAGCAAGCACAAGTCTTTACATTAATACATTCATTGTTTGGTATTGTTTGCTACTGAGATTCCCCCGAATCTCACCCCCCATAACCATGATCTAGGTGCTGGAACATCACAAGGAAGGAGATAATTGTGGATGTATGAATGGTGTATGACTTGGAAAGCATGCCTTTAATTTATGTGATGATATATTGGTATGTATATGGTAAATACTCACTGGATCCGAGTTGAGGGAGTTACCTTTCAGCGATAGTTTGAGTGACTTATACGTTTTGGTTTCATGTGAAATTTGACATGAACATATCTAAGATCTAGATCTTTAATTGGACACCAAGAAAGCCTCATTTGATTAAGAAATCAAATTGTTATGATTTTTTAAAGTCGGGAGTTAAAATCTGGAATAAGATAATACGACTACTCAGAGGCAGTGAGGTTCATGCGCTAATTTCATATAGTAAATGAATGATTTTTTCCATGAAATTTTATGATATTAAAGTACACATTCTGATATTTAAATCCGTAGGTAGTTCGACTCAATTGGATAAGTATACAAGGAGAAATGAATTTTTGAAAATGGGGCAACGAAACTGGAATTTCCAGATTTACCAAATGAACAGTAAAGTTCAACGAATAAACTGATTTGATCTGGACAAGGAAACCTCATTTTGATATTTTTCTATCAAATTTGAATGAAATATCTTTCATTATAAATTGGAATCACCTCAAAACAATTTTCTATATTTGATTATGAATTTTCAAAGTTCAGGCTGTAATCTGGAATTACCCAGTGAATAGTGACAGTGAACAGTACCCGTAAGCCCAACTCTTAGGAATTAATGTTTTTAAGTTTAAGAGGTATTCCAATGATCTAAGATAATTCTAATTGAGTATATGTAAGGTTAAGGTTAAGGTCAAGATTTAAGGTTAAAATTTAAAGATGTGTACTAGAAAATGCCGTTGTGCTGGTAGACTATACAGAGTACTGTGTACGTAGGTGCTGTCTAAGGAGGCTGGAAGTGAGTGGACCTAGCCGATTCATCTAGTCTTTCCTGGGTACTTACGTAGAATGGTAGTTCTCATGGGGAATTACCGAATCATTACAGTTATTTTCTACCAGAATTTCCGGCAAGAGAGATATAATCCAGTTGAGAGTGCTATAGCAAGAGTACTCTGAGAGATATAAAGAAGGATGTTTCACTTGTAGGGTCTTATCTCTTAATGAACCATTCGCAGCAGCATGCAAGGATACTTTATTGTGGGGTAATAGACCATCAAAGAAGATGTCTACTAAATCAGCCTTAGTGATGTTATGGTGGGGACATCGAGCCAAAAGGTTAATAAATCTTGTTCAATACTCATGCAAAGACTCCCCATCCTGTTGCATAACATTAGTGATCTCCTTCTTCATTCGAGTAGTCTTGGAGGATGGGAAAAACTGCTCAAGATAAGTGGACTTCAGCTGATCCCATGTAAGAGTAGAGAAATGAGTTGGCAAATTGTATAGTCACTCCTTAGCCTTCCCTTCCAAAGTGAAATAGAAACACCTCCTCAAGACATCATCCAAAGTGTCCATTGGAGGTTTCATCGAAGAACAGATCATGTGCATGGTTTGTAAGTGCCTGTGTGGACATTTTCCTGCAAAACCATGAAATTTAGGTAAGGCTGTAATCAAAACTCCTTTAATTTCAAAATTAGCCTCTTCAGGATAGAAACCATTAGGATCATAATTCACATGCGAATGATTAATTTCCCTAACACTTCTATTATCTTCTACATTCATAGGTATTTCATTTTCTCCATTCCCATTATGCCCATTATGATCAGCCATATTTAATTCAGTTTCAGATTCTAGAATACTAGATGAGGAACTAGATTTTGCTTCTTCATCTCTAAACTCCCTAAATTCTCTCCTTAGTTTCCTAAGTCTCCTTTCAATTTCAGGTTCAAAAGGCACTAATGTTTCAGTTCTCCTGCGCATGCAATGTAGAAACAGTCAAGAGTAATTAATGCAAACAATCAGATTCAGTTCAGAAGTTGCATAGCAGAAAATTTTCAGTCGGTCGCGACAAAAGTGTATGTTAGTCGCGACTCAAAATTACAGAGAGCAGCAGTCGCGCCTAAAAGGTTTAAATGTCGCGACTGGTTTTCGCAGAGAGCAGTCAGATATCACAGATAGCAATATGGTCGTGACTCAAAGTGGTTTCTGTCGCGACTAAAAGTGACAGAGAGTAATTGTCGCGACTCAGTTCAGGTAAGGTCGCGACTCAAAGTCGCAGAGACTAATCCTGCAGAAAGTCAGAAAAAGATGCAGTATACAATGCAAGTTAAAAACTACTAAAAACTAAAATGCAATGAAAAACAAGGAAAATGACCCAGGTAGGCAATGAAATTGACAAACAATTACTAGGGAACTAATTACTTGGCTCCCCGGCAACGGCGCCATTGACGAGGCCCTCGGATTGTCGCAGTCCGAGCCATCGAAATGAAGTGAATTGCACTCTAATAATGTAGTATAAGGCACAACCCTATCTTTCTTCTCAAGGAGCCTTTCTAAAGGAATCCTAGCAAATTGGATGTCAAATCCAGCGGTAAACCTGAGTAAATAGTAAATGGTTTTGTGGTTTTGTGGGTGCAGTGAAATAAAGATGCAGTAATATAGATGTTTTTGTGTTTTTGTTTAAGATGGAAAATGGTTGGTTTGTGAAAGTAGTATATGATGATAGGCTCTTGATGATGAAAAATATCTATCCTTGCTCTCAATATATATGGAGTTTGAAATTACTAAGTCTTGAATAAAACCTCAATCGATCGATCGAGTCCAGAACCCTAATATTCTTTAAACTCCTTTGATCAAAGAGTGTTTAAAGACTATTATTGAACTGCTAAGGATCACTTAGTGTGTAATTTAAACCAGGTGGAAGAATGCCCTCGAATGAGCGTCGATCGACTAACCCTAGAATTCAAGCAATTGAATCAATTAGCAACGATCGTTGACAACCGTTCAACTAGCTTAAACTCAAAAATGAAATATTGTATTTAAACCAGCATTCAAACATCCAAAGTAAATTACAATTGTCTAATATGAGAATAATCAATCGATATTCAAAACTTGTTCATATGATGAAAAACCCTAGATCTAGAAGCAATCATAATATGACAAGATGCAAATTAGAACAGAAGAAACCAAGAGACTAAAGGTCTAGCCTCTCATGACTTCTGCTGCACTGCAATCGCTGTTCATATGTGATGCCATGAAGAAACGATGAAGAGATGAAGGTGAATGGTGTAGAAAGATGGAAGATGAGTGGAAAGTGTGTGTAGAGCGCTCGAGTACTGCTTCTTAGCCTAATCAGGTCCAAAAACCAACCTCCTCTTGACGGCAGCCTCCCTCTCTTCTTATAACAGCATGGCCTAATTCAAAACACGCAGTTTCAGCGATTTCGTACCATTAGTCGCGACCAGATACATTTGTTGGTCGCGACCTATGAACAGTGAGAATCTTCCAGAAGAATTATGGGTCGCAACCTTAGGACTCTTTGGTCGTAACTAAATAGTACAGAGGCGTGGTTCCACTTTCATTGTCTTTTGATTTCTTTCCTGGTCCTTGTTCTCTTCCACAGTACCTGCAATTTGTAACATCCCTAATTTTTGTACAAAGTTGTATGTACAAATTGAATAAAATATATGAGATGTTTAGGAAAAGATGTGTCCATATTTATGTAAAGAAAAGGATTAATTGTAAGAGGAAGAAAGTCTAAGAGCCAAAGTGCAAAATTACGAAAATGCCACTGTGATGCCCTAAGAAACCAGAAGTAAATGGAGGGCATTTTGGTCATTTTACACAATGGATGGATATCAGAGGAAATTTGATAGTAAATTATTATAATTAATATGAGAATTTATGGAGTTGACAGAAGTCAAAAAGGAGTCCTGTAGAATTAATTATGGAATTTACGGTGAAAAAGGACACCGATAAAGGGTTAAAGGAAATATATGTAATTTTTAACAGGACTTCTGGGTCTCAGAAAATTATGAAACTTTGTAGAGAATTCATTTTATATTAGAATGAATTTATAAAAATGTTAGAACAATTAAAGGAGGTGTTTAGCATTTATTCTGAGATCAGGATAATTTAAGGATATCGGTATAAGGAAAGTACATTGGGATTTGTGCCAATTAGCTATTGGCCCTAAAAGAAGCCCAATATTTTGTCCTAGGCCATCCCAATAAGGCCCAAAAGTTATCTTGGAGCCCAAGTCCAAATAATAAATAATTTATGGATTTTTGAAAAGAAAGAAAAAGAGAATAAAGTAAGAATTAGGTGTTGCACATGGTGGGACCCACAAGGACACAAGAATGGCACCCAAAAAGAGGAAGGGTTAGGTGTACCAAGGGAGGCCATGCTAGTGATGTCATGGTGGTAAGGTCTTGAGTGAAAAGAGAAAAGACATTTCTAGATCAAACCTTTAACCATTAGATCAAATAGTTTCCAAAGTGATCTTGGCCTTCAAATGGCACATGACTTTTGCTATAAATACCCCCCTTTCCATTCATTCTTCACACCCAAGAGCTCCTTTAGAAAGAGAAGTGAGTTCTAGAGAAAGAAAGTGGAAGAAAGCAAGGAAGAAGCAAGGGTCTTGAAGGAGCAAGTAAGGTAAGTTGTCTCCTTGCTTCTACCTTTTGTTCTTATGGTTTGTGCTTGAGTTTAAGTGACTTTTTAGGCTTAAATCTTGGGGAAATGCTGCTGGAATTTTTGTGTATATGTGAAAGGAATATGAGTTTTAAGTCATAGATAGTTAAGACAAGCTTAAACAAGTTAGTTACATGCTTGGTTGTTGGATTAAGTTGATGTTCTTGACTTTACCATGGAAGAACATTTCGGTTTGCACTGTTCATGCACTGTTCATGATAGAAGGAAATGGAATTTCAATGATTTAATGCTTCCATTGAGTTTATATGATGATTTTGTGTAGGATTGGAAAGGTTTTGAACCTTGGAAACCATTGGAATTAAAGGTTATAATGTTGAAAATTCCTCATGGTACTGTTCACTCACATGAACAGTGATTTGAATTTCATGATTTTGATGCTTCCAATGGTCTTAAAATGAGATTTTGTGTGGGGGAAAAGTGGAGGAACAAGTATGGGAAGTATTGGAATCAAAATGAGAATTTTTGAAAGAATTATGCATGTTTTTCAAATCTGTCCGGAACAGTGCGTAGTTGCTGGAATTTGGTTGTTTTGAGTTCATAAATGGATTCAAAAGGCCAAATTGTGTAGGGTAAGGTCAAGACATCAATTGATTCAAAGGCTAAGTCAATTGGTAAAGATTAAAGGAAGTTATGTTACTTAAAGTAAGCTTAGTGTTCAAGAGAAGTTAGATTGTAATGGTTGGATGGTAATGTGATGTTAGGAATTGCTTGGTGTGCTCAAAAGAGGGCAGCCACATAGCAAGGAAAAGTAAGAAGGAAGAAGCAAAGTTAAAGTGGAAAGAAGTAAAGCAACAAGGTAGTAAACTTACCCTAAACTTGTATGTATTGAATGTTATGCTTGATTGTGCTATGACTTTGTTGAATTGTGTGCATATGTGTATATGATTGAAGCTCTGTTTCTATGATTACCTTGGCCAATTGTATTTCATATGTTACATGGAAGCATGCACATTACACAATGTTTACACTTTCACAAGCAAGCACAAGTATTTACTTTAATACATGCATTGTTTAGTACCGTTTGCTACTGAGATTCCCCCGAATCTCATCCCCTATTTATAACCCATTACAGAGAGGTTATGTCGAAGTGAATTGTGAGAATGCTGTAAGACGCCGTTATGCTGCCGATTTTCAGACTGAACATAAGGAGATGATACGTACTGTGTACGTAGGTACTGTTTAAGGAGTCTGGAAGTGAGTGGACCTAGTCGGTTCATCCAGTCTTTCCTGGGTACTTACGTAGAATGGTAATTCTCACGGGAATTACCGAATCAGTACAAGATCAGTTATTTTTACAGATGAAGTATAGTAGTTATACTGCTGGATTTCAGGCAGGAAAGATGTAATAGAGATACGAGGATCTTGTTCATGCCCTATTGTATAAAGATTTATTATTTAATGATAAGTATTGTTTGGCATGTTTGTTTGATATGTGATTAATGTATGATATGTTTATGATAAATAGTAGACATACCAAGCTTCGATTTGATATATAGAATGTCTCATTTCGATGTCTACACATGGAGATATAAATTATCAAAGTTGGGACCAAAATGCTGGATTCAGGAGAAAAACGCTGGATGAACAGTAAAGTTGTAACGTTGACTGACGTTGACTTGGACAAGTAATGGTCAACGAGTTATTTTTCCTCTAAATAGTATTGAGTTAGCTTCATGTAGCAATTTGAACCACTGCATTCTGATTTTTCTAGAATTAGTTATGATTTTTCGAAGTCAGGTCACTCATCTGAAATTTACCCAGTAAACAGTACTCGATAAGAGTAAAACTCCAGATTGAGAAATTAGATTTCAATGACCTTGAAAGTGGTTCTAAATACTACCAATTAGTCCCCAAGATGTACAAAAATAAGGATGTTTCACAATTCAACATAAAAGCTCACTGTAAAAGTCCAAATCAGTAGATAACAGAATATATGCAGTTTGGAAGAGTTATTTTACCATTTTACCCTCTAATTAGCACATTGCCATGCACAATCATGTAATACACAAAAGTACAATTTAAGGCATGGAATGAATGATAAAGTTATTATAGAACTCTCAAAATTGTCATAGAAACCATATATAAAATATGTCTTATCAGTAGCTGTTGGACTTAAATTTGTAGCCGTTAGATCTTGGTCATTGCGGGTAGTTGAGCATTTAATGCTTTGCCAAAAGTAGCAAATTTACGTTGCCGCCACCTTCATTATTTCAAACTCTTAGCCTTTTCTGAACACACTCAACCTCAAAAGATTTGTCAGTCATTAAAGCATTGAGTAAGTGTATAAACCATTAATTATCAAGTCTTTGTTAAAGATCAAGGTTATAACAAGTTCATATGTCTTTCAAAAAAGTATACTATATTAATCAATTAATTATCATTAATTCGATCAATATTTCAATTAATGAAAGAAACAGAAAATATCACATCACATTGATTAGATTTTTTTAACCATATATAATGTAATTTGATAATATAAGTTTCTTAAAAGATATATAATGAAGAATGATGAGAAACATATGCATACTTTACGTTTGAAACAATCATATATAGCTCAAAGAGAGATTCAATCAATTTCAACGCAAACAGAGAAAGATATATGAAATTTATGAGGTTAATTGATTAACTAATCGATTAATATAAGTTAATCGAATACCTAGTTGATTAATTTCTCTAGAAGAATTGAACTTTCAATACAAATTAATCGAACAATTAATACATTAATGTAAATTAATCGATTAATGGATTTAGATTTAATTTTTATAAATCACTAATTAATTGAACAGTTAATGGATTAATATAAATTAATCGATTAATGAAGTTATCTTTGTTCAAAATAAAATTGTTCTTAATAGATTAATCGAACATACAATCGATTAATTAAAATGGACTGTTAAATCTGGAAAATGAATAATGAACAATACCCAAGAACCAATTTGCAAATTTTTAATTTTTAGGCCTAAGTAAAGCTTCCGTGCATCTAATCACTTCCAAACACATACTATGAGTGGTAAAAGTAGGATGTTTTAGGTTCTAAATCCTACTAAAAGCTATTTAATATTTCTTTAAAGGAAAAATAATTTCAAGAACCCATTCATTGTAGAACAGTGCCAGATTAGTAGGAATTTCTATTGTTCATATGGTCAAAAACTGTGTTCCATATTTCTAACCCTAACTTCAAAAAATTGCCATAAATTGTACATAAATACAATTTAAGTGTTCTACCTATGGATTTAAAGCTTGTTGTGTGCATTTTAATTATGTAAAATTTCAAAGTTAGATTCGAATATTTACTTAATCAAAACATAGTTCAAAGGTCGCTGCCTCATACAAGGTCATACATAATGTCATAATTAATTACATGCAGCAATAAGCTTCAAAATATCATGGTATAAGTACATTAGTCTTCCATCAATATGCCCTTTCCTCTTGATGACTCAGTCCCTAGATGATTGATCAATTGAAAGAGTGAGATTTTAAAGAAATCCCAATAGCAAGTTACATCAACAAGCATGATTATTAATGAACTAAGCATAACGTCATAATTAGGGAACTACCTTTACATAATGCTAACTCAAGCATGCATCAAGTTCAGAAATCATAATGCAAAGAGTAGCATCATTTCAACATATCAACCTCTTTAGTTCAACCAATAGTCATGGCAATATCATATATAACAATCAAGACAAGTTGATATTAAAGTTGAGTAATCTTGTTACCTTGATCAATCAAATCTTAGCTCTTGTTCTTGACTTTAGTTCCTTCCTCCACAAATGTCAAACCCTATTCCAGTATGACAAAAAAGGGCACAACCATCAATATACAATTAACTAGCTATGGCTTAAACAAAAACCCTTGAAACCCCTAGTCTTTTAACTTGATTTTTAGGGTTTTGTTTCTACAAACTTAAAAATTATTCTCTTAGGTCACTCCAACATAATTTTTTTATGTAGAATCCAAATATAGGCTTGGATTTATAAAAATCAAACCACCTTGAGATCTGATCATTGGCTGAGAGGTATACCAAGGAAGACATAAATTTCTAATTTTGATTCTAATGCTTCCAAAGCTTGTTTGTTAGGTTTACCCTACACCAATTTTCATTTTAAACACATTGGAAGCATCAAAATTAAGAAAATCAACTCCTAGGGTAGAAATATCAAAGTGGAAAACAAGCCTTAACAATTTCCAATATAAGGAAATCAAACAATCTTCATGCAATACTAGTTATATCAACCTTTAATCAATGTCTTCAACCTAGATTTAATATCAAAATCATATCTTCCCAATCCTTATGTTAGAATGATTGTTTCCCCTAAGAACTGGGTGAATTGAGTGGTTTTGAAAATTTAAAACTTGAAATGAAATAAAAAATATTAAGTTAAGAAAGATATTACCAATGATGGAAGATGAAGGAGAGATATTGCACAAAGACAATTTATACTAGTTCAGCCCAACCACATAGCCTACGTCTAGTCCTCAAAACTCCTCTGAGTATTCTACTATCCTCCAAGATTTACGGGTTCTTGGTACCTCAGTACATCAATTGTGAGAATTCCTCTCACTCCCCTAACAACCCTTAAGTTGACAATCCCACTCAAGAGACATACTCTTGAGTAACTTAGATAAAGAAATAAAATTTCTAGCTCTCTCTTAACTAGAGTATTTTGTTATGAACTGAAGTACATACTCTCTAAGTTTCTCTCTCTCAAAGAATAAGACATGCTCTATTCAGAGAATAAGAAATAGAGTGAAACAGAGTTACAACCAACATAGCAATGAATAAGATTGTTCATATTGTTGCGTATCATTGTGCATCTCTTGTCTCTTTTTACTTAACTTTAGCTTTTCTTTCTAACTTCTTTTATAGATGAGTTCTTCATAAATTCGTTAGATAGACGTTGAAATAGCTGTTGAAGAATATAGCCGTTGGTTGCTTACGTATGCATTATGACAAATCTTTTTTTTTAATGAATCTCTTTGTTTGATCTTGTTTCTAGCTACAAATGATATGGAAATATGCTTCATAAACGATATATAAAGAGTTTAAGTATATAACAATTGATTTCAAATAATTTAGATTGAGACATCAAATTCTGTTAAAGTCTGGTTTGAAGTTCTCTTCAAATATCAATTGAATTTTTCAAAGTGTTTATCGAAAAGATGTCTTATCTAAAAGGACTTCGATAAATTACAAACATATTGCATTGAAACAGTTTTACTACTTATTGAATAGGATTTCGATAAACAGCTTTATCAAATAGTTCTTTAAAAAATATCCTTTGCATAACATAGGCTTTCAGACTTATTGATAATTCAAACTTCATTTCAAAACAATTCACAATAGCCAATTTATCGAAGTATTCTTTGATAAATAGGCTTATCGGATAACTTATCGATAAGTACATGAAGATTATGTATAATCTTTTCTCAAACTATGTAATATATTTGGAAACAAGCTTTCATAAAATCATTTATCAAAGCAAAGCAAGTCATAAGATTATTAAGATCATTTTTCAAAAGATCATCTGTTAAATCTTTAACATATTCAAAAGTTGAATTTTCTTCTCATTTGTTGGAGTGTTATTGAAGTAAGGTCATATCAAAAAGGACTTCGATAAACAACCTGTTCGAATAGCTCTTCAAAAAATATCATTTTTATAATAGTAGTGAATTTATCAAAGTGGTCTTTGATAAATACGCTTATCGAATAGCTTATCGGTAAGATCCTGAATAGCAATGAATCAGACTTCCAGACTTTCTTTCTTTGATGTTTAATCTCATCTTATATGTAAAGATTTCATAAAGTCATTTGAGAGATAGATTTCAAGCAAGGCAACATTAAATCATAATCAAAATCATTTAGTAAAGCAACAATTCAAAGCTTTTTATAAATATGAAATTTTCTATATTTATTGAAGTCTGTTAGAATTCATACTTAATGATGTTTTATGATGTCAAAAGTAACTCAAATTATTTCTGTAAAAGATCATTTAATCAATCAAGTTGTTTCTATGTTTTTAAATAATGCCAAAAGTGGTAGAAGAAGTTAGATTAGTTAATCGATTAATGAGTATCATTTAATCGATTGAATGTTCAATGTTAGGATATTGCTCTTTGTTATTAAAAGGAAAGTCCATTAATCGATTAATTAATCAATTAAATGTTCAATTAATGTCATGAAGTTGCTCTCTGGAATTAAAAAGATAAGTCAATTAATCGATTAGTTAATTGTTTAATTCTAATTAATCGATCATCTATTCGATTAATTTATTCAGAACTATTTTTCCTTTAGTAAAAATTAAACTCTATTAATCGATTAATTAATTGATTAATCTATATTAATGCATTAACTGTTCGATTAATTAGTTTAGAATCATTTTGTGAAAATCAAATATGAATTCATTAATCGATTAATATACATTAATCCATTGAATGTTCGATTAATATATTCTGAATAGCCTTTTGTGTCAATTCATCCAGAGACATTAATCGACTAAGAATTTGATTAATTTATATTAATGGATTAATTGTTCTATTAATACTATAAATTTCACTGATATTCATCTCTTTACATTGAAACTACTTGCATCCTTCTTTGAACTATATATGTTTGACTTAATCACCACTGTGCTCCTGTTTCTCATAAATATTCATTGATGAACCTCTAGAGAAACTTATCTTATCAAAATTATATTGAATTTGATTGAATATTTTGATCAATGTGATGCTTTATTTTCTATTCTTCTCATTAATTGAAACATTGATTGAATTAATGATGTTTAATCTATTAGTTAATCGATTAATATAGTATATTTTTTCAAAAGCCATATGAACCTTATTAGATCTTGATCTTTATAATATGAGTTTATTATTAATTATTCATACACTTAATCAATACTTAAACTCTTGACAAATTTTTTGAGATTGAGTGTGTTCAGAAAGGATAAAATTTGAAACGATGAGGCTATCCGGCAAAGCATTAAATGCTCACCTACTTACCAATGACGCCTTCACTCCAACGGTTACAAGTTTGCTAACAGCTACCAAATGAAATAAATGCTATTTGAGGAAGACTCGACATTAATGAAAAGAGATGACAAACAATAATGACTGATTTTATTACACTATTGAATTCTTCATTCATTATTCTATAACCCGATATTCTCGTGCTTCAGTTTTCATCATCATATACTTTGTGAGAGAGATTGATAAAATTTTTATTCATTATGATTGTTACCTTACGGGGATGTAAGGGGGAGTGATTGAGAGGATCACTTATCTTCCTGAGGCACCAAGAGCTCATTCAAATCTTGGGGTATAGTTGAAAATCGCATAAGGCCTATGGGGATTGGACGTAGGACAAGTGGATTGGTTTGAACCATGATAAATTGTCTTGTGTTGATTCTTCTATCCTTTGGTGATATCTTTCTAATCTCTACTCTTTTTACTCTATTATACTTTAGTTGTCTTTAAGATTTTTAAATTTACGTTAAAATTTCAAAACATCTAACTCACCCCTCTTTTGCAAAATATTTAACCATCTCAAGAGAAATCTAGTATCAATGGCAAGATTTGGAAATAGTGTTTTACTATAAGGAAGCTCCACTACGAAGCCTCCAGGTTTCAACGGAGAGAACTTTATGTTCTAGAAGATGAGAAGGAAGACTTTCATCAAGGCATATATGATGATGATGACAAGATGATATTACTCAATGAAAAGGCCATTAACATTATAACATGTGTCTTAATTCAGAAAGAGTATTTTTGGGTATCTAGTCTAGAGACAGCTAAAGAGATATAGGAAGCCCTAGAAATAGCCCATAAAGGAACTTTTGGAGTCAAATAAAGCATAGTCAACATACTCAAAATAGAGTTTGAACTTTTTTGGATGTTTGATGGAGAAAGTGTCCGATACATGGAAGTGAGATTTCAACATCTCATCAACCACTTAACTGCCCTTAGGTAATCATATAACTTAAGAGATCAAGTATGACAGATGCTTAATAGTCTTACAAAGGAATGGGAGCCAAAGGTCACATCTATCGAAGAAGCCAAAGCAAATCCATGATGTCTGTCACTGCACTTTCAGAAGCCTAGCCAAATACGAGAGAAAATGGGAATACAAGAAGGATATCAAAGAAAAGATCAGAAAAGGAATTGCTCTTAAAGCTCAAGGAAGTAATAATGATGATGATGAGCATGAAGATGATGAAATGGGTCTCATAGTTCAAAGATTCAAAAAGTTTTATAGAAACCTAGCAATTAGGAAATTTCAACCAAATAAAAGTGCTTCATCATTAAAGGAGCAAAGAGACCAGATTATTTGTTTTGAATGCAAGAAGCTGGGTTACATCAAAGCTGAATGTCAACAACTCTCTAAGAAAGACAAAGAAAAGAAGAAAGAGAAGTTTTAGAAGAGGAGAGCATTTGTTTCATCAATCTGGGGAGAAAGTTCTTTAGAAACTGAAGAGAGTGACAACGATGAAACAACAAATATTGGTCTTATAGCTCAAGAAGAAAATGATTCAGAGACAGAGCATGTAATAAACACTTAACCAAATTATGATGAATTAATTTCTAAATATAATAAATTACATACTAAGTTCATCAAATTAGAAAAGGAGTTAGTAAGTTCTAAGAAAAGGATACGAAGCTTGGAATAAAAGCTAAGTGTAAAACCTGTGGTTGAATCAAAGTGTGCAAAATGTGAAGAATCAGAAAAGAAAAATAGAGAGTTAAACAAAACTCTCAAAAAATTCACTAGAGGTAGTGAAAGGCTTAACATTATACTCGAGAATAGGATATGATCCTAATTTAGATAAGCATAGAGGAAAGAAAAAATTAGGTAACAAATCATACTTGTATTACTTTAGAAATACCGTACATACTTCAAACTCATTTGCTCGATGTTCATATTACAACAGCAAGGGTCACTCTACTACTTCTTGTTATCACAAGAAGAATGGACCCTACGTCACATTAAAATAGGTTCCAAAAGTCACTTATGTACCAAAGGTAATCCAAACAACATAAAAGGACCCAAAAAAGTCTGGGTACCTAAAGTGAAATGATTTTGTTTCTGGTTTGTCTTAAAGCATCCAAGACCAATAAATGGTACATTGATAGTGGATGCTCTAGACATATGACTAGAGACACAGTGAAGTTCCTCAAGCTTCATTATAAGGAAAGCGGCAAAGTAAGCTTCGGAGGAAATCAATTGAAAAGATTGCTGGGATTGGAGAAGTTGGAAGCAAAGAAAGGGTGAAAGTGGAAGACGAATACTACGTTGAAGGATTATGTCACAATCTCTTCAATGTGAGTCAAACTGCAAACAAAGACAATTGAATTATTTTTTACTCAGAAGAATGTTTGATAGTAAGCAAGAAAGACCTTTCACTCAACAAGGAAAGCTTGAAGGCAAAACTCTGTGCTCCGAGGGATGTAATTGTTTTTCCATTTCCATTAATTCAAACTCCCCTGAAAACTATTTTTTAGCAAATCTGAAGAAAGTTGGTTATGGCACAAGAGCCTAGCTTATGTGAATATGCATCAAGTTTCAAAACTAATTCAGAAGATTTAGTAACTGGTTTTCCAAAAATCAAATATAAAATTAATGTTGTTTGTGAGGCTTGTCAAAAAGGGAAACAAGTGAAGTCCTCTTTTAAATCAAAGAAGGAAGTCTCAACTGAGAGACCGCTCCAAATGCTTCATATGGATTTAGTTGATCCATTAATAGTCAAAAGTTTTGTAGAAAATTTATATACTCTTATGATAGTTGATGACTATTTTAGATTTACTTGAACTTTATACCTTTCATTAGAGCTAGTAAAAGGCTGAGCTGGTTTTACAAAAAAGGGGTGGGCTTCCCGGCGGCTTTTTTTTAATTATTAACATTATTATTTATTTTACTTAAATATTACTTTGAATACTCCCATTATCGAATACTAATAAATATGGCTACTTATTTGTTGATATGTATTGACATATTATAATTTATTAATATTATGTTAATGTTTATTTAGATTTATAGTTATAAAATTTGAGATTTTTAATAAAAATAGGAATATTTAAGAGTATAACATTAGTAATTTTTTGATTATGCTAATATAACATTAGAAATTTTTTATTAGTATTTTAAAAGTTTATAAATAATTTTTTAAAAATATTAAAAAAATAAAAAAGCTCACCCTTGGCAAGAATGATAAAGGTATTTCTATTGTGTCTATCAAGGCTATCACAGAGGAGAATTCGAAAACAATGAATTTGCTAAATTCTGTGGCAACCAGGGGATTGATCATAACTTGTCTGCACCAAGAATGTCATAACAAAATGGAGTTGTCGAAAGGAAAAACAGAGTCCTCACTAAGATGGCTAGAGCAATGCTTAACGACAAAGATGTCTCACAAGTTTTCTGAGAAGAGGCTATGAACACAGTGTGTTATATATCTAATCGAACTTACATCAGACCACTACTCAACAAGACACCATATGAGTTCTACAAAAGACACAAGCCTAATCTCATTCATCTGAGGATCTTTGGGAACAAATATTTTATCCATAACAACAATAAAGAAAATTTTGGTAAATTCGATTCTAAATCTAATGAGGGTATTTTTCTTGGTTATTCTAACCACAGTAAGGCATATAGACTTTTTAAAAAGAGAACTTTTATAATAAAAGAGTCTATTCATGTAGTGTTTTCCAAAATGGAACCAATTTCAAATCTCTATATGATGAAGCTAAGATAATACAGGGTCTTGAAACGCTAAAATTGAACAGAGAAAAAGAACCCATAGTTGATTAACCTAGTAAAAAGTCTAATGAATCAAATAAAGATCAACCAGAGCCTGGAGACACAATAGTGATCATCCTTTAGACTAACTTTAAATTCTAATGGTCTCCTTCTGGTGTCTACATAACTCTTTTATTTACTTTGAGCCATGAGAAGTCTCTGTCTAATTATTTCATTCTGTCTAAAGGTATGATCTACCATATTAGGACCATACATTCTTCTTTTGCTAAGCTCTATCAAGCATAAAGGAGATCTATATTTTCTTCTATATAGAGCTTCATAGGGGCCATCTGGATACTGGAGCGATAACTATTATTATAGGCTAGTTCTGTTAACGGTAAATATGTATCCCAATTATAGGCTAGTTCTGTTAATGGAAAATATGTATCCCAATTCCCTCCAAAGTCTAGTATACATGCTCACAATATATCCTCCAAGGTCTGAATAGTTATTTCTGTTTATCCATCCGTTTGGGGGTTGTAGGCTACATTAAATTTGCGAGTAATGTCAATTTCTTTCTATAGAGATATCCAAAACTTAGAAGTAAATCTAGGGTCTCTATTTGAAATGATACTACACGGGACACAATGTAGCCTCACAATCTCCTTGATATAGAGCTTTGCTAGTTTTTAAGATGATCCTTGACATGAACTACGAGAAAGTGAGTCGATTTAGTTAATAGATCCACTATGACCCATATTACATCATGCTTAGATGACGTAAGCAGTAGCCCAACAATAAAATCTATGGAAATGCTATCCCATTTCCATTTAGGAATATCTAGGGGCTGCAATTTGCTAGCGGACTTATGATGCTTCACCTTTTTCTTTTGGCACGTGAGATATTTTGTCATATAGGTGGTAATGTCTTTCTTCATTCTAGGATACATCTTGGTCATTCCTAAGTAAATAGTATATCAACTCTTATGAGCTTCGTCAAGAATCCTTTCTCTAGCATCGGCTGCTTGAGGGACATATGTTATTCCTCCAAACTTCAGCAATCCCTCATGAGAAATCTCGAAGTTTTGGGTTTTGCCCTTTAGCAATTTTTCCTTAAAGATTTCTGCCAACATATCCTGTTGATGAACTTTTCTGATCCGATCTTAGAGTAAGGTAGTAAATATTATATTATCACCTCTACTCTCAACTAGCTATATTTGATATAAGGGACTCTAATATTTGAAATCCTCTAACAACTTTTTTATCATCAGGAATGCCACCTATACCACTTTTTTACTTAAGGTCTATGCTACTACATTTGCCTTACCTACATGGTACTTAATCTAGAAGTCATAATCTTTAAGTAGTTCTATCTATCTCTATTGCCTCATATTCAACTCCTTCTTATTATGCAGATACTTAAGGCTCTTATGATCACAATATAGTTCTATGGTTACACCGTAGAGATAGTGTCTCCATATCTTAAGAACATACACTATTACTACAAGCTCCAGGTCATGGGTCGGGTAATTCTCCTAGTGAGATTTCTACTGTCGTAAGGCATAAGCTACTACTTATCCTTGCTACATAAGCACTACCCTAATCCTTGCTTGCTAGCATATGTGTAGACCTCATAGGTCTGCATAAGGTTGAGGATTATTAGCATGGGAGTAGTGGTGAGCTGTCTCTTCAGTAACTGGAAACTAGCCTTATATTTTTTGTCCCATAAGAACAGCAGGTTATTCTTGGTGAGCTTGGTAAGCACAAGAGCGATTCGAAAGAAGTCCTTGATAAATCTTCTGTAATACCCTACAAGTCTGAGAAAACTCTGATCTCTATTAGTGTCTTTGGTCGTTCCCAGCTAAA
Organism: Leucaena leucocephala; assembly: GCA_037074615.1. NCBI lineage: Eukaryota > Viridiplantae > Streptophyta > Magnoliopsida > Fabales > Fabaceae > Leucaena > Leucaena leucocephala. The sequence goes on along the minus strand of CM073523.1, from coordinate 11,160,116 downwards.
GACTGCTTTTATCTTGTTGTGATCAATAGCTACTCCCTTTTGAGATATGACGTGATCGAGAAATCAGATTTCTCGTCACCAAAACTCATATTTACTGGGCTTGGCATACAACTACTTCTCTCTGAGGATATTCAGGATAATCCTCAAATGCTTTTCATGCTCTTCTTTGAACTTGGAGAACACTAAGATGTCATCTATAAAGACCACAATGAACTGGTTTAGGTAAGGTCTAAAAATTCTATTCATGTAGTCCATCAAGATTGCAGGTGCATTCATCAATCCAAATGGTATTACTAGAACTTCATAATGTCCATATTGGGTCCAGAATGCAGTCTTAGGAATATCATCTAGCTTAATCCTAAGCTTATGGTAGCTTAATCTTAGACCACTCTTAGAAAATATGCTTATGCCAGCTAGCGGATCTAGCAAATAATCTATTATGGGAAGATGATACTTATTTTTTATAGTAATCTCATTTATCTCCTGGTAATCTATACATAATCTTAGATTACCATCCTTCTTCTTGACAAATAATACCAGAGCACCCTAAAACGAGACACTGGGTCTGATAAAACCTTTTTCTAACAATTCCTATATATGCTTCTTTTGCCTTATTTTCTCATACTTATCTTGTCTGAATCCGTTTTTATTGGACTTATAGCTCTAAATTATGCTAACTCTTTATTTTCTTTGTTAATAAAAAGAGAATTGAGTTCGGCCTAATCAATGATAAGGCTATTTAGAGGAAGTGATGGGTACTCTCTCTATATTAGTTGACCAACTTGAGCGGTTTCTATATCTTAAACTTATCCTTAGTCATCATCTTCCTAAAGAGCTTTTGTACTCTTACTCTTGTGGATCAACAACTTTCCTTAGGCTAAGTCTAATGTAACCTTAAGATCTATTATGATCTAGCGTAAGCCTTTTCTGGATCTACTATGACCTTAGAATGTTATCCCTTTATGGGCCATGTTAGGATCTAACTGTGATCCCCCAGAATCTAATATGACTCTTGAAACATCCTACTTTTACCTCTCAGAGTATGTGTTCGTAAGCGATTAGGTAAGCGAAAGCTTTATGTTAGTTTTGACAATTACACCCAAGAGGGGGGATGAATTATGCGATATTTAAAAATTTAAAACTCTTCAAAATTTAAACAGATAAGTATAAGAATTATATCACCGAGAGTCTAAAGGAAGAAGTTGACATAGCTAATTTATCTTGGTTCGGCTTAACCTCTTGGCCTACGTCCAGTCCTCAGATTCCCTATGAGATTTTCACTATATTCTCCAAGATTATCTGGGCTTTTGGCTCCTCAGTACATCAACTGTGAGAATCCCTTTCACTCCTACTTACAACCTATAAGGATACAATCCACTCAAGAGTCCCACACTCTTGAGCAACTCAGAAAGTTGATTGAGAAATTACAGACTATGTTAGTAGAGTAATTTTGATAAACACTGAAATATAATAATTTCTCTCTCTTAAAAGATTACTCTGTTCATGCTAAGTGAAACATGGCATAACAGAGTATGAGCACAGAATATAGAGAATAAGAATGAATGTGAATAAATGCTTTCGTAGGTTCTCGAACTTCTTTTGTCCAGTATTTAATTCATCTCTCATTTATAGCTTCGACTTGTAAGTTATCCGTTAGATACAAGATGGTTTGAGTGAAGTTAAGACAAAGTCGTGGGTAGTTGACGGCAATAGGTAATTACATTTAATGCACTTCTGACAATTTTGCTTTTAGCTGCAACTTTGCCTTTCAATGTTCTCTGTAACAGAAAGACACTAATAAGATGTTGTGAGAGTAATAGATAATGATTTACAAATAGACAAGAATGATTACTCTAAGTATAAATGATTTATGAAAAATTTGGTTTAAAAATCTTTTGAATTTCTATTACTATTTATTGAAGAGTTCATCGATATGATAGCTTATCGAGAGGACTTTCAAAGGACTTGAATAAATTCCTTCAGTGAACAGTTTCTTCTCTTATTGATAAATGGCATATTCGAATAGTTTATCGATAAATACAATATGCTAACATACTTTAACTTATTTTACTGTATCTGATTTATCAAAATGTTATTCAAAGAATAGTCTTATCAAATAACTTATCGATAAATCATTCAAGTTACTTTTAAAACCGAAACACTTTAAGTCTAAAGTGAAATTTTCTCTTATTTATCGAAGTGTTCTTCGATAAATGCCCTTATTGAATAACACTTCAATAAATTGAGTTTTTGAAATCAATAACTCTTTTAACAGACTTGATATTTATCAAGTTACTTTCGATAAATTAATTCATTGATCAAGACTTCGATAAATTCACTTCAAGAATCATTTTCACAAAACTTTTTGTTTGAAGTCTTTATCGAGCAACCATCTTATCGATAAATACTTGGATAAATGCTTTCATATGATACTCTGAGTCATTTTCAAATTTATCAAAGGCTTTATCGATAAATAGCTTTATCGAATAAGTCTTCGATAAGATATAATTTTAAAAACAAAGACTCAGATGATTCTGTAGTTTATTTATTGAAGGCTTTATCGATAAGCAACCTTATCCAATAGGATTAGAAAATAGATTTTCTTCACAAATTTCTTTCTTATTTATCGAAGAGCTCATTAAGTAGACCTCTTATTATTAATCTTACCATTAAATGCTCTTAACAGAAATATTTAAGTTTTAAAATCATTTTTCAATTTTTATTATCAAAATATTGGAGTCTAACATTTCTCCCCCTTCTTGATGGTGACAAAACTTAATTTAAATATGGATAAATATTGTAACCATTTCATCAGCAATCATAAGCAATACTTAAGCATAGAAGTAAGTGAAGCAACAATTTTTCATTGATTAAAAGTTTAAAAAATAGCAAAATAAGACTGCTACTCAGTTTATCTCGTCTCTCCCCTTTTTGTCATTCATCAAAAATTGAGTCATGGGAGAAAGATTGAGCTAGCTGTTGCTCAGTAGCAGGTCAGTTGGTTGGGATGGTGGAGTTGGTTCAGATGGAGGAATGGTGCAGAGGGAGGAGGTAGCTTTTTAGTGAAAAGAATGGATTCAGTTGGAGGAGGAGGCTACTCCATAGAGTCTCATGAAGGTACTTCCCCAGTGATGGGAGGAAGGGTCGGCTGAGAAGTTTGAGCAAAAGCAATGGTAGTGTAGCCAAAGGATTGAGAGGAGGAAGAAGGAATAGTGGTTGAGGTCTGAGGTTCTGAGAAGAAGTAGGAGTAGTTTATGCAGTGGCAAGAGACTCGAATAAGTTGGAGTATGAGGAGGATGAGTACGGGCACTTACAAGAGGTTGTGTGTTGGATCCAAGATAAAACAGAAGATCTTCTACATTGAAGATGGTATTGGAAGGATTTGTTCTAATCTTCAATTCCATAATCTCAGTTCCTAGAATCCCAATGGCACTTTTCTGGGCTTCAACAATCTCCTTAAGAGATTGGATTTGTGCAATGTTGTGGTCGTGCCTCTAAGCCATTTCTAAAACTAGCTTGTTTTCCATATTGGAGCCAAAGTCAGTTAACATCTATTGAATGCTATACACAATGTTTTAACTTCCCTCTTTAATCTCAAGCTTGATCTTCTCCTCGAAACTCTTCATCTATTGCTGGATTATAGTATGCAGTGTAGTCTGAGTAAAAGATAGGGCATTTAAGGGCAAAGAAGGTGTAGCTGAGGATTATGCTTCATCTTGTATAGGCTGCTTCCCTTTTTTGGGCTTCTTTCCTCTAGCAGCTAGTGGCAGAGAAATTCGTATCCTGTGAATTTGCTCTACCCTAAACCTTAGGACTTTTGCTTCCTTCTTACCTTTTTCTTGGTTATCTATGTTGTTGCAATGGAGAAAGGGTACTAGCTGAGGATAGGGAATGGGAGTGGCTTTAGACTTAGTAAAGTAGAAACTTCTTATCTTAGAGTATATCAGAGCTCCTATATTTATCTTCTATCCTCCAACAATTATGGCAAGTAGGATATAGCCATCTTGGGTCATATAAGTACAGCTGCCAGATTTATTCACCATACTTCGAGAGTAGATATAATGGATTATCCTATGATAATCACACATATCTTTTGGGACAAACTTCAAGTTACCAAAAAAAGTCCTCTAGCATTAGAATTTTGTACACTTCCCTTATTCCCTTATCCTATGATAGTCAGGAGTTTTTAAAAGGAAATTTATGATATTAGAGTCTAACCGGTCTTCTTTCCTTCTCAATTCAATAGTTAGATGACTATTGATCAACTCGCCATCCTCTCCAGCTTTATCATACACCTTCATGATACAATAGAATCTCTTGACTATTTCTAGGCAGTAGGAGAGGTTGATTCCTAGCTAGTTTTGGTAGTATTTCATTAGGTTAGATAGGTTGGGTTGGGTCTTGTCATTATATTTGAGATAATCTAAATCAACTACAACAACTGGGAAAAGTTCCTTATGGCATATTCAGCTTTTAGCTTACCCTTATCACCCTTATCTAAATTTCCAGATAATGAGGCTAGATTAGCAGGAATGAATGTAGGAGGATTGGATTGAGAAGGGTTAGATGGAGGAGAAAGATTATAAAGGGAAGGAGAAAGAGATCCAGAGGTACCTCAAGAAGACTCAGTTATTTTCTTAGCTGTTTGCTTTACCCTTTTTCCTGAGGAGATTCCAACAGAACTGGTGGCCTTCTCGACAACTTGTTCAAGATTGTCATCAGTGTGCATGTGGTCAGATTCTTCAGAGACTATGGCCAATTGATGTCTTTTTCCCTTGATAGCCTGCCTAGCACTCGACCTAACTGGGCTTAGTGAACCCTCTTCAGTTGCCTTAATATGAGAAGTCTTTGAAGTAGAAGGGTTAAATCCTTCGGAGGACTTTTATTTACCCAAACCTTTAGTTCAAGTCTTTGAAGTGCTATCCTTCTATTTACCCTTTCTTTCTCCAAACCTTTAGTTCTTGCCATTTTTCTAAAAAGAAGATAATAAATAAAGATATAGCGAGAAATATGGTAGAGAAAGATGAGTAATCGGTAGTTTTCATAGATAAGAAGTTTGGGAATGTTGGGGGAACAATTTCTGTGAGGTTTAATTGCAGAGAAGAGTTATGGTCTAGGTTCAGAGAATCAGAGAGATTTTTTGAGGAAATGTAAAATCAACTACGCAGTAATGGTTATATTTTTCCTAAATAACTGATAATTTATTGATTAGGTCTTTGATAAGTGCCTTATTTGAAGTGTTTATGGATAAATTTTTAAACAACGGTTAGATATTTATCAAATAGTTATTCGATAAGCCATCACATCAAAGAGAGAGTTGTTTGATAAATAACAACATTTTCAATAAAAACACACAAGATTTATCAAAAAAATCTTGGATAAACAATCTTATCAAAGAGTTATTCGATTAAAAACATCAATTGTTTAGTCAGAAATACTCAATTTATTGAATGACTTTTCGATAAGTACCCTTATCGATAAGTTATTCAATAAATTTCAATGCCTTTTCACATACCTTATCGAATAGACTTTCGATAAGTGCTCTTATCGAAGAATTGATCAATAAAAATATCATATAACACTTTACAAATTAAGTTAATTTATCGACAAGAGCCTTTATTGATAAGATGTTTGATAAATTCTAGTTTTAAACACTTTGCAAAATCACAAAACCAATTCATTCTTATCAAAGAATACTTCGATAAGCTTTCTTCTCAAAGAGGTATTCAATAAATTTCATAAAGCAATTTTAGCATATTCAACAATTTATATAATAACTGCTCAATTAGTACCTTTATCAAGTGGTTTATAAATAAATTTTAATTCATTCATGACATAACAATAAGCTTTTACCTCTTACTTATCAAAGCTTTTATCGATAAATTTTGCCAATTTCTTTGAAGGAATTCCTTTTTCTTCAAAGTCTTCTTCGATAAGACTTCTTATCGAAGAATTTATTCATTAATTTCAACTTTCCTGCAAAACATATTTCTAAATACTTCGATACTTAAGTTAGTTAACATTAAATTTGAAATGTACTAAAGAGGATTATGATTAAAGAAAACTTTACAATTCTTTGGGTTTCACCATTCCCAATTCTCTTATGATGTAGGTGAACTGATCTTTAGCTAGAGGTTTGGTTAAAATATCAACAAGCTACAGATAGGTAGGAATGAACTCCACACTAATATTTTTCTTCTGCATATGATCTCTGATGAAGTGATGTCATATATCAATGTGCTTTGTTATAGAATAAAGTACCAGATTCTTTGATAAGTTGATGGTACTGGTATTGTCACAAAGAATTGGTATCTCCTTCAGATGAATTCCTAAGTCTTGTAGTTGTTGCTTTAACCAAAAAACTTGTGCACAACAACTTCCCATAGCTACATACTCAGCTTCAGTTGAAGAGATTGGCATAGTATATTGTTTCTCTCTAAACCAAGAAGCAAGACAATCACCAAGAAATTGGCATTGTCCACTGGTACTCTTCCTATTTGTCTTGTATCCCATATGATCAGAATCTAAGTAAGCGACTAGGAACTCTTCACCTCCTTTTAGAAACCATATTCTAAGGTTGATGGTTCTGGAGAGTATTAGAAAATTCTTATTACAGCTTTGGCATGTGATTCCTTAGGTGCAGCTTGATATCATGTACACATACCAATACTATACTATATATCTGGTCTACTATTGTCAAATACAGAAGTGACCTAATCATCCATCTGTATTTTCTGATATGAAAGTCCATCCCCTTTTCATCTGTATCTAGCTGGATGGTTGAGCTCATCGATGTTGACATGCTTTTAGCTTTCTCCATCTCAAATTTCTTCAGGAGCTCCTTTAAATACTTTTTCTGTGAGATAAAAATGTCATCCTTCTTCTGTTTGATATGTAGCCCAAGGAAGAAGTTGAGTTCACCCATCATCGACATTTCAAATTCACCCTGCATCATCTTGGTAAACTCTTGGCAAAGATCCTCGTTAATAGATCCAAAAATAATATCATCAATATGGATTTCTACTACTAATAGATCATTGTTATTTTGTTTAATAAACAAAGTAGTATAAGCTTTTCCTCTTTCAAATTTCTTATTTAACATAAAATTACTTAGACATTCATACCAAGCTCTTGGAGCTTGCTTAAGCCTGTTAAAAGCTTTTTTCAGTTTGTAAACATAATCTGCATGATTAAAACTTTAAAAACTAGGTGGTTGTTCAAAATAAAAAATGCACTTTTAACATCCATTTGATAAAGTTTGAAGTCTTTAATGCAAGCAAAGGCTAAGAGTATTCATATAGCTTCTAATCTAGCCACTGGAACATGCGTTTCCTCAAAATGAATACCTTTTTCTTGCTTATAACCTTTAACAACTAATCTAGCTTTATTTCTTATGATGACTTCAAATTCATCAAGCTTATTCTTGAATACCCATTTGGTGCCTATGATAGGATGATCAGTAGGCCTGGGTACTAAGTCACAAACTTGATTTCTTTAAAATTAGTTTAGCTCTTCTTACATGGTTTATATCTAGAAGATATCTGATAGAGCCACAACAACATTGTTTGGTTCAATATTTGAAATAAATGCAGAGAATCCACTTTATTGAACACTTGTCTCTTGGTTTTTACCCTTTCATTAACTTCACCAATGACCTGGTCTAAAGGATGATCCTTTATATGATGCTAGGCTTTAGGTTGATTATTATCTTCTTGAGAAATTGCTTCACAAAGTTTTTCAGAGTTAGATTGTCATATCCCTAATTTTCTGTATTCAGTATATATAAGTATTCAGCATATTTGAATATTAATAAAGGAAAAGGTTGCAATGTAATAGAAGAATGGGACTAAATTGCAAAAGTAAGAAAGTTAGATGGCTTATGTCAAAGTTGCATCAAGGGACCAAATTGATATTATGAAATTTCAATAAATTATTAAAGAAAGGAATAAACAAGAAAAAGGCTTTTGGGACCAAATAAAGAAAGGAATAAATAAGAAAAAGGCTTTTGGGACCAAATTGGAGTTTTGAAATTTGAAGTAAGGGACCAAAATAGAATTTGACAAATTCAGGGACTACAGTATAATTTGTCAAATTTAAAGGGGCAAAAATGTAAATAAGAGAAAGTTGAGTCAGAAAAGCCCAGAACTGCCCAAAAATATTACGATCCTAAACTTTATTAGTAAATAGAGAATGGAAATTTGGCCAGGCATATTTTTCAAAAAATTGATTTGAGATCCCAAATAATTAATATTAATTTGTAAAGTATGGGAATTATTATAGGGTCTTCACGACCTCAGAATCAGCTAAAATTTTATAGGAAATTCTTATAATTAATATAAAAATTTATGAAACTAACAAAACTCAAAAAAGAGTTATATAGAATTTATTATGGATTTAAGGTGAAAAAGGAATACCGATAAAAGGATTTAAAGATGTGGAATTTTTAACAAGACTTCTAGATTTTAGAAAATTATGAAACTTGGTAGGAAATTTATTTAATGGTAGAATGAATTTCTAAAATTGTCAGGACCCTTAACAGAGTTATATAGAATTTATCATAAAATTAAGGTATATGAAGATATCCGATAAAAGAAAATGCCTTGGGATGTTTGCCAAATAAATTGTTGGACTTAAAGGAGACCCATAATGGCGTCATATAAGTTTCCATGAAGACAAAGAAATTGTCATGTGATTTAAAGGATTTTATATAGATTTTTAAATAAATAAAAGAAAGAAAGAAAATTTTCAAGGAAACTTCAAGTGTTACAAGGTGGCATGGTGAGGTGTATCCTTGGGTCCCACTTAGCCTCAACCTACACCACATGGAAGCCATATGAGGAATAAGAATTGATGCATGTGATATATTACAATAAAATAATATAAAGATTAGATTAAGTTTAATTAATTTGGAAATTAGCCAATGTGAGCAAAGCTTAAAGGGTTGTAATAATTAGAGGTTGGAGGGGTAGATTAGTCCTTGGAACTCCAAAACTTGGCTATAAATACCCTTCCCTTCTCTTCAAATAGTGCCATATGTTACTCTTAGGGAGGTGCTACAAAAATTTCTTTTGAAGCTAAAGAAAGGCAATCCAACTTGGAACAACAGTAAGGTAATTGTTCCTTTGAATTTTGGAGCTTGGCATGGAAGGGTTTCTCTAAGATTCAAATGGTTTAATGGCAATATCTCTTCCATAAAGTGCTGCTGGATGTGCTGCCATATTATAGGAAGAGTATTTATGTTATGTTACAAGTTAGATAAGCTTAAACAAGCTAAAGTCAAGTGAAAATAGCTTCGGAATTTAAGTATGCAGCAATTAGGGTTTTGGGTTCACTTCTGCCACTATGCAGATCACTATCATATGTAAAAATTTCATGATTTTGATGCTTCCAATGCGTTTAAAATAAAAAATTATGTGGGGTAAAGTAGAGAAACAAGTATTGGAAGCATTGGAATCAAAATAAGAATTTTTGAAAAATAATGAGGGTATGTTCAGTTTTGTATAGTAGGCTAAGGAGGAAATTGAATCTTGAAATTATAACTTCATATTTGAATTTTACATGAAAAATTACGAAAATGGACCATGAGTTATGTTAGATAGGTAGCAGTATAAGACATAAAATGGACAGAAAGGAAACTAGTGAAAACCTAGTCTTGGATTTGTATTGGAATCAAGTTGTGACTTGTAATGCTTTGTAATGGCTAGGTTTTGATATTTGTTTGAAAGGAAGACCAATTCAAGTGGAACTTGTCAAGGATAGCATAAGAGGTAGCAAGAATACCTAAATATAATGTTGTACTTGTTTGTTTATTGTGATTTTTGGTTGAGCTTAAAATAATATTATGATGATGATGATGATAGATGAAGGGATGCAACTCCTTGCTATATATGTCATGACAATATACTTGTTAGAGATTGCTTAAATATGATCATGAAGTAGCTCCCATATTGTAACACCTTACTTTTGTACGTCTTAAGGACTATTTGGTAGCATTTAGAACCACTTAAACATCAATGAAGTTCAATTGCAAAATTTAAAATTTCCAAGCTTCATGGGTACTATTTATATAGTAATTCCATATTAAGTGATGAACTTTGAAATATCATAATTAATTCTAAAAAATGGAAATGAAGTGGTTCAAAAGTCTACTCGAAGAACTTTAATAGAAAAATAAGTCTAAAACCAAATGCTTAGCAATAAGTACGTTTAATGTCAAATATTACTGTTCATTTGGTCAAAATATTTGGAAAACAGTTTATGGTCCGTAAATTTAAAAAATTTGTTCTCTTTGTATAAATGTTGGAATAAGACATTCTTGATGTCAAAACGAAGTTTGACATGTTAACTAAATACTTGTAAAATTTCATACATTTATTCTATTATTTACTATTTTTCATTACATCATAAAGGTCACTGGTTTTAAGCATACATCACATAATCATGACATAACATAAGTTACAAACAATCATGCCATCGATTCTCTAACTCCTCTTCTTCCATCTTAGAAGAAACTGCTGGTGTTGGGGTGACATAGAGGGGGTGAGATTTTGGGGGAAATCTCAGTAGCAAACGAAAACCATACAATGTATACAACTATATGCTTGAAGTTAATATGTGTGTACTTAATGATCATGCTTGCATAATGATATCTTACATGCTTCCATGTCCCTTAATTATAACATATGGCCATAGCACAAAAACAAACAGAGCATCACTTAATCATACATGCTTCACATAATCAAAGTAAGCAAACATTACATAAAACATCCAAGTAACATAAGCATACAAGTAGGTAAGTTCACTACCTTAGAATAGCTCTCTTTCCTTATACTTTCTCTTTACCTCTTTCTTTTCCTGAAGGGAATTGGAAGACACGCAGCGGAAATTAACTTTAAAAATTTTTCCATTCCCAGCCAGGATCTACCGAATATGTTTAAGTCAAGGAGAAAGAAGTGTTACCTTCGGTATTCGAACTTTGGTCGTGACCTCAGTGTCCACTAGTCGCGACTCCTCGCCTCTGGAACTTTCAGTCATGACCTCCTCAACTTCTAGTCGCGACCTGTCACCTCTGGAGTTGTTAGGTCCGACCTACTATGCTTCTCGTCCGACCGGACGTCTCTGGAGTTTGTAGTCGCGACCTTGTCAGCTTCAAGTCGCGACCTGTCTCCTCTTTTCGGATTTCTGACATTCAGATGCCCGTATGGTCGCGACCTCAGTGTCAATAAGTCACGACCTTGCTTCGTGTCTCATCCATCGTAAGAAGTCGACAGCTCAGATCGGCTTACTCTACCGGTATCCACACGAACAGCGTTCCAATTGCGAACGACGTGCTAGCGCCTCTTATCCCTCTAGGGCTTTCTAGAGATTCCGTCCTCACCGTCTCTATTTCGGCAGTTTCTTATCTGCAAACCTTTTGCACTCTCCCTGCCCCCTTTTCTCATGTCTGGATGTGTGTGTAGAGATGTCTAGAACCCTAACCCCTAATGTCAAATATATAGGAAGCTATCGGGCTTTTAATAGGGCCAGGCTTCAGAATTAATCTTCTATTAATTCTGAATTAATACAATATCATATATTGCATAATTTAACAAGAAACTGATTAAATAAATATGGTTTATATTAAATCTGTCCCACAGATTTAATTCACCTATTTATTTAATTTAAAATAAAGATAAGACAGAATTATATTTGATTTATTCTCATAAATCAAATTTGAGATATCTTATCAATTTGAATTTCAAATTCAAATAGATCATATCTATTTAAATTCAAATTCAAAAGTGATAGAGATTTAATTTATCCTTATAAATTAAATCTTACAAATATCTCTTATATTATATATAATATATATATACAAATTTATATATATATAAAATATATATCCACCCTAGATTATTCATTGAATCTAGACATCTCTTAGATTCAATGAATCTGGACATCATAGCTCATATTGGGCTGTTTTGTGTGCGACCCTGTAGGCCCATATGAAGTTGGCAGTGGCCCAGTTATTATACTGACCCACAAGTCGTAAGCGGTCTCTAGCAAGGCATTACAACTACCCAAAACATATGAGGATCGATAAACGATGTAACCTTTCATACAACCATATCACGTCCCTTTTGTCACACGATATTTCGGTCAAGGATGAGGCATGGAGAACGTCATCCTCCTGTTCCTGACTGTTACTTTCTCGATCCCTGAGTAGTCTGAATATAGAAATGGAACTACCCTTCCATTCCAGTATGGCCATACATTTCTTAGACTCACTCACCGAGGGGCCCAGTAATATCTCTCTACGAATGTGAGGGATAAATTCCATCTTGACCATTCACATTCCTCCGCATGAAAAACCACTAAGCCCGAGCATAGCCTTTATGATCACTCGGTCAAAAGTGACTTTTGACTAGGTCAAAGCTGAGCGTTTGTCATGTAGGAATCCATGATGATCTCAGGTCAAAGGGCATAGTGACATGGCTTGTATATGAGAGAAGCTTATGACTTGACCCATGCAGCTCTCTCATAGCGGGTCTGTCCAACACCCTGTACTCTTACATGTGCTTATGACTTTGATTTATATCTCTATATATCTTCAAAGTCATACCGGTCTTATTTTATCTCTGCTCCCGCATAGGTGATCGACCAGGGACATTTAGGATAAGATCACGAGTTATTCAAGGATTGTCATCATAGTAAACATGCAAATAATATGATAACATAATTAAGAAATTCATAAATCAACAATGTTCATAAGATAATGATTGGCCCCTAGGGCACAATCTCCAACATCCTCCCACTTGCACTAGGTACAATCATTAATTTGCCTAATTCCCATTGACCTAACATGACACTCATGTTTTGCTTGCACAAGCGGCTTTGTTAGAGGATCAGCAACATTGTCTTCCCTTGCTACCTTGCATATTTTTATATCACCTCTATCATTGATTTCTCTGATGAGATGAAATCGCTTGAGTATATGCTTGGTCCTTTGATGTGACCTAGGCTCTTTGGCCTGTGTAATGGCACTACTATTATCACAGAACAAAGTTATTGGATCTGAGATGGTAGGTACTACCCCTAGTTCTGTAATGAACTTCCTTATCCAAATGGCCTCCTTAGCTACATCAGATGCTGCTATATACTCAGCTTCCGTTGTAGAATCTGCTACAGTGCTCTGCTTAGAGCTCTTCCAGCTTACTGCTCCATTATTCAGGAGGAATATGTATCCAGATTGCGATTTCTGGTCATCCTGGTCAGTTTGGAAACTTGCATCTGTGTAACCAGTTACATAGAGCTCATCATTCAATCCACCACCATAGACCAAGAATAAGTCCTTAGTCCTTCTTAAGTACTTAAGGATATTCTTGACAGCAGTCCAATGGCCCTCACCGGGGTCCTGTTGATATCTGCTAGTCATACTTAAGGAAAACGAGACATCCGGTCAAATACATAACATGGCGTACATGATAGATCCTATGGCCGAAGCATATGGAACCTTACTCATGCGACCTCGCTGATCTGGTGTACTAGGACACAAATCCTTGCTGAGGTGAATACCATGAGACATGGGTATGAAACCCCTCTTTGATTCCTGCATACTGAACCTATGCAGTATCTGAAACATCCTTACGTTCGTATGACTTAGGGACCATTCAGTAGCATTTAGAACCACTTTCAAGGTCATTGAAGTCCAATTTCTCAAACTGGAGTTTTATTCTTATCGAGTACTGTTTACTTGAAAATTCCAGATGAGTGACCTGACTTCGAAAAATCATAACTAATTCTAGAAAAATCGAAATGAAGTGGTTCCAATTTCTACATGAAGCTAACTCACTTATCTTTCAGGTAAAAATAATTCGTTGAACATTCGTTGACCGAGTCCACGCCAGTCAACGTTTCAACTTTACTGTTCATCCAGCGTTTTTCTCCTGAATCCAGCATTCTAGTCCCAACTTTGATAATTTATGTATCCTTGTGTAGACATCCAAATGATACGTTTTATATATAAAATTAAATCTTGGTATGTCTACTATCTACCATAAAAATTTTGTACATTTATTCATCCATTTACTATTTTTAATTATTTATCAAACATTATCATGTCACCACGTGTTACTGTTCACAGTGGTAATTTTCAGCAATCAACTTTGCATACATATGCATACATCCATCATATATCAGTCAAACATGCCAAACAACTATTATTATTAATTAATAAGTTGTTTTACATCTGGCCATGTACATAAATTCTCATATCTCTATTGCATCTTTTCCTGCCTGAAGTCCGGCAGCATAACCGCTACGCTTCATCTGTACAAAGAACTGAACCGTACTGATTCGGTAATCCCCTCATGAGAACTACCATTCTACGTAGTACCCAGGAAAGACTAGATGAACCGGCTAGGTCCACTCACTTCTAGCCTCCTTAGACAGCACTACGTACACAGTACTTATCATATACTGATGTTCAGTCTTTACTTCGGCAGCATAACGGCGTCTCTTAAAATTCCCAAAATTCATTTCGACATAACCTCCCTGTAATGGGATATTTATTGGGATGAGATTCGGGGGAATCTCAGTAGCAACAATCATAACAATATATGTAATGCAGAGTGACACTGCTTGCTTGTGATTGTGTACAGATAAGTATGCTGCGTGCTTCCATGCTTAATAACATATGATCATAGCATTACAGCAGAGCTTCAGACATAACATATAAGACAACAATCCAACCAAACAATAGCACAATGAATCACAAAGCCATTACAATAAAGCTAGGATTAGTTACTACCTCAAAGGCTCAGCAGATCTCTACTATCTCTATTCTGCTTCCAGCTCCGCCAGAACTTCCTTTCTTTCTTTCTTCCTCTCACTTTCTCTCTCTAGCACCTCCTCCTCTCTCTAAAATGGCCCTTGGCCGTGGCATATGAAGGCAAAGGGGGGGTATTTATAACCTCCTCCAATGGCAATCTCGTAATTACCATGAACTTTGATCCTGCGGTCCTGGTTTTTCCTATTTTCTTTAATTCCTCATTTACTGCATCATGCATGACATCATTGGGACACCTCACCAGGACACCTCAGCGCCACATTTATCACATGTCTGAAATCCTGGACACCTCAGATGCTGACTCAGCATGCTGACTCACCGGTCCAGTATCTTGCCTCGTAGTACGTGTCCTCAACTTTTTCTTCTGCCTTTATGTTGGCGCCATGTGTCATCTTACTAGCACCTGTCACGCCTTCCAATGCTATCCAGATAAATCCAGAACTTTATCTGATCACCTCCTCGGTTATCGTGCCGACCGAGTAACCTTACTTTATTGAAACAGCATTAAAATAGTATTTTAATGCCACTTATTCCCACATACTTCATGGGCTACGTTTTTGGGCTCTGGGTATGTTATCTTGGATCCTGATCAAGCCCAAGTACTCTGATGGCTCGATTCCCAAGAAACAGCCCTTGGTAAATTACCAAAATACCCTTGGGTGCCCTTTCTTGCACTATTTTAACCCTAAGGGTAAAATCGTCATTTTACACCCTTCTGTACTCTGTCAGGGCATATACTGACTCTAAGTAGCTTTATCTGTATATACCTTGGCTTCTGGGCCTTTCCAGAATTACCAAAATGCCCTTTATTCATCTGTTCCCCTTTTGTACAACACAGGGGCATTTTCATAATTTCGCACTTTTCCGGGGTTCTGCCTGACACTGGCCCACCTATCAGTCCAAGTGTCTTACTGGCCTCTGTTGGCGCCATTATTGGGCCTTTCTGGGTCCAATATCCTCATGGCACGTATTACGAGGAATCTTCCCCCGTTAATAATTATTGAATATTTTATCTATTATTCACCGTTTATACACATATCCGGACACCGGCTCCTTCTGTCCGAAACACTAGCCTGCGGTGTTCAGGCATCCCTGTGAGTCATATCAGTCATCTGACTGAGGTCATCCGAACTCATTCAGTCCCTTTTTAAATACCGATAAATCTCCCTATCGGATCCCCCGAGGCCTCACACTCCCGTCTGGATTTTCTGATTTGCGAATAACTTTTTCTACAGGCCTCCTATCGGTATTCTGTCAGTTTCCCGACATCCGCCCCATAAGGACGTATCATCCTGTATTTTCTCACCTAGATCTAAATTCTAGGATACCCGGTATGAATTTTTATAACTTTTGGACGATCAGTCCATTTCTGGCTATCTGGAGTCTTCAAAAATTCCTGTATTAAGCCAGATTACCGAGCGTCACTTGCTCTCTCTACCGGTGAAATCTGGGACTGAAATGCTTTCGGACAGTCCAAACCCCTTCCGGCCTGACTTTCTTTAATTACAATTTAGCCCTAGGGAACTTTTCTTCTTTTCATTTAAGTCCCTTTTTATTTGGCTAAAATTACACTTAAGGACCCCATATTTTTGTCTACTTTCCTTTTTGGCCTTGAAACTTTTCATAATTGCACTTAAGTCCTTTCATTTCCTTTACTAGGTCTAGGGGCATTATTGTCTTTTCATATTTTACCAGAGTATTCTCTGGCCCTGGACAACTATCCAGATACCCCTTCTTGACTGTCTAACCTTAGCCAAATGACCAAAATACCCTTTACTCATTCTTCAGTTATTCTATAACATAAGGGCATTTTCGTCATTTTGCACATTTTCCCCGGACACCGGCCCCCCTTACCACTGAACTGGTATTATGGGCTTGGGCCTTCCCTGGTGTCACTACGGGCCTTAGACAACACTGTATGGCCTCTAGCCATTGTCCGATCATTTCTATTCGGACTGCCTTTCCTTTACCGATTATAACTGTAAATTCCCATCTTCAGGAATTTTTACAGAAAAATCGGGACCTCAAATCAAAATTCTGTGACTCCTCATTCAATCCGGAATCCTTTCCTCTATCTCCTGGTATTTTCAGATATTTTATCCGGACCGGGCTGTTTTGGCCTGAAAAAGCACTCACGCGCACATTTTTCCAAAATGACCATTTTACCCCTGGTCATATTTCTAATTCTTTCATACACCTAGAGACCTCATATGCACATTTCACAGTTCAGTGAAATGATCAACATAATTTTCTCTATTTTCTAGCAAAATATGGTACTCATCGGCTACCTGTAATATCCTTAATTTTCTGTACTGGTTCCTATGTACAGAATAAACGGAATATATGAGCTCTGTTTCAGGAAAAAGATGTGGTCCTTTATGTAAAGAAAATGATTAAATTGCAAAAGAAAGGAAAAGAAAGGACTTAAATGCAAATATAGAAAGTTTAAGGTAAGGAAGGAAAGGTAGATAAAAATGTGGGGTCTTAAAGTGTAATTTTAGCCAAATTAAGGGACTTAATTATAAAGAAGGAAAAGTTCCCTGGGGCTAAAGTATAATTAAAGAAAATAGGCCAGAAGTGGTTTGCACCTCCCGACAGCATTTCAGTCCCAGATTCTACCCGAAGGTAGGGTAGGTGACGCCGGGTAACCAAGCCTAATACCGGAATTTTTGAAGACTCCAGATAGCCAGAAATGGACTGATCGTCCGAAAGTTATAAAAATTTATACCGGATACCCTAGATTTCAGATATAAGTGGGAAAATACAGGATGATGCCCCCTTATGGGACGGAGGTCAGGAAACTGACAGAATACCGATAGGAGGTCTGTAGGAAAAGTTATCTGCAAATTAGAAAATCCAGACGGGAGTGTGAGGCCTCCGGGGATCCGGGTTGGAGATTTATCGGTATTTTTAAAGGGGCTAAATGCGATCGAATGACTTCGGTCAGATGACCGTTATAACCCCCAAGGATGCCTGAACACAGTAGGACACT
This sequence comes from Leucaena leucocephala, assembly GCA_037074615.1. Lineage (NCBI taxonomy): Eukaryota > Viridiplantae > Streptophyta > Magnoliopsida > Fabales > Fabaceae > Leucaena > Leucaena leucocephala. Next base: position 11,142,297 of record CM073523.1, on the reverse strand, counting down.
GTATCTGGGAAAAAGAGCCGGTGTCCGAAAAAGGTGTATAATCGGTAAATAATAGTTAAAATATTCAATGAACTTTGTTAAAGGAAGATTTCTCGTAATGCGTGCCATACAGGTAATGGACCCAGGAAGCCCAAAAATGGCGCCATTAGAGGCCCAATAAGACTCGTAGACTGATAGGTGGGCCAATGTCCAGCAGAACCCCGGAAAAGTGCGAAATTACGAAAATGCCCCTATGTTGTACAAAAAGGGCAACAGATGAATAAAGGGTATTCTGGTCATTTTGGACAGACCCAGAGGTCAAGACATGTCTAAATAAGGTTGACTAGAGCCAGTATAAGCTTTGACCGGGTCCAGAAAGGTGTGAAATGATGATTTTGCCCTTAGGGTTAAAATAGGACAAGATAGGGCACCAAGGGCATTTTGGTCATTTCGCAGGGGATCTGTAATTGAGTCTGGACCCAGTATTAAAAAGTTAATGATATAAAGGGTCTAGATACTAAATGTGAGGTCAGTAGACATAAAAAGGATCTTCAGAAACATCAGATGCAGAAAACAGCACGTTTTTCGAGGCGATGGACCGGGCCGGTGCCGGATTGGACCGGAAAGCTTCCAGAACCTCCAAATTTCGTCACATGAAGAATATGGGTGATGAAGTGTCCTATGAGGTGTCCCATGAGGTGTCCAGGGTGATGCAGTAAAAGAGAATTAAAGAAAATAGGAAATTCCAGGAAAAACCAGGACCACAGGATCATAAGTCTTCCTAATTACAAGATTGCCATTGCTCAACACTATAAATACCCCCCTTACTCCTTCATTTCGGTGCAAGCAAGAAAGAGAGGAAGAAAGAAGTTCTTGAGAGAGAAAGTGAGAGAAAGAAAGAAGTAAGGAAGTTCTGGTGAAGTTGGAAGTAGTAGAGAGGTTCTGAAGCTCTGCTTTTGAGGTAACAACTAATCTTAGCTCTTATGTAATGTCTTTGTGATGTGTTGTCTTGTTTGGTTGATTGTTGTGCTATATGTTATGCTTGAAGCTCTATTCCAATGCTATGATCATATGTTATTGAATATGGAAGCATGCAGCATACTTATCTGTACACAGTCACAAGCAAGCACCGTCACTCTGCATTACATATTTTGTTATGATTATTGTTACTGGGATTCTTTTGAATCTCATTCCCAAACATAACATTACAGGGGAGGTTCTGTCAAAATAAAATTTGGAAATCTTAAGAGACGCCGGTAGGCTGCCGAAATTCCGGCAACGAAGACGGAACAAAGAAAGGAACTGATACGTACTGTGTACGTAGTGCTGTCTAAGGAGGCTGGAAGTGAGTGGACCCAGAAGGTTCATCCAGTCTTTCCTGGGTACTACGTAGAATGGTAGTTCTCATAAGAGAATTACCGAATCGGTACAACATCGGTTACTTTCTAAAGAAGAATCGTAGCAGTTATGCTGCCGGATTTTAGACAGAGAAGGATGTAATAGAGTATGAGGGAGTTAATCATGCACTGATATATAACAGTTGATTATTTGATATTAATTGTTATCTGGCCTGTATGACTGATATGTGTTGGTTGTATGCTTGGGTATGTAAAGACTAAATGCTGAAAATAGGCTCAGTGAACAGTAACTCGTGAAGACCCATTCATGTTTGATAAATCATTAAAAATAGTAAATGATTGAATTAATGTACGAAATTTTTAGGGTAGAAAGTAGACATACTAATATTTAATTTGATATATAGAATGTCTAATTTGGACGTATACAAGAAAAGATATAAATTGTTAAACTTGGGACCAGAATGCTGGATTCAGGAGAAAGTCATTGGATGAACAGTAATATTGGAACGTTGACCCACGTTAAATTTGTCAAGGCTTGGTCAACCAATGATTTTTCCCTGAAATATATTTGAGTTAGCTTCATGTAGCAATTGGAACCACTTCATTTCGATTTTTCTAGAATTAGTTATGAATTTTCAAAGTCAGGTCACTCATCTGGAATTTGCCACAGTGAACAGTACTCGATATGAATAAAATTCCAGATTAAGTGTTTAGACTTCAATGACCCTGAAAGTGGTTTAAGTGCTACTGAATGGTCCCTAAGATGTATAAAAATAAGGATGTGACATTTTGGTATCAGAGCAAAGGATTCTGGCCTAAGAAATGCTCTGAGTAGATGATTTATAGAAAGATATACCATGATAAAGCCGTCATAATTGACACTAAGTTAGTGTTTGCAGGATGGCTAGACATAGATTTGGGTCTGAAACTATAGTAAACCAATGGGAATTAAGACCAGAGGTCTCTAGTTCAGATAGTTCAGAAGAAGAGATAGTAAGCAATGATTCTGACCTCTGGACACCTCCAGTAGCTGGTGATTCTGAGGAGGATAGTTCCTCGGTAGGATCAAACTTTCCAATTGATGATCAGGAGGTGATGATAACAGAAGGCCCTATTCCTGCCATTCCCATAAGTGCGGTACCCTTGAATATAACAGACAGTTCAGGATCCAGCCAAGTACGTGTTCAGAGTAATGCGCCAGATCCCAGTAGGCCCGAAGTGACTCTAGTAGAAATGTATTTGGGAGGTTTAATCGTAAGAATGGTCCCAGGGAGGAACCTGAGTAGAGAGCAACTTGAGAGCTCGGTAGCATTAGCCCGACAACTATACGAGTTGAGGCAGACCCTGTTCGAAAACATAGATCAAGATTATTCGGTCTACCAGGAGTTTATCACAAGGGTGAAAGCCATATATCAAGCCTGGGATCTAAATGTGTTAACCATGGGGCTTTGGCTAGAAATTATGAATGACGTATTGCCGAAGACTCCTACCTGGAGATCGGAGTTGGACCAGTATTTTGATAGAGAATCATATTGTACCATATCCGACTGGATCTACCTAGTAGAAGAATATATTAGAATGAAGTTTAAGAAAAATTAGAGTAATATTTCTAATGTATAAAAGACTAGAATGGTACTGTGATATGTACATATACTCTGTATGTATATTATGTGAAATGAAATGAAAAGGAATTATGTTATTTATCGTATTCCCTTCTGTTTTTAAGTATAACAAAATGGTACGAACGAGGAGAACTATTCCAGCTGAGGAACCCCGAGAGGCTGGAAACCTTAATCAAATGATTCTAGAATGATTAGAACAGCAACAAAAGATGATAGAAGAAATGAGAGCTGCTCAAGCACGAAATGAACAAGAAAGAGATGCTGCCATAGCCGCGGCAGTAGCAGCAGCTGTAAATAATTTAAGACCGCCAGAGCCTTCAGGAGCAACTAGTAGAGAACCTGAAGAGGTACCACAGCAGGCGGAACAGCCCCAGAGAAGGGTTGAATCAAGGGAGGAGGCAGTTGGCATCCAGCAATGGATGGTGCGATTTTGCAAACACAATCCTCCCATATTCGAAGGGACATTTGAAGTACATGTAGCAGAAAATTGGGTCAGCAGATTAGAGAAGATCTTTAAGGTCCTCGACTGCCCGACTGAAACCAAGGCCCAAATGGCCATCTATCAATTGGAAAAGGATGCGGATAGATGGTGGAAGAATACAGAGTTACTTCTCCAAGCAAGAGATATTCCAGTTACCTAGGAAGTATTTCTTGAGCAATTTTATGAGAAATATTTTCCTCAATCTGTCAGAGATGAAAGGGAGGCTGAATTCCTTGTGCTGAGGCAAGGAGAAAAAGAAGCTTTTGATGAATATTTGGCCAAGTTCATCCGGCTATCTCAATATTCAACTTACCTACGCCAAGTGGATGACGAACGCTGGATGACAGAAAGAATGATTCGAGGGCTGAATTCTATGTTAAAGGAGAAGTTAACTCCCCAACAATACAGCCAGTTCAATAAGGCTGTGGAAGCATGTCGAATCGTTGAGAACAGCATGAATCATAGAATGCTGTCCAGATCTGGGAGTAAAGATCAAACGACTCCTGATAAGGCCGGACGGAATCAAGAAGCGGCCAGTGGGAGCGGCTATAAGAAAAGAAAGCACCCGTGGCAGACCAAGAGGCCTAATAGGGGAAATTTCCGCGGAAGATCCAGTAACAGGGATCCAAAGGCCCCAGTATGTGAAAAGTGTGGAAAGAATCATGGTGACAGACCATGCTTGATGGGCCAGAATGTATGCTACACCTGCGGAAAGCCCGGACATTTTTCCAGGGAATGTCCTCAAGCTATAACTGATCCAAGGCCAAGGACGGCGGGACGAGTGTTTGCACTCACTAGAGAGGATGCTCAGCGATCATCTGAGATGATCCAAGGTACAATCTATCTCAATGATCATGTTGTGACTGCCCTATTTGATTCGGGTGCAAGTCATTCCTTTATATCTTATGAATGTGCTAAATGCCTAGGCCTTCTGATCAGCAAGTTACGTTATGATATACAGGTGAAAACCCCCACCAACGCTAGGGTGATCACATCTGATGCCTGTCTAAATAGTGTGGTGCGTTATGAGCACTGCAGTACCACCCTGGACCTGATCTGTATGCCTTTCCAGGAGATTGAGGTCATACTCGGTTTAAATTGGTTATCCTCCAATAATGTGATGTTGGACTGCAGAAACAAGACCCTAGTTCTTGGTCCAAAGATCACTGATCGTAGCTTAGAAGTACAACTGAACTTCGTGACAGAGGCTCAGGAAGGAAAATGTCTACGGAAAGGATGTCAGGGATATGTGGTATTCTTTTCTGTTCAAACAGAAGTGGAGGAAGGCATCGAGGAGGTTCCTGTGTCAATGAATTTCCTGAAGTCTTTCCAAAGGAGATTCAGGGATTGCCTTCGGAGCGTGAAGTGGAGTTTGCGATCGACATTGTACCTGGAGCTGGACCAGTATCAAAAGCCCCATACAGGATGGCTCCCAACGAAATGATGGAACTGAAGAAGCAAATTGAGGAGCTATTGGAGAAGGGTTTTATACGACCCAGTGTATCGCCATGGGGTGCTCCAGTACTGTTCGTCAAGAAGAAAGATGGTAGCTTAAGGCTGTGCATTGACTACAGGGAATTAAATAAGCTTACAGTTAAGAACAAGTATCCTCTTCCCAGAATTGATGACCTGCTAGATCAATTGGCAGGAGCGAGCTTATTCTCCAAAATTGACTTGAGATCTGGCTACCATCAACTAAGGGTCAAGCCAGATGATATTCCAAAGATGGCGTTCAGAACGCGCTACGGACATTTTGAATTTTTGGTGATGCCTTTTGGACTAACCAATGCACCTGCTATTTTCATGGACTATATGAACCGGATTTTCAGGCCTTATCTAGATCAGTTCGTTGTGGTCTTTATTGATGATATTCTGGTGTACTCCAAATCTCCAGAGGAGCATGAGAGGCATTTGAGGATTGTTCTTGGTACCCTTAAAGAGAAGAAGCTCTATGCTAAGCTGAGTAAATGCGAGTTTTGGCTGTCAGAAGTCAAATTCCTCGGTCATGTCATATCCCGAGACGGGGTAGCTGTAGATCCTAGCAAAGTTGAAGCAGTTGTGAGCTGGGAACAGCCAAGGACAGTGACAGAGATTATAAGTTTTCTCGGCCTAGCAGGGTACTACAGACGATTCATTCAAGACTTTTCTCGAATTGCCTTACCACTTACCAAGCTGACCAGAAAGAATCAGCAGTTTAAGTGGGATGAGAAGTGCGAGGCTAGCTTCCAGCAGTTGAAGCAGAGATTAACGACTACTCCCGTGCTGATTATTCCAGACCCAACTCAGACTTATGTAGTCTACACTGATGCTAGCAAGCAGGGGCTGGGATGTGTGCTTATGCAGCAAGGTCGAGTAGTAGCCTATGCCTCTCGGCAGTTAAAGCCACATGAAGAGAATTATCCCACTCATGATCTGGAGCTTGCGGCGGTGGTCTATGCCCTGAAGATATGGAGGCACTATTTATACGGAGCAACGATAGAGTTGTTTTGCGACCACAAAAGCCTGAAGTATCTGCAGGATCAGAAGGAGCTGAACATGAGGCAGCGGCGATGGATGGAATTGTTAAAAGATTATGACTTCCAGATTAAATACCATCCAGGAAAAGCCAATGTGGTAGCTGATGCCCTGAGTAGAAAGGTGGTGCAGGTTGCATACATGATGATCAAGGAATTGGAACTGATAGAAGATATGCGCGACTGGAGCCCTCTATATCAAATGCAACTGACGGAGAATCCTTTTGGAGGAGTTCATGTCAGATCTTGCATAGAAGATGAGATCAAAGAGGCTCAGGAACAGGATAAGCTCGCAGCAATATTCAAAGACAAGCTGGAGAAAGGGAAGACAAGGAATTTTGAGATGTCCCCAGACGGATTGCTACAGTTTAGGGGAAAACCCTATATCCCAAATATTGGGGAATTAAGGGAAAGGATTCTGGAGGAAGCACATAAAAGCCGATATACGGTACATCCAGGTATGACCAAAATGTACCATGATGTTAAAAGGTTATTCTGGTGGCCTGGACTGAAGAAAGATGTTGTAGCTTACGTATCTAAGTGCTTAACCTGCCAGAAAGTGAAAGTTGAACATCAAAAGCCAGCAGGAACGTTGCAGCCTTTAGATATCCCTGAGTGGAAATGGGATGGGATTGCCATGGACTTTGTGGAAGGACTACCCTTGACACCAAGTAGACATGATACGGTTTGGGTAGTAATCGATCGACTGACAAAGTCAGCACATTTCCTGGCAATCAATAAGAGAGATTCTCTAGAAAAGCTGGCAAAGCTGTATATAAAGGAGATCGTTAGACTCCATGGTATCCCAAGCAGCATTGTGTCTGATAGAGATCCTCGATTTACTTCAAATTTCTGGAGGGCTCTACAGGAAGAAATGGGCACTACTCTCAGATTCAGTACAGCTTATCATCCTCAGACAGATGGTCAATCTGAAAGAACAATACAGACGTTAGAGGATATGCTGAGAGCATGTGTCCTAGATTTCAAAGGCAGCTGGGATATCCATTTACCCCTTATAGAGTTTGCATATAACAATGGTTATCAGGCCAGTATACAGATGGCACCTTTTGAAGCACTCTATGGACGGAAATGTAGATCCCCCTTATGCTGGCTAGAGTTGAGCGAGAGAAGAATGCTTGGTCCGGATATAGTGGATCAAACTGCAGAACAAGTTGCGGTAATTAGAAAACGATTGTTGACGGCTCAAAGCAGACAGAAGAGCTATGCAGATGTCAGAAGGAAGCCGTTGGAGTTTGAAGAAGAAGAACATGTATTCCTTAAGTTAACTCCAACCACAGGAGCCGGACGATCGATTAAGGTAAAGAAGTTGCATCCAAGATACATTGGGCCATTCCAGATTCTCTCAAAGATAGGAGCAGTAGCTTACAAGTTGGCTCTTCCTCCGAATCTTAGCCAGATACATGATGTGTTCCATGTTTCCCAATTAAAGAAGTATATTCCAGATCCATCTCATGTGATAGAGCAAGATGAAGTCGCACTGCGAGATGACTTGACCTATGAGGTTGGACCGGTGCGAATTACTGATAGAAAAGTCAAGCAGTTGCGGAATAAGCAAATTCCTTTAGTTAAAGTGATCTGGAAAGGCTTGACTGAACAAGAGGCTACATGGGAAACAGAAGAAAAGATGAGAGAAAAGTACCCTGAATTATTTGTATAGGATAGATGTAATGTAAATTTCGGGGACGAAATTTATTTTTAGGGGGAGAGAAATGTAATATCCTTAATTTTCTGTACTGGTTCCTATGTACAGAATAAACGGAATATATGAGCTCTGTTTCAGGAAAAAGATGTGGTCCTTTATGTAAAGAAAATGATTAAATTGCAAAAGAAAGGAAAAGAAAGGACTTAAATGCAAATATAGAAAGTTTAAGGTAAGGAAGGAAAGGTAGATAAAAATGTGGGGTCTTAAAGTGTAATTTTAGCCAAATTAAGGGACTTAATTATAAAGAAGGAAAAGTTCCCTAGGGCTAAAGTATAATTAAAGAAAATAGGCCAGAAGTGGTTTGCACCGCCCGACAGCATTTCAGTCCCAGATTCTACCCGAAGGTAGGGTAGGTGACGCCGGGTAACCAAGCCTAATACCGGAATTTTTGAAGACTCCAGATAGCCAGAAATGGACTGATCGTCCGAAAGTTATAAAAATTTATACCGGATACCCTAGATTTCAGATATAAGTGGGAAAATACAGGATGATGCCCCCTTATGGGACGGAGGTCAGGAAACTGACAGAATACCGATAGGAGGTCTGTAGGAAAAGTTATCTGCAAATTAGAAAATCCAGACGGGAGTGTGAGGCCTCCGGGGATCCGGGTTGGAGATTTATCGGTATTTTTAAAGGGGCTAAATGCGATCGAATGACTTCGGTCAGATGACCGTTATAACCCCCAAGGATGCCTGAACACAGTAGGACACTGTATCTGGGAAAAAGAGCCGGTGTCCGAAAAAGGTGTATAATCGGTAAATAATAGTTAAAATATTCAATGAACTGTGTTAAAGGAAGATTTCTCGTAATGCGTGCCATACAGGTAATGGACCCAGGAAGCCCAAAAATGGCGCCATTAGAGGCCCAATAAGACTCTTAGACTGATAGGTGGGCCAGTGTCCAGCAGAACCCCGGAAAAGTGCGAAATTACGAAAATGCCCCTATGTTGTACAAAAAGGGCAACAGATGAATAAAGGGTATTCTGGTCATTTTGGACAGACCCAGAGGTCAAGACATGTCTAAATAAGGTTGACTAGAGCCAGTATAAGCTTTGACCGGGTCCAGAAAGGTGTGAAATGATGATTTTGCCCTTAGGGTTAAAATAGGACAAGATAGGGCACCAAGGGCATTTTGGTCATTTCGCAGGGGATCTGTAATTGAGTCTGGACCCAGTATTAAAAAGTTAATGATATAAAGGGTCTAGATACTAAATGTGAGGTCAGTAGACATAAAAAGGATCTTCAGAAACATCAGATGCAGAAAACAGCACGTTTTTCGAGGCGATGGACCGGGCCGGTGCCGGATTGGACCGGAAAGCTTCCAGAACCTCCAAATTTCGTCACATGAAGAATATGGGTGATGAAGTGTCCTATGAGGTGTCCCATGAGGTGTCCAGGGTGATGCAATAAAAGAGAATTAAAGAAAATAGGAAATTCCAGGAAAAACCAGGACCACAGGATCATAAGTCTTCCTAATTACAAGATTGCCATTGCTCAACACTATAAATACCCCCCTTACTCCTTCATTTCGGTGCAAGCAAGAAAGAGAGGAAGAAAGAAGTTCTTGAGAGAGAAAGTGAGAGAAAGAAAGAAGTAAGGAAGTTCTGGTGAAGTTGGAAGTAGTAGAGAGGTTCTGAAGCTCTGCTTTTGAGGTAACAACTAATCCTAGCTCTTATGTAATGTCTTTGTGATGTGTTGTCTTGTTTGGTTGATTGTTGTGCTATATGTTATGCTTGAAGCTCTATTCCAATGCTATGATCATATGTTATTGAATATGGAAGCATGCAGCATACTTATCTGTACACAGTCACAAGCAAGCACCGTCACTCTGCATTACATATTTTGTTATGATTATTGTTACTGGGATTCTTTTGAATCTCATTCCCAAACATAACATTACAGGGGAGGTTCTGTCAAAATAAAATTTGGAAATCTTAAGAGACGCCGGTAGGCTGCCGAAATTCCGGCAACGAAGACGGAACAAAGAAAGGAACTGATACGTACTGTGTACGTAGTGCTGTCTAAGGAGGCTGGAAGTGAGTGGACCCAGAAGGTTCATCCAGTCTTTCCTGGGTACTACGTAGAATGGTAGTTCTCATAAGGGAATTACCGAATCGGTACAACATCGGTTACTTTCTAAAGAAGAATCGTAGCAGTTATGCTGCCGGATTTTAGACAGAGAAGGATGTAATAGAGTATGAGGGAGTTAATCATGCACTGATATATAACAGTTGATTATTTGATATTAATTGTTATCTGGCCTGTATGACTGATATGTGTTGGTTGTATGCTTGGGTATGTAAAGACTAAATGCTGAAAATAGGCTCAGTGAACAGTAACTCGTGAAGACCCATTCATGTTTGATAAATCATTAAAAATAGTAAATGATTGAATTAATGTACTAAATTTTTAGGGTAGAAAGTAGACATACTAATATTTAATTTGATATATATAATGTATAATTTGGACGTATACAAGAAAAGATATAAATTGTTAAAGTTGGGACCAGAATGCTGGATTCAGGAGAAAGTCATTAGATGAACAGTAATATTGGAACGTTGACCCACGTTAAATTTGTCAAGGCTGTGTAAACCAATGATTTTTCCCTGAAATATATTTGAGTTAGCTTCATGTAGCAATTGGAACCACTTCATTTCGATTTTTCTAGAATTAGTTATGAATTTTCAAAGTCAGGTCACTCATCTGGAATTTGCCACAGTGAACAGTACTCGATATGAATAAAATTCCAGATTAAGTGTTTAGACTTCAATGACCCTGAAAGTGGTTTAAGTGCTACTGAATGGTCCCTAAGATGTATAAAAATAAGGATGTGACACTACCAGCCCAATCTTTCCCAAAATTATGATTTTGCCCCTGAATTCTCCTTACGGCATCTCTAGGCCTAAAAATTGGGGTGTTACATTTCTACCCCCCTTAAAATAAATTCCGTCCTCGAAATTTACTTGGCATCTTAGTCAACGATCCTGGATATAGCTCTTCTGTATATCCTTTCCTGGTTTATGACTAAGGCTTGGGGCATTCATCCTCTTATACTTATGGACAACTCATTACACTTGTGAGTACTGTCCATTTCTTTCATATCTTATTCCTTAGAATTTTGATGTAATTCTGGGATCTACATCACTCCTCTTATACTTTGCTAATCTCTCAGGAGAAATATTGTTCTTCTAATTTTCTTCCTCCTGATACGAGATCATAGCCTAGATAACTTCTCTGACTTTTCTTGACTATTCTCATAACTTCATGCACCTATGCCCAACTTTTGTGACATTTGCACTGTCTTATCCCTTCTTAGGGCTTACAAATCTTTAGGCTACTCTTGCCTTAGCACCTTTCAATTTAACGTGCTACTGAGTTAGGGCTAGATTCCTCTTTATATAGCTTTAGGCCCTAGCAATCTCTTTCTTATAGAACTACGTTCTATCTTTGCTTTGCCTTAGACCCTCTTCTCTAGGTCTTTCTGGCCTTTTAATCTCTCATGACTTGTTATCATGACCACTTTCTTTAGATCCGAAAAGAACTCTTCATTATCCATATCATCATTTAGGCATATAGTTCCTTACAGCTCAGTCGCCCTTACAGCTATGGTTCTTCTTAACCATTCTTAGGGTCGACCTTAGGGAATATTGAAGACTGTGTCTGGGGTAAGAGCAAATACCTTTCCTAGGGATGTCCGCATTCTTAAGGCAACCTCTTGCAAAGTGGCCTTTCTTACCACAACTGCTTTACCCTGCTCGACATTCCCATGTGCCATGGCTCTTTCCACCACATGGACATCTCTGCTCTCCAACCTGATCATTACCTTGATCAGTCCCTTGTTTGAACTATCTCCTCTTTCTCTTGCTATTGGCTTTACAACTTGAGCTACCTCCCAAAGTGCTCTTAGCCAATGCCTTTCTATTCTCAACACATAGAGGATTCTGTTCTTTGCTTCTCAGGCATACTTCTACCAAACTTTGAATATCAGTACTCAGCTTTGGACTTGAACTCCGTCTTTGCTAAGGGAAAGCTAAATTTAGTCTGTATACTAGAGGCTACCTGAGAAAACCATTATAAAATAATTTCTCTGAGTGAGTTTATCAACTAGTGAAGCTTCCTCACCTTAACTTCGTCTTTGGCATTCATCTTCCCAAAGAGATACTACATTGTACTCATATCTCATGGCTCATTACTTTCCTTAGGCTAAGTCTAACTGCGACCTCGGGATCTAACTGCGATCAACCGTTAGCCTCTTCAGAATCCAACTGCGACTCTGAAGCTGTTAGGATCTAACTGCGACCCTGGAGCCATGCTAGGATCTAACTGTGACCCTCCAGAATCTAACTGTGATTCTGTTGTACTGTATATCTCCCGAAGATTTTAAACCAACAGACTAAGTTATAAGGTTAACCGCTTCCACCTGTTGATAACTCCATAAATAAATATTTGAAAAATTTTATAGCCTCATAATATTTACCCAGACTTTACTTACTTCCTCTTGTACTCAGGAGTTCCTTCTCATCTTTCAACCTGTGCTCTAACTGCGAGCCATTTGAATTATGCTCTAACCGCGAGCATTCTACATCAGATCCAACTCTTATCTGAAGAGTGATCTATACTCATCTGAATCTAGCTCTATCTGAGAGCCACCTGTTTCAGATCCAACTCTTATCTGAAGAGTGATCTAGAAACAATCCCTTTACCGTTATCTGTATACCATTCCTTTCAATAGAAATGGCCCTGAGTACTGTATTCACAAGCCTATAGAAATACCTGAGTAACCTCAATCATACATCATGTCTGAGTATCATATCATAACTTATCGTCCCATAACTGAGACTATCTATCATCCTCAAAACAATCATATCATCCTCATATCATATGGCATGGGAGCAACCTACTTTCTCATAACTTTCTTATCTCATATATGTACTCATATATACTCTACCCTGCATGTACTGCAAAAGGGGAGTATCCATTCATCATAGCATACTCTAACACGCATGTCATCATATGACAACTGCAAGGAGATGCAACTATCACATCTTATGGCACATAAGCCATATCATCATCATATTTTGCTCAACCATCCATTAGACATCATAATAATCTAAGTAAGCCTCAAACGTATTTTCCTTTATCATATTATTTGTCAGATTATCAATCACATGATCAGGGTCAGACAGGCACATCTGTCTATCTTACTTAGGCTGCCACACTACCCTCTTACCAGGGTATAGACTCAACCCTTCATTACTCTATCTCATATAGGATATAGGGGAGTCACTTTATCTCTTAACTGTGGCTACCTCTTTACTATCTTTCAACTTCTTCTATCTATCCATCAATCCCTGTCTATTCTCGACCGGACTATGGTTCCTTATTGGTCTTTCTCTTTATCCTAGCGAACTTGAGTCGCATGGATCTCATTCATCATCTTTTACTATTACTTCTACTTTCTAGGATACTATGCCCTAGGTCTATCACTTCTCCGTGACGGAATCCCTCTTCTTAGGGAACATCAGCCCATCACATCTCTAGCCTTAGGCCATGTCCTAGGATCATTCCTAGCAAATCTCATTCTAACTTTTAGGTCTTCTATTCAGATTAGCTGAATAAAACCCCTGTAATGTAGATCTACTCTTAGTTACCACATAGAGGATCTACTTTTTCACATTGTCTTAAACTGATCTTTCGTACCTCAGTACCTTTGTACTGTCTGGCTTAGCATATGTTATACCAATCCTCTAGCTGGTAGACTTCAGCGAGTTTGGTACCTTCATTCTCTTCATCATATGGCCTCTGCCAATTATAGTCGCGACTTGAGAACTTCATAGTCGCAACTCACATGCTCTGTGACTTTTAGTCGCGACCGTCTCACACTACTCGTCACGACCTGGCAGCTCTGCGTCCTTTAGTCGCAACCTATAACATCGCTACCTGAACTCCTTTGTACACTGGTCGCGTACTATAATATTACTTATTGCTACCTGAGGTCTTCTCACGTCGCAACATCAACTTATCTGTACATATTAGTCGTGACATAAGACCCCTCTTCTCTACTTCCTACTTTTAAAACATGTAGTCATACTCATCCTCATACAATGGCAACATACTAGGTATAGGGTAGCTCAATAGTGTTCATACTGGACAATACAATCCAATCACATACAGGATTTATCCGTTCATTAGCCAGTGGAAACAGAACACAAATAAACTCGTACCTTAGTTTGGTACAGGAGACTTTCTTATCTCGTTGCCAGTCAGGTATATACTCTTCCCTGAGTCGGGTATCTTTCGCCCGTTGTGTTCTGTGGACACTCCCTGGCATAATGTCCATACTTTCCACACCTATAGCGTAACCCTTGACCTACTGGACAAGGCCTCATACCATGGTCTCGACCACAGTTCCTACATTCATTAGGCCTTGGTTGCCTACTAACTTCTCTTGGTCCACTACCTGGCCTACTTCCTTGCTTCTTATTAACTTTTGACCCATATACTGGCTCATTTCTCTTCTTACTGTTCCTTCTCAGGGAACCTGGTGGCATCACTTTCAGTGGTACTGATGGAGTAGGCTCACTCTTTGCTGGTTATTGCACCTTCTTTTCTGGCTTGTAAACTGCCAGCTGGGTCTTTCTTTCAGTGGGACATTCTAAAACCTTAAAGATTTTCTCTAACTGGCTTACCCAATCCTCAGCTACTTGGGTATCAAAAGTCTCTTCAAACATGGGCGGATTAAACTTATAGAATCGTTCCATCCATGTTTGCAGACTTCCCTGGTTATTGTTATTTCTTATAGACCCCTGATGTTTATTCATTCCAGTCTGCTCATGATCTGACTGAGGTTCAGGTTCTATATCATGCTCTGGTACTACCTCCTTCCCAGACTGCTGTAATCTTGCAACAGCAGCAGCAACCGCCGTAGTGATAGCAGAATCTCGCTCTTGATCTTGGCGAGCCTGGGTTGCCCACATCTCATTGTGACTTTTGACTTAACTTGTTGTAACTTGGATGTCTGGCATCCTCACTATAGTATCTGGTCATAACATAATACCTCAAGCTACTCTTTGCAGCTTCCTCAGTCGTAAACTGATCAGCCTCTATCTCCATCTCTGGAAGAAACTGCTTCTTAAACCTTGTTCTGCTTAGTCCAGCCATATTGTGTTAATAAACACGAGACCTCAACTATATCGGCTGACTAAGATTAGCCCATCATAATCATATCCTTCGCAAAACTATAAAGCTCGGGGTCCAGCCTCATTCATCTGGGTGTCACTGTCTTCTATCTAAACCTTTTCAAGAAGTGAACACCATCCCTATATCATACTCTAGGGAGAGGACCACTCAAACTTCTCATTTATTTAAGGAATCAACTAACTAAACCAGAGCATCACTGAGCTAGAACCTTCTGTTCTGTGCCAGAATCTTATGCTCGGAGCCAGAACCCTTTGTTCTGTGCTAACCTTATTCTGTACTAACACCATAAATTATCTGTTCAGAGCATTTCCTAAGCCAGAATCCTTTGCTCTGATACCAAAATGAAACATCCTTACGTTCGTATGACTTAGGGACCATTCAGTAGCATTTAGAACCACTTTCAAGGTCATTGAAGTCCAATTTCTCAATCTGGAGTTTTATTCTTATCGAGTACTGTTAACTTGAAAATTCCAGATGAGTGACCTGACTTCGAAAAATCATAACTAATTCTAGAAAAAATCGAAATGAAGTGGTTCCAATTTCTACATGAAGCTAACTCACTTATCTTTTAGGGAAAAATAATTCGTTGACCGAGTCCACGCCAGTCAACGTTTCAACTTTACTGTTCATCCAGCGTTTTTCTCCTGAATCCAGCATTCTAGTCCCAACTTTGATAATTTATGTCTCCTTGTGTAGACATCCAAATGATACGTTTTATATATCAAATTAAATCTTGGTATGTCTACTATCTACCATAAAAATTTCGTACATTTATTCATCCATTTACTATTTTTAATTATTTATCAAACATTATCATGTCACCACGTGTTACTGTTCACAGTGGTAATTTCCAGCAATCAACTTTGCATACATATGCATACATCCATCATATATCAGTCAAACATGCCAAACAACTATTATTATTAATTAATAAGTTGTTTTACATCTGGCCATGTACATAAATTCTCATATCTCTATTGCATCTTTTCCTGCCTGAAGTCCGGCAGCATAACCGCTACGCTTCATCTGTACAAAGAACTGAACCGTACTGATTCGGTAATCCCCTCATGAGAACTACCATTCTACGTAGTACCCAGGAAAGACTAGATGAACCGGCTAGGTCCACTCACTTCTAGCCTCCTTAGACAGCACTACGTACACAGTACTTATCATATACTGATGTTCAGTCTTTACTTCGGCAGCATAACGGCGTCTCTTAAAATTCCCAAAATTCATTTCGACATAACCTCCCTGTAATGGGATATTTATTGGGATGAGATTCGGGGGAATCTCAGTAGCAACAATCATAACAATATATGTAATGCAGAGTGACACTGCTTGCTTGTGATTGTGTACAGATAAGTATGCTGCGTGCTTCCATGCTTAATAACATATGATCATAGCATTACAGCAGAGCTTCAGACATAACATATAAGACAACAATCCAACCAAACAATAGCACAATGAATCACAAAGCCATTACAATAAAGCTAGGATTAGTTACTACCTCAAAGGCTCAGCAGATCTCTACTATCTCTATTCTGCTTCCAGCTCCGCCAGAACTTCCTTTCTTTCTTTCTTCCTCTCACTTTCTCTCTCTAGCACCTCCTCCTCTCTCTAAAATGGCCCTTGGCCGTGGCATATGAAGGCAAAGGGGGGGTATTTATAACCTCCTCCAATGGCAATCTCGTAATTACCATGAACTTTGATCCTGCGGTCCTGGTTTTTCCTATTTTCTTTAATTCCTCATTTACTGCATCATGCATGACATCATTGGGACACCTCACCAGGACACCTCAGCGCCACATTTATCACATGTCTGAAATCCTGGACACCTCAGATGCTGACTCAGCATGCTGACTCACCGGTCCAGTATCTTGCCTCGTAGTACGTGTCCTCAACTTTTTCTTCTGCCTTTATGTTGGCGCCATGTGTCATCTTACTAGCACCTGTCACGCCTTCCAATGCTATCCAGATAAATCCAGAACTTTATCTGATCACCTCCTCGGTTATCGTGCCGACCGAGTAACCTTACTTTATTGAAACAGCATTAAAATAGTATTTTAATGCCACTTATTCCCACATACTTCATGGGCTACGTTTTTGGGCTCTGGGTATGTTATCTTGGATCCTGATCAAGCCCAAGTACTCTGATGGCTCGATTCCCAAGAAACAGCCCTTGGTAAATTACCAAAATACCCTTGGGTGCCCTTTCTTGCACTATTTTAACCCTAAGGGTAAAATCGTCATTTTACACCCTTCTGTACTCTGTCAGGGCATATACTGACTCTAAGTAGCTTTATCTGTATATACCTTGGCTTCTGGGCCTTTCCAGAATTACCAAAATGCCCTTTATTCATCTGTTCCCCTTTTGTACAACACAGGGGCATTTTCGTAATTTCGCACTTTTCCGGGGTTCTGCCTGACACTGGCCCACCTATCAGTCCAAGTGTCTTACTGGCCTCTGTTGGCGCCATTATTGGGCCTTTCTGGGTCCAATATCCTCATGGCACGCATTACGAGGAATCTTCCCCCGTTAATAATTATTGAATATTTTATCTATTATTCACCGTTTATACACATATCCGGACACCGGCTCCTTCTGTCCGAAACACTAGCCTGCGGTGTTCAGGCATCCCTGTGAGTCATATCAGTCATCTGACTGAGGTCATCCGAACTCATTCAGTCCCTTTTTAAATACCGATAAATCTCCCTATCGGATCCCCCGAGGCCTCACACTCCCGTCTGGATTTTCTGATTTGCGAATAACTTTTTCTACAGGCCTCCTATCGGTATTCTGTCAGTTTCCCGACATCCGCCCCATAAGGACGTATCATCCTGTATTTTCTCACCTAGATCTGAATTCTAGGATACCCGGTATGAATTTTTATAACTTTTGGACGATCAGTCCATTTCTGGCTATCTGGAGTCTTCAAAAATTCCTGTATTAAGCCAGATTACCGAGCGTCACTTGCTCTCTCTACCGGTGAAATCTGGGACTGAAATGCTTTCGGACAGTCCAAACCCCTTCCGGCCTGACTTTCTTTAATTACAATTTAGCCCTAGGGAACTTTTCTTCTTTTCATTTAAGTCCCTTTTTATTTGGCTAAAATTACACTTAAGGACCCCATATTTTTGTCTACTTTCCTTTTTGGCCTTGAAACTTTTCATAATTGCACTTAAGTCCTTTCATTTCCTTTACTAGGTCTAGGGGCATTATTGTCTTTTCATATTTTACCAGAGTATTCTCTGGCCCTGGACAACTATCCAGATACCCCTTCTTGACTGTCTAACCTTAGCCAAATGACCAAAATACCCTTTACTCATTCTTCAGTTATTCTATAACATAAGGGCATTTTCGTCATTTTGCACATTTTCCCCGGACACCGGCCCCTCTTACCACTGAACTGGTATTATGGGCTTGGGCCTTCCCTGGTGTCACTACGGGCCTTAGACAACACTGTATGGCCTCTAGCCATTGTCCGATCATTTCTATTCGGACTGCCTTTCCTTTACCGATTATAACTGTAAATTCCCATCTTCAGGAATTTTTACAGAAAAATCGGGACCTCAAATCAAAATTCTGTGACTCCTCATTCAATCCGGAATCCTTTCCTCTATCTCCTGGTATTTTCAGATATTTTATCCGGACCGGGCTGTTTTGGCCTGAAAAAGCACTCACGCGCACATTTTTCCAAAATGACCATTTTACCCCTGGTCATATTTCTAATTCTTTCATACACCTAGAGACCTCATATGCACATTTCACAGTTCAGTGAAATGATCAGCATAATTTTCTCTATTTTCTGGAAAAATATGGTACTCATCGGCTACCAGCCCAATCTTTCCCAAAATTACGATTTTGCCCCTGAATTCTCCTTACGGCATCTCTAGGCCTAAAAATTGGGGTGTTACAGTATCTTGTCTATATATGTGCTCTGACTCAGTCCTAGAAGCCTTTTAGATCTGTCTCTATAGATCCTAATTCCTAGGATGTAGGTGGCTTCACCCAAGTCTTTCATCGAGAAAGATTTTCCTAACCAAGACTTGACAATCTGCAAGGTAGGAATGTTATTCCCAATGAGTAGGATGTCATCGACATAGAGTACCAAAAATACAACTGTGCTCCCACTAACCTTCTTGTACACACAAGGTTCATCAATGTTTTGAAGAAATCCAAACTCTTTGACTACTTCATCAAAACGATGATTCCAACTCCGAGATGCTTGCTTCAGTCCATAAATGGACCTTTGAAGCTTGCACACCTTACCAGAGTCCTCAAAACGCATAAATCCTTCAGGTTGTGTCATGTACACATCCTCAAGGAGCTTTCCATTAAGGAAGGCTGTCTTGACATCCATCTGCCATATTTCATAGTCATAATATGCTGCAATGGCAAGGAGGATTCTGATTGATTTGGCCATTGCAACTGGGGAAAAGGTCTCATCATAGTCCACACCATGAGTTTGAGTAAATCCTTTTGCAACTAGTCGTGCCTTGAAGATATTTACATTGCCATCCATGTCAATTTTCTCTTTAAAAACCCACTTGCACCCGATGGTTTTTACACCTTCAGGCGGGTCGACTAAGGTCCATACCTTATTGTCGTACATGGATTGCATCTCAGACTTCATGGCACTAAGCCATTTTTTAGAGTTTGGTCC
Organism: Leucaena leucocephala; assembly: GCA_037074615.1. NCBI lineage: Eukaryota > Viridiplantae > Streptophyta > Magnoliopsida > Fabales > Fabaceae > Leucaena > Leucaena leucocephala. Next base: position 11,122,758 of record CM073523.1, on the reverse strand, counting down.
CACTATAGCTTCTCGATAGGTAGTTGGCTCATTATGCTCAATGAGCAACATATCACGATTGTCAAAAATCAGAAATCCATATCTCTGAGGATGAAGTCGTGCCCTATTAGATCTCCGTGGGCCTTGCGTGACCTGAGGAGTCTCAACAACTTGTTGTGAGTCTTCTCTATTTTCCATCTGTAGTTCTGTGGTGTCTTGTGGCTCTTGAACTTCTTCGAGGTGTACCTTACTCCTACTGGTTCTTTTAGAGATGAATTCTCGTTCTAGAAAGATACCATTTCTGACAACAAACACTTTGTTATCAGTGGGGTTGTAGACATAATATCCCTTGATTTCCTTAGGATATCCCACAAAAAGGCACTTTGAAGATTTGGGCGCTAACTTATCTGAGGCTTGTTGCTTAACATAGACCTCACATCCCCAAATCTTGAAAAAAGACAAACTAGGTTTCCTCCCAGTCCATATCTCATACGGAGTCTTTTCAACTGCCTTAGATGGAACACGATTCAGTGTGAATGCAGCTGTCTCTAGGGCGTGGCCCCAAAAGGACGGTGGAAGATCTGTTCGACTCATCATGGATCGAACCATATCCAATAGTGTTTGATTCCTCCGTTCAGAAACGCCATTCCATTGTGGTGTTCCTAGAGGAGTCAATTGTGAGACTATCCCACAATTCCTAAGATGATCGATAAACTCTTGACTCAAATATTCACCACCTCGATCAGATCGAAGGGCTTTAATTATTTTACCAAGCTGGTTTTGTACTTCATTTTGAAATATCTTGAACATTTCAAAAGATTCGGATTTATGTTTCATTAGATAGACGTAGCCATATCTACTGAAATTATCTATGAATGTGATGAAGTACGAATAACCTCCTCTAGCATTTGTATTATCGGTCCACACACATCTGTATGTATGAGGCCCAACAAATCAGTGGCCCTCTCACTGTGCCCAGTGAAAGGAGACTTTGTCATCTTTCCTAACAAACAAGACTCGCAAGTATCATATGATTCAAAATCAAATGAGTTGAGAAATCCATCTTGATGGAGTTTAGAAATACGTTTCTCATTTATATGGCCCAGACGACAGTGCCAGAGGCATGTCAGATTCAAATAATTTGGTTTGACCTTTTTGGCGGTTATGTTATAGATATTTCCATGACTGGGTTGTTCCAAGTTTAATATGTAATGATCAACATGCAAATCACCATGAGCATAGAAAATATCATTACAATAAATGGAGCATCTACCATTCCTAGAAATGGAAGTGTAACCTTCCTTATCCAAATAAGAAAGAGAAACAATGTTACTACTCAAAGCAGGAACATAATAGCAATTCTTCAAAACTAACAAAAGCCCAGTGGGCAAAACTAATTCATAAGTGCCTACAGCTAAAGCAGCAACCTTTGCTCTATTTCCAACTTGTAGGTCAACTTCGCCCTTCTTCAGCTTTCTACTGTCCTTTAGGCCTTGCACATTTGTACAAATGTGAGAACCACATGCAGTATCTAATACCTATGTAGTGGAAGTAGAGAGATGAATGTCTATAACATTAATACCTGAAGCGATAGCCCCGCTATCCTTCTTGTTCTTTTTCAGATCTTCAAGGTAGAGTTTGCAATTCCTCTTCCAATGACCCGGTTCATTGCATAAGAAGCAAACTCCTTCCTTTGGAGGCTTTGCCTTCTTTGGTGCAGGCTTGGTTTCGGGCTTGCCTGACTCTTTGGTCTTACTAGATGAGCCATGACCCTTCCCCTTACCCTTGCCTTTCTTTTTCATACCCTTTCCTTTCTGAACCATCAAAACAGTACTGGACTTCTTCTTAACAGTCGGCTCAGCAGTTTTAAGCATCCCATGCAGTTCAGAAATAGATTTCTCCATGTTGTTCATGTTGTAGTTCATGATAAACTGGTCATAACTTTCCGGGAGTGAGTTCAAGATCAAATCTGTAGCTAACTCCTGGCTCATGGGAAATCCAAGCCTCTCAAGGTGATCTATGTACCCTTTAATCTTTAAGACATGAGTACTCACTGATGTACCTTCAGCCATCTTGCAGGAATGTAAGGCCTTAGTGGTCTCATACCTCTCTTGCCTTGCTTGTTGCTGGAACATTTCCTTAAGATGCACAATCATCTCATAAGCCTCCATGTGTTCCAAATCTCTTTGGAGCTCCGGAACCATGGTGGCAAGCATCAAGCATCCCACATCAACAGAGTCTTCCTTATGCTTCGCATAAGAATCTCTCTGAGCTCTAGGAGCATTGGCTGCTGGCTCCTCAGGAATGGGTTGATCTAGGACATATACTTTTCTTTCCTGCTTGAGAACAATTCTCAAGTTCCTGAACCAGTCAAGAAAGTTTGTCCCATTAAGTTTGTCCTTCTCAAGGACAGATCGCAACGATAATGTAGCAGTATTACTAGTCGTCATGATTCTACAATTAAAATATGCAATTTAATTAGCAATCTCCCACTGAATAAAACAACCCTCAATGTAATAATTAGTGGGCTAAGATCCATATTTAGCTTAACTTGAGTCCGCTTTGGCAAGACGCTCAACTTTAAGTTATTTAGGTAGGTAACAACTTTACCAATTACATCAAATGTAACTCTTAGATATTTATGGGATTCCATCATCATATGATCCGGCATGTTTTAATCCCATATAATGCCTTGAGACCCAAAACCGTTTTGATAATCTCAATTAAGTCAAACAATAACAAACATAAGAGTAGCACCATTACTCTTGCTTATCTCCCCAAGATAACTCAAATGCACCCACTTTGGTGGAGCCTACAAATGAGCGATCGAGGTTTTGACAAGTGTTCATTAATTGACGGCATATGACTTAAGATTTCTTTTAGAGGGTTTAATTAACTATCCAGTTTGCATGTATCTCGGTTGTATCTCATACCAGTATTATGCATATAAAACATACATGCAGTGATCTAATCAAAAGATGCATAATCTTAAACGTGATAGAATATGGCTCACCTGTCCTAAGTCCCCTCAAGCCAATGAGAGAAGCTGTCTAATTAGAATAGGAAAATTACATAAGGAAACCTCGTTTTAACATTCGAGGGGAGTGAGATGAGAAGAGATTGTACAATGAGAGTCATTAGAGGAAGGCACGACACGCAGGCCGTATTTAGAAAAATTACAACACTTGTAATCTAGAGCCATATTGTTCACCATACCCAAACATTCAAGAATCAAAATTCATACTATTTGAAGGGCAATAAATATTTCAAAATATTCATACATATGGAAAGCCAGTATATCTTACAATTATGTTACGCTACGAACAGGTAGCCACGGCGGTCCCGCGGGGTGTGGGGCAACGCCCCAATAATTTTTTTTTGATATAGAATCTTAATTCTATTTCCTTATACCCCATTAATATTAATTGATCAAATCAATTAACATACACCACCGATTTCAGTTTCCTTTCGGATTCTGTATATGTCATAGATAAACAGATTCCATATATGTCATACATATCTCTCATGTTATCATATAATCAGCTAAGAAGTCTAACATACATCACATGTATCAACAATCAAACCTAACTTAAACACAAAACGGCATGGCTCTGATACCACTCAAGGGAATTGGAAGACACGCAGCGGAAATTAACTTTAAAAATTTTTCCATTCCCAGCCAGATCTACCAAATGTGTTTAAGTCAAGGAGAAAGAAGTGTTACCTTCGGTATTCGAACTTTGGTCACGACCTCAGTGTCTACTAGTCGCGACTCCTCGCCTCTGGAACTTTCAGTCGCGACCTCCTCAACTTCTAGTCGCGACCTGTCACCTCTGGAGTTGTTAGTCGCGACCTACTATGCTTCTCGTCGCGACCGGATGTCTCTGGAGTTTGTAGTCGTGACCTCATCAGCTTCAAGTCGCGACCTGTCTCCTCTTTTCAGATTTCTGACGTTCAGATGCCCGTATGGTCGCGAACTCAGTGTCAATCGTAAGAAGTCGACAGCTCAGGTCGGCTTCCTCTACCGGTATCCACACGAACAGCGTTCCAATCGCGAACGACGTGCTAGCGCCTCTTGTCCCTCTAGGGCTTTCTAGAGATTCCGTCCTCACCGTCTTTATTTCGGCAGTTTCTTATCTGCAAACCTTTTGCACTCTCCCTGCCCCCTTTTCTCACGTCTGAATGTGTGTGTAGAGATGTCTAGAACCCTAACCCCTAATATCAAATATATAGGAAGCTATCGGGCTTCTAATTGGGCCAGACTTCAGAATTAATCTTATATTAATTCTGAGTTAATACAATATCATATATTGCATAATTTAATAAGAAACTGATTAAATAAATATGGTTTATATAAAATCCCTCCCACAGATTTAATTCACCTATTTATTTAATTTAAAATAAAGATAAGACAGAATTATATTTGATTTATTCTCATAAATCAAATTTGAGATATCTTATCAATTTGAATTTCAAATTCAAATAGATCATATCCATTTAAATTCAAATTCAAAAGTGATAGAGATTTAATTTATCCTTATAAATTAAATCTTATAAATATCTCTTATATTATATATAATATATATATACAAATTTATATATATATAAAATATATATCCACCCTAGATTATTCATTGAATCTAGACATCTCTTAGATTCAATGAATCTGGACATCATAGCTCGTATTGGGTTGTTTTGTGTGCGACCCTGTAGGCCCATATGAAGTTGGCAGTGGCCCAGTTACTATACTGACCCACAAGTCGTAAGCGGTCTCTAGCAAGGCATTACAACTACCAAAAATATATGAGGATTGATAAACGATGTAACCTTTCATACAACCATATCACGTCCCTTTTGTCACACGATATTTCGGTCAAGGATGAGGCATGGAGAACGTCATCCTCCTGTTCCTGACCGTTACTTTCTCGATCCCTGAGTAGTCTGAATATAGAAATGGAACTACCCTTCTATTCCAGTATGGCCATACATTTCTCAGACTCACTCACCGAGGGGCCCAGTAATATCTCTCTACGAATGTGAGGGACAAATTCCATCTTGACCATTCACATTCCTCCATATGAAAAACCACTAAGCCCGAACATAGCCTTTATGATCACTCGGTCAAAAGTGACTTTTGACTAGGTCAAAGCTGAGCGTTCGTCATGTAGGAATCCATGATGATCTCAGGTCAAAGGGCATAGTGACATGGCTTGTATATGAGAGAAGCTTATGACTTGACCCATGCAGCTCTCTCATAGCGGGTCTGTCCAATACCCTGTACTCTTACATGTGCTTATGACTTTGATTTATATCTCTATATATCTTCAAAGTCATACCGGTCTTATTTCATCTCTGCTCCCGCATAGATGACCGACCAGGGACATTTAGGATAAGATCACGAGTTATCTAAGGATTGTCATCATAGTAAACATGCAAATAATATGATAACATAATTAAGAAATTCATAAATCAACAATATTCATAAGATAATGATTGACCCCTAGGGCACAATCTCCAACATTTCCTTCCATCATGGTCCTCACTTTGTGGTCCTCTATACCACATTAATCAAGGCCTAATAAAGCATCACATCATAAACAATCGATTTCTAAGACAATATAACTTGCTCACTAATTTCTTAACCTATTAAGTCTCTATCCTTCGCCAATTTTTATTAATTGGTTTGACCTTTGAATTAATTGATATTTTGACTTTACCCTACACAATTTTGCCTTCTAAATCCATTTATGAGTTTAGAATTATGAAATTCTAGCTCCTTCATGCACTTCTGGATAGAACCGAAATATGTCCTCTTTATCTCTAAAAATTATCATTTTGATTCTAATGCTTCCAATACTTGTTTCTCTACTTTATCCCACACAATTTTTCATTTTAAAACCATTGGAAGCATCAAAATCATTATATTCTAATCAATGTTCATGAGTATGAATAGTAATAGAAAGAGTTTTAAAACTTCCCTTTTCCAATTTCATTGCTTCCAAGGTTCTAATCCTATACAAAATCATCATTTAAATCAATAAAGTATTAAATCATTGAAATTCTATTTTGTTCTGTCCAGAACAGTACAGTCCAAAAGTGTCAACATAATGCAAAGTAAAGAATATCAATTAAATTCAATAACCAACCATCCAAACTAACTTATCTAAGAATTTCATTTAACTCTTCCTTCAATATTGTACAGTTTTGGGCAGCAAGCATAGTCCAAGGAAAACTCAACTTCTAACCATTAAAACCTATAAATAAATTAGGAATGATTGCTTACCTTAGGTACTTGCTTGGGTGGCTTCTCCTTGATCCTATTTTGAGTTCTCTCTTTATTTTGGCATAGTTTCCTGAAGGGTCCTCTAGGTGCACGAAATTGTGAAGGAGGAAGGGGTCTTTATAGTGAAATTTTAAGGATCCTTAGACTAATCTACCCCTCCTTCAACTAATTATTACAATGGCTTAATCTTGAATTTTAGTGGTTGCTTAATTCTTTAATTATCATTACCATGATTCTTACATTATTTTAATATAATTTATCACATGGGATAATTTTTCCTTCATGCTCTTGTTCTCACATGCCACCTTGCATTCTCTTATATTTTTCTTTTCTTTTTCTATTTTAAAAATTTCTAAAATATCTAAAAACTAACTTGTGCTCCAAGAAACTTTCTTGGAACATTGGGCCTTATTTTTGGATGTCATATTGGCTAATTGGCATAAATCCCAAGGAATTTCCTATACCGACATCCTTAAATTACCCTAATTTTTGAGATAAATTCTAAACACCTCTTTTATTGATTCTAACATTTTTATAAATTTATTCTAATATAAAATAAATTTCTTGCAAAGCCTCATAATTTTTTGAGACTTAGAAGTCCTGTTAAAAATTCATTCATCTTCTTCAAATCCTTTATCGTTATCCTTTTTACCTTAAATTCTCTAATTAATTCTATAGGACTCCTTTTTTACTTCTATCTAATTCATAAATTCTTATATTAATTATAAGAATTTACTACCAAATTATATCTGATTCTGAGGTCCAGAAGATATTGTAATAATTTTCAGACTTTAGAAATTTATATTAATTTATCGGGACCTCAAATCAAAATTTCGTTTCATGGTAGATCGACCAGAATAATTTTCTCTATTTTATATTAAAAATTATTACGAAACCATTTCTGGGCATTTTCTAGCTCATAATTACCATTTTGCCCCAGAACTTTTGAAAATTACACTTTAGGCCCTCAACTTTTCATAATTGCACTTAATAGCCTAAAGCTTATGTCTACTTCCATTTTTTCCCATGGAACTTTTAGAGTTTTCACTTTAGTCCCTTTTGTTTATACGCTTGTCTACTCATTACCTTTCTTTCTGTTTATCGTCACAATCCCTTCCAAACCTATATCCTCTATCAGTCTTATACAAATAGGGACAAAATTAGGATGTGACACATATCATGATAACATATTAGGCATTGAATCAAGCATGTATGATATTATAGTTTGTATGACTTGCTATTGGGATTTCAATAAAATCTTATTCCTTCCATATGAATAACCATATTTTAGGTGCTGGAACCTCAAAGGGAAAAGGGTTAAATATGAATGAACGAACTTGTATTATGATATAATGTGGCTACAAGACTTTATGAAATTCATCAGTACATTATGGCTTGTATGTAATGTAAGGCAGTGACCTTATCACAGAGTGTTCAGTGACTTAACGTATGAGTTATGACTTAAAATTTGGCATGAATATAGCTCAGATACATAGATTTAAATGGTCATCAAGAACACCACAATTGGTTAAGTTTTTGATTTACTATGATTTTTCAAAGTCAGATATAAAATCTAGAAAGGGATAATTTCGTAAGTTATAAGGCATGAGGTTCAAGCAATGTTTTTAAATAGCAAAAAAAGGAAATTTTCAACGTTAAAGGAAAAGTCTTGACCTTTAAATCTATATATAATATGCCTCATTTGGATAAGGGATCAAGGAGAAATAAATTTTTGAATTTAAGGCAAAAAAACTAGAATTTTCAGATTTACCAAATGAATGATACTTTTTCAATGAATAAACTATATCCATTTGGAAAATGAGACTTTAGTTTTATAATTTTTCCTAAAAATTTAATGAAAGAGCTTTCAATATAAATTGGAACCATTTTATTTCTATTTTTCTAGATTTAATTATGAATTTTCAAAGATGGGTCTATAATCTAGAATTACACAATGAACAGTACCAGTAAATTTGAATTTTTGAAAATTCACTTTTCCAAGTTAAAGAAGTTTTGAAATGGTTCAAACTACTTCTAATTGAACATAACGGAGTATAAAAATAAGGACATGAAATATATTATTCTGGGTTTTTGTTCATATTAAAATTTTTAAACTTTTGAATAATCTCAACATCATCCTCAGAAGAGGGTTTTGAAAATAATTCAACTTCAGCAAAAGCCACATGAATTGATTCTTCAATTTTGAAAGTTTCTTTATTAAAAATTCTATAAGCTTTACTACAGTTAGAATATCCTAGAAATATACCCTCATCAGATTTAGGATCAAATTTATCAATATTATCTTTATTGTTATTGTGCATGAAATATTTGCTGCCAAAGATCCTCAGGTGAGCTATGTTTGCTTTTCTCCCTTTATACAACTCATAGGGTGTCTTTTTGAGTATGCTTCTGACATATGCTCTGTTTGAGATGTAGCATGCTATGCTCATAGCCTCTACCCAGAATACTTGAAAGACCCCCTTTTCATTAAGCATAGCCCTTGACATATCAGTAAGGACTTTGTTCTTGCGTTACATAACTCTATTTTGTTGAGGTGTATATGGAGCTGAGAAATTATGATCAATCCCATGTTCTTCACAAAAGCTTACAAACTCATGGTTCTCAAACTCTCCTCCTTGGTCGGTCCTGATATACATAATAGTAATACCTTTCTCCCATTGGACTTTCTTGACAAAAACAATGAAAACTTCAAATGTTTCATCTTTTGAAGGAAGAAACAAAGTCCAAGTGAAGCATTTGAAGTAGTCTTATAGTTGAGACTTCCTTCTTTAATTTAAAAGAAGACTTTATTTATTTTCCTCATTGGTAGGCATCACAAACAACATATTTTCAAAATTTATTTTAGGCAAACTGATTAGTAAATCTTTTCTATTCAGTTTTAAACTCAACTCATGTTTACATGTGCTAACCTTTTATTCCATAGCCAACTTTCATAAGTTTTTCCCATAAAATAGTTTTTAGAAGGATTTAAGTTAAATAAAATAGTATAATAGTTATCATCCTTTGGTGCTTTAAGTTTTGCTTTTCACTCATCTTTTTGAGTGCCATATACTTTTTGTTGATAATCAAACATTTTTCAAAATCGTAGATCACCCAGTTGTCCTTATCTATACTCTGACTGACACTGAACAAATTATTGTAGAGTCCATGTCACATCCTAATTTTTCTTTATTTGTATAAGACTGATAGAGGATAGAATTAGGCAGGGATCGTGACAATAAACAGAAGAAAAGATAACGTTTATATCAAGTTTAGGTTACGGAAAGAAATGATGATGTAAAGTAATAAAGGAAAAGGGCCATAAATGTCATTTGAATAAAGTTAAATAGAAAATTCAATGAAATATAGAAAAGGACCTAAATGGAGTTTTGAGATTTCAGGTACTAGACTGGATTTCAAAAAGTGTAGTAAGGGACCAAAATAGAATTTGGCAAATTCAGGGACTAAAGTGTATTTTACCAAATTCAGGGGCAAAATTGTAATTATGAGGAAGTTGAGCCAGAAATGGACAAAAACTGCCTGAAAATATTTTAGTCCTAAATTTTACTAACAAATAGGGGACACATTTAGGAGACCCATATTTTTCATAACTTCAATTTGAGGTCCTAAAAAATTAATATTAATTATCGAAGTTTAGAACTTATTACAGGACCTTTTAGATCTCTGAATCATATGAAATTTTATAATAATTATAAGAATTGATGAAACTAACAGAACTGAAAAAGGAGTTCTGTAGAATTTATAATAGAATTTAAAGTGAAAAAGAGCACTCGATAAAGGTTTTTAGGGAAATTTCTTTGGAACTGAACCATCAAAGGAGTAAGGCTTGATCAGAGACATAATATGGAATTCCAAGAGGCCTAAAAATGTGCCCCAATAGCTATGTGGGCCCAAGGGTAATTAAAATAATATTTTAGTATTTTTCAATAAAGTATGATTACCCAGCTAAAATTATAATTGGGAAATTGATCAGAAAAGCTCTGGAGTCTCTTAGAGGCCATGAGGTGACGTATGAGGTGTCCTCATGGGACCCACCGAGATGCCACATGGCCCATAAATTGGAGAAGAAGAAAGCTCAAGGAAAAGTTTAAGGCACATGGCACGATCTTAACTGTTCATTGCAAGATAAGACTATGGATTCTCTGGAAGTGCTTAGTCATCAAGTTATGATTCCTAAAGGGCCCCACCATGGATCCACATGTTAAGGAGTTAAGAATAGAGATTTTAGCCATGTGATATTATAAATAAAATAATCAAATAAAGAGTTAAACCATGATTAAGGGATTAATCAACCAATCAAATTTAAGATTAAGCTATTGTAATAATTAGCAACTACCAAGGGCATTTTTGTCCCTTGAACCCTAAAATTTCTCTATAAATACCCCTTCCATCCTCTTCATTTTCATTCACCTTGGGAAAACTCTACCAAAATAAAGAGAGAACTCAAAATAAGATCAAGGAGAAGCCATCCAAGCAAGTATCTAAGGTAAGTAATCTATCCTAGCTTATTTTACTTCAATTTAGGAGCTTGAATCTAGGATGTTAATGGAAGAAAAATGAGAAATCCATAAGGTATGATTGCTTCCTAAAATCTATTGGAAATTATACCCTAGGGGCCAATCATTGTATCAGGTTATCACATTATTTGCATGTTTACTGTGATGACCATCCTTGGATAACTCATGATCTTATCCTAAATGTCCCTGGTCGGTCATCATGTGGGAGAAGAGATGAAATAAGACCAGTATGACTTTGAAGATATATAGAGATATAAATCAAAGTCATAGGCACATGTAAGAGTACAGGGTGTCAGACCGACCCGCTATGAGAGAGCTGCATGGGTTAAGTCATAAGCTGCTCTCATATACAAGCCATGTCACTATGCCCTTTGACCTGAGATCATCATGGATTCCTACATGACGAACGCTCAGCTTTGATCTAGTCAAAAGTCACTTTTGACCGAGTGATCATAAAGGCTATGTTCGGGCTTAGTGGTTTTTCATGCGGAGGAACGTGAATGGTCAAGATGGAATTTGTCCCTCACATTCGTAGGAGATATTACTGGGCCCCTCGCTGAGTGAGTCTGAGAAATGTATGGCCATATTGGAATGGAAGGGTAGTTCCATTTCTATATTCAGACTACTCAGGGATCGAGAAAGTAATGGTCAGGAATAGGAGGATGATGTTCACCATGCCTCATCCATGACCGAAATATCGTGTGACAAAAGGGACGTGATATGGTTGTATGAAAGGTAACATCGTTTATCGATCCTCATATATTTTGGGTAGTCGTAATGTCTTGCAAGAGACCGCTTACGACTTGTGGGTCAGTATAGTAACTGGGCCACTGCCAACTTCATATGGGCCTACAGGGTCGCACACAAAATAGCCCAATACGAGCTATGATGTCCAGATTCATTGAATCTAAGAGATGTCTAGATTCAATGAATAATCTAGGGTGGATATATATATATTTTATATATATATAAATTTGTATATATATATTATATATATAATATAAGAGATATTTGCAAGATTTAATTTATAAGGATAAATTAAATTTCTATGACTTTTGAATTTGAATTTAAATGGATATGATCTATTTGAGTTTGAAATTCAAATTGATAAGATATCTCAAATTTGATTTATGAGAATAAATCAAATATAATTCTGTCTTATCTTTATTTTAAATTAAATAAATAGGTGAATTAAATCTGTGGGACGGATTTAATATAAACCATATTTATTTAATTAGTTTCTTATTAAATTATGCAATATATGATATTGTATTAATTCAGAATTAATATAAGATTAATTCTGAAGCCCGGCTCTATTAGAAGCCCGATAGCTTCCTATATATTTGACATTAGGGGCTAGGGTTCTATAGATCTCTACACACACATTCAGACTTGAGAAAAGGGGCAGGGAGAGTGCAAAAGGTTTGCAGATAAGAAACTGCCGAAATAGAGACGGTGAGGACGGAATCTCTAGAAAGCCCTAGAGGGACAAGAGGCGCTAGCACGTCGTTCGCGATTGGAACGCTGTTCGTGTGGATACCGGTAGAGGAAACCGATCTGAGCTGTCGACTTCTTGCGATCGACCAGACACGAAGCAAGGTCGCGACCTATTGACACTGAGGTCGCGACCATACGGGCATCTGAACGTCAGAAATCCGAAAAGAGGAGAAAGGTCGCCACTTGAAGCTGATGAGGTCGCGACTACAAACTCCAGAGACGTCCGGTCACGACGTGAAGCAGAGTAGGTCGCGACTAACAACTCCAGAGGCGACAGGTCGCGACTAGAAGCTGATGAGGTCGCGACTGAAAGTTCCAGAGGCGAGGAGTCGCGACTAGAGGACACTGAGGTCGCGACCAAAGCTCGAATACCAAAGGTAACACTTCTTTCTCCTTGACTTAAACACATTTGGTAGATCCTGGCTGGGAATGGAAAAAAAATTTTAAAGTTAATTTCCGATGCGTGTCTTTCAATTCCCTTCAGTGGTATCAGAGCCATGCCGTTTTGTATTTAAGTTAGGTTTGATTGTTGATACATGTGATGTATGTTAAACTTCTTAGCTGATTATATGATAACATGCGAGATATGTATGACATATATGGAATCTGTTTATGTATGACATATATGATAACATGCGGGACCGCCGTGGCTACCTGTTCGTAGCGCAACATAATCGTAAGATATACTGTCTTTCCTTATGTATGAATGTTTTGAAACATTTATTGCTCTTCAAATAGTATGAATTTTGATTCTTGAATGTTTAGGTATGGTGAAAAATGTGGCTCTAGATTATAAGTGTTGTAATTTTTCTAAATACTGCCTGCGTGTCGTGCCTTCCTCTAATGACTCTCGTTGTACATTCTCTTCTCATCTCACTCCCCTCGAATGTTAAAAAGAGGTTTCCTTATGTAATTTTCCTATTCTAATTATACAGCTCCTCTCATTGGCTTGAGGGGACTTAGGATAGGTGAGCCATATTGTGTCACGTTTAAGATTATGCATCTTATGATTATATCACTGCATGTATGTTTTATATGCATAATACTGATATGAGATACAATCGAGATACATGCAAACCGGATAGTTAATTAAACCCTCTAAAAGGAATCTTAAGTCATATGCCGTCAATTAATGAACACTTGTCAAAACCTCGATCGCTCATTTGTAGGCTCCACCAAAGTGGGTGCATTTGAGTTATCTTGGGGAGATAAGCAAGAGTAATTGTGCTACTCTTATGTTTGTTATTGTTTGACTTAATTGAGATTATCAAAACGGTTTTGGATCTCAAGGCATTATATGGGATTAAAACATACCAGATCATATGATGATGGAATCCCATAAACATCTAAGAGTTACATGTGATGTAATTGGTAAAGTTGTTACCTACCTAAATAACTTAAAGTTGAGCGTCCTGCCAAAGCGGACTCAAGTTTAAACCAAATATGGATCTTAGCCCACTAATTATTACATTGAGGGTTGTTTTATTTAGTGGGAGGTTGCTAATTAAATTGCATATTTTAATTGTAGAATCATGACGACTAGTAATACTGCTACATTATCGTTGCGATCTGTCCTTGAGAAGGACAAACTTAATGGGACAAACTTTCTTGACTGGTTCAGTGAAACATCCTTACTTTCATGTCTTAGGGACCATTCAGTAGCATTTAGAACCACTTTCAAGGTCATTGAAGTCCAATTCCCTAATCTGGAATTTTACTCTTATCGAGTACTGTTCACTTGAAAATTCCAGATGAGTGACCTGAATTCGAAAAATCATAACTAATTCTAGAAAAATCAAAATGAAGTGGTTCCAATTGCTAAATGAAGCTAACTCAATTATATTTAAGGGAAAAATAACTCGTTGACTGTTCATCCCACGTTTTCCTCCCTGAATCCAGCATTCTGGTCCTAATTTGATAATTTATATCTTCTTGTGTAGACATCCAAATGATACATTTTATATATCAAATTAAAGCTTGGTATGTCTACTATCTACCATAAAAATTTCATACATTTATTCATCCATTTACTATTTTTAATCATTTATCAAATATGACCTTGTCACCACGTGTTACTGTTCACAGTGGTATATTTCAGCATTTCTACTTTGTATACATATGCATACATCCCTCATACATCAGTCAAACATGAAGAGCAAAGGGGGGGTATTTATAACCTCCTCCAATGGCATTTCTGTAATTACCATGAACTTTGATCCTGCGGTCCTGGTTTTTCCTGGATTTTTCTATTTTTCTTAATTCCTCCTTTACTGCATCATGCATGACATCATTGGGACACCTCACCAGGACACCTCAGCGCCACATTATCACATGTCTGAAATCCTGGACACCTCAGCAGCTGACTCAGCATGCTGACTCACCGGTCCAGTCTCTTGCCTCGTAATACGTGTCCTCAACTTTTTCTTCTGCCTTTATGTTGGCGCCATGTGTCATCTTACTGGCACCTGTCACGCCTTCCAATGCTATCCAGATAAATCACGGACTTTATCTGATCGCCTCATCGGTTATCGTGCTGACCGAGTAACTTTAGTTTATTGAAACAGCATTAAAATAGTATTTTAATGCCACTTTTTCCCACATACTTCATGGGCTACGTTTTTGGGCTCTGGGAATGTTGTATTGGATCCTGATCAAGCCCAAGTACTCTGATGGCTCGATTCCCAAGAAACAGCCCTTGGCAAATTACCAAAATACCCTTGGGTGCCCTTTCTTGCACTATTTTAACTCTAAGGGTAAAATCGTCATTTTACACCCTTCTGTACTCTGTCAGGGCATATACTGACTCTCAGTAACTTTATCTGTATGTACCTTGGCTTCTGGGCCTGTCCAGAATTACCAAAATGCCCTTCATTCATCTGTTACACTTTTGTTCAACACAGGGGCATTTTCGTAATTTCGCACCTTTCCGGGATTCTGCCGGACACTGGCCCACCTATCAGTCCAAGTATCTTACTGGGCCTCTGTTGGCGCCATTATTGGGCCTTTCTGGGTCCAGTATCCTCATGGCACGCATTACGAGGAATCTCCCTATCGGACACCTATCCGGACACCGGCTCCTTCTGTCCGATACATTGGCCTGCGGTGTTCAGGCATCCCTGTGAGTCATATCATTCATCTGACTGAGGTCATCCGAACTCATTCAGTCCCTTTTTAAATACCGATAAATCTCCCTATCGGATACCCGGAGGCCTCACACTCCCGTCTGGATTTTCTAATCTGCGAATAACTTTTTCTACAGGCCTCCTATCGGTATTCTGTCGGTTTCCCGACATCCGTCCCATAAGGACATATCATCCTGTATTTTCTCACCTAGATCTGAATTCTAGGATATCCGGTATGAATTTTTATAACTTTTGGACGATCAGTCCATTTCTGGCTATCTGGAGTCTTCAAAAATTCTTGTATTAAGCCAGATTACTGAGCGTCACTTGCTCTCTCTACCGGTGAAATCTGGGACTGAAATGCTTTCGGACAGTCCAAACCACTTCCGGCCTGACTTTCTTTAATTACAATTTAGCCCCAGGGAACTTTTCCTCTTTTCATTTAAGTCCCTTTTTACTTGGCTAAAATTACACTTAAGGACCCCACATTTTTGTCTACTTTCCTTTTTGGCCTTGAAACTTTCCATAATTGCACTTAAGTCCTTTCATTTCCTTACTAGGTCTAGGGGCATTATTGTCTTTTCATATTTTACCAGAGTATTCTCTGGCCCTGGTCAACTATCCAGATACCCCTTCTTGACTGTCTACCCTTAGCCAAATGACCAAAATACCCTTTACTCATTCTTCAGTTATTCTATAACATAAGGGCATTTTCGTCATTTTGCACATTTTTCCCGGACACCGGCCCCTCTTACCACTGAACTGGTATTATGGGCTTGGGCCTTCCCTGGTGTCACTACGGGCCTTAAACAACACTGTATGGCCTCTGGCCATAGTCCGATCATCTCTATTCGGACTGCCTTTCCTTTACCGATTATAACTGTAAATTCCCATCTTCAGGAATTTTTACAGAAAAATCGGGACCTCAAATCAAAATTCTGTGACTCCTCATTCAATCCGGAATCCTTTTCTCTATCTCCCGGTATTTTTAGATATTTTATCCGGACCGGGCTGTTTTGGCCTGAAAAAGCACTCATGCGCACACTTTTCCAAAATGACCATTTTACCCCTGGTCATATTTCTAATTCTTTCATACACCTAGAGACTTCATATGCACATTTCACAGTTCAGTGAAATGATCAGCATAATTTTCTCTATTTTCTGGCAAAATATGGTACTCATCGGCTACCAGTCCGATCTTTTCCATAATTACGATTATGCCCTGGCATCTCTAGGCCTAAAAATTGGGGTGTTACATTTCTACCCCCCTTAAAATAAATTTCATCCTCAAAATTTACTTAATACCTCAATCAACTATCCAGGATATAGCTCCTCTGCATATCCTTTCCTGGTTTATGACTAAGGCTTGGGGCATTCATCCTCTTATACTTATGGACAACTCATTACACTTGTGAGTAGTGTCCATTTCTTTCATATCTTATTCCTTAGAATTTTTATGTAATTATGGGGTTTACTTCACTCTTCTTACACTTTGCTAATCTCTCAGGAGAAATATTGTTCTTCTGACTTTCTTTCTCCTGATACGAGATCATAGCTCAGATAACTTCGCAACTTTTCTTAACTGTTCTCATAACTTCATGCATCTATGCCAAACCTTTGTGGCATTTGCACTTCTTCTTATCCCTTCTTAGGGCTTATCTATCGTTAGGCTACTCTTGCCTTAGCACCTTTCAATTTAACGTGCTACTGGGTTAGGGCTAGATTACTCTTTATATAGCTTTAGGCCCTAGCAATCTCTTTCTTATAGAACTACGTTCTATCTTTGCTTTGCCCTAGACCCTCTTCTCTAGGTCTCTCTGGCCTTTTAATCTCTCATGACTTGTTATCATGACCACTTTCTTTAGATCCGAAAAGAACTCTTCATTATCCATATCATCATCTAGGCATATAGTTCCTTACAGCTCAGTCGCCCCTACAGCTATGGTTCTTCTTAACTATTCTTAGGGTCGACCTCAGGGAATATTGAAGACTGTGTCTGGGGTAAGAGCAAATACCTTTCCTAGGGATGTCCGCATTCTTAGGGCAACCTCTTGCAAAGTGGCCTTTCTTACCACAACTGCTTTTCCCTGCTCGACACTCCCATGTGCCATGGCTCTTTCCACCACATTGATATCTCTGCTCTCCAATCTGATCATTACCTTGATTAGTCCCTTGTCTGAACTATCGCCTCTTTCTCCTGCTATTGGCTTTACAACTTGAGCTACCTCCCAGAATGCTCTTAGCCAATGCTTTTCTATTCTCTATACACATAGGGGATTCTCTTCTTTTCTGCTTCTCAGGCATACTTGTATAAAACTTTGAATATCAGTACTCAGCTTTGGACTTGGACTCCGTCTTTGCTAAGGGAAAGCTAAGTTTAGTCTGTATACTAGAGGCTACCTGAGGAAAATCATTGTAAAATAATTTCTCTGGGTGAGTTTATCAACTAGTGAAGCTTCCTTAACTTCGTCTTTGGCATTCATCTTCCCAAAGAGATACTACATTGTACTCATGTCTCATGGCTCATTACTTTCCTTAGGCTAGGTCTAACTGCGACCTCGGGATCTAACTGCGATCAACCGTTAGCCTCTTCAGAATCTAACTGCGACTCTGAAGCTGTTAGGATCTAACTGCGACCCTGGAGCCATGCTAGGATCTAACTGTGACCCTCCAGAATCTAACTGTGATTCTGTTGTACTGTATATCTCTCGAAGATATTAAGCCAACAGACTAGGTTATAAGGTTAACCGCTTCCACCTGTTAATAACTCCATAAATAAATATTTAAAAAATTTTATAGCCTCATATCATTTACCCAGACTTTACTTACTTTCTCTCTTACTCAGGAGTTCCTTCTCATCTTTCAACCTGTGCTCTAACTACGAGCCATTTGAACTATGCTCTAACTGCGAGCATTCTACATCAGATCCAACTCTTATCTGAAGAGTGATCTATACTCATCTAAATCTAACTCTATCTGAGAGCTACCTGTTTCAGATCCAACTCTTATCTGAAGAGTGATCTAGAACAATCCCTTTACCGTTATCTGTATACCATTCCGCTCAATAGAAATGGCCCTGAGTACTGTATTCACAAGCTTATAGAAATACCTGAGTAACCTCAATCATAATTCATATCTGAATATCATATCATAACTTATCGTCCCATAAACTGAGACTATCTATCATCCTCAATACATTCATATCATCCTCATAACATATGGTATGGGAGCAACATACTTTCTCATAACTTTCTCATCTCATATATGTACTCATATACATTCTACCCTGCATGTACTGCTAAAAGGGGAGTATCCATTCATCAGAGCATACTCTAACATGCATGTCATCCCTTGACAACTGCAAGGAGATGCAACTATCACAACTTATGGCACATAAGCCATATCATTATCATATTTTGCTCAACCATCCATTAGACATCATAATAATCTAAGTAAACCTCAAACGTATTTCCCTTTATCACATTATTTGTCAGATCATCATCTGATCATACTATCTATCGCATTATCTGTCAGATTATCAATCACATGGTCAGGATCTGACAAGAACGTCTGTCTATCTTACTTAGGCTGCCACACTACCCTCTTACCAGGGTATAGACTCAACCCTTCACTACTTTATCTTACATAAGGGATAGGGGAGTCACTTTATCTCTTAACTGTGGCTACGTCTTTACTATCTTTTAACTTCTTCTATCTTTCCATCAGTCCCTATCAGTCCTGGTCTATTCTTGACCGGACTATGGTTCCTTATTGGTGTTTCTCTTTATCCTAGCGAACTAGAGTCGCATGGATCTCATTCATCATCTTTTACTATTACTTCTATTTTCTAGGGTACTATGCCCTAGGTCTATCACTTCTCCGTGATGGAATCCCTCTGCTCAGGGAACATTGAGCTCTTTATCTATTACCCATCACGTTTTTAACCTTAGGCCATGTGCTAGGATCATTCCTAGGCAAATCTCAATCTAACTTTTAGGTCTTCTATTCAGAGCAACTGAATAAAACCTCTGTAATGCAGATCTACTCTTAGTTATCACATGGAGGATCTACTTTAAACCTTGTCTTAAACTGATCTTTCGTACCTCAGTACCTTTGTACTGTCTGGCTTACCATATGCTATACCAATCCTCTTAGCTGATGGACGTCAGCAAGGTTGGTACCTTCATTATCATATGACCTCTGCTATCTTTTGTTGTGACCTGAGAACTGCATAGTCACAACTCACATGCTCTGCGACTTCTAGTCGCAACCGTCGCACACTACTCATCACGACCTGGCATCTTTGCGTCCTTTAGTCGCAACCTATAACATCACTACCTGAACTCCTTTGTACACTGGTCGCGTACTGCAATATTACTCATCGCGACCTGAGGTCTTCTCACGTCGCAACTTCAACTTATCTGTACATATTAGTCGCGACATAAGACTCCTCTTTTCTACTTCCCACTTTTAAAACATGTAGTCATACTCATCCTCATACAACGGCAACATACTAGGTATAGGGTAGCTCAATAGTGTGCATACTGGACAATACAATCCAATCACATACAGGATTTATCCGTTCATTAGCCAGTGGAAACAGAACACAAATAAACTCGTACCTTAGTTTGGCACAGGAGACTTTCTTATCTCGTTGCCAGTCGGGTATATATTCTTCCCTAAGTCGAGTATCTTTCGCCTGTTGTGTTCTGTGGACACTCCCTGGCATAATGTCCATACTTTCCACACCTATAGCGTAACCCTTGACCTACTGGACAAGGCCTCATACCATGGTCTCGACCACAGTTCCTACATTCATTAGGCCTTGGTTGCCTACTAACTTCTCTTGGCCCACTACCTGGCCTACTTCCTTGCTTCTTATAAACCTCTGACCCATATGCTGGCCCATTCTTCTTACTGTTCCCTCTCAAGGAACCTGGTGGCATCACTTTCAGTGGTACTGATGAAGTAAGCTCACTCTTTTCTGGTTATTGCACATTCCTTTGTAAACTGCCAGCTGGGTCTTTCTTTCAGTGGGACATTCTAAAACCTTAAAGATTTTCTCTAACTGGCTTACCCAATCCTCAGCTACTTGAGTGTCAAAAGTCTCTTCAAACATGGGCGGATTAAACTTATGGAATCGTTCCATCCATGTTTTCAGACTTCCCTGGTTATTGTCATTTCCTATAGACCTCTGATGTCTATTCATTCCAGTCTGCCCATAATCTGGCTGAGGTTCAGGTTCTATATCATTTTCTAGTACTACCTACTTCCCAGACTGCTGTAATCTTGCAACCGCAGCAGCAACCGCCGTAGTGATAGCAGAATCTCGCTCTTGATCTTGGCGAGCCTGGGCTGCCCGCATCTCATCGTGACTTATGACTTAACTTGTTGTAACTTGGATACCTGGCATCCTCACCACAGTATCTGGTTACAACACGATACCTCAAGCTACTCTTGCAGCTTCCTTAGTCGTGAACTGATCAGATTCTATCTCTATCCATAGAGGAAACTGCTTCTTAACATTATTCTGCTTAGTCCAGCCATATTGTGTTAATAAACACGAGTCCTCGACTGTATCGGCTGACTAAGATTAGCCCATCATAATCATATCCTTCGTAAAACTATAAAGCTCGGGGTCCAGCCTCATTCATCTGGGTGTCACTGTCTTCTGTCTAAACCTTTCCAAGCAGTGAACACTATCCCTGTATCCTACTCTAGGGAGAGGACCACTCAAACTTCTCATTTGTTTAAGGAATCAAACTAACTAAACCAGAGCATCACTGAGCTAGAACCTTCTGTTCTGTGCTATCCTTATTCTGTACTAACACCATAAATTATCTGTTCAGAGCATTTTCTAAGCCAGAATCCTTTGCTCTGATACCAAAATGAAACATCCTTACTTTCATATGTCTTAGGGACCATTCAGTAGCATTTAGAACCACTTTCAAGGTCATTGAAGTCCAATTCCCCAATCTGGAATTTTACTCTTATCGAGTACTGTTCACTTGAAAATTCCAGATGAGTGACCTGACTTCGAAAAATCATAACTAATTCTATAAAAATCAAAATGAAGTGGTTCCAATTTCTAAATGAAGCTAACTCAATTATATTTCAGGAAAAAATAACTCGTTGACCATTAGTTGGCCAAGTCAACGTCAGTCAACGTATCAACGTTACTGTTCATCCCAACGTTTTCCTCCCTTAATCCAGCATTCTGGTCCTAATTTGATAATTTATATATTCTTGTGTAGACATCCAAATGATACATTTTATATATCAAATTAAATCTTGGTATGTATACTATCTACCATAAAAATTTCATACATTTATTCATCCATTTACTATTTTTAATCATTTATCAAACATGACCTTGTCACCACGTGTTACTGTTCACAGTGGTATATTTCAGCATTTCTACTTTGCATACATATGCATACATCCCTCATACATCAGTCAAACATGCCAAACAACAATTATTATTAATTAATAAGTTGTTTTACATCTGGACATGTACATTAATTAATAAGGTCCGGCAGCATAACCGCTACGCTTTATCTGTACAAAGAACTGAACCGTACTGATTCGGTAATCCCCTCATGAGAACTACCATTCTACGTAGTACCCAGGAAAGACTAGATGAACCGGCTAGGTCCACTCACTTCTAGCCTCCTTAGACAGCACTACGTACACAGTACTTATCATATACTGATGTTCAGTCTTTACTTCGGCAGCATAACGGCGTCTCTTAAAATTCCCAAAATTCATTTCGACATAACCTCCCCTGTAATGGTTTACTTATTGGGATGAGATTCGGGGGAATCTCAGTAGCAATAATCATAACAATATATGTAATGCAGAGTGACAGTGCTTGCTTGTGATTGTGTACAGATAAGTAGCTGCGTGCTTCCATGCTTAATAACATATGATCATAGCATTACAGCAGAGCTTCAGACATAACATATAAGACAACAATCCAACCAAACAATAGCACAACAAATCACAAAACCATTACATAAAAGCTAAGATTAGTTACTACCTCAAAGGCTCAGCAGAGCTCTACTATCTCTATTCTGCTTCCAGCTCCGCCAGAACTTCCTTTCTTTCTTTCTTCCTCTCACTTTCTCTCTCTAGCACCTCCTCCTCTCTCTAAAATGGCTCTTGGCCGTGCACAATGAAGAGCAAAGGGGGGTATTTATAACCTCCTCCAATGGCATTTCTGTAATTACCATGAACTTTGATCCTGCGGTCCTGGTTTTTCCTGGATTTTTCTATTTTTCTTAATTCCTCCTTTAATGCATCATGCATGACATCATTGGGACACCTCACCAGGACACCTCAGCGCCACATTATCACATGTCTGAAATCCTGGACACCTCAGCAGCTGACTCACCGGTCCAGTCTCTTGCCTTGTAATACGTGTCCTCAACTTTTTCTTCTGCCTTTATGTTGGCGCCATGTGTCATCTTACTGGCACCTGTCACGCCTTCCAATGCTATCCAGATAAATCACGGACTTTATCTGATCGCCTCCTCGGTTATCGTGCCGACCGAGTAACTTTACTTTATTGAAACAGCATTAAAATAGTATTTTAATGCTACTTTTTCCCACATACTTCATGGGCTACGTTTTTGGGCTCTGGGAATGTTGTCTTGGATCCTGATCAAGCCCAAGTACTCTGATGGCTCGATTCCCAAGAAACAGCCCTTGGCAAATTACCAAAATACCCTTGGGTGCCCTTTCTTGCACTATTTTAACTCTAAGGGTAAAATCGTCATTTTACACCCTTCTGTACTCTGTCAGGGCATATACTGACTCTCAGTAACTTTATCTGTATGTACCTTGGCTTCTGGGCCTGTCCAGAATTACCAAAATGCCCTTCATTCATCTGTTACACTTTTGTTCAACACAGGGGCATTTTCGTAATTTCGCACTTTTCCGGGATTCTGCCGGACACTGCCCCACCTATCAGTCCAAGTATCTTACTGGGCCTCTGTTGGCGCCATTATTGGGCCTTTCTGGGTCCAGTATCCTCATGGCACGCATTACGAGGAATCTTCCCCCGTTAATAATTATTGAATATTTTATCTATTATTCACCGTTTATACACCTATCCGGACACCGGCTCCTTCTGTCCGATACATTGGCCTGCGGTGTTCAGGCATCCCTGTGAGTCATATCATTCATCTGACTGAGGTCATCCGAACTCATTCAGTCCCTTTTTAAATACCGATAAATCTCCCTATCGGATACCCGGAGGCCTCACACTCCCGTCTGGATTTTCTAATCTGCGAATAACTTTTTCTACAGGCCTCCTATCGGTATTCTGTTAGTTTCCCGACATCCGTCCCATAAGGACATATCATCCTGTATTTTCTCACCTAGATCTGAATTCTAGGATATCCGGTATGAATTTTTATAACTTTTGGACGATCAGTCCATTTCTGACTATCTGGAGTCTTCAAAAATTCTTGTATTAAGCCAGATTACTGAGCGTCACTTGCTCTCTCTACCGGTGAAATCTGGGACTGAAATGCTTTCGGACAGTCCAAACCACTTCCGGCCTGACTTTCTTTAATTACAATTTAGCCCCAGGGAACTTTTCCTCTTTTCATTTAAGTCCCTTTTTACTTGGCTAAAATTACACTTAAGGACCCCACATTTTTGTCTACTTTCCTTTTTGGCCTTGAAACTTTCCATAATTGCACTTAAGTCCTTTCATTTCCTTACTAGGTCTAGGGGCATTATTGTCTTTTCATATTTTACCAGAGTATTCTCTGGCCCTGGTCAACTATCCAGATACCCCTTCTTGACTGTCTAACCTTAGCCAAATGACCAAAATACCCTTTACTCATTCTTCAGTTATTCTATAACATAAGGGCATTTTCGTCATTTTGCACATTTTTCCCGGACACCGGCCCCTCTTACCACTGAACTGGTATTATGGGCTTGGGCCTTCCCTGGTGTCACTACAGGCCTTAAACAACACTGTATGACCTCTGGCCATAGTCCGATCATCTCTATTCGGACTGCCTTTCCTTTACCGATTATAACTGTAAATTCCCATCTTCAGGAATTTTTACAGAAAAATCGGGACCTCAAATCAAAATTCTGTGACTCCTCATTCAATCCGGAATCCTTTTCTCTATCTCCCGGTATTTTTAGATATTTTATCCGGACCGGGCTGTTTTGGCCTGAAAAAGCACTCATGCGCACACTTTTCCAAAATGACCATTTTACCCCTGGTCATATTTCTAATTCTTTCATACACCTAGAGACTTCATATGCACATTTCACAGTTCAGTGAAATGATCAGCATAATTTTCTCTATTTTCTGGCAAAATATGGTACTCATCGGCTACCAGTCCGATCTTTTCCATAATTACGATTATGCCCTGGCATCTCTAGGCCTAAAAATTGGGGTGTTACATTCAGGAACTTGAGAATTGTTCTCAAGCAGGAAAGAAAGGTATATGTCCTAGATCAACCTATTCCCGAGGAGCCAGCAGCCAATGCTCCTAGAGCTCAGAGAGATTCTTATGCGAAGCATAAGGAAGACTCTGTTGATGTGGGATGCTTGATGCTTGCCACCATGGTTCCGAAGCTCCAAAGAGATTTGGAACACATGGAGGCTTATGAGATGATTGTGCATCTTAAGGAAATGTTCCAGCAACAAGCAAGGCAAGAGAGGTATGAGACCACTAAGGCCTTACATTCCTGCAAGATGGCTGAAGGTGCATCAGTGAGTACTCATGTCTTAAAGATGAAAGGGTACATAGATCACCTTGAGAGGCTTGGATTTCCCATGAGCCAGGAGTTAGCTACAGATTTGATCTTGAACTCACTCCCGGAAAGTTATAACCAGTTTGTCATGAACTACAACATGAACAACATGGAGAATCTATTTCTAAACTACATGGGATGCTTAAAACTGCTGAGCCGACTGTTAAGAAGAAGCCCAGTTCAGAAAGGAAAGGGTATGAAAAGAAAAGGCAAGGGTAAAGGGAAGGGTCATGGCTCATTTGGTAAGACCAAAGAGTCAGGCAAGCCCGAAACCAAGCCTGCACAAAAGAAGGCAAAGCCTCCAAAGGAAGGAGTTTGCTTCTTCTGCAATGAACCGGGTCATTGGAAGAGGAATTGCAAGCTCTACCTTGAAGATCTGAAAAAGAACAAGAAGGATAGCGGGGTTATCGCTTCAGGTATTTATGTTATAGACATTCATCTCTCTACTTCCACTACATGGGTATTAGATACTGCATGTGGTTCTCATATTTGTACAAATGTGCAGGGCCTAAAGGACAGTAGAAAGTTGAATAAGGGCGAAGTTGACCTACGAGTTGGAAATAGAGCAAAGGTTGCTGCTTTAGCTGTAGACACTTTTGAATTAGTTCTGCCTACTAGGCTTTTGTTAGTTTTGAACAATTGCTATTATGTTCCTGCTTTGAGTAGTAACATTGTTTCTCTTTCTTATTTGGATAAGGAAGGTTACACTTCCATTTCTAGGAATGGTAAATGTTCCATTTATCGTAATGATATTTTCTATGCTCATGGTGATTTGCATGTTGATCATTACATATTAAACTTGGAACAACCCAGTCATGGAAATATCTATAACATAACCGCCAAAAGGGTCAAACCAAATGATTTGAATCTGACATGCCTCTGGCACTGTCGTCTGGGCCATATAAATGAGAAACGTATTTCTAAACTCCATCAAGATGGATTTCTCAACTCATTTGATTTTGAATCATATGATACTTGCGAGTCTTGTTTGTTAGGAAAGATGACAAAGTCTCCTTTCACTGGGCACAGTGAGAGGGCCACTGATTTGTTGGGACTCATACATACAGATGTGTGTGGACCGATGAATACAAATGCTAGAGGAGGTTATTCGTACTTCATCACATTCATAGATGATTTCAGTAGATATGGCTACGTCTATCTAATGAAACATAAATCCGAATCTTTTGAAATGTTCAAGATATTTCAAAATGAAGTACAAAACTAGCTTGGTAAAACAATTAAAGCCTGTCGATCTGATCGAGGTGGTGAATATTTGAGCCAAGAGTTCATCGATCATCTTAGGAATTGTGGGATAGTCTCACAATTGACTCCTCCAGGAACACCACAATGGAATGGCGTTTCTGAACAGAGGAATCGAACACTATTGGATATGGTTCGATCCATGATAAGTCGAACAGATCTTCCACCGTCCTTTTGGGGCCACGCCCTAGAGACAGCTATGTTCACACTAAATCGTGTTCCATCTAAGGCAGTTGAAAAGACTCCGTATGAGATATGGACTGGGAGGAAACCTAGTTTATCTTTTCTCAAGATTTGGGGATGTGAGGTCTATGTTAAGCAACAAGCCTCAGATAAGTTAGCGCCCAAATCTTCAAAGTGCCTTTTTGTGGGATATCCTAAGGAAACCAAGGGATATTATGTCTACAACCCCACTGATAACAAAGTGTTTGTTGTCAGAAATGGTATCTTTCTCGAACGAGAATTTATCTCTAAAAGAACCAGTGGGAGTAAGGTACACCTCGAAGAAGTTCGAGAGCCACAAGACACCACAGAACTACAGATGGAAAATAGAGAAGACTCAAAACAAGTTGTTGAGACTCCTCAAGTCACACAAGGCCCACGGAGATCTAATAGGGCACGACTTCAGCCTCAGAGATATGGATTTCTGATTGCTGACAATCGTGATGTGTTGCTCATTGAGCATAATGAGCGAACTACCTATCGAGAAGCTATAGTGGGACCAAACTTTGAAAAATGGCTTAGTGCCATGAAGTCTGAGATGCAATCCATGTACGACAATAAGGTATGGACCTTAGTCGACCCGCCTGAAGGTGTAAAAACCATCAGGTGCAAGTGGGTTTTTAAAGAGAAAACCGACATGGATGGCAATGTAAATGTCTTCAAGGCATGACTGGTTACAAAAGGATTTACTCAAACTCATGGTGTGGACTATGATGAGACCTTTTCCCCAGTTGCAATGGCCAAATCAATCAGAATTCTCCTTACCATTGCAGCATATTATGACTATGAAATATGGCAGATAGACGTCAAGATAGCCTTCTGTAACATCCCTAATTTCTGTACTAAGTTGTATGTACAGATTGAATAAAATATATGATATGTTTAGGAAAAGATGTGGCCATATTTATGTAAAGAAAAGGATTAATTGGAAGAGGAAGAAAGTCTAAGAGCCAAAGTGCAAAATTACGAAAATGCCACTGTGATGCCCTAAGAAACCAGAAGTAAATGGAGGGCATTTTGGTCATTTCACACAATGGATGGATATCAGAGGAAATTTGATAGTAAATTATTATAATTAATATGAGAATTTATGGAGTTGACAGAAGTTAAAAAGGAGTCCTGTAGAATTAATTATGGAATTTACGGTGAAAAATGACACCGATAAAGGGTTAAAGGAAACATATGTAATTTTTAACAGGACTTCTGGGTCTTAGAAAATTATGAAACTTTGTAGAGAATTCATTTTATATTAGAATGAATTTTTAAAAATGTTAGAACAATTAAAAGAGGTGTTTAGCATTTATGCTAAGATCAGGGTAAGTTACGGATATCGGTATGAGGAAAGTACATTGGGATTTGGGCCAGTTAGCTATTGGCCTAAAAGAGGCCCAAAATTTTTGTCCTAGGGCAGCCCAATAAGGCCCAAAAGTTATCTTGGAGCCCAAGTCCAAATAATAAATAATTTATGGATTTTTGAAAAGAAAGAAAAAGAGAATAAAGTAAGAATTAGGTGTTGCACATGGTGGGACCCACAAGGACACAAGAATGGCACCCAAAAATAGGAAGGGTTAGGTGTACCAAGGGAGGCCATGCTAGTGATGTCATGGTGGTAAGGTCTTGAGTGAAAAGTGAAAAGACATTCCAAGATCAAACCTTTAACCATTAGATCAAATAGTTTCCAAAGTGATCTTAGCCTTCAAATGGCACATGACTTTTGCTATAAATACCCCCCCTTTCCATTCATTCTTCACACCCACGAGCTCCTTTAGAAAGAGAAGTGAGTTCTAGAGAAAGAAAGTGGAAGAAAGCAAGGAAGAAGTGTAACATCCCAATTTTTGGGTCTAGTTGAACTGGGAGGTAGTCTGATATGGGCAGGCTGCTAAACCCGTAGTCCTAGGGTAGTAATCTGATATGGGCGGATTATTTACCTGTATTTTGTAGGAATCCGAGGGATGAGCTAAGTCCTTCAGGATTTAAAGATGAGTTAAGTCTTTAACCTACAGAATTGGGACAGTTCACCTAGGTTCAAAATGAGGAATGGGAGGAATGTCCTAAGTCTTAAGCCTAGGAATTCTGCAGGTAGCTTGATATGGGCTGGCTCCTGCGTAAGATAACCTGATACAGAGGGTTGTCGAGCCTTTCAATTAACAAGGACTCCCGAAGAGTAGGGGATGAGTTATTGAAAGAGAATTTCTAGAACTTAGGATAAAGGATAAGAAGAAAGTGAGATAAGATAGACCCCAGAATTATGCTAAGATTCTGTGGGGTGAGATA
Organism: Leucaena leucocephala; assembly: GCA_037074615.1. Taxonomy (NCBI): domain Eukaryota; kingdom Viridiplantae; phylum Streptophyta; class Magnoliopsida; order Fabales; family Fabaceae; genus Leucaena; species Leucaena leucocephala. The sequence goes on along the minus strand of CM073523.1, from coordinate 11,093,800 downwards.
TGAAAGGAATGGGCACTGAGCAGTAGAGTTGTCCATAAGAAAGAAAGCAGATGTATGAGGAAGATGTATTGGTGACTTTTGGTCGCGACGAGGAAGTATATTGGTCGCGACTAATATTGGCAGAGAGGTTTGGTCGTGACGGATATGTATGTGGTGTCACGACTAATGAGTAGAATGAGCCTGGTCGCGACTAGAATATGTTGTGGTCGCGACGAAAGATGGTTGTGGTCGCGACTAGAGAAAGTTGTGGTCGCGACTAATGAACCAAAAGGTGTTATGTCGCGACGAGATGATTGCTAGGTCGCGACTAGTGACTATAAGTGGTGCTAGCCGTATGAGATCTAGTGGGTCAAGAGTTGTGAAGGTCCAAATGAGATAGTTACCCGGTTAGAGATAGACCGGAGGTAGGAGGCCAGATACAGGAAAGGTTATCTAGAAACCATGAGGTGGACTGATAAGGTATCCTCATGGGACCCACAAGATGCCACATGGCATTAGGGTAGTGTTCAGTGACCTTTCAGTAAAGTTACTTGGTTGGCACGAAAACCGAGGAAGTAATCAGATAAGTCTGGGACTTATCTGGATAGCATTGGGAAGCGTGCAAGGTCTCTTCCAGGCGTCACATGGCTCTGGTCTGGAGAAAGCAGATAAAGCTGAGGGCACGCATTACGAGGCAGGACTCTGGACCGGTGAGTCAGCATGCTGGGTCAGCTGCTGAGGTGTCCAGGGAATTTAGGCATGTGGAAAATGTGGCGATGAGTCAGCTGCTGAGGTGTCCCCTGAGGTGGCACTGATGATGCGGTAAAAGGAAATTAAGGAAAATAGGAAATTCCAGGAAAAACCAGGACCGCAGGATCAGATGGCATGGAAATTACGAAATTGCCATTGAGGATGTATATAAATACCCCCTTGCTTCATTTCCATTCACGCATGGGCAAGGGAAGGGAGAGAAAGAAGAGAGAGAAGGAGAAGGAAGGGAAGAGAGAAAGGAGAAAAGGAAGTAAGGAAGTTGTGGCGGAGCTGGAAGCAGAATAAGGATAGTAGAGTTCTGCTGAGCTAGCCAGGTAGTAACTAATCCTAGCTTTTATGTAATGGCTTTGTGATTGATGTGCTATTGTTTGGTTGGATTGTTGTCTTATATGTTATGTCTGAAGCTCTACTGCAATGCTATGATCATATGTTATTGAGTATGGAAGCACGCGGCATGCTTATCTGTACACAATCACAAGCAAGCACTGTCACACTGCATTACATATACTGTTATGATTATTACTGCTGAGATTCCCCCGAATCTCATCTCCCTTGTATAACCATTTCAGGGAGGTTATGTCAAGGTAGATTTTGAGAATTTTGAGAGACGCCGTTATGCTGCTGAAATTTCGGCGGAGATAGCAGTAGTGGAGGAAGGATATGATGCGTACTGTGTAGAGGCTGGTAGTGAGTGGACCTAGCTGGTTCATCCAGTCTTTCCTGGGTACTTACGTAGAATGGTAGTTCTAATGAGAGAATTACCGAATCAGTACAGCTAGTATAGCTTCCGCAGGTGTGCTCTGAGGAGTCTAAGGCAGGATGTTTCAAGAAGCAAGGGTCTTGAAGGAGCAAGTAAGGTAAGTTGTCTCCTTGCTTCTACCTTTTGTTCTTATGGTTTGTGCTTGAGTTTAAGTGATTTTTTTGGCTTAAATCTTGGGGAAATGCTGCTGGAATTTTTGTGTATATATGAAAGGAATATGAGTTTTAAGTCATAGATAGTTAAGACAAGCTTAAACAAGTTAGTTACATGCTTGGTTGTTGGATTAAGTTGATGTTCTTGACTTTACCATGGAAGAACATTTCGGTTTGCACTGTTCATGCACTGTTCATGATAGAAGGAAATGGAATTTCAATGATTTAATGCTTCCATTGAGTTTATATGATGATTTTGTGTAGGATTGGAAAGGTTTTAAACCTTGGAAACCATTGGAATTAAAGGTTATAATGTTGAAAATTCCTCACGGTACTGTTCACTCACATGAACAGTGATTTGAATTTCATGATTTTGATGCTTCCAATGGTCTTAAAATGAGATTTTGTGTGGGGGAAAAGTGGAGGAACAAGTATGGGAAGCATTGGAATCAAAATGAGAATTTTTGAAAGAATTATGCATGTTTTTCAAATCTGTCCGGAACAGTGCGTAGTTGCTGGAATTTGGTTGTTTTGAGTTCATAAATGGATTCAAAAGGCCAAATTGTGTAGGGTAAGGTCAAGACATCAATTGATTCAAAGGCTAAGTCAATTGGTAAAGATTAAAGGAAGTTATGTTACTTAAAGTAAGCTTAGTGTTCAAGAGAAGTTAGATTGTAATGGTTGGATGGTAATGTGATGTTAGGAATTGCTTGGTGTGCTCAAAAGAGGGCAGCCACATAGCAAGGAAAAGTAAGAAGGAAGAAGCAAAGTTAAAGTGGAAAGAAGTAAAGCAATAAGGTAGTAAACTTACTCTAAACTTGTATGTATTGAATGTTATGCTTGATTGTACTATGACTTTGTTGAATTGTGTGCATATGTGTATATGATTGAAGCTCTGTTTCTATGATTACCTTGGCCAATTGTATTTCATATGTTACATGGAAGCATGCACATTACACAATGTTTACACTTTCACAAGCAAGCACAAGTATTTACTTTAATACATGCATTGTTTAGTACCGTTTGCTACTGAGATTCCCCCGAATCTCATCCCCTATTTATAACCCATTACAGAGAGGTTATGTCGAAGTGAATTGTGAGAATGCTGTAAGACGCCGTTATGCTGCCGATTTTCAGACTGAACATAAGGAGATGATACGTACTGTGTACGTAGGTACTGTCTAAGGAGTCTGGAAGTGAGTGGACCTAGTCGGTTCATCCAGTCTTTCCTGGGTACTTACGTAGAATGGTAATTCTCACGGGAATTACCGAATCAGTACAAGCTCAGTTATTTTTACAGATGAAGTATAGTAGTTATACTGCCGGATTTCAGGCAGGAAAGATGTAATAGAGATACGAGGATTTTGTTCATGCCCTGTTGTATAAAGATTTATTATTTAATGATAAGTATTGTTTGGCATGTTTGTTTGACATGTGATTGATGTATGCATATGTATGTAAAGTTGCTTGCTGGAATTTGCCACCATGAACAGTAACTCGTGGTGATATAGTGATGTTTGATCTATAATTAAAAATAGTAAATGATTAAATAAATATATGATATGTTTATGATAAATAGTAGACATACCAAGCTTCGATTTGATATATAGAATGTCTCATTTCGATGTCTACACATGGAGATATAAATTATCAAAGTTGGGACCAAAATGCTAGATTCAGGAGAAAACGCTGGATAAACAGTAAAGTTGTAACTTTGACTGACGTTGACTTGGACAAGGAATGGTCAACGAGTTATTTTTCCTTGAAATAGTATTGAGTTAGCTTCATGTAGCAATTTGAACCACTGCATTCTGATTTTTCTAGAATTAGTTATGATTTTTCGAAGTCATGTCACTCATTTGGAATTTACATAGTGAATAGTACTCGATAAGAGTAAAACTCCAGATTGAGAAATTGGACTTCAATGACCTTGAAAGTGGTTCTAAATACTACCAATTGGTCCCTAAGACGTACAAAAATAAGGATGTTTCATTTTGGTATCAGAGCAAAGGATTCTGGCTTAGGAAATGCTCTGAACAGATGATTTCTGGCGTTAGTACAGAATAAAGTTAGCACAGAACAAAGGGTTCTGGCTCAGAGGATAAGATTCTGGCACAGAACAGAAGGTTATGGCTCAGTGATGCTCTGGTTTAGTGAGACTGATCCCTTAAACAAATGAGAAGTTTGAGTGGTTCTTTCCCTAGAGTATGATATAGGGATGGTGTTCACTGCTTAGAAAGGTTTAGATAGAAGACAGTGACACTAGATGAATGAGACTGTACCCTAAGCTTTATAGTCTTACGAAGGATATGATTACGATCGGTTAATCTTAGTCAGCCGATACAGCCGAGGTCTCATGTTTATTAAAATAATGTAGCTAGACTAAGCAGAATAATGTTTAAGAAGCAGTTTCCTCTATGGATAGAGATAGAAGCTGATCAGTTCACGACTAAGGAAGCTGTAAGAGTAGCTTGAGTATCATGTTGTGACCAGATACTATAGTGAGCATGCTAGATGTCCAAGTTGCGACAAGTTAAGTCATAAATCACGATGAGAGAAGACTTTTGGTCGCAAAACACAGGGTAAATGTTGGAGTAGTAGACATGGGGATTCATAAAGTTAAGCTTGAAACATCAGCTAATCAGTGAGACCCCCAACCTTTAATGCTGTATAAAGATGAGGTACACCTAGACTTTGACTCTTCAGGTAGTGAAGAGAGTTCAGATGACAGCATAAGGGACTCAATCAGGAAGGTTTATAGTAAAGTACCCATGCATATTTTTGTAGACTCGGATTTATAGTCTGGAAATTATGAGAAATTCAGTCAGATGTTGTGTATGCATCAGATAATGCTGCACTAGATAATGATGGGTCTAGTAATTATGTACAGGATGAGTTTGATAGAGTGCTCTCTAACCTGATATAAGCTCTATTCCTCCGATGAGAGGACAGATTTCAGCTGAGGAAGCTGAGTACTGATACTGGATTATAGGTAGGCCAGATATTATTCCTCCTTTACTAGAGTTTGAGGATAAGTTTGATATGAGTAGCCTAAGAACCAGTTACAATCTGTGACATCCCTTCCTATTATCCTAGTCCAGGAATATACGAGGGTATAGATAAAGAGTAAAGGGATATTTCTAGCCCTAATCCACCCCAGCCTTCTTTATGAAAGATAGACAATGTGACTATACTAGTCTCAAGAAAGGCTATGGGAAGTGAACTACTTAGTTTAGGTTAAGGGATGGAAGGAAGTAGAAATCAAGAGCAGTCAGTTTAGCTGCAGTTCTTCAATGCCGTAGCAAGGATGATAAATAGAGATGTGATAGAGGGCATTGACCTGGATTAAGTTTTCATGTTAGTAGCATGATATGAGATGGCCATAAGCCAGATATTGCCATATACCCTACGTGGCATGTAAAGCTAAGTGAGCTTTTGGCAAATGGTTCACAACTGATGTGTAAGGATCGGCCATTACTAGGGTAAAGACTAGACAAGAACATTATAAGGGAATGTTTAAAGCAAGTTAGATCCAGGTCAGATGTAAAACAGTTTGGAACATAGCTAGAAGTCCTCGAGAAGTTAGGCCATGACGAAAGGTGACCCGAGGTCGTGACTAAAGAATGTAGAGCTGTCCAGTCATGACAAGTAGAATGAGATGGTCGCGACTAAAGTTCATGGATACGTTGCACCTAGTTCATACTCAGGTCACGATGAAGATGCGCAGGGACCTGATGAAGGATGAAGATGCCAGCCTCACTGAAGGTTATCAGTTAGAGGTTTAGCACATGATGTAGGCAAGCTAAATAGTATGAGAAATAGAGATACATGATAGTCTAAGATGATGTTCAGAAGTAGATCCTCTATATGACTATCAAGAGTAAATATACATTTGGAAAGACTTTGTTCATTTAGTCTTTTATGAACAAAAGAATCAAAAGTTAGGATAAGGCTTGCGCAAGAAATGAGCCTAACATATGGCTTCAAGTTCTCGAAAGTTAAAGTCCCTAAAACAGGATATTAGTCCCACATCGGTTGGGGAGGTGAACGAAGCATGCATTATAAGGGTGTGGATACCTCTCCCTCATGAACGCGTTTCCAGTACTCACCAAGCGCCCTCGTCACCAAGCGCCCCAGTGGGGGTAGGAAGGCACGAGTGGTAGGCAGGCAGTGTTGGGAAACAAAACCCTGACCTCGTGTGGGCCTAGAGGCGCCTGCCTAAGGGGAGATGGGACAATATCTTCCGCTACATAGCTATGATACCTGGAGGACGTGTGTTCGGGTGCCTAAGGGGTTAAAGTCCTCATGTGCCTAGAGAACAAAACCGTGACCTCATGTGGGCCTGGGGCCTGCCTAAGGGGAAAGCGGACAATATCTATGTGGAAGGGTGCTGAGCTGTTAGAGAACATAAGTAATGGTGCTAGATGATGAATGAGATTTATGTGATCTAAGTTGGTTAGAATCAAGAAAAAGACCAGAAATGAACCATAGTCCGGTCAAGAGTAGACTGAGACTGATGTATATGCACAGGAAGAGTTGAGAGATAGTAGAAAGACACCAAAGTTGCTCCAGAGAAATGGAGACTGTTCCGCTCACCTGAGAAGTATTCCTTGAGTAAAGTTTATGAAAAGTATTCCTCTCAGTTAATTAGAGATGAGCGTGAGGCTAAAGGTTAAATAGAGAAAGAGAAACCCTTTTGATGAATGTTTAGCCAAGTTCATATATATGAACAGAGAGAGTTGAATAATTAAAGAGTTAATTTACGGATTGGATTTCATGTTACAAAGGATTTCTCGGGTAGTCATAGAAGTTCAATAGAGCGGTAGATGTATACAAGATTAGAAATAGAAATGTATAATGCCTAGACAGGGAAAGATAGCCATAATTTTAAAGATAAAGTAACTCCCCTATTCGATAAAAGGGTCAAGTCTATACCCTGATAAGAGGGTAGCATGGCAGCCTAAGTGAAATCGATAGATGTTTTAGGATGAATGATCAAGATATGATAGGCAATATGATAAAGGAAATATGTTTTGAGGCTTACTTAGTTCATTACAATGTCTGATGGATGGTTGAGCAAATTATGATGATGAATAGTTGCATCTCCTTGCAGTTGTCATATAATGACATGCATGTTAGAGTATGACATGATGAATACTCCCATTTCGTAGTATATGCAGGGTAGAGTATATATGGTGAGGAAGTTATGAGAAAATTATGTTGCTCCCATACCATATGATATGCAATGAGGAATATATTGAGGATGATAGATAGTCTCAGTTTATGGGATGATAAGTTATGATATGATATTCTGATATGATTTATGATTGGGGTGATTCAGGTTTTTCTATAGGCTTGTGAATGCAGTACTAAGAGCCATTGCTATTGAAAGGAATGGTACACAGAAAGAGTTAGATTTGAAACAGATGACTCTGAGATAGAGACTAGATTCAGATGAGTACAGATCACTCTTCAGATAAGAGTTGGATCTGATGCAGTCTTCTCGCAGTTAGAGCATAGTTCAAATGGCTCGCAGTTAGAGTACAAATTTACATGAGAAGTTATGATGAGGCCATAGCAGTGGAATGTAATGGCAGGTGGTTAAACCATGATTGCACAAGGCATGGTAAGCCACAGTAAGAGAAAGATGAGAAGGAACTCCTGAGTAAGAGAGGAAATAAGTAAAGTCTTGGGCAATAATATGGGCTACTAAACATAATATTTCTAATTTTTATTGAGTTATCAACAAGTAGAAGCGATGAACCCTATAACTTAGTCTGTTGGTTTAAGATCTTCGGGAGATATACAGAATCGCAGTTAGATTCTGGAGGGTCACAGTTAGATCCTAGCATGGCTCCAGGGTCGCAGTTAGATCCTAACAGTTCCAGAGTCACAGTTAGATTCTGAAGAGGCTGACGGTTGATCTCAGTTAGATCCCGAGGTCACAGTTAGACCTAGCCTAAGGAAAGTAATGAGCCATGAGATATGAGTACAATATAGTATCTCTTTGGGAAGATGAATGCCAAAGACAAAGTTAAGGTAAGGAAGCTTCACTAGTTGATAAACTCATCCAGAAAAATTATTTATAATGATTTTCCTCATATAGCCTATATTATACAGACTGAACTTAGTTTTCTTTAAACAAAGATAGAGTCCAAGTTAAAGTCTGAGTGCTGATATTCAAAAGTTTTATAGAAGTATGCCTGAGGAACAAAGAAGAGAACCCCATATGTTTTGAGAACAGAAAAGTATGAGCAGATAAATCCTCCAGATGAAGATAAAAAGATTAAAAGGCTAAAGAGACCTAGAGAAGAAGGTCTAAAGTAAAGATAGAACCCAGTAGTTATATGAGATAGAGAATGCTAAGGCTTAGAAGAGTAAGGTAGCCTTCGTCCAGAAAGATGTTAAGGCAAGAGTAGTCGAAGAAAGAGTAATGAAAAAGGGTCCAGTTGTCACAGAAGTTGGTATAGATGGACAAGGTAAGAAAAGTGAAAAGTTAAAGTAAGATAGACCCTGGAGTTACACCAAGATGTTAAGGGGTAAGATATGAAAGAGTGTAAATGCCATAGAAGTTTGGCATATATATGATGAATGATAAACAAAGTTATGAAAAGTTAGAAAGGTTATGAACATTAAATGATTAAAACCCTTCTGCCAAGTCCAAATAAGAGTGGATTTGAAATGAAAGATTTAAATTATGACTTTGTTTAGGAGAACGATAAGCAAAAGAGCAATACTCTCCTGAGAGGCTGATAAAGTCATAAGAGAATGTTAGAGCTTTGCATTTAGGAGCAAGTATACAGTCCTACAAGATATTGGCCAGGCATTATGCATGTTAGAGTATATGCTCCTACTTAGCAGTAAAGTAAAGAAAAGAATAACTGCATAAGTCCTCTCTCTGTATGATGTTGAATCATTAAAGATGATAAGAGCAACAATAGTTATAAGAGTTTCTATACAAAAAGAGGATGAAGCTTTGCGGATGTTAAAGAATTCTGCGAGATGCTAAGAGAAGTAATAAGGGATAAGTGTTAGAAAGTATGATGAGGGAAACTCCCGAATACAATAATATTCGAGAGAGTTTGATATGAAAGAAATGGACACTACTCTCAAGTCTAGTACAAGGAGTTGTCCATAAGCAAATGGATGCATAGCACAAGATTAAGTGCCGTGATGAAGTAGAATAAACTCCAATTAAGTTGACTCATACAAAAAGAGTACTGACAGCAAGGACATGAAGCGGATATTGAAAGTACTCCGCTAGATAATAAGATAAAAGGTAAGAGATGGATACCCCAATTCTTAGTCATAAAGCAGAAAGAGATTTAAAGAGGATGTATATTTAAGAGATCTTCAAAGTGCCTTTTTGTGGGATATCATAAGGAAACCAAGGGATATTATGTCTACAACCCCACTGATAACAAAGTGTTTGTTGTCAGAAATGGTATCTTTCTCGAACGAGAATTTATCTCTAAAAGAACCAGTGGGAGTAAGGTACACCTCGAAGAAGTTCGAGAGCCACAAGACACCACAGAACTACAGATAGAAAATAGAGAAGACTCAAAACAAGTTGTTGAGACTCCTCAAGTCACGCAAGGCCCACGGAGATCTAATAGGGCACGACTTCAGCCTCAGAGATATGGATTTCTGATTGCTGACAATCGTGATGTGTTGCTCATTGAGCATAATGAGCGAACTACCTATCGAGAAGCTATAGTGGGACCAAACTTTGAAAAATGGCTTAGTGCCATGAAGTCTGAGATGCAATCCATGTACGACAATAAGGTATGGACCTTAGTCGACCCGCCTGAATGTGTAAAAACCATCAGGTGCAAGTGGGTTTTTAAAGAGAAAACCGACATGGATGGCAATGTAAATGTCTTCAAGGCATGACTGGTTACAAAAGGATTTACTCAAACTCATGGTGTGGACTATGATGAGACCTTTTCCCCAGTTGCAATGGCCAAATCAATCAGAATTCTCCTTGCCATTGCAGCATATTATGACTATGAAATATGGCAGATAGACGTCAAGATAGCCTTCTGTAACATCCCTAATTTCTGTACTAAGTTGTATGTACAGATTGAATAAAATATATGATATGTTTAGGAAAAGATGTGGCCATATTTATGTAAAGAAAAGGGTTAATTAGAAGAGGAAGAAAGTCTAAGAGCCAAAGTGCAAAATTACGAAAATGCCACTGTGATGCCCTAAGAAACCAGAAGTAAATGGAGGGTATTTTGGTCATTTCACACAATGGATGGATATCAGAGGAAATTTGATAGTAAATTATTATAATTAATATGAGAATTTATGGAGTTGACAGAAGTTAAAAAGGAGTCCTGTAGAATTAATTATGGAATTTACGGTGAAAAATGACACCGATAAAGGGTTAAAGGAAACATATGTAATTTTTAACAGGACTTCTGGGTCTCAGAAAATTATGAAACTTTGTAGAGAATTCATTTTATATTAGAATGAATTTTTAAAAATGTTAGAACAATTAAAAGAGGTGTTTAGCATTTATGCTAAGATCAGGGTAAGTTACGGATATCGGTATGAGGAAAGTACATTGGGATTTGGGCCAGTTAGCTATTGGCCTAAAAGAGGCCCAATATTTCGTCCTAGGGCAGCCCAATAAGGCCCAAAAGTTATCTTGGAGCCCAAGTCCAAATAATAAATAATTTATGGATTTTTGAAAAGAAAGAAAAAGAGAATAAAGTAAGAATTAGGTGTTGCACATGGTGGGACCCACAAGGACACAAGAATGGCACCCAAAAAGAGGAAGGGTTAGGTGTACCAAGGGAGGCCATGCTAGTGATGTCATGGTGGTAAGGTCTTGAGTGAAAAGTGAAAAGACATTCCAAGATCAAACCTTTAACCATTAGATCAAATAGTTTCCAAAGTGATCTTAGCCTTCAAATGGCACATGACTTTTGCTATAAATACCCCCCCCTTTCCATTCATTCTTCACACCCACGAGCTCCTTTAGAAAGAGAAGTGAGTTCTAGAGAAAGAAAGTGGAAGAAAGCAAGGAAGAAGCAAGGGTCTTGAAGGAGCAAGTAAGGTAAGTTGTCTCCTTGCTTCTACCTTTTGTTCTTATGGTTTGTGCTTGAGTTTAAGTGATTTTTTAGGCTTAAATCTTGGGGAAATGCTGCTGGAATTTTTTTGTATATGTGAAAGGAATATGAGTTTTAAGTCATAGATAGTTAAGACAAGCTTAAACAAGTTAGTTACATGCTTGGTTGTTGGATTAAGTTGATGTTCTTGACTTTACCATGGAAGAACATTTCGGTTTGCACTGTTCATGCACTGTTCATGATAGAAGGAAATGGAATTTCAATGATTTAATGCTTCCATTGAGTTTATATGATGATTTTGTGTAGGATTGGAAAGGTTTTGAACCTTGGAAACCATTGGAATTAAAGGTTATAATGTTGAAAATTCCTCACGGTACTGTTCACTCGCATGAACAGTGATTTGAATTTCATGATTTTGATGCTTCCAATGGTCTTAAAATGAGATTTTGTGTGGGGGAAAAGTGGAGGAACAAGTATGGGAAGCATTGGAATCAAAATGAGAATTTTTGAAAGAATTATGCATGTTTTTCAAATCTGTCCGGAACAGTGCGTAGTTGCTGGAATTTGGTTGTTTTGAGTTCATAAATGGATTCAAAAGGCCAAATTGTGTAGGGTAAGGTCAAGACATCAATTGATTCAAAGGTTAAGTCAATTGGTAAAGATTAAAGGAAGTTATGTTACTTAAAGTAAGCTTAGTGTTCAAGAGAAGTTAGATTGTAATGGTTGGATGGTAATGTGATGTTAGGAATTGCTTGGTGTGCTCAAAAGAGGGCAGCCACATAGCAAGGAAAAGTAAGAAGGAAGAAACAAAGTTAAAGTGGAAAGAAGTAAAGCAATAAGGTAGTAAACTTACTCTAAACTTGTATGTATTGAATGTTATGCTTGATTGTGCTATGACTTTGTTGAATTGTGTGCATATGTGTATATGATTGAAGCTCTGTTTCTATGATTACCTTGGCCAATTGTATTTCATATGTTACATGGAAGCATGCACATTACACAATGTTTACACTTTCACAAGCAAGCACAAGTATTTACTTTAATACATGCATTGTTTAGTACCGTTTGCTACTGAGATTCCCCCGAATCTCATCCCCTATTTATAACCCATTACAGAGAGGTTATGTCGAAGTGAATTGTGAGAATGCTGTAAGACGCCGTTATGCTGCCGATTTTCAGACTGAACATAAGGAGATGATACGTACTGTGTACGTAGGTACTGTCTAAGGAGTCTGGAAGTGAGTGGACCTAGTCGGTTCATCCAGTCTTTCCTGGGTACTTACGTAGAATGGTAATTCTCACGGGAATTACCGAATCAGTACAAGCTCAGTTATTTTTACAGATGAAGTATAGTAGTTATACTGCCGGATTTCAGGCAGGAAAGATGTAATAGAGATACGAGGATTTTGTTCATGCCCTGTTGTATAAAGATTTATTATTTAATGATAAGTATTGTTTGGCATGTTTGTTTGACATGTGATTGATGTATGCATATGTATGTAAAGTTGCTTGCTGGAATTTGCCACCATGAACAGTAACTCGTGGTGATATAGTGATGTTTGATCTATAATTAAAAATAGTAAATGATTAAATAAATATATGATATGTTTATGATAAATAGTAGACATACCAAGCTTCGATTTGATATATAGAATGTCTCATTTCGATGTCTACACATGGAGATATAAATTATCAAAGTTGGGACCAAAATGCTAGATTCAGGAGAAAACGCTGGATAAACAGTAAAGTTGTAACTTTGACTGACGTTGACTTGGACAAGGAATGGTCAACGAGTTATTTTTCCTTGAAATAGTATTGAGTTAGCTTCATGTAGCAATTTGAACCACTGCATTCTGATTTTTCTAGAATTAGTTATGATTTTTTGAAGTCATGTCACTCATCTGGAATTTACATAGTGAACAGTACTCGATAAGAGTAAAACTCCAGATTGAGAAATTGGACTTCAATGACCTTGAAAGTGGTTCTAAATACTACCAATTGGTCCCTAAGACGTACAAAAATAAGGATGTTTCACCTTCCTTAATGAAAGCTCCTTGAGGATGTGTACATGACACAACCTGAAGGATTTGTGCGTTTTGAGGACTCTAGTAAGGTGTGCAAGCTTCAAAGGTCCATTTATGGACTGAAGCAAGCATCTTGGAGTTGGAATCATCGTTTTGATGAAGTAGTCAAAGAGTTTGGATTTCTTCAAAACATTGATGAACCTTGTGTGTACAAGGTTAGTGGGAGCACAGTTGTATTTTTGGTACTCTATGTCGATGACATCCTACTTATTGGGAATGACATTCCTACCTTGTAGATTGTCAAGTCTTGGTTAGGAAAATCTTTCTCGATGAAAGACTTGGGTGAAGCCACCTACATCCTAGGAATTAGGATCTATAGAGATAGATCTAAAAGGCTTCTAGGACTGAGTCAGAGCACATATATAGGCAAGATACTGCATAGGTTCAGTATGCAGGAATCAAAGAGGGGTTTCATACCCATGTCTCATGGTATTCACCTCAGCAAGGATTTATGTCCTAGTACACCAGATCAATGAGGTCGCATGAGTAAGGTTCCATATGCCTCGGCCATAGGATCCATCATGTATGCCATGTTATGTACTCAACTGGATGTCTCGTTTACCTTAAGTATGACTAGCAGATATCAACAGGACCCCGGTGAGGGCCATTGGACTGCTGTCAAGAATATCCTTAAGTACTTAAGAAGGACTAAGGACTTATTCTTGGTCTATGGTGGATTGGATGACGAGCTCTATGTAACTGGTTACACAGATGCAAGTTTCCAAACTGACCAGGATGACCAGAAATCGCAATCTAGATACATATTCCTCCTGAATAATGGAGCAGTAAGCTGGAAGAGCTCTAAGCAGAGTACTGTAGCTGATTCTGCAACGGAAGCCAAGTATATAGCAGCATTTGATGCAGCTAAGGAGGCGGTTTGGATCAGGAAGTTTATTACTGAATTAGGGGTGGTACCGACCATCTCAGATCCAATAACTTTGCTCTGTGACAATAGTGGTGCCATTGCATAGGTCAAAGAGCCTAGGTCACGTCAAATGACCAAGCATATACTTAGGCGATATCATCTCATCAGAGAAATCAATGATAGAGGTGATATAAAAATATGCAAGGTAACAGGAGAAGACAATGATGCTGATCCTCTAACAAAACCACTTATCCAGGCAAAACATGAGCGTCATGTTATGTCAATAGGATTGAGACAAATTAATGATTGTTCCTAGTACAAGTGGGAGGATGTTGGAAATTGTGCCCTAGGGGCCAATCATTATATCAGGTTATCACATTATTTGCATGTTTACTGTGATGACCATCCTTGGATAACTCATGATCTTATCCTAAATATCCCTGGTCGGTCATCTATGTGGGAGCAGAGATGAAATAAGACCAGTATGACTTTGAAGATATATAGAGATATAAATCAAAGTCATAGGCACATGTAAGAGTACAGGGTGTCAGACCGACCCGCTATGAGAGAGCTGCATGGGTTAAGTCATAAGCTGCTCTCATATACAAGCCATGTCACTATGCCCTTTGACCTGAGATCATCATGGAATCCTACATGACGAACGCTCAGCTTTGATCTAGTCAAAAGTCACTTTTGACCGAGTGATCATAAAGGCTATGTTCGGGCTTAGTGGTTTTTCATGCGGAGGAATGTGAATGGTCAAGATGGAATTTGTCCCTCACATTCGTAGAGAGATATTACTGGGCCCCTCGCTGAGTGAGTCTGAGAAATGTATGGCCATATTGGAATGGAAGGGTAGTTCCATTTCTATATTCAGACTACTCAGGGATCGAGAAAGTAACGGTCAGGAATAGGAGGATGACGTTCACCATGCCTCATCCATGACCGAAATATCGTGTGACAAAAGGGACGTGATATGGTTGTATGAAAGGTTACATCGTTTATCGATCCTCATATGTTTTGGGTAGTTGTAATGCCTTGCTAGAGACCGCTTACGACTTGTGGGTCAGTATAGTAACTGGCCCACTGCCAACTTCATATGGGCCTACAGGGTCTCACACAAAACAACCCAATACGAGCTATGATGTCCAGATTCATTGAATCTAAGAGATGTCTAGATTCAATGAATAATCTAGGGTGGATATATATATTTTATATATATAAATTTGTATATATATATTATATATATAATATAAGAGATATTTGCAAGATTTAATTTATAAGGATAAATTAAATTTCTATCACTTTTGAATTTGAATTTAAATGGATATGATCTATTTGAGTTTGAAATTCAAATTGATAAGATATCTCAAATTTGATTTATGAGAATAAATCAAATATGATTCTGTCTTATCTTTATTTTAAATTAAATAAATAGGTGAATTAAATCTGTGGGACGGATTTAATATAAACCATATTTATTTAATTAGTTTCTTATTAAATTATGCAATATATGATATTGTATTAATTCAGAATTAATATAAGATTAATTCTGAAGCCCGGCCCTATTAGAAGCCCGATAGCTTCCTATATATTTGACATTAGGGGCTAGGGTTCTATAGATCTCTACACACACATTCAGACGTGAGAAAAGGGGCAGGGAGAGTGCAAAAGGTTTGCAGATAAGAAACTGCCGAAATAGAGATGGTGAGGACGGAATCTCTAGAAAGCCCTAGAGGGACAAGAGGCGCTAGCACGTTGTTCGCGATTGGAACGCTGTTCGTGTGGATACCGTTAGAGGAAGCCGATCTGAGCTGTTGACTTCTTGCGATCGACCAGACACGAAGCAAGGTCGCGACCTATTGACACTGAGGTCGCGACCATACGGGCATCTGAAAGTCAGAAATCGGAAAAGAGGAGACAGGTCGCGACTTGAAGCTGACGAGGTCGCGACTACAAACTCCAGAGACGTCCGGTCGCGACGTGAAGCAGAGTAGGTCGCGACTAACAACTCCAGAGGCGACAGGTCGTCACTAGAAGCTGATGAGGTCGCGACTGAAAGTTCCAGAGGCGAGGAGTCGTGACTAGAGGACACTGAGGTCGCGACCAAAGCTCGAATACCGAAGGTAACACTTCTTTCTCCTTGACTTAAACACATTTGGTAGATCCTGGCTGGGAATGGGAAAAAAATTTTAAAGTTAATTTCCGCTGCGTGTCTTCCAATTCCCTTCAAAATCCAGAAATTTAGGGAGGAAATAAAATTGAAATTAGGGACATGAAATTAAGACTTTGATAAGCTTGAATATATGATTGTTGCTTGAATTAATTTGTGAATCTTGATTTTCCCACATGCTTGCTATTTCAACCTGAGTTGGATCTCTAAGGGGAAGAATTATTTTGATGATTCCAAAGTATTCAAAAGGCGAAATCATGTGGGATAAAGCCAAGGAACACCGGTTGAAAGCATCAGAATCAAAGCTATAATTTTGGAAGCAATGGAATTTCATGATAGCAATGGAATTTCATGATTTTGATGCTTCCAAAGGATTTAAAATGAAAAATTGTGTGGGGTAAAGTAGATAAACAAGTATTGGAAGCATTAGAATCAAAATGAGAATTTTTAGAATTTATGGGGGTGCTGTATGGTTTTGTTCAAAGTAGGGACAGCAGTTGAAATTTCAAAATTCTAGGTTCATATTTGGATTCAGAAGGAAAAATTTTGTGGAAGATAGTCGAAGTATAAATTAATTCAAAGGTTAAAGCAATTAAAGATAATAAGAAAAGTTAGGAGTTTATCGGTTCCGGAGTTGAACCAAGCTTAGAAACTTATTTAATTAAATTGTAATGTGTATGTGGTGATCCTATATTTAGGATTGGAAGTTTATGGCCAAGAGGGAAGCAAGTAGGAAGCAAGAGTTAAACAGAAAGGATAAGGAAAAGCAATCTAAAGAGGTAGTAAACTTACCTAACTCATATGAACTGATTACTTGGTTGTTTAATGTGTTGGTTGCTTATTCTGATTATGTGAAGCATGAAACATGTCATAATACAAGCATGATCACTGATGGCACATACATTATAGCACCAAGTATTTTCATGCACACATCCGTTATGGTATTTGTTTGCTACTAAGATTTCTCCCAAAATCTCACCCCTTTCATGTCCCACCCAATCCCAATAGGTTCTCCAAAGATGAAAGGAGATGAATTGACATGAAGAAGAGTTAAGGATTAGATAGTATGATGATATATGAATTTGTTATGATTGTATTAAATGTAAAGATGTTATGTATTCAGATTTAGCTACATTTTGTGAAAATGAAGGAAAAATATTTAAAGATTTAATAAATGTACAAAATTTTGTATGAGGATAATAGACATCCTAAACTTTGATTTGATGTAAAGTATGCTGTTTTTAGATGTCTATACACAGAGAAACAATTTTCCAAAATTAGGGGACCGAATCTGGAAACAGGGAAAAATTGACCAAATGAACAGTAAAATTTGGACGTTGACTAGCATTGACTTAGTCAAATTGTGGTCAACAGATCATTTTCCCTAAAAGAAGCTTATTCACTTAGCAACTTGAATCACTTTGTTTCGAGGTTTCTAGAATTAATTATATTTTTTGAAGTTAGGTCACTTGTCTGGAATTTACACAATGAATAGTACCTGAGAAAGTAAAATTTCAAATTTTGTAATTTGACTTCAATGACCTTAAAAGTGGTTTTAGATACTACCATTTGGTCCCTGAGACAAGAAAATTAAGGTTACAATCAGTACTACAAAAAAGGCTTTCTAAATCGGTTGAAGATGGTATTATACATCAGACAATGATCCGGTGTAGAAATAGACCGTGTAGAAAGTATACACTGTTTAAACAAGGCAGTTCACCGGTGTAGAATGAGTAGAGTTTAAACTGGTCCCTTTTGAAATTAGGAGTAGAATTTACTAATATCTACACGGGGTTATAAGGACATTCGGTATAGATGAATGCATTTTCTACACCGGTTATTTGAACGTAGCTGTAGATTAATTAATCTTTTACACCAGTTATGTTTACGCCTGGTGTAAATTAATCTATTTTCTACACCTCACAATAAAGACAACCGGTGTAGATATTATAATATTTACATATTGTTTCTACACTTGACGGTATTCTTTATCCGGTTTAAATCTTCAATGTTTCATTAAGCCCATCCCCTGAAGCTTCATGAATAAACTGCCTAAATATATGACTCAAAGAGATAGCAGTAGAGACAGAGTTCAAGATGGCAGAGACAGATCTTCAATTGCTCATTATATTATTCATTTAATAAAATTCAATACAAAAATGCAACAATTTGAATAGAATATAAAAAAATGTATTCAGTTAATGACAAATACTATTGAGAAGGAATGAATTGAACAAAAAAGTTAGCCCAAAGATTGAGCAGGTCCTCAATATCTTGTTCAGAAAATGTGTCAGGTTGATCAAACATCTGAAACATCAAATTAAAATAAAAGAAATTAAGGCATTAGTGATATATATTAAATTGACAAGAAATATGAAATCATTAAAAACACAATTTACCTCCTCAGTTAGGTCAGCCCTATTTCACAAGATGATATTAATCATGTGTCTAACCACGTAGAAGCCGCACAAGTTGCTTTCTTTGGGTTGCCTTCGACTCTGTAATATTAACATGAAAAACATTATTTGTCATCAGTGAAAAACTGTGGAGCATAAGACTTAATGCTTTTATTACCTTCAGCGTGATCCATTCAGAGTCCCTCACATTGCAAACGTCCTCATAGCCCTATGACCAAAGTTATGAAGTTAGTAACCCATTTATTATAAAGACCGTGTTTATTACAAAGACCATTGTTCTGTGTAGAAGAAAACGGAGCATAAGAAGAAAACTTTATAAGTGTGCTTACATAGTATGATCAATTGCCAATCATTGCTGTAGAAATTAATTAAACAATAATGAGTATTATCATTAAGCAAATACAAAACTATACTATTATGAAAGAAAATGAAATATTATTATTCTTACTCCTGCATATATGATACGAAGAAACAATCAATATCGGTTTCACGAAGCCTCCTTGAAATGTATTGAAGTATCACAGATTGGGAGGTCCCTTTTGTATAAATGTGAATTGGGCATAGGAATCCGAGCTGACCTTGTTTGCCCTTGAAAACCAACTCAGGTGCATGTACCTACAGTTAATGCAAACACGACGTTAGTTAATACAAACACTCAGCTTGCATGAATTTTGTTATTATATATATTTACATTTAAATTAAACTTACCTCAAAAATACTTGGATGTATGCGGAGGTCAGTTCATCCCCAGGAGTGATAAGAGATTTCATATTTGTATGGTCAATAAAGGCCGGTGCCCCCATGTCGCCCACAACTAAATCCATAGGCAACTCATCCATATGGAATGTTTTGTCATATGCCAATAGGATCACACATTGCATGGCACTCAAAGTGGGAGGTGTAGAAAGTTCGCTCGGGGATGACGTGACGTGATTTGAAACAAGATGCTTTAGCCATAATATGAAAGTCCATTTTGCCTGAATCACTGTCTTCACCTCATAAGTGGGAATTGGGACAAGAACATCTTCAATTATCACGTCTTCAACTCTCACCCTTAACTGATCGTCTTGAATTTGGATGTGGTGGGTAGTTTCCCCTAAGCTATGGATGGAACCATATGCCATTAACCTTTTGAGAGGATCCTCCACATATAGAACATAAGGTTCAGCATCCCCTAACACCGGCCCAGCCATGCAACAGCTCCCTTTAATGCTAGGATAGGCTACATTTGAGAGCATTTAGGAGGCACTTGGCTCCTATTGCCTTGATGTCATCATGGACAACATTCATTCCTTGGTCTTTGCTAACCCCTCTTGTAAGCGTGCCTCAATTGAAGCTTCTACGTCTACCTTAGCCTTTGCCCTCATCATGGATAACAACAATTCCAGCTCTGCCTTCGGCACTACATGTTGGGAATGTCGTGGAGATGCTCCAAAATAATCTCTTATACTGACACCTCTTCCAACTCCCTTGACACAGCCCCATGCTCTTACTTGCCGGTAGCAACAGTCAATATGTCATTCCTACCATCTGACTTGAAGGAGCCATGGGCCTCTTGTTATTTAAGATCATCCTATAACATATAAAGAGCAAACATAAGCAATAATATAATTAGTCTACTAAAATAATAGAAGTAGTACTTACAATTTTTTCTGCAATCCTGCGAGCTTGATCGCTTGTAAATGATCCGCTGCTTGTCTGGTGAGCGTACAACCATTTATCTTCGCGACGTATTAGAGATAGGGGAGCAAGAGTAACACTAGGATCAGACTCAGCATTTTCTTCCAGCCTCATCCTCTTGGCCCCCAACAAGTCTCTTTCAGCCTTCACGTAACCCCCTTGAGACCTTGTGTGGGGGCAATCATTCTTGAGAGCGTGTTCAATCACTTTTGCTCTTTTTTCCTATAAGACTTAAAGTAGTTAAAATAAATACATATGATAATCTGATACGTTTACTTTTGCTGCCAACATAAATAAATGCAAGAAACATGGGAAATGTGATATGGGAAACTCACCATAGTTGCTGGCGTAGTCTGAACCCTAACAAATTCTTCCTAAGTAGCTTCGTCAATGAATTGATACTTGCTGCATGGAGAAGGATGAGGCTGACCATCTTTGTCCCGTCCATGCACATACTAATGAGCTAGTTGTGTCTTGAATGCCCTCCAACACTCAGCACAATAAGATAACGTCTTCTTCTTCAAGACTTTATTATTGGGAACATCGTAAGTGAGCTGCAATAATTGCCATGGAAAGCAGAGTTATCAACAAACAGTTGCATTTTTTGGTATTACTCTGCATACAATATACAATAGTTAGTTCTTATACCCGGATAGAGTCCCAAATTTCATCCTTCACATGATTATCAACAGCATCCCATGTCTGTATGGCAATGTTAGGCTTGTTACGTGCTAAGAGGCTGACATAACTTATGTACTTGGTCCTATGTTCATCAATTGGGTTCCAAAGTATGTTAAACTCAATCAGTAGCAATTTTCCTTCCTTCTTGTCTTTCAAAATGTCTTTCAATCGCATCACACTTCTGCCCCTCCTTTGCGTAAAGTCGCTTGGAGCGTCGCTAGCCTCATTTTGATGAACACTATCCCACATATTCCTATATACACAAGTAAACAGACTTAACACTTTTCCTTCTATCAGAATACATAAAACTTTTTCCTTTATCATTTATCCATGGAAAGAACTGCAAGCATTTATCGTAGGAAAACTACAAAACCTAGATTAAACAAACACGTAAGCAGCTAAGCACGTACATGAGAAAATAAGTGTCGAGAACATGTACACGGCAAAGCACAATGAGAGCAAGAACAGAGAAGAACAACTGAGCATAGTAAAGCTCCATAAAAATCACAAAGCACGACGAGCGGAGTAATGATAGAAGTAAGAAATAAGATTAAAGAAAACCTGAGAAATGAGAGAAGCGCCAAGGGGCGGGCTTCGACAATGTAGTTTTAGAATCAATTTTTTACACCGGTTAATATATAAATTTGGTGTAGTAAATAATCTTTCTAAACTTGACTAACACAATAACCGGTTTAAAAAGGTGTCTACTTATTTTCAAAAATGCCACGACTAATATTTTAAATTTCTAAAGACTTTCTACACCGGATAACTTATAAATCCAGTGTAAAAATGATTTAATTTATTTACAAAAAAAAATTCATATCAGTTTTTACACCAGATAACATGCACAACCGGTTTAAATATTGGAGTTATTTTTTACTCCAACCTTTATATATTACCCCATCCCTTAAAGTTATACCATATATATGCAATCAGAACAACAAACTTGTGTTATTATTACATCAAAACCATATATGCAATCAGAACAAGAAACTTAATTGCATTAGTGCCTAAAAAACATAAATCACTCACATACAAATCAATCAAAATCCACTTATTCTTCATTCAATTTTGGTAAACCTACTGAAAAAGAAGGAGTCTCACAAATCGAATCATTATCGTCAACAACCCTTTTTCCTTGGAGAGTGACAGACCATCTTTTATTTGTTGATCAGTGATATAGAACACTTGCTTTGTTTGGTCTGGCATAATGAAAGGCTCATCCCTAAAACTTGTACTATTCAAATCAATTAGTATAAATCTTAACTGATCCATCATAACACCGTTATTTACATTAGCCCCTTGTATTTGAACACAGGAACTATGAATTTGGTGTAGTCCATCTCCCAAATCTCTTCAACAACGCCATAATAAGGGATGACTGCTAATTTAGGATATTTGTCTTTTGAACTAGAGAACTTTCTAAAAAATGACATTTAGGTCCCATCTTTTTTCATAATTCCATCCATGTCCCTTAATTTTTTATAATTACACTTATGTTCCTAAGACTTGTTCCTACTTTCACTTTTAGCCTAAAGAACATTTATACTTTTCACTTAGGTCCCTTTTCTTTCTTACGTAAGCCCTAAAGGACTTTCCTTCTTTATAATTTAGTCATTTCTTTCTCTTCCCTCTTTCTGTGCCCAGGAGACTCTTCTGAAGCCTCTAACTTTACTTATATACTTGCCCCTAAGAACTTTTGTTATTTGCACTTTAGTCCCTACACTTCCTCTATTTTACAGTTTAGTCCCTAGAAACCTGCTATATATTTTTGGGACTTCTGCTCAAAGGGGCCTAGTAGCCTGCCTATTTTAGACTACTTTATGGGCTTCTTGGCCTAAAAATTGGCATATTACACCATTGCTTTGCAATGTATAGGCTCTGACATTTTCCAAAAGAGAACTCTCACTCTATAGGAAAAGAGCAAGGAGTCTTCAAAAGGTAGCAAGGATAACCTGGTTTAAAGTTTGTTATGTTGATTGTTTAATTGTATTCTATTTTTGATGTTTGGTTGAGCTTGTTATATGATTATGCTATGGTCTATGTTTCCATGAGCTACGATAGTTATTGCATCTCCTTACACTATATGTCATGACAATATGCACGTTAGAATATGCTTGATGATGAGGATATGTTGATCCCAAATCATATACATGTAATTAGATAATTGAACTTAATGAATGTTAAAGTGCTACTCTTGCTATTGAGATTTCTTTGAAATCTCATTCCTTCCATAAATTTAGCAATGTTATAGGTGCTGAATCATCCAAATGGAAAGGCTTAAATGTGGACCATTTATTATGCTATGCGATGTAATTTTGATGTTACACATTGTAATGAACAAATATGAAAAATGGCATGTAATTCAAAAGGAGGTATTGACATTTTAGTTATGTTTTAACTATGTTATTGTACGAATTTTAGTATGATATTTGACATGTTAAAAGTTAAGATAATGAACTTTAAGTGGACAACAAGATCACCTAATTTGGATAAGTATACAATCCAATATAATTTTTCAAAGTTAGAGTTCATAATATGAAATTATGCCAATTCATAAGTCCAGGACCAGTAAGTTTCTGGCTCCAATTTGACCTAGTAAATGGATGAGTTTCCCCATGAAATTTGGTGAACTTAAAGTACAAGTCCCAAGCTTTAAAAGCATAGGTAATTTGCCTTATATGGATAAGCGAGCTAGGATATATGAATTTTCAAAATTAAGGCATAAAAACTGAAAGGTCCATAATTTACCAAATGAACAGTAAAGTTAAATGAATTAATTGTATTGATTGGCAAGGTAAATGTTTAGATTTATATTTTTTTCCTTAAAGAGGACTGAAAGAGCTTCAAATAGGAATTTGTACTAACTCATTTTTCTAGAATTAATTATAAATTTTTAAATTTGGTTGCCAAATCTAGAAATCACCACATGAACAATACCCAAGAAGGAAATTGTTTTAAATTCACTTTTCTTACTTTAAGAGGTTCAAATAGCTTCCAAATGCATATATATGGGAGGTAAAATAAGGACGTGACAGCTAAGGAGTTAGTAAACTTCAAAAAGAAAGTAAAAACCTTGGAAGAACAAATTGAGACCAACGCTCAAAATGTTCATAACACATCAGTACAATCTTGCACTTAGTGTGAAATGGCCAAGAAAAAGAATCAAAAGTTAACCAAAACTCTTCAAAGATTCACTAAAGGAAGTGAGATGCTTAATGTAATTTTAGAAAATCAAAGATGCATCTCACACAAATATGGAATTGGATATGATCCAAATCTTGATAGGAGAAAAGGAAAAAATAAAAATGGAGGAAAATCATATTTGAATTATTTTAGAACTTCTGTTCATACTTTCAATCCATTTGCTAAATATACATACTGTAATCATAAGGGACATTATACTACTTCTTGTTACCACAAGAAAAAGGGAACCTACGGGACATTAAAATGGGTACCTAAAGGTAATTATGAATTACAAAATGTCAGACTAACTAATCAGGGCCCAAAAAGAAATGAGTAACTAAAATTAGATGATTCGTTTTGCAAGTATGTCTTAAAGATTCCAAAACAACTAAGTGGTATATTGATAGTGGAAGTGTAACACCCCATTTTTAGGCCAGAGACTTAGAAAGTAGCCTGAAATAGATATATCCCTTTGAGCAGAAGTCCTGGAAACATACAGAGGGTTTTTAGGGACTAAACTGCAAATAAGTGAAAGTTCAGGGACTAATATGTAAATAGTTAAAGTCCCTAGGGATATGATGGATATTTATGCAAAGAAAGGGATTAAATTGCAAAAGAAAGAAAATGAAGGGGCTTAAGTGCAATTATGGAAAGTATAAAACCAAAAAGGAAAAGTAGACAAAAAGGTGGGGTCCTTAAGTGTAATTTTAGCCAAATAAAAGGGACTGAATGAGTTCGGATGACCTCAGTCAGATGACTGTTATGACTCATAGGGATGGCTGAACACAGCAGGCCAGTGTATCTGACAGAAGGAGTCGGTGTCCGAAGATGTGTATAAATGGTGTATAATAGTTAATGCGTGCCATGAAGGTAATGGACCCTGAAAGGTCCAATAATGGTGCCATCAAAGGCCCAATAAGACACTTGGACTGATAGGTGGGCCAGTGTCCGGCAAAACCCCAAAAAAGTACAAAATTACGAAAATGCCCCTGTGTTGTATTAAAGGGGTAGTAGATGTATGAAGGGCATTTTGGTCATTCTGGACAGGCCCAGGAGCCAAGGCACATACAGATAAAGTTACTCAGAGTCAATATATGCCCTGACAGGGTACAGAAGGGTGTAAAATGATGATTTTACCCTTAGGGTTAAGACAGTGCAAGAAAGGGCACCCAGGGGTATTTTGGTAATTTGCTAAGGGCTATTTCTTGGGAATCGAGCCATCAGAGTACTTGAGCTTGATCAGGATCCAAGGTGACATTCCTAAGCCCAAAAACGTAGGCCCAGTGATGTGTGGGAAAAAGTGGCATTAAAATACTATTTTAATACTGTTTCAATAAAGTAAAGTTACTCGGTCGACATGATAACCGAGGAGGTGATCAGATAAAGTCCTGGACTTATCTGGATAGCATTGGATGGCGTGATAGGTACCAGTAAGATGACACATGGTGCCAACATAGAGGAGGAAGAAAAAGTTAAGGACATGTGGCATAATCTTAGCCGGTGAGTCTAGTTTATGGGAAATCGAATCGGACCGGTACTGGATTGGACTGGAAATGCTGAGTCAGCTGATGAGGTGTCCTAGGAATTGTGACACATGAGAAATGTGAATGTTGAGGTGTCCACTGAGGTGTCCTGGGTGATGCAGTAAAAGAGAATAAAAGAAAATAGGAAAATCCAGGACCACAAGTTCATATGGCTTCAAAATTACAAGAATGCCATTGAAGGAAACTATAAATACCCCCCATTCATTTGCATCCCACGGATCAAGCATGAGAAAGAGAGAGAGAGAAGAGAGAAAAGGAGAAGGAAAGAAAGAGATAAAGGAAGAAAGAAAGAAAGGAAGTTCTGGCGGAGCTGGAAGCAGAATAGAGATAGTAGAGTTCTGCTAAGCCTTTGAGGTAGTAACTAATCCTAGCTTTTATGTAATGGCTTTGTGATTTATTGTGCTATTGTTTGGTTGGATTGCTATCTTATATGTTATGCTTGAAGCTCTACTTCAATGCTATGATCATGTTATTGAGTATGGAAGCACGAAGCATACTTATCTGTACACAATCACAAGCAAGCACTGTCACTCTGCATTACATATATTGTTATGATTGTTGCTACTGAGATTCCCCCGAATCTCATCCCAATAAGTAACCCATTACAGGGGAGGTTATGTCGAAGTAAATTTTGGGAATTTTAAGAGACGCCGTTATGCTGCCGAAATTATGACAAGATAAGGAAAGCAGCTGATACGTACTGTGTACGTAGGTAATGTCTAAGGAGGCTGGAAGTGAGTGGACCTAGCCGGTTCATCCAGTATTTCCTGGGTACTTATGTAGAATGGTAGTTCTCACGGGAATTACCGAATCGGTACAAGATCAGTTACTTTCTGAAGATGAAGCGTAGCGGTTATGCTGCCGGATTTCAGGCAGGAAAAGATGTAATAGAGATATGGGAAATTTTGTATATACCCAGATGTAAAACAACTTATCATTTAATAATAAGTGTTGTTTGGCATGTTTGACTGATATATGATGGATGTATGCATATGTTTGCAAAGTTGAGTGCTAGAATTGGCCACTGTGAACAGTAACATGTAGTGACATGATAATGTTTGATAAATAATTAAAAATAGTAAATGGATGAATAAATGTATGAAATTTTTAAGGTAAATAGTAGACATACCAAGATTCTATTTGATATATAGTATGACTCATTTGGATGTATACACAAGGAGATATAAATTATCAAAGTTGGGACCAGAATGCTGGATTCAGGAGAAAAACGTTGGATGAACAGTAAAGTTGTGACATTAACTGACGTTGACTCGGTTAATGAATGGTCAACTAGTTATTTTTCCCTGAAATATAATTGAGTTATCTTCACGTAACAATTTGAACCACTTTATTTCGATTTTTCTAGAATTAGTTATGATTTTTCTAAGTCAGGTCACTCGTCTGGAATTTTCATAGTGAACAGTACTCGATAAGAGTAAAACTCCAGATTGAGAAATTGGACTTCAATGACCTTGAAAGTAGTTCTAAATGCTACCCAATGGTCCCTAAGATGTGTGAAAGGAAGGATGTTTTATTTTGGTATCAGAGCAAAAGATTCTGGTATAGACCAGAAAGGGCTCTGGTTCAGAGCATAAGATTCTGGCACAGAACAGAAGGTTCTGGTTCAATGATGCTCTGAAATAGTTAAGATGTGTGGTATGTGGTATGGGATATTCTAAATGTTTTACATGTGTACATAGATTGTTGTGCATATATATGACTGTATTTCCCAATTCTAGAAAAAGAAGTGGAAGTCATGGTTAATACAAGAAGAATGGTTAGACCAGAGGTGGAGAGCCTCGGGATGAGGGTACTAATAGTCAGATAGACCCTATGCAAATTGTTCTAGATAGGTTAGAACAACAACAACAAGTAATAGATGAGATACGGGCAACCCAGGCTCGCCAAGATCAAGAATGAGATTCTATTATCGCTACAGCGGTTGCTGCTGCAGTTGCAAGATTACAACAGATTGAGAAGGAGGTAGTACCAGAAAATGATATAGAACCTGAACCTCAGCCAAATTATGCACAGACTGGAATAAATGGACATCAGGGGTCTATAGGAAATAACAACGACCAGGAAAGTCTTCAAATATGGATGGGGAGATTCCATAAGTTTAATCCGCCCATGTTTGAAGGGACTTTTGACACTCAAATAGCTGAGGATTGGGTTAGCCAGTTAGAGAAAATCTTTAAGATTTTAGAATGTCCCACTGAAAGAAAGGCCCAGCTGGCAATTTATAAGCTAGAAAAAGAAGCGGATAGGTGGTGGAGGAATACAGAAGTGATTCTGCACTCAAGAAATATTCCGCTTTCATGGGAAACATTTCTTGAGCAATTCAATGAGAAATATTTTCCACAGTCGGTAAGAGATGAACGTGAAGCAGAATTTTTAATGTTAAATCAGGGTGAGCAAGAACCCTTTGATGATTATCTTGCTAGGTTCATTCGTCTTTCATTATATTCCACTTACCTAAACTGTATGAATGATGAGAGGTGGACCACTGAGAAGTTAACTCGTGGGTTAAACCCTACATTGAAGGAGAAAGTTTTTCCTAGATAGATACGGAGGTTTAATGCTGGATTCAGGAGAAAAACGTTAGATGAACAGTAAAATTGTGACGTTGACTGATGTTGACTCGGTCAATTAATGGTCAACAAGTTATTTTTTCCTGAAATATAATTGAGTTAGCTTCACGTAGCAATTTGAATCACTTCATTTTGATTTTTCTAGAATTAGTTATGATTTTTCTAAGTCAGGTCACTAGTCTGGAATTTTCATAGTGAACAGTACTCGATAAGAGTAAAACTCCAGATTGAGAAATTGGACTTCAATGACCTTGAAAGTGGTTCTAAATGCTACCAAATGGTCCCTAAGATGTATGAAAGGAAGGATGTTTCAGGAAGCTCAAGACGTATGACTGGAGATGCTTTCAAGTTCTTCAAACTCTCACCTAAAGAAGGAGAAAAAGTCAGCTTTGTAGGAAATCAGTCCAAATCAATTTCTAAAATTGGTGAAATTGGAAGCAAGGAAGGCATAAGAATTAAAGATGTCTACTACGTAGATAGGCTATGCCATAATCTAGTAAGTGTTAGTCAAAGTACAAACAAAGACAACTAGATGATCTTCGATTATGAAGAATGTATGATCATCAATAAGAAAGACTTGATACTCAATAAAGATCAACTGAAGGCGAAGCTCAGAGCACTAAGGGATGGTAACTGTTATACTATTTTCATTAATTCAAATCCTTCTGAAAAATTGTTTTGTGGAAAAAACTGATGGAAATTGGATTTGGAATTATTGTTTTTCTCATGTTAGCATGACTCCAGTTTCAAAATTACTTAGAAAAGATTTAATAATCTGTTTACCTAAAATTAAATTTGCCCTGGTAAGAGGGTAGTGTGGCAGCCTAAGTAAGATAGACAGATGTTCTTGTCAGATTCTGAGCATGTGATTGATAATCTGACAGATAATACGATAGATAGTATGATCAGATGATGATCTGACAAATAATATGATCAAGAAAATATGTTTTGAGGCTTACTTGGATTGTTACGATATCTAATGGATGGTTGAGCAAAATATGATGATGATATGGCTTATGTGCCATAAGTTATGATAGTTGCATTCCATTGCAGTTGTCAAAGGATGACATGCATGTTAGAGTATGCTATGATGAATGGATACTCCCCTTTTGCAGTGCATGCAGGGTAGAGTATATATGAGTACATATATGAGATAAGAAAGTTATGAGAAAGTAGGTTGCTCCCATGCCATATGATATGAGGATGATATGATTATTTTGAGGATGATAGATAGTCTCAGTTTATGGGACGATAAGTTATGATATGATACTCAGACATGATGTATGATTGAGGCTACTCAGGTATTTCTATAAGCTTGTGAATACAGTACTCAGGGCCATTTCTATTGAGCGGAATGGTATACAGATAACGGTAAAGGGATTGTTTCTAGATCACTCTTCATATAAGAGTTGGATCTGAAATAAGTGGCTCTCAGATAGAGCTAGATTCAGATGAGTATAGATCACTCTTCAGATAAGAGTTGGATCTGATATAGAATGCTCGCAGTTAGAGCATAGTTCAAATGGCTCACAGTTAGAGCACAGGTTGAAAGATGAGAAGGAACTCCTGAGTAAGAGAGGAAGTAAGTAAAGTCTGGGTAAATGATATGAGGCTATAAAATTTTCAAATATTTATTTATGGAGTTATCAACAGGTGGAAGCAGTTAACCTTATAACTTAGTCTGTTGGTTTAAAATCTTCGGGAGATATACAGTACAACAGAATCGCAGTTAGATTCTGGAGGGTCGCAGATAGATCCTAGTATGGCTCCAGGGTCGCAGTTAGATCCTAACGGCTTCAGAGTCACAGTTAGATTCTGAAAAGGCTAACGGTTGATCGCAGTTATGAAGGGAATTGGAAGACACGCAGCGGAAATTAACTTTAAAATTTTTTCCATTCCCAGCCAGGATCTACCGAATGTGTTTAAGTCAAGGAGAAAGAAGTGTTACCTTCTGTATTTGAGCTTTGGTCGCGACCTCAATGTCCACTAGTCGCGACTCCTCGCCTCTGGAACTTTCAGTCGCGACCTCCTCAGCTTTTAGTCGCGACCTGTCGCCTCTGGAGTTGTTAGTCGCGACCTCTTCTGCCTCTAGTCGCGACCGGACGTCTCTGGAGTTTGTGGTCGCGACCTTTTTTTTGATAAATAATCAAGAATCTTAATTATTTTTTCTTAGACCCCATCAATATTAATTGATCAAATCAATTGATATACACCACCGATTTCAGTTTCCTTTTAGATTCCGTATATGTCATACATAAACAGATTCCATATATGTCATACATATTTCGCATGTTATCATATAATCAGCTAAGAAGTCTAACATACATCACATGTATCAACAATCAAACCTAACTTAAACACAAAACGGCATGGCTCTGATACCACTGAAGGGAATTGGAAGACACGCAGCGGAAATTAACTTTAAAAATTTTTCCATTCCCAGCCAGGATCTACCGAATGTGTTTAAGTCAAGGAGAAAGAAGTGTTACCTTAGGTATTTGAGCTTTGGTCGCGACCTCAATGTCCACTAGTCGCGACTCCTCGCCTCTGGAACTTTCAGTCGCGACCTCCTCAGCTTTTAGTCGCGACCTGTCGCCTCTGGAGTTGTTAGTCGCGACCTCTTCTGCCTCTAGTCGCGACCGGACGTCTCTGGAGTTTGTGGTCGCGACGTATTCAGCTTCACGTCGCGACCTGTCTCCTCTTTTCGGATTTCTGACGTTCAGATGCCCGTATGGTCGCGACCTCAGGGTTTTCTGGTCGCGACCTTGCTTCGTGTCTGGTCGTATCGTAGAAGTCGACAGCTCAGATCGGCTTCCTCTACCGGTATCCACACGAACAGCGTTCCAATTGCGAATGACGTGCTAGCGCCTCTTGTCCCTCTAAGGCTTTCTAGAGATTCCGTCCTCACCGTCTCTATCTCGGCAGTTTCTTATGTGCAAACCTTTTGCACTCTCCCTGCCCCCTCTTCTAACGTCTGAATGTGTGTGTAGAGATCTATCTTGTATCTAGAACCCTAGCTCCTAATGTCAAATATATAGGAAGCTATCGGGCTTCTAATAGGGCCGGGCTTCAGAATTAATCTTATATTAATTCTGAATTAATACAATATCATATATTGCATAATTTAATAAGAAACTGATTAAATAAATATGGTTTATATTAAATCCGTCCCACAGATTTAATTCACCTATTTATTTAATTTAAAATAAAGATAAGACAGAATTATATTTGATTTATTCTCATAAATCAAATTTGAGATATCTTATCAATTTGAATTTCAAATTCAAATAGATCATATCCATTTAAATTCAAATTCAAAAAATGATAGAGATTTAATTTATCCTTATAAATTAAATCTTACAAATATCTCTTATATTATTTATATAATATATATATAAACTAATTTATATATATATATATATAAAATATATATCCACCCTAGATTATTCATTGAATCTAGACATCTCTTAGATTCAATGAATCTGGACATCATAGCTCGCATTGGGCTGTTTTGTGTGCGACCCTGTAGGCCCATATGAAGTTGGCAGTGGCCCAGTTACTATACTGACCCACAAGTCGTAAGCGGTCTCTAGCAAGGCATTACGACTACCCAAAACATATGAGGATCGATAAACGATGTAACCTTTCATACAACCATATCACGTCCCTTTTGTCACATGATATTTCGGTCAAGGATGAGGCATGGAGAACGTCATCCTCCTGTTCCTGACCGTTACTTTCTCGATCCCTGAGTAGTCTGAATATAGAAATGGAACTACCCTTCCATTCCAGTATGGCCATACATTTCTCAGACTCACTCATTGAGGGGCCCAGTAATATCTCTCTACGAATGTGAGGGACAAATTCCATCTTGACCATTCACATTCCTCCGCATGAAAAACCACTAAGCCCGAGCATAGCCTTTATGATCACTCGGTCAAAAGTGACTTTTGACTAGGTCAAAGCTGAGCGTTTGTCATGTAGGAATCCATGATGATCTCAGGTCAAAGGGCATAGTGACATGGCTTGTATATGAGAGAAACTTATGACTTAACCCATGCATCTCTCTCATAGCGGGTCGATCCAACACCCTGTACTCTTACATGTGCTTATGACTTTGATTTATATCTCTATATATCTTCAAAGTCATACTGGTCTTATTTCATCTCTGCTCCCGCATAGATGACCGACCAGGGACATTTAGGATAAGATCATGAGTTATCCAAGGATGGTCATCACAGTAAACATGCAAATAATGTGATAACCTGATACAATGATTGGCCCCTAGGGCACAATTTCCAACAAGTTAGATCCCGAGGTCGTAGTTAGACCTAGCCTAAGGAAAGTAATGAGCCATGAGATATGAGTACAATGTAGTATCTCTTTGGGAAGATGAATGCCAAAGACGAAGTTAAGGTGAGGAAGCTTCACTAGTTGATAAACTCACCCAGAGAAATTATTTTATAATGGTTTTCTCAGGTAGCCTCCAGTATACAGACTAAACTTAGCTTTCCCTTAGCAAAGATGGAGTCCAAGTCCAAAGCTGAGTACGGATATTCAAAGTTTGATAGAAGTATGCCTGAGAAGCAAAGAACAGAATCCTCTATGTGTTGAGAATAGAAAAGCATTGGCTAAGAGCACTCTGGGAGGTAGCTCAAGTTGTAAAGCCAATAGCAAGAGAAAGAGGCGATAGTTCAGACAAGGGACTGATCAAGGTAATGATCAGATTGGAGAGCAGAGATGTCAATGTGGTGGAAAGAGCCATGGCACATGGGAATGCCGAGCAGGGCAAAGCAGTTGTGGTAAGAAAGGCCACTTTGCAAAAGGTTGCCTAAGAATGCGGACATCCCTAGGAAAGATATTTGCTCTTACCCCAGACATAGTCTTCAATATTCCCTCAGGTCGACCCTAAGAATGGTTAAGAGGAACCATAGCTGTAAGGGCGACTGAGCTGTAAGGAACTATATGCCTAGATGATGATATGGATAATGAAGAGTTCTTTTCGGATCTAAAGAAAGTGGTCATGATAACAAGTCATGAGAGATTAAAAGGCCAGAGAGACCTAGAGAAGAGGGTCTAAGGCAAAGCAAAGATAGAACGTAGTTCTATAAGAAAGAGATTGCTAGGGCCTAAAGCTATATAAAGAGTAATCTAGCCCTAACCCAGTAGCACGTTAAATTGAAAGGTGCTAAGCCAAGAGTAGCCTAATGATATGTAAGCCCTAAGAAGGGATAAGAAAGTGCAAATGCCACAAAGGTTTGGCATAGATGCATTAAGTTATGAGAACAATTAAGAAAAGTTAGAGAAGTTATCTGGGTTATGATCTCGTATCAGGAGAAAGAAAGTTAGAAGAACAATATCTCTCCTGAGAGATTAGCAAAGTGTAAGAAGAGTGAAGTAGACCCCAGAATTACATCAAAATTCTAAGGAATAAGATATGAAAGAAATGGACACTACTCACAAGTGTAATGAGTTGTCCCTAAGTATAAGAGGATGAATGCCCCAAGCCTTAGTCATAAACCAGGAAAGGATATACAGAAGAGCTATATCCAGGATCGTTGACTAAGATGCCAAGTAAATTTCGAGGACGAAATTTATTTTAAGGGGGGTAGAAATGTAACACCCCAATTTTTAGGCCTAGAGATGCCAGAAGGAGAATTCAAGGGCATAATCGTAATTATGGGAAAGATCGGACTGGTGGCCGATGAGTACCATATTTTGCCAAAAAATAGAGAAAATTATGCTGATCATTTCACTAAAACGTGAAATGTGCATATGAGGTCTCTATGTGTATGAAAGAATTGGAAATATGACCAGGGGTAAAATGGTCATTTTGGAAAAGTGTGCGCGTGAGTGCTTTTTCAGGCCAAAACAGCCCGGTCCGGATAAAATATCTGAAAATACCGGGAGATAGAGAAAAGGATTCCGGATTGAATGAGGAGTCACAGAATTTTGATTTGAGGTCCCGATTTTTCTGTAAAAATTCCTGAAGATGGAAATTTACAGTTATAATCGGTAAAGGAAAGGCAGTCCGAATAGAGATGATTGGACTATGGCCAGAGGCCATACAGTGTTGTCTAAGGCCCGTAGTGACACCAGGGAAGGCCCAGGCCCATAATATCAGTTCAGTGGTAAGAGGGGCCGGTGTCCGGGAAAAATGTGCAAAATGACGAAAATACCCTTATGTTATAGAATAACTGAAGAATGAGTAAAGGGTATTTTGGTCATTTGGGTAAGGTTAGACAGTCAAGAAGGGGTATCTGGATAGTTGACCAGGGCCAGAGAATACTCTGGTAAAATATGAAAAGACAATAATGCCCCTAGACCTAGTAAAGGAAATGAAAGGACTTAAGTGCAATTATGGAAAGTTTCAAGGCCAAGAAGGAAAGTAGACAAAAATGTGGGGTCCTTAAGTGTAATTTTAGCCAAGTAAAAAGGGACTTAAATGAAAAGAAGAAAAGTTCCCTGGGGCTAAATTGTAATTAAAGAAAGTCAGGCCGGAAGTGGTTTGGACTGTCCGAAAGCATTTCAGTCCCAGATTTCACCGGTAGAGAGAGGAAGTGACGCTCGGTAATCTGGCTTAATACAGGAATTTTTGAAGACTCCAGATAGCCAGAAATGGACTGATCGTCCAAAAGTTATAAAAATTCATACCGGTTATCATAGAATTCAGATCTAGGTGAGAAAATACAGGATGATATGTCCTTATGGGACGGATGTCGGGAAACTGACAGAATACCGATAGGAGGCCTGTAGAAAAAGTTATTCGCAAATCAGAAAATCCAGACGGGAGTGTGAGGCCTCCGGGTATCCGATAGGGAGATTTATCGGTATTTAAAAAGGGACTGAATGAGTTCGGATGATCTCAGTCAGATAACTGATATGACTCACAGGATGCCTGAACACCGCAGGCTAGTGTTTCGGACAGAAGGAGCCGGTGTCCGGATATGTGTATAAACGGTGAATAATAGATAAAATATTCAATAATTATTAACGGGGGAAGATTCCTCGTAATACGTGCCATGAAGGTATTAGACCCAGAAAGGCCCAATAATGGCGCCAACAGAGGCCCAGTAAGACACTTGGACTGATAGGTGGGCCAGTGTCCGGCAGGACTCCGGAAAAGTGCGAAATTACGAAAATGCCCCTATGTTGTACTAAAGCGTAACAGATGAATGAAGGGCATTTTGGTAATTCTGGACAGGCCCAGAAGCCAAGGTATATACAGATAAAGTTATTTGGAGTCAGTATATGCCCTGACAGAGTACAGAAGGGTATGAAATGACGATTTTACCCTTAGGGTTAAAATAATACAAGAAATGGCACCCAAGGGCCTTTTGGTTATTTGCCAAGGGCTGTTTCTTGGGAATCGAGCCATCAGAGTACTTGGGCTTGATCAGAATCCAAGATAACATTCCCAGAGCCCAAAAACGTAGGCCCAGTAATATGTGGGAAAAAGTGGCATTAAAATATTATTTTAATGCTGTTTCAATAAAGTAAAGTTACTCGGTCAGCACGATAACCGAGGAGGTGATCAGATAAAGTCCTGGATTTATCTGGATAGCATTGGAAAGCGTGACAGGTGCCAGTAAGATGACACATGGCGCCAACATAAAGGCAGAAGAAAAAGTTGAGGACACGTACTACGAGGCAAGAGACTGGACCGGTGAGTCAGCATGCTGAGTCAGCTGCTGAGGTGTCCAGGATTTTAGACATGTGATAAATGTGGCGCTGAGGTGTCCCGGTGAGGTGTCCCGATGATGTCATGCATGATGCAATAAAGGAGGAATTAAAGAAAATAGGAAAATCCAGGAAAAATCAGGACCGCAGGATCAAAGTTCATAGAAACTGCATAATTGCCATTGAAGGCAATTATAAATACCCCCCTCCATTCCATTTTCATTCACGTATGGCAAGGAAGAAGGGAGAGAAAGAAGAGAGAGAAGGAGAAGGAAAGGAAGAGAGAAAGGAGAAAAGGAAGTAAGAAAGTTCTGGCGGAGCTGGAAGCAGAATAAGGATAGTGGAGTTCTGCTAAGCTAGCCAGGTAGTAACTAATCCTAGCTTTTATGTAATGGCTTTGTGATTTGTTGTGCTATTGTTTGGTTGGATTGTTGTCTTATATGTTATATCTGAAGCTCTGCTGTAATGCTATGATCATATGTTATTAAGCATGGAAGCACGCAGCATACTTATCTGTACACAATCACAAGCAAGCACTGTCACTCTGCATTACATATATTGTTATGATTGTTGCTACTGAGATTCCCCCGAATCTCATCCCAATAAGTAAACCATTACAGGGGAGGTTATGTCAAAATGAATTCTGGGAATTTTAAGAGACGCCGTTTGAAACATCCTCCCTTACAGCCCTCAGAGTACACTAGCGGAAGCAATATTAGCTTTATTATGCGTTAGCTTCATAATCCAAAATTTGAATATGCCAAACATTATTTATCATTGAATCATAAAATGTCATACAATATGGCATATACAACAAGACATAAACATAATCCTCATATCTCTATTACATCTCGTTCTGCCTAAACTTCGGTAGCATAACCGCTACGCTTCAGCTGTACAAAGAACTGAACCGTACTGATTCGGTAATTCCCTCATGAGAACTACCATTCTACGTAGTACCCAGGAAAGACTAGATGAACCGGCTAGGTCCACTCACTTCTAGCCTCCTTAGACAGCACTACGTACACAGTACTTATCATATACTGATGTTCAGTCTTTACTCCGGCAGCATAACGGCGTCTCTTAGGATTCTCTAAATCCACTTCAGCATAACCTCCCTGTAATGGGTTATGGATGGGGATGAGATTCGGGGGAATCTCAGTAGCAACAATCATAACAATATATGTAATGCAGAGTGACAGTGCTTGCTTGTGATTGTGTACAGATAAGTATGCTGCGTGCTTCCATGCTTAATAACATATGACCATAGCATTACAGCAGAGCTTCAGACATAACATATAAGACAACAATCCAACCAAACAATAGCACATCAAATCACAAAGCCATTACATAGAAGTTAGGATTAGTTACTACCTGGCTAGCTTAGCAGAACCTTACTATCTCTATTCTGCTTCCAGCTCCGCCAGAACTTCCTTTCTTCCTTTCTCTTTTCTCTCTTCCTTTCCTTCCCTTTCCCTCTCTTCTTTCTCTCTCATTCTCCTCTCCTCCGCGGGATGCAAATGGAATGGGGGAAGGGGGGTATTTATAATAGGGCTCAATGGCACAATCGTAGTTTCTATGAACTTTGATCCTGCGGTCCTGGTTTTTCCTGGATTTTCCTATTTTCTTTTATTTCTCCTTTACTGCATCATCGTGCCAACTCACCATGCTGACTCAGCGCCTCATTTTTCACATGTCACAATTCCCTGGACACCTCAGCAGCTGACTCAGCATGCTGACTCACCGGTCCAGTCTCCTGCCTCGTAATGCGTGCCCTCAACTTTATCTGCTTTCTGCAGACTAATGCCATGTGGCAACTGGAAGAGACCTTGCACGCTTCCCAATGCCACCCAGATAAGTCCCAGACTTATCTGATCACCTCCTCGGTTTACGTGCCTCCTCGGTTATCGCGCCAACCGATTATCTTTACTTTACTGAATCATTACTTTAATGCCATGTGGCATCTTGTGGGACCCATGAGTATACCTTATCAGTTTACTTCATGGTTTCCAGATAACCTTTCCTGTATCTGATATCCTGCCTCCGGTCCATCTCCAACCGGGTAACTATCTCTCTTGGACCTTCACCACTCTTTGCCCATACGATTAGCGCCACTTTAGTCACTAGTCGCGACCTCAACATCATCTTGTCGCGACCTTACAATTCTGTGTACATTAGTCGCGACCACAACATTCTTTCGTCGCGACCATAACACAATCTAGTCGCGACCATAACATTTTCTAGTCGCAACCAGCCCATTTCACCTATTAGTCGCGACACACACATCATTCAGTCACGTCTAAACCTTTCTGCCATTATTAGTCGCGACCATACTTATTTCACGTCGCGACCCTACTACTTTCTCATCGCGTATGGCTCTTTCTGTAACCATTAGTCGCGACCATACTGCTCTCTAGTCGCGACCTAAATGATCAGCTCGTAACTCTTCAACCTTTGACCTTTACATCACCCCAAATGGCCATTCTACCCCTTGGGACTTCCACTGTTTGCACATAAGTTCCCGTACCTTTACTTACTCGCAGCTTAGTCCCTAAAAACTCTCTTATGTCTCTGGGACTTCTGCTCAAAAGGGGTCTGGTAGCCTCTCATTCTCAGGCTATTTCCGTGTCTGAAGGCCTGAAAATTGGGATGTTACATTTCTCCTCCCCTTTAAATAAATTTCGTCCTCGAAATTTAATCAGTACCATAGCCAAATTAACTTAACATCTGGCAAAGTACTCATCATAACTGTACATCTCTTCGTAACATGCCTTTCTTTCTCTGGGTTAATCCAATCAGAGTTGAAATCTACTTTCCTCTTATGGACCACTTACTGCACTTATGAGTAGTGTCCATTTCTTTCATATGAAATCCTCTCGAATATTACTGTATTCGGGAATTTCTTCTAACTACTCATCATACTTGTAGCATTTCATCTTTCTTTGCACTTAACTTCATACAGAGAGAGGACTTACGCAGCTATTCTTTCTTTACTTTGCTGCTAAACAAAAGCACCTACTCTAACATGCATAATGCTAGGCCAACATACTGCAGGACTGCATACCTGCTTATGAATGCAAATCTCTAACATCGGAGCTTAAGCATTCCTGTTCTAACTAGGCACAGCTCTAACACTCGGAGCTTGCATAGTTTTAGCATAATCATTAAACCTAACATCTCATGCAAAGAGTGAAAGCTCTCATTTTCTATTCTCTTTCATAGCATAACATTCAAACATCTGATTCCTACCAAACAGGGAGCCTCTCTGTCTGTTCATACAATGCACATCTCTAGGTGCGTGTCATATTACACGTTTACTACCGTGTATCTCATTACATGCCTTTGATACGTTATCATGGCATATCTAGCCCACTCTAGCTATCTCATGGTATATTTCACCCTTTCATAACTTATCTTGTCTTATCACAAGACTAACATAAGACTGGCTTTCTCTTTTTCATAGAACTGCGTTCTATCTCAGCCTTGCCTTAGACCCTCTTCTCTAGGTCTTCTCTAGCCTTTTAATCTCTTTACCCCTCATCTGGGTAATCTTTATCTACTCATACTTTTCTATTCTTATTACATTGAGGATTTTCTTCTCTGCTTCTTATTACACAGAGGATTCTCTTCTCTGCTTCTCATTACACAGTGGATTCTCTTCTCTGCTTCTCAGGCATACTTCTACAAAACTTTGAATCTCAGTACTCAGATTTAAACTTGGACTCCATCTTCATTTAAGGGAAAGCTAAGTTCAGTCTGTAGACTAGAGGCTACCTGAGGAAAATCATTATAAAACAATTTCTCTGGGTCAGGTTATCAACTAGTGAAACTTCCTTACCTTAACTTCGTCTTTGGCATTCATCTTCCCCAAGAGATACTACATCGTACTCATGTCTCATGGCTCATTACTTTCCTTAGGCTAGGTCTAACTGCGACCTCGGGATCTAACTACGATCAACCGTTAGCCTCTTCAGAATCTAACTGCGACTCTGAATCTGTTAGGATCTAACTGTGACCCTGGAGCCATGTTAGGATCTAACTGTGACCCTCCAGAATCTAACTGCGATTCTGTTGTACTGTATATCTCCCGAAGATCTTAAACCAGCAGACTAAGTTATAAGGTTAACTGCTTCCACCTGTTGATAACTCCATAAAAATTTTATAGCCTCACATCATTTACCCAGACTTTACTTACTTCCTCTCTAACTCAGGAGTTCCTTCTCATCTTTCTTACTTTACTGTGGCTTACCATTGGCTTGTGCCATCATGGTCTAACCACCTGCCATTGCATTCTACTGCTATGGCCTCATCATAACTCATCTGTGCTCTAACTGTGAACCATTTGAACTATGCTCCAACTGCGAGCATCCTGTATCAGATCCAACTCTTATCTGAAGAGTGATCTAAAAACAATCTCTTTACTCTTATCTGCTTACCATTCCGCTTAATAGAAATGGTCCTGAGTACTGTATTCACAAGTCTGCAGAATTACCTGAGTATCCTCAATCATAACATATCTGAATCTCATAGCTTATTGTCCCATGAACTGAGACTATCTATCATCCTCAATACATATCTCATTACATGTCATATGGTATGGGAGCAACATACTTTCTCATCTCATATATACTCTACCCTTCATGCACTGTAAAAGGGAGTATTC
Source organism: Leucaena leucocephala (assembly GCA_037074615.1). Classification (NCBI taxonomy): domain Eukaryota; kingdom Viridiplantae; phylum Streptophyta; class Magnoliopsida; order Fabales; family Fabaceae; genus Leucaena; species Leucaena leucocephala. The sequence continues at coordinate 11,053,494 of CM073523.1, read as the reverse complement.
ATTCATCATGGCATACTCTAACATGCATGTCATCATATGACAATTGCAAGGAGATGCAACTATCATAACTTATGGCATCATAAGCCATATCATCATCATACTTTGCTCAACCATCCATCAGACTAACTAAACCTCAAGGCATATTTTATTTATCATATTGCCTATCATATCTTGGTCAGTCATCCTGAAACATCCGTCTATCTCAGGCTGCCACGCTACCCTCTTATTAAGGTACAGACTCAACCCTTCATCACTCTTTCTTGCATAGGGGAGTCACTGTATCCCGTAATCTGTGGCTACCTTCTACTATCTCATTTCTCCTTTTGTCTATCTATCAGTCTCAGTCTATTCTTGACCAGACTGTGGTTCCTTATCTGCCTTTACTATAACAGCCTAGAACCCCTTTACAAAGATATTATCCGCTTTCCCTTTAGGTAGGCTTGGTGCCCACATGAGGTCACGGTTTTGTTTTCCAGACACACGAGCCACAGCCCTTAAGCACCTGAAAACGCATCTTTCTCTTAATCCTAGCGAACTTCAGTCGCCTAGATCTCATTCATTATCTTTTACTATTATTTCTATTCTTTAGGATACTCTACCCTAGATCTCTGTGATGGAATCCCTCTGCTTAGGGAATTTTAACTCTTTACCTATTAACCATCACGTCCCTAGCCTTAGCCTTAGGTCATAACAAACATCATCACATCTCTAGCCTTTAGGCTATGCCCTAGGATTACTCCGAGGCAAACTTCATACTAGCTATCCCATTCTAGCTCTCAGGTCTTTTATTCAACTAGGTTGAATAAGACTTTTACCATGTAGATCTACTCCTCGTAATCACATGGAGGATCTGTCTCATTCTAGCTATCTCATCTAGCTAGCTCATCTTAACATTATCATCCTTTGCGGCCTATCCTACCTAGCAAGGATGACTTGCTTATTGGAGTTGCCAACTTCCTCTATGCATGACTTCTCCACTCAAGCTTTATGTTCATGCTTTGTGTTCACCTGTCTTTTCCTTTACAACGAAACATGAACACCTCTTATTCCATCTAGGAGCTTTATCTCCACGGGCTCTTCTAAACCCATAATAGTCCCGATCTGAATCTTCTAATGTCATACCAGGACATCTCTGTCATTCCGTCGCGATATGAGTACTGGGTAATCTCTATTCATAGCCTCTATGATTCTTCATTACCCTTAACTCCTCACGACTTATCATTTCTATTCTTTAGTCGTGACCTACAGCTTCAGACGTCGCGTCCTTAACATTTTCTGTCTTCTAGTCGTGACCTAAATCTTCTTTCGTCGCGACCTTAACCTTTCTACGTCGCGACTCAACTCCTCTACCGTCGCGACCAGGATATTTTATCGTCGCGACTTATGTCTCTTCACGTCGCAACCAAATCTTTCTGTGAATAACCGTCGCGACCTATAAACTTAAGCGTCGCGCCTAAACCTCTCATTGAGGCTACCCGTCGCGACATAAACCACTTTAGTCGCGACCGGAGTGCTATTCTGTCGTACTCAAGGGCTAAATCAGAGAGCATCACTGAGCCAGAACCTTCTGTTCTGTGCCAGAATCTTATGCTCTGAACCAGAGTCCTTTCTGGTTGGTGCCAGAACCTCTTGCTCTGATACCAAAATGAAACATCCTCCCTTACAGCCCTCAGAGTACACTAGCGGAAGCAATATTAGCTTTATTATGCGTTAGCTTCATAATCCAAAATTTGAATATGCCAAACATTATTTATCATTGAATCATAAAATGTCATACAATATGGCATATACAACAAGACATAAACATAATCCTCATATCTCTATTACATCTCGTTCTGCCTAAACTTCGGTAGCATAACCGCTACGCTTCAGCTGTATAAAGAACTGAACCGTACTGATTCGGTAATTCCCTCATGAGAACTACCATTCTACGTAGTACCCAGGAAAGACTAGATGAACCGGCTAGGTCCACTCACTTCTAGCCTCCTTAGACAGCACTACGTACACAGTACTTATCATATACTGATGTTCAGTCTTTACTCCGGCAGCATAACGGCGTCTCTTAGGATTCTCTAAATCCACTTCAGCATAACCTCCCTGTAATGGGTTATGGATGGGGATGAGATTCGGGGGAATCTCAGTAGCAACAATCATAACAATATATGTAATGCAGAGTGACAGTGCTTGCTTGTGATTGTGTACAGATAAGTATGCTGCGTGCTTCCATGCTTAATAACATATGACCATAGCATTACAGCAGAGCTTCAGACATAACATATAAGACAACAATCCAACCAAACAATAGCACATCAAATCACAAAGCCATTACATAGAAGTTAGGATTAGTTACTACCTGGCTAGCTTAGCAGAACCTTACTATCTCTATTCTGCTTCCAGCTCCGCCAGAACTTTCTTTCTTCCTTTCTCCTTTCTCTCTTCCTTTCCTTCCCTTTCCCTCTCTTCTTTCTCTCTCATTCTCCTCTCCTCCGCGGGATGCAAATGGAATGGGGGAAGGGGGGTATTTATAATAGGGCTCAATGGCACAATCGTAGTTTCTATGAACTTTGATCCTGCGGTCCTGGTTTTTCCTGGATTTTCCTATTTTCTTTTATTTCTCCTTTACTGCATCATCGTGCCAACTCACCATGCTGACTCAGCGCCTCATTTTTCACATGTCACAATTCCCTGGACACCTCAGCAGCTGACTCAGCATGCTGACTCACCGGTCCAGTCTCCTGCCTCGTAATGCGTGCCCTCAACTTTATCTGCTTTCTGCAGACTAATGCCATGTGGCAACTGGAAGAGACCTTGCACGCTTCCCAATGCCACCCAGATAAGTCCCAGACTTATCTGATCACCTCCTCGGTTTACGTGCCTCCTCGGTTATCGCGCCAACCGATTATCTTTACTTTACTGAATCATTACTTTAATGCCATGTGGCATCTTGTGGGACCCATGAGTATACCTTATCAGTTTACTTCATGGTTTCCAGATAACCTTTCCTGTATCTGATATCCTGCCTCCGGTCCATCTCCAACCGGGTAACTATCTCTCTTGGACCTTCACCACTCTTTGCCCATACGATTAGCGCCACTTTAGTCACTAGTCGCGACCTCAACATCATCTTGTCGCGACCTTACAATTCTGTGTACATTAGTCGCGACCACAACATTCTTTCGTCGCGACCATAACACAATCTAGTCGCGACCATAACATTTTCTAGTCGCAACCAGCCCATTTCACCTATTAGTCGCGACACACACATCATTCAGTCGCGTCTAAACCTTTCTGCCATTATTAGTTGCGACCATACTTATTTCACGTCGCGACCCTACTACTTTCTCATCGCGTATGGCTCTTTCTGTAACCATTAGTCGCGACCATACTGCTCTCTAGTCGCGACCTAAATGATCAGCTCGTAACTCTTCAACCTTTGACCTTTACATCACCCCAAATGGCCATTCTACCCCTTGGGACTTCCACTGTTTGCACATAAGTTCCCGTACCTTTACTTACTCGCAGCTTAGTCCCTAAAAACTCTCTTATGTCTCTGGGACTTCTGCTCAAAAGGGGTCTGGTAGCCTCTCATTCTCAGGCTATTTCCGTGTCTGAAGGCCTGAAAATTGGGATGTTACACCGTTATACCGCCGAAGTAAAGACTGAACATCAGTATATGATAAGTACTGTGTACGTAGTGCTGTCTAAGGAGGCTAGAAGTGAGTGGACCTAGCCGGTTCATCTAGTCTTTCCTGGGTACTACGTAGATGGTAGTTCTCATGAGGGGATTACCGAATCAGTACGGTTCAGTTCTTTGTACAGATAAAGCGTAGCGGTTATGCTGCCGGACCTCAGGCAGGAAAAGATGCAATAGAGATATGAGAATTTATGTACATGGCCAGATGTAAAACAACTTATTAATTAATAATAATTGTTGTTTGGCATGGTTGACTGATATATGATGGATGTATGCCTATGTATGTAATGTTGGTTGCTGAAAATTAACGCTATGAACAGTAACTCGTGGGGACATGAGGATGTTTGACCCATAATTAAAAATAGTAAATGGATGAATAAATCTATGAAATTTTTATGGTAAATAGTAGACATATCAAGCTTAGATTTGATATATAGTATGACTCATTTGGATGTCTACACAAGGAAATATAAATTATCAAAATTGGGACCAGAATGCTGGATTCAGGAGAAAAACGCTGGATGAACAGTAAAATAGAAACGTTGACTGACGTTGACTCGGTCAATGCATGGTTAACAAGTTATTTTTCCCTGAAATATAATTGAGTTATATTCATTTATCAATTGGAACCACTTCATTTAGATTTTTCTAGAATTAGTTATGATTTTTTGAATTCAGGTCACTCATCTGGAATTTTCAAGTGAACAGTACTCGATAAGAGTAAAACTCCAGATTGGGGAATTGGACTTCAATGACCTTGAAAGTGGTTCTAAATGCTACCAAATGGTCCCTAAGACGTATGAAAGTAAGGATGTTTCACCTATTCTTAAATAAGAGCATCTATGCATAATGCCTGGCCAACATATTGCAGGACTGCATACCTGCTTATGAATGCAAAGCTCTAATGCTGGAGCTCAAGCATTCCTGTTCTAACTAGGCACAGCTCTAACACTCGGAGCTTGCATATTTCTAGCATAACATAAGGCCTAGCATCTCATGCAAGTAGTGAAAGCTCTCATTTTCTATTCTCTTTCATAGCATAACATTTAAACATATGATCCTTACAAAAAAAAGGAGCCTCTCTGTCTATTCATAAAATGCACATCTCTAGGTGCGTGTCATATTACACGTTTACTACCGTGTATCTCATTACATGCCTTTGATACTTTATCATGGCATCTCTAGCCAACTCTGGCTATTTTATGGTGTATATCACTCTTTCATAACTTATCTTGAGATACCATAAGGCTAACATTCTCTTCCTCATAGAACTGTGTTCTATCTTTGCTTTGCCTTAGACCCTCTTCTCTAGGTCTTTTCTAGCCTTTTAATCTCTTTATCCTCATCTGGGAGAATCTATCTACTCATACTCTTCTGTTCTCATTACACTGAGGATTTTCTTCTCTGCTTCTCATTACACAGAGGATTCTCTTCTCTACTTCTCATTACACAGAGGATTCTCTTCTCTGCTTCTCAGGCATACTTCTACAAAACTTTGAATATCAATACTCAGATTTGAACTTGGACTCCATCTTCGTTTAAGGGAAAGCTAAGTTCAGTCTGTATACTAGAGGCTACCTGAGGAAAATCATTATAAAACAATTTCTCCGGGTGAGTTTATCAACTAGTGAAGCTTCCTCACCTTAACTTCGTCTTTGGCCTTCATCTTCCCAAAGAGATACTACATTGTACTCATGTCTCATGGCTCATTACTTTCCTTAGGCTAGGTCTAACTGCGACCTCGGGATCTAACTGCGATCAACCATTAGCCTCTTCAGAATCTAACTGCGACTCTGAATCTGTTAGGATCTAACTACGATCCTGGAGCCATGCTAGGATCTAACTGCGACCCTCCAGAATCTAACTGCGATTCTGTTGTACTGTATATCTCCCGAAGATCTTAAACCAACAGACTAAGTTATAAGGTTAACTGCTTCCACCTGTTGATAATCCATAAATAAAATTTTTATAGCCTCATATCATTTACCCAGACTTTACTTACTTCCTCTCTTACTCAGGAGTTCCTTCTCAGTTTTCTTACTTTACTGTGGCTTACCATTGGCTTGTGCCATCATGGTCTAACCACCTGCCCTTGCATTCTACTGCCATGGCCTCATTATAACTTTTCATTTCAATCTGTGCTTTAACTGCGAGCCATTAGAACTATGCTCTAACTGCGAGCATTTTGTATCATATCCAACTCTTATCTGAAGAGTGATCTATACTCATCTGAATCTAGCTCTATCTGAGAGCCATCTGTTTCAGATCCCACTCTTATCTGAAGAGTGATCTAGAAACAATCTCTTTACTCTTTTCTTCTTTCTTTTTGTCTACCATTCCTTTCAACAGAAATGGCTCTGAGTACTGCATTCACAAGTCTGCAGAATTACCTGAGCATCCTCATTCATAAATCATATCTAAATAACTTATTGTCCCATGAACTGAGACTATCTATCATCCTCAACACATATCTCATTACATGTCATATGGTATGGGAGCAACATAACTTCCTCATAACTTCTTAATCTCGTATACACTCTATCCTACATATATTGCAAAAGAGAAGTATTCATTCATCATGGCATACTCTAACATGTATGTCATCATATGACAACTGCAAGGAGATGCAACCATTTATCATAACTTATGGCATCATAAGCCATATCATCATCATACTTTGCTCAACCATCCATCAGACTAACTAAACCTCAAGACATATTTTCTTTATCAGATTGCCTATCATATCTTGGTCAGTCATCCTGAACATTTATCTATTTCACTTAGGTTGCCACACTACCCTCTTACCAGGGTATAGTCTCAACCCTTCATTATTCTTTCTTACATAGGGGATAGGGGAGTCCCTTTATATCGTAATCTGTGGCTACCTTTCTACTATCTCTTTATTTCTTCTGTCTATCTATCAGTCCCAGTCTATTCTTGATCGGACTGTGGTTCCTGATTGGTCTTACTCTTGATCCTAGCGAACTTCAGTCGCATGGATCTCATTCCTCATCTTCTATTATCATTTCTACTTTCTAGGGTACTCTACCCTAGGTCTATCACTTCTCTGTGATGAAATTCCTTTGCTTAGGGAATATTAGCTCTTTAGCTATTAACCATCACGTCTCTAGCCTTAGGTCATGTCCTAGGCTTATTCCTAAGCAAAACTCATTCTAGCTCTTAGGTCTTCTATTCAACCTAGCTGAATAAGACCTTTACAATGTAGATCTACTCCTAGTTATCACATGGAGGATCTACCTCATTCTAGCTATCTCATCGAGCTAGCCCATCTTAACTTATCATTATCATCCCTTGCTACTCATCCTAGCAAGGATGACTCGCATATTGGAGTTGCCCGCTTCCTCTATGCATGGCTCCTTCACTCAAGCTCTACATTCTTTTCTTATGTTCACCATCTTTTTCCAAAAAGAAAAATGAACACACATCTCATCTAGGAGCTTTATCTCCTCTGAGCTTTCTAAACCTCTATGTAAATAACTGTCTGTCGCAACCTGAGTATTGGATAGTCGTGACTCACATCCTTTGTGATCATTAGTCAGTGACCATCATACTCAACATTTCTATTCATTCGTCGCAACCTGAGTATTGGATAGTCGTGACTCTATGATCTTGCGTCGCGACCATCATACTCAACTCATCATAACTTAACATTTCTGTCCTTTAGTCGCGACCTCAATCTTCTGTCGTCGCGACCTGAACCTAACTCATCGCGACCTAGGCCTCCTTACGTCGCGACCTTAACTTTTTGCTATATACCGTCGCGACCTTGTAACATACACGTCGCGACCTAATCTCTCTGTAAATAACTGTCGTGACCTAGACACTTAATCGTCGCGACTAAAACTCTCTTTGAGCTACTTGTCGCGACCTACAACCATATTAGTCGCGACTCAATGCCATTCTCTCGCAAGGGAAAATACTCTATCAGAGCATCACTAAGCTAGAACCTTCTGTTCTGTGCCAGAATCTTATACTCTGAACCATAGTCCTTTCTGGTCTATGCCAGAACCTCTTGCTCTGATACCAAAATGAAACATCCTCCTTTATACTCCTCAGAGTACACTTGCCCTTAACTTAAGTCCAGAGGTTGAACTTTTACTCTTAAGTTCCTCATTCTGAACCTTTACTTTGAGAACTAGTTTCTCACCTTCTACACATCCAAATGAGGCTTAATACCTATCCACGGAATGCCCCAGATGTGTACTACCGGATCACTAAATCTCGTGGCCAGACTCCTCCGTTTACTAGGTCAAACTAAGGTCAGAACACTGCTGCCTCAGGACCTACGAATTTCCCCTTAATTTACCATACATAAATTGAATATGCCAAACAATATTTATCATTGAATAACATAATGTCATACAGCATGGCATACACAACAAGACATATACATAATGTTTCTATCTTTATTACATCTCTTTCTGCCTAAACTCCGGCAGCACAACCGCTACGCTTTATCTGTACAAAGAACTGAACTGTACTGATTCGGTAATCCCCTCATGAGAACTACCATTCTACGTAGTACCCAGGAAAGACTAGATGAACCGGCTAGGTCCACTTACTTCTAGCCTCCTTAGACAGCACTACGTACATAGTACTTATCATATACTGATGTTCAGTCTTTACTTCGGTAGCATAACGACGTCTCTTAGCATTCTCAAAATCCACTTCAGCATAACCTCCCCTGTAATGGGCTATATATGAGGATGAGATTCGGGGGAATCTCAGTAGCAACAATCATAACAATATATGTAATGCAGTATGACAGTGCTTGCTTGTGATTGTGTATAGATAAGTATGCTGCGTGCTTCCATGCTTAATAACATATTATCATAGCATTACAGCAGAGCTTCAGACATAATATATAAGACAACAATCCAACCAAACAATATCACAATAAATCACAAAGCCATTACATAAAAGCTAGGATTAGTTACTACCTGGCTAGCTTAGCAGAACCTTACTATCTCTATTCTGCTTCTAGCTCCGCCAGAACTTCCTTTCTTCCTTTCCTCCTTTCTCTCTTCCTTCCTTCTCCTTCTCTCTCTTCTTTCTCTCCCTTCTCCTCTCCATGCGTGAATGCCAAATGAAATGGAGGGGGGTATTTATAACCTCCTCCAATGGCATTTTTGTAGTTTCTATGAACTCTGATCCTGCGGTCCTGGTTTTTCCTATTTTCTTTAATTCCTCCTTTACTGCATCACCATGCCACCTCAGCAGGACACCTCAGCACCACATTTATCACATGTCTGAAATCCCTGGACACCTCAGCAGCTGACTCAGTATGCTGACTCACCGGTGTAGTCTCTTGCCTCGTAATGCGTGCCCTCAGCTTTATCTGCTTTCTCCAGACTAATGCCATGTGGCGACTGGAAGAGACCTTGCACGCTTCCCAATGCTATCCAGATAAGTCCTAGACTTATCTGATCACCTCCTCAGTTTTCGTGCCAACCGAGTAACTTTACTCTACTGAAAGGTTACTGAATCACTACTCTAATGCCATGTGCCATCTTGTGGGTCCCATGAGGATACCTTATCAGTCCACCTCATGGTTTCCAGATAACCTTTCCTGTATCTAGCCTCATGCCTCCTGAAACATCCTTACTTCCGTATGTCTTAGGGACCATTCAATAGCATTTAGAACCACTTTCAAGGTCATTGAAGTCCAATTTCTCAATCTGGAGTTTTACTCTTATCGAGTACTGTTCACTGTGTAAATTCCAGATGAGTGACCCGACTTCGAAAAATCATAACTAATTCTAGAAAAATCGAAATAAAGTGGTTCCAATTTATAAATGAAGCTAACTCAATTATATTTCAGGAAAAAATAACTCGTTGACCATTAGTTGACCAAGTCAACGTCAGTCAACGTGTCAAAGTTACTGTTCATCAAACGTTTTTCTCCCTGAATCCAGCATTCTGGTCCTAATTTGATAATTTATATCTTCTTGTGTAGACATCCAAATGAGTCATACTATATATCAAATTGAATCTTGGTATGTCTACTATTTACCTTAAAATTTTCATACATTTATTCATCCATTTACTATTTTTAATCATTTATCAAACATGACCTTATCACCACGTCTTACTGTTCACGGTGGTAATTTCCAGCATTTCTACTTTGCATACATATACATACATCCATCATACATCAGTCAAACATGCCACACAACAATTATTATTAATTAATAAATTGTTTTACATCTGGCCATGCACATAAATTCTCATATCTCTATTGCATCTTTTCCTGCCTGAGGTCCGGTAGCATAACCGCTACGCTTCATCTGTACAAAGAACTGAACCGTACTGATTCGGTAATCCCCTCATGAGAACTACCATTCTACGTAGTACCCAGGAAAGACTAGATGAACCGGCTAGGTCCACTCACTTCTAGCCTCCTTAGACAGCACTACGTACACAGTACTTATCATATACTGATGTTCAGTCTTTACTTCGGCAGCATAACGACGTCTCTTAAAATTCCCAGAATTCATTTTGACATAACCTCCCATGTAATGGTTTACTTATTGGGATGAGATTCAGGGGAATCTCAGTAGCAACAATCATAACAATATATGTAATGCAGAGTGACAGTGCTTGCTTGTGATTGTGTACAGATAAGTATGCTGCGTGCTTCCATGCTTAATAACATATGATCATAGCATTACAGCAGAGCTTCAGACATAACATATAAGACAACAATCCAACCAAATAATAGCACAATAAATCACAAAGCCATTACATAAAAGCTAGGATTAGTTACTACCTCAAAGGCTCAGCAGAGCTCTACTATCTCTATTCTGCTTCCAGCTCCGCCAGAACTTCCTTTCTTTCTTTCTTTCTTCCTCTCACTTTCTCTCTCTAGCACCTCCTACTCTCTCTAAAATTGCTTGAGCCGTGATGCATATGAATGAATGGGGGGGTATTTATAACCTCCTCCAATGGCATTTCTGTAATTATCATGAACTTTGAACCTGCGGTCCTGGTTTTTCCTGGATTTTCCTATTTTCTTTAATTCCTCCTTTACTGCATCATGCATGACATCATAGGGACACCTCACCAGGACCCCTCAGTGCCACATTTTCCACATGCTGAAATTCCTGGACACCTCAGCAGCTGACTCAGCAGGCTGACTCACCGGTCCAGTATCTTGCCTCGTAGTACGTGTCCTCAACTTTTTCTTCTGCCTTTAAGATTGCGCCATGTGGCACCTGGAAGGGACCTTTCACTCCTTCCAATGATATCCAGATAAATCTAGGACTTTATCTGATCATCTCCTCGGTTATCGTGCCGACCGAGTAACTTTACTTTATTGAAACAGCATCAAAATAATATTTTAATGCCACTTTTTCCCACATACTTCATAGGCTACGTTTTTGGGCTCTGGGAATGTTGTCTTGGATCCTGATCAAGCTCAAGTACTCTGATGGCTCGATTCCCAAGAAACAGCCCTTGGCAAATTACCAAAATACCCTTGGGTGCCCTTTCTTGCACTATTTTAACCCAAAATCGTCATTTCATACACTTCTGTACTCTGTCAGGGTATATACTGACTCTCAGTAACTTTATCTGTATGTACCTTGGCTTCTGGGCCTCTCCAGAATGACCAAAATGCCCTTCATTCATCTGTTACCCTTTTGTACAACACAGGGGCATTTTTGTAATTTTACACTTTTCCGGGGTTCTGCCGGACACTGGCCCACCTATCAGTCCAAGTGTCTTACTGGGCCTCTGTTGGCGCCATTATTGGGCCTTTCTGGGTCCAATACCTTCATGGCACGCATTACGAGGAATCTTCCCCCGTTAATAATTATTGAATATTTTATCTATTATTCACCATTTATACACATATCCGGACACCGGCTCCTTCTGTCCGAAACACTAGCCTGCGGTGTTCAGGCATCCCTGTGAGTCATATCAGTCATCTGACTGAGATCATCCGAACTCATTCAGTCCCTTTTTAAATACCGATAAATCTCCCTATCGGATACCCGGAGGCCTCACACTCCCGTCTGGATTTTCTAATTTGCGAATAACTTTTTCTACAGGCCTCCTATCGGTATTCTGTCAGTTTCCCGACATCCGTCCCATAAGGACGTATCATCCTGTATTTTCTCACCTAGATCTGAATTCTAGGATATCCGGTATGAATTTTTATAACTTTTGGACGATCAGTCCATTTCTGGCTATCTGGAGTCTTCAAAAATTCCTGTATTAAGCCAGATTACCGAGCGTCACTTGCTCTCTCTACCGGTGAAATCTGGGAATGAAATGCTTTCGGACAGTCCAAACCACTTTCGGCCTGACTTTCTTTAATTACAATTTAGCCCAAGGAACTTTTCTTCTTTTCATTTAAATCCCTTTTTACTTGGCTAAAATTACACTTAAGGGCCCCACATTTTTGTCTACTTTCCTTTTTGGCCTTGAAACTTTCCATAATTGCACTTAAGTCCTTTCATTTCCTTTACTAGGTCTAGGGGCATTATTGTCTTTTCATATTTTACCAGAGTATCCTCTGGCCCTGGTCAACTATCCAGATACCCCTTCTTGACTGTCTAACCTTAGCCAAATGACCAAAATACCCTTTACTCATTCTTCAGTTATTCTATAACATAAGGGCATTTTCGTCATTTTGCACATTTTTTCCGGACACCGGCCCCTCTTACCCCTGAACTGATATTATGGGCTTGGGCCTTCCCTGGTGTCACTGTGGGCCTTAACAACCACTATATGGCCTCTGGCCATAGTCCGATCATCTCTATTCGGACTGTCTTTCCTTTACCGATTATAACTGTAAATTCCCATCTTCAGGAATTTTTACAGAAAAATCGGGACCTCAAATCAAAATTCTGTGACTCCTCATTCAATCCGGAATCCTTTTCTCTATCTCCCGGTATTTTCAGATATTTTATCCGGACCGGGCTGTTTTGGCCTGAAAAAGCACTCACGCGCACACTTTTCCAAAATGACCATTTTACCCCTGGTCATATTTCTAATTCTTTCATACACATAGAGACCTCATATGCACATTTCACAGTTCAGTGAAATGATCAGCATAATTTTTTCTATTTTCTGGCAAAATATGGTACTCATCGGCTATCAGACCGATCTTTCCCATAATTACGATTATGCCCTTGATTTCTCCTTTTGGCATCTCTAGGCTTAAAAATTAGGGTGTTACATTTCTACCCCCCTTAAAATAAATTTCGTCCTCGAAATTTACTTGACATCTTAGTCAACTATCCTGGATATAGTTCTTCTGTATATCCTTTCCTGGTTTATGACTAAGGCTTGGGGCATTAATCCTCTTATACTTATGGACAACTCATTACACTTGTGAGTAATGTCCATTTCTTTCATATCTTATCCCTTAGAATTTTTATGTAATTCTGGGGTCTACCTCACTCCTCTTATACTTTGCTAATCTCTCAGGAGAGATATTGTTCTTCTAACTTTCTTTCTCCTGATACGAGATCATAACCCAGATAACTTCTCTGACTTTTCTCATAACTTCATGCACCTATGCCCAACTTTTGTGGCATTTGCACTTTCTTATCCCTTCTTAGGGCTTACATATCTTTAGGCTACTCTTGCCTTAGCACCTTTCAATTTAACGTGCTACTGAGTTAGGGCTAGATTACTCTTTATATAGCTTTAGGCCCTAGCAATCTCTTTCTTATAGAACTACGTTCTATCTTTGCCTTAGACCCTCTTCTCTAGGTCTCTCTGGCCTTTTATTACCATTTCCTTTAGATCAGAAAAGAACTCTTCATTATCCACATCATTATCTAGGCCTATAGTTCCTTACAGCTCAGTCGCCCTTACAACTATGGTTCTTCTTAACCATTCTTAGGGTCGACCTCAGGGAATATTGAAGACTGTGTCTGGGGTAAGAGCAAATACCTTTCCTAGGGATGTCCGCATTCTTAGGCAACCTCTTGCAAAGTGGCCTTTCTTACCACAACTGCTTTGCCCTGCTCGACACTCCCATGTGCCATGGCTCTTTCCACCACATTGACATCTCTGCTCTCCAATCTGACTATTCCTTGATCAGTCCCTTGTCTGAACTATCGCCTCTTTCTCTTGCTATTGGCTTTACAACTTGAGCTACCTCCCAAAGTGCTCTTAGCCAATGCCTTTCTATTCTCAACACATAGAGGATTCTGTTCTTTGCTTCTCAGGCATACTTCTACCAAACTTTGAATATCAGTACTCAGCTTTGGACTTGGACTCCGTCTTTGCTAAGGGAAAGCTAAGTTTAGTCTGTATACTAGAGGCTACCTGAGAAAACCATTATAAAATAATTTCTCTAGGTGAGTTTATCAACTAGTGAAGCTTCCTCACCTTAACTTCTTCTTTGGCATTCATCTTCCCAAAGAGATACTACATTGTACTCATATCTCATGGCTCATTACTTTCCTTAGGCTAGGTCTAACTGCGACCTCGGGATCTAACTGCGATCAACCGTTAGCCTCTTCAGAATCTAACTGCGACTCTGAAGCTATTAGGATCTAACTGCGATCCTGGAGCCATGCTAGGATCTAACTATGACCCTCCAGAATCTAACTGCGATTCTGTTGTACTGTATATCTCCCGAAGATTTTAAACCAACAGACTAAGTTATAAGGTTAACTGCTTCCACCTGTTGATAACTCCATAAATAAACATTTTAAAAATTTATAGCCTCATAGCATTTACTCAGACTTTACTTATTTCCTCTTTTACTCAGGAGTTCCTTCTTATCTTTCACCCTGTGCTCTAACTGCGAGCCATTTGAACTATGCTCTAACTGTGAGCATTCTGTACCAGATCCAACTCTTATCTGAAGAGTGATCTATACTTATCTGAATCTAGCTCTATCTGAGAGCCATCTGTTTCAGATCCAACTCTTATCTGAAGAGTGATCTAGAAACAATCTCTTTACTATTATCTGTTACTCGTTCTGTACATCATTCATTTTAATAGAAATAGCCCTGAGTACTGTATTCACAAGCCTATAGAAATACCTGAGTAACCTTAATCATATCTGAGTAATCTCAATCATATATGAATATCATATCATAACCTATCGTCCCATAAACTGAGACCATCTATCATCCTCAATACATTCATATCATCCTCATATCATATGGTATGGGAGCAACATACTTTCTCATAACTTTCTCATCTCATATATGTACTCCTATATACTCTACCCTGCATGCATTGCAAAAAGGGAGTATCCATTCATCATAGCATACTCTAACATGCATGTCATCCTTTGACAACTGCAAGGAGATGCAACTATCACAACTTATGGCAACATAAGCCATTTCATCATCATCATATTTTGCTCAACCATCCATTAGATATCGTAACAATCTAAGTAAGCCTCAAAACATATTTCCTTTATCATATTATTCGTCAGATCATCATCTGATCATACTATCAATCGCATTATCTGTCAGATTATCAATCACATGATCAGGATCTAACGAGCACATCTGTCTATCTTACTTAGGTTGCCATACTACCCTTTTACCAAGGTATAGACTCAACCCTTCATTACTTTATCTTACATAAGGAATAGGGGAGTCACTTTATCTCTTAACCTGTGGCTACCTCTTTACTATCTCTCAACTTCTTCTATCTTTCCATTAGTCCCTATCAGTCCTGGTCTATTCTTGACTGGACTATGGTTCCTTATTGGTCTTTCTCTTTATCTTAGCGAACTTGAGTCGCATGGATCTCGTTCATCATCTTTTACTACTACTTCTATTCTCTAGAGTATTCTCCCCTAGGTCTATTACTTCTCCGTGATGGAATCCCTCTGCTCAGGGAACATTGAGCTCTTTATCTATTACCCATCACGTTTTTAACATTAGGCCATGTGCTAGGATCATTCCTGGGCAAATCTCATCCTAGCTTTTAGGTCTTCTATTCAGATTAGCTGAATAAAACCCCTGTACGTAGATCTACTCTTAGTTACCACATAGAGAATCTACTTTTCACATTGTCTTAAACCGATCTTTCGTACCTCAGTACCTTTGTACTGTCTGGCTTACCATATGCTATACCAATCCTCCAGCTGATGGACTTCAGCAATGGTTGGTATCTTCGTTATCATATGGCCTCTGCTATCTTTTGTTGCGACCTGAGAACTGCATAGTCGCAACTCACATGCTCTACGACTTTTAGTCACAACCGTAGCACACTACTCGTCACGACCTGGCATCTCTGCGTCCTTTAGTCGCAAACTATAACATCGCTACCTGAACTCCTTTGTACACTGGTCGCGTACTGCAATATTACTCATCGCGACCTGAGGTCTTCTCATGTCGCAACATCAACTTATCTGTATATATTAGTCGCGACATAAGACTCCTCTTCTCTACTTCCTACTTTTAAAACATATAGTCATACTCATCCTCATACAACGGCAACATACTAGGTATAGGGTAGCTCAATAGTGTGCATACTGGACAATACAATCCAATCTCATACAGGATTTATCTGTTCATTAGCCAGTGGAAACAGAACACAAATAAACTCATACCTTAGTTTGGCACAGGAGACTTTCTTATCTCGTTGCCAGTCAGGGTATATATTCTTCCTTAAGTCGGGTATCTTTCGCCAGTTGTGGACACTCCCTGGCATAATGTCCATACTTTCCACACCTATAGCATAACCCTTGTCCTACTGGACAAGGCCTCATACCATGGTCTCGACCACAGTTCCTACATTCATTAGGCCTTGGTTGCCTACTAACTTCTCTTGGCCCACTACCTGGCCTACTTCCTTGCTTCTTATTAACTTTTAACCCATATGCTGGCCCATTTCTCTTCTTACTGTTCCTTCTCAAGGAACATGGTGGCATCACTTTCAGTGGTACTGATGGAGTAGGCTCACTCTTTTCTGGTTATTGCACATTCTTTTCTAGCTTGTAAACTGCAAGCTGGGTCTTTCTTTCAGTGGGACATTCTAAAACCTTAAAGATTTTCTCTAACTGGCTTACCCAATCCTCAGCTACTTGAGTGTCAAAAGTCCCTTCAAACATGGGCGGATTAAACTTATGGAATCGTTCCATCTATGTTTGCAGACTTCCCTGGTTATTGTTATTTCCTATAGACCCCTGATGTCTATTCATTCCAGTCTGCCCATAATATGGCTGAGGTTCAGGTTCTATATCATTTTCTGGTACTACCTCCTTCCCAGACTGCTGTAATCTTGCAACCGCAGCAGCAACCGCCGTAGTGATGGCAGAATCTCGCTCTTGATCTTTGTGATCCTGGGTTACCCGCATCTCATCGTGACTTATGATTTAACTTGTTGTAACTTGGATATCTGGCATCCTCACTATAGTATCTGGTCACAACACGATACCTCGAGCTACTCTTGCAGCTTCCTTAGTCGTGAACTGATCAGCTTCTGTCTCTATCCATAGAGGAAACTGCTTCTTAAACATTATTCTGCTTAGTCCATCCATATTGTGTTAATAAACACGAGACCTCGACTGTATCGGCTGAGTAAGATTAGCCCATCATAATCATATCCTTCGTAAGACTATAAAGCTCGGGGTCCAGCCTCATTCATCTGGCTGTCACTGTCTTCTGTCTAAACCTTTCCAAGCAGTGAACACCATCCCTATATCATACTCTAGGGAGAGGACCACTCAAACTTCTCATTTGTTTAAGGAATCAAACTAACTAAACCAGAGCATCACTGAGCCAGAACCTTCTGTTCTGTGCCAGAATCTTATGCTCGGAGCCAGAACCTTTTGTTCTGTGCTATCCTTATTCTGTACTAACACCATAAATTATCTGTTCAGAGCATTTCCTAAGCCAGAATCCTTTGCTCTGATACCAAAATGAAACATCCTTACTTCCGTATGTCTTAGGGACCATTCAGTAGCATTTAGAACCACTTTCAAGGTCATTGAAGTCCAATTTCTCAATCTGGAGTTTTACTCTTATCGAGTACTGTTCACTGTGTAAATTCCAGATGAGTGACCTGACTTCGAAAAATCATAACTAATTCTAGAAAAATATAAATGAAGTGGTTCCAATTTATAAATGAAGCTAACTCAATTATATTTCAGGAAAAAATAACTCGTTGACCATTAGTTGACCAAGTCAACGTCAGTCAACGTGTCAACGTTACTGTTCATCCCACGTTTTTCTCCCTGAATCCAGCATTCTGGTCCTAATTTGATAATTTATATCTTCTTGTGTAGACATCCAAATGAGTCATACTATATATCAAATTGAAGCTTGGTATGTCTACTATTTACCTTAAAAATTTCATACATTTATTCATCCATTTACTATTTTTAATCATTTATCAAATATGACCTTATCACCACGTATTACTGTTCACAGTGGTAATTTCCAGCATTTCTACTTTGCATACATATATATACATCCATCATACATCAGTCAAACATGCCATACAACAATTATTATTAATTAATAAATTGTTTTACATCTGGCCATGCACATAAATTCTCATATCTCTATTGCATCTTTTCCTGCCTGAGGTCCGGTAGCATAACCGCTACGCTTCATCTGTACAAAGAACTGAACCGTACTGATTCGGTAATCCCCTCATGAGAACTACCATTCTACGTAGTACCCAGGAAAGACTAGATGAACCGGCTAGGTCCACTCACTTCTAGCCTCCTTAGACAGCACTACGTACACAGTACTTATCATATACTGATGTTCAGTCTTTACTTCGGCAGCATAACGGCGTCTCTTAAAATTCTCAGAATTCATTTTGACATAACCTCCCCTGTAATGGTTTACTTATTGGGATGAGATTCGGGGGAATCTCAGTAGCAACAATCATAACAATATATGTAATGCAGAGTGACAGTGCTTGCTTGTGATTGTGTACAGATAAGTATGCTGCGTGCTTCCATGCTTAATAACATATGATCATAGCATTACAGCAGAGCTTCAGACATAACATATAAGACAACAATCCAACCAAACAATAGCACAATAAATCACAAAGCCATTACATAAAAGCTAGGATTAGTTACTACCTCAAAGGCTCAGCAGAGCTCTACTATCTCTATTCTGCTTCCAGCTCCGCCAGAACTTCCTTTCTTTCTTTCTTCCTCTCACTTTCTCTCTCTAGCACCTCCTCCTCTCTCTAAAATTGCTTGAGCCGTGATGCATATGAATGAATGGGGGGTATTTATAACCTCCTCCAATGGCATTTCTGTAATTATCATGAACTTTGATCCTGCGGTCCTGGTTTTTCCAAGATTTTCCTATTTTCTTTAATTCCTCCTTTACTGCATCATGCATGACATCATAGGGACACCTCACCAGGACACCTCAGCGCCACATTTTCCACATGCTAAAATTCCTGGACACCTCAGCAGCTGACTCAGCAGGCTGACTCACCGGTCCAGTATCTTGCCTCGTAGTACGTGTCCTAAACTTTTTCTTCTGCCTTTAAGATTGCGCCATGTGGCACCTGGAAGGGACCTTTCACGCCTTCCAATGATATCCAGATAAATCCAGGACTTTATCTGATCACCTCCTCGGTTATCGTGCCGACCGAGTAACTTTACTTTATTGAAACAGCATCAAAATAATATTTTAATACCACTTTTTCCCACATACTTCATAGGCTACGTTTTTGGGCTCTGGGAATGTTGTCTTGGATCCTGATCAAGCTCAAGTACTCTGATGGTTCGATTCCCAAGAAACAGCCCTTGGCAAATTACCAAAATACCCTTGGGTGCCCTTTCTTGCACTATTTTAACCCTAAGGGTAAAATTGTCATTTTACACCCTTCTGTACTCTGTCAGGGTATATACTGACTCTCAGTAACTTTATCTGTATGTACCTTGGCTCCTGGGCCTGTTCAGAATTACCAAAATGCCCTTCATTCATCTGTTACCCTTTTGTACAACACAGGGGCATTTTCGTAATTTCGCACTTTTCCGGGGTTCTGCCGGACACTGGCCCACCTATCAGTCCAAGGGTCTTACTGGGCCTCTGTTGGCGCCATTATTGGGCCTTTCTGGGTCCAATATCCTCATGGCACGTATTACGAGGAATCTTCCCCCGTTAATAATTATTGAATATTTTATCTATTATTCACCGTTTATACACCTATCCGGACACCGGCTCCTTCTGTCCGAAACACTAGCCTGCGGTGTTCAGGCATCCCTGTGAGTCATATCAGTCATCTGACTGAGATCATCCGAACTCATTCAGTCCCTTTTTAAATACCGATAAATCTCCCTATCGGATACCCGGAGGCCTCACACTCCCGTCTGGATTTTCTAATTTGCGAATAACTTTTTCTACAGGCCTCCTATCGGTATTCTGTCAGTTTCCCGACATCCGTCCCATAAGGACGTATCATCCTGTATTTTCTCACCTAGATCTGAATTCTAGGATATCCGGTATGAATTTTTATAACTTTTGGACGATCAGTCCATTTCTGGCTATCTGGAGTCTTCAAAAATTCCTGTATTAAGCCAGATTACCGAGCGTCACTTGCTCTCTCTACCGGTGAAATCTGGGAATGAAATGCTTTCGGACAGTCCAAACCACTTTCGGCCTGACTTTCTTTAATTACAATTTAGCCCAAGGAACTTTTCTTCTTTTCATTTAAATCCCTTTTTACTTGGCTAAAATTACACTTAAGGGCCCCACATTTTTGTCTACTTTCCTTTTTGGCCTTGAAACTTTCCATAATTGCACTTAAGTCCTTTCATTTCCTTTACTAGGTCTAGGGGCATTATTGTCTTTTCATATTTTACCAGAGTATCCTCTGGCCCTGGTCAACTATCCAGATACCCCTTCTTGACTGTCTAACCTTAGCCAAATGACCAAAATACCCTTTACTCATTCTTCAGTTATTCTATAACATAAGGGCATTTTCGTCATTTTGCACATTTTTTCCGGACACCGGCCCCTCTTACCCCTGAACTGATATTATGGGCTTGGGCCTTCCCTGGTGTCACTGTGGGCCTTAACAACCACTATATGGCCTCTGGCCATAGTCCGATCATCTCTATTCGGACTGTCTTTCCTTTACCGATTATAACTGTAAATTCCCATCTTCAGGAATTTTTACAGAAAAATCGGGACCTCAAATCAAAATTCTGTGACTCCTCATTCAATCCGGAATCCTTTTCTCTATCTCCCGGTATTTTCAGATATTTTATCCGGACCGGGCTGTTTTGGCCTGAAAAAGCACTCACGCGCACACTTTTCCAAAATGACCATTTTACCCCTGGTCATATTTCTAATTCTTTCATACACATAGAGACCTCATATGCACATTTCACAGTTCAGTGAAATGATCAGCATAATTTTTTCTATTTTCTGGCAAAATATGGTACTCATCGGCTATCAGACCGATCTTTCCCATAATTACGATTATGCCCTTGATTTCTCCTTTTGGCATCTCTAGGCCTAAAAATTAGGGTGTTACACCTCCGGTCTATCTCTAACCGGGTAAGTATCTCTTTTGGACCTTCACCACTCTTGGCCCATACGCTTGGCACCACTTTAGCCACTAGTCGCGACCTCATCATCACCTTGTCGCGACATAACATCTTTTGGTTCATTAGTTGCGACCATAACATCCTTTAGTGGAGACCATAACAATCTTTCGTCGTGACCACATCACTTTTTAGTGACAACCAGGCTTATTCTACTCATTAGTCGCGACACCACATACATATCCGTCACGACCAAACCTCTCTGCCAATATTAGTCGCGACCATAATACACTATCGTCGCGACCAAAGTCTCTATCATCGCGACCTAACTGGTCAACTCTTGAACCTTCGACCTTTACATCATCCCCAAATGGCCATTTACCCCTTGGGACTTCCACTGTTTACACATAAGTCCCCGTACCTTTACTTACTCGCAGCTCAGTCCCTGAAACTCTTCACATTCCTCTAGGACTTCTGCTAAAAAGGGGTCTAGTAGCCTCTTAATCTTAGGCTATCTCTGCATCTCTAGGCCTGAAAATTGGGATGTTACAGCTGTCAACCCTAATTATCCAGCTGAGCAGTGAAGAGCCTCTGTGTCAATCCGAAGAAGTATTTGTAGACATATCCTCTTATCATGTAATTAAATATTTTGAGAACACATGTATTATTTTTCTAGAAGTTTAGATGTTCTACCTAACTTATAGATAAGATACTGGTTGTTTTGAAAATGTCTGTAAATGATTTGAAACATTCACAGTCCATTGTAGGGTCTTCAGGAGGTCAGTTATACAAAGACGATCCTGCCGAAATTCCTACAGATGACTTGTGTTTTGATTTAAATGTAATTTATAATATGATTATTATTCTGAACATTTTAGTTAAAGATGAAGGCTTAAGGAATGTGAATTTATTCATATTCTGTGCCGGTCACGGCTCAAATTTTGGGACGTGACAGTCCATAAATCTAAGAAATAGTGAGAATTTTTTATCTCTCTCCATATGTCTCTCAATTCAAAAATCTAGGATTTGAATTGATGTCCTTTCATTGAGTCCTCTTATGGAAATTGGTTGTTTGAATCGAGCAGAAAGCTGGGATAGTAAAAGCTAGCAGTGGATCCTATAACATCCTTACTTTCGTACGTCTTAGGGACCATTCGGTAGCATTTATAACAACTTACATGACCCTTGAAGTCTATTACCTAAATCTGGAATTTTTACTCTTGGTGAGTTACTATTCATATGGTATTCTAGATTAGGCGATGAACATCAAAAAATCATAATTAATTCTAAAAAACTTGAAATGAAGTGGTTCAAAATTCTACTCAAAGCTAACATCTGAAAGTTTAAGGGAAAAATAAGTTCCTAACCAAATACTTAGCCAATTAATACAGTTTAATCATTAAATATTACTGCTCATTTGGTCAAAAATTCTGAAGATAGATTCTGGTCCCTGACTTTGAAAAATTTGTTCTCTTTGTACAGATATCAAAATAAGGTGTTCTTAGTGTCAAAATGAAGCTTGATATGTTAAATCAATTTCTATAAAATTTTATGCATTTATCCCATCATTTACTATTTTTCATTATATCATAAACATTATTGCTTAAACTGGTCATACAGCATCATTACTTGCAACAACTCTTCACATAACATCATATAACATTCATAAACCTGTTGGAATTGGGATTACACGAAGGGGTGAGATTTCTAGGGAAATCTCAATAGCAAACGGTACCAAATAATGCATGTATTAATGTAAATACTTGTGCTTGCTTGTGAAAGTGTTAATATTGTGCAATGTGCATTTTTCAATGTATCATATGAAATACAATTGGCCAGAGTAATCATAGAAATAGAGCTTCAATCATATACACATATGCAACACAATTTAACATAGCCATAGTACAACCAAGCATACATTGAATACATACAAGTTTAGGATAAGTTTACTACCTTATTGCTTTTCTTCCTTTCACTTTAACTTTGCTTCTTCCTTCTTACTTTTCCTTGATGTGTGGTTGCCTCTTTCATATCCCTAATTTTCTTATCTGGTATGTATGTACAGTCTGTACACAATATATATGAGATTTTCTAAGGAAAATGTTGCAAATTAAGGAAAGAAAGGGATTGAATTGAAAATGATAGAAAGTTCAATGACCTAAGTTAAACTTATAAAAGTTTTAGGGCCAAAATAGAATGTAGACATAAATGTTGGCCATTATGTGTAATTTCAAAAAGTTTAAGGGCCTAAATATAATTTAAGAAAAGTTCAAGGGGCAAAAGTGTAATTATGAAGAAATTGAGCCGAAAAATTCCTAAAAATGGCCTGAAACATATTAGTCTCAAATTTTACCAGTAGATAGAGAAAATTATTCAGGTTAGTTTGACGCAACACATAATTTTGATTTGAGGTCCCGAAAAATTGATATAAATTTTTGAAGTTAGGAAAAATTATTACAATATTTTTCGGACTTCAAAATAAGATGAAGCCTTACAGTAAATTCCTATAATTAATATGAGAATTTATAAAACTGACAAGATCAGAAAAGGAATCCTGTAGAATTTTTAATGGGATTTACGGTGGAATAAAATACCAAATAAATACCTTGGGGAGAGGGTTCTTAGAATTTGTGCCATAAAGGTAGTGGACCTATACAAAGGCCCAAAATGGTGTCCCAGAGGCCCAATAAGGTACTTAAGCAGTTATGTGGGCCAGTGTCCAGATGAACCCCAAAAAAGTGCAAAATTACAAAAATGCCCTCCATTCATCTCTTGCAATTATATCTCTGAGAGGCCAAAATGCCAAGGTGAGTATAGGAATGAATCTTCATAGTCAGTATATGCCCTGATAAGGTATAAAGAGGTGTGAAATGACAATTTTGCCCTTAGGGTTAATATAGTACAATGAATGGCACCAAGGGTATTTTGGTTATTTTTTAAGGGATGGATAGCAGATAAATACTCAGTATAACAATGTCAATGGTAGGAGAAACCAAGAAATTGGTTTTCAAGATAGAATACATATTCTGGAATGTTATAAAAATCAGGAACATAAAATAGTCTGGTTTTTCTGAAATTGACCCAATCAGTACCGGACTGAACTAAAATTTTTCCTATCAGTATTTCCCACTTTTCTTGCTCCAAACATTGCCTTGATGATGTCATGGGGATGATGTCATTAATGAGGCTTTTAGGGCAAGCTTCTTACAAGGTGGATTATGGACCATTAGATCAAATAGTAACCAAAGTAATCTTGGCCTTCCATTTCTACCAAATTTTTCTATAAATACCCCCCCAAATTAGACTTGTTTGGCAGCTTAGACACCTTGGGGAACCTCTTGCAAAATTTTTATTGAAGCTAGAAAGAAGCAAGCAACTTGGAAGAACAAGGTAACTAGTCCCCTTGATCTTAGACTTTATTCTAGCAAGTTTGCTCTTAGTTTTAGGAGGTTTTTGGGACATATTTCTCTTGGTGGTGCTGCTGGATATTCTGTTTTCATATGAAAGGAATATGAGTTTTATGTTATAGATAGTTTAGACAGGCTTAAACAAGCTAGAATCAAGTTGTACTAGCTTGGAAATTCAAGTATGCATGTGAATGGAATATTGTGTTCTTGGCTATTATTGTATGAAACACTATTCATATGTTAGAATTTCATAATTTTGATGCTTCCAATGTGTTTGAAATGGAAAATTGCGTGGGGATAAAGTAGAGAAACAAGTAGTGGAAGCATTGGAATCAAAATGAGAATTTTTGGAAAATGTAGGAGACATTTCGGTTCTGTACAGAAGCCAAGGATCTGAATTGATTTTGGAAATTCTGATTTCATATTTGGATTCTACATGAAAAATTATGTGAAAATGAACCATGAGAATTTATTTTGTAAGGATGTAAGCATAAGTCATAAATTAGACAAAGAAGGGAATATAGTAAGAACTTAGTCTTGGAATTTGTTTTGGAGTTGAATGGTAACTTGATGTTACTTTGTAATGGCTAGGTTTTGACATTTGTGAAAGGAGAAGATCATTTCAAGAAGAGAGTAAACAAGGATATCTAAGAGGTAGTAAGAATACCTAACTATAATCTTATGTTTATTTGATTATGTGCTTGCTTGTTAGTTATGATTCTTGGTTGAGCTTAAGATGATACTTTGATGATTATGATAAAGTATGAATGATTGCAACTCCTTGCAATGAATGTCATGACAATATGCATGTTAGATTTTGATTATGTATGTTTACAAAGTCGCTCCCATATCATGATAACATGTTAGGCATTTAATCAAGCATGCATGTTATTATAGTTTGTATGACTTGTTATTGTGATTTCCATGAAATCTCATTCTTTCCACATACATAATGTAATATCCCTAATTTTCTGTACTGGATATTATGTACAGTTTGTACGTAATATATGTGAGATTTTCTAGGAAATTTGTGGTCATTCATGTAAACAAAGGGATTAAATTGAAAAAGAAAGAAAATGCAAGGACTTAAGTAAAATTACAAAAGCTTTAAGGCCAAAAGAGAAAGTAGACAAAAATGTGGGGTCTTTAAGTGTAATTTTAACCAAATTTGAGGGACTTCATTGAAAAGAAGAAAAGTTTCCAGGGGCCAAATGGTAATTAAAGAAAGTTGAGCCAGAAGTGGTTTAGACTGCCCGAAAGCATTTCAGTCCCAAATTCCACCAGTAGATAGAGGAATTGATGCAGGATAATCTGGCTTAATACAGAAATTTTATTAAAGTTCCAGATAGCTGAAATTTATTTGATAGTGAAAAAGTTATCCAAAATTTTTATCAGATCTCGTGGACCTCATATATAAGTACAAAGTTACAGGATGATGCGTCCTGTGAAGACAGAGGTCAGGAAACTGACAGAATCCTGAAATGAGTTCTGTAGGAAAAGTTATTCACTTTTTAGTGAATTTAGACGGGAGTTTGTGAGTAGGGAGATTTAGCAGTAAATAAATTGGGAATAAATGAGCCCAGATGACTTAACTCAGAGACCCAAAAGAACAAGTGGCGTCAAGAAGGCCCAATAAAATCATTAGACTGATAGGTAGGCCAGTGTCGGGAGGAACATCGGAAAAGTGCGAAATTGCAAAAATACCCCTGTGTTGTCCTAAGGAGTAATAGGTGAATGAAAGGCATTCTGGTCATTTTAGATAGGCCAAAATGCCAGGGCAGGTACAAGAAGGGTTAGTCCAAGTCAGTATATGCCCTGACAGGGTACAAAGAGGTGTGAAATGATGATTATGCCCTTAGGGTTAATGTAGTGCAAGAAAGGGCACCAAGGGTATTTTGGTCTTTTCCAAGAGATCTGTAATTAAGTTTAGATCCAGTATAAGAATATCAATGATAAAAAGAATCTGGATACTGGATTTAAGGTCAGAAAATATATTATGGAATCTCAGAAAAATTAGATTTAGAAAACAGTTTGGTTTTTGGGGAATCGGACTGAGCTGGTACTAGATTGAACTAGAATTTTCCAGAGGCTTCTTGTCCCTTCAATTTCGCCATGTGCATGATTAGGTGTCCCTTGAGGTGTCCCTTTGATGATGTCATGAAGGTGATGTCATAATTAAGAAAGAAAAGAAAATCCAAGATTAAATCTTAGCCATTGGATCACATAGTGCACAAAATGATCTTGGCCTTCCATTTCCACTCAAGTTTGCCTATAAATACCCCCCCAAACCAGATTCATTTCGGCACTTGAGGAAACCTTGGGGAAACTCTTGCAAAATTTCCATTCAAGCCAAAAAGAAGCAAGCACCTTGGAAGAACTAACAAGGTAATTAGTCCCCTTGATCCTAGACTTTGTTCTAGTGAATTTGCTCTTGGTTTTAAGGGGTTTTTGGGGCATATTTCTCTTGAGGGTGCTGCTGGATATTCTGTTTGGATGTGAAAGTAATATGAGTTTTATGTTATGGATAGTTTAGACAAGCTTAAACAAGCTAGAATCAAGTGGTAATAGCTTGGAAATCAAAGGATGAATGTGAATGGAAGATTGTGTTCTGTTTGGACTGTACGAATCACTGTTCATATATTGGAATTTCATGATTTTGATGCTTCCAATGAGTTTAAAATGGAAAATTGTGTGGGGTTATAGTAGAGAAACAAGTATTGGAAGCATTGAAATCAAAATGAGAATTTTTGGAAAACAATTGTAGCTTTTTGGTTCTGTACAGTAGGTTATGACGCAATTGGAGTTTGGAAATTCTGAATGCATATTTGAATTCTACATGAAAAATTATGTGGAAGTGAACCATGAGAATTTATTTTAGAAGGATGGAAGCATAAGTCATAAATTAAAGAAAGAATGGAACTTAGTGGAAACCTAGTCTTGGACTTGTGTTGGAATTAAATTGTAACTTGATGTTACTTTGTAATGGCTAGGTTTTGACATTGTGAGAAGGGAAGACCACTCCAAGAAAGAATTAAAAAGGACATCTAAGAGGTAGCAAGAATACCTAACTATAATCTTATGCTTGTTTGATTGTATGTTTGCTTATTATGTATGATTATTGGTTGAGTATAAGATGATTTTATGATGATGATGATGAGATATGAATGGTTGCAACTCCTTGCAATAAATGTCATGACAATATGCATGTTAGAAGTTGCTTATGTATATCCATGAAGTAGCTCCCATGTCATTATAACATGTTAAGCATTTAATCAAGCATGCATGCTATTATAGTTTGTATGACTTGCTATTGAGATTTTCATGAAATCTCATTCTTTCCATGTATATAACCATGCTCTAGGTGCTGGAACTTCTCAAGGCAAAAGGTTAAATGTGGATGATTAGTTTGTATATGACTTAAAGTTGGGTACTTAGCTTGAGAAGATGATATTTTGATGTGCATGATGTATGACAGTAAGAATCCAGTCTGAGGCAGTACACTTCTAATGCTAGTTTTTATAAGTTATCCAATGTATTTTCATGTGAATTTTTGCATGAACAAATTTAAGATTTATATATTTAAATTGACACCAAGAACGCCTCAAGTGGTTAAAAATTCGAATTGTTATGATTTTTCAAAGTCGGGATTAAAATCTGGATCAAGATAAAACTAGTACCTAGAGGCAGTGAGGTTCATACACAAATTTCAAATAGTAAAAGAACAATTTTTTCCATGAAATTTTATGAGCTTAAAGTACACATATGGAGCTTTAAATCCATATGTAACATGACTCAGTTGGATAAGTACACAAGGAGAAATGAATTTTTGAAAATAAGGTAAAGAAACTGGAACCTCCAGACTTACCAAATGAACAGTATTTTTCAAAGATTAAACTGATTTCATTTGGATAAGGAAACCTCCGTTTCATATTTTTCCTTCAAAGTTTAATGAAATATATTTTATTGGAAATTGGAAGTACCTCATTTTGATTTTTCTAGATTTAATTATGGATTTTCAAAGTTCATGATGTAATCTGGATTTACCACATGTACAATAACATGAACAGTACCCGATAACCTAATTCTTGTAAATTGATGTTTCTAAGCTACAATGGTGTTCATTTAGTATAAGATGCTTTTAAATAAGTATATGTAAGGATGAAATTAAGGATACGACACATAACCATGCTATAGGTACTGAAACTTCTCAAGGAAAAAGGGTAAATGTGGATGGTTGAATTTGTATATGAATTAAAGTTGAGTACTTGACCTTAGAAGATGATATTGTGATGTGCATGATGTATGATACTATGAATCCATCCTGAGGCAGTATACTTTTGACGATAGTTTTCACAACTTATCCAACATATTTTGACATGAAATTTTTCATGAAAATATTTAAGATCCATAGCTTTAAATGGACACCAAGAACGCCTCAATTAGTTAAGTATTCGATTTGTTATGATTTTTCAAAATTGAAAATAAAATCTAGAACAAGATAAAATGAGCAACCAGAGGCTGTGAGGTTCATGCGCGAATTTCAAATAGTAAAAGAACGAGTTTTTTCACAAAATTTTATGAGCTTAAAGTACATATATGGAGCTTTAAATCCATATATAACATGTCTTATTTGGATAAGTGAACAAAGAGAAATGAATTTTTGAAAATAAGGAAAAGAAACTGGAACTTCCAGACTTACCAAATAAATAGTATTTTTCAACAAATAAACTGATTTCATTTGGGTAAGGAAACACCAATTTCATATTTTTCCTTCAAATTTCAATGAAAGAGCTTTCATTATAAATTGGAACCACCTGATTTCGATTTTTCTACATTTAAATATGAATTTTCAAAGTTCTGGCTGTATTTTGGATTACCAAATGAACAGTAGCCATGAACAGTACCGATGCCTTTTTTCTTGAAAATTCATGTTTCTAAGCTAAAGGTAATAAATTGGTATAAGTTACCCCAATTGAGTATATCTAAGGGTAAAATTAAGGATACAACAACCTCTTTATTATATCTTAACTTCTTCTATTTATCTATTAGTCTCAGTCTATTCTTGACCGGACTGTGGTTCCTTATTGGTCTTTCTCTTTATCCTAGCGAACTTGAGTCGCATAGATCTCATTCATCATCTCTTACTATAACTTTTGTTCTCTAGGGTACTCTACCCTAGGTCTACTACCTCTTCGTGATGGAATCCATCTGCTTAGGGAACATTATCTCTTTATCTATTAACCATCATGTCTCTAGCCTTAGGCCATGTGCTAGGATCATTCCTAGGCAAATCTCATTCTAGCTATCTCATCTTAACTCATCATTATTATCATATCTGGCCTCTGTGTATTTTCGTCATGACCTGAGCACTGCCTAGCCGCGACTCACATGCTCTGTGACTTTTAGTTGCGACCATCGCACTCTACTCGTCACGACTTGACATCTCTGAGTCCTTTAGTCACAACCTAACTCTTATACTGTCGCGACCTGGACTCCTTTGTGCACACTAGTTGAGTACTACAATATTACTCATCGCGACCATAGGTCTTCTCACGTCACAACCTTAACTCTTGCTAACATATTAGTCATGACATAAGACCCTTCTCGTCGCAACCTCAATTCTCTATGACTACTAGTCGTGACATACACGCCTTAATGTCGCGTCTTGGACATATCATCATCATCGCTGTTGTGTCTGGTCATAGAATGATACCTCGAGCTACTATCGTAGCTTCCCTTGACCTTATATTGGTCAACTTTCGTCTCTATTAATAGAGAAAATTGCTCCTTCGACGTAGCGATGAAGAGGATCTTGAAATATTTAAAGTGCGCAACTATTCATTGTGTTATCAAGGAAGCAATCTGCACCTAGTCGGATATTCTAATGCTAATGTAGGCGATGATAAAGAAGAACGAAGATCAACTTTAGGATACACCTTCTTACTTAATAACGGCGCCATATATTGGAGTAGCAAGAAGCAAGCGTGCATTGCTTTACACTCTATGGAAGCTGAGTTTGTGGCATGTACTGCAATAGCGCAAAAGGTTGTTTGGCTAAAGAGATTTATCGAACACCTAGGATTTGGAAACAAGAGTACCAATCAGGTGTTGATACACTGTGACAATAATGCAGCCATAACCTACATCAAAGACCCTAAGTATCACAGCAGACCAAACCCATTGATCTCAAGTATAACTTTGTGAGGGATTATATAGCAGAGAAAATTGTAACTATACAACACATTTTAACTAAATGTATGGTTGCAGACCCCCTGACTAAGCCAATATGCAAAGAAACATTTGAGAAATATATAAAAGTCATTGGCATGTGTATAATGTAAAATTATATACTGTATGTAATATCTTATTTTCATTAATAATATCATGTCATTTATTATTACTTATATGTCTGGGTAAAAGTATACAATGTCTAGTATGTTGTACAGGTTTAAAAGGTTTGCTCTCTTACACGAGCAATCGCCTTTGATGCTAGAGAAGCGTTCAAAGATGAGACATGTGTTCACTAGTAAAGTAGAAAGAGTGCTGATATGGTTGAGAAGAAACACAATAAACAATAAATGTTGCCTTGGTTTAAAAAGTGCAGTAAGTCGAGATGATATCTGTGAGTATGGATATGGATTGAACTATGAATACCTACATCCATGAAACCTGTAGCCAGATAACAAATTCTTCAAAATTGGCGTAATATTATGTGAACAAAATTGAAGAGTTTGGATTTAGATAGTATGAGTGTCTAGACTTAAGTCTGTATGGTATGATTGATATAATCAAAATAATGTACACTCTTATAGGATAAGAGAAACAGCGTAATATATGATTCATACAACATGTACTAAAGAACCTCAAATGGAAAGCAAATGAATCAATCCCTGCTTTATTATTGTGTGAGTTTTAGAAAGGTATCACATTTCATTAATGTTCTTTGACTTTAACAGTATTATGAAGGTATGTTTTAGCGATTGCTACTTTAGTATATGTCATATGGTCAAATTATATATGAACCAAAGGTATTATGCTAGGAAAGTGGTTGATTCATATCAAAATGATATATGGGCAAAAGAAAGATTGCCAGAATATACACATTCATTCTGGTGTCTACGACCGATCCCTTGTGATTGTTAATTTCATAAGTGTGGATAATATGCATAAGTGAAGGCTATCTAAGTTATATGCTAACTCAAGAGAGATTAGATTAACCATGAGAAAAGTGTATATGGGTAAATCTAGGACATTCAATGCACTATAATATATTTTGTTTGAGCTGCACTAAAGGGTTATTTTGTGCTGGTCTCTGTCAAAAGGGATTTCTAGTACAAACGCCTGAATAGAGACGTCATGCCTACGCGGTCACAGCAAAGCACCTAGTATGAAAGAAGAAAGAAAGAAAATGAGATTGGAGCCACGACATCTAATCCACCAAGTGTGAGTAGGAGATGTTGGAAAATAGGATAGTCCACCCATAATGGATTAGGCCCAGATCTGAGGAGCAAATGTAGAGGGAACAATTTTATTTGAAAGGAGGAAAATGAGGGAGTGGGAAGTTACATAGGTATCCCACTCCTCCTATCATATACACACGTACATAAAATAGCAGTGTGTGAGGGTGATCAGATTCATATTTTCGTTGTGTGTGGCTCTTGCTCTGTAGACAAAAAGACAGTGCTCTTTTTCTCCTCCTCTGTTCTTCCTTCATTTTCTATAGTGCTTGTCAGTGTTCTTTCTTTTTTTGTGGTATTTATTGTGAAACGTACCAGAGTCTGAACAAGGTGCTCCGATTGTGTGTGGGTAATTCGGTGTACAAGAGAAAATCTAAAGTATGCCCAAAAACTTAGATCTTTGTATACAAATGAATCACCATCTTCAAACGAAAATTGTAGAATACCATTCATCTACAAGCTTGACTTAATGATGCAATGCTTTTTCTTCTCTCTTTTTTTCCAGTTTAATGCTCAGGTGCATTTAAAATTGACGAAGAATTGTTATGTCTCATCAAAAAATAATTGAGTTAAAAATTTATAAATAGCGTGTACTAACGGTCTCAAACAGACTAAATTTAAGAGATCAAAATCACATTTTTAAAACTAGATTGATTAAAACTATAATTTATTTAAATTTAAAGACTAAAAATTATATTAACATTTAAAATAAAAATGTTTTCTTTATATTTTGTGAAAAACTTACATGTCGCTGATGAGCATCTTGGATTGTCGTCGTCCAATCCATTAAAATAATAATTGCACCCAATAATATAGTATAGGGCACAAACCTACATTCTTCTCGAGGAGCCTTTTTATTGCAGACTTAGCAAATTGGCGATAAAACCATTGAAAACCTGAGTGAAAGTAAGATGGGTTTTTGGTTTGATTGATTTTTGATGCAGTAAAATAAGGGTGCAGTAAAGTAAATATTTTTATATTTTTGATTAAGTTGAAAACGAGTTGGTTTGTGAAAGAAATATGTTATGACAGACTCTTGATGATGAAAATATATCTATCCTTGATCTTAATTTGATATGGAAGTTTTGAAATCACTAAGTCTTAAACAAAACCTCAATCGATCGATTGAGTCCAGAGCATTAATATTTCTTAAACTCCTTTATCAAAGCTAGTTTAAAAAAATTCTTAATGAACTGTTAAAAACCACTTAGCGTGTAATTTAAATTAGATGATGAAAATGCCCTCAAATGATCGTC
Source organism: Leucaena leucocephala (assembly GCA_037074615.1). Classification (NCBI taxonomy): domain Eukaryota; kingdom Viridiplantae; phylum Streptophyta; class Magnoliopsida; order Fabales; family Fabaceae; genus Leucaena; species Leucaena leucocephala. The sequence goes on along the minus strand of CM073523.1, from coordinate 11,020,204 downwards.
GATCGACAAACCCTAGATTTCAAGCAATTGAATTAATTAGCAACGATCGTTGATAATAATCTAACTGTCTTAAAATTGGAACTGAAATATTATATTAAAAACCAGCATTCAAAGCATCCAAAGTCAATTATAATTGTCTAATCTGAGAATCATCAATTGACATTCAATCCCTTATTCACATAATGAAAACCCTAGATATAGCAGCATCAAAACATGAAAAAGGTGCAGATTAAAACAGAAAACTCCCTAGTGTAGTCCATGAGCTCAAAATATGAGATCCATCATCAAGAGACTAAGGATTTAGCCTCTCATGACTCCTACTATGCTGCAATCGCTACCTGGATACGATGCCATGAAGAAAGCAGAAAGGGTAATGGAAAGATGAATGATAGAGTTGATGTGTAGGTAGCAGAGAGAGTTGAGAGAAAGTTTGAGCACTGCTTCTTAGCCTAATCAGGTCAAAAATAAGCCTGCCCTGTATCTGCGGCTCCCCTCTCCTTTAATCATCAGGTTGACCTAATCAAAAACGCGCAGCTTCACGACTGTCTTCTTTGGTCGCGACCAGATCCATGTTTTGGTCACGACCTGTAAACACAGAGAAACTTCCTAGAAGAAATTAGGTCGCGACCTGTGGAGTCGCGACTAAAGACCACAGAAGCTGGTTCCTGATTTGATTCTTATTGTCATGTGTTTTCTTTTCTGCTCACATTACTCCTCCAAAATACCTGCAATTCAAAATCAAAGCTCACTGTAGAAGTCCAAACAACAAAAGATCAACATATATGCAGTTTGGAAGAGTTAATTTACCATTTTATCCTTTTATTAGCACATTGCCAAGCACAATCATGTATTACCACAAAAGCACAATTTGAGGCATAAAATGAATGGTAAAGTTGTTGCAAAATCCTTAAAAATGACACAGAAACCATACACAAATTGTGTCTTATTAATTCCCCCACGCTTGAACCTTTGTACTCCTGGACAAAGAAATAAATTACACTAAGCTAACGCTATTAAATCAGAGATAACAACATAATCCACAATGTAACCTGTAGACAATTAATTCATCATCTTTTGGAAATGCAAAAGTGATAATATGAGCAATGCTAAGTAATTAACTACCAAATGAAATCAACCTTAACCTTATGAGCACAATAGATTCTTTCTAAGGATGTAAGTGTTTAGCTCTCTATATCCTCTCATTGTTAGGGTTCTTTCACTCAAATTTAAGTTGAAAAATATCCTACCATATGCTTATAATAACTCTAAATATCAGCAACTATATAACATTTATGCAAAGAATCAAGAGGTCTTTTAGGGGTGAAATGATGGAGATAGGCCATGTGGAATGAAATATAAAGGGTAGAAAGTACTATATGCATTCAATAATGAATATGTAGCATGAATTCATGTCTTCATAGATGTACAAGTGGTAATTGTGCTAATAGGAGTTGCTAATAGTGCCTTCTTCATTTCTCTTTTCTTTTTCTTTTCATTTCTTTGTTTCTTTCTTCAATTTTTCTTGCACTACTTTTCTTTTTTGTGCAATATGCTCTTTTCTCTTCTTTTTATTTGGCATATTATACATAGAAGATGTAGCACAACATCACAATAATAATGAGTTTTTTTACATGAATAAAAAAATTATTTATTCGAAATGATGTTTATGCATATATGACTTTCTATCAAAATGATGGAAAGAAAAGTGATGGGTTCAAAGGGGGTGACTACGGATATAATATATAACGAGCTTGTGTTTGGGATAAACGGGTTTAGAAATGAATGCCTCTATCATATTCAATAACATAAATGTGCAAGTAATTCTCAACTCAGAGCCAAAATAAGTTCTAAAGGATATAAACAATTGAATAATCACTCAATCTAGAAATTAAGGCCGAGAATCCTTCCAACTAAGGTTTTCATCTAAATTGCTCGTAAGGTAAAGTCTCAAACAATGTTCATCATTCACTAGGCATTAAAACACTTATCACAAATGAAAACCTTTTTAAATGGTGATTTAAAAGTTCCAGAGTAATCACTCAGAATCATGTAATGATCCCAAATCTAGCAGTAAGAACTTAAGTGTTTCCAATTCAATTTCCAAGATATTTTAAAACAATTCAAGTGTGGAAATGGTTTCTATAAACACTTTATGCAAAAGGTTAAAAACCAGAGGGCAATGAATCATTTATAAAAGTACCTTAGCAGCTCAAAAGGAATCCTTCTATACAGTATTGCACAAAGTAAAGAGAAGGTAAATGGGTATTTTCATACTCAGGTCGCGACTGAACACAATGAAGGTCACACTGGTGGAAAATTGGCATTCTAAATCCCCATTTTTAAACCGGTCAATGCGGAGACGGTTTTAAAAAAATGAGCAGTGGCATTTTTGTAAATAAAATAAAATATTCACATCGTATTTACTCATGACCAATGTGGAAATATTTAGTCCGATTTAGATGTTTACTTTCTATAGCGGATATTATAGAGACCGATGTGGAAATATTTAGTCCGGTTTAGATGTTTACTTTCTACAGTGGATTTATATTGACCGATGTGGAAATATTTAGTTCGGTTTAGATGAACTCTGTCAGTATCCTTTCTCCTGCCATTTTATGTCAAGTCTTCTCAGACATGCGCAGTATTTCATCATGATCACCTTCTCCGATATCTGTTTTATATTCATTTCTTCTATTCTTTTATCTTAACTCTCCAATGGCTTCTTCCTCATCTACCCCTCCTTCTTCACCTCACAAAAGACAGAGACAGAATGTTGAAGACAAACATGTATCTTGTGATAACCCTTTAGTTCCTTCTCCTCCTCCACTGCTTCAGCAACTAGTGGAGTGCCTGGAGGAACTCATCCCGCTCTTCAATGCCCTGGAGCGCTCGGTGGAAGAACTGGCTCTGAAAGTGGAGAGGATGAATGAACGTTTCATTTCACTTCTTCGGTTCCCAACGTTTGTAGTCATTATGCTAGAAGGCCAATTGCGTTCTTCTATATTCTTATTGACCATGAACCATATATATATGTATACCATTCCTATGATCGATCTGTACATTTCGTCTCATCACTTTATCTCTGTTTTCTTTTCTTTTCATCTATCTGACTCCTCCAATTGGCTCTTCCTCATGCACGCCTCCTTCTCCGCCCCACAAAAGAAACAGAGATGACTTTGAAGACAAACATCCTGATCCTCACCCTTCTGTTCCTTCTCCTCCTCACCTGGTTATGACTCTGATGGAGCGCCTTGATGAACTCATACTGCGCTTCAATGGGCTGGAGGACTCCGTGGAAGAACTGAATCAGAAAGTTGACAGACTGAAAGCAAGTTTTAGAGATTTCTGCTCAGAAGTTTGCTGTCATCAACTCCGTGATAGCTTCTTTAATCCTGTTGATCTCACCCAATCTGATGACTCCCAAAACTCCGAGTCGGATGAGTAGTGAAAGTTTGCAACTTTTATATATTCGGATATATATTTTTTGTGTGTAAAAGTTGATGACATAGTGGTCTATCACTTTAAAAAAACTGATATATTTTACACCGGTTTATATATAGTGGCCAGTGTAAAATATACTCTCTCCACCGTCTATATATATATCCACACCAGTGTAACATTTTGTCCGGTGTATATTTTCTTACCAAATAAACTTTTTTTTTATTTTTTTTACCAAATACTCTTTTATTTGGTACATTTCTCGCGCCTTCCATCTCTCATTTTTCCCTGGTTCGCGCATTAAGTCTTCTCGGCGCTTCACAGAAGGTGAGTTTTGTTTTGAACTCCTCTCGAGAACTGAAAATTTATTCTCTCTATGCATTAGCTGCAACGTAATGGTTTCTTATTTTTTGTTTTTCTAGTTTCTTAGTCTTCCATAAATATGGATCGTAGTTGGATAAATGCTAAACGAACAAGTGTTGAGTATGCTGAGGGGGTGAAGGAGTTTTTGGATTTTTCTAAACGGAATGGGGATGATAACAATAGAAGGTTTTATTGTCCTTGTGTGAGTTGTTTGAATGAGAGGAAACAAAGTCCTGCTGATATTTACACTCATCTAATTTGTGAGGGGTTTTGCAAGAGTTACACGGTATGGGTATGGTATAGTGAACAGGTGGAATAGACCTTTGACGATGACATGGACACTGATAAATGAAACATCCTCCCTTAGACTCCTCAGAGTACACTTGCGGAAGCAACATTAGCTTGATTATACCTTAACTTAAGCCCAGAAATTCAAAATTTTACTCTTAAGTTCCTTATTCTGGACCTTTAATTTGAAAATTAATTAATCTCATTCTACACATCCAAACAAGGCTTATTACCTATCCACGTAATGCCCCAGATGTGTACGACTGGCCTGCCACATTTCATGGCCAAACTCCTTCGTTTACTAGGTCAAACTGAGGTCAAAATACTGCTACCTCATGACCTGCGAATTTCTCCCTTTATTCCCCATTCACAAATTGAACATGCCAAATAATATTTATTATTGAATAATAAAATGTCATACAACAAGGCATACAGCAAATTCTCATATTTTTATTACATCTTTCACTGTCTAAAATCCGGCAGCATAACTGCTACAATTCTTCTTTAGAAAGTAACCGATGTTGTACCGATTCGGTAATTCCTTCATGAGAACTACCATTCTACGTAGTACCCAGGAAAGACTAGATGAACCTGCTGGGTCCACTCACTTCCAGCCTCCTTAGACAGCACTACGTACACAGTACGTATCAGTTCCTTTCCCTGTTCCTGCTTTCTTGCCGGAATTTATTTTGACAGAACCTCCCCTGTAATGTTATATATGGGAATGAGATTCGGGGGAATCTCAGTAGTAATAATCATAACAATATATGTAATGCAGAGTGACAGTGCTTGCTTGTGATTGTGTACAGATAAGTATGCTGCGTGCTTCCATACTCAATAACATATGATCATAGCATTGTAATAGAGCTTCAAGCATAACATATAAGACAACAATCCAACCAAACAATAGCACAACAAATCACAAAGACATTACATAAGAGCTAGATTAGTTACTACCTCAAAAGCAGAACTCCAGAACTTCTATACTGCTTCCAACTCCACCAGAACTTCATTTCTTTCTTTCTTTCTCCTTCTCTCTCTTCTTTCTCTCTCTTTTCTTGCCAAAAATGTGGGATGCATAAAATGGGAGGGGAAGGGGGTATTTATAGCTTTAATGGATGGTATTTCTGTAATTTTGAAGCCATCTGAACATGTGGTCCTGGTTTTTCCTGGATTTTCCTATTTTCTTTTATTCCTTTTTACTGCATCATGCATGACATCATCCAGGACACCTCACCGGGACACCTCATCACCACATTCTTCACATGTCACAATTCCTGGACACCTCATCAGCTGACTCAGCAGTTCAGTCCAATCCAGTACCGGTCCAGAGTCTTGCACCGTAATACGTGTCCTTAACTTTTCTTCTGCCCCTAAGATTGCGCCATGTGACACCTGGAAGGGACCTTTCACGCCTTCTAATGCTATCCAGATAAGTCCCGGACTTTATCTGATCACCTTCTCGGTTATCGTGCCAACCGAGTAACTTTACTTTACTGAAAAGTCACTAAATCATTATTTTAATGCCACTTTTTCTCATATTTATACTGGGCTACGTTTTTGGGCTCTGGGAATGTTATCTTGGATCCTGATCAAGTTCAAGTACTCTGATGGCTCGATTCCCAAGAAACATCCCTTGGCAAATTACCAAAATACCCCTGGGTGCCCTTTCTTGTACTATTTTAACCTTAAGGGTAAAATCATCATTTTACACCCTTCTATACTCTGTCAGGGCATATACTGACTCTAAGTAACTTTATCCGTATGTGCCCTGGCTTCTGGGCCTGTCCAGAATGACCAAAATGCCCTCATTCATCTACTACCCCTTTAGTACAACACAGGGGCATTTTCGTAATTTCGCACTTTTCCGGGGTTCTGCCGGACACTGGCCCACCTATCAGTCCAAGGGTCTTACTGGGCCTTGTTGGCACCATTATTAGGCCTTTCAGGGTCCATTACCTTCATAGCACGCATTACGAGGAATCTCCCCCGTTATTGTTTATTGAATATTTAATCTATTTTTCACCGTTTATACACATATCCGGACACCGGCTCCTTCTGTCCGATACACTGGCCTGCGGTGTTCAGGCATCCCTGTGAGTCATATCAGTCATCTGACTGAGGTTATCCGAACTCATTCAGTCCCTTTTCAAATACCGATAAATCTCCCAATCGGATACCCGGAGGCCTCACACCCCCGTCTGGATTTTCTAATTTGCGAATAACTTTTCCTACAGGCCTCGTATCGGTATTCTGTCAGTTTCCCGACATCCGCCCCATAAGGACGTATCATCCTGTATTTTCTCACCTAGATCTGAAATCTAGGATATCCGGTATGAATTTTTATAACTTTTGGACGATCAGTCCATTTCTGGCTATCTGGAGTCTTCAAAAATTCCTGTATTAAGCCAGATTACCAGATTAAGTCCCTTTTTATTTGGCTAAAATTACACTTAAGGACCCCTCCTTTTTGTCCTTAAACTTTCCATAATTCTTTCATACTCATAAAGACCTCGTATGCATATTTCACAGTTCAGTGAAATGATCAGCATAATTTTCTCTATTTTCTGGCAAAATATGGTACTCATCGGCTACCAGCCCGCTCTTTCCCATAATTACAATTTTGCCACTGAATTCTCTTTCTGGCATCTTAACCTCATCTTCTCATCCCTCATCTTAAGGTCTAGAAATTCTCTTTCAATAACTCATCCCTTAAACTCTTCAGGAGTCATCGTTAATTGAAAAGCTCGACAACCCGCCCATATCAGGTTATCTTACACAGGAGCCAGCCCATATCAAGCTTCCTGCAGAATTCCTAGGCTTAAGACTTAGGATATTCCTCACATTCCTCATTTTGAACCTAGGCGAACTGTCCCGATCTCCTAGACCAAAAATTGGGATGTTACAATAATCGAGTAGAGGACATGATTCGTGATGTTGGAGAAGATGCTTTTATGCGGTCACATGCATATGGTAATATGTGCAATGATGCAGAAAAGCCTCTATACCCAGGGTGTAGAAAATACAACCTGTTGAATGTGGTGTTGAGATTGGTAAGTGTGAAAGCTCGGCATGGGTGGAGTGACAGTGGTTTTTCATAATTGCTTGAGTTGTTACAGGACATGTTTCCTGAAGAAAATGTGTTACCCAAACGCTACTATGATGCGAAGAAAATAATAGGTCCTTTAGGCATGCAGTATAGAAAGATTCATGCATGCCCAAATGATTGCATATTGTACAGGAAAAAGTTTGAAGATGAGGAGAAGTGTCCAATATGTAAGACACCAAGGTACAGATCAAACAACTCTCCTGCCAAGTTGTTATGGTATCTTCCAATTGTACTAAGGTTTAAGCGACTTTTTTCTAATGAAGATGATGCAAAGAAAATGTTATGGCATGCAAATGAAAGGATTAATGATGGAAAGATTTGTCATCCTGCTGACTCTTTGCAATGGAAGAAGATTGATGACTTATTTCCCGAGTTCGGCAATGAACCACAAAACCTAAGGCTTGGACTTAGTACGGATGACATGAACCCTTATAGTAGCCTTAGTAGTATACATAGTTCATGGCCCGTCCTTCTGGTGATTTACAACCTATCTCCCTTGTTATGTATGAAACTAAAGTATGTAATGTTGTCTATGCTAATCTCAGGACCAAAACAACCGGGAAATGACATAGACGTTTACCTAACACCCTTGATGGACGATTTGAAGAAGCTGTGGGAAGGTGTGGATGTTTTTGATGCGGTTAAGAAGGAGGTCTTCAATATGCGGGCCATGATCTTTTGTATAATTAATGACTTTCCTGCATACAGAAATTTGTCAGGGTATAGTGTTAAGGGTCATAAAGCATGTCCGATTTATGAGGAAGGGACTTGCTACTATCAACTTCGTCATGGAAGAAAGACAGCTACCTAGGTTATAGGAGATTTCTAAGACAAGCCCATCCATACAGTCGACTAAAGAAGAAATTTTATGGCGGCCAAGAATTTGAAAATGCTCCAAAGCCATTGACTAGCAAACAAGTTTATGAAAAGGTGAAAGACATAAATGTCACTTTCGGTAAGATTACCAAGAAAAGTGAAAAAAATGTATGGAAAAAAAGATCTGTGTTCTTTGAGCTTCCGTATTAGCGATATCTTCATGTAAGGCACTGTATTGATGTGATGCATGTGGAGAAAAATGTGTGACAACATTATTGGAACACTTCTCAACACACAGGGTAGTTCCAAAGATGGTTTGAAGGCAAGATTGGATTTAAAAGAAATAGGAATATGAGAGGATTTACATCCGAGGCTAGATGGTGAGGGGAGCTATCATGTTGAAGAGACTAACATTTTGTCCAAGGCTGAGAGAAGAAGTATTTGTGAGTGTTTGCAAGGAATCAAAGTTCCCTCTGGGTACTCATCTAATCTTAAGAGGATTGTGTCCATGAAAGATTTGAAATTAGTAGGCCAAAAGTCTCATGATTGTCATGTATTGATGCAACAATTACTCCCAGTGGCTGTTCGAGGAATCCTTCAAGATGATTTGAGACACATTGTAACCTGACTTTGCTTCTTCTTTAATGCTATATGTGGCAAAGTCTTTGAGACTGAAAAGTTGGAGGAATTGGAGCACGAGGGTTATGTTATCTTGTGCCAGCTTGAAAAATAGTTTCTTCCTGCCTTTTTTGACAACATGGTACACCTCATCGTTCATCTAGTGCGAGAGATAAAACTGTGTGGCCTTGTATACTTACGATGGATGTACCCATTTGAAAGATACATGAAAATCCTTAAAGGGTATATGAAGAATCCAAATCGGCCCGAAGCATCCATTGTTCAAAAATATGTTGCTGAAGAAGCTATGTATTTTTGTCAACAATACCTGTCTAAAGTAAGACTTAATGGTCTCCATAAACCCCGTACCAAACAGGGGGGTCAACGCAGAATATCGGTGAGGTGTGTTGATCGTAATGAATTACAGTAAATACACTTACACATCTTGAATAACATTGATGAAGTTGAAGACTATATTGTTGTTCATAAAGATCTTGTCCGGAAAAAAATAATAGGATGACAGAGAAAAGGCTGATTAGAGAACACAACAAATCTTTTGCACATTGGTTCAAACTGGAGGTTGAAAATGAGGATTGTGTTTCTGATACAATTAGATGGTTGGCATGTGGTCCTGAACATAATGTGATCTTTTGGAATTCATTTGATATCAACGGGCATTCCTTTTATACGAAGTCCCTAGATGATGGAAGTAGCGTGCAAAATAGTGGTGTTATGTTAGTTGCTGAAGCTATGCATTTCTCTAGTTCAAAAGACAACAATCCTAAATTAGCAGCCATCCCTTATTATGGCGTTGTTGAAGAGATTTGGGAGGTGGACTACTCCAAATTCAAAGTTCCCGTGTTCAAATGCAAGTGGGCTAATGTAAACAACGGTGTTCTGGTCGATCAGTTAGGATTTACACTGGTTGATTTGAATAATACAAGTTTTGGGGATGAGCCTTTCATTATGGCAGACCAAGCAAAGCAAGTGTTCTATATCACTGATCCTCAAAATGAAAGATGGTCTGTCGCGCTCCAAGGAAAAAAGGTTGTTGACAATGATGATTCTATTTGTGAGATCCTTTCTTTTTCAATAGGTTTACCAAAATTAAATGAAGAAGAAGTGGATTCTGATTGATTTATATGTGTTTCTTATTTTTGATATAGTCTAAACATGCAATATTAAGTTTCTTGTTATGATTGCGTATATGATTTTGATGTAATAATAACAGAGATAGATTCTTGTTCTGATAAGAATGTTGTGACGCTAAGGGATGGGATGATATATATGACGATGGAGTTTAAAAAAATAACTACAACATTAAAACCGGTCTTAAGTGTTATCCGGTGTAAAAAGTCTACCACTAACAATTTTGTAAATAAATTATAGTTCAATTTTACACCGGTTTATACTTTATCCAGTGTTATATTTTAGACGGTGTTATTTTTTACACCGGTTTTATACTTTATTCGGTGTAAAATGTATCAATTTTACATCGATTATGTTGTTGTCTGGTTAGAATAATTTATATCCGGTGTAAAAAGTTTATATACATTTTGTAAGCGTGCCCCTTGGCGCGACCATCATTCTCATTTTTCACGTACTCTGTCATATCTCCGCTCGTCATGCTCTGTGGTTTTCGCGAGGCTTCTCCGTTCTCAGTCGTTCTTCTCTTTTGTCTCTCTTGTTCTGCCATTCCGTGTACATGTTCTCTGCACTTATTTTCCTGTGTGTACATGCTTCGCCGTTTTTATGTTCGTTTAATCTAGGTTTTCTATTTTTCCTGACAAATGCTTGCACATATCTTTCCATTCATAACTGCTAAAGGAACAAGTTTTGTGTACTCTGACGGGTTGAAGGAAAAAGAGTTAAGTCTGTTTACAATGTTTATGATGTTGTTATTGCGTATATAGGAATATGGGGGATAGAGTTACTCAGATTAAGGCTAGCGATGCTCCAAGCGCCACTACGCAAAGGAAGGGCAGAAGTGCGACTAGTTCGAAAGATATTATGAAGGACAAGCAAGAGGGTAAACTGTTTCCGATAGAGTTTGACAGAAACTGGAACCCAACTGGTGAACATAGGGCAAAGTACGTAAGTTTTGTCAGCCTCCTAGCACGCAACAAGCCTAGTATCACCTATTTGACTTTGGATGCTGTGGATGATCGCGTGAAGAATCAAATTTGGGACATTATCCGGGTATAGGAACTATCTAATATTGCATGCAGAGCAATACCAAATACACAACTTTTTGTTGATTACTCTGCTTTCAATGGCAATCATTGCAGCTCACTTACGATGTTCCCAAAAATGAGTTCTTGAAGAAGAAGACATTGTCTTATTGCACTGAGTGTTGGAGGGCATTCAAGACACAACTAGCTCATCAGTATGTGCATGGACGGGACAGAAGTAGTCATCCTCAACCTTCTCCATGCAGTAAGTATCAATTCATTGACGAAGCTGCTTGGGAAGAATTTGTTAGGATTCGGACCACGCCAGCAGCAATGGTGAGTGTATCCTTTTGTATGTGTTGGCAGAAAATGTATCAGAATATCATATGTATTGATTTTAACTACTTCATGTCTTGTAGGAAAAAAGGACAAAAGCGATTGAATATGCCCTCAAGAATGATTGCCCACACACAATGTCTCGAGGGGGTTATGCGAAGGCAGAAAGAGAGTTGTTGGGGGCCAAAGAGGAAGAGGCTAGAAGAAAATGCTGGGTTGGATCCTAGTGTTCTTCTTGACCCCCCCTCTCCGATACGTCGTGAAGAAAAATGGTTGTACGCTCACCAAAGAAAGAGCGGAACATTTACAAGCGACAATGCTCGCATGATTGCTGAAAAAATTGTAAGCACTACTTGCATTAATTTGTTTTAGTAGACTATAATTATATCATTCTCCTTATGTTTGTTCGTTCTATGTTATAGAGTGATCTTAAACAACAAGAGTCCTATGGATCCTTCAAGTCAGATGGTAGGAATGACATCTTGACTGTTGCCACTGGGAAACAAGAACATGGGGGCCGTGTCAGGGGAGTTGGAAGAGGTGTGGGTATAAGAGATTACTTTGGAGCATCTCAAAGACGTTCCCCATATGTGGTGCAGAGGGCAGAGTTGGAATCCTTGCTCTCCACTATAAGGGCAGAGGCTTGGATAGAGGCTAGGGCACAAGCAGAAGCTTCAATTGAGGCACGATTACAAGAGGGGTTGGCAAAGATCAAGGATGAAATGTTGTCCATGATGACATCAAGGAAGCAAGAGCCAACTGATCCCCTCCCGCCCTCAATTATAGCCCGTCTAAGCACTAAAGGGAGCTGTTGCTTGCCGCTGTCTGAAACATCCTTCCTTAGACCCCTCAGAGTACACCTGCGGAAGCTAGATAGCTTGATTATACCTTAACTTAAACCCAGACATTCAGAATTTCACTCTTAAGTTTCTTATTCTGAACTTTTACTTTGGGTACTGATTAATCTCATTCTACACATCCAACTGAGGCTTATTACCTATCCACGTAATGCCCCAGATATGTACTACTGGCTCACCAAATTTTGTGGCCAAACTCTTCCGTTTACTAGGTCAAACTGAGGTCAAAGCACTGCTACCTCAGGACCTGCGAATTCTCTCTTAATTTCTCATACATAGATTTAACATGCCAAACAATATTTATTATTGAATAACAAAATGTCATACAACAGGCATACACAAAATCCTCATGTTTCTATTACATCATTCCTGCCTGAAATCCGGCAGCATAACTGCTACGCTGCGTCTTTAGAAAGTAACTGATCTTGTACCGATTCGGTAATTCCCGTGAGAACTACCATTCTTCATAAGTACCCAGGAAAGACTGGATGAACCTGCTAGGTCCACTCACTTCTAGCCTCCTTAGACAGTACCTACATACACAGTACGTATCAGCTCCTTTCCTCACTACTGCTATCTTGTCATAATTTTGGCAGCATAACGGCGTCTCTTAGCATTCTCAGAATTTACTTCGACATAACCTCCCCTGTAATGGGTTATAGATGGGGGATGAGATTCGGGGGAATCTCAGTAGCAACAATCATAACAATATATGTAATGCAGAGTGACAGTGCTTGCTTGTGATTATGTACAGATAAGTATGCCGCGTGCTTCTATACTCAATAACATATAATTATAGCATTGCAGTAGAGCTTCAAGCATAACATATAAGATAACAATCCAACCAAACAATAGCACAACAAATCACAAAGCCATTACATAAAAGCTAGGATTAGTTACTACCTGGCTAGCTTAGCAGAACTCTACTATCACTATACTGCTTCCAGCTTCGCCAGAACTTCCTTTCTTTCTTCCTTCCTTTCTCTGTTTCTTTCTTTCTCCTTCTCTCTATTCTTTCTCTCTCTTTTCCTTGCCCATCCGTGAAGCCAAATGAATGGGGGAGGAGGGGTATTTATAGTTTCTTTCGATGGCAATTCCGTAGTTTCCAAGAACTCTGAACTTGTGGCCACCGATTTTCCTGAAATTTCCTATTTTCTTTATTCCCTTTACTGCATCATCATGACATCATGCTGACTCATAGCCTTTCATAATTACCTGCTAACTCAGCATGCTGACTCGCCATGCTGACTCAGTGCCCCTCATGATTACTTGCTGACTCAGCCTGGTGACTCACCGGTTCAGAGTCTTGCATCGTAATACGTATCCTTAGCTTTATCTACTTTCTCCAGATTAGTGCCATGTGGCCACAAGGTGGCACCCTTAATGCCATCCAATGCTATCCAGATAAGTCCAAGACTCTATTTGATCACCTCCTCGATTATCGTGTCAACCGAGTAACTTTACTTTATGGAAAAGTCACCAAAACATCATTTTAATGCCACTTTTCCTCACATCACTACTGGGCCACGTTTTTGGGCCTCTGGAATATCATCTTGGGTCTCTGATCAAGCCCAAGTACTCTGATAGCTCGATTCCCAAGACACATCCCTTAGTTCCTCTTTATTTACTTTAATAAGTCTAGGGGCAATATCGGCTTTTCTCATATTACCAGAGTATTCCCTGACCCTGGTTAACAATTCAGATAACCTTTCTTGACTGTCTTTATCTGACCTTTTCAGTTCTATCTCCAACCGGGTAACTATCTCTCTTGAACCTTCATAACTTTTAGCCCATACGTCTAACATCTTTCTCATTACATAGTCGCGACCTAACCTCATCTGATCACTACCTACCCCTTCTGTGTTCATTAGTCGCGACCACAACACAATCTAGTCGCGACCACAATACAATCTAGTCGCGACCCCATCATTTTCTAGTCGCAACCAAGCTCATTTTGTCTATTAGTCGTGACACACAGACCTTTCCGTCGCGACCATACCTCTCTGTCAATATTAGTCGCGACCATAATACTCTAAAGTCGCGACCAACATGGTCAACACTTGACTTTCCAATCTTTATCCCAAAATGGCCATTCTATCCCTTGGGACTCCTGCCCAAAAGGGGTCTGGTATCCTCTCAATCTCAGGCTATTCCCTGCATCTCTAGGCCTGAAAATTGGGATGTTACACTGTCAGAGGATGCAGAACATTATGATCTATATGTGGAGGATCCTCTTAGACGCTTAGTGGCACATGGCTCCATCCATAGCCTAGGGGCAACTGTTCACCACATCCAAATTCAGGACGATCAATTAAGGGTGACAGTTGAAGAAGTTCTAATTGGAGATGCTCTTGTCCCAATTCCCACTGATGAGGTAAAGACAGTGAGCCAAGTAAAAGGGACTTTCATATTGTGGCCAAAGCATCTTGTTTCGGATCACGTCACCTCATCCCCCAACCAACTTCCCAACCCTCCCACTTTGAATGCCATGCAACGTGTGATCCTATTGGCATATGACAAAGCGTTCCATGTGGACGCGTTGCCTATGGATTCAGTTGTGGGCGACATGGGGGCACCGGCCTTCCTTGATCTTAAATGTAAATATATGTAATAACAAAGTTCAAGTCTTACAACTAATGTCGTGTATGCATTACCTGTAGGTACATTCAAGATGAGCTGGTTTCCTCCAAGGGCAAACAAAAAAAGTTCGGATTCCTATGCCCACTTCAGATTTATGCTAAAGGGACCTCTCAATCTTTGAGGTTTGTATACATTTCAAGGAGGCTCGGTGAAACCGATATTGATTGTTTCTTCGCACCATATATGCAGGAGTAAGAATAATAATATTTTCATCTTATTTCATATATACTAGTTTTGTATTTGCTTAATTATAATACTCATTCTCTTTTAATTAATCTCTACAGCAATCATTGGCAACTTTTCATCCTATGTAAGCATAGCTATAAAGTTTTCTTCTTATGCTCCCTCCATTACAAGTCATCGGTTGATGTCAGGAAGATCATGAACACGTGAGTTCTCTTCTATACACAATGATCTTTATGATAAATGGGTTACTAACTTTATAACTTTAGTCATAGGGCTATGAGGACGTTCGCAATTGCAAGGGGCCTTAAGCACGCTATTTGGTGAGGGACCCTGAATGGATCACACTGAAGGTAATAAAAGTATATATTAGGTGTTAGCTAGGTCCCCCGTTTTGATGATGAGAAATAATTTTTATCTTGTTAACATTACAGAGTCGAAGGCAACCCAGAGAAAGCAACTTGTGCGGCTTCTACATAGTTAGACACATGGTCAATATTATCTTGTCAAATAGGATTGACCTAACTGAGGAGGTAAAATTGTATTTTTAATGATTTCATATTTCTGAATTGTCAATCTAATCTATATTATTAATGCCTTAATTTCTTTGATTTTGATTTCATATTTCAGATGTTTGATCAACCTGATCCATTTCCTGACCAAGATATTGAGGACCTGCGTAATCGGTGGGCAGAGTTTTTTGTTCAATTTCTTCCTTCTCAATAGTATTTGTCTTTCACTGAATACCTTTTTCTACTTTTCTGTTCAAATTGTAGCATTTTTGTATTGAATTTTATTAAATGAATAATATAATGAGCAATTGAATTATATATGTCTCTGGCATCTTGAACTGATCGATGATCGATGATTGAGTCGTATATTATATTTGGACAGTTTATTTATGAAGCTTCAGGCCAACGAAATATATTAAATATAAATTTAATAACATTATTTATATCGGAGGTATATACTTGCCGGTGTAGAAAGAACATATATCAAAATATAAATTTAATAACATCTACATCGGACGTATATACAACCGGTGTTAACATTTGAATAATCTACACCGTCCTAATATTCAACCGGTGTAGATGTTATAAAATAATACACCGAATGTAAAAGTAAACCGCTTTAAAATGTCGACCGGTTTAAAAAAGTATATATTCTACACCGGTCATGTGACCGGTGTAAAATGTCTCACTTTTTATACGGTCCGTTTCTACGCCGGTTATATGTGCGATGTAGAATGCCATTTTCAACCGGTGTAGAAATCCTTTTTTCCAGCCGTGTCATGACCCCATTTCACAATGAGTGCTGGCTCTAACTTACCAAAACTGGTCACGACTAGGAAAGGTTCCTGTCGCGACACAAATACATAGAGAGGTGTAGTCGCGACCTAAATACACTCGTGTCGCAACTATTTTCACAGAGAGCATATTAAGTCCAAAATTCCATTCCAGGTCGCGACTGAAAACAGTTAAGGTCGTGACCAATTTTCACAGAGACTACCAAGTGATAGTTTTCAAAGCCCAAACCATCTTTTACACTAAAACCTTTTTATCTAACCACATAATAGTTTAAAGTGGGATCCAATTTTTAGCAATTTATCACACATTAAGATCAAAGACAAAAAACTTTGTGATGAAAGATTAGATTAATTGAAGAATTTTTACATTAATTAGCATAGAGACAAGATCTCCCCCACACTTAAACTTGATAGTGTCCTCACTGTCAGCAAAGATATAGAAATCATAGCAGTATATAAGGTCAATAAATCTAGCTCCAACACAGCAGGCAAACACATCACTCAATGCAAATTTGACAATGAAGCTCGCAGTCACATTCCAATCATACAGAGCAATACAAGTAAAGCAAAGATGATATGATGGGTAAGTTAAAATCATGCATGTGAGTGTGTAAGCACCTTAGATAACCATCAATGAGTACGTGAAACATGTACAATAATAGAGTGTTATGCAAAACAGAAATAAACTAAAAATAAATAGAAATAAATTGAAAATAAACACTATCCTATTGAATAATCCATTTCCAATCCTCAAACCATTATATCAAACATATCACATTAGGAAAACTTGTAAAAGGTAAGAGATAAGAAAGGGACAACCTGGCCTCAAAGAGGCAAAGCGGATTCCTCATAAAGTTTTAAGAGGTGGCCATTTGCCCGGAAGATTTTGCCCGTCGCCTCCTCTTTCAACTCAATCATCCCAAATTCCTGGACTTTAACAACCGTGTAAGGTCCATCCCAGCTAATTTTGAATTTACCATGTTTGAATTTGAACCTAGCTTGATACCTTAACACTCTAGCACCTTCCTTAAACTCTTCCTCAGAATATAGGCATCATGGATTGCCTTTGTCTTTTGTTTATAAATCTCTGAGATGCTGTAGGCATCCAATCTAATCTCTTCTAGCTCTTGAATATGCAACAACCGCTCTAAACCTACTTCTATAAGGTCCTTATTGTAAGCTTTCACAGCCCAAAATGTCTTGTTCTCTATCTCCATAGGCATGTGACAAGCTTTCCCAAAAAATCATCCTATAAGGGGACATGCCTAGAGGGGTTTTAAAAGTTGTTCTGTATGCCCATAAAGCATCATCAAGTCTTAAGTTACAATCCTTATTGGATGGCTTAACAATCTTTTCTAAAATATGCTTTATCTCCCTATTAGAAACCTCTGCTAGACCATTAGTTTGAGGGTGGTATGGGGTTGAGATTTTATGAATTACACCATATTTTGCCAATAAGCTCTTGATTAAGTTATTGCAAAAAATGGGTGTCTTGATCACTGATTACTACTTTCGGTACTCCAAATCTACTAAAGATATGAGACCTTAGAAACTTGGAGACCGTTTGGGCATCATCTAGTCTTGTAGGGATGGCCTCTACCCACCTAGATAAATAGTCTACAGCCAATAAAATGTAATGAAACCCTACTGAAGGTGGAAAAGGTCCTATGAAATCTATTCCCCAAACATCGAAAACCTCACAAAATAGAATAGGTTGTTACGGCATCTCATGCCTTTTACTAATCCCCCCAAATCTTTGGCACCTATCACAAGGTCTACAAAACTCAAAAGCATCTTTAAAAAGGGAAGGCCAATAGAAACCGGATTCAAGGACCCTTCGTGCAGTTCTTTTTCCCCCAAAATGACCACCACAAACCCATGAATGGCAAGCTTCTAAAATTGATTTGTGATCTTTGAAACATCCTTCTTTATATCTCTCAGAGTACTCTTACTATAGCACTCTCAAATGGATTATATCTCTCTTGCTGGAAATTCTGGTAGAAAATAACTGTACTGATTCGGTAATTCCCCATGAGAACTACCATTCTACGTAAGTACCCAGGAAAGACTGGATAAACTGGCTAGGTCCACTCACTTCCAGCCTCCTTAGACAGCACTTACGTACACAGTACTCTGTATAATCTAACAGCACAATGACATTTTCTAGCAAATATCTTTAAAATATTAACCTTAAATATTGACCTTAAATCCTATCCTTACATATACTCAATTGAAAATGTCTTAGATCATTGGAATACCTTAAAAACATGAATTTCCAAGAGTTGGGCTTAAGGATACTGTTCATCGCTACTGTTCACTTGGTAATTCCATATTACAGCCTAAACTTTGGAAATTCATAATTAAATCTAGAAAAATCATATTGAGGTGATTCCAATTTATAATGAAATATATTTCATTTAAATTTGAGAGAAAAATATGAAATGAGGTTTCCTTGTCCAGATCAAATCAGATTATTCGTTGAACTTTACTGTTCATTTGGTAAATCTGGAAGTTCCAGTTTCTTTGCCCTATTTTCAAAAATTCATTTCTCCTTGTATACTTATCCAATTGAGTCAAATTACATATGGATTTAAATCTCAGAATGTGTAATTTAATATCACAAAAAATCACAGAAAAACTCATTCATTTACTATATGAAATTAGCGCATGAACCTCACTGCCTCTGAGTAGCCGTATTATCTTATTCCAGATTTTATCTCCTGACTTTGAAAAATCATAACAATTCGAATTCTTAACTAAATGAGGATTTCTTGGTGTCCATTTAAATATCTTGATCTTATATATGTTCATACCAAATTTCATATGAAAACTCGTCGGATAAGTCAATCAAAATACCGATGGAAGTACACTACCTCAGATCGGATTTATGAGTAGCATGCATCATACACACCAAAACATCATCTTGTAATTAAAGTGCACACTCTTTAAGTTATATACAATCATCCATCAACATTTACCCTCTTTCCTTGAGAAGATCCAGCACCTAGAGCATATTTATGGGGGGTGAGATTCGGGGGAATCTCAATAGCAAGTAATACAAACTATAAGGTTATGCATGTTTGATTAAATGCCTAACATGTTATCATGCAATGGGAGCTAATTCATGCTTATACATAAGCAAACTCTAACATGCATATTGTCATGACATATATTACAAGGAGTGGCACATACTCATAGCACTTCATCATCATAAACATCATCACATAATATTCCATGCTCAACCAAACCTTCATGCATAACAAGTAAGCAAATCAATCAAAGCACATAAGTTTATAGTTAAGTATTCTTGCTACCTCTTGTAGATCCTTGTCCTTCCTTTCTTGAAATGGTCTTTCCTTGCCACAAATGTCAAAACCTAAACATTACAATATGATTACCAAATTATAACTCCATTCCAAACAAATTCCAAGTCTAGTTTCAATAAACTCCCTTTTTCCAAAAATTCCCATTTTGGTTCCAATGCTTCCCATACTTGTTTCTCCACTCTACCCCCACACAAAATCTCATTTTAAGACCATTGGAAGCATCAAAATTATGAAATTCAAATCACTGTTCACGTGAGTGAACAGTACCGTGAGGAATTTTCAACATTATAACCTTTAATTCCAATGGTTTCCAAGGTTCAAAACCTTTCCAATCTTACACAAAATCATCATATAAACTCCATGGAAGCATTAAATCATTGAAATTCCATTTCCTTCTATCATGAATAGTGCATGAACAGTGCAAACCAAAATGGTAAAGTCAAGAACATCAACTTTACAACCAAAATGATTTCCTTCACATAGGGTCTCTTCCTCAACAAGTTCATATCTAGTCATGACTTTGAGGTCTTCACGTCATGACTTGGGTTCACATAAGCTCGACCCTTATTCATTTGTTCCACTTCCAGCTTCTAGAGTATCTTGTGACCCTATAAAATCACCCATAAACTCTTTTCCAAGAGCATTATCACTGGCAATTGATGAAATTGAATTGAAATTTAATGAAAATGAGAAATCTTGAGAAGGTAAAAGCATGCTATTTACATCTAAATAGTTAAAACATGATGTATTACCTTCACAAGAACAAGAAAAAGAGTAAACAGAAGAACAAGATTCAAAGTAGTCATCATACAACAGAGAATTATGGGGATTATGCAAACTAGGATCATACCCATCGTGCAAACTCAATTCATGCTTATCCCTAGTCTCTTCCACAGCATAATCAATGGCATTTAACCCAGCAAAAGCAGAATTATCAAAAGGATATTCAATTGCTTCATTCATATTAAAAGTTACTACATGTTTTCCAACTTCCATTGTAATGGAACTATGCTTCATACTAATAATTGTCTTGGAAGTTTGAAGGAAAGGTCTGCCTAGGATCAAAGTGCTCTCATTCACTAGTTCACTGGACAAGTCCAGAACATAAAAATTAGCTGGGAACACTAAGTCCTTAACCTATACTAGAATATCCTTAAGAATTCCCTTAGGATACCTAATTGATCTATCAGCTAACTAGAGCACTACACTTGTGTCTCTAAGTTTCCTAATACCTAAGGCTAAGTATACAGACCAAGGCATTACTTTAATGGCAGCCCCTAGATCTAATAACGCTCCCTGGATATAAATCTTTCCTATAGTGCATGGGATGGTCTAAGATCTTGAGTCTTGGCACTTAACTGGTAATTTAGCCTTAAAAAGTGATAACACATTAGCACTCACCTGAATTCTCTCAAGAGGCCTAAACTTTTTCTTATTAGCACACAATTCTTTGAGAAATTTAGCATACTTAGGATTTCTCTTGAGGAATTCAACCAGAGGGATATTTATTTTTAACTTATTGAAGAGATTATAAGCATCTTGTACAAAATCAGGGCCAGTCTTTTTTTTTCCAGCAAAATAAGAGTTAGGAAAAGGGAGATCTTTTATACTTACCTCCTTACCTATATGCTTAGAGGTTCTTGCTAGACTCCGCCTTCTTGCTTTCCTTTGTATGCTAGACTTGACATTATCACTTCCTCTTCTTGCATCTCTTATAATCCCTCTTATGCTTGTGAGTTCTCTTCTTAGGTTGCCTTCTTAATCATAAGCTGTTGTTCTTTAATACTTTCTGATTTCCCAATCCTCATCTGTGATAATGTTGAATTTCCTCCATATCCTCCTTTGGTGTATCATCTTCCTTAAAATGCACTTGTCTTCTACTTCTAAGTGCTATGGCATTCAGACCCTTTGGATTAATGATAGTGTTCTAAGGTATGCTGTGTAACATCCTGATTTTTAGGTCTAGGAGAACTGGGAGGTAGTCTAATATGGGCAAGCTACTAAACACGTAATCCTAGATAGTAATCTGATATGAGCAGATCACTTACCTATATTTTGTAGGAATCCGAGGATTGAGTTAACTTCCTTAGGATTTAAAGATGAGTTAAGTCTTTAACCTACCAAATAGGGATAGTTCACCTAGGTTCAAAAAGAGGAATGTAAGGAATATCCTAAGTCTTAAGCCTAGGAATTCTGCAGGTAGCTAGATATGGGCTGGCTCCTGAGTAAGATAACCTGATATGGGAGGGTTGTCAAGCCTTTCAATTAACAATGACTCCCGAAGAGTTTAGGGGATGAGTTGTTAAAAGAGAATTTCAAGAACTTAAGATGAAGGATAAGAAGATAAGTAAAGAGGTCAGAAAGATAGTATAGGGGCATAATCATAATTATGGAAAAGATCGGGCTAGTAGCCGATAAGTGAAGGGAATTAGAAGACATGCAGCGGAAATTAACTTTAAAAATTTTCCATTCCCTGTCAGGATCTACCGAATGTGTTTAATGTAAGGAGAAAGAAGTATTACCTTCGGTATTCGAGCTGCAGTTGAGACCTCAGTATCCACTAGTCACGACTCTTCAGCTCTGGAGTTTTCAGTCGCGACCTCCTCAGCTTCTAGTCACGACCTGTCATCTCTAGAGTTTTCTGTCGCGACCTCCTCAGCTACTAGTGGCGACCTGTAGCCTCTGGAGTTGTAAGTCGCGACTTCCTCAGCTTCTCATCCTGACCTGTCGTCTCTTTTCAGATTTCTGACGTTCAGATGCCAATTTAGTCTCGACCTATGTGTCAACTGGTCGCAACTTCATCATACCTGGTGCTCTTTTCTCGATCGCAAGAAGTTGACAACTCATATCAGCTTCCTCTACCGGTATCCACACGAACAACGTTTCAACCACGAATGATGTGCTAACACCTCTTGTCCCTCTAGGGCTTTCTCAAGATTTTGTCCTCACCGTCTCTATTTTGGTAATTTTTTATCTGTAAACCTTTTGCACTCTCCTTGCCCCTTTTTCTCTTGTGTGTCACCCTAGCCCCTAATGTCAAATATATAGGATGCTATCGGGCTTCTAATTGGGCTGGGTTTCAGAATTAACCTTATATTAATTCTAAAATTAATACAATATCATATATTGCATAATTTTATAAGAAACTAATTAAATAAATACGGTTTTTATTAAATCTGTCTCACAGATTTAAATCTGTCATACATTCCTCCGCATGAAAAACCACCAAGCTCGAACATAGCCTTTATGATCACTCAGTCAAAAGTGACTTTTGACTAGGTCAAAGCTGAGCGTTTGTCATGTAGGAATCCATGATGATCTCAGGTCAAAGGGCATAGTGACATGGTAGTATATGAGAGAAGCTTATGACTTAACCCATGTAGCTCTCTCATATCGGGTCGGTCCAACACCCTGTACTCTTACATGTGCCTATGACTTTGATTTATATCTCTATATATCTTTAAAGTCATACTGGTCTTATTTCATATAGATGACCGACCAGGGACATTTAGGATAAGATCATGAGTTATCCAAGGATAGTCATCACAGTAAATATGCAAATAATGTGATAACATAATTAAGAAATTCATAAATCAATAATATTTATAAGACAATGATTGGCCCCTAGGGCACAATTTCCAACAATGAGTACCATATTTTACCATAAAATAGAGAAAATTATGCTGATCATTTCACTAAACTATGAAATATGCATGAGGTCCCTATGAGTATGTAAGAATTAGAAAAGTGACCAAGGGTAAAATGGTCATTTTGAGAAATGCGCGCGAGCGTACTTTCAGGCCAAAACAGCCCCGATTCGGATTTAATATCTGAAAATTTTGGGAGATAGAGAAAAGAATTTTGAGATGAATGGCGCGATACAGAATTTTGATTTGAGGTCCCGATTTTTCTATAAAAATTCCTAAAGATGGGAATTTACAGTTATAATCGGTAAAGAAAAAGCAGTCCGAATAGAGATGATCGGACTGTGGCCAGAAGCTATATAGTATTTCTAAGGCCTATATATAGGTTAGACTAAGTCATGGTAGGCCCAGGGGAAGCCCAAGATGTCTGGATAAGGCCAGACTAGATCAAGGGCAAAATCGTAATTTTATGGCCGAAAGGTAGTGATTTTTGAATATGTGCATAAAATTCCCAAAAAATTCCACACAATAGGAAATATTATTTTTAGAAACTTTTGTGAAGGTCAAAGATGAAAATACCCTGGAAAATATTTATTAGGCATTTTCCAAAATGTGATCGAATCGGTTCCGGTTTGGACTGAAATGTTTTTGAAAGCTTCTGGAAGGCTCCCAATTTCACCATGTGGCTTCCAAAGGTGTTTCCCACATGCTTTTAATGTTACTTGGTGATTAAGCCAAGAAAAGAAAAAAAGTAATAAAAAATAAACATAAAGTAAAAGTAATCATTACAACTTTTGAGTCAGCATGCTGAGTCAGCAGGTACTTATGAAGGGCCATGAGTCATCATGAGGACATCACCATGATGATGCAATAAAATGGATTAAAGAAAATAGAAAATTCCAAAAAAAAATGTGGCCGCAGGATTAAGTTCTTAAGAATTACCAAAATACCATTCGTGAAACCTATAAATACCTCCTCCCCTTCATAAGGAGCATGTCGAAGAGCACCAATTTAGAGAGAGAAGTGAGTTCTAGAGAGAGAAAGTGAGAGGAAGGAATAAAAGAAAGAAATAAGGAAGTTTTTGCGGAGCCAGAAGCAATATAGAGATATTAGAGTTCTGCTAAGCTAGTAAGGTAGTAAACTTACCTAAACTTGTATGTGTTGATTGTATGGTTGATTGTATTATGGCTTGATTGATTGATGTTAATATGTAATTGTTGAAGATCTGTGCTATGATTACTCTGGCCAATTGTATTTTATATGTTACATGGAAGCATGCACATTATATTAAGTTGACACAATCACAAGCAAGCACTAATACCAATCATTAATGCATATATTGTTTAGTACTGTTTGCTACTGAGATTCCCCCAAATCTCATCCCCTATGTATAACCCATTATAGAGAGGTTACGTCAAAGTGAATTTTGAGAATGCTAAAAGATGCCGTTATGCTGCCAAAATTATGACAGAATGATCATAATGAAGATAGGATATGATGAGTACTGTGTACGTAGGTACTGTCTAAGGAGTCTAAAAGTGAGTGGACCTAGTCGATTCATCCAGTCTTTCCTGGGTACTTACGTAGAATGGTAGTTCTCATGGGAATTATCGAATCAGTGCAGTTCAGTTATTTTTGAAGATGAAGTATAGTGGTTATACTGCCGGGTTTCTGGCAGGAAAGATATAATAGAGATATGAGGATTTGTTCATGTCCTGTTGTATAACAATTTATTATTTACTAAAAAATATTGTTTGGCATGTTCAGCTTATGTATAAGTAGCTAGAATAATGGGTTATACATAAGAAAAGTAATTATGAGAATAATTGAAAAGTTAAGAAATTAAGAGAGAAATTCGCAGGTCTTGAGGCAGCGGTGTTCCGACCTCAGTTTGACTTAGTAAACGAAAGAGTTTGGCCACGAAATTTGGTGAACCAGTAGCACACAATTGGGGCTTCATGTGGATAGGTAATAAGCCTCATTTGGACGTGTAGAATGAGATAAATCAGTTCTCAAAGTAAAGGTTCAGAATAAGGAACTTAAGAGTAAAATTTTAATTTCTGGGCTTAAGATATAATCGAGTCAATATCGCTTCCACAAGTGTACTTTAAGGGGTCTAAGGGAGGATGTTTCATGCTGCCACTGCTCCTTGTTTGGATGCCACTCACTGTATTGGAAACTTGAGTTAAATGACTAGTAATATCTGCATTATTGGAACTTAACTCCTCAAGTTTCTTGTGCACATTTGCATTATTCTTCTGCATACTTTGAAGAATTAAAACTATCGAGGTGAATTGACCATCATTCTCTTTGAGTTTGTTATCTATATTGGTCATTCTATCATCCACATTGTTCATTTGTACTGCCATACTCTTCAACAATTGAGAAGTCTTATCTAGTCTTGATGCCACTAAAGCATTAGGGTGAGTTGGAAACATAGACCTTGTATTACTTTGGTAGTTGCTTGACGAAGCACTACCTCTTTGAAATTAATTTGTCCTATTTTCCCCATTCCCCCACCTAAAATTTAGGTGGTCTCTCCAACTAGGATTATATGTGTTAGAGTATGGGTCTCTCTTCTGGTATTAGTGGTCTCTCCCTTAATACATTGCTGCTACTTCTTCATATTGTCTATCACATGTACTTGTAGCATGCATCATTGAATCGTATGACTCACATCCTGTAACTAGTGCTTGTGAGGTTCCTACTGCATGGACTTGCTTCATAGAATACAACTCTCTTTCAATTAAATTCATCCTCTTTTCCATTCAGTTTCCTAGAGCTACTATTTTTGCTAAGATCTCATTTGAATTACCCGAAAAGGATGTGGGCATTCTCCTTGGATCTTCAGTTTGATGGTCTTCATTAGCCATTTTCTGAAATAACTCCCAACTGGCTTATGGAGTTTTATCTCTTAAAGATCCATTTGCTACTGCATTCAAGGAAACCTTGTTGTGAGGTAGCAAACCATCGAAGAAAATGTCCACTAAATCAGCCTTGGTAATGTTGTGATGCATCGAGCTAACAAATTGATAAATCTTGTCCAGTACTCATGTAATGACTCTCTATTCTACTGCAAAATATTTGTGATCTCCTTTTTCATCCGAGTAGTCTTTGAGGCTAGGAAAACTGTTCAAGAAATGTCGACTTCAACTGTTCCCATGTAAGAGTTGAGAAATGAGTTGGTAGATTGTATAACTACTCCTTAGCATTCCCTTCTATAGTGAAATGTAAACACCTCCTTAAGACGTCATCCAATGCAGTCATTTGAGGCTTTATTGAAGAGCATATCATATGCATGGTCTATAAGTGTTGATGAGGACATGCTCCTACAAAACCATGAAATTTAGGTAAGGCTGCAATCAAAGCTCCTTTAATTTTAAAATTAGCCTCTTCAGTATAGAAACCATAAGGATCATAATTCACATGCGAATGATTTATTTCCCTCACACTTCTATTATCTTTTATATTCATTAGTATTTCATTTTCTCCTTGTCTATTGTGCCCATTATACTCATTACGATTAACCTCAGCTGTTAAATTATGTTGATCTCGCGTCTTCTCTAAATTCTCTCCTTAGTTTCATAAGTTGTCTCTTAATTTCATGTTCAAAAGGCACTAATGGTCCAGTTCTTCTATGCATGCAGCTCAGAAATAATAGAGAATAACCAAGCAAGCAATCAAAATCGGACACAGAAGTTTCATAGCAGTAGTTTTCAAATAGTCATGACACAAGGGTGTTTAGGTCACGACCTCAGAACACAGAGAGCAGAAGTTCTTAAAAAAGGATTTCAGGTCTGGACTCAAAAAGATACAGGTCTTGACAAAATAATACAGAGAGCAGATTTTCGAAAACCGTCACAGCGAGACGTTGAGAACATCGCGACTGAAATTCATAGAGAGTAATGAGTACCATAGTAAAGCAATTTGGTCGCGACTCAATGTCACAGATAGTGATTTCACAAAAATTTTGAAAAAGAAAAATCCAGAATGCTATGCAATAAAAAACAACAAAAACTAAAATTAAAACAAAAAAAATGAATCAGGTAAATAATGGAATTGATAATCAATTACTAAGGAACCAATTACTTGGCTCCCCGACAACGGCACTATTGATGAGCATCTCGGATTGTCGTCGTCCGATCCATCAAAATAATAATAATTACACCCAATAATATAGTATAGGGCACAACCTTATCGTTCTTCTCGAGGAGCCTTTTTATTGGAGACCTAGCAAATTGGCGATAAAACTATTGAAAACCTGAGTGAAAGTAAGATGGGTTTTGGCTTTGATTGATTTTTGATGCAGTAAAATAAGGGTGCAGTAAAGTAAATATTTTTGTATTTTTGATTAAGTTGAAAATGAGTTGGTTTGTGAAAGAAATATGTTATGATAGACTCTTGATGAGGAAAACATATCTATCCTTGCTCTTAATTTATATGGGAGTTTTGAAATCACTAAGTCTTAAACAAAACCTCAATCGATTGATTGAGTCCAGAGCATTAATATTTCTTAAACTCCTTTGATCAAAGCTAGTTTAAAAAAACTCTTAATAAACTGTTAAAAACCACTTAGCGTGTAATTTAAATCAGATGATGAAAATGCCCTTGAATGATCGTCGATCGACAAACCCTAGATTTCAAGCAATTGAATTAATTAGCAACAATCATTGATAATAATCCAACTTCCTTAAAATCGAAACTGAAATATTATATTAAAAACCAACATTCAAAGCATCCAAAGTCAATTACAATTGTCTAATATGAGAATAATCAATCGATGTTCAATCCCTTGTCATATAATGAAACCCTAGGTCTAGCAGCATCAAAACATGAAAAAGGTGCAGATTAAAATAGAAAACTCCCCAGTGCAGTCCATGAGCTCAAGATATGAGATCCATCACCAAGAGACTAAGGATTTAGCCTCTCATGACTCCTACTGTGCTGCAATCACTACCTCGATACGATGCCATGAAGAAAGTAGAAATGGTGATGGAAAGATGAATGATAGAGATGATGTGTAGGTAGCAGAGAGAGTTGAGAGAAAGTTCGAGCACTACTTCTTAGCCCAATCAGGTCAAAAACCAGCCTGACCCACGTCTGTGGCTCCCCTCTCCTTTTATCATCAGGTTCACCTAATCAAAAATGCGTAGCTTCACGACTATCTTCTTTGGTCGATACCATATCCATGTTTTGGTCGTGACCTGTAAACGCAGAGAAACTTCCCAGAAGAAATTAGGTCGCGACCTGTGGACACTTTAGTCGTAACTAAAAACCACAGAAGCTGGTTCTTGATTTGATTCTCATTATCTTGTGATTTCTTTTCTACTCACATTAGTCTTTACTCCTCCAAAATACCTGTAATTCAAAACCAAAACTCACTATAGAAGTCCAACTCACAAAAGATCAACATATATGCAGTTTGGAAGAGTTAATTTACCATTTACCCTTTTATTAGCACATTACTAAGCACAATCATGTATTACCACAAAAGCACAATTTGAGGTATAAAATGAATAGTAAAGTTGTTGCAAAACCCTTAAAAATATCACAAAATCCATACACAAATTGTGTCTTATCAGTCACTTTATAAACATTTGCGTCTATAAGAATACGGATTAATAGCTATAATGAGCAAACAATAAAGAGATAATAATAAAGAAAAAATTATTACGCTATTGTCTTTAATATACAATTTATTTAATTAATTTATAAAAATTAGTTAAATTAATTTTTTATAATAATTATATATTAATATTTTTAAAATGTTATTTTTATCATATGTATTGGAACCACCTCTTTAAAAACTCTTTAATATATGTGCAATCATATATGGATATTTTGAGAAAAATATATATATTTAAAAGACAACGTATATTAGAGTTTTATACTTAGAATTAAAGTAGATTCATTATTTAATTTTTATATTTATGAGCGGATGGAGTATAAAAATTTGGTTAAAAATCACGTGAATAAGAAGAATTTGTTATAAATATTATATGCATGTGTGGATATCTATAATCCTCAGCTCTTGGGATTTCTCTTAGGATTCATTCTTCTCTTAATATCACAAACTCCTAACTTTCCCAATGAATGACTTGAGAGGAGTTTCTTATTGTTATTGTCATTACATTCATCTTTATTCCTTTGTAATCTTAGGTTTAGTCTTTAATGGTTGAGGCTTATAAATAGAGGCTATACACAAGGTATTTGGACAAGTATGAATATACAAGTGAATGAAGAATACTCTCTTGTCTCCCATCTCAACCTCTTGTCTTGTTATTTCTTTTCCTCTCTAACTTCTTCATTTTTCTCTCATTCTTATAACACGTTATCAGCACAAGTTCGTTCTGAAAATTTGAGGTATGAATTTCTTATAGATTCATAGGTTCTTGTGGTATATGATAATTATTCATTTACACAAATATTTCTTTTACCCAGTTATCATGTGTAACTTTAATTTTCTGTATATTTACCATATTCAATATGTTGTTTGTTATTTTTTAATCATTTGCATTATATTTTGTTATCTATATTTATCATTGTCTCATATTATGCTATTATTTTGTTTGTTATCTACGTCATTTTATATTTCTATTTTTACATTATCTATTGTTCCATATTATTTTTGTTATGTTATTTATATTTATCTTTTCTTTTGTTATATTTTATCTTGTTATTTATTTTTATGTTATGTTTTATATTGTTTATTTTTATGTTCATAGTATTATAATTGACACGCACACATAATTTATGTCATTTACATGTTTCCTTCATTTCATAGTGATCTATACACACACATAATATATAGTATTATATATGATTATATAATTTGATTTATATGATTTTTTGTTTATATTTGATTATGAGATTGAATTTATTTAATTTACTTTATTCTAGTATTATTATTGGGCTAATTCAGATTACTATATCTATATTTTTATATTACTAGTTAATTTCCCTCCCCTCTATATTAATTTATATTTTAATAGATTTATTTGTCTCTTCTATATTCTTCCTCTCTCTATATATATACTTAATTTTGTGGCTAGCAGCCATAATACACTTAATTTTGTGATTAGATGATCAGAAGTCATATCACTTTTGATAACAAATAGTTTTTTGGTAGAAGATCATCTTGTGGTTCTTATAAATGATAATGGTAAGAAAAATATTGTGACAATTTGATAATCTAATGATTATAAATATCAAAGTCCTAATGATTCAAACGTCAAATAATCCAAAAAAGAGTTGTAAAGCATTGAAAAAGTGTTTTTGCTATAGTCTTGAAGACTAATAGCTTATAAAGAATCATGTCATTGAAAAGTGATGGTCTTAGATACTAATTAGTATATAATATTGAGAAATTGATTATATGCTATTGCAATATAGAATATATTTATGAGAAAATAATAATGACTATGGCCACGTTGCAATGAAGAATTGATCATTGAAAGCCAATGATATTTTGTCTTGGCTATTGAACCATGATTGTGGAAATAATAATATCTCTATATGAGTAAATGTTATAATATGACCAAAAATCATATGGACAAAAGGCAAATGTTAAAATATAACCGGAAATTATATGGACAAATGTACATAAATCCATTGAAATTAAAAGTTGAAATTGGTGATGACACTAAAAGGAATATGAGATTTTATAGAAAATATCGAAAGTAATTATGATGTTCGAGGAAACGAATTGTGGAAAAAGATGCCTAGAGTTATTGTAAAGCGAAAAGAAATGGCCATAAACCTAAAAAGTATGAGATATTTAATTTTTATTAGTATTTAACTTTATTATGATTTGTGAGAGACAAATAATTATAAGTATTTGTTATTGTGATGTTGATAAGTGTGTGATATAAAATCAAATAGATTAAATTAAAAATGAGTTATTGGTCATTTTGTGATGGTAATATTATGCCAATTTATTTATAAATTTAGATATATGAAAAAGTAAATATATATCATTTATATGAATCTAATATGTTTATCATAATAGTACAAAACTGCAATTGAATTTATTGTATGTGATATAGTTGTGACAGTGTCTGTAAAACTTAGTGACAAATATATATTGTTAAATTTTGAGTGAACTCTGTAATTGAGATTTTTTTAAAACATGTAATAAGATACATCAAAAATTTAGTAGAAGAAAACAAAATGATATCAAGTTTAAACTTAAAATTTGATTTATTTGGATGTCTGTAATATAATTAAATGAATTTCATCGTAAATAGTATGACCATTTTTTTGTGATATTTCACCAATTCATTGTATTATGAATGGTGGAATTGAATATTTTAGAAAATCAAAATTATATATGTGTATTATATTTGAATTGGGAGATTGATAATTGATTTAATTTTATGAAAAAATTTATTATAAATAATTGATGTTGATCTTTGATTGGTTGGACAAAATCACTTTTGTAGTGTATGTAAACTTTATATATTACAAATTAAATTTATGGATACTTCAATAGTTGGGGATAATTTGAAAGAAAATTATTAATATCATATGTATTCTATTAAGGAGTTTTAACTTAATAATTTTTTGTGGTCAATATATAATTATCAAACATGAATGATGTTGAATCTAGCTATATCACCCCAAAAGGGGATGAATTGGGTGATTTATCGAATAGGTATTGGATAAATGTCCTTATAAAATAATTTTTGAAAAATATTCATTCAAAATATATGCTTTCAGACTTATCGATTTGTTTCATAATATATTATTTATCGAAGTGTTCTTCGATAAATATCCTCTTTGAATAGCTTATCGATAAATACTGAAGAACATCTTTTCAAACTTTTCAAATAGACTTTCAATTATTCTGATCTTTTCTCAAATCATATATCATGTTTGGAAACAATAGTTCATAAGATCACTTATCAATACAGCTAATAAGATTTGTCATTTTAGCACAATAGATCAAACCAGAGATTAAAGCACAACTTGAAGGATTTATCACACGTCATCAGCCTATAATCAATAAAGAGCAGGCTATACATTCATGAAGATAATTCATTCAATCAAGTCCAAATAATTCATAAGCTCATCAAAGTTATTCTAGGACTTATCAATCAGAGTTTCAACAGATTAAGCTTAACAAATGATCTTATTGAAGATTTCTTTGATAAATGGCCTGATTGAATAGTTCATTGATAAGAGTATAATGAATTAGACTTTAAATCATTCATGAATATTCTAATCTTCATAATTTCAAGTATAAACAAACGATAGATGATTCAAACAAGTTGATCAAATATTATAGGAACTGAATCATCATCAAAATATTTAAAATAATCAAATTACCAACAGAATATTTATCAAGATCCCAGTGATTTAAAGTTGAAACATCTTATCTTCTATTTCTTTCATTTGATCTCATATAAATTTGTGACTCAAGATTCTAAAGATCAATGTAAAGAAATAAATCAATTTGATCGGATCACCATAAAGATCAATTAGAAGAAATCTCAGTGATCTAGACAATTTTAAAAATATTTTTTATGATCAGATTTTAAACCTGTAAACATTTTCAAATCTCTAATCATAAGATTTTATAAAACATAATATCAAAAGCAAATGGTGAAATATATGAGAAATCATTTATCAGTGCTTTGAAAAAAAAAACTTAGAAACTCATCTTTATTTATTGAAGAGTTATTCAATAAATCCCCTTATCGAATAGTCCTTCGATAAATGAGTCTTTGATAATATAATATCTTATTTTAAAAATCAGAGTTGATTGATCGAATATCTTATCGATAAATCCATTGTTTAATCAACTCTTCAATAAAACTTTTCATAAATAAACTGAGTCTTCTTTTCAAAACTTTTTGAAGGCTTATGTGATAAATCTACTTATTGAATAGAGCTTCAAATAATTTCAGTTTTAAGAATAGTGTGACTCAAAATTTTCTCAAATAAATATGATTGATTTATCAAAATCTTTATCGATAAGAAACCTTATCGAATAACCCATTGATAAATATTTTTCAGAAAATATATTTTTTTTAAAAGTTCTTTCTCATTTATCAAATAACTTATCGAATAACTGCCTTATCGATAATCTTTATCAGTTTAAGAAAATACTTTTTGAAATCTTGTGAAATTCTTTTTCAATTAATTGTCATCATTAAAATATTGGATTTAACAAATGATGGATCTATGTCTCTGTATAGTTGTGTATTCATTAGAAAAAGTTAGCAATTTATTATTCCCTTCCATTTGTTGAATTTATTGAAGATTTTATTGTATTTAGTTTATATATATATCAATTGAGCCGTATATATATAGTTTAAATATATTGTGATGGAAGGAAATCATTAGTAAAAATTTTATTGAGGGCTTCATTTTAAGTAATAATTATTTATTAATTTTATTCAATTTTTTTATATGATATGCAAATCTACAATTTATTGGGTTATCATGAAATACTACGAGAAGATATATATGTGATAGATAATTTTAAATACTCATGTTAAATATGTATCGAGAGAAGTAAATTCAAGTATATTATTAATGAGTACTTAAATTATATAGTAATAATATATGGTAGTTCTAGAAGAACTTTTTGTAACAAAATTGATATAGTTCCTAAAGAACTAAGACATATTTTTTAGAACTAAGACATACTTTCTTTTGGGCCAAAAAAAAAGAATTGATAATAAAAATTATGACCCATATATCATAATATCAGTTCACCAAAGGGTCTGAAGTTGATAACCCCGATTAGATTGAAATCCATGATTATATGTATGATGGGAAGCAGCTAGACTTCCAGGTGAAATACATGAAAAATAAAAACATATTTATATGACTCACACTTATAGGGGTTTATTGGTATATAAGTGTGAGCCAACATTGGATAAAATTCTGCTCAGATCTTCATAAAATTCCAATTGATCTCCCAAAAATGGATGTCATATTAAGATTATAAATCAGTCACATGTTATGAAAACTGAAAAGTTCATTGTTAGCTATAGTAAACTAGAAGTTTACCGATCTAAACAGATTTATTGTTGGCATGATTTGTTTGATCATAATAGACCATATATATGATGTAATAAATTATTGACGATTATGTATTGACATTCATTGAAGAACCAGAAGATTCTTTATAAATAGCCAACATATTATAAAATTCAAGAAACCATAGGTGTTGCGTGTTATCAAATAAAACTGATCATGAGAATATTACTGGTTATTATTTGGAATGGATTTCTACATTTCTAGAAATATATCAAAGTGCCTGTTTGGAAAGGCACGAAACCGTAGTTTTAAAAGAATTTTTGGCCCAAACCTTAGTTTGAAATTTTTTTAAAACAAACAGTAATATTTGTCCAAAAGAGCTTTTGGACCAAACCATGGTTTAAAACTAAAGTTTTGAATAAGGTACTGAGACTAGCTTCTAGAACAGTAAAATAACTTATGAACTATCTAATTATTATTTTATCCTTGCTTTTTCTTACACCATCTCTCCTCTTTCCTCTCTCCTCTCTCTTTTTTACCTCCTCTCCTCTCTCTTTTCAACCTCCTCGCCTCTCTCCTCTCTCTTTTCTACCTACTCTCCTCTCTCATCTCTCTCATCTCTCCTCTTTACCTTCTCTCCTCTCTCTTCTCTCTTTTCCACCCTCTCTCTTCTCTCCTCTTTCCTATTTTTAATAAAATCATACTATTTCTGGTAGTTTTCTAATTATAAAAGTCCTTTTAACAATAACTATCCAAACACTCATTTATTCAAAACTATTTTTTTCATAAGCTCCTCTCCAAAAGCCTTTTTCTAAAAGCTGTCCAAAAGCCTTTTTTTTATAAGCCCTTTTCTAAATCTTATCCAAATAGGCCCAAAGTCATATTATATAGGCCTACTCATATAGCATGCAAGTCATATAGATATTTACTAAATTTGATAGATGCATCTATAAGATGGTTATATGAGAGATTATTATGAGTTTGCAACTAGAAGTTTGTAAAATTATTTGAATAAATATAATCATTATGCTTGAGTGCACAATTTCTAGAATATGAGAATTGAAGCATCCTCCCTTAGACCCCTCAGAGTACACTTACGGAAGCGATATTAGCTTGATCATATCTTAACTTAAGCCCAGAAATTAAAATTTTACTCTTAAGTTCCTTATTCTGAACCTTTAATTTGAGAACTGATTAATCTCATTCTACACATCCAAACAAGGCTTATTACCTATCCACGTAATGCCCCAGATGTGTACAACCGGCTCACCAAATTTTGTGGCCAAACTCCTTCGTTTACTAGGTCAAACTGAGGTCAAAACACTGCTACCTCAGGACCTGCGAATTTCTCCCTTAATTCCCCATTCACAAATTGAACATGCCAAACAATATTTATTATTAAATAATAAAATGTCATACAACAAGTCATACACAAAATTCTCATATTTCTATTACATCTTTTTCTGCCCGAATTTCGGCAGTATAACCGCTAAACTTCATCTGTACAAAGAACTGAACCGTACTGATTCGGTAATTCCCTCATGAGAACTACCATTCTACGTAAGTACCCAGGAAAGACTGGATGAACCGGCTAGGTCCACTCACTTTTAGCCTCCTTAGACAGCACATACGTACACAGTACTTATCATATACTGATGTTCAGTCTTAACTTCGGCAGCATAACGGCGTCTCTCAGAATTCTCAAAATTTACTTTGACATAACCTCCCTGTAATGGGTTATATATGGGGAATGAGATTCGGGGGAATCTCAGTAGTAAATAATCATAACAATATATGTAATGCAGTGTGACAATGCTTGCTTGTGATTGTGTACAGATAAGTATGCTGCGTGCTTCCATACTCAATAACATATGATCATAGCATTGCAATAGAGCTTCAAGCATAACATATAAGACAACAATCCAACCAAACAATAGCACAACAAATCACAAAGCCATTACATAAAAGCTAGGATTAGTTACTACCTCAAAAGCTTAGCAGAACTCTACTATCTCTATACTGCTTTCAGCTCCGCCAGAACTTTCTTTCTTCTTTCTTTCTCCTTCTCTCTCTTCTTTCTCTCTCTTTCTCTTGCCAAAACTGTGGGATGCATGAAATGGGAGGGGGAGGGGTATTTATAGTTTCCCTCAATAGCATTCCTGTAATTTTGAAGCCATCTGAACATGTGGTCCTGATTTTTCCTGAAATTTCCTATTTTCTTTTATTCCTTTTACTGCATCATCCAGGACACCTCACCGGGACACCTCAGCAGCACATTTCTCACATGTCTAAAACTCGGGACACCTCATCAGCTGACTCAGCCTGCTGACTCACCGGTCCAGAGTCTTGCACCGTAATACGTCCTTAGCTTTATCTGCTTCCTTTAGATCAGTGCCATGTGGCAACAAGGTGGGACCTTTCACGCTTTCCAATTCTATCCAGATAAGTCCTGGACTTTATCTGATCACCTCCTCGGTTATCGTGCCGACCGAGTAACTTTACTTTATTGAGAAGTCATTAAATCATTATTTTAATGTCACTTTTCCCCTTGAATCACTGGCCCTGCGTTTTTGGGCCTGAGAATATCATCTTGGGTCTCTAATCCAGCCCAAGTACTCTGATGGCACGATTCCCAAGAAATACCCCTTGGCAAATTACCAAAATGCCCTTAGTCTCTCTTTCTTTACTTTACTAGGTCTAGGGGCATTATTGTCTTTTCCATCTTACCAGAGTATTCTCTGACCCTGGTCAATTATCCAGATAACTTCCCTGGACTTTCTAACCTTAGGCAAATGACCAAAATACCCTTTACTCATACTTCAGCTATTCTATAACATAAGGGCATTTTCGTCATTTTGCACCTTTTTCCCGGACACCGGCCCCTCTTACCACTGAACTGATATTATGGGCCTGGGCCTTCCCTGTTATCACTATGGGTCTTAAAAACACTGTATGGCCTCTGGCCACAGTCCGATCATCTTTATTCGGACTGTCTTTCCTTTACCTATTATAACTGTAAATTCCCATATTCAGGAATTTTTACAGAAAAATCGGGACCTCAAATCAAAATTTTGTGTTGCGTCATTCAACCCGGAATTCTTTTCTCTATCTCCCAGTATTTTCAGATATTTTATCCGGACCCGGCTGTTTTGGCCTGAAAGTACGCTCCCGCTCACACTTTTAAAAAATGACCATTTTACCCTTGGTCACATTTCTAATTCTTTCATACCTATAGAGACCTCATATACATATTTCACAGTTCAGTGAAATGATCAGCATAATTTTCTCTATTTTCTGGCAAAATATGGTACTCATCCGCTACAGCCCGATATTTTCTATAATTACGATTATGCCCCTGCATTCTCTTTCTGGCCCTGTTACTCATCTTCTCATCCTTCATCTTAAGTTCTAGAAATTTTCTTTCAATAACTCATCCCTTAAACTCTTCGGGAGTCATCGTTAATTGAAAGGCTCGACCACCCGCCCATATCAGGTTATCTTGCACAGGAGCCAGCCCATATCAAGGTACCTGCAGAATTCCTAGGCTTAAGACTTAAGATATTCCTCACATTCCTCATTTTGAACCTAGGTGAACTGTCCCGATCTGTAGGTTAAAGACTTAACTCATCTTTAAATCCTGAAGGACTTAGCTCATCCCTCGGATTCCTACAAAACATAGGTAAGTGATCCGCCCATATCAGATTACTACCCTGGGACTACGGGTTTAGCAGTCTGCCCATATCAGACTACTTCCCAGTTCTCCTAGACCAAAAATCGGGATGTTACAAGAATCATTTATTAATGCTTACATAAGTAACTGGATCAATGCTTATGAGAACAAGATTTCTATTTCAGTATTAGCATATTTCATTTGATATATTACGGCACTTATATATATCTACCCAATAAAATTAACTTTTGGTCAGGAGCATATATTTTTGAACGTGTAATGCTTATTTATATTGATCCACCATAATGTAAACAGATGGCTATTAAAAGAAAGTTGAGATAAATGTTAGATAAGAACCTCCTTTTTTTTGTTTGTCTCTAAATGAAACAAAATGATGTTTCTAAAGGAAACAAATAGATATAGGAGACTTATACCACATGATTAGTTGATTATCATTTGATAAAGTTTTCTCAACATGAGGGGGAGAAATTAAGTAGCTGGAAAGATAAACACAAGGAATGCATCATTACTATTAAATGTAGATCCTCAAATATAGTAGTATGAACTATAAGTTCATCAAATATTGTATTCATAAAATATTTTAAAATATATGACAGATGTGATTACTACCTAAATGAGGATTATCAAATCTCATATTCTAATTGAAAATGCTTCAATTAGTATAAATCAAAGTGAGACATATTTGAATCTTGAAAGACTAATTAGTTATAAATATAATATTAGAAATATCAGAGCATGTAATTAAAATAACCATATTAAGAAGGCAGGTACTCCAGAAGAGTGTTAAGATATAACTACTTGTAAACCTCAAAAGAGGTTCAGGTACCTAAACTATAATAAAGAGAGCTCAATAAGTTATGTCACAAAAAGAAAAATAG
This sequence comes from Leucaena leucocephala, assembly GCA_037074615.1. Taxonomy (NCBI): domain Eukaryota; kingdom Viridiplantae; phylum Streptophyta; class Magnoliopsida; order Fabales; family Fabaceae; genus Leucaena; species Leucaena leucocephala. Next base: position 10,981,551 of record CM073523.1, on the reverse strand, counting down.
AATCGAAAAGATAAAGTTATCGACAACAGTTTTGATAATAATATCATTAAATGAGAAGCTTGTGTGTAGATCTATCATGTGAAGTAGATAGAAAAGTGATTAGCCAAAAGGATAAAGAAGCGATGATAATATATTATATTATTTTGATATGTGAAAATTATAGATTTATAGTACAAATATTTGAAACATAAAGTTATTATTCGATATAAACATATTTATATGAAAATAAATATGTTTACAAAGGTTATGATGAGAAATATTACTCTATGGTAGATTCAATAATTTTTACATATATTACTAGTCTAATAGTATAAGAAAATAAAATATGCGTCTAATAGATATTGTTATAGCCTATGCATATATGACTCATTAAATAATAAAATTTATATGATAATCTTTTAAAGATTTAAAATGTCTGAAGCATATAAAGGAGATGTTTAGAGCTGAATACTCAATGATTTTAGAATATTTATTTTGTCTATAAAAATATATTAAATTTAGTGGACAAAAAGTCTTATATATTTGTTCTACTATTATATTTACCTATTGTGTTGGTATTCAATGTAGTAATTTTATTGGCAAAATTAAGTTCTTGTAGATATACAATGGATAATGAAATTGAGATTTGAGTGCATAATGTAAGTGAAGAGTATGTTGATAATTTAATATATCCAGAAGATATGTTGGAAAAATATACATATAAATATTATATGAGGACAACATATAATGTATGATTTAGCTAAAAGAAAGATATGCTCAAAAAGTATTGAAAATAAATTACTTAAGAAAATAGTACACTCTATTGAAAAAGTGATGTCGAAAAGCCGATGTTATCATCAGGGGATAAAAATGATATGGTAGTAAGGAGAAGTAAATGTGAAATTATCATCAGGGGGAGTAAAGATTATATTGTACCCTTTTTTTTCTTAACTAATATTTTATCCCACTAGGTTTTCTTGATAAGAATTTTAACAAGGCAGCTTCAATATGTATTATTTACTCTTTCTTTTTACTAGATTTTTATCCCATTGGGTTTTTCTTAGTAAAATTTTAATGAGACACAATACTTATCATAAACATTTAAGGGAAAGTGTTATAGATATTACATGCAGGTGTGGATGTCAATAACCCTTAGCTTTTATAATTCCTTTTAGGATTACTTCTTCTTTTAATATTACAAACACATAACCTCCCCAATGAATGACTTGAAATGAGTTTCTTATTATTAATGTCATTACATTCATCTTTATTACTTTTTAACCTTATATTTAGTCTTTAATAGTTATAGTCCATAAATAGAAGCTATACACAATATATTTAGACAAGTATAAATATATAAATAAATAAAAAATACTCTCTTATCTCCTATCTCAATCTCTTATCTTATTATTTTTTTATCTCTTATTTTTTTATATTTTTCTCATTTTTATAATAGAATTAATTTTTTTTTATATTTATATTTTAAATATAAATAAATGTCTTAAAATATTGATATGACCTCAAGCTCATCCTAATCAACTGCCTCCTTCCCCTCCTTCACATCAGCCGTTGTATGTATCTCTCTGTACTTATATAAAGCTAAAATCTTTTATCTCAGTGCCTCTCCCTCGCACAATTCCACCTCCTGGAGCCCCAGTCTCTTTCAGTTATTCCTTCTCTCTTATCAACACAAAACACCAACAACAAACAAATTAGAAACGAACTTATCCAATCACTATCTCTCTCTCTCGTTCCTATCAATCAATCAATCCCTTGTTCGTTCTGTAAACTTCAATAGAGATGGGACGTTCGCCTTGTTGCGAGAAAGCCCACACAAACAAAGGCGCTTGGACCAAAGAAGAAGACCAACGCCTTATCGATTATATTCGCCTCCATGGCGAAGGCTCTTGGCGTTCTCTCCCAAAAGCTGCTGGTACTGATTCGTTGCTCTTTGATTTTGATTCTGATTCTGATTTTGAATTTCTCTTTTGATTTGTGTGTTTTTTTTATTCGGTTGTGTATAGGATTGCTCAGATGCGGAAAGAGTTGCAGATTGAGATGGATAAATTACCTTCGTCCTGATCTCAAACGAGGAAATTTCACGCAAGAAGAAGACGACCTCATCATCAAGCTTCATAGTCTACTCGGAAACAAGTATTATTACCTTCTTAACCGATTTTTTCTCTCAACTCTGTCTCATATTTGCCCCATTTGGATGCCAAGGAAACGTGAGAAACTCTGAGTTGATCTCTCTTTTTTCTGTTTGGATTGAACCTAGATGGTCTTTGATTGCGGCGCGATTACCTGGTAGAACCGACAATGAGATCAAGAATTATTGGAATACACATATAAAGCGCAAGCTCATCAGCGGTGGAATCAATCCCCAAACACACCGTCCGCTGAACGAAACCGCCGTCTCTGTAAAATCTACCGCCGAGTGGGACTTCAAGACCTCACCGGCGGCGGAAAACGACTTCGTCGTGAAGAAGCAGAAGCTGAAGCAGGATAGTGATAGATTCAATTGCATCGATTTCGGCAGGAATAAGGCGGTTGAGGAATTGAACAACACTAGTTATAGAACCTCTATAGAGGAAGAAGAACCGCCATTGCTGGAGCGAGATTCTTCGGTTCATGGTGCTGGTGGTGAGCCCAATCTGGAGCTCTCGATTGGTCTCGTGCCGTTTCACTCCGAGTCGGCTCGTACAGCGCAGGGGAAATTGGCTGAGTCAAAAATAGGGTTGGTCCGGTCGCCGGCAACGGAGACTCAAATGGCGGCGTGTCGGAGTTGGCAATTCCATTTTCAGAGGTAGGGAAGGGAAGTATATAGAAACAAAGAACCGCCACAACGCTGCAGGAATAGATTTCACACACACTGTTGTCCATAGGAATATTTTTTTCAGGAAAAAGAAAAAAAAAAACGTATTTCTTTTACCCACTGATTAGTTAATTACTTAATTTGCAATAGAAAGGTATTGTTTCATTTTGTTCTTTAATATGTTTTTTGGTTTTTGATGAAAAGTTATTTCATATGTTTTAGACTTTTAGAGCGGTAAATGATCTAGGTTTTTGTTTTTACCAAAAAAAAACTCATTTGTTTAATTAATATAATAGCAGATCAATTTTTCAGATATTGACATATATATATCCAATCTGATTTTGATTTGTAGTCAAGTGAGAAATAAATATGATTATTAGTTAGAAAAAAAGTTGATAAAAAATATGATATAAAAAAAATTAGAATGAGGAATTTAGATATGCTTTTGTTGAAAACAAAGTTATTGCCCTTTTCATTTAATATCATATCCATCGATTGGTGGAGAAAATTTTGATCCAATGATATTTATTATTTTTAGGAACATGTATTACATTACATATTTGTTATATAAATTTTTATCAATTCTGAATCAAAATAATTAAGCATTATAAAATTTTAAATAAAAGATTAAAATTTAGGACACGAGAAGAGATTTGTACTGAGTATCCAAATGTGTCCTCTAAAAGTTCTTATATAATTTTTTTTATTGAGTTAGTATTTAGGTTCACTATTTCCATTTCTTGTTTTAAAAAAAATGATATTATAACTAAATCTAGATCCAGTGATTAAATCGAATGTAGAAAAAGGTGAATTTGATTTCTCTGTAATAAAAACAAATAAATCAGTTTTCATATTAACATCAAATCACACATTTTATTGATAGTTATACCATGATATGTAATCTGTTGTCACTTGTCCAAGCCTTTCATGTAACTAAAAAACAAAGTGTTTTTTTTATTATCTTGTATTTTGAACTAAGATTAATCAATTTTATGTACTCGAATAATTAAGGTCAAAAAGAAGAGGAGACTTGGTCTAAAAGTGACAAAGAGGTTTGGCAAGGAATTAAACCGCACCCATATATATTAATAGAAGAAAATAAAGGAATTGAGAATTAATTCAGAGTCTTCTTTCCGAGTCTATTAGCCCATGGGATTGATTACATCCATAGCAATTCTACTCTAATCTTTAAGTTAGGCATGATCAATTGACAATATTCGTGTTATGTATGAAAAAAATGAATGAATGAAAGAATAAAACTCTTAGATGCTGAAATGTTTCTTTAAAAGTTGACAAACCCATTTATTTCTTATAAACACTTTCAGAAAAATTAATATGCAAGTGCCTATAATTTTACCTCATTCAATTTTAAGTAATTAGATTCTTGTAGTTTTTGTATTTGTATTAGATCCTTATATTTTCCTCAATTGTAGATAGTAATTTCTATAGTATACTCATATTAGATTATAAAATCAAGATCAACTATATTAGATTATAGAGTATATATAAATTTAGGGAAACGAGCATAATAATTTTTTATTTTTATGTTAATAATAATTAAATTTTATTCTATCACTTCAGTTTTAAATAAGGTTTTTTTTTTGTTTTGTATTATATGAAAACTAATTATATGTTGTCAACATCAACATGACGTTTAATAACCGATTATATAAGTAAGTATATGAATTAAAGCCTACAACTGTAGAAACTATAAAGACTCACTAAAAAGAAAAAATTACATAAATTTAATAAAAATTAAGTGAAATTATAAAGATTGACAAATTAATTGTCTAACATCTTTTTACAAGTTAAGTCATACTATTTATATTTTTTAATATTGTAATTTATTATTTTATATAATTTTTATTCTATATAGAGATATGGATGATCATGTTTATTAATCTACTTAATTTAGTTTTAAGGTTCAATCCCTTTATAGGAATCAAGATTTCCTAAACTATATAAATATTTTAAAAATTAAAAATTGTTGCGGCATCACGGGATTGAATATATGATTTAATTAAGGTTATTGAGCAAAATAATCCCTTATAGTTACATTAAAACTAACTAATATTAAAATAACTAAAATGATAACCCACGTGTTAGCACCACAGGCACGTATGGAGTCTTAACAACGTTAAAATATTCCCTCACTAATAGAAAGAGCCCACCTCTCCTGTGAATGCATAAATTGGTGTGATCCTGCCTGTTGTATCTTACCAAAGAGATAGAGTCAAGTTATTCCATCTCAATTATCTATGAAATATTATTTTTATAAAAAAAATAATTAAATCATATATCTATCTTTTTATTATCAAGGTCTAAAAAATATTTAAATAAAAATTATTAATTTATAAATAAATAAAATATTTATACATATCTCAAATAAAATAAAATTATTAAAATATAAATATGACATATTATTATTTTAATTCAAAAGAACGTGACTTCATGCTAAATAAGAAGATAAAAAAGATATAAAATATAATCAAATTAATTTGTTTAAAACTTTTGATTAAACTATTGAAGAGATTTCGATTTCTCATTACTCATTTTGAATTCCATACATATACATAAAAATAAAACACATTAATTTTTAATTAAATGTTTTAAAATCAACAACCTCAGGTTTATACGACTTCTAACTTTTTCCTTTTAGGGGTCTTAAATAAGCATAACCTAATTTTTTAATTTAAAACGAAACCTACCTATCTAAGCAAGCATATACATATATGCACTGGAATCTGTTTTATATTAATTAAACATTACCTAATTATTAACAGAAATATCATGTGACATGTTGGGGACAAAATTAAGTAGGTAGCCAAATCTCCAACTATATATATATATATAGGAGTCCATGTGCGGCAACGTAAAGCGGATTGATTATTATTATTTTATTTTTTAGTTGTCCACCCGGTTCACTGGAGTTTTACCCCGATTATATTTAGATCTGACCCGCGTCGCTCACCTAGCTATGGTGGGTGAGTCTTCCAACGGAGATTTTTTGCATATGCCAAGGCTCGAACTCGAAACCCTACTTAAAAGATACCGAGCTATTTATCACTCAGACTAACTCCTGTTAGTAAACGGATTGATTATAATTGAAGGGTTCTTGCGTTAAAGTCTTCCAGCCAGCATATGGGCTACTTGATTTACGAGTCTTTCAATTAATTAATTAATTTGGTTTCATGTTTATTTAATCACCTCATCAATAATAAAATAATACGAGTTACTTGCACTTAGAGAATGCTGACTCATTATAAATAAATTAAACATCTTCATGGTTTAACTAAGTGTTTAAACTTATTAAAGAATAGGAATCAAATCGGGTTTGTGCAAGCATGTAATATTATCAATGGCTTCCTTGACAAATTTAAGCTATTTTAACTTTAAATATATAATTTAACTTCTGCCTTTTATCATTTTTAGTTTATTTTAACTACTTAAATTTGTAATCAAAGAAAAACAGGTCAAATATTGTTCATCTAAATAATTGATGCAACCTTTAAATTAAGAAGGTCCGTTTTATTCTGGTACAAGGAAATAAAACTCCATCATAATCCCCCTTTTTCTTTGAGTTAACTTTAATGATGGAATCACACACACACATTTTAATTATTTATTCATTTTATTTATTGTGGTAAATATATGAATATTGTGTGGGTGTGTCAAAGAAACTAAGTCCCATATTGCTTTAGAAAGTGAGAGCTCAAGATCATATATACTAACATGTTATCATTGGCTAGTAAATGGGTTAGAGTGATGGTGGGCTCACACGCATAACAACAAGCTATCAATAAAAAATTTAGTTGAAATCTGACAATTCTCCTGTTAGTGAGTTAAACCAAGTATTGGGCAATTAAGTTATTTTATTGAAGAGGTTTAGTCGAAAACCTTCAAATTTTCAGTTTACAAAATACACAACCTTTTGATAAGATTTTTGATCTAGTTGCTTGAATCAGCATGACCACAGGTGTGTCCATTCAGTCACTTCATTTATGACTGATGATTGTGTTTTATATGTGCTTATGTGTATTTTTATTTTTCAGCAATTGTAAAACTTTTAAAGTAATAATGATAATATTATCCATATACTATTCATTGCTCCTTTCTTGTATTGTTTTATTCTGATAAAATTGAATTTAAAAAATTTTCAACTTAACTTTTACAAGTTTTGCTATCATCAAAAATTGGAAAAAAATGTTAGTATGTATATGTCTTGATGATGTCAAAAGAGAAAAGAGAATTAAAATGTTTAATTATATGAAAGAATTGTTTTTGAGGTAATGAAAATGAAGAATTGTTTTTGAGGTAATGAAAATGGTTTTAGAATTAAATGAAGTTAAAAGAAGACGTTAATCATTAATTATTCAATTATTGAGCACTAATCGATTAATGTCAATTAATCGATTGAATGTTAGATTAATTGAAAAGACAGCCTTCTATTTTAAAAAGAAAACGAATTAATCGATTAATTGGAGGCAATTAATCGATCAATGTCTACTGGCTTGCCTCATGTATTTGAGTTGAAAATCAATTAATCGATTAATACATTGAAAACAAATTTTCTCTTAAACAAAGTTATTGCTATTAATTGATTGGTTAATCGATTAATTTATATTAATCTGTTAACTGTTTGATTAATAAGTTAAGTTTCAGTTTTGTGAAATTCAAATATAAACCAATTAATCGATTAGTTAATCAATTAATTTATATTAACATATTAACTGTTCAATTAATTTGTGTTGAAATCTTTTCTATTTCAAAACCTTTAGACACATTAATCGATTAGGAGTTCGATTAACTTCAGAACTTCAGAAACATCAAAGATATCTCTGTTTTAAGTTACAAACTTATTTTCTACTTCATTTAATTAATTCATGTGACAGTTTGCCTATGGTTCTCAATATTCTGCTGGAGATTGTGCCCTAGGGGCTAATCATTATCTTATGAACATTGTTGATTTATGAATTTCTTAATTATGTTATCATATTATTTACATGTTTACTATGATGACAATCCTTGGATAACTCGTGATCTTATCCTAAATGTCCCTAGTCGGTCATCTATGCGGGAGCAGAGATGAAATAAGACCAGTATGACTTTGAAGATATATAGAGATATAAATCAAAGTCATAAGCACATGTAAGAGTACAGGGTGTTGGATCGACCCGCTATGAGAGAGCTGCATGGGTCAAGTCATAAGCTTCTCTCATATACACAAGCTATGTCACTATGCCCTTTGACCTGAGATCATCATCGATTCCTACATGACAAACGCTCAGCTTTGACCTAGTCAAAAGTCACTTTTGACCGAGTGATCATAAAGGCTATGCTCGGGCTTAGTGTTTTTTCATGCGGAGGAATGTGAATGGTCAAGATGGAATTTGTCCCTCACATTCGTAGAGAGATATTACTGGGCCCCTCGATGAGTGAGTCTGAGAAATGTATGGCCATACTGGAATGGAAGGGTAGTTCCATTTCTATATTCAGACTACTAAGAGATCGAGAAAGTAACGGTCAGGAACAGGAGGATGACGTTCTCCATGCCTTATCCTTGACCGAAATATCGTGTGACAAAAGGGACGTGATATGGTTGTATGAAAGGTTACATCGTTTATCGATCCTCATATGTTTTGGGTAGTCGTAATGCCTTGCTAGAGACCGCTTACGACTTGTGGGTCAATATAGTAACTAGCCCACTGCCAACTTCATATGGGCCTACAGGGTCGCACACAAAATAACCCAATACGAGCTATGATGTCTAGATTCATTGAATCTAAGAGATGTCTAGATTCAATGAATAATCTAGGGTGGATATATATTTTATATATATATAAATTTGTATATATATATTATATATATAATATAAGAGATATTTGTCAGATTTAATTTATAAGGATAAATTAAATTTCTATCACTTTTGAATTTGAATTTAAATGGATATGATCTATTTGAATTTAAAATTCAAATTGATAAGATATCTCAAATGATTTATGAGAATAAATCAAATATAATTCTGTCTTATCTTTATTTTAAATTAAATAAATAGGTGAATTAAATCTATGGGACGGATTTAATATAAACCATATTTATTTAATTAGTTTCTTATTAAATTATGCAATATATGATATTGTATTAATTCAGAATTAATATAAGATTAATTATGAAGCTCGGCCCAATTAGAAGCCCGATAGCATCCTATATATTTGACATTAGGAGCTAGGGTTCTACACACAGGATATCTCTACACACACATTCAGACGTGAGAAAAGGGGGCAGGGAGAGTGCAAAAGGTTTGCAGATAAGAAACTGCCGAAATAGAGACGGTGAGGACGGAATCTCTAGAAAGCCCTAGAGGGACAAGAGGCGCTAGCACGTCGTTCGCGATTGGAACGCTGTTCATGTGGATACCGGTAGAGGAAGCCGATCTGAGCTATCGACTTCTTGCGATCGACCAGACACGAAGCAAGGTCGCGACCTATTGACACTGAGGTCGCGACCATACGGGCATCTGAACGTCAGAAATCCAAAAAGAGGAGACAAGTCGCGACTTGAAGCTGACGAGGTCGCGACTACAAACTCCAGAGACGTCCGGTGGCGACGTGAAGCAGAGTAGGTCGCGACTAACAACTTCAGAGGCCACAGGTCGCGACTAGAAGCTGAGGAGGTCGCGACTGAAAGTTCCAGAGGCGAGGAGTCGCGACTAGAGGACACTGAGGTTGCGACCAAAGCTTGAATACCGAAGGTAACACTTCTTTCTCCTTGACTTAAACACATTCGGTAGATCTGGCTGGGAATGGAAAAAAAATTTAAAGTTAATTTCCGCTGCGTGTCTTCCAATTCCCAACATATTCTTCATGTCAAATCTTTTAAGAAACTTATTTATTCAAAATCACATCATATATGTTAGAATCATTCAATCAATATGATGCTATATTTTTTGTTTCATATGCCAATTCTAATTAATCGATTAGATAATGGATTAATATAGAATAATATTGAAAAACAAGCAGAATCTTTGTATGATCTTAAAGTGTTTACAACTGAATTAATCTTATACACTTGGTCATTGATTGAGTTATTAAATATGAATGATGCATATCATTCTTGATGTGATTCACTCTATTCAAGTTTTAACTCAGTTTTATGAATCCTCACTTTATGAGTTTATATAGTAACAATCAAATCTTAAAGTGTTTATAGGATTAATACTAAAGAGATCAAAATTCCATTAAGATCAAATCTAAATCAGATATTAGACCAAGAGCAAATCCAGCGGACGTTCAAAGAAAAAAAGACAAAAAGCCTCAACGGCTATAACGGCTAGTTCAATAGTCATATTTCTAATGAATAGAAAACTCAACAGAAGAGAACCTCAATGGAAACAATGCTCAACGGTTACAAAGATCAACTATAAATAGAGATAAAGATCAACTATAAATAGGAGAGCATTCAAATTTTGAGGTTGGGCGACTAAGGGCGATGACGAACAAAAAAGCAATGAAAGATTAATCATGCTAGAAATATTTCAACCCAGAAAGCATTCATCTCTCCGTTCCTAATGTATTATTCTTCTGAGAGAAAAATCAGTGAGCTACACTGTCTATTCATTGACTCTATCTGAGAATTAGACTATGTTTGGGCTCAGTGATTTTTTATGCGGAAGAATGCGAATGGTCAAGATGGGATTTGTCCCTCACATTCGTAGAGAGACATTACTGGGCCCCTCGATGAATGAGTCTGAGAAATGTATGGCCATACTGTAATAGAAAGGTAGTTTTATTTCTATAGTCATACTCCTCAGGGATTGAGAAAGTAACGGTCAGGAACAGGAGGATGACGTTCTCCATGCCTTATCCATGACTAAAATATTGTGTGACAAAAGGGATGTGATATGGTTGTATGAAAGGTAATATCGTTCATCGATCCTTATATGATTTGGGTAGTCGTGATGTCTTGCTAGAGATCGCTCATGACTTGTGGGTTAGTATAGTAACTAGCCCACTGCCAACTTCATATGGGCCTACAGGGTCGCACACAAAATAGCCCAACACAAGCTATGATGTCCAGATTCATTGAATCTAAGATATATCCAGATTCAATGAATAATCTAGGGTGGATGTATATATTTATATATATATAAATTTGTATATATATTATATAAGAGATATTTGCAAGATTTAATTTATAAGGATAAATTAAATCTCTATCACTTTTGAATTTAAAATTTAAATTGATATGATATCTCAAATTTGATTTATGAGAATAAATCAAATATAATTTTGTATTATCTTTATTTTAAATTAAATGAATAGGTGAATTAAATCTGTGGGATGGATTTCATATAAACCATATTTATTTAATTAGTTTCTTATCAAATTATGCAATATATGATATTGTATTAATTTTAGAATTAATATAAGATTAATTCCGAAATCAAACTCAGTGAGAACGCCGATAGCATCCTATATATTTGACATTAGAGGCTAGGGTTTTCTATGAGTGAAAAAGAAGGTGCAAAAGGTTTGCAGATAAGAAACGGCCAAAATAGAGACGGTGAGGACAGATTCTCGAGAAAGCCCTAGAGGGACAAGAGGCGCTAGCACGTTGTTTTTGGTTGGAACGCTGTTCGTGTGGATACCGGTAGAGGAAGCTGATCTGAGTCGTCGACTTCTTGCGATCGAGAAGAGAGCACCAGGTGTGACGACAAGTCGCGACGAGTAGACACTGATGTCGCGATCAAATAGGCATTTGAACGTCAGAAAATCGAAAAGAGGCTTCCAGTCGCGACTAGAAGCTGAGGACATTGTGACTGAAAACTCCAGAGACCTCCTGTTGCGACGAGAAACCGAGGACGTCTTGACTGACAACTCCAGAGATGACAAGTCGTGTCAAGTGGACCCTGAGGTTGCGACTATAGTTCGAATACTGAAGGTAACACTTCTTACTCCTTAACTTAAACATACTCGGCAGATCCGGGCAAGGAATGGAAATTTTTTTAAAGTTAATCCCGCTACGTGTCTTCCAATTCCCAACAAAAATTGCTAAGGCCTACAAAAATGGTACTAGTATATGGGAATGATTTAGAATCGTTCTATGCACTAAGAGGAAGTAACTAGATGCTATAGAGACAATGAGAATGAAGACACAACCTCGCTGAAGTTTATCAGCTAGAGAATTGGTACAAGATGTGCCTAAGATAGCTAGTGTGATATACTACATATGAACAATCAGTTTAGGGAATGTTCAGAAGTAGATCATCCATGCAATAATCTAGAGTAGATCTACATTATGAAAGGCTTTATTAGGATAGACTTTTTCCAAACGAAAGCAGTAGAGGCTAGACCAAGGCTTGCCTAGGATACGGTCTAAGGAAAAAGATGTAATGATGAATAGAAGGAGAGTTTTTGTTTCTAAAATGGAGGAATTCCATCATAGAGGAACTAATGATTCAGTAGACTCAGTATAAAATAATATCCAGTTATGTAAGTACAAACTACCTACGTTTGAAGGAACATTCAAAGATCTCCAAAATGTGAAATAACCCTCTTAATGGAAGGTGTAGTTGGTCATTTACAAATTAGGGGAAAATGTTAAGAAATAGTAAAAGATGCATAAGCTACCCTATAGGGAAAGAATAACCTACTCAACTGGGAAGTATAACTTAAACAGTTTTACGGAAAGCATTTACCTCAGTCAAATAGAGATGAGCGCGAGGCTAAGTTTAAGTGATAAGACAGGGTGAGAAAAGAGACCCTTTGATGGATACTTAGCCAAGTTCATCCACATTAATGATGAGAGATGTACAATTGAGCAAGTGACTTTGCGAATTAAGTTTCGTGTTTTAAGAAAGGATTCTTCCCAAGCTGTTACAAAGTATAATAGAGCGGTAGGGGCATGCAATATTTTAGAAATAAGTTTACAATGCCCAAAAAAATGTAAAGGTTAGAGGTTGAGAAGAGTTAATGAATTAAGAAGTTCAAACATGCAATCAGTACCTAAGGAATACGAGATATGTGGTAGAGACTATGGAAATAAGATTTGTTTAACAGGTCAAGGAAGTTGCTACATGTAATATCCCAATTTTCAGGCCCAGAGACTCAGAAAGTAGCCTGAAATAGATAGGCTACTAGACCTCTTTGAGAATAAGTCCCAGAAACATACAGAGAATTTTTAGGGACTAAACTACAAATAAGTGAAAGTACAGGGATTTATATGTAAATAGTGAAAGTCCCTAGGGACATAATGGTCATTTTAGAAAAGAAAGGGGCTAAAGTGAAAAGTTTAAAAGTTCCATGGTGCAAAGATGAAGGTAGACACAAGTTGTGGGCCATTAAGTGTAATTATGAAAAGTTGAGGGACTTAATTGAAAAGAGGAAAAGTTTCCAGGGCAAAATGGTAATTATAAAAAGTTGAGCCGAAAGTGGCTTAGAACTGCCTTGAAGTATTTTAGTCCTAAATTTCATCAGTAGATAGAGGAAATGATGCTGGTTAATCTAGTTTATTACAGAAATTTTATTAGAGTTTCAGATAGCTAAAATTTATCTGATAGTTTGAAAGTTATCTGAAATTTTATCAGATCTCCTGGACCTCAGATATGAGTGAAAACTTATAGGAATATGCGTCCTGTGAAGCTAGAGGTCAGGGAACTGATAGGGTCCCAAAAGGAGATCTGTAGGAAAAGTTATTCACATATTAGTGAATTTTGACGGGAGTTCGTGAACGCCTGATATCCAACAACAACAACAACAACAACAAAGCCTTTTCCCATTAAATGGGGTCGGCTACATGGATCATACGACGCCATTGTGCTCTGTCAAAAACTAAATCCTTGGATAGGTTATTGACCAGGAGATCCCGCTCAATGACCTCGTTGAGCGTTCTCTTTGGCCTTCCTCTACTCCTTTTAACCGGACTCCATACTATTTGATCCACCCTCCTCACCGGCGCATCCCTTGGCCTTCTTTGTACGTGTCCAAACCACCTAAGACGGTTCTCCACTATTTTCTCCGCAATAGGTGCCACTCCAACTCTTCCCCGTATTTGTTCATTACGAATCTTATCTTTTCTTGTATGCCCACACATCCATCTCAACATCCTCATTTCGGCTACCCCAACTTTATGCTCTTGTTGTCCTTTTAAAGCCCAACATTCACTTCCATAAAGCATTGCTGGTCTTATAGCAGTACGATAAAAATTTCCTTTTAATTTATCTGGTACTTTCCGATCACATATAACCCCAGTAACCTTTCTCCATTTAAACCACCCAGCCTGGATTCTATGATTAACATCCTCCAAAATTTCACCATCTTTCTGTATAATTGATCCCAAATATTTGAACTTATCTATTTGTGGAATAACTTGATCTCCTAATCTGACCTCCAAATTACTTCTAACTTGCCTCTTAGAAAAATTACAATGCATGTATTCAGTTTTACTTCTACTCAGACGAAAACCCTTCGACTCTAAAGTACTTCTCCATAACTCAAGTTTAAAATTGATCTCTTCTCTTGACTCCGCCATAAGAACTATATCGTCCGCAAAAAGCATGCACTTAGGGATTTCGTCTTGAATAGGCTTAGTTAGAACATCCACTACCAGATTAAATAAATAAGGACTCAAAGATGATCCCTGATGTAGACCAATCTTTATGGGAAAATCCTTTGTTTCTCCCCCAGACGTTCTTACAGTAGTAGTTACCTCTTCATACATATCCTTTATTGCTTTGATATATGCTATCCGTACACCTTTCTTTTCCAAAGCTTTCCAAAGCACCTCCCTTGGCACTCGATCATACGCTTTTTCTAAATCAATGAAGACCAAATGCAAGTCTCTTCTTTTGGTCCGATACTTTTCCATTAACCCCCTTAATAAATAAATCTCCTCCATTGTAGACCTACCTGGCATGAAACCACACTGATTCTCCGTAATATCAGTCCCTAATCTCAACCTGTGTTCAATTACCTTTTCCCATAACTTCATAGTGTGACTCATAAGCTTTATCCCTCTATAATTTGCACAATTTTGAATATCCCCTTTATTTTTATAGATAGGAACTAAAGTACTTTTCCTCCAATCATCAGGCATTTCTTAGAACTTAAAATCACATTAAAAAGTTTAGCAAGCCACACCACCCCCGTTTCACCTAAACACTTCCAAACTTCAATAGGAATCCCGTCAGGTCCAACAGCTTTATTATTTTCCATTTTCTTAAGCGCCTCTTTAACCTCGCCAACACGGATCCTACGGTAAAATGCCAAATTTGGTCCAACTTCTCGTGTTAAATCTCCTAACTCATAACTCGACCCTCCTCCCTCGTTATTAAACAATTTGTAAAAATAAGTCTCCCACCGTTCTTTAATATCACCATCTGCAACCAAAACCTTGCCTTCTTCATCTTTAATACATCGTACTTGATCCAAATCCCTCGATTTCCTTTCCCTGTCTCTTGCAATCTTATAAATCTTTCGCTCTCCCGACTTTGTCCCTAACTCCTTATAAAATTCCTCAAAAGCTTTAGAACGAGCTACACTCACCGCCTTCTTCGTTTCCTTCTTAGCTAAACGATATTTTTCCCAATTTTCAGTATTATCACATAAGTGTATAGCCTTGAAACAGTCTCTCTTGTTCTTAACTTTCTCTTGTACGTCTTCGTTCCACCACCAAGTCTCCTTATCTCGTCGACCAAAACCTTTAGCTTCTCCTAAAATTACTTTAGCAACCGTTTGTACCTTGTCAGCCATTTCCTTCCACATGATATTAGCATTTTCCTGCGCCTCCCAAACCCCTTCATTTAACATAGTTCTTTTAAAAGTTTCCCTCTTCTCCCCCTTTAACTGCCACCACTTGACTCTTGTATTTAAAACACGTTGGCTCTTTTCCTTACTGCACTTAATACGCACGTCAAGGGCCATTAACCTGTGCTGGGTTGTCACTCCGTCCCCTGGAATCACTTTACATTTTGTACAAAGTCCTCTGTCATGACTCCTTATCAAAAAGAAATCAATCTGTGACCTGTGGACCCCACTCTTGTAAGTGATCAAGTGTTCCTCCCTCTTTTTAAAACACGTGTTGACAATCTTAAGATTGTAAGCTAAGGAAAACTCTAGAATAGATCGTCCTTCATTATTAATCTCTCCAAAACCAAAACCACCATGAGGCCCCGCATATTCCCCCGTCTCCTTACCAACATGACCATTAAGGTCCCCACCAATAAAAATCTTCTCAGTATGTGGTATGCTTTGAATCAACCCCTCCAAATCTTCCCAAAACTTTTCCTTAAGATGTGCTTCTGTTCCCACTTGAGGTGCATAGGCACTAATAACGTTGATTGTATCCCTTCCAACAAGTATTCTTAAAGATATAATTCTGTCCTCAATCCTTCTAACATCCACCACATTCTTCTTCCACTCTTTATCCACAATGATACCAACCCCATTCCTCGTACCTGTTTTACCTGTGTACCAAAATTTGAACTCATTGATTTCCCGAGATTTTTCTCCTACCCATTTAGTTTCCTGAAGGCACAAGATGTTAATCTTTCGCTTTACCATTACGCCCACCACCTCCCACGCTTTTCCGTTCATAGTTCCAATATTCCAAGTGCCAAATCTGATCTTTCTCTCCTGAACTAGCTTCTTTAGCCGCCTCCGTCCGTAACAGAGCGGTAGCCCTTGCTCATTTAACACTACATCCGGGCGACGATGCAGCGGCCCTTGCTCACTTCTCACTGTACTCGAGCCATACAGTGCGTTACTTACGGGCAACGACCTAGTAATAGCGCAATTTCTTCGTATGTCCATGTTCATAAGATTCGACAGGTTTTACGTTGGCTGTCGGGGCCTAACACAACCCTCCTCCTTTACCCGGGCTTGGGACCGACTACATGCGTAGGCGGAGTTGAACGCCTGATATCCGATTGGAAAATTAATCGATATACAAACTGGGACTGAATGATCCAGATGATGTCACATGGAGACCCATGATGACGCCAAGGGAGGCCCAAGCCCATGATATCAATTCATCGGAAAAAGGGGCTAGTGTCCAAAAAAAGGTGCAAAATGACAAAAATACCCCTATGTTATAAAATAATTAAAGAATGAGCGAAGGGTATTTTGGTCATTTGACTAAGGTCAGACAGTCAAGAAAGGTTATTTGAATAGTTGACCAGGGTCAGGGAATACTCTAGTAAGGTGTGAAAAGATAATAATGCCCCTAGACTCATTAAAGTAAATATAGAGGAACCAAGGGCATTTTGGTAATTTGCCAAGGGATATTTATTGGAAATTGAGCCATCAGAGTACTTGAGCTTGATCAGAGACCCAAGATAGCATTCCCAAAGTGCAAAAATATAGCCCAAGGAATATGTGAATTAAAGTGGCATTAAAATAATATTTTAGAGAGTTTTCAATAAAGTAAGGTTACTAGGTTGACGTGATAACCGGGGAATTGATCAGATAAAGTCCTGAACTTATATGGAAGCCATGAGGTGGTGTGAAAGGTACCCATCAAGATGCCACATGGCATTAATCTAGAGGAAGAAGAAAAAGATAAGGACACGTGACATGATCTCAGCCGTTTATTCCGGGATAAGACTTTGGAATTCTCTGGAAGCGTTGAATCAGTTGGTGAGGTGTCCCGAGGGCCCCACTATTGTGCCACCTAAGCATGTGGGGTGTCCCTTGATGATGTCACTTTTGATGAGTCATCTAGGATGATGATGTCATCATGATGATGCAGGCGAAGCTTCTTGAGGAAGCTAAGCGATCTGAGCCGTTCATCGTGATTCGATCTGAGCCATCCATTCCACCTTGCTCTACCTATAAATACCCCTCACCCCTCCCATTCCAAAGCACACTCACGGCCAAGAAGAAGAGAAAGGAAGAGAGAGAGAGAAAGGAAAAGAGAGAGGGAAAGAGAGAAAGAAAGGAAGGAAGAGAAAGAAGGAGTTCTGGCTTAGCTAGGAGCAATCCAAGGAGCTTAGGGGCTCAACAAGCTTAGAAATAAGGTAAGTAATTTATTCTAGCCCCTAATCTAATAAATTAGAGAATTATTCTTATAAATTAAATAGTTAGAATAGAGAAATATCTCTCTCTATAAGGTTAGCCGTGGATAGAAAGAAAGCTAAGGGATTGTCAGAATAGGGGTATTGCCTCAGGATAAGCTTGAGTTAAGTGGAGTTATACTAGATAAGATAATAATAAGAATATTATTATGCTATGTATAGGCTCTGACCTCTATAAAGAATGGATCTCAAAGCAAAGGCTAAGGACTAAAGGAAATGATGCATACCAGGTAATGGACTTATACCTAAACTTGTATGCTTATTGCTTGAGTTTGTTAATATGCTATTGACTTGTCTTGGTTATGTGAAGCATGTATGATTGATAATCCTCTGTTTCTTTTTATGCTATGGCCATATGTTATAAGCAAGAATCATAGAAGCATGTATATGTCATAATGCAAGCATAATCATAGTAAAGCAAGCATATTTAACACTAAGCATATACTTGTATACATTGTTTGTGGTACTGTTTACTACTGAGATTTTCCCAGAAATCTCACCCCTACCTTTTCCAAACATAACAGAGTACTGATTTGGAGAAGATAAAGCTAGAAAAGTGAGGATGTTACACTACAAATGTGGCAAGCCAGAACATTTAGCCAGGGAATATCTATAGAATACAATAGCTAAGAGATCCCAGGAAAATGAACTTTTGCCCTGATCAGAGAAAAATTAAGGAAGTCCCTTGAGATAATCCAGGAGATGGTATGGATTAATGATCACTAAGTAGATGCAATATATGACTCAAGTGCTGGTCATTCGTCTATAATGATGACTGCAAAGGGCAACTGGATCTTCCTATTATCATTCTGCCATATGATGAATGTATTCCTATTCCCATTGGCTTAAGGGTAGTAGTACCTTATGCAAGTTTAAATAGTCATGATCGGCATGCGCACTGTTAAGTCACTCTAGACCTGATATATTTGCATTTACATGTTAGAGATGGATGAGATAATTAGCTTCAGTTAATCCTCAACGATTAAAGTCAGGACTAGAATAAAGAAGATGATAGAATATGCTCTTTATGTTTATACAGATAAATGATATTGGCATACCTATGGACATATGATTACAGTACTCAGGACGTGTCATTTAAATATGATGAGATATATGAATAGTGAGCTATGAACATGACATAGATGATATGAAATGAAATGAGATATAGTTTTGAAAATGATGATGTAGCTCCGAGAGAGCAGTGTCTATGTAATAAAACTAAATGCTCTCTCAATAGAGCTAGATTGCTCTTGCGATAGAGTTAAATTGCTCTTTAGATAGAGCCAGTACAAGGAAATGGACAGTGCAGCTCATGTGAACGCCATGTTCCCCATATGAGATGAGAAATTCTTTAGCAGTTCTACACAGAACCATAATAAGAAAGATAAGATGTCTCTACAGTATTGCACATAGTGAAGTCATGATTTGAAATAAAGATAAGAATGATATAAGAAATTCCTGAGTGAAAGAGGAAATGAGTAAAGTCTTAATGAAAAATATTGTTTAAAAGAAAAAGTTTTGGGGAAATTATCAGTTGAGTTATCAACTGAGTGGAAGTGGCTGACCTTGTAACTTAGTCTATTAGTTTTAGGTCTTCTAGAGAATTATGACACAGTACAACAGAATCGTAGTAGATTTTAGAAGATCACTGTCGTATCCTTAATTTCACCCTCAGATATACTTAATTGGAAGTAGCTTGTACCAATTAAATACCTTTTTAACTTAGAAATATGAATTTTCAAGAAAAGGGTTCTCAGTACTGTTCACTTGGTATTCCAGAATACAGTTTGAACTTTGAAAATTCATAATTAAATCTAAAAAAAATCTAAATAGGGTGGTTCCAATTTATAATGAAATATATTTCATTGAAATTTGAAGAAAAAAAATATGAAATTGAGGTTTCCTTGCCCAAATGAAATTAGTTTATTCATTGAAAAACACTGTTCATTTGGTAAATCTGGAAGTTCTAGTTTCCTTACCTTATTTTCAAAAATTCATTTCTCCTTGTTCACTTATCCAATTGAGACATGTTATATATGGATTTAAATCTAAAGATGTTTACTTTAAACTCATAAAATTTTGTCAAAAAATTCGTTCATTTAATATTTGAAATCAGTGCATGAACCTCACAGCCTCTAGTTACTCATTTCATCTTGTTCCAGATTTTATTTCCAACTTTAAAAAATAATAATAAATCGAATACTTAACCAATTGAGGCGTCCTTACTGTCCATTTAAAGCTATTGATCTTAAATATTTTCATACCAAATTTTACGTCAAAATACATTGGTTAAGTCATGGAAAATATCATCATAAGAGTACTGCCTCAAAATACATACACAATATCATATACTATGCATCCCACAATATCATCTCATAAGGTAAGTAATCAACTTAGCTTATTATACAAGTTCAACCATCCATATTTACCATTTTTCCTTGAGATGTTCTAGCACCTATAACATGATTATGTATATGGAAAGAATGAGATTTCATGGAAATCTCAATAGCAAGTTATACAAACTATAATAACATACATGCTTGATTAAATGCCTAACATGTTATCATGATATGGGAGCTACTTTGTAAACATACATAAGAAAACTCTAACATGCATATTGTCATGACATTAGTTGCAAGGAGTTGCAATCATTCATACTTCATCATCATCATCAAAATATCATCTTAAGCTCAACCAAGAATCATAACTAATAAGTAAGCATAAAGTCAAATAACTATAAGATTATAGTTAGGTATTCTTGCTACCTCTTAAGTTATCCTTGTTACACTCTTCTTGAGATGATCTTCCCACACAAATGTCAAACCCTAGCCATTACAAAGCAACATCAAGTTACAACTCAACTTCAAAACAATTCCAAGACTAGGTTCTCACTATATTCCATTCTTTGTCTAACTTATGAATTATACTTCCATCTTTCTAAAATAAATTCTCATGGTTCATTTCCACATAATTTTTCATGTAGAATCCAAATACAAAATCAGAATTTCCAAAATTAAATCACATCCTTGGCTGTTGTACAGAATCAAAATGCCTCCTATATTTTCCAAACATTCTCATTTTGATTCTAATGCTTCCACTACTTGTTTCTCTACTTTATCCCCTCACAATTTCCATTTTAAACACATTTGAATAGTGATTCATACAGTGCCATCTAAGAATACAAAGTTCTATTCACATGAATACTTGGACTATAATAACCCTAAGGGCATAATTGTCATTTTACACCTCTTTATACCTTATCAGGCTATATATTGACTCTGATTACTCATTCCTATACTTGCCTTGGCATTTTAGCCTGTCCAAAATGACCAAAATACCCTCCATTCATCTCTTCTTCATATTACAACAACACAGGGGCATTTTCGTAATTTCGTATTTTTCTGGGGTTCCTCTGGACACTGGCCCACATAACTGCTCGGTTACCTTACTAGGAATTTGGGATGCCATTTTGGACCTTTATATGGGTCCACTACCTTTATGGCATAAATCCCAAGAAATCTCTCTCGAAGGTATTTATTGGGTATTTTATTCTACTGTAAACTCTATTAAAATTTCTACAGGATTCTTTTTCTGACTTTGTCAGTTTTATAAATTCTCATATTAATTATAGGAATTTACTGTAAAGTTTCATCTGATTCTGAGGTCTAAAAATACTGTAATAATTTTTCCTAACTTCAGAAATTCATATCAATTCATCAAGACCTCAAATCATAATTCTGTGTGCGTTAAATTGACCAGAATAATTTTCTCTATTTAATGGTAAAATTTAGGACTAATTTGATCCCGGCCAGTTTTAGGCCTTTTTCGGCTCAATTTCTTCATAATTACACTTTTGCCCCTTGAACTTTTGATAAATTACCTTTAAGTCCTTAAACTTTTTAAAATTACACTTAATAGCCCAACATTTATGTCTACCTTCCATTTTGGCCCTAGAACTTTTGTAAATTCCACTTAGGTCCTTGAACTTTCCATTATTTACAATTTAATCCCTTTCATTCCTTAAATTGTAACACTTTCCTTAGAGAATCTCATATATATTACGTACAAACTGTACATACATACCAGATAAGAAAAATAGGGATATGAAAATCATAGTTAGATCCTAACATGGCTTATACAGAGTTCTAGGGTCATAGTTAGATCCTGAAGAGACGGTAGATTGTAATAGATCCTGATGATCGCAGTAGACTTAGCCTCAGGAATGGAATGAGCCCTAAAGCTAAGCTATTAGTACAATGTAGTATTTCTCTAGGAAGACGATTACCAAGGATAAGGTTAAAGATGGAAAGCCTCACAAATTGATTAAATCATACAGAGAGAGTACCCACAACATTTATTTTTCATATGATTTTCTTATATAGACTGAACTCATAATCCTCTTACATGAAGAAGGAATTAAAGTCAACAGAGTTAAAGTTTATAGTCCTAAGTACAAGGTGCATAAGTCTGTAGGGAGAAGAGATCAAGTCTAAGCAGATAAGTTCTTAAGATGAACTTAAAGAGAATAAAAGCCAAATAGACCTAAAAGAGACAAATTTTCAGTCTGTTAGCACCAGTGCTTCAGATTTTCATTGACATTTCTCAGTTAAGCATGCTCAGACCAGAGTAGCCCAATGATGGGTAACCCCCTGGGAAGTGATGAAAAAATAGTGCAATTGCCACACATATTTGGCATAGATTCACAAAGAATGTAAGATGATAAGAAAAGCTAAGAAGAGTTAGAAAAAAGTCATGAAAATTAAGAGAGTAGAACCCCTTATGTTATATCTAAAGAGAGGATCTAAAAGGAAAGATTCAGATTACAACTTTGTTTCATGAGAAAGAAAGGCAAAAGAGCAATATTCTCCTGAGAGGCTGGCAAAGTTGTAAGTCAAAGAGAATGTTAGACTTATGATATCTCAAAATACGTAAAGAGAAACATGTAATGAGACATGTAATGAGATAAGAAGTATGATGAAAAACAAAAACCTCAGAATTTCATCAAATTTCTGAAGGGTTATGTATGAAAGAAATGGACACTGCTCACAAAACCAGTATAGTGAGTCATCCATAAATAGATGAATAAATGACAGATGAGAAAAAAAGAGAATAGAAAGAAACCAATTTTGACTCCAATTGAGTGAACCAGAAGAGGAGTATGATCACACAATGATGTAAAGCTCTACGGATACTAAGAAAATTCTGCCAGATGGTAAGACAAGAGATGCAATTACGTAAAAGTACCCCTAAACCTTAGTAATGAAACATAGAAGGATATATGAGAGATATATACATAATGATTTGACTAAGGTACGAGTTAAATGTTGATGACGAAATTTATTTAAGGGGAAGAAATGTCATATCCTGCTTTTCCTTTTCTATAGACAATTAATTTTTCCCTATCTATAGAAGACTGATAGAGGAAAGAGGTAAGGAAAGGACTGTGACGATTAGCAGAATAAAAGCTAATGATAAGATAAGTTTTAAGCTAAAGAATAATAGAGAATGTATAAAGTTATAAAGAAATAGGGGTTAAATTGTAATTTAGTGAAAGTTTAGGGACTAAGTTGCAATTAATGGAAGTTTCAAGGACAATGGTCATTTTGAAAAAGAAATGGACTAAAATGAAAATTCTAAAAGTTCCATGGTGAAAAATGGAAGTAGACATAAGCTTTGAGCCAAAGTAATGCTTTCGCTAGTTAAATATGCTTCCGAATACGTACTCTGAGAGGTTAAAAGTAGGATGTCTCATTTATAGTGGATTGGAAAATCTCAGTAAGAAACTTAGGACTGAACGTAGGTCAAGGAAAGACTGAATCAGGATAAATTATCTGTACAAATTCTTCTTCCTTAACTCTTTGATTGCCAACAGTTTGTTTTCAAGCAAATTTTTCAAATCATAATGTTTTATTCATTAGATTTTGAAAGTTTTAAAAAATACTTAAAAGTCGTCATTCACCCAATTCACCCCCTCTTGGGTGATCCGACCTATCTACCTGGAACTAACATTTGGTATCAAAGCAAGTCACTTGTTTAAAGGATCTAACGATCTCAAGTGTAAATATTGTGGCTGGATCTATCGGTGAAATGCTTTCAGAAGGTTTTGAATTTACCATTCCTCTAACTTTAGAAAATTCTGAGTTTTTTATTAGAAAGGTCGAATGACTATATTTTTTTAAAACTCTTGATTTTAATATGAGGAAGATCCTTTCAATTGAATTTGATTTTAAACTGAGAAAGGATTGTAATGATTGTGAAAAGAAATTATTTCACTGAATCTTAGAGCAACAAAAAATTTATATAGTGCTGTTTCGAAAAAGGATTATTTGTAAATAAAATATTGTTTTAATGTCAGAGATATTCTAAATACACTTGAAATTGCTTACTCCTCTGACATATGTGCTGAAAGTTCATCAAAACTTGTTAATGACAAAGTCTTTATCGATGAACAAATGGAAGTAGAAAGTATTGAAGGATATATTCAAACTCACTTCCATGAATCTATTAACACAGAGCAGTAAGAGAAAGAAGAGCTCACTTTCGAGGGAAGCTGAGAAATTATCTTCTGGAACTTAGAAATTATCAATGGTAAACAATTTTGATTCCTCTTGTGAATTTAAGAAAAATAGTTTTAAAAGTTTTCATGACTTGATTTTTCAATCAATTATTGATGCTGTTTCAAAAAGTAAAAAGTTTTTGCCTCAAAATGATTTTACTGGAATGAATGGAAGAAAGGAAAAAAATTTACACAATAATTTTAAACTTCCTCCACTCGACCAACACAATATTTGCAAAAAGATACAAAAGTATATCATCCTATTGTTTGCAATTATTGTGATAAATAAGGTCATATTTCTCACACATGTCATCTGAGAAGAAATTCAAATGTGAGAAATAAATTTGTGTGGGTTCCTAAAGGACATTTAAGGTCCAAAATGAATGATCAAGGACTAAAGGCTAAATGGGTACCAAAGTGTTCTTTCAGTAGGGCAAATGTGCATAACAACCATCAGAAGAATGAACAAGGTACATGGAAAGCTGGGCATCCAAGAGTCTCTCGTGCATCAGTGAAAGCCACACTTTCTAGGAGAACTCACAGAGCATCCATTGCTGGGACATCAAAGGCAATCCATGAAAAGCAATGGAGAAAAGCCCAAGGGGCATATTCTATCTCAAGAATTAACTATTACAAAGTACCATTCAACTATCTTGAGGAGAAGAGAAGAAGAAGGATCTCTCAAGCTTCAAATTTCAAATCAATTGAGAGGCCATTGCAAGCATTTGTCAGAAGCAATCAAAAGATACAATGGGTATGCAAAGGCAATCCTTCTTCCATATGAGGTAAAGTTATAATGGTAAACTTTGCACATTATCTTGCTTAACATATTTTCAAAGTTCACTTCCGTATCTTTATAAATGAACATTGCAATTGCCTTCAATTTACCTTCATATACTCCTGAGATTATTTGATATACAAATTTTTTAAAGGACCAAAAAACAATGTTCAGAAGAAAAAATCTTTTTGCATACATGTTTATGAGAATGAAAAATATATCTTTTTATGAATAAAGACATATTTATCTCACTATGCTCAATTTTCTCAAGTTGATTATATTTTTTGAGCATGTGAAATATGATATATTTATTGTGTATGATTTCTATGACATTTTAAGGGTTTTGTGATAACTTTACCATTCATTTTATGCCTGTAATTGTGCTTTTGTGATAATATATGATTGTGCTTGGCAATATACTGTTTAAAGGTAAAATGGTAAATTAACTCTTCCAAACTGTATATATGTTATTCTTTTACTGGTGGGACTTTTACAGTGAGCTTTGATTTTGAATTGCAGGTACTTTAGAGGAGAACCAAGGACTAATGTGAGTAGAAAAGAAATCACAAGAGAGAATCAAATCAAGGAAGCAGCTTCTGTGGTCTTTAGTGGTGACCAAAGTGTCCTTAGGTCACGACCTCATTTCTTATGGAAATTTTTTCTGCATTTACAGGTCACGACCAAAACGTGGATCTAGTCGCGATAAAAGAAGACAATCAGTGAAGCTGCACATTTTTTATTAGGTCATTATGATGTTAAAAGGAAAGGGAAGCCACAGATGTAAGGGGAGGCTGGTTTTTGCTAGATTTGGCTAAGAAGCAGTACTCGACTCTCTCTCAACACTCTCTCCATAACCTACCCACACATCTTCCATCTTTCTTTATCTTTCCATAAATTTTCTTCATGGCATCCTATCTAGACAATGATTGTAGTACAGTAGGAGTTATGAGAGGCTAGAACTTTAGTCTCTTGGTGATGGACCGTATATCTTGAGCTCATGGATTGCACTGGGGAGTTTTCTATCTTAATCTACACCTATTTCATGTCTTAATGTTTCTAGATTTAGGGATTCATTGTTTGAGTAGGGATTGAATATCGATTGATTATTCTCAAATTAGGTATTTGTAATTGAATTTGGATGATTTGAATGTTGATTTTAATATGAATATTTTAGTTTAGATTTTTGGATAATTGGACTATTATCAACAATTGTTGATATCTAATTCAATTGCTTGAAATCCATGGTATTCGATCGGCGATCATTTGGGTACATTTTCATCATCTGATTTAATTGCACGCTAAGTAGTTTTTAACAATGCATTAAAAGTTTTTAAACTAGCTTTGGTCAAAGGAGTTCAAGAACTATTAATGCTCTGGACTCAATCGATTGATTGATGTTTTATTTAAGACTTAGTGATTTCAAAACTCCAATATCAAATTAAGAGCAAGGATATATATGTTTTTATCATCAATAGTCTTTCTCAACATATTTCTTTTACAATCCAACTCAATTTCACCTTAATCAAAAACACAAAAATATTTACTTTACTAAACCCTTACTTTGTTGCATTAAAAATCAATCAAACCCAAAACCCATTTTACTTTCACTCAGGTTTTCAATGGTTTTGTCACCCAATTTGCTAGGATTACAATAAAAAGGGCTCCTTGAGAAGAACAATAAGGTTGTGCCTTATACTATATTATCGGGTGCAATTGTTATTATTTTGATGGATCGAACGATGACAATTCGACCTCATCACTTACCTCCTTACTTGTATGCATAGAGGCTTCTTGCTTGCTCGACTCTACCTTTTCCTCAATTTTGCTTTCTTTTGTATGCTGGATTTTGCACGATCACTTCCTCTTCTTCCTTCTCGTGTAATTCCTCTTGTGCTTGTGAGAGCTCTTCTTGGGTTACCGTCTTAATCATAAGCTGCTATTCTTTAATAATTTTTTATTTCCCAATCTTCATCTATGACAATGATGAATTTTCAACTTCAACATCTTTAAAATCCTCCTTTGGTGTATCATCTTCCTTAAAATGTACTTTTCTCTCACTTCTGAGTGATATGGCATTTAGACCCTTCAGATTAATGATAGTGTTTGAAGGTATACTGCCACTACTCTTTATTTGGATGTCACTCACTGTATTGGAAACTTGAGTTAAATGGCTTGTAATATCTGCATACTTAGAACTTAACTCCTCGAGTTTCCTATGCACGTGTGCATTATTCTTCTACATACTCTGAAGAATTGAAGCTATGGAGAGGAATTAACCGTCATTCTCTAACCTTGTTATCTATATTGGTCATTCTATCGTCCATGTTGTTCATCTGTGCCGCCATACTCTTCAAAAATTGATAAGTCTCATATGGTCTTGATGCCACTAAAGCATAGGGTGAGTTGGAACTAAAGACCTTACATTACTTTGGTAATTGCTTAAGGAAACACCACTTTCTTGGAATTGATTTGGCCTATTCTCCCTACTCCCCCACCTAAAATTTAGGTGGTCTTTCTCTCCATGATTGTATGTGTTAGAGTATGGATCTCTCTTCTGGTATTGATGGTCTCTCCCTTGATACATTGCTACTACTTCTTCATACTTTCTACCACATGTACTTGTAGCATTCATCATTGAACCGCATGACTCACATCCTGTAACTAGTGCCTGTGAGGTTCCTATTGCATGAACTTGCTTGGTATAATGCAATTCTCTTTCAATTAAATTCATCCTCTGTTCCATTCAATTTCCTATAGCTGATATTGCTGTTAAAATCTCATTTGAATTACTCGAAGATGATATGGGCATTCTCCTTGGATCTTCAGTCTGATGGTTTTCATTAGCCATTTTCTGGAATAACTCCCAGATTGCTTGTGGAGTTTTATCTCTCAAAGATCTATTTGCTGCTGTATTCAAGGACACCTTGTTGTGAAGAAGTAGACCATCAAAGAAAATGTCTACTAAATTAGCCTTCGTGATGTTGTGATGGGGACATCTAGCCAACAAATTGATAAATCTCGCCCAATATTCATGTAATGACTCTCTATCCTATTGCAGAATGTTTGTAATCTCCTTCTTCATTTGAGTAGTTTTAGAAGCCGAGAAGAACTGCTCTAGATATGTTGACTTTAACTGATCCCATGTAAGAGTTGAGAAATGAGTTGGCAGATTGTATAACCACTCCATAGCCTTCCTTTCAATAGTGAAATGGAAACACATCCTTAAAATGTCACCCAATGTAGTCATTGGAGGCTTCATCGAAGAGTAGATCATATGCATGATTTGTAAGTTGAGATGTGGATATTCTCCTACAAAACCTTGAAATTTAGGTAAGGCTACAATCAAAGCTCCTTTAATTTCAAAATTAGCCTCTTCAATGTAGAAACCATAAGGATCATAATTCACATGCAAATGATGTATTTCCCTCACACTTTTATTATCTTCTCCATTCATTAGTATTTCATTTTCTCCTTGTCTATAATGCCCATTATGCCCATTATGATTAATGTAACATCCCAAAATTTTCTTATCTGCATAAGACTGATAGCGGAAAGAGTTATGAAGGGATTTTGATGGTCATTTTGGAAAGAAAGGGACTAAAGTGAAAACTCTAAAAGTTCTATGGTGCAAAGTGGAAGTAGACATAAGCTTTAGGCCATTAAGTATAATTATGAAAAGTTAAGGGCCTGAAGTATAATTTTTAAAAGTTCAGGGGCAAAATGGTAATTATGAGAAAGGTGAGCCAAAAAAGGACCCAAACTACTTGAAAGCAGTTTAGTCTCAAATTTTATCATAAAATAGAGAAAATTATTCTGATCAGTTTAACGTAAAACGAATTTTTGATTTGAGGTCCTGATAAATTGATATAAATTTCTAAAGTCTGGGGAAATTATTACAGTATCTTTTGGACCTCAGAATTAGATGAAACTTGGTAGTAAATTCTTATAAATAATATAAGAATTTATAAAACTAACAGAACTCAAAAAAGAGTCCTGTAGAATTAATTATAAAATTTACGGTAAAATTGGACACTGATAAAGGTTAAAGGAAATGTAGGAAATTTTTATGAGGACTTCTGGGTCTCAAAAAATTATGAGACTTTGTACAAAATTCATTTTATATTATAATGAATTTCTAAAAGTGTTAGAACCCTTAAAAGAATTTTATAGAATTTATTTTAAAAATAAGGAGAATTTAAGGATATCGGTATAGGATGAGCCTTGGGAATTGAGCTAATTGGCAATTGGACTCAATTTAAGGCCCAAGTGACGTTTTACAGCAGCCCAAGAGGATATGGAATGGTCTTGTGGCCAAATGAATTTTTAAGATATTTTTATTAAAAAAAAGAGAAAGGCAGAAGTTCCAAGACATGTGAAGTGTATGGTGAGGTATCCCATGTGGGACCCACCTTGTGCCACATGTCAAGCATAGCAAGAGGAATGAATTATCACATGTGCCTCATTACATTAAAATATTATAATAAATAGTTTAATGATTATTAAGATTAATTATTCATAAAATCAACCAATGAGAGGAAGAATTAAGTCATTGTAATAATTAGCACTTCCAAGGGTGGATTAGTCCTAAGTATCCTAAAAATTGTCTATAAATACCTCTCTTCATTCCTTCATATTATATTAAGAACAAGAGGGGAAACTCTTGAGGATTGAAATCTCAAACAAACTAAAGAAGAGACAAGGCACTTTGGTTTAAAGCAATCAAGGTTTAAGGTAAGCAATCTTCCTAGTTCTTATGTACATGTTTTGGAAGATTGAAACTTAGGGTTTAGTGGTTGAAAAACATATTTTTCCTTGGTTCTCCATGTTGTCCAAATCTGGACAGAAATGAAGAAAAAAAAGAGAGTAGTAAGATAGAACTATGAAATACTAACCTAGATAAGCTTGGATTATTGGCTATTGCTTGAATGAATTGTGTAATCCTTGAAATCCCAATTCATGTGACTTTTGGCCTAGGACAGAACTGAAGGAAGAAGATTGAATTTCAATGATCTAATGCTTCCATTGAATTTATATGATGATTTTGTGTAGAATTGAATAAGATTGGAACCTTGGAAACATTGAAATTGAGAAAGGGACAATTTGAAACCTTCTCTGTTACTGTTCATACGTATGAACAGTGATTTGAATTTCATGATTTTGATATTTCCAATGGGTTTAAAATACAAAATTGTGTAGGATTAAGTAAGATCAAAGTCTTGGAAGCATTGGAATTGAAAAGAGGAATTTTTGGAAAATTATCGGTGCTGTTTCTGTTTCTGTCCAGACCTGAAGGAAACATTGGAATTTTTCAATTCTGAATCCATATTTGGATTCCTTGGGCAAAATTGTGTGGGATATAGTCAAGGTATAAATTAATTCAAAGGACAAGGCAATTAACCACAAATAAAGAAAGTTAGGGGTGTATAGGTTCCGGAAAATGAACTTAAATTATTAAGTGAAGTTCAAAGCTGAATTGGTATGGATTGTAATAAGTGTATTACTCTACCATGATTAGGATTTGACATTTGTGAAAGAGAGGACCAAAAGACCAAGAAAGAAAAGGTTAAAGGAGAGCTATTCCAAGGTAGTAAACTTACCTCACTTGTATGCTTTGCTTGCTTGGATGTTTTATGTGTTGAATGTTTACTCTGATTATGTGAAGCATGTATGATTGAATGATGCTCTGTTTCTTTTTATGCTATGGACATATGTTATAATTTAAGGAACATGGAAGCATGTAAAGATATCATTATGCAAGCATGATCATTAAGCACACACATATTAACATCAACCATTGAGTTGCATACACTGTTTGGTTTCCGTTTGCTACTGAGATTTCCCCTAAAATCTCACTCCTTCCATTATACAAACATCACAGCAGGGCCATCTTATGGGAGCAAGGAAGGAGATGAAGAAGTTATGATGCATAAATACGTTGTTGTATAAGAGACTTTTTATGGAAATATGTAATGTGTGTATTAAATACTTGTTCAGTTTTGGTTATGTTTGTTGAGACTTAGGAAAAATAGCTAACCTTTGAATAAATGTATAATACTTTATGATAATAGACATGTTGAACTTCGTTTTGGTACCAAGAACATCTTATTCAAATATTTGTACAAAGAGAATGATTTTTTCAAAGTTAGGGAACCAAATCTGGAAACTGACCAAATGAACAGTAATATTCCACGTCAATACTATATTAATTGGTCTGGAGTTTGGTCAGATTCATATTTTTCCCTTAAAGAGGCTTATGTTAGCTTCGTATAGCAACTTGAACCATTTCATTTTAATTTTTTCAGAATTAGTTATGAATGTTTGAAGTTGAATCACTTGTCTAGAATTTTACCATATGAACAGTAACCCGTGGTCAAAAATTTCAGATTATGTAATTTGACTTTATTGATCATATAAGTGGTTCCAGATGCTACTGTTTGGTCCCTAAGACATAAGAAAATTATGATGTGATATTTTGGTATCAGAGCAAGAGATTCTGGCCCAGGTTTATGTTTAAAACTGCTCTGATTTAGATAGTTTACCTATCTTAGATAAGTGATTATTCATTTAAGCTAGTTTTTGCAAGGATAGAGAATGGTTGTTCGTAGGCAGAACTCCATTCCCTCAGTAAACCAAGGTGATTCTTTTCCTAAGGAAGTAGGTGAGGAAGGCCCAGATCTTACAGATACCTCATAAGAGGAGGAATCCTTCCATAACAAATAGCCAATGTTAGTAGGATCCAGACAGTCTTCCAAAGGCTCAAACATGCAGTTTGGAGAGCCAGTAGATATAGTGCCTAGTTCTATAGATTCTCTTAATGATGCTGAGTCAGGTATTTACCCTGAGCCTGAATATATTGTTCCTTCTACAATTCCAGTAGATGAGTATGTTAATGATAAGACACATTTTGTATATGGTTTCTATGAATATTTTGAGAGTTTTATAATAACTTTTCCATTCATTTCATGCCTTAAATTGTGCTTTTGTGTTAATACATGATTGTGCGGGGCAATATGCTAATTAAAGGGTAAAATGGTAAATTAACCTTCCAAACTGCATATATTCTGTTATTTACTGATTGAGACTTTTACAGTGAGCTTTTATATTGAATTGTAGGTACTTTGGAAGAGAGCAAGGACCAGGAGAGAAATCATAAGTCAATGAAAGTGGAATCACGCTTCTGTGCTATTTAGTCGCGACCAAAGAGTCCTCCAGTCGTGACCTATAATTCTTTTGGAAAATTCTCAATGTTCATAGGTTGTGACCAAAACATGGATATGGTCGCGACTTGAAATATCCTTACTTTCATACGTCTTAGAGACCATTTGATAGCATTTAGAACCACTTTCAAGGTCATTGAAGTCCAATTTCTCAATCTAGAGTTTTACTCTTATCGAGTACTGTTCAGTGTGTAAATTCCAGATGAGTGACCTGACTTCAAAAAATTATAACTAATTTTAGAAAAATCGAAATGAAGTGTTTGAAATTGCTACATGAATTTAACTCAACTCTCTTTCAGGAAAAAATAACTCGTTGACCACGCCTTGACTAAGTTAACGTCAGTCAACATTATAACTTTACTGATCCAGCGATTTTCCCCAGAATCCAGCATTTTGGTCCCAACTTTGATAATTTATATCTCCATGTGTAGATATCCAAATGAGGCATTCTATATATCAAATTGAAGCTTGGTATGTCTACTATTTACCATAAAAATATCATACATTTATTTAATCATTTACTATTTTGAATTACAGATCAAACATTCCTATGTAGCTATGAGTTACTATTCATGGTGGTAAATTTCAGCAATCAACTTTATATACATATGGATACATCAATCACATATCAATCAAACATGCCCACCAATACTTATTATTAAATAATAAATTGTTATACAATAGGGTATGCACAAAATTCTCATATCTCTATTACATCTTTTCCTGCCTGAAATCCGGCAGCATAACTACTAAGTTTCATCTTTACAAATAACTGATCTTGTACTGATTCAGTAATTCCCGTCATAACTACCATTCTACATAAGTACCCAGGAAAGACTGGATGAACCGGCTAGGTCCACTCACTTCCAGCCTCCTTAGACAGTACCTACGTACACAGTACGTATCATCTCCTTTCTTCACTATTGATATTTTGCCCTAATTTTGGCAGCATAACGGCGTCTCTTAGTGTAATATCCCTAATTTTCTGTACTGATTTGTATGTACAGATTGAATAAAATATATGAGTAATTTTTCAGGAAAAGATGTGGCCATTTATGTAAAGAAAGGGATTAAATTGAAAAAGAAAGGAAATGTAAGGACTTAAGTGCAATTATGAAAAGTTTAAGGCTAAAAAGGAAAAGTAGACAAAAATGTGGGGTCTTTAAGTGTAATTTTAGCCAAATAAAGGGACTTAATTGAAAGGAAGAAAAGTTTCCGGGGCAAAAGTGTAATTATGAAAACCTGGACCGAAAACAGGCAAAAACAGTGATCTTATTTAGATCAGCCCCATATTTCACCAGTAGATAGAGCAAGTGATTCTGGGTAATCCAGCTTAATACAGGAATTTTCTCAGGACTCCAGATAGCCAAAATTTATATGATTGTCTAAAAGTATAAAAAATTCCTATCGGATATCCTAGATCTCAGATATAAGTGAGAAATTATAGGATGATGCATCCTGTTGAGGTGGATGTCAAGAAACTGACAGAATACCGATAGGAGGTATGTAGAAAAAGTTATTCAGAAATTAGTAAATTCAGACGGGAGTGTGTGACCTCTGGGTATCCGATAGGGAGATTTATCGGTATTTAAATTGAGACTGAATGAGGTCAGATAACATCAGTCAGATGCCTGTTGTGACCCAAAGGGATGCCTTGACGCAGTATGCTAGTGTATCTGATAAAAGGAGCCTGTGTCTGGAGATGTGTAGAAACGGTGTATAATGGCGAGAATACCCGATGAACATCGCCGGGGGAAGATTCCTCGTGATTCGTGTCATAGAGGTAATGGACCCTAAAAGGCCTAGTAAGACCCTTGGACTGATAGGTGGGCCAGTGTCCAGTGGAACCCCGAAAAAGTGCAAAATTACGAAAATGCCCCTGTGTTGTACTAAAGAGTAATAGATGAATGGAGGGCCGTTTGGTCATTCTGGACAGGCCCAGAAGCTAAGGCACATACAGATAAAGTTACTCAGAGTCAGTATATGCCCTGATAGGGTACAGAGAGGTGTAAAATGATGATTTTGCCCTTAGGGTTAAGATAGTGCAAGAAAGGGCACCAAGGGCATTTTGGTCATTTTACATGGGATCTGTAATTAAGTTTAGACCCAGTATAAAATGTCAATGATATAACGACATAGATACTAAATTAAAGGTCAGAAGACATAATATGAATTTTCAGAAAAATTAGATTCAGAAAACAGTCCAGTTTTCGAGAAATCGGACCAGGCCGGTACCGGATTGGACTGGAAATTTTTCAGAGGCTTCTTGGCTCTTCAAATTTTGCCACATGATGAATAGGTGTCCCATGAGTTGTCCCCTTGAGTGATGTCATCAAGATGATGTCATAAATGAAAAAGAAAAGAAATTTCAAGATTAAATCTAAGCCACAAGATCAAATAGTAACCAAAATGATCTTGGCCTTTCATTTCCACCCAAAATTGTCTATAAATACCCCCACTTTCAGCTTCATTTTGGAATGCATAGAACCCTTGGGGAAACTCTTGTAAATTGAAAACTCAAGCCAAGAGGAAGCAAGCACTTGAAAGGAAACATCAAGTTAACTACTCCTCTTGAGCCTAGACTATGTTCTAGTAGATTTGCTCTTGAGTTTAGGTGGTTTTTGAGGCATAAACCTTGATGAATTGCTGCTGGAATTTTGGTACCCATATGAAAGGAATATGAGTTTTAGGTTATGGATGGTTTACATAAGCTTAAACAAGCTTGAATCACATGATAATGGCTTAGGAATCCATGTGTGCTTGTGAATCCAAGATTGTGTTCTGTTCTGTACAGTACGGAATCACTGTTCATATGTTAGAATTTCATGATTTTGATGCTTCCAATGAGTCTAAAATGGAAAATTGTGTGGGGTTATAGTAGGAAGACAAGTATTGGAAGCATTGGAGCCAAAATGAGAATTTTTGGAAAACAAGAGGGAGGTTTCGGTTTCTCTACAGAACATTAAGATGCAATTGGATTCTGGAATTTTTGAATGCATATTTGGATTCTAAATGAAAAATTATGTGGGAATGAACCATGAGAGTTTTGTTTGAAAAGGTGTAAACCTAAGTCACAAAGTAGAGAAAGAAAGGGACTTAATGGAACCCTAGTCTTGAGAATGGTTTGATTTGAGTTGTGACTTGGTAATTGTCTTGTTATGCCTAGGTTTTGACATTTGTGGAAAGGAGGGATCAAGACAAGAAGGAATTGGCAAAGACACCTAAGAGGTAGCAAGAATACTTAACTATAAACTTATGTTGTTTGATTGATATGCTTGCTTGTTATGCATGAAGTTTGGTTGAGCTTAGTATGTTATGTGATGATGTTTATGATGATGTTGAGTTATGAATATGTGCAACTCCTTGCAACCCATGTCATGACAATATGCATGTTAGAGTTTGCCTATGTATGATCATGAATTAGCTCCCATTGCATGATAACATGTTAAGCATTTCATCAAGCATGCAAAACCTTATAGTTTGTATATCTTGCTATTGGGATTTCCACGAAATCTCATTCCTTCCATATGTATATAATCATGCTCTAGGTGCTGGAACTTCTCATGGAAGAGATTAAATGTGAATGAACAATGTATATATGGCCTAGATAGCATGTATATAACTTAGGAGGTGTGGTATGGTATGTAAAAACGTATACACTCACTGGAACCATGCGAGACTGAATGCTTTCATCAATCATTTGAGTAACTTATCCGACGAGTTTTCACGTGAAATTTGGTATGAGGAGAGATAAGATCCATAGCTTTAATTGGACACCAAGAACACCCAATTTGGTTAATTTTTCAAATTGATATGATTTTTCAAAGTTGGATCTAAAATCTGGATCAGGATAAAATGAGCCCTGAGAGGCAGTGAGATTCACATGCGGATTTCATATAGCAAATGAATTAATTTTTCCATGAAATTTTATGCTCTTAAAGTAGACATATGTATATTTAAATACATATATAACATGACTCATTTGGAGAAGTATACAAAGAGAAATGAATTTTTGAAAATGAGACACAGAATCTGGAAGTTCAAAATTTACCAAATGAACAGTGTTTTTCAACGAATAAACTGATTTCATTTGGACAAGTAAATCTCATTTTCATATTTTCCTTCAAATATTGATGAAATACATTTCATTATAAATTGGAACCACCTCATTTCAATTTTTTTACATTTAATTATGAATTTCCAAAGTTCATGCTGTAAACTGAAATTACCAAGTGAATAGTAAAGTGAACAGTACCCGATAGTTTAACTATTGGAAATTCATGTTTCTAAGGTAAAATGGTGTTCCAATGTTCTAAGATACTTCCAATTGAGTATATGTAAGGATGAAATTAAGGATGTTTCACTTAGCATTCTCAAAATTTACTTCAACATAACCTCCCTGTAATGGGTTATATATTGGGGATGAGATTTGGGGGAATCTCAGTAGTAATAATCATAATAATATATGTCATGCAGAGTGATAGTGCTTGCTTGTGTTTGTGTACAGATAAGTATGCTGCGTGCTTCCATACTCAATAGCATATGATCATAGCATTGTAGTAGAGCTTCAAACATAACATATAAGACAACAATCCAACCAAACAATAGCACATTAAATCACAAAGCCATTACATAAATGTTAGGATTAATTACTACCTGGCTAGCTTAGCAGAACTCTAGAATCTCTATACTGCTTCCAGCTCCGCCAGAACTTCCTTTCTTTCTTTCTTCCTTTCTTTCTTTCTCCCTTTCTTTCTTTCTCCTTCTCTCTCTTCTTTCTCTCTCTTTCTCTTGCAAAACCGAGGGATGATGAAAATGGGAGGGGGAGGGGGTATTTATACTTTTCATGGATGGCATTCTTGTAATTCTTAAGAACTCTGAACTTGTGGCCACCGTTTTTCCTGGAATTTCCTATTTTCTTTTCCATTTATGACATCATCACCATGACATCATCCAAGGGACACCTCATGGGACACCTAATCTCTCACATGGCGAAAATGAAGGTCCAAGAAGCCTCTGGAAAAATTCAAAAGTCTTGCACCGAAATACACGGCTGACATCGTGCCACGCGTCCTTCACCTTTTTCTAGCTTTTCTACTTTCTTTATACTCATGACATGCGGCACCTTGTGGGTCCCATGAGGACACCTTTTTTGCCACCTCATGGCCTCCAGATAAGTCTAGGACTTTATCTGATCACCTTCCCGGTCATCACGCCAACCGAGTAACTTTACTTTATTGAAAAGTCACTAAAACATTATTTTAATGCCACTTTTTCTTACTTTATTCATGGGCTACGTTTTTGAGCTTTGGAATGTCATCTTGGATCTCTGATCAAGTTCAAGTACTCTGATGGCTCAATTCCCAAGAAACATCCCTTGGTAAATTACCAAAATGCCCTTGGTTCCTCTTTATTTACTTTAACGAGTCTAGGGGCATTATTATCTTTTCACACCTCACCAGAGTATTCTCTGACCCTGGTCAACTATCCAGATACCCTTTCTTGACTGTCTCACCTTAGCCAAATGACCAAAATACCCTTTTCTCATTCTTTCACTATTTTATAACATAAGGGCATTTTTATCATTTTACACCTTTTTCCGGACACCGACTCCTTTTATCAGATAAACTGACATACTGAGTCTAGGCATCCCTTTGGGTCATAACAGGCATCTGACTGATGTCATCTAGCTCATTCAGTCTCAGTTTGAATACCGATAAATCTCCTAATTGGATCTCTGGAGGTCACACACTCTGTCTGAATTTATAAATTTGTGAATAACTTTTTCCACAGACCTCCTTTCGGTATTCTGTCAGTTCCCTGACATCCGCCTCATCAGGACGTATCATCCTGTAATTTCTCACTTATATCTGAGGTCTAGTATATTCGATAATAATTTTTATAACTTTTTCCTTATCAGATAAATTTAAGCTATCTGGAACTGTAATAAAATTCCTGTATTATACCAGATTAACAGGCATCACTTCCTCTATCTACTGATGAGATTTGGGATTGAAATGCTTCCGGGCAGTGCTAAGCCATTTCTGGCTCATCTTTCCATAATTATACTTTTGCCCCTGGAACTTTCCTTCTTTTCAATTAAGTCCCTTCCATTTGGCTAAAATTACACTTAAAGACCCCACATTTTTGTCTACTTTCTCTTTTAACCTTAAAGCTTTCATAACTTCACTTAAGTCCTTGCATTTTCTTCCTTTTTCAATTTAATCTATTTCTTTACATAAATGGCCATTATATCCCTAAGGACTTTCACTATTTACATATAAGTCCTTGGACTTTCACTTATTTACAGTTTAGTCCCTAAAAACCCTCTGTGTGTTTCTGGGACTTCTGCTCAAAGGGGTCTAGTAGCCTATCTATTTCAGGCTATTTTCTGAGTCTCTGGGTCTGAAAATTGGGATACTACAAGACTAAAATGCTGAATCGTTTGAACTGCGCATTTTAAATTAGGTCATGCTATTATAAGAAGAGACGGAGGCTGCCATCGAGAGGAGGCTGGGTTTTGGACCTGATTAGGCTAAGAAGCAGTACTCGAGCGCTCTCTACACACCTTCTCCACATATTCCATCCTTCTACACCTTTCCACAGATTTCTACACCATTCACCCTCTATCTCTTCATCGTTTCTTCATGGCATCACATCTGAACAGCGATTGCAGTGTAGTAGAAGTCATGAGAGGCTAAATCTTTAGTCTCTTGGTGATGGATCTAATATCTTGAGCGCATGGATTGAAATGGGGAGTTTTTACCATTCTAATTTGTATTCCTTTACATGTCATGATTGCTGCTAGATCTAGGGTTTTCATTATATGTTTAAGGATTGGATATTGATTGATCATTCTCGAATTAGACTGTCATATTTGATTTTGGATGATTTGAACATTTTCTTTTAATAGAATATTTCAGTTTTGATTTTAAGAAAGTTGGGTTATTTTCAGCGATCGTTGCAAATCAATTCAATTGCTTGAAATCTAGGGTTTTTGATTGACGACCACTCAAGGGCGTTCTCATCATCTAGGGTTGATTACACGCTAAGCAGTTTCTAACAGTTCACTAATAAGTTCTTAAACTAGCTTTGATCAAAGGAGTTTAAGGAATATTAGGGTTCTAGACTCAATCGATCGATTAAGATTTTTCTTTGAGACTTAGTGATTTAAAACTCCGATTTAATATAAGAGCAATGATAGATAAGCTTTCATCATTAAGAGTCTACCATTACATATTTCTTCAACAAACCAACTCTTTTCATCTTAATCAAAAATCCAAAAATATCTACTTTTCTGCACCTTTAATTTATTGCATCAAGCACCCAAAACCCCAAAACCATTTTTACTACTACTCAGGTTTACCATTAATTTTGACATCCAATTTGCTAGGTTTCTAATAAAAAGGCTCATTGAGAAGAATGATAAGGTTGTGCCTTATACTATATTATATTGGGTGCAATTACTTTATTATGATGGACCGGACGACGACAATCTGACAGCCTCATCAATGGCGTCATTGCCGGGGAGCCAAGTAATTGGTTCCTTAGTAATTGTTTGTAAACTCTATTGCCTACATGAGTCATTTTCCTTGCTTTTCATTGCATTTTAATTTTCTATGAGTTTTTAACTTGCATTGCATACTGCATCTTTTTTTGACATTATGAAGAATTAGTCTCTGTGACTGTGAGTCGCGACCTTACCTGACTTGAGTCACGGCAATTCTCTCTATCACTTTTAGTCGCGACATAAACTACTTTGAGTCGCGATCGTATTGCTATCTGTGATATCTGTCTGCTCTCTGCAAAAACCAGTCGCAACATTTAAAACTTTTAGGGGCGACTATTGTAACACCCCAATTTTTAGGCCTAGAGATGCCAGAAGGAGAATTCAAGGGCATAATCGTAATTATGGGAAAAATCGGGCTGGTAGCCGATGAGTACTATATTTTGCCAAAAAATAGAGAAAATTATGCTGATCATTTCACTGAACTGTGAAATGTGCATATGAGGTCTCTAGGTGTATGAAAGAATTAGAAATATGACCAAGGGTAAAATGGTCATTTTGGAAAAGTGTGCGCGTGAGTGCTTTTTCAGGCCAAAACAACTCGGTCCGGATAAAATATATGAAAATACCGGGAGATAGAGAAAATGATTCCGGATTGAATGAGGAGTCACAGAATTTTGATTTGAGGTCCCGATTTTTCTGTAAAAATTCCTGAAGATGGGAATTTACAGTTATAATCCGTAAAGGAAGAGCAGTCCGAATAGAGATGATCGGACTATGGACAGAGGCCATACAGTGTTGTCTAAGGCCCGTAGTGACACCAGGGAAGGCCCAGGCCCATAATATCAGTTCAGGGGTAAGAGGGGCCGGTGTCCGGGAAAATGTGCAAAATGACGAAAATGCCCTTATGTTATAGAATAACTGAAGAATGAGTAAAGGGTATTTTGGTCATTTGGCTAAGGTTAGACAGTCAAGAAGGGGTATCTGGATAGTTGACCAGGGCCAGAGAATACTCTGGTAAAATATGAAAAGATAATAATGCCCCTAGACCTAGTAAAGGAAATGAAAGGATTTAAGTGCAATTATGGAAAGTTTCAAGGCCAAAAAGGAAAGTAGACAAAAAATGTGGGGTCCTTAAGTGTAATTTTAGCCAAGTAAAAAGGGACTTAAATGAAAAGAAGAAAAATTCCCTGGGGCTAAATTGTAATTAAAGAAAGTCAGGCCGGAAGTGGTTTGGACTGTCCGAAAGCATTTCAGTCCCAGATTTCACTGGTAGAGAGAGCAAGTGACGCTCGGTAATCTGGCTTAATACAGGAATTTTTGAAGACTCCAGATAGCCAGAAATGGACTATCATCCAAAAGTTATAAAAATTCATACCGGATATCCTAGAATTCAGATCTAGGTGAGAAACTACAGGATGATACGTCCTTATGGGACGGATGTCGGGAAACTGACAGAATACCGATAGGAGGCCTGTAGAAAAAGTTATTCACAAATCAGAAAATCCAGACGGGAGTGTGAGGCCTCCGGGGATCCGATAGGGAAATTTATCGGTATTTGAAAAGGGACGAATGAGTTCGGATGACCTCAGTCAGATGACTGATATGACTCACAGTGATGCCTGAACACCGCAGGCCAGTGTATCGGACAGAAGGAGCCGATGTCTGGATATGTGTATAAACGGTGAATAATAGATAAAATATTCAATAATTATTAACGGGGGAAGATTCCTCAAAATGCGTGCCATGAGGATATTGGACCCAGAAAGGCTCAATAATGGCGCCAACGGAGGCCTAGTAAGACACTTGGACTGATAGGTGGGCCAGTGTCCGGCAGAACCCTGGAAAAGTGCGAAATTACGAAAATGCCCCTGTGTTGTACAAAAGTGTAACAGATGAATGAAGGGCGTTTTGGTAATTCTGGACAGGCCCAGGAGCCAAGACACATACAGATAAAGTTACTGAGAGTCAGTATATACCCTGACAGAGTACAGAAGGGTATGAAATGACGATTTTACCCTTAGGGT
The DNA here is from genome assembly GCA_037074615.1 of Leucaena leucocephala. Lineage (NCBI taxonomy): Eukaryota > Viridiplantae > Streptophyta > Magnoliopsida > Fabales > Fabaceae > Leucaena > Leucaena leucocephala. The sequence continues at coordinate 10,939,602 of CM073523.1, read as the reverse complement.
TAAAATAGTGCAAGAAAGGGCACCCAAGGGTATTTTGGTAATTTGCCAAGGGATGTTTCTTGGGAATCGAGCCATCAGAGTACTTGGGTTTGATCAGGATCCAAGACAACATTCCCAGAGCCCAAAAACGTAGCCCATGAAGTATGTGGGAAAAAGTGGCATTAAAATATTATTTTAATGGTGTTTCAATAAAGTAAAGTTACTCGTTTGGCACGATAACCGAGGAGGGATCAGATAAAGTCCTGGATTTATCTGGATAGCATTGGAAGGCGTGCCAGGTACCAGTAAGATGACACATGGCGCCAACATAAAGGAAGAAGAAAAAGTTGAGGACACGTATTACGAGGCAAGAGACTGGACCGGTGAGTCAGCATGCTGAGTCAGCTGCTGAGGTGTCCAGGATTTCAGACATGTGATAAATGTGGCGCTGAGGTGTCCTGATGATGTCATGCATGATTCAGTAAAGGAGGAATTAAGAAAAATAGGAAAATCCAGGAAAAACCAGGACCGCAGGATCAAAGTTCATGGTAATTACAGAAATGCCATTGGAGGAGGTTATAAATACCCCCTCCATTCTATTTTCATTCATGCATGGCAAGGGAGAAGGGAGAGAAAGAAGAGAGAGAAGGAGAAGGAAAGGAAGAGAGAAAGGAGAAAAGGAAGTAATGCTATGATCATATGTTATTAAGCATGGAAGCACGCAGCATACTTATCTGTACACAATCACAAGCAAGCACTGTCACTCTGCATTACATATATTGTTATGATTGTTGCTACTGAGATTCCCCCGAATCTCATCCCAATAAGTAAACCATTACAAGGGAGGTTATGTCAAAATGAATTCTGGGAATTTTAAGAGACGCCGTTATGCTGCCGAAGTAAAGACTGAACATCAGTATATGATAAGTACTGTGTACGTAGTGCTGTCTAAGGAGGCTAGAAGTGAGTGGACCTAGCCGGTTCATCTAGTCTTTCCTGGGTACTACGTAGAATGGTAGTTTTCATGAGGGGATTACCGAATCAGTACGGTTCAGTTCTTTGTACAGATGAAGCGTAGCGGTTATGCTGCCGGACCTCAGGCAGGAAAAGATACAATAGAGATATAAGAATTTTTGTACATACCTAGATTGTAAAACAACTTATTAATTAATAATAAATGTTGTTTGGCATGTTTGACTGATGGATGTATGTATATGTATGCAAAGTAGAAATGCTGAAAATTACCACTGTGAACAGTAATACGTGGTGATAAGGTCATGTTTGATAAATGATTAAAAATAGTAGATGGATGAATAAATGTATGAAATTTTTAAGGTAAATAGTATACATACCAAGCTTCAATTTGATATATAGTATGGCTCATTTGGATGTTTACACAAGAAGATATAAATTATCAAAGTTGGGACCAGAATGCTGGATTCAGGGAGAAAACGTGGGATGAACAGTAACGTTGACACGTTGACTGATGTTGACTTGGTCAACTAATGGTCAACGAGTTATTTTTCCCTGAAATATAATTGAGTTATATTCATTTATAAATTGGAACCACTTCATTTCAATTTTTCTAGAATTAGTTATGATTTTTCGAAGTCAGGTCACTCATCTAGAATTTTCAAGTGAACAGTACTCGATAAGAGTAAAATTCCAGATTGGGGAATTAGACTTCAATGACCTTGAAAGTGGTTCTAAATGCTACCAAATGGTCCCTAAGACATATGAAAGTAAGGATGTTTCAACTATAGCTCTGTGTAATTTTAGGTCGCGACTAAATACTCTTGAGTCACAACTTACGATTGTTTCTGCATTGCATGCGTAAAAGAACTGAACCATTAGTGCCTTTTGAACCTGAAATTGAGAGAAGCCTTAGGAAACTAAGGAGAGAATTTAGGGAATTTAGAGAAGAAGAAGCAAAATCTAGTTCCTCCTCTAGTATTCTAGAGTCTGAAGCAAAACTAAATATGGCTAATCATAATGGGCATAATGGGCGTGGAGAGAATGAAATGAATGTAGAAGATAATAGAAGTGTTAGGGAAATAAATCATTTGCATGTGAATTATGATCCTAATGGTTTCTATACTGAAGAGGCTAATTTTGAAATTAAAGGAGCTTTGATTGCAGCCTTACCTAAATTTCATAGTTTTGTAGGAGAATGTCCACAAAGGCACTTACAAACCATGCAAATGATCTGTTCTTTAATGAAGCCTCTAATGGCCACTTTGGATGATGTCTTGAGGAGGTGTTTCCATTTCACTTTGGAAGGGAAGGCTAAGGAGTGGCTGTACAATTTGCCAACCCATTTTTCAACTCTTACATGGGATCAGCTGAAGTCTACTTATCTTGAGCAGATTTTCCCAGCCTCCAAGATTACTTTGATGAAAAAGGAGATCACTAATGTTATGCAACAGGATGGAGAGTCTTTGCATGAGTATTGGACAAGATTTATTAACCTTTTGGCTCGATGTCCCCACTATAACATCACTAAGGCTGATTTAGTAGACATCTTCTTTGATTATCTACTACCCCACAATAAAGTGTCCTTGAATACTGCTGCTAATGGTTCATTGAGAGATAAGACCCCATAAGCAAGTTGGGAATTGTTCCAGAAAATGGCTAATAAGGACCATCAAACTGGAGATCCAAGAAGATTACCACCCGCATCTTCAGGTAGTTCTAATGTGATCTTAGCTGAGATAGCAGCCTTGGGAAATTGAATAGAAAAGAGGATGGGTTTGATTGAAAGGGAGCTGCACTCTACAAAACAAGTTCATGCAGTGGATACCTCACAAACCCTAGTTACAGGATGTGAATCATGAGGTTCAATGATGCATGCTACAAGTACATGTGATAGACAGTATGAGGAAGTGGCAGCTGTGTATCAAGGGAGAGAGAATAACTTCCAGAAGAGAGATCTATACTCTAACACATATAATCCTGGCTGGAGAGACCACTCAACTTTTAGGTGGGGGAGTGGGGAAAATAGATCTAATCAATTTCAAGGTGATGGTGCTTTCTCAAGCAACTACCAAGGTAATGCAAGGTCTATGGTCCCCACACAACCTAATGCTTTAGTGCCTTCAAGACCAGATGAGACTTCTCAATTGTTAAAGAGTATGGCAGAACAAATGAATAACATGGATGGTAGAATAACCAATATTGATCACAAGCTCAAAGAGAATGATGGTCAGTTTACCTCTATAGCTTCAATTCTCCAAAGTATGCAGAAGGATAATGCAGATGTACACAGAAAACTTGAGGAGTTAAGTTGTAAGAATGCAGATATCACAAGCCACTTAACTCAAGTTTCTAATACAGTGAGTGACATCCAAGGAAAGAATAGTGGCAGCATACCTTCAAACACTATTTTTAATCCAAGAGGGGTGAATGCCATATCTCTAAGAAGTGGAAGACAGGTGCACTTTAAGGAAGCTGATGCACCACATGAAGATAAGGAAGATTTTGAATTTGATGATTCATCACTGCCACAGGTGCATATTGGTAATTCTGAAAGTGCCCAAGAACCGTTGCTTGTGAGTAAGAAGGTAACCTAAAAGGAGAACTCACAAGCACAAGCTGCAGAACAAGAGCTGCAGGAAGAAGAGGTAATAGTACTAACTCTAGCATATAAAGGAAAGAAACCTGAGGAGAAGCCGGAGTTGAGCAAGCAAGGAGCCTCTATGCATACTGGTAAGGAGGTAAGTATAAAAGATCTCCCTTTTCCTAACTCTTATTTTGCTGGAAAGAAAAAAGTTGATCCTAATTTTGCAAAAGATGCTTACAATCTTTTCAATAAACTGGAAATAAACATCACTATGGTTGAATTCCTCAAGAGAAACCCTAAGTATGCTAAATTTTTAAAAGAATTATGTGCTGATAAAAAGAAATTTAGGCCTCTTGAGAGAATTCAGGTGAGTGCTAATATGTCATCCCTTTTCAAAGCTGAACTACCGGTTAAGTGACAAGACCCAGGCTCCTATACAATCCTATACACTTTAGGGAATGCTCCTATTAAGGGAGCGTTACTAGACCTAGGGGCTATCATTAATGTAATGCCTTGGTCAGTTTATCAAGCTTTAGGTATCAACAATCTTAGAGACACAAATGTAGTACTCCAATTAGCTGATAGGTCAATTAGGTATCCCAAGGGAATTCTTGAGGATATTCTAGTGCAGGTTAAAGACTTAGTGTTCCCAGCCGACTTTTATGTTCTGGATATGTCTAATTAGCTAGTAAATGATAGCACTTTGATCCTAGGCCGACCTTTCCTCTAAACTTACAAAACCATCATTAGTATGAAGCATAGTTCCATTACAATGGAGGTTAGAGAACATGTGGTAAGTTTTAACATGAATGAAGCAATGAGATATCCCTATGATAATTCTGCTTTTACTACTTTAAATGCCATTGATTATGCTGTTGAAGAGATTAGGGATGACTATGAATTGAGTTTGCATGATAATGATAGAGATAATACACTTGCAAAAGGTTTGTTGAGTGATTTTGCAGGATTCCAAGGTGTTCTGGAAGCCGAAAGTCCAACAATTGAAGACAGGTCGAGTTTCTGTGATAACAGGTTGCGACCCAATGCCTATAACATCGCGACCAAACATCAGTCTGTAGCCCACTGTGAACATGAGTCGCGACCAAATGAATTTTAGGTCACAACACACAACTCCGGAGGCGACTGGTCGCGACACAAAGACGAAGATGTCACGATGGAACCTCAATCCGCTGAGAGAGAGACTCACTGGGCATATAGGTCGTGACCATATAGATTTTCTGTCGCAACACAAAACTCCAGAGAACACAAGTCGCGACAAGATGAAGATAATATCGCAACTAATAGTTCCAGAGATGCACCCTGTCAGCTTTAGTCGCGATAATATGCTGAAAGGTCGCGACCCGATATACCAGCCACTTCCAATGAACTAAAAATTCCTTCAGATCACTTTTCCATTATTTTGGTTAAAGGGCCAATGCATTCCAACCCTACTTCTCCTCACTCACACTCAAAAATTACTTCTCATACCTTAAGATTTTTGAATAATTTGATCTCTAATAATTATGCAGGTATGGAAAAGAACAATCCCAAGTACATTACAGTTGTAGACCAACCTCAGCTTGGTGCAACATTTGAGGAAGCAGATGATAAATCAGAGAATCTACACAAGCTGGATAAGAGCAACTTCGAGGGATATACAAAGAATGTGAAGGAAATATCTCCTAAGCTTGTTGCTACCACTTGCCAACCACAGTTGGGCAAGTTCAAGTTTAGAGAGGAAACATTCAAGATGAGCTTGGATGGGCTTCATGATGTAAGCAAAGTGCATGATCTTGGGAAGTCAGAGTGGAGAGAGAAGACAATAGGGACAACTTCCCAATCACTCAAAGCTTTATGAGTTCCCACCACCACCTTGAAGGCTAGGTTGTCCCTTTTCTATCTCCTACCTTTTACACATTCTTCTATTTATGATGTTTACGATGCTAGGTTGAGTATAGGAAAGGGATGATTCAGTAGATTAGATTCCATTTTAATTAAGTTCTGTTTGTCTTCAGTTTATTTCTGTTTATTCTAGGATTATTTATGCTTTGTTCCACTTTCCCGTTACTGTCCATGTGTTACACACTCTTCAATGGATACCTTTCCATCCACACACTCACATACATGAATTTCGCTTACCCATCCTGTCATCTTTGCTTTACTTGTATTGCTTTATATGACTTGAATGTGACTGCGAGCTTCATTGCAAAAATTGCATTGAGCGTTATGATTACCTAATGTATTGAGGCTAGCTTTAACTGATAACATTATCAATTTCTTTGGTTCTATTGACAGCGAGGACACTACCAGGTTCAATCCAATTTTTGTTTTTGATCTTAATATGTGGTGAATTGTTGAAAATTATACCTCCATCTTAAACAAAATTGTTAATTGGTAAAAAGGTTTTAGCGTGAAAACTATTTTTTGACTTTGAAAACTGTCACTTGGTAGTCTCTGTGAAAAATGGTCGTGACATATGTGAATTATGGTCGCGACCTGTGATGGAATTTTGGACTAACATGATCTCTGTAAACAACAGTCGCGACCTGTATGCTGTATGGTCGCGATAATACCTCTCTGTCGAGTTGAGTCGCGATGATAATACCTACTTTATCGCGACTGTTCCTCTGTGTATTTGAGTCGCGATAGGCAATTTCATTCATCGTGACCAATGTTTGAAAATTTCTGAGCATGCATCCCTGTGAAAATAGGTCGCGACCTTAACCGTTTTAAGTCGCGACCCACGTTTGAAAAAAAAAGTCCAATTACCTTCTCTTTGCCTTGTACAATGCTGGAAAGAAGGATTCCTTTTAAATGACTAAGATGCTTTCACAAATGATTCATTGTCCCCTTATTTCAAAACCTTTTTAGTCCTTCAAAACCATTGCCACACTTGAATTTTTCTTTGAGAATCTTGAAAATTGAATTTGAAACACCTAAACTTTTGCTATTGAATTTGGAATTATTACATGATTCTAAGAGATTACTCTAAAACTTTTAAATCATCGTTTAGAGGGTTTTTAGTTGTGATAAGTGTTCTAATGCCTAGTGAATGATGAACTTTGTTTGAGACTTTAGCTTATGATCAATTTAGATCAAAACCCTAGTTGGAAGGATGTTGGAGATTGTGCCCTAGGGGCCAATCATTATCTTATGAACATTGTTGATTTATGAATTTCTTAATTATGTTATTATATTATTTGCATGTTTACTATGATGACAGTCCTTGGATAACTCGTGATCTTATCCTAAATGTCCCTAGTCTGTCATCTATGCGGGAGCAGAGATGAAATAAGACCGGTATGACTTTGAAGATATATAGAGATATAAATCAAAGTCAAAAGCACATGTAAGAGTACAGGGTGTTGGACCGACCCGCTATGAGAGAGCTATATGGGTCAAGTCATAAGCTTCTCTCATATACAAGCCATGTCACTATGCCCTTTGACCTGAGATCATCATGGATTCCTACATGACTAACGCTCAGCTTTGATCTAGTCAAAAGTCTCTTTTGACCGAGTGATCATAAAGGCTATGTTCGGGCTTAGTGGTTTTTCATGCGGAGGAATGTGAATGGTCAAGATGGAATTTGTCCCTCACATTCTTAGAGAGATATTACTGGGCCCCTCGATGAGTGAGTCTGAGAAATGTATGGCCATACTGGAATGGAAGGGTAGTTCCATTTCTATATTCAGACTACTCAGGGATCGAGAAAGTAACGGTCAGGAACAGGAGGATGAGGTTCTCCATGCCTCATCCTTGACCGAAATATCGTGTGACAAAAGGGACGTGATATGGTTGTATGAAAGGTTACATCATTTATCGATCCTCATATGTTTTGGGTAATTGTAATGCCTTGCTAGAGACCGCTTACGACTTGTGGGTCAGTATAGTAACTGGCCCACTGCCAACTTCATATGGGCCTATAGGGTCGCACACAAAACAGCCCAATACGAGATATGATGTCCAGATTCATTGAATAATCTAGGGTGGATATATATTTTATATATATATAAATTTGTATATATATATATATTATATATAATATAAGAGATATTTGTAAGATTTAATTTATAAGGATAAATTAAATTTCTATCACTTTTGAATTTGAATTTAAATGGATATGATCTATTTGAATTTGAAATTCAAATTGATAAGATATCTCAAATGATTTATGAGAATAAATCAAATATAATTCTGTCTTATCTTTATTTTAAATTAAATAAATAGGTGAATTAAATCTATGGGACGGATTTAATATAAACCATATTTATTTAATTAGTTTCTTATTAAATTATGTAATATATGATATTGTATTAATTCAGAATTAATATAAGATTAATTCTGAAGCCCGGCCCAATTAGAAGCTCGATAGCATCCTATATATTTGACATTAGGAGCTAGGGTTTTACAATACATCTCTACACACACATTCAGACGTGAGAAAAGGGGGCAGGGAGAGTGCAAAAGGTTTGCAGATAAGAAACTGCCGAAATAGAGACGGTGAGGACGGAATCTCTAGAAAGCCCTAGTGGGACAAGAGGCGCTAGCACGTCGTTCGTGGTTGGAACACTGTTCGTGTGGATACCGGTAGAGGAAGCCAATCTGAGCTGTCGACTTCTTACGATCGACCAGACACGAAGCAAGGTCACGACCTATTGACACTGAGGTCGCGACCATACGGGCATCTGAACGTCAGAAATCCGAAAAGAGGAGGCAGGTCGCGACTTGAAGCTGATGAGGTCGCGACTACAAACTCCAGAGACGTCCGGTCGCGACGAGAAGCATAGTAAGTCGCGACTAAAAACTCCAGAGGCGACAGGTCGAGACTAGAAGTTGAGGAGGTAACTACTGAAAGTTCCAGAGGTGAGGAGTCGCGACTAGTGGACACTAAGGTCACGACCAAAGCTCGAATACCGAAGGTAACACTTCTTTCTCCTTGACTTAAACACATTCGGTAGATCCTGGCTGGGAATGGAAAAATTTTTAAAGTTAATTTCCGCTGCGTGTCTTCCAATTCCCTTAAAAGGATTCTCGGCCTAAATTTCTATATTGAGTGATTATTCAATTGGTTTATATCCTCTAGAACTTGTCTTGGCTCTGAGTTGAGAATGATTTGCGCATTTATGAATTGAACATGATAGAGGCATTCATTTCTAAACCCTTTTATCCCAAAAACAAGCCCACTACATATTATATCCTTAGTCACCCCCTTTGAGCCCATCATTTTTCTTTCATCCATTATTTATATAGAAAGTCATATATGCATAAACTTCATTTGCAAAATAAAATTCTATTCATGTCAAAAATTCATTATTGTTATGATGTGTGCTACAGGTTCTGTGCATGAGGTGCCAAATAAAAGAAAAATAGAAAAAGCATATTGTACTAAAAAAAAAAGGAGGACGGTGCAAGAAAAGATGCAAGAAAAGAAAAGAGAAATGAAGAACGCACTATTATTAACTCTTATTAGCACAATTATCACTTCTAGATCTCTAGAGACATGAATTCATGCTACATATTCATTGTTAAATGCATATAGTATTTTCTATTCTTCATATTCCATTCCATGTAGCCCATCACCATCATTACAACCCTAAAAGACCTCTTGATTCTTTGCATAAGTGCTATATATCTACTTTGTGCTCATACAGTTGAGGTTGATTTCACTTAGTAGTTGATTACTTGACATTGCTCACATTATCACTTCTGCATTCCTAAAAGATGGTGGATTAATTATTTTCAGGTCACACTATGGATTATGTTATTATCTTGGATTTAATAGTGTTGTTCTAAGTGTAATTCATTTCTTTGTCTAGGAGTACAAAGGTTCAATTGTGGGGTAATTGATAAGACACATTTTGTATATGGTTTCTATGACAATTTTGAGAGTTTTATAATAACTTTACCATTCATTTCATGCCTTAAATTGTGCTTTTATGTTGATACATGATTGTGCGGGGCAATGTGCTAATTAAAGGATAAAATGGTAAATTAACCTTCCAAACTGCATATATTCTATTATTTACTGATTGGGACTTTTACAGTGAGCTTTTATATTGAATTGTAGGTACTTTGGAAGAGAGCAAGGACCAGGAGAGAAATCATAAGTCAATGAAAGTGGAATCACGCTTCTGTGCTATTTAGTCATGACTAAAGAGTCCTCCCGTCGCGACCTATAATTCTTCTGGAAAATTCTCAATGTTCATAGGTCGCGACCAAAACATGAATATGGTCACGACTAAAATGAGAAATTGTTGGAACTACGCGTTTTGAATTAGGTCATGCTGTTATAAGAAGAGACGGAGGCTGCCATCGAGAGGAGGATGGTTTTTGGACTTGATTAGGCTAAGAAGCAGTACTCGAGTGCTCTCTACATACCTTCTCCAAATATTCCATCCTTCTACACCTTTCCACAAATTTCTACACCATTCACCCTTTATCTCTTCATCGTTTCTTTATGGCATCACATCTGACAGCGACTGCAGTGCAGTAGAAGTCATGAGAGGCTAAACCTTTAGTCTCTTGGTGATGGATCTAATATCTTGAGCTACGGACTGAAACGGGGAGTTTTTACTGTTCTAATTTGTATTCCTTTACATGTCATGATTGTTGCTAGATCTAGGGTTTTCATTCTATGTTTAAGGATTGAATATCGATTGATCATTCTCGAATTAGACTATCGTATTTGATTTTGGATGATTTAAACGTTTGCTTTTAATAGAATATTTAAGTTTCGATTTTAAGAAAGTTGGGTTATTTTCAGTGATCGTTGCAAATCAATTCAATTGCTTGAAATCTAGAGTTTTCGATTGATGACCACTCGAGGGTGTTCTCGTTATCTAGGGTTGATTACACACTAAGCGGTTTCTAACAGTTCACTAATAAGTTCTTAAACTAGCTTTGATCAAAGGAGTTTAAGGAATATTAGGGTTCTGGACTCAATCGATTAATTGAGGTTTTTCTTTGAGACTTAGTGATTTAAAACTCTGATTTAATATAAGAGCAAGAATAGATAAGCTTTCATCATCAAGAGTCTACCATTACATATTTCTTCAACAAACCAACTCTTTTCATCTCAGTCAAAAATCCAAAAATATTTACTTTTTGCACCTTTAGTTTATTGCATCATGCACCCAAAACCCCAAAACCATTTTTACTACTACTCAGGTTTACCATTAATTTTGACATCCAATTTGCTAGGTTTCTAATAAAAAGGCTCCTTGAGAAGAATGATAGGGTTGTGCCTTATCTACATTATATTAGGTGCAATTACTTTATTATGATGGGCCGAACGACGACAATCCGACAGCCTCATCAGTTAATCCATATCCTGAACCAATATGTCTAGAGGAGTGTATTTTAGATAACAATGATTTCTTAGATTGGGTTTGCTTATACCCAGAGTTCCAACCATGGTATCCAGTAGTGTCACCACCTTATTATCCAAGCCCTAGTCCATATAGTTTTGTTAACTTACTTCAGTTTGGCAACCCTAGTCTAAGTAGGCCATTACTTTCGACGTTCTACATTCCTGAAGCTGAGCAAATAGGACCAAGTAGGGTAAGGTCAGGAGAATATTACTTTCATTAGATGGAAGGTGTTGATGACTGGATGGGAGTCAAGAAAGCTGTGGAGAGCGAATTATTAGAGTTGGGCAATGGATTGGATAGAAGCCAAAATCAAGACCGGACAGTATACCTGACTTTTCTGGAGGCAGTGTCAAGACTTTATCTTTGCTATGAAAGTTTAGGTACTAATCTTGATCGAGTATATGCTATACCATAGTCATATACTTCCATACACGATGACATAGCAGTCAAGTTTCAGAGAGTACATCAAGCACAACCCTCCAAGCAAAATCCAGGAATGGATCCACAGCATAAAGCAATATGTGTGGCTAGTTCTTCCTAAAAAGAGGACCTGAGTTAGAAGGTCAATGTTTGCTTAGAAGTATAGGTAAAATGAGACCTAGGTTACTTGATGTATATTATATGATGATGATCTACTCTATATGTTTTATAGGAAACAGTTGACTATGGCTTGCATATGTATGTATGTGATATGTGAATATGTTTTGTTAACATGCATGAATATTGTTCTACTGTATGTATATATGTTTGATAATGAATAGATGAAAGTTATTATACTTACGTTTGATTGTGTTTTCTCAAATATAGACTAGAGGAAATAAAGACAATGGTTAACACCCGTAGAACAGTTAGACCTCAAGTTGCAGAGCCTCATAATGATGGGATTAGCAACTAAGTAGACCCTATGCAAATTATTATGGATAGGCTAGAGCAATAGCAATGGGTAATGGATGAAGTTCAAGAGACGCAAGCACTTCAGGATCATGAAAGAGATGCCGCTATTGCAGCAGCAGTGACAACAACTATTTCTAATATATGATGAACAGAAGAAGGAGTCATCGAGGAAACACAATCTGGCCAAGGACAGACTGGAACCGGATTAGATAGATAACAGGGGTATACAGTAGAGCAGGAAAGTATACAAACATAGATAGAACGATTCTGGAGGCATAATCCACCTGCATTTGAGGGAGTCTTTGATGTTCAAACTGTAGAGGATTGGGTGAATCGTTTAGAGAACATTTTTAAGGTTCTCAACTGTCCTTCAGAGCAAAAAGTGCAAATGGTTATATATAAGTTAGAAAAAGATGCTGACCGGTGGTGAAGAAACACAAATTATTCTGCAAGCAAAGAATACCCCTCTTACATGGGAAATCTGAAACATCCTCCTTTATATCTCTCAAAGTACTCTTGCTATAGCACTCTCAACTGGATTATATCTCTCTTGCCGGAAATTTTGGCAGAAAATAACTGTACTGATTCGGTAATTCCCCATGAGAACTACCATTCTACGTAAGTACCCAGGAAAGACTGGATGAACCGGCTAAGTCCACTCACTTCCAGCCTCCTTAAACAGCACCTACGTACACAGTACTTTGTATAGTCTACCAGCACAACGGCATTTTCTAGCAATATCTTTATTCCTTAACCTTAAAACCTTGACCTTAGATTTTAAACTTAATCCTTAACCTTACTTATACTCAATTGGAACTATTTTAGAACATTGGAATACCTCTTAACCTCAAAAGTATGAGTTCCAAGAGTTGGGCTTACGGGTACTGTTCACTACCACTATTCACTGGGTAATTCCAGATTACAGCCTGAACTTTGGAAATTCATAACTAAATCTAGAGAAATCTTTTTGAGGTGATTCCAATTTCTAATGAAATATATTTCATTTAAATTTTATATAAAAATATGAAAATGAGTTTTCCTTGTCCATATCAAATCAGTTTATTCGTTGAACTTTACTGTTCATTTGGTAAATCTGGAAGTTCCAGTTTCTTTGCCCCATTTTCAAAAATTCATTTATCCTTGTATACTTATCCAATTGAGTTGAATTAACTATGGATTTAAATATCCATATGTCTACTTTAAGATCACAAAATTTAGTGGAAAAACTCATTCATTTACTATATGAAATTAGCGCATGAACCTTACTGCCTCTGAGTAGTCGTATTATCTTATTCCAGATTTTAACTCCCGACATTGAAAAATCATAACAATTTGAGTTCTTAACCAAATGAGGCGTTATTGGTGTCCAATTAAATCTCTGGATCTTATCTATGTTCATACCAAATTTCACATAAAAACTCACTGGATAAGCTTCTCAAACTATCGCTGTAAGTAGAATGACTCTCATCAGATCAAGTGCATGCACACAATATACATACCAATATATCATCACATAAATTAAAGGCATGCTTTCCAAGTCATACACCATTCATACATCCACCATTACCTCCTTCCTTGTGATGTTCCATCACCTAGATCATGGTTATGGGGGGGTGAGATTCGAGGGAATCTCAGTAGCAAACAATACCAAACAATGCATGTATTAATGTAAAGACTTGTGCTTGCTTGTGAAAGTGTTATCATAGTGTGATGAGCATGCTTCCATATATCATATGAAATACAATTGGCCAAAGAAATTATAAAATAACATAGCTTCAATCATCTACCATATACACACAATTCAACCAAGCCATAGCACAATCAAGCATACATTACATACATACAAGTTTAGGGTAAGTCCACTACCTTGAATTTAAGCTTTATTTCTTATGCTTGCACTTGCTTCCCAAGCTTTCCAATCATGAAGCTTTTTGGTCAATCATTCCCCAACACCTTCTTAGAGGTTTCAAGGTCCTAAACACATTCATATTCATTACATAATCCATTAGGATCATGAACTCAAACACTACTCAAGACTACCTCTCTTGAACCTTTAACTTGCTTTAACCAACATAACTTTCTTTAATCTTTGCCAATTAACTTGGCCTTTGAACCAATTGATGTCTTGACCTTACCCTACACAATTTCACCTTTTTAATCCATTTATGAACTCAAAATAACCCAATTCCAGCAAGAATACACTGTTCTATATAGATTTGGAAAAGCATACATAAATCTTCCAAAAATTCTCATTTTGATTTCCATGCTTCCCATACTTGTTCCTCCACTTTTCCCCCACACAAAATCTCATTTTAAGACCATTAGAAGCATCAAAATCATGAAATTCAAATCACTGTTCATGAGAGTGAACAGTATCCATGAGGAATTTTCAACATTATAACCTTTAATTCCAATGGTTTCCAAGGTTCAAAACCTTTCCAATCCTACACAAAATCATCATATAAACTCAATGGAAGCATTAAATCATTGAAATTCCATTTCCTTCTATCATGAACAGTACATTAACAGTGCAAACTGAAATGGTAAAGTCAAGAACATCAACTTACTTCACAACCAAGCATGTAACTAACTTGTTTAAGCTTGTCTTAACTATCTATGACCTAAAATTCATATTCCTTTCACATATACACAAAAATTCCAGCAGCATCTCCCCAAGATTTAAGCCTCAAAAACCACTTAAACTCAAGCACAAACCATAAGAACAAAAGGTAGAAGCAAGGAGACAACTTACCTTACTTGTTTCTTCAAGATCCTTGCTTCCTCCAAGCTTGAGAAATATTTTGCAAGAGCTTCCTTCTCCTTTCTTGCTCATGGTTTTGGACTTGTAAATGGGGGGTATTTATAGCAAAAGTCAGGTGCCATTTGAAGGCCAAGATCACCTTGGGAACTATTTGATCTAATGGTTAAAGGTTTGATCTTGGAATGTCTTTTCACTTTTCACTCATGACCTTACCACCATGACATCACTAGCATGGCCTCCCTTGGTACACCTAATCCCCCTTTTTGGAGCCATTTTGAAGTCCTTGTGGGTCCCACCATGTGCCAACCCTAATTCTTACTTTATTCTCTCTTTTTTTCTTTCTTTCTTTTCAAAAATTTATAAATTATTCATTATTGGTCTTGGGCTCCAAGATAACTTTTGGGCCTTATTGGGTTGGCCTAGGATGAAATGTTGGGCCTCTTTTAGGTCCAATAGCTAATTGGCACAAATCCCAATGTACTTTCCTCATACTGATATCCGTAAATTACCCTGATCTTAGAATAAATGCTAAACACCTCCTTTAATTGTTCTAACATTTTTAGAAATTCATTATAATATAAAATGAATTATCTACAAATTTTCATAATTTTCTGAGATTCAGAAGTCCTGATAAAAATTTCATATGTTTCCTTTAAACCTTTATCGGTGTCCTTTTTCACCGTAAATTCCATAATTAATTCTACAGGACTCCTTTTTGACTTCTGTCAACTCCATAAATTCTTATATTAATTATAATAATTTACTATCAAATTTTCTCTGATATCCATCCATTGTGTGAAATGACCAAAATGCCCTCCATTTACTTCTGGTTTATTAGGGCATCGTAGTGGCATTTTCGTAATTTTGTAGTTTGGCTATTAGACTTTCTTCCTCTTCCAATTAATCTTTTTCTTTACATAAATATAGCCACATCTTTTCCTAAAAATCTCATATACTTTATTCAACCTGTACATACAACTTAGTATAGAAATTAGGGATGTTACAAGATCTTTCTTGAACAGTTCTACAACAAGTATTTTTCTCAGTCCGTAAGGGATGAGTGTGAGGCTGAGTTCTTGATGTTAAAATAGGGTGAGAAGGAACCATTTGATGACTACTTTGCCAAGTTCATCTGCCTCTCTCATTATTCTACATATCTAAATCACATGAGCGATGAGAGATGGATGATAGAGAAATTAACTCGAGGACTGAATTCTTCATTAAGAGAAAGGATTTTGCCTAGACAGATACAAAGATTTAATGAAGTGGTTGAAGCATGTAGGATTATAGAGAATAGTCTGCTATACTCTGAAGGGATAAAGGTTACCTCAAAAGATTAACCTATTACGGTACCTCCATTTAGAATGGTTCCAACAGGACTATCAACCTCAGCAAGTGGTAATAGGAAGCGGTTCAGATCAGGCTTAGGACAGAGAGCTGCTAATAAGAGAGGTAGGTCAGGAAAAGGCAATACACAATTAAGGTAGAATAGGTGTGAAAGCTGTGGTAGGAACCATGGAGGTAGGCCTTGTTTAGTAGGTCAAGGAGCTTGTTATAGATGTGGCGAGCCAGCACATTATGACAAGGAATGTCTGCGAAATGTCACAGGTGACAAGTCTCAACACTAGGGGAGAGTATTTACCCTGAATAATGAAGAGGCAATAAGGTCACCTAAGTTGATTCAAGGTATGAGTTGAATTAACATTCATACTCTACTCTCATTGGCATAAGAACAATTACATATTCAAATTGTATGTCCGGCATGCACATTCTATGTTACTCTAAACATGACATGTTACATTTGTATGATATAGAAATGATTATTATCATGAGAAGATAAATGTGAGTGGAACAGATAGATATAGGGGAGGAAATAGATAAGATAGTTGGTCTTACTTAATCCCTATGAAATTAGGATTGAGTTTAGGATAAAAAATAAGAGCTTGTTGTGAGATGACAACAATTAGTTAAACAAAGAGTTAAAGCAAAGAAGTTGCTAGAATGTTAGAAAGATATTAGAGGCATACTTATAGACATATGATTACAGTACTCATGACAGATTCTTTTAATAGAAATACGACATATAAATGATATCCCATGAACATGAAATGAGATACAGTTATGAAATTGATGTTGCAGCTCTGAAAAAGAGTATCATCTATGCAATGAATGATATTACTCATGAAATAGATCCAGATATTCTTGAGATAGAAATATTTTAAAGAGATGGACAGTTTAGCTTGTGATAGAGCCGTGTCCACCAGATGAGATGAGATAATTCCTTAGTAGCTCTGTGCAGAGCCATAAAAAAGAATGATGTTATCTAAAACTCCGCTAATGTTGAGCGAGAGTTATAGAAAGAAAGCAGATTTATGATTAGAAAGATGGAAATGATATGAGGAACTCCTGAGTGATATAGGAAATGAGTAAAGTCTAGATAGATAATAGTATTTTTATAAATTGTTCTGGAGAACTATCAGTGTAGTTATCAATAAGTGGAAGTGGCTATCCGTATGACTTAGTCCATTGGTTTTAAATCTTCCAGAAAACTGTGATATGTTTCTAACATGGTTTTCACTGAAACATTATTTCGGGATTCGGTAAATCCTGAAAAAGGCTTAGGAAGATTATGGGTGATTCCGGATCAATCTAGCCTGAGGAAGGTGAACCATGGAAATTGGGGACAACACAGTATTTCTTTAGGAAGATAATTACCAAGGATGAACTTAAGGCATAAACCCTCATAAGTTGATTAACTCATTCAGAGAGAGTACCATGACATTTTTCTTGGATAAATCTTACTATATAGACTATACTCAGAATTTTCTTACACAAGGAAGGAGTTAAAGTTAATAATTAAAAATTTTTAGTCTTAAGTACAAAGTAATCATAAGCCTGTAGGAAGCATGCCTTAAGAAAAGAAGAGAAGAATCCCATAGAAACATAGAAGGGACCAAATGTAAGTAGGTAAGTCCCTAAAAGGAGACTAAGGAGAATAAGAACTGTATAGACCCGATAAAGAGTAAAGAAAGAGGGTCTAAGGCAATATAATGGAAGAATATGATTATATAAGTAGGGATAGGCAATGACCTATGATCCTATAGATTATAATCAGGAGTTAACCCATCAGTATACAAAATTTAAGCATGCTCGAGCAAGGATAGTATAATGATGGGTGATCACTGGGAAGTTAGTATAAACACCTTGAGAACTAAGAAGTGAGAGATCAGAACCCTTATGTTAAATTAAAAGAAAAAACTTAAGAGGAAAGATTCATAGTATAGTACAAGAGTAGAATCATCCTAAAAGACTGATCGAGTTACAAGTCAAAGAGAATCTTAGGCTTATAGTATCCCGAGATATGTGATAAGATACACATGGAGGATATGTAATAAGATACGTAATGCGAAGTATAGTTAGAAATGAAATGAATGAAGAAACCTCAGAATTTCATCAAATTTTTGAAGGGTTATGTATGAAAGAAATGGACATTAGTCACAAGCCCAGTATAGTGAGTCATCTACAAATGGATAGATACATACAGATGAGAGAATAACAGAAAGAAGTAAATCTCAAAGATATCCCTAAGCCTTAGTCACAAAACAAAAAGGATAAAATAGTGAGTCATCTACAAATGGATACATACATACAGATGAGAGAATAACAGAAAGAAGTAAATCTCAAAGATATCCCTAAGCCTTAGTCACAAAACAAAAAGGATAAAATAGAGGAGATATGTCCAAGGTTACTTGACTAAGGTTCTAATTAAAGAGGACAAAATTTATTTTAAGGGGGGTAGAAATGTAACATCCCAAAATTTCCCTATCTATATAAGACTGATAGCGAAAAGAGTTATGAAGGGATTTTGATGATCATTTTGGAAAGGAAAGGACTAAAGTAAAAACTCTAAAAGTTCTATGATGCAAAGTGGAAGTAGACATAAGCTTTGGGCCATTAAGTGTAATTATGAAAAGTTAAGGGCCTGAAGTGTAATTTTTAAAAGTTCAGGGGCAAAATGGTAATTATGATAAAGTTGAGCCGAAAAGGCCCAAAACTGCTCGAAAGCAGTTTAGTCTCAAATTTTACCATAAAATAGAGAAAATTATTCTAATCAATTTAACGCAACACGAAATTTTGATTTGAGGTCCCGATATATTGATATAAATTTCCAAAGTCTGGGGAAATTATTATAGTATCTTTTCGACCTCAGAATTAGATGAAACTTGGTAGTAAATTCTTATAAATAATATAAGAATTTATGAAACTGACAGAAGTCAAAAAGGAGTCCTGGAGAATTAATTATGAAATTTACAGTGAAATTGGACACTGATAAAGGGTTAAAAGAAATGTAGGAAATTTTTATCAGGACTTCTGGGTCTCAAAAAATTATGAGACTTTGTAGAAAATTCATTTTATATTAGAATGAATTTCTAAAAGTGTTAGAACCCTTAACAAATTTTTATAGATTTATTTTAAAAATAAGGATAATTTAAGGATATCGGTATAGGATGAGCCTTGGGAATTGAGCTAATTGGCAATTGGACTCAATTTAAGGCCCAAGTGACGTTTTACAGCAGCCCAAGAGGATATGGAATGGTCTTGTGGCCAAATGAATTTTTAAGATATTTTTATTAAAAAAAAGAGAAAGGCAGAAGTTCCAAGACATGTGAAGTGTATGGTGAGGTATCCCATGTGGGACCCACCTTGTGCCACATGTCAAGCATAGCAAGAGGAATGAATTATCACATGTGCCTCATTACATTAAAATATTATAATAAATAGTTTAATGATTATTAAGATTAATTAATCATAAAATCAACCAATGAGAGGAAGAATTAAGTCATTGTAATAATTAGCATTTCCAAGGGTGGATTAGTCCTAAGTACCCTAAAAATTGTCTATAAATACCTCTCTCCATTCCTTCATATTACATTAAGAACAAGAGGGGAAACTCTTGAGGATTGAAAACTCAAACAAACTAAAGAAGAGACAAGGCACTTTGGTTCAAAGCAATCAAGGTTTAAGGTAAGCAATCTTCCTAGTTCTTATGTATATGTTTTGGAAGATTGAAACTTAGGTTTTAGTGGTTGGAAAACATATTTTTCCTTGGTTCTCCATGCTGTCCAAATCTGGACAGAAATGAAGAAAAAAAGAGAGTAGTAAGATAGAACTATGAAATACTAACCTAGATAAGCTTGGATTATTGGCTATTGCTTGAATGAATTGTGTAATCCTTGAAATCCCAATTCATGTGACTTTCGGCCTAGGACAGAACTGAAGGAAGAAGATTGAATTTCAATGATCTAATGCTTCCATTGAATTTATATGATGATTTTGTATAGGATTGAATAAGATTGGAACCTTGGAAACATTGAAATTGAGAAAGGGACAATTTGAAACCTTATCTGTACTGTTCATGCGTATAAACAGTGATTTGAATTTCATAATTTTGATGTTTCCAATGGGTTTAAAATGCAAAATTGTGTAGGATTAAGTAAGATCAAAGTCTTGGAAGCATTGGAATTGAAAAGAGGAATTTTTGGAAACTTATCAGTGCTGTTTCTGTTTCTGTCCAGACCTGAAGGAAACATTGGAATTTTTCAATTATGAATCCATATTTGGATTCCTTGGGCAAAATTGTGTGGGATATAGTCAAGGTACAAATTAATTCAAAGGACAAGGCAATTAACCACAAATAAAGAAAGTTAGGGGTGTATAGGTTCCGGAAAATGAACTTAAATTATTAAGTGAAGTTCAAAGCTGAATTGGTATGGATTGTAATAAGTGTATTACTCTACCATAATTAGGATTTGACATTTGTGAAAGAGAGGACCAAAAGACCAAGAAAGAAAAGGTTAAAGGAGAGCTATTCCAAGGTAGTAAACTTACCTCACTTGTATGCTTTGCTTGCTTGGATGTTTTATGTGTTGAATGTTTACTCTGATTATGTGAAGCATGTATGATTGAATGATGCTCTGTTTCTTTTTATGCTATGGCCATATGTTATAATTTAAGGAACATGGAAGCATGTAAAGATATCATTATGCAAGCATGATCATTAAGCACACACATATTAACATCAAGCATTGAGTTGCATACACTGTTTGGTTTCCGTTTGCTATTGAGATTTCCCTGAAATCTCACTCCTTCCATTATACAAACATCACAGCAGGGCCATCTTATGGAAGCAAGGAAGGAGAATGAAGAAGTTATGATGCATAAATACGTTGTTGTATAAGAGACTTTTTATAGAAATATGTAATGTGTGTATTAAATACTTGTTCAGTTTTGGTTATGTTTGTTGAGACTTAGGAAAAATAGCTAACCTTTGAATAAATGTATAAGACTTTACATTATGATAATAGACATGTTGAACTTCATTTTGGTACCAAGAACGTCTTATTCCGATATTTGTACAAAGAGAACGAATTTTTCAAAGTTAGGGAATCAAATCTGGAAACTGTAAAACTGACTAAATGAACAGTAATATTCCACGTCAATACTGTATTAATTGGTCTGGAGTTTGGTCAGATTCATATTTTTCCCTTAAAGAGGCCTATGTTAGCTTCGTATAGCAACTTGAACCACTTCATTTTGATTTTTCCAGAATTAATTATGAATTTTTTAATTTGTATCACTTGTCTGGAATTTTACCATATAAACAGTAACCCATGGTAAAAAATTTCAGATTGTGTAATTTGACTTTATTGATCATATAAGTGGTTTCAAATGCTACTGTTTGGTCCCTAAGATGTAAGAAAATTATGATGTGACAATTAATATCAGCCGTATTAGGAATTTCTAAAGGAATCTCTAAATTGAGTTCAATTTTAGATCCTGGAACACTAAAGGATGAACTAGATTATGTTGACCTCGCCTCTTCTTTAGCTACAACTTTACTAGTTCTTTCTTCTCTAAATCCTTTCCTTAGTTTCCTAAGTTGTCTCTCAATTTCAGGTTCAAAAGGCACTAATGGTTCAGTTCTTCTATGCATGCAACATAAAAACAATCAAGAATAGCTAAGCAAGTAAGCAATCAGAATCAGACACAGAAGTTTCACAGCAAAAAATGTCAACTAGTCATGACACAAGGTGTTCAGGTCGTGACCCCTAAACACAGAGAGCAAAAGTTCTTAAAAATGGTTTTCAGGTCGAGACACAAATGGACTCATGTCAAGACTAAATAACATAGAGAGCAAATATTCCAAAAAAGTCGTGACCAAAAGTTTTGACCGTCGCGACTGTAGATCACAGAGAGTGATCAAGTACCACAGTAAAGCAATATGGTTGTGACCAATATGAAATTTAGTCAGACTCAAAGGAACAAAGAGTGATTTCACAAAACTTAGGAAAAACGCAAAATGCAATACAATTAAAAATAACAAAAATTAAAATTCAAACAAAAAAATGACTCAGGTAAATAATGGAATTGACAATCAATTACTAAGGAACCAATTACTTGGCTCCCCGGCAACGGCGCCATTGATGAGGTTGAATTATCATCGTTCGATCCATCAAAATAATAACAATTGCACCCGATAATATAGTATAAGGTACAACCCTATCATTCTTCTTAAGGAGCCCTTTTTATTGGAATCCTAGCAAATTGGGTGACAAAACCATTGAGAACCTAAGTGAAAGTAAAATGAGTTTTGGGTTTGATTGATTTTTAATGCAATAAAATAAGGGTGTAGTAAAGTAAATATTTTTGTGTTTTTGATTAAGGTAAAATTGAGTTGGATTGTGAAAGAAATATGTTGAGAAAGACTCTTGATGATGAAAACATATCTATCCTTGCTCTTAATTTGAAATTGGAGTTTTGAAATCACTAAGTCTTCAATAAAACCTCAATCAATCGATTGAGTCTAGAGCATTAATAGTTCTTGAACTCCTTTGACCAAAGCTAGTTTAAAAACTTTTAATGCACTTTTAAAAACCACTTAGCGTGAAATTAAATTAGATGATGAAAATATCACCAAATGATAGTCATCGACAACCATGGATTTCAAGCAATTGAATTATATATCAACAATCATTGATAATAGTCCAATTATCCAGAAATCTAAACTGAAATATTCATATTAAAATCAACATTCAAATAATCCAAATTCAATTACAAATACCTAATATGAGAATAATCAATCGATATTCAATCCCTACTCATACAATGAAATCCCTAAATCTAGAAATATCAAGACATGAAACTGGTGCAGATTAAGATAGAAAACTCCCTAGTACAATCCATGAGGTCAACATATACGGTCCATTACCAAGAGACTAAAGTTCTAGCCTCTCATAACTCCTACTGTACTACAATCGCTGTCCAGATAGGATGCCATGAAGAAAAATTTTGGAAAGATGAAGAAAGATGGAAGATGTGTGTGTAGGTTATGGAGAGAGTGTTGAGAGAGAGTCGAGTACTGCTTCTTAGCCAAATCTAGCAAAAACTAGCCTTCCCTTGCGTCTTCGAATTCCCTCTCCTTTTAACATCATAATGACCTAATAAAAAACTCGCAATTTCACTGATTGTCTTCTTTGGTTGCGACCAGATCCATGTTTTGGTCGCAACCTATAAATGCAGGAAAACTTTCCAGAAGAAATAAGGTCGTGACCTGAGGACACTTTGGTCACCACTAAAGACCACATAAGCTACTTCCTTATTTGATTCTCTCTTGTGATTTCTTTTCTGCTCACATTAGTCCTTGGTTTTCCTCTAAAGTACCTGCAATTCAAAATCAAAGCTCACTGTAAAAGTCCCACTAGTAAAAGAATAACATATATGCAGTTTAGAAGAGTTAATTTACCATTTTACCTTTAAACAGTATATTGCCAAGCACAATCATATATTATCACAAAAGCACAATTACAGGCATAGAATGAATGGTAAAGTTATCACAAAACCCTTAAATGTCACATAAACCATACATAATTTGTATCTTATCACATAGTATTAGAACTAAAACTCTTCAACTCAAAAGTCCTCATAACATTTTTAGAGAAGAGTTCTTTTCTTGGATACAGGTTTCATGAATCGCATACATCCATGACTTGATCCATTCTTTATGTATATCTCATCTCAAACTCATTTGAGGTAACACATATCCTGCAATACTTCTCGACCATTTGATTACTCTTGCAAGATAGTAATCACGCGCGCTCAACTTTTACGTTCCTCTTGAACATAAAAGGTGGCTGCTCGTGTGAGAAAGCTAGCTTATCCTGTACAACATACTAGTTATTATATACTTTGCACACATATGTATGTATTCACTCATATATAATGGGAATAGATTTTTTTATTCTTGAATAAAAGATGTTCAAGACCTTATGTTCTATGCATGCCCAAAGTCTTTGTTCATCTCACTAGTGAATCTTAAACTATGGGCTTTATAAAGGGGATCTGTCAACTCTTTGTGGGTAGAAAATATGAACTGTTACTTGCTTCTTAGTACTTAATTGTATCTCTCACATAGAGACAATTCATATCTATGTGTTTAGTCCTACTTATGATAGTGACAATCTTTAGCACAAGTTATGCCTAGCATCACAGTTCATTGGAATCAAACATTCTTATTCACCATTCATTCCTAGTCACTTTAAGAATCTCTCGAGTCAAATGATATTTTTAATGGTGGAAAAACATGTTCTGTGTTCTAATTCCATGGAAAACTACGACACACATAACTATTTCTTGTTTCCCCAACTATCATTTAGTGGGAACACCTTCTCAGGTATCTTGTGATCCTTTTCACAGTATCCCATTGTTTGTTCTTTGGTTTGGACTAAAATTGACTCATAAGTTTGACCGCATAACATGTATTGGGTCTAGTACACAGTGTTGCGTACTTTGAATTACTAACTACGCTTGAGTATGAGACTTATTCTATGTCAAATTCCTTTGGAGGATAGATAACCTCATTTAGGATGT
Source organism: Leucaena leucocephala (assembly GCA_037074615.1). Lineage (NCBI taxonomy): Eukaryota > Viridiplantae > Streptophyta > Magnoliopsida > Fabales > Fabaceae > Leucaena > Leucaena leucocephala. The sequence continues at coordinate 10,915,109 of CM073523.1, read as the reverse complement.
GTCCTTTAACTCTAGGGGTATCCATGGATTTTTTTCAGCATAATATGTTGAGACGCTTAAGGGTTCTACTTGTTCAAGTCTAATGTGACGATGATAACAATCTCCCTATACAATCTTTACTTATCTTGGCTTTCAAGATATATTCTTCTATGTCCATATTCTTTATCCCAATGATTAATGATAGCAAAACTTTGAATGTTCTTAACTTCCTTTAGACTTGTTTAGGCTATTATTATGTCATTGACATTGTAACACCTTACTTTCTTAAGTCTAAAAGACCAAATAGTAGCATATGGAAGTACTTATAAGGTTATTGAAGTCAAATTGCTCAATCTAGAATTTTATCTTCTTGGTTACTGTTCACTGTGTAAATTCCAAATAGGTGACCCAACTTCAAAAAATCATAATTAATTCTAGAAAAATCCAAATGAACTAGTTCAAGTTGTTTCGTGAAGCTAACTTATACCTCTTTAAGGGAAAATATAAGTCCAAATAAGGCATACTTTACATTAAATTGAAGCTTAAGATGTCTACTATGTATGTACACAATATTGTACATTTATTCCATCATTTGCTATTTTTCTGGACAGCCTTAAAGTTGCTACCAGATTAGAACATTGTATCTCTTTATCTTACAACGCATATAACAAAGTCATTAACTAATCATGCTATACTACATAAATCTTCTCTCCACTTGACTCCATCTCTGCCATGATAACACCCCTACTATGTTGGTGGGAAATGGAGAGGTGAGATTTCGGCGAAAATCTCAGTAGCAAACAATACCACAAACAATGTATGCCAGCATATGCTTAGTGTTTAAAATTCTTACTTACTATGATCATGTTAACATAATGATATATACATGCTTCCATGCTTCTTACTTATAACATATGGCAATAGCATAAAAAGAAACATAGTTTTCTCAATTATACATGCTTCATATAATCAAGTCAAGCTAATAACAAATCAACAACACACAAGCAACAAGCATACAACTTTAGGTAAGTTCACTACCTCTGTCACTTTCTTTTTCTTTAACCTTTCCTTTTACACCTTTGCCTCTTGCTTTGTAGTCTTCTTTACCACAAATATCAAAGCCTAATATAGCATAATAACATATTCATTATATATCATATTATTTTCCTAAGTCTTAGGGACCAAATAGTAGCATCTGGAATCACTTTTAAGGTCATTGAGTCAAATTACACAATCTAAAATTTTACCCTCTCGGGGTACTTTTCATTGTGTAAATTTTAAACAGGTGACCTGACTTCAAAAGATCATAATTAAATTTAGAATGTCTACATTCATTATGTAAAATCTCATACATTTATTTATTTGTTTACTATTTTTTCTACGAAGATACAAATCATTGCCAGAATCTGAATATTTCACAATCATACATAATACAAGTCATAACATTAAACACAAATCATTCATACTATCCATTTCCTAATTCCTCTTTATGCTTCTTCATTTTCTTTTATCTTTGGAGAACCTATTGGAATGGTTGTAAAGTGGGAAGGGGTGAGATTTCGGGGGAAATCTTAGTAGCAAACAAATACCATAACGGATGATGCATGAAAATACTTGGTGCTATAATGTGTGTGCCATCAGTGATTATGCTTGCATTATGACATGTACATGCTTCCATGCCTCTTAGTTATAACATATGGCCATAGCATAAAAAGAAATAGAGCATCATCCAAGTAAACATGCTGCACACAATCAGACTAATCAATCAGCACATTAACAACCAAGTAATTAGTACATACGCGTTAGGTAAGTTTACTACCTCTTTAGCTTGCTTTTCCTTGTTCTTTCTCGTTACCTCTTTGTTTCCTACTCACTACCATCTTAGACACAAATGTCCAATCCTAATTATAAGATCACCATATGTACATTATAATTTAATTAGACAAGTTTCTAAGCTTGGTTCAAGCTCATAACCCATAAACTCCTAACTTTCTTTACTTTTAGTTAATTACTTTACCCTTTGAATTAAACTATTCCTTAACCATATCTTGCCCAAGGAATCTAAATATGAAGTCATAATTAACAAATTCCAACTCATCCTTGGTGTACTAGGCAGAAAAAAAAAGTGGTCACAAGGGTTTTGTCAAAAAATTCCACTTTTGGTTTTAATTCTTTCAACTCTTGTCCCTTGGCTCAATCCTATACAATTTTGCCTTCTGGACTCAATGGAAGTATCAAAATCAATTTCATTGGTCCAGTTCCAGCATAGGCTAAATGAAACATCCTTATTTTCATACATCTTAGGGACCAATTGGTAGTATTTAGAACCACTTTCAAGGTCATTGAAGTCCAATTTCTCAATCTGGAGTTTTACTCTTATCGAATACTGTTCACTATGTAAATTCCAGATGAGTGACCTGACTTCGAAAAATCATAACTAATTCTAGAAAAATCAGAATGCAGTGGTTCAAATTGCTACATGAAGCTAACTCAATACTCTTTCAAGGAAAAATAACTCGTTGACCATTCCTTGTCCAAGTCAATGTCAGTCAAAGTTACAACTTTACTATTCATCCAGCGTTTTTCTCCTGAATCTAGCATTTTGGTCCCAACTTTGATAATTTATATCTCCATGTGTAGACATCGAAATGAGACATTCTATATATCAAATCGAAGCTTGGTATGTCTACTATTTATCATAAACATATCATACATCAATCACATATCAAACAAACATGCCAAACAATACTTATCATTAAATAATAAATCTTTATACAACAGGGCATGAACAAAATCCTCGTATCTCTATTACATCTTTCCTGCCTGAAATCCGGCAGTATAACTACTATACTTCATCTGTAAAAATAACTGATCTTGTACTGATTCGGTAATTCCTGTGAGAATTACCATTCTACATAAGTACCCAGGAAAGACTGGATGAACCGACTAGGTCCACTCACTTCCAGACTCCTTAGACAGTACCTACGTACACAGTACGTATCATCTCCTTATGTTCAGTCTGAAAATCGGCAGCATAACGGCGTCTTACAGCATTCTCAAAATTCACTTCGACATAACCTCTCTGTAATGGGTTATAAATAGGGGATGAGATTCGGGGGAATCTCAGTAGCAAACGGTACTAAACAATGCATGCATTAAAGTAAATACTTGTGCTTGCTTGTGAAAGTGTAAACATTGTGTAATGTGCATGCTTCCATGTAACATATGAAATACAATTGGCCAAGGTAATCATAGAAACAGAGCTTCAATCATATACACATATGCACACAATTCAACAAAGTCATAGCACAATCAAGTATAACATTCAATACATACAAGTTTAGGGTAAGTTTACTACCTTATTGCTTTACTTCTTTCCACTTTAACTTTGCTTCTTCCTTCTTACTTTTCCTTGCTATGTGGCTGCCCTCTTTTGAGCACACCAAGCAAATCCTAACATCACATTACCATCCAACCATTACAATCTAACTTCTCTTGAACACTAAGCTTACTTTAAGTAACATAACATCCTTTAATCTTTACCAATTGACTTGACCTTTGAATCAATTGATGTCTTGACCTTACCCTACACAATTTGGCCCTTTGAATCCATTTATGAACTCAAAACAACCAAATTCCAGCAACTATGCACTGTTCCAGACAGATTTGAAAAACATGCATAATTCTTTCAAAAATTCTCATTTTGATTCCAATGCTTCCCATACTTTTTCCTCCACTTCCCCACACAAAATCTCATTTTAAGACCATTGGAAGTATCAAAATCATGAAATTCAAATCACTGTTTACGCGAGTGAACAGTACCGTGAGGAATTTTCAACATTATAACCTTTAATTCCAATGGTTTCTAAGGTTCAAAACCTTTCCAATCCTACACAAAATCATCATATAAACTCAATGGAAGCATTAAATCATTGAAATTCCATTTTCTTCTATCATGAACAGTGCATGAACAGTGCAAACCGAAATGGTAAAGTCAAGAACATCAACTTACTTCACAACCAAGCATGTAACTAACTTGTTTAAGCTTGTCTTAACTATCTATGACTTAAAACTCATATTCCTTTCACATATACACAAAAATTCCAGCAGCATTTCCCCAAGATTTAAGCCTCAAAAATCACTTAAACTCAAGCACAAACCATAAGAACAAAAGGTAGAAGCAAGGAGACAACTTACCTTACTTGCTCCTTCAAGACCCTTGCTTCTTCCTTGCTTTCTTCCACTTTCTTTCTCTAGAACTCACTTCTCTTTCTAAAGGAGCTCTTGGGTGTGAAGAATGAATGGAAAAGGGGGGTATTTATAGCAAAAGTCATGTGCCATTTGAAGGCTAAGATCACTTTGGAAACTATTTGATCTAATGGTTAAAGGTTTGATCTTGGAATATCTTTTCACTTTTCACTCAAGACCTTACCACCATGACATCACTAGCATGGCCTCCCTTGGTACACCTAACCCTTCCTCTTTTTGGGTGCCATTCTTGTGTCCTTGTGGGTCCCACCATGTGCAACACCTAATTCTTACTTTATTCTCTTTTTCTTTCTTTTCAAAAATCCATAAATTATTTATTATTTGGACTTGGGCTCCAAGATAACTTTTGGGCCTTATTGGGCTGCCCTAGGATGAAATATTGGGCCTCTTTTAGGTCCAATAGCTAACTGGCCCAGATCCCAATGTACTTTCCTCATACCGATATCCGTAACTTACCCTGATCTTAGCATAAATGCTAAACACCTCTTTTAATTGTTCTAACATTTTCAGAAATTCATTCTAATATAAAATGAATTCTCTACAAAGTTTCATAATTTTCTGAGACCCAGAAGTCCTGTTAAAAATTACATATGTTTCCTTTAACCCTTTATCGGTGTCATTTTTCACCGTAAATTCCATAATTAATTCTACAGGACTCCTTTTTGACTTCTGTCAACTCCATAAATTCTCATATTAATTATAATAATTTACTATCAAATTTCCTTTGATATCCATCCATTGTGTGAAATGACCAAAATGCCCTCCATTTACTTCTGGTTTCTTAGGGCATCACAGTGGCATTTTCGTAATTTTGCACTTTGGCTCTTAGACTTTCTTCCTCTTCCAATTAATCATTTTCTTTACATAAACATGGCCACATATTTTCCTAAATATCTCATATATTTTATTCAATCTGTACATACAACTTAGTACAGAAATTAGGGATGTTACACTAAATAGGTACACAAAGTGGGAAATTCAAGGTTACACAATTAATTCAAGATATAAGCTTCAATCTAAGACTATCTAAGCCTCAATTCCATGTCTCTAACTTTAATTTCATCTTTCCCCTTTCTTCTTCATTTTCATCCAGCAGCATAACCTTGGGGATAACTCAAAATCCATCCAAAAAATACTTAGATTCAAGCTCCTAATTTGAAATAAAATAAGCTATGATAAATAACTTACCTTGATCCCTTACAAGCATGATCACTTAGGCTCCTTGTTCTTGGTTTTCCTTTAAGTTTGAGTGAAAGTTTTGGCGTAGTTTCCCCATGGTCCTTGGAAGCATGAAACTGAAGGGAATAGAGGGGTATTTATAATGAAATTTTATTGCTCATGGGATAAAAATGCCCTTGGTATTTGCTAATTATTTTATGGCTCTAAACTTGAATTTGATTGATTGATTTCTTGATTAATTAAACTTAATCATCATTAACTTAATTATTACGTTATTTTAATATAATACAACATGTGAGAAAATTCCTTCTTCTTGCTATGCTTGACATGTGGCACAAAGTGGGTCCCTTTAGGACACCTCACCATGCCACCTTATGCTTCTTGATAATTCTTCTTCTTTCTCTTTTTTTTATAAACTCATAAAATAATATTGAAATTCCTTTGGGCCTCAAAACTTATCCTTGGCATCTTAGACCTCTTGCTAGATGCTATTTTGGGCCTTGTTCAGGTCCAATTCATTAATTGACCCAATTCCCTATAAATAACTCTGATAAACTTCATCGGGTAGCTTAATTCACCGTAAATTTTGTGATAAATTATATAGAGTTCTTTTAAAGTTAATAATATTTTTAAAAATTAATTCTACTATTGAATGAATTTCCTGCAAAGTTTCATAAGTTTTTTAGACCTAGAAGATCTAATAAAAATTCCATATGTTTCTTTGAACTTTAATCGGGTAATTATACTAAAATTTATTAAAATATTATTTTAAGTGTACTTAAGCCCACATAACTCGGTCTCCATATTTTTGGGCCTTTTGGAAAACTATCTTGGGTCTTTGATCAAGCCCACTATTCTAATAGCTCAATTCCTACGAAACTTCCCATTAAACCTTTATAAGGTGCCCTATTTCACTTTAAATTCAATTATAAATTCTACAGAGCTCATTTTTTAGTTCAATTATAATTAATATAAGAATTTTCTATAAAATTTTATCTTATTCTAAGATCCAAAAGTCCTATAATAATTTCTAAACTTTAGTAATTAATATCAATTTTTTAGGATCTTAAATTGAAATTCAAAAAAATAAGGGGTCTCCCAAATGTTATCCCCTATTTACGGGTAAAATTTGGGATTAAAATATTTTTGGACAGTTTTGGGGTATTTCTGACTCAACTTCTTTATAATTAAGATTTTGCCCCTGAATTTAGAAAAATACATGTTAGTCCCTAAATTTATCAAATTCTATTTTAGTCCCTTAGTATAATTTTTAGAATTTCAGTTTAGTCTCTGACATCTCAAAACTCCATTTAGGTCATTTTCTATTTTTTCTTGAATTTTTTATTTAACTTTTTATTCAAATGACGTTTACGTGATTTTTCTTTATAACTTTACATCTTCCTTTCTTTCTTTAACTTAAACCTAATCTAAACATTATATTTTCTTCTAATCATCGTCATGATCTTTTTCAAACCCCTTTTGTCACATCCTGCTTTTTTCCTTATTTGTAGACAATTAATTTTCCCCTATCCATAGAAGATTGATAGAGGAAAGAGATAAGGAAAGGACTGTGACAGTGAGCATAATAAAAGCTAACGATTAAGATAAGTTTTAAGCCAAGGAAATAAAGAAGGTTTAAAGTTGTAAAAAAAGGGCTAAATTACAATTTACTTAGAGTTTAGAGACTAAGTTACAATTAATGGAAGTTTCAAGGACAATGGCCAGTTTTAAAAAGAAATGTACTAAAGTAAAAATTCTAAAAGTTTCACGGTGCAAAATGGAAGTAGACATAAGCTTTGGGTCATTAAGTGTAATTATGAAAAGTGGATGGCCTAAAGTGTAATTTTCAAAAATTTAGGGGCAAAATGGTAATTATGAGAAAATTTAGCCAGAGATGGCCAAAACCACCTAGAAGCATTTTAGTCATTTTTACCAATAAATAGAGAAAATTATTCTGATCAGTTTAACACCACACGAAATTTTGATTTGAGGGCTCGATAAATTGATATGAATTTCTGAAGTTTAAAAAATTAATAAAGTATCTTCTAGATCTCATAATCAGATGAAATTTTACAGTAAATTCTTATAATTAATATAAGAGTTTATGAAACTCACAGAACTCAAAAAGGAGTTATGTAGAATTTATAATAGAAATTACAGTAGAATAGAATACCTAATAAATACTTTTTGGGGGAATTTCTTGAGAGTTGAGCCTATGAAGGCAGGGGACCAAGTAAAAGGCACAAAATGGTGCCTCATAGGCCTAATGATATTTTCATATAGGTATGTGGGCTAGTGTTAATAAAGATCCTGAAAAGTGTAAAATTATGAAAATACCCCTATGTTGTAATATGGAACAAGAGATGAATGGAGGGTATTTTAGTCATTTGGACATGGTCAAAATATCAAGGAAGATGCAGGAATGATTGGCCAGAGTCAAAATATGCCCTAATGAAGTTTAAAGAGGTGTGAAATGATAATTATGCCCTTAGAGTTAATATAGTACAAAATAGTGAACCAATTGAATTTTTGTCATTTTCTAATAGATGGTAAGCAGATAAATAGCCAGTCCAACAATGTCAATGGTAGAAAAAATTTGGATACTAGATTTAAGGTTAGGAAACATATTGTGGAATCTCAGAAAAATTAGTTATTAAACAGTCTGGTTTTTATGAAATTTGACCAGGCTAGTACCGGATTCGACTAAAATTTTTCTAATTAGATCCTAGCCCTAAATTATGTCAAACAATGCCTTAAATGTAATGCCAAATGTAAGATCCCAATTTTTAGGCTCAGAGACTCAGAAAGTAGTCTAAAATAGATAGACTACCAGACCCCTTTAAGCAGAAGTCCCATAAACATACAGAGGATTTTAGAGACTAAACTACAAATAAGTGAAAGTACAGGGACTTATATGTAAATAGTGAGAGTCCCTAGGGGCATAATGGTTATTTTAGAAAAGAAAGGGACTAATGTGAAAAGTTTAAAAGTTTCATGGTGCAAAGATGAAAGTAGACACAAGTTGTGGGCCATTAAGTGTAACTATAAAAAGTTAAGGGACTTAATTGAAAAGAGGAAAAGTTTCCAGGGGCAAAACGGTAATTATAAAAAGTTAAGCCGGAAGTGGCTTAGAACTGCCTGGAAGTATTTCAGTCCCAAATTTCATCAGTAGATAGAGAAAGTTATGCTGGTTAGAGTATGCTATGATGAATGAATACTCCCTTTTACAGTACATGCAGGGTAGAGTATATATGGGATGAGGAAGTTATGAGAAAGTTATGTTGCTCCCATATCATACGACATGCAATAGAAATGTACTCAGAATGATAGTCAGTCTCAGTAAGTGGGACAGTCAGTTACAGTATGATTGGGGTTACTCAGGTATTTCTGCAGACTTGTGAATGCAGTACTCAGGGCCATTTCTATTAAAAGGAATGGTATACAGAGAGAACAGCAGATAACAGTAAAGAGATTATTTTCATATCATTCTTCAGATAAAAGTTGGATCTGAAATAGATGGCTCCCAGATAGAGCTAGATTCAGATGAGTATAGATCACTCTTCAGATAAGAGTTGGATCTGATACAGAATGCTCGCAGTTAGAGCATAGTTCAAATGGCTCACAGTTAGAGCACAGATTAAAATGAGAAGTTATGATGTAGCCATAACAGTAGAATGCAATGGCAGGTGGTTAGACCATGATTACACAAGGCGATAGCCCATAGTAAGCCACAGTAAAGTAAGAAAGATACGAAGGAACTACTAAGTAGGAGAGAAAATAAGTAAAGTCTTGGTAAATAATATAGGCTACTGAATATAATATTTTTAAATTTTTTTATCAACAAGTGGAAGCAGTTAACCTTATAACTTAGTCTGTTGGTTTAAGATTTTTAAGAGATAATACAGTACAACAAAATCGCAGTTAGATCCTAGCATGGTTCCAGGGTCGCAGTTAGATCCTAACAGCTTCAGAGTCGCATTTAGATTTTGAAGAGGCTAACGGTTGATCGCAGTTAGATCCTGAGGTCACAGTTAGACCTAACCTAATTAAAGTAATGAGCCATGAAGATATGAGTACAATGTAGTATCTCTCTAGGAGATGAATGCCAAAGACGAAGGTAAGGAAGCTTCACTAGTTGATAAACTCATCCAGAAAAAAAATTCTTTTATAATGGTTTTCCTCATATAGCCTATATTATAAATAGTCTGAACTTAGTTTTACCTTAAATGAAGACGGAGTCCAAGTTCAAATCTGAGTGCTGATATTCAAAGTTTTGTATAAGTATGCCTGAGCAACAGAGAAGAGAACCCCATATGTTTTGAGAATAGAAAAGTATAAGCAGATAGATCCTTCAGATGAGGGTAAAGAGATTAAAAGGCCAGAGAGACCTAGAGAAGAGGGTCTAAGGCAAAGCGAAGATAGAATGCAGTTCTATAGAAAGAGATTGCTAGGGCCTAGAGCTATATAAAGAGTAACCTAGCCATAACCTAGTAACATGAAAGGTGCTAATGATAAGTAAGCACTGAGAAGGGAAAAAAAGGATGCAAATGCCACAAAGGTTTGGCATAGATGCATAAAGTTATATAAAAGGATGAGAAAAGTTAAGAAAAGTTAGAGAAGTTATCTGAATTATGATGTTGTATCAGGAGAAAGAAAGGCAAAAGAACAGTATTTCTCCTGAAAGAAATGGACACTACTCACAAGTCCAGTAAGTTGTCTATAAGCATAAGCCGATAATAGATGATAGAAGATTGATAAGAGCACTAAGCCAAATGTCAAGATAATTTGGCTAAGGTATTGATTAAATTTAGAGGACAAAATTTATTTTAAAGGGGTAGAAATGTAATATCCCAATTTTTAGGCCCAGAGACTCAGAAAATAGCCTGAAATAGATAGGCTACCAGACCCCTTTGAGCAGAAGTCCCAGAAACATAGAGGGTTTTTAGGTACAAAACTACAAATAAGTGAAAGTATAGGGACTTATATGTAAATAGTGAAAGTCCCTAGGGGCATAATGGTCATTTTAGAAAAGAAAGGGACTAAAGTGAAAAGTTTAAAAGTTCCATGGTAAGAAATAAAAGTAGACACAAGTTGTGCTCCATTAAAGGAAATTATGAAAAGTTAAGGGACTTAATTGAAAAGAAGAAAAGTTTCCAGGGGCAAAATGGTAATTATAGAAAGTTGAGCCGAAAGTGGCTTAGAATTGCCCGGAAGCATTTTAGTCCCAAATTTCACTAGTAGATAGAGGAAATGATGCTGGTTAATCTAGCCTAATACAAAAATTTTATTAGAGTTTCAGATAGCTAAAATTTATCTGATAGTCTAAAAGTTATCTGAAATTTTTATTAGATCTCCTGGACCTCATATATGAGTAAAAAATTATAGGAATGTGCGTCCTATGAAGCCAGAGGTTAGGAAATTGACAGAATCCTGAAAGGTGTTTTGTAGAAAAAGTTATTCACTTTTTAGTGAATTTAGACTGGAGTTCGTGAACGCCTAATATTCGAGTGAGAAATTAATCAGTAGCAAACTGGGACTGAATGAGCCCATATGGCATCACACAGAGGCCCATAATGACACCAAGGGAGGTTCAGGTCCATGATATCAGTTCAACGCTAAAAGGGGCCAGTGTCCAGAAAAAGACGCAAAATGATGAAAATACCCCTGTGTTATAAAATAAGTAAAGAATGAGTAAAGGGTATTTTGGTCATTTTACTAAGGTTAGAAAGTCAAGAAAGGTTATTTGGATAGTTAACCAGGGTCAGGGAATACTCTGGTAAGGTGTGAAAAGACAATAATGCCCCTAGACTCATTAAAGTAAATAAAGAGGAATCAAGGGCATTTTGGTAATTTGCCAAGGGATATTTCTTGGGAATTGAGCCATTAGAGTACTTGAGCTTGATCAGTGACCCAAGATGACATTCCAAGAGCCCAAAAACGTGGCCCAATGGTTATGTGAGCTAAAGTGGCATTAAAATAATATTTTAGTGAGTTTTCAATAAAATAAAGTGACCCGGTCGAAGTGATAATCGGGAAATTGATCAGATAAAGCTTTGGACTTATCTGGAAGCCATGAAGTGGAGTGAAAGGTGTCCTCATGGGATCCATCAAGACTCTACCTAAGCACTAATCTAGAGGAAGAAGAAAAAGCTAAGGATGTAAATCCCAATTTTCAGGCCTAGAGATGCAGAGATAGCCTAAGATTAAGAGGCTACTAGACCCCTTTTTAGCAGAAGTCCCAGAGGAACGTAAAGAGTTTCAGGGACTGAGCTGCGAGTAAGTAAAGGTGCGGGGACTTATGTGTAAACAGTGGAAGTCCCAAGGGGTAAATGGCCATTTGGGGATGATGTAAAGGTCAAAGGTTCAAGAGTTGACCAGTTAGGTCGCGATGATAGAGACGTTGGTCGCGACGAGAGTGTATTATGGTCGCGACTAATATTGGCAGAGAGGATTGGTCGTGACGGATATGTATGTGGTGTCGCGACTAATGAGTAGAATGAGCCTGGTTGCGACTAAAAAGTGATGTGGTCGCGACGAAAGACTGTTATGGTCACGACTAGAGAGTGCTGTGGTCGCGACTAGAGAGTGCTGTGGTCGCGACTAATGAACACAGAAGGTGTTAAGTAGCGATGAGATGATGGCTAGGTCGCGACTAGTGGCTAAAGTAGTGCCAAGTGTGTGGGCCATGAGTTGAGAAGGTCCAAAAGAGATAGTTACCCGGTTAGAGATAGACCGGAGTCAGGAGGCTAGATACAGGAAAGGTTATCTGGAAACCATGAGGTGGACTGATAAGGTATCCTCATGGGACCCACAAGATGCCACATGGCATTAGAGTAGTGATTGGTGACCTTTCAGTAGAGTAAAGTTACTCGGTTGGCACGAGAACCGAGGAGGTGATCAGATAAGTCTGGGACTTATCTAGATAGTATTGGGAAGCGTGCAAGGTCTCTTCCAGGCATCACAAGGCATTAGTCTGGAGAAAGTAGATAAAACTGAGGGCACGCATTACGAGGCATGACTCTGGACCGGTGAGTCAGCATGCTGAGTCAGCTGCTGAGGTGTCCAGGGAATTTAGGCATGTGGAAAATGTGGCGATGAGGTGGCTGCTGAGGTGTCCCCTAAGGTGGCACTGATGATGCAGTAAAAGGAAATAAAGGAAAATAGGAAATTCCAGGAAAAACCAGGACCACAGGATCAGAGTTCATGAAAATTGCAGAAATGCCATTGGAGGAGGTTATAAATACCCCCCCTTGCCTTCATTTCCATTCACGCATGGAGAGGAGAAGGGAGAGAAAGGAGAGAAGGAGAAGGAAGAGAGAAAGAGAGAAAGGAAGTAAGGAAGTTCTGGAGGAGCTGGAAGCAGAATAGAGATAGTAAGGTTCTGCTAAGCTTTTGAGGTAGTAACTAATCCTAGCTTTTATGTAATGGCTTTGTGATATGATGTGCTATTGTTTGGTTAGATTGTTGTCTTATATGTTATGTCTGAAGCTCTACTCCAATGCTATGATCATATGTTATTGAGTATGGAAGCACGCAGCATACTTATCTGTACACAATCACAAGCAAGCACTGTCACACTGCATTACATATATTGTTATGATTGTTGCTACTGAGATTCCCCCGAATCTCATCCCCATACATAACCCATTTCAGGGAGGTTATGTCGAGGTAGATTTTGAGAATCTTGAGAGACGCCGTTATGCTGCTGAAATTTCGGCGGAGATAGAAGTAGTGGAGGAAGGATATGATGCGTACTGTGTACGTAGGTACTGTCTAAGGAGGCTGGTAGTGAGTGGACCTAGCCGGTTCATCCAGTCTTTCTTGGGTACTTACGTAGAATGGTAGTTCTAATGAGAGAATTACCGAATCAGTACAGCCAGTATAGCTTCCGCAGGTGTGCTCTGAGGAGTCTAAGGCAGGATGTTTTAAAGGACACGTGGCACGATCTCAGCCGTTCATTCTAGGACAAGACTCTGGAATTCACTGGAAGCGCTGAGTCAGCTGGTGAGGTGTCCCAAGGGCCCCACTATTGAGTCACCTAAGCATGTGAGGTGTCCCTTGATGATGTCACTTTTGATGAGTCATTATGGAAGATGATGTCATCACGATGATGCAGGCAAAGCTTCTTGAGGAAGCTAAGCGATCTAAGCCGTTCATCGTGATTCGATCTGGACCATCCATTCCACCTCCCTCCACCTATAAATACCCCTCACCCCCTCCTTCCATTCCACACACCACGGCCAAGAAGAGAGAGAGAGAGAGAAAGAAAGGAAGAGAAAGGAGTTCTGGCGGAGCTAGGAGCGATCCAAGGAGCTTAGGGACTTGGCAAGCTTAGGAATAAGGTAAGTAAGTTATTCTAGTCCCTGCTTTAATAAATTAGAGGATTCTTATTATAAATTAGATATTTAGAATAGAGAAATATCTCTCTCTATAAGGTTAGCCGTGAATAGAAAGAAAGTTAGGGGATGGTCAGAATAGGGGTATTATCTCAAGATAAGCTTTAGTTAAGTGGAGTTATGCTGGATAAGATCATAATAAATATTATTATGCTATGTATAGGCTCTGAGCTATGAAAAGGTGGAACCTCAGATCAAAGGTTAAGGACTAAAGGAAGGGCTACATGCCAGGTAATGGACTTACCATTCTTGTATGCTTGATGTATATGCTTGTGTGTTAATATGATTATGATATGTGATGATGATGATGAATAATATATGCTCTGCCCTTTATGAGTTTATGGTTATGCATAGTAGTGATAGGAATGGAGCATGATAGTATGCAAATGGAAGCTAAAGAAAGATAAAGAAAACACATGTCATGCACTTGCATTCATCTTGTATACATTGAATGGTACCGTTTGCTACTGAGATTTCCTCCGAAATCTCACCCCTACCTTTTCCAAACATAACAGGGTACTGGTTTGGAGAAGATGGAGCTAGGAAAGTGAGGATGTGACACCTCTTACACTTTGGTAATCTCTTGGGAGAAATATTGTTCTTTTGGCCTTTCTTTCTCCTGATACAACATCATAATTCAAATGACGATTCTAATAACTTCTCTAACTTTTCTTAACTTTATGTATCTATGCTAAACCTTTGTGGCATTTGCACTCTTTCTTGTCCCTTCTCAGGGCTTACCTATCATTAGGCTACTCTTGCCTTAGAACCTTTCATGTTACTGGGTTAGGGCTAGGTTACTCTTTGTATAGCTCTAGGCCTTAGCAATCTCTTTCTCATAGAACTGCATTCTATCTTCGCTCTGCCTTAGACCCTCTTCTCTAGGTCTCTTTGGCCTTTTAATCTCTTTACCCTCATCTGAAGGATCTATCTGCTTATACTTTTCTATTCTTAAAACATATGGGGTTCTCTTCTCTGTTCCTCAGGCATACTTCTACAAAACTTTGAATATTAGCACTCAGATTTAAACTTGGACTCTGTCTTCATTTAAGGGAAAACTAAGTTCAGTCTGTTTATAATATAGGCTATATGAGGAAAACCATTATAAAATGATTTTTGTTCTGGATGAGTTTATCAACTAGTGAAGCTTCCTTACCTTAACTTCATCTTTGTCATTCATCTTCCCAGAGAGATACTACATTGTACTCATATCTTCATGGCTCATTGCTTTCCTTAGGCTAGGTCTAACTGCGACCTCGGGATCTGTAATGGCTTTGTGATTTGTTGTGCTATTGTTTGGTTAGATTGTTGTCTTATATGTTATGTCTGAAGCTCTACTGTAATGCTATGATCATATGTTATTAAGCATGGAAGCACGCAGCATACTTATCTGTACACAATCACAAGCAAGCACTGTCACACTACATTACATATATTGTTATGATTATTGCTACTAAGATTCCCCCGAATCTCATCCCCATACATAACCCATTACAGGGAGGTTATGCTGAAGTGGATTTTGAGAATGCTAAGAGACGCCGTTATGCTGCCGAAGTAAAGACTGAACATCAGTATATGATAAGTACTGTGTACGTAGTACTGTCTAAGGAGGCTAGAAGTGAGTGGACCTAGCCGGTTCATATAGTCTTTCCTGGGTACTACGTAGAATGGTAGTTCTCATGAGGGGATTACCGAATCAGTACAATTCAGTTCTTTGTACAGATGAAGCGTAGCGGTTATGCTGTCGGAGTTTAGGCAGAAAGAGATGTAATAGAGATAAAAAGATTATGTATATGTCTTGTTGTGTATGCCTTGCTGTATGACATTATGTTATTCAATGATGAATATTGTTTGGCATATTCAATTTATGTATGGTAAATTAAGGGGAAATTCGCAGGTCCTGAGGCAGCAGTGTTCTGACCTCAGTTTGACCTAGTAAACTGAGGAGTCTGGCCACGAGATTTAGTGAGCCGGTAGTACACATCTGGGGCATTCCGTGGATAGGTATTAAGCCTCATTTGGATGTGTAGAATGTAACACCCTAATTTTTAGGCCTAGAGATGCCAGAAAGAGAAATCAAGGGCATAATCGTAATTATGGAAAAGATCGGGCTGGTAGCCGATGAGTACCATATTTTGCCAGAAAATAGAGAAAATTATGCTGATCATTTCACTAAACTGTGAAATGTGCATATGAGGTCTCTAGGTGTATGAAAGAATTAGAAATATGACCAGGGGTAAAATGGTCATTTTGGAAAAGTGTGCGCGTGAGTCCTTTTTCAGGCCAAAATAGCCCGGTCCGGATAAAATATCTGAAAATACCGGGAGATAGAGAAAAGGATTCCGGATTGAATGAGGAGTTACAGAATTTTGATTTGAGGTCCCAATTTTTCTGTAAAAATTCCCGAAGATTAGAAATTACAGTTATAATCGGTAAAGGAAGAGCAGTCCGAATAGAGATGATCGGACTATGGCCAGAGTCCATACAGTATTGTCTAAGGCCCGTAGTGACACCAGGGAAGGCCCAGGCCCATAATATCAGTTCAAGGGTAAGAGGGGCCGGTGTCCGGGAAAAATGTGCAAAATGACGAAAATGCCCTTATGTTATAGAATAACTGAAGAATGAGTAAAGGGTATTTTGGTCATTTGGCTAAGGTTAGACAGTCAAGAAGGGGTATCTGGATAGTTGACCAGGGCCAGAGAATACTCTGGTAAAATATGAAAAGACAATAATGCCCCTAGATCTAGTAAAGGAAATGAAAGGACTTAAATGCAATTATGGAAAGTTTCAAGGCCAAAAAGGAAAGTAGACAAAAAGGTGGGGTCATTAAGTGTAATTTTAGCCAAATAAAAAGAGACTTAAATGAAAAGAAGAAAAGTTCCCTGGGGCTAAATTGTAATTAAAGAAAGTCAGGCCAGAAGTGGATTGGACTGAATGAGTTCGGATGACCTCAGTCAGATGACTGATATGACTCACAGGGATGCCTGAACACCGCAGGCCAGTGTATCATACAGAAGGAGACGGTGTCCGGATATGTGTATAAACGGTGAATAATAGATAAAATATTCAATAATTATTAACGGGGGAAGATTCCTCGTAATGCGTGCCATGAAGGTATTGGACCCGGAAAGGCCCAATAATGGCGCCAACAGAGGCCCAATGAGACACTTGGACTGATAGGTGGGCCAGTGTCCGGCAGAACCCCGGAAAAGTGCGAAATTACGAAAATGCCCCTGTGTTGTACAAAAGTGTAACAGATGAATGGAGGGCATTTTGGTAATTCTGGACAGGCCCAGAAGCCAAGGTATATACAGATAAAGCTACTTAGAGTCAATATATGCCCTGACAGAGTACAGAAGGGTGTAAAATGACGATTTTACCCTTAGGGTTAAAATAGTGCAAGAAAGGGCACCCAAGGGTATTTTGGTAATTTGCCAAGGGCTGTTTCTTGGGAATCGAGCCATCAGAGTACTTGAGCTTGATCAGGATCCAAGACAACATTCCCAGAGCCCAAAAACGTAGGCCCAGTAATGTGTGGGAAAAAGTGGCATTAAAATATTATTTTAATGCTGTTTCAATAAAGTAAAGTTACTCGGTTGGCACGATAACCGAGGAAGTGATCAGATAAAGTCCTGGATTTATCTGGATAGCATTGGAAGGCGTGACAGGTGCCAGTAAGATGACACATGGCGCCAACATAAAGGCAGAAGAAAAGGTTGAGGACACGTACTACGAGGCAGGACACTGGACCGGTGAGTCAGCCTACTGAGTCAGCTGCTGAGGTGTCCAGGAATTTCAGCATGTAGAAAATGTGGCTGAGGTGTCCTGGTGAGGTGTCCCAATGATGTCATGCATGATGCAGTAAAGGAGGAATTAAAGAAAATAGGAAAATTCAGGAAAAACCAGGACCGCAGGATCAAAGTTCATAGAAACTGCAGAATTGCCATTGAAGGCAATTATAAATACCCCCTCCATTCCATTCTTGCATTCACGCAAGGCAAGGGAGAAGGGAGATAAAGAAGAGAGAGAAGGAGAAGGAAAGGAAGAGAGAAAGGAGAAAAGGAAGTAAGGAAGTTCTGGCGGAGCTGGAAGCAGAATAAGGATAGTGGAGTTCTGCTAAGCTAGCCAGGTAGTAACTAATCCTAGCTTTATTGTAATGGCTTTGTGATTCGTTGTGCTATGTTTGGTTGGATTGTTGTCTTATATGTTATGTCTGAAGCTCTGCTGTAATGCTATGATCATATGTTATTAAGCATAGAAGCACGCAGCATACTTATCTGTACACAATCACAAGCAAGCACTGTCACTCTGCATTACATATATTGTTATGATTATTGCTACTGAGATTCCCCCAAATCTCATCCCAATAAGTAAACCATTACAGGGGAGGTTATGTCAAAATGAATTCTGGGAATTTTAAGAGACGCCGTTATGCTGCCGAAGTAAAGACTGAACATCAGTATATGATAAGTACTGTGTACGTAGTGCTGTCTAAGGAGGCTAGAAGTGAGTGGACCTAGCCGGTTCATCTAGTCTTTCCTGGGTACTACGTAGAATGGTAGTTCTCATGAGGGAATTACCGAATCAGTACAGTTCAGTTCTTTGTACAGATGAAGCGTAGCGGTTATGCTGCCGGAGTTTAGGCAGAAAAAGATGTAATAGAGATATGAGAATTTATGTACATGTCCAGATGTAAAACAACTTATTAATTAATAATAATTGTTGTTTGGCATGTTTGACTGATGTATGAGGGATGTATGCATATGTATGCAAAGTAGAAATGCTGAAATATACCACTGTGAACAGTAATACGTGGTGACAAGGTCATGTTTGATAAATGATTAAAAATAGTAAGTGGATGAATAAATGTACTACATTTTTATGGTAAATAGTAGACATACCAAGCTTTAATTTGATATATAAAACGTCTCATTTGGATGTCTACACAAGGAGATATAAATTATCAAAGTTGGGACCAGAATGCTGGATTCAGGGAGAAAAACGTGGGATGAACAGTAAAGTTGACACGTTGACTGACGTTGACTTGGTCAATGAATGGTCAACGAGTTATTTTTCCCTGAAATATGATTGAGTTATCTTCATTTAGAAATTGGAACAACTTCATTTCGATTTTTCTAGAATTAGTTATGATTTTTGAAGTCAGATCACTCATCTGGAATTTTCATAGTGAACAGTACTCGATAAGAGTAAAACTCCAGATTGGGGAATTGGACTTCAATGACCTTGAAAGTGGTTCTAAATACTACCAAATGGTCCCTAAGACATATGAAAGTAAGGATGTTTCATAGAAGGTGAGAAACCAGTTCTCAAAGTAAAGGTTCAGAATGAGGAACTTAAGAGTAAAAGTTCAACCTCTGGACTTAAGTTAAGCTAATATTGCTTCCGCAAGTGTACTCTGAGGAGTATAAAGGAGGATGTTTCAGGATCTAACTGCAATCAACCGTTAGCCTCTTCAGAATCTAACTGTGACTCTAAAGCTGTTAGGATCTAACTGAGGTTTTGGAACCATGCTAGGATCTAGCTGTGACCCTCTAGAATCTAACTACGATTCTGTTGTACTGTATCATTATCTCTCAAAGATCTTAAACCAACAGACTAAGTTATAAGGTTAACTGCTTTCACTTGTTGATAACTCAATAAATAACTTTTTCTAAACAATTTTTTTTTTACATCCAGTAGCCTCATATTTTTAGCAAGACTTTACTTATTTCCTCTCTTACTCAGGAGTTCCTTCCCATCTTTCTTACTTTACTGTGGCTTACCATTGGCTATGGTCTAACCACCTGCCATTACATTTTACGGCTATGGCCTCATCATAACTTCTCATTTCAATCTGTGCTCTAACTGCGAGCCATTTAAACTATGCTCTAACTGCGAGCCATTTGAATTATGCTCTAACTACGAGCAATTTGTATCAGATCCAACACTTATCTGAAGAGTGATCTATACTCATCTGAATCTAGCTCTATCTGAGAGCCATCTGTTTCAAATCCAACTCTTATCTGAAGAGTGATCTGAAAACAATCTCTTTACTATTATCTGCTGCTCTTTTTGTATACCATTCCTTTAAATAGAAATGGCCCTGAGTACTGCATTCACAAGTCTGCAGAAATACCTAAGTAACCCTAATCATACTGTAACTAACTGTCCCACTTACTAAGACTATCTGTTATTCTAGGTACATTCCTATTGCATGTCGTATGGTATGGGAGCAACATAACTTCCTCATAACTTCCTCATCATATATACTCATACATACTCTACCCTGCATATACTGCAAAAGGGGAATATTCATTCATCATAGCATACTCTAACATGCATGTCATCACATGACAACTGCAAGGAGATATAACTATCATAACTTATGGCAACATAAGCCATATCATCATCATAATTTGCTCAACCATCCATCGCGCACTGCAATTAGGTAAGCTTTATAACATTCTTATTTCAAGTTTCTCATCTGACTAGCTCATCTAACTTAGACTGCCATATTACCCTCTTATCAGGGTATAGACTCAACCCTTCATTACTCTATCTTGTATAGGGGAGTCACTTTATCTTTTAAATTGTGGCTACCTCTCTACTATCTCTTAACTTCTTCTGTCTATCTATTAGTCCCAATCTATTCTTGACCGAACTGTGGTTAACTTGAGTCGCATGGATCTCATTCATCATCTCTTACATCTCTTCTATTCTCTAGGGTACTCTACCCTAGGTCTACTACTTCTCTGTGATAGAATCCCTCTGCTTAGGGAACATTAGCTTTTTATCTATTAACCATCACGTCTCTAGCCTTAGGCCATGTGCTAGGATCATTCCTAGGCAAATCTCATTCTAACTTTTAGGTCTTCTATTCAGACCAGCTGAATAAAACCTTTGTAATGTAGATCTACTCCTAATTATCACATGGAGGATCTACTTTTAAACATTGTCTTAAACTGATCTTTCTATCTCAGTACTTTGTACTGTCTGGCTTGATCATGTGTTATACCAATCCTCTAGCCAATGGACTTCAGCGAGGTTGGTACCTTTATTCTTATCGTTATGTCTCTGTACATCCTGGTGGCGACCTAAGTATTGGCTAGTCGTGACTCATATCCTCTATGATCTTTCATCGCGACCATCTCACTCTACTCATCACGACCTGACCACTGCCTAGTCACGACTCACATGCTCTATGACTTTTAGTCACGACCATCGAACTCTACTCTTCATGACTTGACATCTCTATGTCCTTTAGTTGCGACCTAACTCTTATACCGTCACGACCTAGACTCTTTTGTGCACACTAGTCGTGTACTACAACTTTACTTGTTGTGACCATAGGTGTAACATCCCAATTTTCTCTATCTGTATAAGACTGATAGAGGAAAGAGGTTATGAAGGTCTTGGGATGGTAATCAAAAGGAAAGATAATGATTAAGATAAGTTTTAAGCTAAAGAAAGAGAGAAGGTATGAAGTTGTAAAGAAAAAGGGACTAAATTGCAATTAATGAAAGTTTCAAGGACATAATGGACATTTTGGAAAAGAAAGGGACTAAAGTGAAAGTCTAAAAGTTCCATGGTGTAAAATGGAAGTAGACATAAACTTTGCGCCATTAAGTGTAATTATGAAAAGTTGAGGGTCTAAAGTGTAATTTTCAAAAGTTCAGGGGTAAAATCGTAATTATGGAAAGTTGAGCCAGAAAAGGCCCAAAAATGCCTGGAAATGGTGTCCCAAATTTTACCATAAAATAGAGAAAAGTATTCTGATCAGTTTAACAGAACGCAGAATTTTGATTTAAGGTCTCGATAAATTGATATTAATTTTTGAAGTCGAAAGATTATTACAGTATACTTTGGACCTCATAATCAGATAAAATTTGGTAGAAAATTATTATAAATAATATAAGAATTTGTGACATTGACAGAAGTTAAAAAAGAGTCCTATAGAATTAATTATGGAATTTAAGGTAAAATCGGACACCGATAAAGGGTTAAAGGAAATGTAGGGAATTTTTATTAGGACTTCTGGGTCTCAAAAAATTATGAGACTTTACAGAAAATTCATTTTATATTATAATGAATTTATAAAAATGTCATAACTAATAAAAGAGGTGTTTAGAATTTATTTTAAAATTAGGGTAATTTAAGGATATCGGTATGAGAAGTGCCTTGGGAAGTGTGTCAAAATTATGGTTTGGGCCTAAGTAAGCCCAACATGGCATCATATGGCTGTCCATGGAGCCCAAGAAATTTTCATGTGATCAAATGAATTTTTTAGAATATTTTATGTATTTTTAAAAAAGATAAGAATTCAAAAAAATTCAAGAAGCGTGTGAGGTGTCCTTGTGGGACCCACAAGCTTTACACTTGGCACCAAGAAGAAGAAAGGAAGGTTATCCCATGTGCTAAAATGCAATAAAATAATATAAGAATTAACCTAATGATAATTAAGGTTAATTAACCCAAAAACCAACCAATCAAGTTCAAGATTAAGCTATTGTAATAATTAGGAAAAGTGAGGACATTATGGACCCAAGGTGCCAAAGTTTTGGCTATAAATACCCCACCTTGTCTTCACAATTTCGTGCACCTAGAGTACGCTTGGGGAAACCATGCCAAAATGAAGAAATAACTCAAAATAAGATCAAGGAGAAGCCACCCAAGCAAGTACCTAAGGTAAGAAACCCTTCTTAGTTTATTTATATGTGTTTTGGAAGGGTAAAACCTAGGTTTTAGTGGTTGGAAATTCCATTAAACCTAGAGTACACTTGCTATCCAAATCTTAAGTTAAAGGATGAAGAAGGAGATAAAGGTAGAACTATGTGGTTAAGGCTTAGATAAGTTAGTTTAGATAATTGGTTATTGGATCAAGTTGATATTCTTGACTTTTCCATGAAAGAGACCTTTTGGTATGCACTATTCATGATAGAAGAAGAATGAATTTCAATGATCTAATGCTTCCATTGAATTTATATGATAATTTTGTGTAGGATTAGATAGGTTTTAAACCTTGGAAGCATTGGAATTGAAAGTTGTAGTTGTTGAAAGTCTTCTCTATCACTGTTCACGCGCATGAACAGTGATTAGAATTTCATGATTTTGATGCTTCCAATGGTTTTAAAATGAAAGGTTGTGTGGGATAAAGTGGAGAAACAAGTATTGGAAGCATTGGAATCAAAATGAGAATTTTTAAAAGAAAAAGGGTGGTTATGCAAATCAGTCCAGAATAGTACATAAGAGATGGAATTTGGGCATTTTGAGTTCATAAATGGATTCAAAAAGTCAAATTGTATAGGGTAAATTCAAGACATCAATTGATTCAAAGACCAAGCTAACTAACAAAGATTAAAGAAAGTTACTTTAAGTAGATAAAGTTCAATGTTCAAGGAAGTTAAATTGTGATGCGTTAATGATAATGTATGTGTATGAATATGCAATGGTTAGGATTTGATTTGTGTATTCAAGAAGGCAACCTCACTTCAAGGAAAGGTGACAAGGAAGAGGATAAAAGGAAAGTGAAGCATTAAGGTAGTAAACTTACCAAAACTTATAAGTGTTGAATGTATGGTTGATTGTGTTATGGCTTGATTGATGTTATTCATATGTAATTGTTGAAGCTCTGTGCTATGATTACTCTGGCCAATTATATTTTATATGTTACATGGAAGCATGCACATTACATTATGTTGAAAGAATCACAAGCAAGCTCTAATACTAAGCATTGATGCATACATTGTTTACTACCGTTTACTACTGAGATTTCCCTAGAAATCTCACCCCACATTATATCTCCAATCCACAAGAACCTCAAGCATGAGAGAGGAGGAATGTTAGATGATGATATGGCTTGCTTGTATGGTTATATATAGACAAGTTTTGAGATGAATGTATGTAAAGTTAGTTGTTAAAATTTTGCATTTGAACTATAGATAGTTTGGAGCTATATAATTGTTGAAGCTCTGTGCTATGATTACTTTGACCAATTATATTTTATATGTTACATGGAAGCATACACATTACATTATGTTGAAAGAATCACAAGCAAGCTCTAATACCAAGCATTGATGCATACATTGTTTACTACCGTTTACTGAAACATCCTTACTTTCGTATGTCTTAGGGACCATTTAGTAGCATTTAGAACCACTTTCAAGGTCATTGAAGTCCAATTTCTTAATCTGGAGTTTTACTCTTATCGAGTACTGTTCACTGTGTAACTTCCAGATTAGTGAGCTGACTTCGAAAAATCATAACTAATTCTAGAAAAATCGAAATTAAGTGGTTCCAATTGATACTTGAAGCTAACTCAATTATATTTCAGGAAAAAATAACTCGTTGACCATTCATTGACCGAATAAACGTCAGTCAACGTCACAACTTTACTGTTCATCCAACGTTTTTCTCTTGAATCCAGCATTCTGGTCCCAACTTTGATAATTTATAACTCCATGTGTAGACATCCAAATGATACGTTTTATATATCACATTAAATCTTGGTATGTCTACTATTTACCATAAAAATTTCATACATTTATTCATCCATTTACTATTTTTAATTATGGATCAAACATCATCATATCACCACGTGTTACTGTTCACAGTGGCAATTTCCAGCAAACAACTTTACACACATATGCAGATATCCATCAGATATCAGTCAAACATACCAAACATTATCTATTATTAAATAATAAGTTATTTTACATCTGGGTATGTATAAAATCCGCATATTTCTATTACAACATTTCCTGCCTAAAATCCGGCAGCATAACCGCTACGCTTTATCTTCAGAAAGTAACTGATCTTGTACCGATTCGGTAATTCCCATGAGAACTACCATTCTACGTAAGTACCCAGGAAAGACTGGATGAACCGGCTAGGTCCACTCACTTCCAGCCTCCTTAGACAGTACCTACGTACACAGTACGTATCAGCTGCTCTCTTTATCCTGTCATAATTTCGGCAACATAACGGAGTCTCTTAAAATTCCCAGAATTCATTTTGACATAACCTCCCCTGTAATGATTTACTTATTGGGATGAGATTCGGGGGAATCTAAGTAGCAACAATCATACCAATATATGTAATGCAGAGTGACAGTGCTTGCTTGTGTATGTGTACAGATAAGTATGCTGCGTGCTTCCATGCTTAATAACATATGATCATAGCATTACAGCAGAGCTTCAGACATAACATATAAGACAACAATCCAACCAAATAATAGCACAACAAATCACAAAGCCATTACATAAAAGCTAGGATTAGTTACTACCTCAAGAGCTTAGCAGAACTCTACTATCTCTATACTGCTTCCAGCTCTGCCAGAACTTCCTTTCTTTCTTTCTTCCTCTCACTTTCTCTCTCTAGCACTTCCTCATCTCTCTTATTCTTGCTTGGCCGTGGCATATGAATGAATGGGGCGGGTATTTATAGTTTCCTTCAATGGCATTCTTGTAATTTTGAAGCCATCTGATCCTGTGGTCCTGGTTTTTTCAGAATTTCCTATTTTTCTTTATTCCTTTTACTGCATCATGCATGACATCATCTCAAGGCCACCTCATGGGACACCTCATCGCCACATTCTTCACATGTCACAATTCCTGGATACCTCATCAGCTGACTCAGCATCTCCAGTCCATTCCAGTACCGGTCCGGTCCGATTTCCCACAAACTGGACTCACCGGCTAAGATTGTGCCACATGTCCTTAACTTTTCTTCTCCCTCTAAGATGACGCCATGTGGCATCTGGAAGGGACCTTTCACGCCTTCCAATACTATCCAGATAAGTCTAGGACTTTATCTTATCACCTCCTCGGTTATCGTGCAACCAAGTAACTTTATTTTATTGAAACAGCATTAAAATAGTATTTTAATGCCACTTTTTCTCACATACTTCATGGGCTACGTTTTTGGACCTTGGAATATTATCTTGGGTCTCTGATCAAGCTCAAGTACTCTGATGGCTCGATTCCCAAGAAACAGCCCTTGGCAAATTACCAACATACCCCTGAGTGCCCTTTCTTGCGCTATCTTAGCCCAAAGGGTAAAATCGTCATTTTACACCTTTCTGTACCCTGTCAGGGTATATACTGACTCTAAGTAACTTTATCTGTATGTGCCTTGGCTCCACGTCCTGTCCAGAATGACCAAATGCCCTCTATTCATCTATTTCTCTTTAGTACAACACAGGGTTCTGCTGGACACTGGCCCACCTATCAGTCCAAGTGTCTTATTGGGCCTTTGATGGCGCCATTATTGGGCCTTTCAGGGTTCATTAGCTTCATGGTACGTATTACGAGGATCTTCCCCTGGCCATGTTCCTCGAATACTTTAACTATTATGTACCGTTTATACACATCTCCGGACACCGGTTCCTTCTGTCAGATACACTGGCCTGCTGTGTTTAGGTATCCCTATGAGTCATAACAGTCATCTGACTGAGGTCATCCGAACTCATTCAGTCCCTTTTTAAATACCGATAAATCTCCCTATCGGATACCCGGAGGCCACACACTCCCGTCTGGATTTTCTAATTTACGAATAACTTTTTCTACAGGCCTCCCATCGGTATTCTGTCAGTTTCCTAACATCCGCCCCATAAGGACGCATCATCCTGTAATTTCTCACTTATATCTGAAATCTAGGATATCCGGTAGGAATTTTTATAACTTTTGGACTATCAGATCAATTCTGGCTATCTGGAGTCTTGAAAAATTCCTGTATTAAACCAGATTACCGAGCATCACTTGCTCTCTCTACTGGTTAAGCCAGATTAAATTTTTGTCTACTTTTCCTTTTTAGCTTTAAACTTTCCATAATTGCACTTAAGTCCTTCCATTTCCTTTCTTTACTTTACTAGGTCTAAGGGCATTATTGTCTTTTTGTATCTTACCAGAGTAGTCTCTGGCCTTGGTCAACTATCCAGATACCCTTTCTTGACTGTCTAACCTTAGCCAAATGACCAAAATACCCTTTACTCATTCTTCCTTTACCGATTATAACTGTAAATTCCCATATTCGAGAATTTTTACAGAAAAATCGGGACCTCAAATCAAAATTCTGTGTCGCGTCATTCAACCCGGAATCCTTTTCTCTATCTCCCGGTATTTTCAGATATTTTATCCAGACCGGGCTATTTTTGCCTGAAAGTACGCTTCCGCGCACACTTTTAAAAAATGACCATTTTACCCTTAGTCATATTTCTAATTCTTTCATACACATAGAGACCTCATATGCACATTTCACAGTTCAATGAAATGATCAGCATAATTTTCTCTATTTTCTGGCAAAACATGGTACTCATCGGCTACCAGCCCGATCTTTCCCATAATTACGATTATGCCCTTGAATTCTCTTTCTGGCATCTCTAGGCCTAAAAATTGGGGTGTTACATTTCTACCCCCCCTTAAAATAAATTTCATCCTCGAAATTTACTTAGTACCTTAATCAACTATCCTGGATATATCTCCTTTGTATATCCTTTCTTGGTTTATAACTAAGGCTTGGAGCATTCATCCTCTTATACTTATGGAGAACTCTTTACACTTGTGAGTAGTGTCCATTTCTTTCATATCTTATCCCGCAGAATTCTGACGTAATTCTGGGGTCTACTTCATTCTTCTTACACTTTGCTAATCTCTCAGGAGAAATATTTTCTTCTGACTTTCTTTCTCTTGATACGAGATCATAACCTCGATAAATGTTCTCATGACTTCATGCATCTATGCCAAACTTTTGTGGCATTTGCACTTTGTCTTATCCCTTCTTAGGGCTTAACTATCGTTAGGCTACTCTTGCCTTAGCACCTTTCGTGCCACTGGGTTAGGGCTAGGTTATTATTCTTATAGCTCTAGGCCCTAGTATTTTCTTTCATAGAACTACGTTCTATATTTGCGTTGCCTTAGACCCTCTTCTCTAGGTCTCTCTGGCCTTTTATTACCACTTCCTTTAGATCAGAAAAGAACTCTTCATTATCCATATCATTATCTAGGTCTATAGTTCCTTATAGCTCAGTCGCCCTTACCGCTATGGTTCTTCTTAATCATTCTTAGGGTCGACCTCAGGGAATATTGGAGAATCTGTCTGGGGTAAGAGCAAATACCTTTCCTAGGGATGTCAGCACTCTTAGGGCAACCTCTTGCAAAGTGGCCTTTCTCCCCACAACTGCTTTGCCCTGCTTGACACTCTCATCTGTCATAACTCTTTCCACCATATTGACATTTCTGCTCTCCAACCTGATCATTACTTTGATCAGTTCCCTGTCTGAACTATCGCTTCTTTCTCTTGCTATTGGCTTCACAACTTGAGCTACCTCCCAGAGTGCTCTTAGCCAATGCTTTTCTATTCTCTATTCACAGGGAATTCTCTTTTCTGCTTCTCAGGCATACTTCTACAAAACTTTGAATATCAGTACTCAGATTTGGACTTGGACTCCGTCTTTGTTAATGAAAAACTAAGTTCAGTCTGCCTATAATAGAGGCTATCTGAGGAAAACCATTGTAAAATAATTTCTCTGGGTGAGTTTATCAACTAGTGAAGCTTCCTCACCTTAACTTCGTCTTTGGCATTCATCTTCCCAAAGAGATATTACATTGTACTCATATCTCATGGCTCATTACTTTCCTTAGGCTAGGTCTAACTGCGACCTCGGGATCTAACTGTGATCAACCGCTATCCTCTTCAGAATCCAACTGTGACTCTGAAGCTGTTAGGATCTATCTGCGATCCTGGAGCAATGCTAGGATCTAACTGTGACCCTCCAGAATCTAATTGCGATTCTGTTGTACTGTATATCTCCCAAAGATATTAAACCAACAGACTAGGTTATAAGGTTAACTGCTTCCACCTGTTGATAGCTCAATAAAAATTTTAAAAATTTTTATAGCCTCATATTATTTACCCAGACTTTACTTATTTTCTCTCTTACTCAGGAGTTCCTTCTCATCTTTCTTACTTTACTATGGTTTACCATTGACTATGGTCTAACCACCCGCCATTGCATTCTATTGCTATGGCCTTATCACAGCTTATTTCAATCTGTGCTCTAACTGCGAGCCATTCAAACTATGCCCTAACTATGAGCAATCTGTACCAGATCTAACTCTTATCTGAAGAGTGATCTGTACTTATCTGAATCTAGCTTTATCTGAGAGCCATCTGTTTCAGATCCAACTCTTATCTAAAGAGTGATCTAGAAACAATTCCTTTTTACTTTTATCTGCTACTCTTTCGGTACACCATTCATTTCATTAGAAATGGCCCTGAGTACTGTATTCACAAGCCTATAGAAATACCTGAGTAACCTCAATCATAAATTATATCATAACTTATCGCCCTATAAACTGAGACTATCTATCATCCTCAATATCATATGGTATGGGAGCAACATACTTTCTCCTAACTTTCTCATCTCATATATGTACTCATATATATACTCTACCCTGTATGCACTGCAAAAGGAAAGTATCCATTCTACATAGCATACTCTAACATGCATGTCATCATATGACAACTGCAAGGAGATGCGACTATCATATCTTATGGCAACATAAGCCATATCATCATCATATTTTGCTCAACCACCCATCAGACATTGTAATAATCTAAGCCTCAAACGTATTTCCTTTATCATATTGCCTATCATATCCTAATCATTCATCCTGAAACATCCATCTGTTTCACTTAGGCTACCACGCTACCCTCTTACCAGGGTATAGACTCAACCCTCCATTACTCTATCTCATATAGGATATAGGGGAGTCACTTTATCTCTTAACTGTGGCTACCTCTTTACTATCCCTTAACTTCTTCTATATATCCATCAGTCCTAGTCTACTCTTGATCGGACTATGGTTCCTTATTGGTCTTTCTTTTCATCCTAGCGAACTTGAGTCGCCTGGATCTCATTCATCATCTTTTACTGTTACTTCTACTTTCTAGGGTACTATGCCCTAGGTCTATCACTTCTCCGTGATGGAATCCCTCTGCTCAGGGAACATTGAGCTCTTTATCACGTCTTTACCATTAGGCCATGTACTAGGATCATTCCTGGCAAATCTCATTCTAGCTTTTAGGTCTTCTATTCAGATTAGCTGAATAAAATCCCTGTAACGTAGATCTACTCTTAGTTATCACATAGAGGATCTACTTTTACACATTGTCTTAAACTGATCTTTCGTACCTCAGTACTTTTGTACTGTCTGGCTTACCATATGCTATTCCAATCCTCTAGCTGATGGACTTTAGCAAGGTTGGTACCTTCATTATCATATGGCCTCTGCTATCTTTGTTGCGACCTGAGAACTGCATAGTCATAACTCACATGCTCTGCGACCTTTAGTCGCGACTATCATACGCTACTCGTCACAACCTGGCATTTCTGTGTCCTTTAGTCGTGACCCATTTCTCATAACGTCGCGACCTGGACTCCTTTCAGCCATAATATAAGTTTTAACGCTCAAGGGTTTGACTAACCCTAACTATCTTGTATATGTTTTCTCTACTTCCTACTTTTAAAACCTATAATCATATTCATTCGCATACATAGGCAACATACTAAGTATAGGGTAGCTCAATAGTGTGCACACTGGACAATACAATCCAATCACATACAGGATTTATCTATTCATTGGCCAGTGGCTACAGAACACAATTAATCTAGTACCTTAATTTGGTGCAGGCGACTTTCTTATCTCGTTGCCAATCAGGGCATATACTCTTCCCTGAGTTGGGTATCTTTCGCCTGTCGTGTTCTGTGGACACTCTCTGGCATAATGTCCAGGCTTCCCACACCTATAGCATAACCCTTGACCTACTGGACAAGGCCTCGTACCATGGTCTCGACCACAGTTCCCACATATATTAAGCCTTGGTTGCCTACTGACTTCTCTTGACCCACTACCTGGCCTACTTCCCTATTTCTTATTAACTTCTGACCCATATGCTGGCCCATTTCTCTTCTTACTGTTCACTATTAAGGAACCTGGTGGCATCATTTTCAATGGTACTGATGTAGCAGGCTCACTCTTTTCTGGATATTGCACATTCTTTTCTGTGATCCTGCATACCTCTACTGCTTCATTAAACCTCTATATCTGTCTAGGAAAAACCTTCTCCTTCAATGTAGGATTCAATCCACGAGTTAACTTCTCAGTGGTCCACCTCTCATCATTCATACATTTAGGTAAGTGGAATATCGTGAAAGACGAATGAACCTAGCAAGATAATCATCAAAGGGTTCTTGCTCACCCTGCTTTAATATTAAAAATTCTGCTTCACGTTCATCCCTTACTGACTGTGGAAAATATTTCTCGTTGAACTGCTCAAGAAATACTTCCCATCTAAGTGGAATATTTCTTGAGTGCAGAATCACTTCTATATTCTTCCACCACCTATCCGCATCTTTTTCTAGCTTGTAAACTGCCAGCTGGGCCTTTCCTTCAGTAGGACATTCTAAAATCTTAAAGATTTTCTCTAACTGGCTAACCCAATCCTCAGCTACTTGGGTGTCAAAAGTCCCTTCAAACATGGGCGGATTAAACTTATGGAATCGTTCCATCCATGTTTGCAGACTTTCCTGGTTATTGTTATTCCCTATAGACCCCGATGTCTATTCATTCCAGTCTGCCCATGATTTGACTGAGGTTCAGGTTCTACATCATTCTCTGGTACTACCTCCTTCTCAGACTGCTGTAAGCTAGCAACTGCAGCAGCAACCGCCGTAGCGATAACAGAATCTCATTCTTGATCTTGGCGAGTCTGGGTTGTCCGCTGAAACATCCTCCCTTATACTCCTCATAGTACAGTTGCGGAAGCAATATTAGCTCGATTATATCTTAACTTAAGCCCAGAAATTAAAATTTTACTCTTAAGTTCCTTATTCTGAACCTTTACTTTGAGAACTGGTTTATCTCATTCTACACATCCAAATGAGGCTTATTACCTATCCACGTAATGCCCCAGATGTTTACAACTGGCTCACCAAATTCCGTGGCCAAACTCCTTCGTTTACTAGGTCAAACTGAGGTCAAAACACTGCTACCTCAGGACCTGCGAATTTCTCTTTTAATTCGTCATCCGCAAATTGAAAATGCCAAACAATATTTATTATTAAATAATAAAATTTCATACAACAAGGCATATACAAAATTATCATATTTCTATTACATCTTTTCCTGCCCAAATTTCGGCAGTATAACCGCTAGGCTTCATCTGTATAAAGAACTGAACCGTACTGATTCGGTAATTCCCTCATGAGAACTACCATTCTACGTAAGTACCGAGGAAAGACTGGATGAACCGGCTAGGTCCACTCACTTCCAGCCTCCTTAGACAGCACAAACGTACACAGTACTTATCATATACTGATGTTCAGTCTTAGTTTCGGCAGCATAACGGCGTCTCTCAAAATTCCCAGAATTCACTTCAACATAATCTCCCTGTAAAGGGTTAGATATGGGGAATGAGATTCGGGGGAATCTCAGTAGTAATAATCATAACAATATATGTAATGCAGAGTGACAGTGCTTGCTTGTGATTGTGTATAGATAAGTATGCTGCGTGCTTCCATACTCAATAACATATGATCATAGCATTGTAATAGAGCTTCAAGCATAACATATAAGACAGCAATCCAACCAAACAATAGCACAACAAATCACAAAGCCATTACATAAAAGCTAGGATTAGTTACTACCTCAAAAGCTTAGCAGAACTCTACTATCTCTATACTGCTTCCAGCTCCGCCAGAACTTCCTTTCTTCTTTCTTTCTCCTTCTCTCTCGTCTTTCTCTCTCTTTCTCTTGCCAAAACCATGGGATGCATGAAATGGGAGGGGGAGGGGGTATTTATAGTTTTCTTCAATGGCATTCCTATAATTTTGAAGCCATCTGAACATGTGGTCCTGGTTTTTCCTGGAATTTCCTATTTTCTTTTATTCCTTTTTACTGCATCACCCAGGACACCTCACCGGGACACCTCATCGCCACATTCTTCACATGTCACAATTCCTGGACACCTCATAGCTGACTTAGCATTTCTAGTCCAATCCAGTACCGGTCCGATCCGATTTCCCATAAACTCGACTCACCGGCTAAGATTATGCCATGTGTCTTTAACTTTTCTTCTCCCTCTAGACCAGTGCCATGTGGCGCCTGGAAGGGACCTTTCATGCTTTCCAATGCTATCCAGATATGTCCCAGACTTTATCTGATCACCTCCTCGGTTATCGTGCCGACCGAGTAACTTTACTTTATTGAAACAGCATTAAAATAGTATTTTAATGCCACTTTTTCCCACATATCACTAGGCCTACGTTTTTGGGCTCTAGGAATATCAACTTGGGTCTCTGATCCAGCCCAAGTACTCTGATGGCATGATTCCCAAGAAACACCCCTTGGCAAATTACCAAAATGCCCTTAGTCTCTCTTTCTTTACTTTATTAGGTCTAGGGGAATTATTGTCTTTTCCCATCTTACAAGAGTATTCTTTGACCCTGGTCAACTATCTATATAACTTCCCTGGACTGTCTAACCTTAGGCAAATGACCAAAATACCCTTTACTCATTCTTCAGCTGTTCTATAACATAGGGGCATTTTCGTCATTTGGCACCTTTTTCCCGGACACCGGCCCCTTTTTCCACTGAACTGCTATTATGGGCCTGGGCCTTCCCTGGTGTCACTATGGGCCTTAGAAAACACTGTATGGCCTCTGGCCACAGTCCGATCATCTCTATTCGGACTGCCTTCCTTTACCGATTATAACTGTAAATTCCCATCTTCAGGAATTTTTACAGAAAAATCGGGACCTCAAATCAAAATTCTGTGTTACGTCATTCAACCCGGAATCCTTTTTTCTATCTCCCGGTATTTTCAGATATTTTATCCGGACCGGGCTATTTTGGCCTAAAAGTACGCTCTCGCGCACACTTTTCAAAAATGACCATTTTACCCTTTGTCACATTTCTAATTCTTTCATCCACATAGAGACCTTATATGCATATTTCACAGTTCAGTGAAATGATCAGCATAATTTTCTCTATTTTCTGGCAAAATATGGTACTCATCGGCTACTTGCCTGATCTTTCCCATAATTACGATTATGCCCCTGCATTCTCTTTCTGGCCTCATTACTCAGCTTCTCATCCTTCATCTTAAGTTCTAGAAATTCTCTTTTAATAACTCATCCCTTAAACTCTTCGGGAGTCATCGTTAATTGAAAGGCTCGACAACCAGCCCATATCAGGTTATTTTACACAGGAGCCAGCCCATATCAAGCTATCTGCAGAATTCCTAGGCTTAAGACTTAGGATATTCCTCACATTCCTCATTTTGAACCTAGGTGAACTCTCCCGATTCTGTAGGTTAAAGACTTAACTCATCTTTAAATCCTAAAGGACTTAGCTCATCCCTCTGATTCCTACAAATATAGGTAAGTAATCCGCCCATATCAGATTACTACCCTGGGACTACGGGTTTAGCAGCCTGCCCATATCAGACTACCTCCCAATTCTCCTAGACCAAAAATCAGGATGTTACACCCGCATCTCATCTATTGCATACTGTTGTTGTTCTAGCCTATCTAGAATAATTTGCACAGGGTCTATCTGATTATTAGTACCCTCATCCCGAGGCTCTACCACCTCTGGTCTAACCGTTCTTCTTGTATTAACCATGACTTCCACTTCTTTTTCTAGAATTGGGAAATCCAGTCATATATATGCACAACAATCTACGTACATATGTAAAATATTTAGGATAACCCATACCACATACCACACATCTTAACTATTTCAGAGCATCACTGAGCCAGAACCTTTTGTTCTGTGCCAGAATCTTATGCTCTGAACCAGAGCCCTTTCTGGTCTATCCCAGAATCTTTTGCTCTGATACCAAAATGAAACATCCTTACTTTCGTATGTCTTAGGGACCATTTGGTAGCATTTAGAACCACTTTCAAGGTCATTGAAGTCCAATTTCTCAATCTGGAGTTTTACTCTTATCGAGTACTGTTCACTGTGTAAATTCCAGATGAGTGAGCTGACTTCGAAAAATCATAACTAATTCTAGAAAAATCGAAATTAAGTGGTTCCAATTGATACTTGAAGCTAACTCAATTATATTTCAGGAAAAAATAACTCGTTGACCATTCATTGACCGAATAAACGTCAGTCAACGTCACAACTTTACTGTTCATCCAACGTTTTTCTCTTGAATCCAGCATTCTGGTCCCAACTTTGATAATTTATAACTCCATGTGTAGACATCCAAATGATACGTTTTATATATCACATTAAATCTTGGTATGTCTACTATTTAACATAAAAATTTCATACATTTATTCATCCATTTACTATTTTTAATTATGGATCAAACATCATCATATCACCACGTGTTACTGTTCACAGTGGCAATTTCCAGCAAACAACTTTACACACATATGCAGATATCCATCAGATATCAGTCAAACATACCAAACATTATCTATTATTAAATAATAAGTTATTTTACATCTGGGTATGTATAAAATCCGCATATTTCTATTACAACATTTCCTGCCTAAAATCCGGCAGCATAACCGCTACGCTTTATCTTCAGAAAGTAACTGATCTTGTACCGATTCGGTAATTCCCATGAGAACTACCATTCTACGTAAGTACCCAGGAAAGACTGGATGAACCGGCTAGGTCCACTCACTTCCAGCCTCCTTAGACAGTACCTACGTACACAGTACGTATCAGCTGCTCTCTTTATCCTGTCATAATTTCGGCAACATAACGGAGTCTCTTAAAATTCCCAGAATTCATTTTGACATAACCTCCCCGTAATGATTTACTTATTGGGATGAGATTCGGGGGAATCTAAGTAGCAACAATCATACCAATATATGTAATGCAGAGTGACAGTGCTTGCTTGTGATTGTGTACAGATAAGTATGCTGCGTGCTTCCATGCTTAATAACATATGATCATAGCATTACAGCAGAGCTTCAGACATAACATATAAGACAACAATCCAACCAAATAATAGCACAACAAATCACAAAGCCATTACATAAAAGCTAGGATTAGTTACTACCTCAAGAGCTTAGCAGAACTCTACTATCTCTATACTGCTTCCAGCTCCGCCAGAACTTCCTTTCTTTCTTTCTTCCTCTCACTTTCTCTTTCTAGCACTTCCTCCTCTCTCTTATTCTTGCTTGGCCATGGCATATGAATGAATGGGGCGGGTATTTATAGTTTCCTTCAATGACATTCTTGTAATTTTGAAGCCATCTGATCCTGTGGTCCTGGTTTTTTCGGAATTTCCTATTTTTCTTTATTCCTTTTACTGCATCATGCATGACATCATCTCAAGGCCACCTCATGGGACACCTCATCGACACATTCTTCACATGTCACAATTCCTGGACACCTCATCAGCTGATTCAGCATCTCCAGTCCATTCCAGTACCGGTCCAGTCCGATTTCCCACAAACTGGACTCACCAGCTAAGATTGTGCCACATGTCCTTAACTTTTCTTCTCCCTCTAAGATGATGCCATGTGGCATCTAGAAGGGATCTTTCACGCCTTCCAATACTATCCAGATAAGTCTAGGACTTTATCTTATCACCTCCTCGGTTATCGTGCGACCAAGTAACTTTACTTTATTGAAACAGCATTAAAATAGTATTTTAATGCCACTTTTTTCTCACATACTTCATGGGCTACGTTTTTGGGCCTTGGAATATTATCTTGGATCTCTGATCAAGCTCAAGTACTCTGATGGCTCGATTCCCAAGAAACAGCCCTTGGCAAATTACCAACATACCCCTGAGTGCCCTTTCTTGCGCTATCTTAGCCCAAAGGGTAAAATCGTCATTTTACACCTTTCTGTACCCTGTCAGGGTATATACTGACTCTAAGTAACTTTATCTGTATGTGCCTTGGCTCTTGGGCCTGTCCAGAATGACCAAAATGCCCTCCATTCATCTATTTCTCTTTAGTACAACACAGGGGCATTTTCGTAATTTCGCACTTTTCCGAGGTTCTGCTGGACACTGGCCCACCTATCAGTCCAAGTGTCTTATTGGGCCTTTGATGGCGCCATTATTGGGCCTTTCAGGGTTCATTAGCTTCATGGCATGTATTACGAGGAATCTTCCCCTGGCCATGTTCCTCGAATACTTTAACTATTATGTACCGTTTATACACATCTCCGGACACCGGCTCCTTCTGTCAGATACACTGGCCTGATGTGTTCAGGTATCCTTGTGAGTCATAACAATCATCTGACTGAGGTATCCGAACTCATTCAGTCCCTTTTTAAATACCGATAAATCTCCCTATCGGATACCCGGAGGCCACACACTCCCGTCTGGATTTTCTAATTTGCGAATAACTTTTTCCACAGGCCTCCCATCGGTATTCTGTCAGTTTCTTGACATCCGCCCCATATGGACGCATCATCCTGTAATTTCTCACTTATATCTGAAATCTAGGATATCCGGTAGGAATTTTTATAACTTTTGGACTATCATATCAATTCTGGCTATCTGGAGTCTTGAAAAATTCCTGTATTAAGCCAGATTAACTAGCATCACTTGGTCTCTTTACTGGTGAAATCTGGGACTGAAATGCTTTCAGGCAGTCCAAACCACTTTCGGCCTGACTTTCTTTAATTACAATTTAGCCCCAGGGAACTTTTCTTCTTTGCAATTAAGTCCCTTAATTTTGGATAAAATTACACTTTAAGACCCCACATTTTTGTCTACTTTTCCTTTTTGGCTTTAAACTTTCCATAATTGCACTTAAGTCCTTCCATTTCCTTTCTTTACTTTACTAGGTCTAGGGGCATTATTGTCTTTTCGTATCTTACCAGAGTAGTCTCTGGCCCTGGTCAACTATCCATATACCCTTTGTTGACTGTCTAACCTTAGCCAAATGACCAAAATACCCTTTACTCATTCTTCAGTTATTCTATAACATAAGGGCATTTTCGTCATTTTGCATATTTTTCCCCGACACCGGCCCCTCTTACTACTGAACTGATATTATGGGCCTGGGCCTTCCCTGGTGTCACTATGGGCCTTAGAAAAACCCTGTATGGCCTCTGGCCATAGTCCGATCATCTATATTCGGACTGCTTTTCCTTTACCGATTATAACTGTAAATTCCCATCTTCGAGAATTTTTACAGAAAAATCGGGACCTCAAATCAAAATTCTGTGTTGCGTCATTCAACCCGGAATCCTTTTCTCTATCTCCCGGTATTTTCAAATATTTTATCCGGACCGGGCTATTTTTGCCTGAAAGTACGCTTCCGCGCACACTTTCCAAAAATGACCATTTTACCCTTGGTCACATTTCTAATTCTTTCATACACATAGAGACCTCATATGAACATTTCACAGTTCAGTGAAATGATCAGCATAATTTTCTCTATTTTCTGGCAAAATATGGTACTTATCGGCTACCAGCCCGATCTTTCCCATAATTACGATTATGCCCTTGAATTCTCTTTCTGGCATCTCTAGGCCTAAAAATTGAGGTGTTACATTTACTACTGAGATTTCCCTAGAAATCTCACCCCACATTATATCTCCAATCCACAGGAACCTCAAGCATGAGAGAGGAGGAATGTTAGATGATGATATGGTTTGCTTGTATGGTTATATATAGACAAGTTTTGAGATGAATGTATATAAAGTTAGTTGTTAAAATTTTGCATTTGAACTATAGATAGTTTGGAGCTATGGTACTTGATCTGTAATTAAAAATAGTTAATGATATAATAAATGTATGATATTTTAGCAGTAGTTAGTTAACATGTCAAGCTTCGTTTTGACACCAAGTACACCTTATTTCGATGTCTGTACAAAGAGAACAAATTTTTCAAAGTTGGGGACCAGAATCTGCTTTCCAGAATTTTGACCAAATGAACAGTAACTTTTGACGTCAGAGTTGACTTTGTTGAATGGTCAATTGGTCTGAGGAATTATTTTTCCCTTAAATTAATGTTAGATTCGTGTAGCTTTTTGAACCACTTCATTTCGATTTTGCTAGAATTAGTTATGATTTTTCAAAGTTCATCACTAAATCTGGAATTACCAAATGAACAGTAACTGTGAACTTGGAAATTTTAGATTTGGTAATTAAACTTCAATGGACTTGTAAGTGGTTCTAAATGCTACCAAATGGTCCCTAAGACGTACGAAAGTAAGGATGTTACAATAGGTCTTCTCACGTCGCAACCTTAACTCTTCCGTACATATTAGTCGCGACATAAGACCCTTCTCGTCGCAACCTCAGTTCTCTATGACTACTAGTTGTGACCTATGACTTGACTCGTCGCAACCTTACTTCTCTGTGACCATTAGTCACGACCTACAAATCTTCATGTCGCGACTTGGACGTATCACCATTTGTATTTACCCATAGAATGATACCTCAAGCTACTCTTGTAGCTTCCTTGACCTTATATTGGTCAACTTCCATCTCTATCAATAGAGGAAACTACTCCTCCGATGTTATCTTGGTTAGTCCAGCCACATCGTGCTAAAGAACACGAGACCTCAGAGGTAACGGTTGACTAAGAGTAATCTATCGTATTCTAGGGAGGAAACCTTCTCTAACTTGTTTAAGGGAATTAGTCTAACTAAATCAGAGCATCACTAAGCCATAACCTTATGTTTTGTGCCAGAATCTTATACTCTAAGCCAGAACCCTTTATTCTGTGCTAGAACTTTATTCTGTACTAATGCTAGAACCTTTTGCTCTGATACCAAAATGTCACATCCTCAGTTTTTTAGCTTCATCTTCTCTAAACCAATACCCAGTTATGTTTGGAAAAGGTAGGGGTGAGATTTCTGGCGAAATCTTAGTAGTAAACGGTACCACAAACAATGTATGCAAGTATATGCTTAGTGTTAAACATGCTTGCTTTACTATGATTATGCTTGCATTATGACATATACATGCTTCTATGTTCTTACTTATAACATATGGCCATAGCATAAAAAGAAACAAATCATTATCAATCATACATGCTTCACATAACCAAGACAAGTAAATAGCATATTAACAACACTCAAGTAATAAGCATACAAGTTTAGGTATAAGTCCACTACCTAGCATGTAGCCCTTCCTTTAGCCTTAACCTTTGATTTGAGGTTCCACTTTTTCATAGTTCAGAGCCTATTCTTATTATTATCCTATACAGTATAACTCCACTTAACTCAAACTTATCTTGAGATAATACCCCTATTCTGATAATCCCCTAACTTTCTTTCTATCCACGGCTAACCTTATAGAGAGAGATATTTCCCTATTCTAACTATTAAATTTATAAGAATAATCCTCTAATTTATTAGAGCAGGGACTAGAATAAATTATTTACCTTATTCCTAAGCTTTCCAAGTCCTTAAACTCCTTGGATTGCTCCTAGCTCCGCTAGAACTATTTCTTTTTCTTCCTTTGTTTCTCTTTCTCTCTCTTTCTTGCCTTCCTTGGCCATGAATGGAATGGGAGGGGGTGAGGGGTATTTATAGGTGGAGGAAGGTGGAATGGATAGCTCAAATCAAATCACGATGAACGGCTCAGATTGCTTAGATTTCTCAAGAAGCTTCACCTGCATCATCATGATGACATCATCATCCTAGATGACTCATCAAAAGTGATATCATCAAGGGACACCTCACATGCTTAGGTGGTGCAATGGTGGGCCCTCGGGATACCTCACTAGCTGACTCAGCTCTTCCAGAGAATTCCAGAGTCTTATCCCAGAATATACGGTTGAGATCGTGCCACGTGTCCTTAGGTTTTTTTCCTCCTCTATATTAGTGCCATGTGGCATCTTGATGGGTACCTTTTGTAATATCCCTAATTTTCTGGACTAAATTTTCTGTACTGATTTGTATGTACAGATTGAATGAAATATATGAGTTATTTTTCAGGAAAAAGATGTGGCTATTTATGTAAACAAAGGGATTAAATTGAAAAAAAAAGAAAATGAAAGGACTTAAGTGCAATTATGAAAAGTTTAAGGCTAAGAAGGAAAAGTAGATAAAAATGTGGGGTCTTTAAGTGTAATTTTAGCCAAATTGGAGGGACTTAAGTACAAAGAAGAAAAGTTCCCTGGGGCTAAAATGTAATTAAAGAAAGTTAGGCCAGAAGTGGTTTGGACTACCCGAAAGTCTTTTAGTCCCAGATTTCACCAGTAGATAGAGCAAGTGATGCTGGGTAATCCAGCTTAATACAGGTGGTTTCTGAAGACTCCAGATAGCCAAAACTGATATGATAGTCTAAAAGTATAAAAAATTTCTACCGGATATCCTAG
Source organism: Leucaena leucocephala (assembly GCA_037074615.1). Lineage (NCBI taxonomy): Eukaryota > Viridiplantae > Streptophyta > Magnoliopsida > Fabales > Fabaceae > Leucaena > Leucaena leucocephala. The sequence continues at coordinate 10,873,964 of CM073523.1, read as the reverse complement.
ATCTCATATATAAGTAAGAAATTACAGGATGATGCGTCCTGACGGGGCGGATGTCAGGAAACTAACAGAATACCGATAGGAGGTCTGTAAAGAAAGTTATTCACAAATTAGCAAGTACAGACGGGAGTGTGTGGCCTCCAGGTATCCGATAGGGAGATTTATCGTTATTTAAATTGGGACTGAATGAGTTCGGATGACCTCAGTCATATGACTGTTATGACTGTTGGAGATTGTACCCTAGGGGCCAATCATTATCTTATGAACATTGTTGATTTATGAATTTCTTAATTATGTTATCATATTATTTGCATGTTTACTATGATGACAATCCTTGGATAACTCGTGATCTTATCCTAAATGTCCCTGGTCGGTCATCTATGTGGGAGCAGAGATGAAATAAGACTAGTATGACTTTGAAGATATATAGAGATATAAATCAAAGTCATAAGCACATGTAAGAGTACAGGGTGTTGGACCGATCCACTATGAGAGAGCTGCATGGGTCAAGTCATAAGCTTCTCTCATATACAAGCCATGTCACTATGCCCTTTGACCTGAGATCATCATAGATTCCTACATGACAAACGCTCAGCTTTGACCTAGTCAAAAGTCACTTTTGACCGAGTGATCATAAAGGCTATGCTCAGGCTTAGTGGTTTTTCATGCGGAGGAATGTGGATGGTCAAGATGGAATTTGTCCCTCACATTCGTAGAGAGATATTACTGGGCCCCTCGATGAGTGAGTCTGAGAAATGTATGGCCATACTGAAATGGAAGGGTAGTTCCATTTCTATATTCAGACTACTCAGGGATCGAGAAAGTAACGGTCAGGAACAGGAGGATGACGTTCTCCATGCCTCATCCTTGACCGAAATATCGTGTGACAAAAGGGACGTGATATGGTTGTATGAAAGGTTACATCGTTTATCGATCCTCATATATTTTGGGTAGTCGTAATACCTTGCTAGAGACCGCTTACCAATTGTGGGTGAGTATAGTAACTGGCCCACTGCCAACTTCATTTGTGCCTACAGGGTCGCACACAAAATAGCCCAATACGAGCTATGATGTCCAGATTCATTAAATCTAAGAGATGTCTAGATTCAATGAATAATCTAGGGTGGATATATATTTTATATATATATAAATTTGTATATATATATTATATATATATATTATATATATAATATAAGAGATATTTGTAAGATTTAATTTATAAGGATAAATTAAATTTCTATCACTTTTGAATTTGAATTTAAATGGATATGATCTATTTGAATTTGAAATTCAAATTGATAAGATATCTCAAATGATTTATGAGAATAAATCAAATATAATTCTGTCTTATCTTTATTTTAAATTAAATAAATAGGTGAATTAAATCTATGGGACGGATTTAATATAAACCATATTTATTTAATTAGTTTCTTATTAAATTATGCAATATATGATATTGTATTAATTCAGAATTAATATAAGATTAATTCTGAAGCCCGGCCCAATTAGAAGCCCGATAGCATCCTATATATTTGACATTAGGAGCTAGGGTTCTACACATCTCTACACACACATTCAGACGTGAGAAAAGGGGCAGGGAGAGTGCAAAAGGTTTGCAGATAAGAAACTGCCGAAATAGAGACGGTGAGGACGGAATCTCTAGAAAGCCCTAGAGGGACAAGAGACGCTAGCACGTCGTTCGCGATTGGAACGCTGTTCGTGTGGATACCGGTAGAGGAAGCCGATCTGAGCTGTCGACTTCTTACGATCGACGAGATACGAAGCAAGGTCGCGACCTATTGACACTGAGGTCGCGACCATACGGGCATCTGACGTCAGAAATCTGAAAAGAGGAGACAGGTCGCGACTTGAAGCTGACTAGGTCGCGACTATAAACTCCAGAGACGTCCGGTCATGACGAGAAGAAGAGTAGGTCGCGACTAACAACTCCAGAGGAGACAGGTCGCGACTAGAAGCTTAGGAGGTCGCGACTGAAAGTTCCAGAGGCGAGGAGTCGCGACTAGTAGACACTGAGGTCGCGACCAAAGCTCGAATACCGAAGGTAACACTTCTTTCTCCTTGACTTAAACACATTCGGTAGATCTGGCTGGGAATGGAAAAATTTTTAAAGTTAATTTCCGCTGCGTGTCTTCCAATTCCCTTCAGTGGTATCAGAGCCATGCCGTTTTATGTTTAAGTTAGGTTTGATTGTTCATACATGTGATGTATGTTAGACTTCTTAGCTGATTATATGATAACATGCGAGATGTGTATGACATATATGAAATCGGTGGTGTATGTTAATTGATTTGATCAATTAATATTAGCGGGACCGCCGTGGCTACCTGCTCGTAGCACAACATAATCATAAGATATACTGACTTTCCTTATGTATGAATATTTTGAAACATTTATTGCCCTTCAAATAGTATGAATTTTGATTCTTGAATGTTTGGGTATGGTGAACAATATGTCGTGCCTTCCTCTAATGACTCTCGTTGTACATTCTCTTCTCATCTCACTCCCCTCGAATGTTAAAATGAGATTTCCTTATGTAATTTTCCTATTCTAATTATACAGCTCCTCTCATTGGCTTGAGGGGACTTAGGATAGGTGAGCCATATTGTGTCACGTTTAAGATTATGCATCTTATGATTATATCACTGCATGTATGTTTTATATGCATAATACTGGTATGAGATACAATCAAGATACATGCAAACCGGATAGTTAATTAAACCCTCTAAAAGGAATCTTAAGTCATATACCGTCAATTAATGAACACTTGTCAAAATCTCGATCGCTCATTTGTAGGCTCCACCAAAGTGGGTGCATTTGAGTTATCTTGGGGAGATAAGCAAGAGTAATGGTGCTACTCTTATGTTTGTTATTGTTTGACTTAATTGAGATTATCAAAACGGTTTTGGATCTCAAGGCATTAGATGGGATTAAAACATGCCGGATCATATGATGATGGAATCCCATAAACATCTAAGAGTTACATGTGATGTAATTGGTAAAGTTGTTACCTACCTAAATAACTTAAAGTTGAGCGTCCTGCCAAAGCGGACTCAAGTTTAAACCAAATATGGATCTTAGCCCACTAATTATTACATTGAGGGTTGTTTTATTTAGTGGGAGATTGCTAATTAAATTGCATATTTTAATTGTAGAATCATGACGACTAGTAATACTGCTACATTATCGTTGCGATCTGTCCTTGAGAAGGATAAACTCAATGGGACAAACTTTCTTGACTGGTTCAGGAACTTGAGAATTTTTCTCAAGCAGGAAAGAAAAGTATATGTCCTAGATCAACCCATTCCTGAGGAGCCAGCAGCCAATGCTCCTAGAGTTCAAAGAGATTCTTATGCGAAGCATAAGGAAGACTCTGTCGATGTGGGATGCTTGATGCTTGCCACCATGGTTCCGGAGCTCCAAAGAGATCTGGAACACATGGAGGCTTATGAGATGATTGTGCATCTTAAGGAAATGTTCCAGCAACAGGCAAGGCAAGAGAGGTATGAGACCACTAAGGCCTTACATTCCTGCAAGATGGCTGAAGGTGCATCAGTAAGTACTCATGTCTTAAAGATGAAAGGGTACATTGATCACCTTGAGAGGCTTGGATTTCCCATGAGCCAGGAGTTAGCTACAGATTTGATCTTGAACTCACTCCCGAAAAGTTATGACCAGTTTGTCATGAACTACAACATGAACAACATGGAGAAATCTATTTCTGAACTGCATGGGATGCTTAAAACTACTGAGCCGACTGTTAAGAAGAAGCCCAGTACTGTTTTGATGGTTCAAAAAGGAAAGGGTATGAAAAAGAAAGGCAAGGGCAAGGGGAAGGGTCATGGCTCATCTGGTAAGACCAAATAGTTAGGCAAGCCCGAAACCAAGCCTGCACCAAAGAAGGCAAAGCCTCCAAAGGAAGGAGTTTGCTTCTTCTGCAATGAACCGGGTCATTGGAAGAGGAATTGCAAACTCTACCTTGAAGATCTGAAAAAGAACAAGAAGGATAGCGGGGCTATCGCTTCAGGTATTTATGTTATAGACATTCATCTCTCTACTTCCACTACATGGGTATTAGATACTGCATGTGGTTCTAACATTTGTACAAATGTGCAGGGCCTAAAGGACAGTAGAAAGCTGAAAAAGGGCGAAGTTGACCTACGAGTTGGAAATAAAGCAAAGGTTGCTGCTTTAGCTGTAGGCACTTATGAATTAGTTCTGCCCACTGGGTTTTTGTTAGTTTTGAACAATTGCTATTATGTTCCTGCTTTGAGTAGTAACATTGTTTCTCTTTCTTATTTGGATAAGGAAAGTTACACTTCCATTTCTGGGAATGGTAAATGTTCCATTTATCGTAATGATATTTTCTATGCTCATGGTGATTTGCATGCTGATCATTACATATTAAACTCGGAATAACCCAATCATGGAAATATCTATAACATAACCGCCAAAAGGGTCAAACCAAATGATTTGAATCCGACATACCTCTGGCACTGTCGTCTGGGCCATATAAATGAGAAACGCATTTCTAAACTCCATCAAGATGGATTTCTCAACTCATTTGATTTTGAATCATATGATACTTGCGAGTCTTGTTTGTTAGGAAAGATGACAAAGTCTCCTTTCACTGGGCACAGTGAGAGGGCCACTGATTTGTTGGGACTCATACATACAGATGTGTGTGGACCGATGAATACAAATGCCAGAAGAGGTTATTCGTACTTCATCATATTCATAGATGATTTCAGTAGATATGGCTTCGTCTATCTAATGAAACATAAATCCGAATCTTTTGAAATGTTCAAGATATTTCAAAATGAAGTACAAAACCAGCTTGGCAAAACAATTAAAGCCCTTCGATCTGATCGAGGTGGTGAATATTTGAGCCAAGAGTTTATCGATCATCTTAGGAATTGTGGGATAGTCTCACAATTGACTCCTCTAGGAACACCACAATGGAATGGCGTTTCTGAACGAAGGAATCGAACACTATTGGATATGGTTCGATCCATGATGAGTCGAACAGATCTTCCACCGTCCTTTTGGGGCCACGCCCTAGAGACAGCTATGTTCACACTAAATCGTGTTCCATCTAAGGCAGTTGAAAAGACTCCGTATGAGATATGGACTGGGAGGAAACCTAGTTTATCTTGTCTCAAGATTTGGGGATGTGAGGTCTATGTTAAGCAACAAGCCTCAGATAAGTTAGCGCCCAAATCTTCAAAGTGCCTTTTTGTGGGATATCCTAAGGAAACCAAGGGATATTATGTCTACTACCCCACTGATAACAAAGTGTTTGTTGTCAGAAATGGTATCTTTCTAGAACGAGAATTTATCTCTAAAAGAACCAGTGGGAGTAAGGTACACCTCGAAGAAGTTCGAGAGCCACAAGACACCACAGAACCACAGATGGAAAATAGAGAAGACTCACAACAAGTTGTTGAGACTCCTCAGGTCACACAAGGCCCACGGCGATCTAATAGGGCACGACTTCAGCCTCAGAGATATGGATTTCTGATTTCTGACAATCGTGATGTGTTGCTCATTGAGCATAATGAGCCAACTACCTATCGAGAAGCTATAGTGGGACCAAACTCTGAAAAATGGCTTAGTTCCATGAAGTCTGAGATGCAATCCATGTACGACAATAAGGTATGAACCTTAGTCGACCCGCCTGAAGGTGTAAAAACTGTCGGGTGCAAGTGGGTTTTTAAAGAGAAAACTGTAACATCCTGATTTTTGGTCTAGGAGAACTGGGAAGTAGTCTGATATGGGCAGGCTGCTAAACCCGTAGTCCCAGGGTAGTAATCTGATATGGGCGGATTACTTACCAATATTTTGTAAGGATCCGAGGGATGAGCTAAGTCCTTCAGGATTTAAAGATGAGTTAAGTCTTTAACCTACAAAATCGGGACAGTTCACCTAGGTTCAAAATGAGGAATGTGAGGAATATCCTAAGTCTTAAGCCTAGGAATTCTGCAGGTAACTTGATATAGGCTGGCTCCTGTGTAAGATAACCTAATATGGGCGGGTTGTCGAGCTTTTCAATTAACGATGACTCCCGAAGAGTTTAAGGGATGAGTTATTGAAAGAGAATTTCTAGAACTTAAGATAAAGGATGAGAAGATGAGCAATGATGCCAGAAAGAGAATGTAGGGGCAAAATCGTAATTATGGGAAAGATCGGGCTGGTAGCCGATGAGTACCATATTTTGCCAGAAAATAGAGAAAATTATGCTGATCGTTTCACTGAACTGTGAAATGTGTATACGAGGTCTCTATGAGTATGAAAGAATTATGGAAAGTTTAAGGACAAAAAGGTGGGGTCCTTAAGTGTAATTTTAGCCAAATAAAAAGGGACTTAAATGAAAAGAAGAAAAGTTCCTTGGGGCTAAAGTGTGATTAAAGAAAGTCAGGCCGGAAGTGGTTTGGACTGTCCGACGGCATTTCAGTCCCAGATTTCACCGGTAGAGAGAGCAAGGGACGCTCGGTAATCTGGCTTAATACAGGAATTTTTGAAGACTCCAGATAGCCAGAAATGGACTGATCGTCCAAAAGTTATAAAAATTCATACCGGATATCCTAGATTTCAGATCTAGGTGAGAAAATACAGGATGATGCGTCCTTGTGGGGCGGATGTCGGGAAACTGACATAATACCGATAGGAGGCCTGTAGAAAAAGTTATTCGCAAATTAGAAAATCCAGACGGGAGTGTGAGGCCTCCGGGTATCCGATAAGGGAATTTATCGGTATTTGAAAAGGGACTGAATGAGTTCGGATAACCTCGGTCAGATGACTGATATGACTCACAGGGATGCCTGAACACCGCAGGCCAGTGTATCGGACAGAAGGAGCCGGTGTCCGGATATGTGTATAAACGGTGAAAAATAGATTAAATATTCAATAAACATTAACGGGGGGAGATTCCTCGTAATGCGTGCCATGAAGGTAATGGACCCTGAAAGGCCCAGTAATGGTGCCAACAAGGCCCAGTAAGACACTTGGACTGATAGGTGGGCCAGTGTCCGGCAGAACCCCGGACAAGTGCGAAATTACGAAAATGCCCCTGTGTTGTACTAAAGGGGTAGTAGATGAATGAGGGCATTTTGGTCATGCTGGACAGGCCCAGAGGCCAAGGTACATACAGATAAGGATTCTTAGAGTCAGTATATACCCTGACAGAGTACGGAAGGGTGTAAAATGACGATTTTACCCTTAGGGTTAAAATAGTGCAAGAAAGGGCACCTAGGGATATTTTGGTAATTTGCCGAGGGATGTTTCTTGGGAATCGAGCCATCAGAGTACTTGAGCTTGATCAGGATCCAAGATAACATACCCAGAGCCCAAAAACGTAGCCCATGAAGTTTGTGGGAAAAAGTGGCATTAAAATACTATTTTAATGCTGTTTCAATAAAGTAAAGTTACTCGGTCGGCACGATAACCGAGGAGGTGATCAGATAAAGCCTAGGACTTATCTGGATAGCATTGGAAGGCGTGAAAGGTCCCTTCCAGGTGCCACATAGCATCATCTTAGAGGCAGAAGAAAAGTTGAGGACACGTATTACGGTGCAAGACTCTGGACCGGTACTGGATTGGACTGAACTGCTGAGTCAGCTGATGAGGTGTCCAGGAATTGTGACATGTAAAGAATGTGGCGATGAGGTGTCCCGGTGAGGTGTCCTGGATGATGTCATGCATGATGCAGTAAAAAGGAATAAAGAAAAATAGGAAAATCCAGGAAAAACCAGGACCACATGTTCATATGGCTCCAAAATTACAGAAATGCCATCCATTAAAGCTATAAATACCCCCTTCCCCTCCCATTTTATGCATCCCACGTTTTTGGCAAGAAAAGAGAGAGAAAGAAGAGAGAGAAGGAGAAAGAAAGAAAGAAAGAAAGGAAGTTCTGGTGGAGTTGGAAGCAGTATAGAAGTTCTGGAGTTCTGCTTTTGAGGTAGTAACTAATCCTAGCTCTTATGTAATGTCTTTGTGATTGGTTGTGCTATTGTTTGGTTGGATTGTTGTCTTATATGTTATGCTTGAAGCTCTATTACAATGCTATGATCATATGTTATTGAATATGGAAGCACGCAGCATACTTATCTATACACAATCACAAGCAAGCACCGTCACTCTACATTACATATATTGTTATGATTATTACTACTGAGATTCCCCCGAATCTCATTCCCATATATAACATTACAGGGGAGGTTCTGTCAAAATAAAATCTGGAAATTTTAAGAGACGCCGTTAGGCTGCCGAAATTCCGGCAAGGAAGCAGGAACAGGGAAAGGAACTGATACGTACTGTGTACGTAGTGCTGTCTAAGGAGGCTGGAAGTGAGTGGACCCAGCAGGTTCATCCAGTCTTTCCTGGGTACTACGTAGAATGGTAGTTCTCATGAGGGAATTACCGAATCGGTACAACATCGGTTACTTTCTAAAGAAGAATTGTAGCAGTTATGCTGCCGGATTTTAGGCAGGAAAAGATGTAATAGAAATATGATAATTTGGTGTATGCCTTGTTGTATGACATTTTGTTATTCAATAATAAATATTGTTTGGCATGTTAAACTTGTGTATGACGAATTAAGGGAGAAATTCGCAGGTCCTGAGGTAGCAGTGTTCTGGCCTCAGTTTGACCTAGTAAACGAAGGAGTTTGGCTATGAAATTTGGCAGGCCAGTCGTACACATCTGGGGCATTACGTGGATAGATAATAAGCCTCATTTGGATGTGTAGAACGAGATAAATAAATTTTCAAATTAAAGGCTCAGAATAAGGAACTTAAGAGTAAAATTTTGAATTTCTGGGCTTAAGTTAAGATATATCAAGCTAATATCGCTTCCGTAAGTGTACTCTGAGGAGTCTAAGGAAGGATGTTTCATTTTGGTATCAGAGCAATAGGTTCTTGTATAATCCAGACAGGATTTTGGCTCAGAGCATAAGATTCTGGCACAGAACAGAAGGTTCTGGCTTAGTGATACTTTGATGTAGAAAGGTTATCTCCCTAGAGTACATAGAGGTTTAGAAAAGCCCAGTGGAGGTAAAGCTCTTAAATGAGAAAGTGAGATAAGGTAGACCCCGAAATTACGTCAAGATGGGGTAAGATATGAAAGAAATGGACACTGCTTATAAGTGCAATAAGTTGTCCATAAGAAGGAGAGCAGATAGTATTGAAAAGGTGCAAAGTTTGATGAGATAGCTAGGATGATATTTGCCTTGTAATAATCCTAGGATATGGCCTAAGGCTAGAGATGTGATGGTTAATAGCTAGAGAGCTAATGTTCCCTAATAAGAGGGATTCCATCACGGAGAAATAGTAGATCTAGGGTAGATTACATTAGAGAACAGAAATGATAAAGATGATGAAGGAGATCCATGCGACTCAAGTTTGCTAGGATCGAGAGAAAGAGATAGAAGAGCATTGGCTAAGAGCACTCTGGGAGGTAGCTCAAGTTGTAAAGCCAATAGCAAGAGAAAGAGGCAATAGTTCAGGCAGGGGACTGATCAAGGTGAGGATCAGGTTAGAGAGCAGAGATGTCAAAGTGATGGAAAGAGCTATGGCACATGGGAGTGTCGAGCAGGGCAAAGCAGTTGTGGTAAGAAAGGCCACTTTGTAAGAGGTTGCCCTACGAATGCTGACATCCTAGGAAAGGTGTTTGCTACCACAGACAGAGTCTCTAAATTTCCCTGAGGTCGACCCTAAGAATGGTTAAGAGGAACCATAGCTGTAAGGGCGACTGAGCTATAAGGAACTATATGCCTAGATGATAATGTGGACGAAGAGTTCTTTTCTGATCTAGAGAATGTGGTCATTATAACGGGTTATGAGAAATAATTAGTAAGATAATAAATCTGTCTTAGCTCAGTGATGAGGTTGCTGTATGAGGGGCTAGGACATGGATAGCTGTAAGCAACTATAATGAGAGATGTTAGTTGCTAAGAATCCATGTGGAAGGTCTGGGACCAAGCTGTTGCTCCTCTAGACTATCACTGGAGTGCGAATAAGATAGAGAGGGATGATCTTACTGGTTATAGATATGACTACGTTATAAGAATCACATAGCTGTATAGGTCAGTAAGAAGTTCTCTTCAGGAAAGATGAGGTATCCCTTAAAATTTCGAGGACGAAATTTTTAAAAGGGGAGGAGAATTGTAACATCCCGATTTTTGGTCTAGGAGAACTGGGAAGTAGTCTGATATGGGCAGGCTGCTAAACCCGTAGTCCCAGGGTAGTAATCTGATATGGGCGGATTACTTACCTATATTTTGTAAGGATCCGAGGGATGAGCTAAGTCCTTCAGGATTTAAAGATGAGTTAAGTCTTTAACCTATAGAATCGGGACAGTTCACCTAGGTTCAAAATGAGGAATGTGAGGAATATCCTAAGTCTTAAGCCTAGGAATTCTGCAGGTAGCTTGATATAGGCTGGCTCCTGTGTAAGATAACCTAATATGGGCGGGTTGTCGAGCTTTTCAATTAACGATGACTCCCGAAGAGTTTAAGGGATGAGTTATTGAAAGAGAATTTCTAGAACTTAAGATAAAGAATGAGAAGATGAGCAATGAGGCCAGAAAGAGAATGTAGGGGCAAAATCGTAATTATGGGAAAGATCGGGCTGGTAGCCGATGAGTACCATATTTTGCCAGAAAATAGAGAAAATTATGCTGATCGTTTCACTGAACTGTGAAATGTGTATACGAGGTCTCTATGAGTATGAAAGAATTATGAAAAGTTTAAGGACAAAAAGGTGGGGTCCTTAAGTGTAATTTTAGCCAAATAAAAAGGGACTTAAATGAAAAGAAGAAAAGTTCCTTGGGGCTAAAGTGTGATTAAAGAAAGTCAGGCCGGAAGTGGTTTGGACTGTCCGACGGCATTTCAGTCCCAGATTTCACCGGTAGAGAGAGCAAGGGACGCTCGGTAATCTGGCTTAATACAGGAATTTTTGAAGACTCCAGATAGCCAGAAATGGACTGATCGTCCAAAAGTTATAAAAATTCATACCGGATATCCTAGATTTCAGATCTAGGTGAGAAAATACAGGATGATGCGTCCTTGTGGGGCGGATGTCGGGAAACTGACATAATACCGATAGGAGGCCTGTAGAAAAAGTTATTCGCAAATTAGAAAATCCAGACGGGAGTGTGAGGCCTCCGGGTATCCGATAAGGGAATTTATCGGTATTTGAAAAGGGACTGAATGAGTTCGGATAACCTCGGTCAGATGACTGATATGACTCACAGGGATGCCTGAACACCGCAGGCCAGTGTATCGGACAGAAGGAGCCGGTGTCCGGATATGTGTATAAACGGTGAAAAATAGATTAAATATTCAATAAACATTAACGGGGGGAGATTCCTCGTAATGCGTGCCATGAAGGTAATGGACCCTGAAAGGCCCAGTAATGGTGCCAACAAGGCCCAGTAAGACACTTGGACTGATAGGTGGGCCAGTGTCCGGCAGAACCCCGGACAAGTGCGAAATTACGAAAATGCCCCTGTGTTGTACTAAAGGGGTAGTAGATGAATGAGGGCATTTTGGTCATGCTGGACAGGCCCAGAGGCCAAGGTACATACAGATAAAGATTCTTAGAGTCAGTATATACCCTGACAGAGTACGGAAGGGTGTAAAATGACGATTTTACCCTTAGGGTTAAAATAGTGCAAGAAAGGGCACCTAGGGATATTTTGGTAATTTGCCGAGGGATGTTTCTTGGGAATCGAGCCATCAGAGTACTTGAGCTTGATCAGGATCCAAGATAACATACCCAGAGCCCAAAAACGTAGCCCATGAAGTTTGTGGGAAAAAGTGGCATTAAAATACTATTTTAATGCTGTTTCAATAAAGTAAAGTTACTCGGTCGGCACGATAACCGAGGAGGTGATCAGATAAAGTCTGGGACTTATCTGGATAGCATTGGAAGGCGTGAAAGGTCCCTTCCAGGTGCCACATAGCGTCATCTTAGAGGCAGAAGAAAAGTTGAGGACACGTATTACGGTGCAAGACTCTGGACCGGTACTGGATTGGACTGAACTGCTGAGTCAGCTGATGAGGTGTCCAGTAATTGTGACATGTGAAGAATGTGGCGATGAGGTGTCCCGGTGAGGTGTCCTGGATGATGTCATGCATGATACAGTAAAAAGGAATAAAGAAAAATAGGAAAATCCAGGAAAAACCAGGACCACATGTTCATATGGCTCCAAAATTACAGAAATGCCATCCATTAAAGCTATAAATACCCCCTTCCCCTCCCATTTTATGCATCCCACGTTTTTGGCAAGAAAAGAGAGAGAAAGAAGAGAGAGAAGGAGAAAGAAAGAAAGAAAGGAAGTTCTGGTGGAGTTGGAAGCAGTATAGAAGTTCTGGAGTTCTGCTTTTGAGGTAGTAACTAATCCTAGCTCTTATGTAATGTCTTTGTGATTGGTTGTGCTATTGTTTGGTTGGATTGTTGTCTTATATGTTATGCTTGAAGCTCTATTACAATGCTATGATCATATGTTATTGAATATGGAAGCACGCAGCATACTTATCTATACACAATCACAAGCAAGCACCGTCACTCTACATTACATATATTGTTATGATTATTACTACTGAGATTCCCCCGAATCTCATTCCCATATATAACATTACAGGGGAGGTTCTGTCAAAATAAAATCTGGAAATTTTAAGAGACGCCGTTAGGCTGCCGAAATTCTGGCAAGGAAGCAGGAACAGGGAAAGGAACTGATACGTACTGTGTACGTAGTGCTGTCTAAGGAGGCTGGAAGTGAGTGGACCCAGCAGGTTCATCCAGTCTTTCCTGGGTACTACGTAGAATGGTAGTTCTCATGAGGGAATTACCGAATCGGTACAACATCGGTTACTTTATAAAGAAGAATTGTAGCAGTTATGCTGCCGGATTTTAGGCAGGAAAAGATGTAATAGAAATATGATAATTTGGTGTATGCCTTGTTGTATGACATTTTGTTATTCAATAATAAATATTGTTTGGCATGTTAAACTTGTGTATGACGAATTAAGGGAGAAATTCGCAGGTCCTGAGGTAGCAGTGTTCTGGCCTCAGTTTGACCTAGTAAATGAACGAGTTTGGCTATGAAATTTGGCAGGCCAGTCGTACACATCTGGGGCATTACGTGGATATATAATAAGCCTCATTTGGATGTGTAGAACGAGATAAATAAATTTTCAAATTAAAGGCTCAGAATAAGGAACTTAAGAGTAAAATTTTGAATTTCTGGGCTTAAGTTAAGATATATCAAGCTAATATCGCTTCCGTAAGTGTACTCTGAGGAGTCTAAGGAAGGATGTTTCAAAAACTGACATGGATGGCAATGTAAATGTCTTCAAGTCACGACTGGTTGCAAAAGGATTTACTCAAACTCATGGTGTGGACTATGATGAGACCTTTTCCCCAGTTGCAATGGCCAAATCAATCAGAATCCTCCTTGCCATTGCAGCATATTATGACTATGAAATATGGCAAATGGATGTCAAGACAGCCTTCCTTAATGGAAAGCTCCTTGAGGATGTGTACATGACACAACCTGAAGGATTTATGCGTTTTGAGGACTCTGGTAAGGTGTGCAAGCTTCAAAGGTCCATTTATGGACTGAAGCAAGCATCTCGGAGTTGGAATCATCGTTTTGATGAAGTAGTCAAAGAGTTTGGATTTCTTCAAAACATTGATGAACCTTGTGTGTACAAGAAGGTTAGTGGGAGCATAGTTGTATTTTTGGTACTCTATGTCGATGACATCCTACTCATTGGGAATGACATTCCTACCTTGCAGATTGTCAAGTCTTTGTTAGGAAAATCTTTCTCGATGAAAGACTTGGGTGAAGCCACCTACATCCTAGGAATTAGGATCTATAGAGATAGATCTAAAAGGCTTCTAGGACTGAGTCAGAGCACATATATAGACAAGATACTGCATAGGTTCAGTATGCAGGAATTAAAGAAGGGTTTCATACCCATGTCTCATGGTATTCACCTCAGCAAGGATTTGTGTCCTAGTACACCAGATCAGCGAGGTCACATGAGTAAGGTTCCATATGCTTCGACCATAGGATCTATCATGTACGCCATGTTATGTACTCGACCGGATGTCTCGTTTGCCTTAAGTATGACTAGCAGATATCAACAGGACCCCGGTGAGGGCCATTGGACTGCTGTCAAGAATATCCTTAAGTACTTAAGAAGGACTAAGGACTTATTCCTGGTCTATGGTGGATTGGATGACGAGCTCTATGTAACTGGTTACACAGATGGAAGTTTCCAAACTGACCAGGATGACCAAAAATCGTAATCTGGATACATATTCCTCCTGAATAATGGAGCGGTAAGTTGGAAGAGCTCTAAGCAGAGCACTGTAGCAGATTCTGCAACGGAAGCTGAGTATATAGCAGCATCTGATGCAGCAAAGGAGGCCGTTTGGATAAGGAAGTTCATTACAGAACTAGGGGTGGTACCTACCATCTCAGATCCAATAACTTTGTTCTGTGACAATAGTGGTGCCATTGCATAGGCCAAAGAGCCTAGGTCACATCAAAGGACCAAGCATATACTCAGGCGATTTCATCTCATCAGAGGAATCAATAATAGAGGTGATATAAAAATATGCAAGATAGCAGGGGAAGACAATGTTGCTGATCCTCTAACAAAGCCGCTTGTGCAAGCAAAACATGAGTGTCATGTTAGGTCAATGGGAATTAGGCAAATTAATGATTGTACCTAGTGCAAGTGGGAGGATGTTGGAGATTGTGCCCTAGGGGCCAATCATTATCTTATGAACATTGTTGATTTATGAATTTCCTAATTATGTTATCATATTATTTTCATGTTTACTATGATGACAATCCTTAGATAATTCGTGATCTTATCCTAAATGTCCCTGGTCGGTCATCTATGCGGGAGCAGAGATAAAATAAGACCAGGCCAGTATGACTTTGAAGATATATAGAGATATAAATCAAAGTCATAAGCACATGTAAGAGTACAGGGTGTTGGACCGACCGCTATGAGAGCGCTGCATGGTTCAAGTCATAAGCTTCTCTCATATACAAGCCATGTCACTATGCCCTTTGACCTGAGATCATCATAGATTCCTACATGACAAACGCTCAGCTTTGACCTAGTCAAAAGTCACTTTTGACCGAGTGATCATAAAGGCTATGCTCGGGCTTAGTGGTTTTTCATGCGAAGGAATGTGGATGGTCAAGATGGAATTTGTCCCTCACATTCGTAGAGAGATATTACTGGGCCCCTCGATGAGTGAGTCTGAGAAATGTATGGCCATACTGGAATGGAAGGGTAGTTCCATTTCTATATTCAGACTACTCAGGGATCGAGAAAGTAACGGTCAGGAACAGGAGGATGACGTTCTCCATGCCTCATCCTTGACCGAAATATCGTGTGACAAAAGGGACGTGATATGGTTGTATGAAAGGTTACATCGTTTATCGATCCTCATATGTTTTGGGTAGTCGTAATGCCTTGCTAGAGACCGCTTACCACTTGTGGGTGAGTATAGTAACTGGCCCACTGCCAACTTTATTTGGGCCTACAGGGTCGCACACAAAACAGCCCAATACGAGCTATAATGTCCAGATTCATTGAATCTAAGAGATGTCTAGATTCAATGAATAATCTAGGGTGGATATATATTTTATATATATATAAATTTGTATATATATATTATATATATAATATAAGAGATATTTGTAAGATTTAATTTATAAGGATAAATTAAATTTCTATCACTTTTAAATTTGAATTTAAATGGATATGATCTATTTGAATTTGAAATTCAAATTGATAAGATATCTCAAATGATTTATGAGAATAAATCAAATATAATTCTGTCTTATCTTTATTTTAAATTAAATAAATAGGTGAATTAAATCTATGGGACGGATTTAATATAAACCATATTTATTTAATTAGTTTCTTATTAAATTATGCAATATATGATATTATATTAATTCAGAATTAATATAAGATTAATTCTGAAGCCCGGCCCAATTAGAAGCCCGATAGCATCCTATATATTTGACATTAGGAGCTAGGGTTCTACACATCTCTACACACATATTCGGACGTGAGAAAAGGGGGCAGGGAGAGTGCAAAAGGTTTGCAGATAAGAAACTGCCGAAATAGAGACGGTGAGGACGGAATCTCTAGAAAGCCCTAGAGGGACAAGAGGCGCTAGCACGTCGTTCGCGATTGGAACGCTGTTCGTGTGGATACCGGTAGAGGAAGCCGATCTGAGCTGTCGACTTCTTATGATCGACGAGACACGAAGCAAGGTCACGACCTATTGACACTGAGGTCGCGACCATACGGGCATCTGACGTCAGAAATCTGAAAAGAGGAGACAGGTCGCGACTTGAAGCTGACTAGGTCGCGACTATAAACTCCAGAGACGTCCGGTCGTGACGAGAAGAAGAGTAGGTCGTGACTAACAACTCCAGAGGAGACAGGTCGCGACTAGAAGCTTAGGAGGTCACTACTGAAACCTCCCCTGTAATGTTATTTTTGGGAATGAGATTCAAAAGAATCCCAGTAGCAATAATCATAACAATATATGTAATACAGAGTGACGGTGCTTGCTTGTGATTGTGTATAGATAAGTATGCTGCGTGCTTCCATATTCAATAACATATGATCATAGCATTGTAATAGACCTTCAAGCATAACATATAAGACAACAATCCAACCAAACAATAGCACAACAAATCACAAAGACATTACATAAGAGCTAGGATTAGTTACTACCTCAAAAGCAGAGCTCTAGAACTTCTATACTGCTTCCAACTCCACCAGAACTTCCTTTCTTTCTTTCTTTCTCCTTCTCTCTCTTCTTTCTCTCTCTTTTCTTGCCAAAAATGTGGGATGCCTAAAATGGGAGGGGAAGGGGGTATTTATAGCTTTAATGGATGGCATTCTTGTAATTTTGAAGCCATCTGAACATGTGGTCCTGGTTTTTCCTGGATTTTCCTATTTTCTTTATTCCTTTTTACTGCATCATGCATGACATCATCCAGGACACCTCACCGGGACACCTCATCGCCATATTCTTCACATGTCACAATTCCTGGACACCTCATCAGCTGACTCAGCAGTTCAGTCCAATCCAGTACCGGTCCAGAGTCTTGCACTGTAATACGTGTCCTTAACTTTTCTTCTGCCTCTAAGATGACGCCATGTGTCATCTGGAAGGGACCTTTCACGCCTTCCAATGCTATCCAGATAAGTCCCGAACTTTATCTGATCACCTCCTCGGTTATCGTGCCGACCGAGTAACTTTACTTTATTGAAACAGCATTAAAATAGTATTTTAATGCCACTTTTTCCCACATACTCCATGGGCTACGTTTTTAGGCTCTGGGTATGTTATCTTGGATCCTGATCAAGCTCAAGTACTCTGATAGCTCGATTCCCAAGAAACATCCCTCGGCAAATTACCAAAATACCCCTGGGTGCCCTTTCTTGCACTATTTTAACCCTAAGGGTAAAATCGTCATTTCACACCCTTCTGTACTCTGTCAGGATATATACTGACTCAAGTAACTTTATCTGTATGAGCCTTGGCTCCTAGGCCTGTCCAGAATGACCAAAATGCCCTCATTCATCTACTACCCCTTTAGTACAACACAGGGGCATTTTCGTAATTTTGCACTTTTCCGGGGTTCTGCCGGACACTGGCCCACCTATCAGTCCAAGGGTCTTACTGGGCCTTTGTTGGCCCCATTATTGGGCCTTTCAGGGTCCATTACCTTCATGGCACGCATTACGAGGAATCTTCCCCCGTTAATGTTTATTGAATATTTTATCTATTAATCACCGTTTATACACATATCCGGACACCGGTTCCTTCTGTCCGATACAATGGCCTGCGGTGTTCAGGCATCCCTGTGAGTCATATCAGTCATCTGACCGAGGTTATCCGAACTTATTCAGTCCCTTTTCAAATACCGATAAATTTCCCTATCGGATACCCGGAGGCCTCACACTCCCGTCTGGATTTTCTAATTTGCGAATAACTTTTTCTACAGGCCTCCTATCGGTATTCTGTCAGTTTCCCGACGTCCGCCCCATAAGGACGCATCATCCTGTATTTTCTCACCTAGATCTGAAATCTAGGATATCCGGTATGAATTTTTATAACTTTTGGACGATCAGTCCATTTCTGGCTATCTGGAGTCTTCAAAAATTCCTGTATTAAGCCAGATTACCGAGCGTCCCTTGCTCTCTCTACCGGTGAAATCTGGGACTGAAATGCCGTCGGACAGTCCAAACCACTTCCGGCCTGACTTTCTTTAATTACACTTTAGCCCCAAGGAACTTTTCTCCTTTTCATTTAAGTCCCTTTTTATTTGGCTAAAATTACACTTAAGGACCCCACCTTTTTGTCCTTAAACTTTCCATAATTCTTTCATACTCATAGAGACCTCGTATGCACATTTCACAGTTCAGTGAAATGATCAGCATAATTTTCTCTATTTTCTGGCAAAATATGGTACTCATCGGCTACCAGCCCGATCTTTCCCATAATTACGATTTTGCCCCTGCATTCTCTTTCTGGCCTCGTTGCTCATCTTCTCATCCCTCATCTTAAGGTCTAGAAATTCTCTTTCAATAACTCATCCCTTAAACTCTTCGGGAGTCATTGTTAATTGAAAGGCCCGACAACCCGCCCATATCAGGTTATCTTACACAGGAGCCAGCCCATATCAAGCTACCTGCAGAATTCCTAGGCTTGAGACTTAGGACATTTCTCACATTCCTTATCTTGGACCTAGATGAACTGTCCCGATCTCCTAGACCAAAAATCGGGATGTTACAAGAAACGATGTATAATGGCAAAAATATCCGATAAACATTGCCGAGAAAGATTCCTCGTAATGCGTGCCATAAAGGTAATGGACCTAGGAGGCCCAATAATGGCATCATCAAAGACCCAGTAAGACCCTTAGACTGATAAGTGGGCCAGTGTCCAGCAGAACCCCGGAAAAGTGCGAAATTACGAAAATGCCATTGTGTTGTACTAAAGAGTAATATATGAGTGGAGGGCATTTTGGTCATTTTGGACAAGCCCAGAAGCCAAGACATACACAGGTGAGGTTAAATAGAGTTAATATATGCCCTGACAGGGTACAGAAAGGTGTAAACTGATGATTTTACCCTTAAAGTTAAGATAGTGCAAGAAAGGGCACCTAGGGGTATTTTGGTCATTTCATAAGGAATCTATAATTAAGTTTAGACCCAGTATAAAAATGTTAATGATATAAAGGACCCAGATACTAAATTTAAGGTCAGAAGACATAATATGGATTTTCAGAAAAGTTAGATTCGGGAAACAGTCCAGTTTTCGAGGAAACGAACCGGGCCGGTACCGGATTGGACTGGAAATTTTCTAGAGGCTTCTTGGCTCTCCTAATTTCGCCATGTGAGACATGTGAGGGATTAGTTGTCTCATGAGGTGTCCCTTGGATGATGTCATGATGATACAGTAAAGGAATAAAGAAAATAGGAAATTACAGAAAAAACGGTGGCCACAAGTTCAGAGTTCTTGGAAATTACGGAAATGCCATCCATCAAAACTATAAATGCCCCCTTACCTTCATTCATCACGGCCTAGAGCTCATTTAAGAGAGAGAAGGAAGTTCTAGAGAGAGAAGGAGCAAGGAAGAAAGAAGAAAGGAAGTTCTGGCGAAGTTGAAAGCAGTATAGAGATTCTAGAGTTCTGCTAAGCTTTTGAGGTAGTAACTAATCCTAGCTTTTATGTAATGGCTTTATGATTTGTTGTGCTATTGTTTGGTTGGATTGTTGTCTTATATGTTATGCTTGAAGCTCTATTACAATGCTATGATCATATGTTATTGAGTATGGAAGCACGCAGCATACTTATCTGTACACAATCACAAGCAAGCACTATCACACTGCATTACATATACTGTTATGATTATTACTACTGAGATTCCCCCGAATCTCTTCCCAATAAATAACCCATTACAGGGGAGGTTATGTCGAAGTAAATTTTGGGAATTTTAAAAGACGCCGTTATGCTGCCAAAATTATGATAAGATGGCAATAGTAAAGAAAGGAGCTGATATATACTATGTATGTAGGTACTGTCTAAGGAGGCTGGAAGTGAGTGAACCTAGCCGGTTCATCCAGTCCTTCCTGGGTACTTACGTAGAATGGTAGTTCTCACGGGAATTACCGAATCGGTACAAGATCAGTTACTTTCTAAAGATGAGGCGTAGCGGTTATGCTGTCGGATTTCATGCAGGAAAAGATGTAATAGAAATACAAGGATTTTGTACATGCTATGATGTATAACGACTTATTATTTAATAATAGGTATTGTTTGGCATGTTTGACTGATATGTGATGGATGTATGCATATGCATGTAAAGTTGAGTGCTGAAATTTGCCACTATGAACAGTAACTCGTGGTGACTTAATGATGTTTGACCTATAATTAAAAATAGTAAATGAATGAAGAAATGTATGATATTTTTATGGTAAATAGTATACATACCAAACCTAGATTTGATATATAGAATGCCTCATTTGGGTATCTACACATGGAGATATAAATTATCAAAGTTGGGACCGAAATGCTTGATTCAGGGGAAAAATGCTGGATGAACAGTAAAGTTGTAACGTTGACCTACATTAACTCGGTCAAGTAATGGTCAACTAGTGATTTTTACCTGAAATATAATTTAGTTAGCTTCATGTAGCAATTTGAACCACTTCATTTCAATTTTTCTAGAATTAATTATGATTTTTCAAAGTCAGGTCACTCCTCTGGAATTTACACAGTGAACAGTACTCGATAAGAGCAAAACTTCAGATTTAGAAATTGGACTTCAATGACCTTGAAAGTGGTTCTAAATGCTACCAAATGGTCCCTAAGACATACGAAAGTAAGGATGTTTCACCTTTCACGCCACCTTATGGCTTCCGGATAAGTCTTGAAATATCCTTCTTTATATCTCTCAAAGTACTCTTGCTATAGCACTCTCAACTGTATTATATCTCTCTTACCGAAAATCCTAGCAGAAAATAACTGTACTGATTCGGTAATTCCCCATGAGAACTACCATTCTACGTAAGTACCCATGAAAGACTGGATGAACCGGCTAGGTCCACTCACTTCCAGCCTCCTTATACAGCACCTACGTACATAGTACTCTGTATAGTCTACCAGCACAACGGTATTTTCTAGTAAATATCTTTAAATCTTAACCTTAAATATTAACCTTACATATACTCAATTGAAATTATCTTAGATCATTGGAATACCTCTTAACCTTAAAATCATGAATTTCCAAGTTTTAGGCTTTTTGTACTGTTCACTGGGTAATTCCAGATTACAGCCTGAACTTTGGAAATTCATAATTAAATCTAGAAAAATCATATTGAGGTGATTCCAATTTATAATGAAATATATTTCATTTAAATTTGAGATAAAAATATGAAAATGAGGTTTCCTTGTCCATATCAAATCAGTTTATTCATTGAACTTTACTGTTCATTTGGTAAATCTAGAAGTTCCAGTTTCTTTGCCCCATTTTCACAAATTCATTTCTCCTTGTATACTTATCCAATTGAGTCTAATTAACTATGGGTTTAAATCTCAGAATGTGTACTTTAAGATCACCAAAAATCACGGAAAAACTCATTCATTTTCTATATGAAAACCGTGTTGGAACCTTACTGTATCGGATGACTTGTTTTATCTTGATCCAGAGTTGAAGTCTAACTTTGAAAAATCATATAAATTTGAAAACTTAATCAAATTACGAGTTCTTGGTGTCCAATTAAATCTATATATATTAGCTATGTTCATACCAAATTTAACATGAAACCAAAATGGATAAGTCACTCAAACTATCGCTGGAAGGTCACTTCCTCAACTCGGATCCAGTGAGTGTTTACCATGTACATACCAATATATCATCACATAAATTAAAGGCATACTTTCCAAGTCATATACAGATTGTTCATTCCCATTTACCTTCCTCCTTGTGAAGTTCCATCACCTAGAGCAATATTTATTGATATGGAAGGACTGAGATTTCATGAAAATCTCAATAGCAAGTAATACAAACTATAAGGTTATGCATGTTTGATTAAATGCCTAACATGTTATCATGCAATTGGAGCTAATTCATGCTTACACATAAGCAAAATCTAACATGCATATTGTCATGACATATATTGCAAGGAGTGGCACATATTCATAGCACATCATCATCATCATAAACATCATCACACAATATTCCATGCTCAACCAAACCTCCATGTATAACAAGTAAGCAAATCAATCAAAGCACATAAGTTTATAGTTAGGTATTCTTGCTACCTCTTATGGATCCTTGTCATTCCCTTCTTGAAGTGATCTTTCCTTGCCACAAATGTCAAAACCTAGACATTACAAGACAATTACCAAATTACAACTCCATTCCAAACAAATTCCAAGTCTAGGCTTCAGTATGCCCCTTTCTTTCTCTACTTTGTGACATATGTTTATATCTTTCTAAACTAAACTCTCATGGTTCATTTCCACATAATTTTTCATGTAGAATCTAAATATGTATTCAAAAATTTCAGAATCCAATTGCTTCCCAAAGTTCTGTACAGAAACCGAAAAGTGGCTCCCTTTTTCCAAAAATTTTCATTTTGGTTCCAATACTTCCAATTCTTGTTTTCCTACTATAACCCCACACAAAATTCCATTATAAACCCATTGGAAGCATCAAAACCATGAAATTCCAATATATAAATAGTAATTCCGTACTATACAGAAAAGAACACTTTCATGGATTCACAAACACGCATGGATTCCTAAGCCATTATCATGTGATTCAAGCTTGTCTAAGCTTGTGCAAACTATCTAGAACATAAACACATGTTCCTATCACATATCCAAAGAAATTTCAGCAGCATTTCCCCAAGATTCAAGCCTCAAAACCAGCTTAAACTCAAGAAGAAGTCATAAGAACAAAGTCTAGAAACAAGGGAGCAACTTACCTTACAAGCTTCTTCAAGATCCTTGCTTCTTCCTTGCTTGAGAAAATATTTTGCAAGAGGTTCCCTAAGGTTCTTGCTCACGGTTTTGGCTTAGAATGAGGGGGTATTTATAGCAAAATCTTGGGAAAATTGAAGGCCAAGATCACCTTGGGAACTATTTGATCTAATGGTTAAAGGTTTGATCTTGGAATGTATTTACTCTTTTCACTCATGACATCACCACCGTGACATCACTAACATGATATCACTTGGGACACCTAAGCCTCCTCTTTGGCGCCATTTTGTGTGTGTGAGTTCCAAGAAAATTTTCAACCCAATCCAGTCCCATCCAGTCCAATCCAGTACTGGCTCGATCCGATTTTCCGTAAACCGGACTGTTCTCTTAATCTAATTTTTATGGGACTTCATAATATATATATTTTTTAACATTTAAATCCTTCATACCATTAACATTCTCATACTGGGTTTAAATTTAATTTTAAATGCCTTGGAAAATTACCAAAATATCCTTAGTGCTTTTCCTTGCACTTTATTAAATCCAAGGGCATAATTGTTATTTCTCACCTCTTTAGACCTTGTCAAAATATATATTGACTCCGAATAACCTTTCCTGCACTTGTCTTAGTGTTTTGACCTGTTCAAAATGACCAAAATGACCTCCATTCACTTCTGGTTTCTTAGGGCATCACAGGGGCATTTTTATAATTTTGCACTTTTTCGGGGTTCCTCTGGACACTGGCCCACCCATTTGTCCACTTATTTTATTGGGCCTTAATGACTCCATTTTTGGGCCTTTTAGGTTTCAATACCTTTATGGCACAAATTCCTTGCAAACTCTCCCGGCAATATTTATCGGGTATTTTATTCCACTGTAAATTCCATTAAAAATTCTATAGGATTCCTTTTCTGATCCTGTCAATTTTATAAATTCTTATATCAATTATAGGAATTTACTGGAAGGCCTCATCTGATTCTGAGATCCGAAAAATATTGTAATAATTTTATCTAACTCCAAAAATTTATATCAATTTTTTGGGACCTCAAATCAAAATTCTGTGTTACGTCAAACAACCCGGAATAATTTTCTCTATTTACTGAAAAAATTTGGGTCCGATCAGAACACAATCATTTTTGGCCTGTTTTCAGTCCAAAGTTCCCATATTTACAGTTTTGCCCCTTGACTTACCACAAATCACAACTTTTTATAATTACACTTAAAGACCCCACATTTTTGTTTACCTTTTCTTTTGATCTTAAACTTTTCATAATTGCACTTTGGCTCTTACACTTTCTTCCTCTTCCAATCTAATCCCTTTCTTTACATAAATATAGCCACATCTTTTCCTGAAAAAAATTCATATATTTTATTTAATCTGTACATACAACTTAGTACAGAAATCAGGGATGTTACAAGTCTCAAGCTTTATCTAATCAATTCCCCAGTTATTACTTCAATCGGGTAACTTTACTTTATTGAAAAGTCACTAAAATATTATTTTATTGCCACTTTAACCCACATAAATATAGGGCCACAATTTTGTACCTCTGGGAATGTCATCTTGGGTCTCTGATCAAGCTCAAGTACTCTGATGGCTCAATTCCCAAGAAACATCCCTTGGTAAATTACCAAAATGCCCTTGGTTGCTCTTTATTTACTTTAATGAGTCTAGGGGCATTATTGTCTTCTCACACCTTACCAGAGTTTCCCCTGACCCTGGTCAACTATCCAGATAACCCTTCTTGACTGTCTAACCTTAGTCAAATGACCAAAATACCCTTCACTTATTCTTTAACTATTTTATAACATAGGGGTATTTTCAGCATTTTGCACCTTTTTCTGGACACTGGCCCCTTTTACCGCTGAATTGATATCATGGGCCTGGGCCTCCCTTGGCGTCATCATGGGCCTCTATATGATGTCATCTGGGCTCATTTAGTCCCAGTTTACTTACCGATTAATTTCCCAATAGGATATCAGGCGTTTACGAACTCCTGTCAAAATTCACTAAAAAGTGAATAATTTTTTCTACAGAACTCCTTTCGGGATTCTGTCAGTTCCCTAACCTCTGGCTTCACAGAATACACATTCCTATAACTTTTTACTCATATCTGAGGTCCAGGAGATCTGATAAAAATTTCAGATAACTTTCAGACTATCAGATAAATTTAAGCTATCTGAAACTATAATAAAATTTCTATATTAAGCTAGATTAACCAGTATCATTTTCTCTATCTACTAATAAAATTTGGGACTGAAATATTTTCGGGCAGTTCTAAGCCACTTTCGTCTCAACTTTCTATAATTATCTTTATGCCTCTGGAAACTTTTCCTCTTTTCAATTAAGTCCCTTAACTTTTCATAATTACACTTAATGGCCCACAACTTGTGTCTACTTTTACTTTTGCACCATGGAACTTTTAAACTTTTCACTTTAGTCCCTTTCTTTTCTAAAATGACCATTATGCTCCTAGGGACTTTTACTATTTACACATAAGTCCCTGTACTTCCATTTATTTGCAGTTTAGTCCCTTAAAATCCTCTGTATATTTTTGGGACTTCTGCTCAAAGGGGTTTGGTAGCCTATCTATTTCAGGCTACTTTCTGAGTCTCTGGGCCTAAAAATTGGGATGTTACATCTAGCAGAATCAAAACATTAGAGAAGAGGTAAGATCAATTGAATCTAGTTCATCCTCTAGTGTTCTGGAGTTTGAAACTGAACTGAATTTAGAGTTTTCATTAGAAACTTCTAATATAGCTGAGATAAATTATAATGGACATAATGGGCATGGAGAAAATGAAATGAATGTGGAAGACAATAGAAGTGTGAGGGAAATAAATCATTCGCATGTGAATTATGATCCTTATGGTTTTTATACTGAAGATTCTAATTTTGAAATTAAAGGTGCCTTGATTGTAGCCTTACCTAAATTTCATAGTTTTACAGGAGAATGCCCACATCGCCACTTGTAAACTATGCATATGATCTGTTCTTCAATGAAGCCTCCAATGACTGCATTGGATGACGTCTTGAGGAGGTGCTTCCATTTCACTATAGAAGGGAAGGCTAAGGAGTGGCTGTACAACCTGCCAACTCATTTCTCAACTCTTACATGGGACCAGCTGAAATCAACATATCGGGAGTAATTTTTTCCAACCTCAAAGACTACTAGGATGAAGAAGGAGATCAAAAATATTTTGCAGCAGAATAGGGAGTCATTACATGAGTACTGGACCAGATTTATTAATTTGTTAGCATGATGTCCCCATCATAACATTACGAAGGCTGATTTAGTAGATATTTTCTTCGATGGTCTACTTCCTCACAATAAGGTATCCTTGAATGCCGCAGGAAATGGGTCTTTGATAGATAAAACCCCACAAGCGAGTTGGGAGTTATTCTAGAAAATGGCTAATGAAGACCATCAGACTGAAGCTCCACGGAGAATGCCCACATCATCTTCGGGCAATTCAAATGAGATCTTAGCAGAAATAGCAGCTCTAGGAAACAGAATGCAAAAAGGGATGAATTTAATTGAAAGAGAGCTGCATTCTATGAAACTAGTTCATGCAGTAGGTACCTCACAAGCACTAGTTATAGGATATGAGTTATGCGGTTCAATGATGCATGCTACGAATACATGTGATAGACAGTATGAAAAAGTAGCAGCAATGTATCAAGGTAGAGACCACCAATACCAGAAGAGAGATCCATACTCCAATACATACAATCCTGGCTGGAGAGGCTATCCAAATTTTAGGTGGGGGAGTGGGTAAAATAGGCCAACCCAATTCCAAGGAGGTTGTGCTTCCTCAAGCAACCACCAAAGTAATGCAAGGTCTATGTTTCCAACTCAACCTAATGCCTTAGTGGTATCAAGACCAGATGAGACTTCTTAATTATTGAAGTGTATGGCAACACAAATGAACAATATGGACGTAGGATGACTAATATAAACACCAAGCTCAAAGAGCATGATGGTCAATTAACCTCCATGGCTTCAATTCTTCAAAGTATGCAGAAGAATAAAGTAGATGTGCAGAGGAAACTTGAGGAGTTAAGTTTCAAGAATGCAAACAGTATAAGTCATCTAACTCAAGTCTCTAATACAGTAAGTGACATCCAAACGAAGAGCAGTGGTAGGATACCTTCAAACACTGTCATGAATCTAAGGGGTCCGAATGCCATATCTATCAGAAGTGGAAGAGAAGTGCATTTCAAGGAAGCTGATGCACTATACAAGAATAAGGAGGATTATGAATTTGAGAATCCATCATCTTCATAGATGAAGATGGGGAAATCTAAAAGCCTTAAAGAATAGCAGCTCATGATTAAGAAGGTAACCCAAGAAGAGAACTCACAAGCACAAGAAGGATTACAAGAGAAGCAACAAGAGGAAGTGATCGTACAGAGTCCAGCATACAAAGGAAAGCAAACTGAGGAGAAGGCAAAGTCTAGCAAGCAAGGAGTCTCTAAGCACACAGGTAAGGAGGTAAGTATAAAAGATCTACCTTTTCCTAAATCTTATTTTGCTGGAAAGAAAAATGTTGACCCTGAATTTGCATAAGATGCTTATAACCTCTTCAATAAGTTAGAAATAAACAACCCTACGGTTGAATTTCTTAAAAGAATTGTGTGCTGATTAGAAAAAGTTTAGGCCTCTTGAGAGGATACAGGTGAGTGCTAACGTGTCATCACTTTTTAAGACTGAATTACCAGTTAAATACCAAGACCCAAGATCCTACACAATCCCATGCACAATTGGAAATGTTCATATCCAGGGAGCGTTACTAGATCTAGGGGCTGCCATTAATGTGATTCCTTGGTCGGTATATTTAGCCTTAGGTATTAAGAATATTAGAGACACAAATGTAGTGCTATAACTAGTCAATAGGTCGATTAGGTACCCCAAAGGGATTCTTGAGGATATTCTTGTGCAGGTCAAGGACTTAGTGTTCCCAACTGACTTTTATGTTCTGGACATGTCGAGTGAACTAGTTAGTGAGAGCACTTTGATCCTAGGCAGACTTTTCCTCCAAACCTCCAAGACAATTATTAGTATGAAACATAGTTCCATCACAATGGAAGTTGGAGGACATGTGGTAACTTTCAACATGAATGAAGCAATGAAATTCCATTTCGATAATTCTATTTTTGCTGGGTTGAATGCCATTGATTATGCTGTAGAAGAGACTAGGGATGAGCATGAACTAAGTTTGCATGATAATGATAATGTGCTTACAAAAGAGTTGTTGAGTGATTTTGCAGAGTTCCAAGACATTCTGGAAGTTCAAAGTGGAACAAGTGATGAAAGGGAGCCTCTCTGTGAAACTAGGTCGCTACAAGAAGACTTTATGGCTGCGACTATTGTTGGATATTATGCCCTAGGGGCCAATCATTGTATTATGAACATTGTTGATTTATGAATTTCTTAATTATATTATCACATTATTTGCATGTTTACTATGATGGCCATCCTTGGATAACTCATGATCTTATCCTAAATATCACTGGTCGGTCATCTATGCGGGAGCAGAGATGAAATAAGACCAGTATGACTTTAAAGATGTATAGAGATATAAATCAAAGTCATAGGCACATGTAAGACTACAAGGTGTTGGATCGACCTGCTATGAGAGAGCTGTATGGGTTAAGTCATAAGCATCTCACATATACAAACCATGTCACTATGCCCTTTGACCTGAGATCATCATGGATTCCTATAAGACAAACGCTCAATGTTGACCTAGTCAAAAGTCACTTTTAACCGAGTAATCATAAAGACTATGTTTGGGCTTAGTGGTTTTTTGAAACATCCTTCTTTATATCTCTCATACTCTTGCTATAGCTCTCTTAAAGTGGATTATATCTCTCTTGCCAAAAATCCTGGTAGAAAATAACTGTACTAATTCGGTAATTGCCCATGAGAACTACCATTCTACGTAAGTACCCAGGAAAGACTGGATGAATCGGCTAGGTCCACTCACTTTCAACCTCCTTATACAGCACCTACGTACACAGTACTTTGTATAGTCTACCAGCACAATGGTATTTTTTAACAAATATCTTTAAATCTTAACCTTAAAACATTGACCTTAATTTTGAACTTTAACTTTAACCTTACTTATACTCAATTGGAACTATTTTAGAACATTAGAATACCTCTTAACCTCAAAAACATGAATTCCCAAGAGTTGGGCTTACGGACACTGTTCACTGCCCCTATTCACTGGGTAATTCCAGATTACAGCCTGAATTTTAGAAATTTATAACTAAATCTAGAAAAATATTTTTGAGGTGAGTCAAATTTCTAATGAAATCTCTTTCATTTAAATTTGATATAAAAATATGAAAATGACGTTTCCTTGTCCATATCAAATCAGTTTATTCGTTGAACTTTACTGTTTATTTAGTAAATCTGGAAATTCCAGTTTCCTTGCCCCATTTTCAAAAATTCATTTCTCTTTGTATACGTATTCAATTGAGTTGAATTACATATGGATTTAAATATCCATATGTTTACTTTAAGCTCACAAAATTTCGTGTAAAAACTCATTCATTTACTATATGAAATTAGCGCATGAACCTCACTTCCTCAGAGTAGTCATTTTATCTTATTCCAGATTTCAACTCCTGACTTTGAAAAATCATAACAATTCGATTTCTTAACCAAATGAGGCGTTCTTGGTGTCCATTTAAATCTCTAGATCTTAGATATTTTCATGCCAAATTTGATATGAAAATTCGTCATATAAGTCACCTAAACTATCGTTCCAAGTACACTACCTCAGATTGGATTTATGAGTAGTATGCATCATACAAACCAAAACATCATCTTGTAATTAAAGTGCACACTCTTTAAGTTATGTACAGTCATCCATCAACATTTAACCTCTTGCCTTGAGAAGATCCAGCACCTAGAGCATAGTTATGGGGGGTGAGATTCGGGGGAATCTCAATAGCAAGTGATACAAACTATAAGGTTATGCATGTTTGATTAAATGCCTAACATGTTATCATGCAATGGGAGCTAATTCATGCTTATACATAAGCAAACTCTAACATGCATATTGTCATGACATATATTGCAAGGAGTGGCACATACTCATAGCACATCATCATCATAAACATCATCACATAATATTCCATGCTCAACCAAACCTTCATGCATAACAAGTAAGCAAATCAATCAAAGCACATAAGTTTATAGTTAAGTATTCTTGCTACCTCTTGTAGATCCTTGTACTTCCTTTCTTGAAATGGTCTTTCCTTCCCACAAATGTCAAAACCTAAATATTACAATATGATTACCAAATTATAACTCCATTCCAAACAAATTCCAAGTCTAGTTTCAATAAGCTCCCTTTTTCCAAAAATTCCCATTTTGGTTCCAATGCTTCCCATACTTGTTCCTCCACTTTACCCCCATACAAAATATCATTTTAAGACCATTGGAAGCATCAAAATTATGAAATTCAAATCACTGTTCACGTGAGTGAACAGTACCGTGAGGACTTTTCAACATTATAACCTTTAATTCCAATGGTTTCCAAGGTTCAAAACCTTTCCAATCCTACACAAAATCATCATATAAACTCAATGGAAGCATTAAATCATTGAAATTCCATTTCTTCTATCATGAACAGTGCATGAACAGTGCAAACAGAAATGGTAAAGTGAAGAACATCAACTTACTTCACAACCAAGATGTAACTAGCTTGTTTAAGCTTGTCTTAACTATCTATGACCTAAAACTCATATTCCTTTCACATATACACAAAAATTCCAGCAGCATCCCCCCAAGATTTAAGCCTCAAAAATCACTTAAACTCAAGCACAAACCATAAGAACAAAAGGTAGAAGCAAGGAGACAACTTACCTTACTTGCTCCTTCAAGACCCTTGCTTCTTCCTTGCTTTCTTCCACTTTCTTTCTCTAGAACTCACTTCTCTCTCTAAAGGAGCTATTGGGTGTGAAGAATGAATGGAAAGGGTGGGTATTTATAGCAAAAGTCATGTGCCATTTGAAGGCCAAGATCACTTTGAAAACTATTTGATCTAATGGTTAAATGTTTGATCTTGGAATGTCTTTTCACTTTTCACTCAAGACCTTACCACCATGACATCACTAGCATGGCACCACTTGAGACATCTAAGACTACTTCTTTGGTGCCATTTTTGAGTCCATGTGGGTCCCACCATGTGCAAAACTTAATTCTTACTTTATTCTCTTTTTCTTTATTTCCAAAAATCCATAAATTATTTATTTTTGGACTTGGGCTCCAAGACAACTTTTGGTACTTATTGGGCTGGCCTAGGATGACATGTTGGGTCTCTTTTAGGTCCAATAGCTAATTTGCCTAAATCCCAATGTATTTTCCTTATACCGATATCCATAAATTACCCTGATCTTAGCATAAATGCTAAACACCTCTTTTAATTGTTCTAACATTTTTACAAATTCATTCTAATATAAAATGAATTCTCTACAAAGTTTCATAATTTTCTGAGCCCCAGAAGTCCTGTTAAAAATTACATACGTTTCCTTTAACCCTTTATCGGTGTCCTTTTTCACTGTAAATTCTATAATTAATTCTACAAGACTCCTTTTTGACTTCTGTCAACACCATAAACTCTCATATTAATTCTAATAATTTACTATCAAATTTCATCTAATATCCATCCATTGAATGAAATGACCAAAATGCCCTCCATTTACTTCTGGTTTCTTAGGGCATCACAGTGGCATTTTCGAAATCTTGTACTTTGGCTCTTAGACTTTCTTCCTCTTCCAATTAATCCTTTTCTTTAAATATGGCCACATCTTTTCCTAAAAATCTCATATATTTTATTCAACCTGTACATACAACTTAGTACAGAAATTTGGGATGTTACATTTTTCATGCGGAGGAATGTGAATGGTCAAGATGGAATTTGTCCCTCACATTCGTAGAGAGATATTACTGGGCCCCTCGATGAGTGAGTCTGAGAAATGTATGGCCATACTGTAATGGAAAGGTAGTTCCATTTCTATAGTTAGACTACTCAAGGATCGAGAAAGTAATGGTCAGGAACAGGAGGATGACGTTCTCTATGCCTCATCCATGACCAAAATATCGTGTGACAAAAGGGACGTGATATAGTTGTATGAAAGGTAACATCGTTCATCGATCCTCACATGATTTGGGTAGTCGTAATATCTTGCTAGAGACCGCTTACAACTTGTGGGTCAGTATAGAAACTGGCCTACTACCAACTTCATATGGGCCTACAGGGTCACACACAAAATAGCCAAACACGAGCTCTGATGTCCAGATTCAATGAATAATCTAGGGTGGATATATATTTTATATATATAAATTCATATATATATTATATATATAATATAAGATATATTTGCAAGATTTAATTTATAAATCTCTACCACTTTTAAATTTGAATTTAAATTTATATGATATCTCAAATTTGATTTATGAGAATAAATCAAATATAATTCTATCTTATCTTTATTTTAAATTAAATGAGTAGGTGAATTAAATCTGTGGGACGAATTTAATATAAACCATATTTATTTAATTAGTTTCTTATCAAATTATGCAATATATGATATTATATTAATTTTAGAATTAATATAAGATTAATTCTGAATTCTAACCCAATCAGAACACCAATAGCATCCTATATATTTGACATTAGGGGCTAGGGTTCTTGATGAGACAAGGGGCAAGGAGAGTGCAAAAGGTTTGCAGATAAGAAATGGCCAAAATAGAGACAGTGAGGACGGAATCTCGAGAAAGCCCTAAAGGGACAAGAGGCGCTAGCATGTTGTTCATGGTTGGAACGCTGTTCGTGTGGATACCGGTAGAGGAAGCCGATATGAGTAGTCGACTTGTTGTGATCGAGAAGAGAGCACCAGGTACGATGATAAGTTGCAACTAGTTGACAATGAGGTCGTGACCAAATAGGCATCTGAATGTCAGAAAATCAAAAAGAGGCCTCCAGTCGTGACTAGAAGCTGAGGACGTCACGACTGACAACTCTAGAGACTACCCATCGCGACTAG
Source organism: Leucaena leucocephala (assembly GCA_037074615.1). Taxonomy (NCBI): domain Eukaryota; kingdom Viridiplantae; phylum Streptophyta; class Magnoliopsida; order Fabales; family Fabaceae; genus Leucaena; species Leucaena leucocephala. The sequence goes on along the minus strand of CM073523.1, from coordinate 10,840,832 downwards.
AAGCTGAGGACATCGCGACTAACAACTCCAGAGACTACCCATCGTGACGAGAAGCTGAGGAAGTTGCGACTGAAAACTCGAGAGCTAAAAATTCATGACTAGTGGACACGGAGGTCGCGACCATAGTTTGAATACTGAAGGTAATACTTCTTACTCCTTGACTTAAACGTATTCGGCAGATCTAGGTAGAGAATAGAAAATTTTTTAAAGTTAATTCCGCTGCGTGCCTTCCTATTCCCTTCAGTGGTATCAGAGGCATGCCGTTTTATATTTAAGTTAGGTGTGATTGTTGATACATGTGATGTATGTTAGATTTCTTAGCCGATTATATGATAACATGTGAATTATGTATGACATATAGGGAATCCATTTTATGTATGACATATAAGGAATCCGAAAGGAAACTGAAATCGGTGGTGTATGTTAATTGATTTGATCAATTAATATTGATGGGGATCTAATAAAACTAAATGAAGATTCTTGATTATTTATAAAAAAAAATTCTCAGGGAGCTGCCCTAGACCCCGCCCGCTAACCGGCTAGCTGGACCGCCGCCACTACCTGGTTGTAGCGCAACATAATCAAAATATATACTGCCTTTCCTGATGTATGAATGTTTTGAAACATTTATTGCCCTTCACATAATATGAATTTTGATTCTTGAATATTTGGGTATAGTGAACAATATGGCTCTAGATTACAAGTATTGTAATTTTTTTCCAAGTACGGCCTGCGTGTCGTGCCTTCCTCTAATTACTTTCGTTGTACATTCTCTTCTCTTCTCACTCCCCTCAAATGTTAAAACAAGGTTTCCTTATGTAATTTTCCTATTCTTATTAGAGATCTCCTCTCATTGGCTTGAGGGGACTTAGGATAGGTTAGCCATATTGTATCACGTTTAAAATTATGCATCTTATGCTTATATGTTCTATATTCCTATTGCTTGTATGAGATACATGCATTTTGTAAACCAGATAGTTAATTAAGCCCTCTAAATGAAATCTTAAGTCATAATGACGTCAATTAATGAACACTTATAAAAACCTCGATCACTTACTTGTAGGCTCCACCAAAGTGGGTGCATTTGAGTTATCTTAGGGAGATAAGCAAAGAGTAATGGTGCTACTCACATATGTTTGTTATTGTTTGACTTAATTGAGATTATCAAAACGGTTTTGGGTCTCAAGGCATTAGATGGGATTAAAATATGCCAGATCATATGATGATGGAATCCCATGAATATCTAAGAGTTATATTTGATATAATTGGTAAAGGTGTTACCTACCTAAATAACTTAAAGGTAAGCGTCCTGCCAAAGCGAACTTAAGTTTAAGCCAAATATGGATCTTAGCCCACTAATTATTACATTGAGGGTTGTTTATTTAGTGGGAGATTGCTGATACGATTGCATATTTTAATTGTAGAATCATGACGACTAGTAATACTGCTACATTATCATTGCGATCTCTCCTTGAGAAAGACAAACTCAATGGAACAAACTTTCTTGACTGGTTCAGGAACTTGAGAATTGTTCCCAAGCAGGAAAGAAAGGCATATGTCCTAGATCAGCCCATTCCTGAGGAGCCAGCAACTAATGCTCCTAGAGCTCGGAGAGATTCTTATGCGAAGTATAAGGAAGACTCTGTCGATGTGGGATGCTTGATGCTTGCCACCATGGTTCCAGAGCTCCAAAGAGATCTGGAACACACTGAGGCTTATGAGATGATTGTACATCTTAAGGAAATGTTCCAGCAACAGGCAAGGCAAGAGAGGTATAAGACCACTAAGGCCTTATATTCCTGCAAGATGGCTGAAGGTGCATCAGTCAGTGCTCATATCTTAAAGATGAAAGGGTACATTGATCACCTTAAAAGGCTTGGATTTCCCATGAGCCAGGAGTTAGCTACGGAATTGATCTTGAACTCACTCCCAGAAAGTTATGACCAGTTTGTCATGAACTACAACATGAACAACATGGAGAAATCTATTTCTAAACTGCATAGGATGCTTAAAACTGCTGAGCCGAGTGTTAAGAAGAAGCCCAGTACAATTTTGATGGTTCAGAAAGGAAAGGTATGAAGAAGAAAGGCAAGGGCAAAGGGAAGGGTCATGGCTCATCTGGTAAAAACAAAGAGTCAGGCAAGCCCGAAACCAAGCCTGCACCAAAGAAGGCAAAGCCTCCAAAGGAAGGAGTTTGCTTCTTCTGCAATGAACCGGGTCATTGGAAGAGGAATTGTAAACTCTACCTTGAAGATCTGAAAAAGAATAAGAAGGATAGCGGGGCTATCGCTTCAGGTATTTATGTTATAGATATTCATCTCTCTACATCCACTATATGGGTATTAGATAGTGCATGTGGTTCTCATATTTGTACAAATGTGTAGGGCCTAAAGGACAGTAGAAAGCTGAAGAAGGGCGAAGTTGACCTACGAGTTGGAAACAAAGCAAGGGTTGCTGCTTTACCTGTAGGCACTTATGAATTAGTTCTGCCCACTGGGCTTTTGTTAGTTTTGAACAATTGCTATTATGTTCTTGCTTTGAGTAGTAACATTGTTTCTCTTTCTTATTTGGATAAGGAAGGTTACACTTCCATTACTAGGAATGGTAGATGTTCCATTTATCGTAATTATGTTTTCTATGCTCATGGTGATTTCCATGTTGATCATTATATATTAAACTTGGAATAACTCAATCATGGAAATATCTATAACATAACCACCAAAAGGGTCAAACTAAATGATTTGAATCTTACATACCTCTGGCACTGTCGTCTGGGCCACATAAATGAGAAACATATTTCTAAACTCCATCAAGATGGATTTCTCAACTCATTTGATTTTGAATCATATGATACTTGCGAATCTTGTTTGTTAGGAAAGTTGACAAAGTCACCTTTCACTGGGCACAGTGAGAGGGCTACTGATTTGTTAGGCCTCATACATACAGATGTATGTAGACCGATGAATACAAATGCCAAAAGAGGTTATTCGTACTTCATCACATTCATAGATGATTTTAGTAGATATGGCTACGTCTATCTAATGAAACATGAATCTGAATCTTTTGAAATGTTCAAGATATTTCAAAATGAAGTACAAAACCAGCTTGGCAAATAATTAAAGCCCTTTGATCTGATCGAGGTGGTGAATATTTGAGCCAAGAGTTCATCGATCATCTTAGGAATTGTGGGGTAGTCTCACAATTGACTCCTCAAGGAACACCACAATGGAATGACATTTCTGAATGGAGGAATCAAATACTATTAGATATGGTTCGATCCATGATGAGTTGAACAGATCTTCCACAGTCCTTTTGGGGCCACGCCTTAGAGACAGATGCGTTCACACTGAATCGTGTTCCATCTAAGGCAATTGAAAAGACTTCGTATGATATGGACTGGGAGGAAACCTAGTTTGTCTTTTCTCAAGATTTGGGGATGTGAGGTCTATGTTAAGCAACAAGCCTCAGATAAATTAGCGCCCAAATCCTCAAAGTGCCTTTGTGTGGGATATCCTAAGGAAACCAAGGGATATTATGTCTACAACCCTACTGATAACAAAGTATTTGTTGTCAGAAATGGTATCTTTCTCGAATGAGAATTTATCTCTAAAAGAACTAGTGGGAGCAAGGTACACCTCGAAGAAGTTCAAGAGCCACAAGACACCACAGAACCACAGATAGAAAATAGAGAAGACTCACAACAAGTTGAGACTCCTCAAGTCACGTAACGCCCACGGCGATCTAATAGGGCAAGACTTTAGCCTCAGAGATATGGATTTCTGATTTCTGACAATCGTGATGTGTTGCTCATTGAGCATAATGAGCCAACTACCTATCGAAAAGCTATAGTGGGACCAAACTCTGAAAAATGGCTAAATACCATGAATCCTCCTTAGTGGGAGCATAGTTGTGTTTTTGGTACTCTATGTCGATGACATCCTACTTATTGGGAATGACATTCCTACCTTGCAGATTGTCAAGTCTTGGTTAGGAAAGTCATTCTCGATAAAAGACTTGGGTGAAGCCACCTACATCCTAGGAATTAGGATCTATAGAGATAGATCTAAAAGACTTCTAGGACTCAGTCAGAGCACATATATAGACAAGATACTGCATAGGTTTAGTATGCAGGAATCAAAGAGAGGTTTCATACCCATGTCTCATGGTATTCACCTCAGCAAGGATTTGTGTCCTAGTACACCTGATCAGCGAGGTCGCATGAGTAAGGTTCCATATGCCTCAGCCATAGGATCTATCATGTACGCCATGTTATGTACTCGACCGGATGTCTCGTTTGCCTTAAGTATGACTAGCAGATATCAATAGGACCATGGTGAAGGCCATTGGACTGCTGTCAAGAATATCCTTAAGTACTTAAGAAGGACTAAGGACTTATTCTTGGTCTATGGTGGATTGGATGACAAGCTCTGTGTAACTGGTTACACAAATGCAAGTTTCCAAACTGACTGGGACGACTAGAAATCGTAATCTGGATACATATTCCTCTTAAATAATGGAGCAGTAAGGTGAAAAAGCTCTAAGCAAAGCACTGTAGCAGATTCTGCAATGGAAGCTGAGTATATAGCAGCATCTGATGCAGCTAAGGGGGCCGTTTGGATCAGGAAGTTCATTACTGAACTAGGGGTGGTACCTACCATCTCAGATCCAATAACTTTGTTCTGTGATAATAGTGGTGCCATTGCACAGGCCAAAGAGTCTAGGTCACATCAAAGGACCAAGCATATACTCAGGCGATTTTATCTCATCAGAGAAATCAATGATAGAGGTGATATAAAATATGCAAAGTAGCAGAAGAAGACAATGTTGCTGATCCTCTAACAAAGCTGCTTGTGCAAGCAAAGCATGAGTGTCATGTTAGGCCAATGGGAATTAGGCAAATTAATGATTGTACATAGTACAAGTGGGAGGATGTTGGATATTGTGCCCTAGGGGCCAATCATTGTATTATGAACATTGTTGATTTATGAATTTCTTAATTATGTTATCATATTATTTGCATGTTTATTGTGATGACCATCCTTGGATAACTCTTGATCTTATCGTAAATGTCCCTGGTCAGTCATCTATGCGGGAGCAGAGATGAAATAAGACCAGTATGATTTTGAAGATGTATAGAGATATAAATCAAAGTCATAGGCACATGTAATAGTACAAGGTGTTGGACTGACTCGCTATGAGAGAGCTGCATGGGTTGTAATATCCCAAATTTTCTGTACTGATTTGTATGTACAGATTGAATGAAATATATGAATTATTTTTCAGGAAAAAGATGTGGTTATTTATGTAAAGAAAGGGATTAAATTGAAAAAGAAAGGAAATGAAAGGACTTGATTGCAATTATGGAAAGTCTAATGTTAGGAAGGAAAGGTAGACAAAAATGTGGGGTCTTAAAGTGTAATTTTAGCCAAATAAAGGGACTTAAGTGCAAAGAAGGAAAAGTTCCCTGGGGCTAAAGTGTAATTAAAGAAAATTAGGCCAGAAGTGGTTTGGACTGCCCGAAAGCATTTCAGTCCCAGATCTCACCAGTAGAGAGAGCAAGTGATGCTGGGTAATCCAGCTTAATAAAGGAATTTTTCAAGACTCCAGATAGCCAAAATTGATCTGATAGTCTAAAAGTTATAAAAATTCCTACCGGATATCCTAGATTTCAGATATAAGTGAGAAATTACAGAATGATGCGTCCTGATGGGGAGGATGTCAAGAAACTGACTGAATACTGATAGGAGGTCTGTAGAAAAAGTTATTCACAGATTAGCAAATACAGACGGGAGTGTGAGGCCTCCGGATATCTGATAGGGAGATTTATCGGTATTTAAAAAGGGACTGAATGAGTTCAGATGACATCAGTCAGATGACTGTTATAACCCACAGGGATGCCTAATCATAGTAGGCCTGTGTATCTGGTAAAAGGACCCGGTGTCCGGAGATGTGTATAAACGGTGTATAATAGTTAAAATATTCGATAAACTATGCCGGGAAAGATTCCTCGTAATATGTGCCATCAAGGTAATGGACCCTAGAAGGCCCAATAATGGCGCCATCAAGGCCCAGTAAGACTCTTGGACTGATAGGTGAGCCAGTGTTCAGCAGAACCCCGGAAAAGTATAAAATTACGAAAATGCCCCTGTGTTGTACGAGAGGGGTAGTAGGTGTATGAAGGGTATTTTGGTCATTCTAGATAGGCCCAGAAGCCAAGACATATACAGGTAAGGTTAACCAGGGTCAGTATATGCCCTGACAGGGTACAAAAAGGTGTAAAATGATAATTTTACCCTTAGGGTTAAGATAGTGCAAGAAAGGGCACCCAGGGGTATTTTGGTCATTTTGTAGGGGATCTGTAATTGGGTTTAGACCCAGTATAGAAATGTCAATGTATAAAGGACCCAGATATTAAACTTGAGGTCAAAAGACATGATATGAATTTTCAGAAAAATTAGATTCAGAAAATAGTCCAGTTTTCGGGAAAATAGACCGGGCCGGTACCGGATTGGACTGGAAAGCTTCCAGAAGGCTTCTTGCTCCCTCAAATTTTGCATTGTGAAGAATGTGAGGGGTGAGGTGTCCCCTTAGGTGTCCCTTGATGATGCAGTAAAAGGGAATAAAGAAAAATAGGAAATTCTGAAAAAACTAGGGCCACAAGTTCAGATGGCTTCAAAATTACGAAAATGCCATCCATCAAAACTATAAATACCCCCTTGCTCTTCATTCATCACATCCCAAGCAAGAATTAGAGAGAGAAAGAAGTTCTTGAGAGAGAAGGAGCAAGGAAGAAAGAAGAAAGGAAGTTCTGGCGAAGTTGAAAGCAGTACAGAGATTCTAGAGTTCTGCTAAGCTTTTAAGGTAGTAACTAATCCTAGCTTTTATGTAATGTCTTTGTGATTGGTTGTGCTATTGTTTGGTTGGATTGTTGTCTTATATGTTATGCTTGAAGCTCTATTACAATGCTATGATCATATGTTATTGAGTATGGAAGCACGCAGCATACTTATCTGTACACAATCACAAGCAGGTACTGTCACTCTGCATTACATATATTGTTATGATTATTACTATTGAGATTCCCCCGAATCTTATCCCAAATAACCCATTACAGGGGAGGCTATGAAGAAGTAAATTTTGGAAATTTTGAAAGACGCCGTTATGCTGCCGAAATTCTGGCAAAGTGGCAAAGAAAGAAACTGATACGTACTGTGTATGTAGGTACTGTCTAAGGAGGCTAGAAGTGAGTGGACCTAGCCGGTTCATCCAGTCTTTCCTGGGTACTTACGTAGAATGGTAGTTCTCACAGGAATTACCGAATCGGTACAAGATCAGTTACTTTCTAAAGACGAAGCATAGCCGTTGTGCTGCCGGATTTCAGGTAGAAAGGATGTATTAGAAATATGAGAATTTTGTACATGTTATAATGTATAACAACTTATTAATTATTAATGAGTATTGTTTGGCATGTTTGACTGATATATGATGGATGTATGCATATGTACGCAAAGTTGAGTGCTGAAATTTATCACTATGAACAGTAACACGTGGTGACCTAATGATATTTGACCCATGATTAGAAATAGTAAATGGATGAATAAATGCATGATATTTTTATGGTAAATAGTAGACATATTAAGATTCGATTTTATATATAGAATGCCTCATTTGGATGTCTACATATGGAGATATAAATTATCAAAGTTGGGACCAGAATGCTGAATTTAGGGGTAAAACGTTGGATGAACAGTAACATTATAACGTTGACCTGCGTTGACTTGGTCAAAGAATGAGCAATGAGTTATTTTTCCCTAAAATATAATTGATTTAGCTTCATGTATCAATTGGAACCACTTCATTTTAATTTTTCTATAATTAATTATGATTTTTCGAAGTTAGGTCACTCATCTGAAATTTACACAGTGAACAGTACGCGATAAGAGAAAAATTCCAGATTGAGAAATTGGACTTCAATGACCTTGAAAGTGGTTCTAAATGCTACCAAATGATCCCTAAAATGTACGAAAGTAAGGACGTTTCATGGGTTAAGTCATAAACTTCTCTCATATACAAACCATGTCACTATGCCCTTTGACTTGAGATCATCATGGATTTCTACATGACAAACGCTCAGCTTTAACCTAGTCAAAGCTCACTTTTGACTGAGTGATCATAAAGACTATGTTCGGGCTTAGTGGTTTTTCATGCGGAGGAATGCGAATGATCAAGATGAAATTTGTCCCTCACATTCATAGAGAGATATTACTGGGCCCTCGATGAGTGCGTCTGAGAAATGTATGGCCATACTGTAATGGAAAGGTAGTTCCATTTCTATAGTCAGACTACTCAGGGATCGAGAAAGTAACGGTCAAGAACAGGAGGATGACGTTCTCCATGCCTCATCCATGACCAAAATATCGTGTGACAAAAGGGACATGATATGGTTGTATGAAAGGTAACATTGTTCATCGATCCTCATATGATTTGGGTAGTCATAATGTCTTGCTAGAGACCGCTTATGACTTGTGGGTCAATATAGTAACTGGCCCACTGCCAACTTCATATGGGCCTACAGGGTCGCACACAAAATAGCCCAACACGAGCTATGATGTCCAGATTCAATGAATAATCTAGGGTGGATATATATATTTTATATATATATAAATTCGTATATATATATTATATATAATATAAGATATATTTGCAAGATTTTATTTATAAATCTCTATCACTTTTGAATTTGAATTTAAATTGATATAATCTATTTGAATTTGAAATTTAAATTGATATGATATCTCAAATTTGATTTATGAGAATAAATCAAATATAATTCTATCTTATCTTTATTTTAAATTAAATGAATAGGTGAATTAAATCTGTGGGATGAATTTAATATAAACCATATTTATTTAATTAGTTTCTTATCAAATTATGCAATATATGATATTGTATTAATTTTAGAATTAATATAAGATTAATTCTGAAATCCAACCTAATCAGAACACCGATAGCATCTTATATATTTGACATTAAGGGCTAGGGTTCTTGATGAGACAAAAGGGGCAAGGAGAGTGCAAAAGGTTTGCAGATAAGAAATGGCCAAAATAGAGACGGTGAGGACAGAATCTCGAGAAAGCCCTAGAGGGACAAGAGGCGCTAGCACGTCGTTTGTGGTTGGAACGTTGTTCGTGTGGATACCGGTAGAGGAAGCCGATCTGAGTAGTTGACTTCTTACGATTGAGAAGAGAGCACCAGGTACGACGACAAGTTGCAACTAGTTGACAATGAGGTCACGACCAAATAGGCATCTGAATGTCAGAAAATCGAAAAGAGGCCTCCAATCGTGACTAGAAGCTGAGGACATCACGACTGACAACTCCAGAGACTACCCATTGCGACTAGAAGCTGAGGATGTCGTGATTGACAACTCCAGAGACTACCCGTCGCGACGAGAAGCTGAGGAAGTCACGACTGAAAACTCCAGAGCCGAAAAGTCACGACTAGTGGACACGGAGGTCGCAACCATAGTTCAAATACCGAAGGTTATACTTCTTACTCCTTGACTTAAATGCATTCGGCAGATCCAGGCAGGGAATGGAAAAAATTTTAAAGTTAATTCAGCTGTGTGGCTTCCAATTCCCTTCAACTATTAACTCCTGAGATGATCAGTTGTGACGTGATGTTGAAGAGGTCACAACTAGCTTCCAGTCTGTTGAAGGGGAGTCTCTCTTTAAAAAGGAGTCACGACTAGATGACACATGGGTTGCCGCTAAAAACTCCAAAGATGCCCAATCGCGACGAGTAGCTGAGGAGGTCACGACCAAATATTCCAGAGATAGTCTTCGTGAACTTGAGTCACGATGAGAAGATGAAGATAAACCTGATAGGTCGCAACTAGAAATGGCAGAAGCAACCAGTGACTTCTCCAAACCTCCAGTTCCATGCTCCACTATTTTGGTTAAAGGGCCAATATCTTCTAATCCTACTTCTCCTCACTCACAATCAAATATTACCTCACATACTTTAAAATTCTTGAATGATTTGATCTATACCAATGATATAGTTACGAGAGACGATGATCTCAACCATGTTGTAGCTGTGGACCAACTGAAGCTTGGTACAACTTCTGATGATACCAAGGGCAAGGCAAAGTGTCCTGATGAACCAAACATGAGCAACCTCCAAGAATCTACGAAAGGGAGTATTTCAAACTTGAATGAATTCCCTATCTTATTCCTTCTGTTGTTCAACCCCCAGATTTAGAGTTAAAAGAATTTCCTCCTAACCTAAAGTATGCCTATCTTGAGCCAGACTCAAAATTGCCAGTGATAATTTCTAGTTCTTTAACTGTTAACGAAGAGTCTAGGCTATTAGGGGTGCTTAGGAGGAATAAGGAAGCTTTGGGTTGGCAATTAGCTGACATAAAAGGAATAGATGCCACTGTTTGCACCCACAGGATTTTACTGAGTGAAGATTCCAAGCTGATTAAACAACCCTAAAGGAGATTAAACCCGTTGATCTCTGATATGGTTAGGAAGGAGATTAGTAAACAGTTAAAGGCAGGAATCATTTATGCTATTTCTGAAACATCCTTACTTTCGTACATCTTAGGGACCATTTGGTAGCATTTAGAACCACTTTCAAGGTCATTGAAGTCCAATTTCTCAATCTGGAGTTTTACTCTTATCGAGTACTGTTCACTGTGTAAATTCCAGATGAGTGACTTGACTTCGAAAAATCATAACTAATTATAGAAAAATCAAAGTGAAGTGGTTCAAATTGATACATGAAGCTAACTCAATTATATTTCTGGGAAAAATAACTCGTTGACCATGCATTGACCAAGTCATGTTAGTCAACGTTAATGTTCATCCAGCGTTTCCCCCTGAATCCAGCATTTTGGTCCCAACTTTGATAATTTATATCTCCATGTGTAGACATCCAAGTGAGGCATTCTATATGTCAAATCGAATCTTGGTATGTCTACTATTTACCATAAAAATATCATACATTTATTTAATCATTTACTATTTTTAATTATAGATCAAACAGTACTGTGTCATCACGAGTTACTGTTCATGCCAGCAATCAACTTTACATACATCTGCATAACATCTCTTAATTCCTCATACACAAGCTAAACATGCTAAACAATATTTATTATTAAATAATTGTTATACAAAAGGGCATGAACAAAATCCCCATATCTTTATTACATCTCTCCTGCCTAAAATCCGGCAGTATAACTGCTATATTTCATCTTTTAAAATAACTGATCTGTACTGATTCGGTAATTCCCGTGAGAACTACCATTCTACGTAAGTACCCAGGAAAGAGTGGATGAACCAGCTAGGTCCACTTACTTCCAGCCTCCTTAGACAATACCTACGTACATAGTACGTATCATCTCCTTTCTTCACTACTGATATTTTCCCCTTATTTTGGCAGCATAACGGCATCTCTTAGCATTCTCAAAAATTACTTCGACATAACCTCCCTGTAATGGGTTATATATTGGGGATGAGATTCGGGGGAATCTCAGTAGTAATAATCATAACAATATATGTAATGCAGTGTGATAGTGCTTGCTTGTGATTGTGTACAGATAAGTATGCTGCGTGCTTCCATACTCAATAACATATGACCATAGCATTGTAGTAGAGCTTCAAACATAACATATAAGACAACAATCCAACCAAATAATAGCACATTAAATCACAAAGCCATTACATAAAAGCTAGGATTAGTTACTACCTGGCTAGCTTAGCAGAACTCTACTATCTCTATAATGCTTCCAGCTCCGCCAGAACTTCCTTCTTTTTTTCTTTCTCCCACTTTCTCTCTCTAGAACTCACTTCTCTCTCTTTCTTGGATCTTGGCCGTGGGTCACAATGGCAAGGGGGAGGGGGTATTTATAGTGGAGGCAAAAGAGAATGAGTAGCCCAGGTCAATTCTCAATGAGTGGCTCAGATTGCTTGCTTCCTCAAGAAGCTTTGCTTACCTTATTATGGTGACATCATCATTCCCATGACTCACCACTTATGACATCATCCAAGGGACACCTCACATTCTAGGTGCCATAATGGTGGGGCCCTTAGGACACCTCACCAGCTGACTTAGCGCTTCCAGAGAATTCCAGAGTCTTGCACCGAAATACACGGCTGAGATCGTGCCACATGTCCTCAGCTTTTTCTTCTTCCTCTATGTTGGCTCCATGTGGTGTCTTGATGGGTCCCATGAGGACACCTTTAATGCCACCTCATGGGTTCCAGATAAGTCTAGGACTTTATCTGATCACCTCCCCGGTCATCATGCCAACCGAGTAACTTTACTTTATTGAAAAGTCACTAAAACATTATTTTCATGCCACTTTTTCTCACATAATTCATGGGCTACGTTTTTGGGCCTTGGAATATCATCTTGGGTCTTTGATCCAGCCCAAATACTCTGATGGCTCAATTCCCAAGAACCATCCCTTGGTAAATTACTAAAATGCCCTTGGTTCCTCTTTCTTTACTTTAACGAATCTAGGGGCATTATTATCTTTTCATACCTTACAAGAGTATTCTCTGACCCTGGTCAACTATCCAGATACCCTTTCTTAACTGTCTCACCTTAGCCAAATGACCAAAATACCCTTTTCTCATTCTTTCACTATTTTATAACATAAGGGCATTTTCGTCATTTTACACCTTTTTCCGGACACCGACTCCTTTTATCAGATAAACTGACATACTGAGTCTAGGCATCCCTTGTTGGAAATCGTGCCCTAGGGGCCAATCATTGTCTTATGAACATTATTGATTTATGAATTTATTAATTGAGTTATCATATTATTTGCATGTTTACTATGATGACCATCCTTGGATAATTCATGATATTATCCTAAATGTCCCTGGTCGATCATCTATGTGGGAGCACAGATGAAATAAGACCAGTATGACTTTGAAGATGTATAGAGATATAAATCAAAGTCATAAGCACATGTAAGAGTACAGGGTGTTGGACCGACCCGCTATGAGAGAACTGCATGGGTAACGTCATAAGCTTCTCTCATATACAAACCATGTCAATATGCCCTTTGACCTGAGATCATCATGGATTCCTACATGACAAAACGCTCAGCTTTGACCTAGTCAAAAGTCACTTTTGACCGAGTGATCATAAAGACTATGTTCGGGCTTAGTGGTTTTTCATGCGGAGGAATGTGAATGGTCAAGATGGAATTTGTCCCTCACATTCGTGGAGAGATATTACTGGGCCCCTCGATGAGTGAGTCTGAGAAATGTATGGCCATACTGTAATGGAAAGGTAGTTCCATTTCTATAGTCAGACTACTCAGGGATCGAGAAAGTAACGGTCGGGAATAGGAGGATGACATTATCCATGCCTCATCCATGACCAAAATATCGCGTGACAGAAGGGACATGATATGGTTGTATAAAAGGTTACATCGTTTATCGATCCTCATATGATTTGGGTAGTCGTTATGTCTTGCTAGAGACCGCTTGCGACTTGTGGGCTAGTATAGCAAATGGCCCACTGCCAACTTCATATGGGCCTACAGGGTCGCACACAAAATAGCCCAACACGAGCTATGATGTCCAGATTCATTGAATCTAAGACATGTCCAGATTCAATGAAAGATCCAGGTGAATGTATATATATTTATTTATATTCGTATATATATAAATTCGTATATATATATATATATTATATATATGAGATATATGAGATTTAATTTATAAGGATAAATTAAATCCCTATCACGTTTGAATTCGAAATTCAAATTGATAGGATATCTCATATAAGAGATATTTATAAGATTTAATTTATAAGGATAAATTAAATCTCTATCACGTTTGAAATTCGAAATTCAAATTGATAGGATATCTCATATAAGAGATATTTATAAGATTTAATTTATAAGGATAAATTAAATCTCTATCACGTTTGAAATTCGAAATTCAAATTGATAGGATATCTCATATAAGAGATATTTATAAGATTTAATTTATAAGGATAAATTAAATCTCTATCACGTTTGAAATTCGAAATTTAAATTGATAGGATATCTCAAATTTGATTTATGGGAATAAATCAAATATAACTCAGTCTCATCTTTATTTAAAGTTAAATAAATAAGTAATTAAATCTGTGGGACGGATTTAATATTATTTTATTTAATTAGTTTCTTATAAAATTATACAATATATGATATTGTATCAATTCGGAATTAATATAAGATTAACTCCAAAATCCAATTAGGTCAAGTGGAAAAACGCATAGCATCCTATATATCTGATTGGAGGAGCTACGTTTGAAAATAACATAGAACACAAAAGGCCGAACGGAATCTGCAAAAGGTTTGCAGACAAGAAACTCCCGAAATAGAGACGGAGACTTGTGAAAGCCTTGGAGGGACAGGAGACGCTAGCACGTCGTTCGTGGTTGGAACGCTGTTCGTGTGGATACCAGTAGAGGAAGCCGACCTGAGGCGTCGACTTCTTGTGATCGGAAAGAGACCACCGTCCGCGGAGAGAATCTGTGAAGGTCGCTGAGGAACACTCCGTCGATTTCTTGCGATCAGAAAGAGATCACCACCCACGTAGAGAAGCTGTGAAATTCGCTGAGCAACACTAAGGGTAAGGATTCTTTCCACTTGACTTAAACACATACGGCAGATCCTGGCAAGGAATGGAAAATTTTTAAAGTTTATTTCCGCTGCGTGTCTTCCAATTCCTTACATCCCTTTGGGTCATAACAAGCATCTGACCGATGTCATCTGAGCTCATTCAGTCTCAGTTTGAATATCGATAAATCTCCTAATCGGATCCCCGGAGGTCACACACTCCCGTCTGAATTTACTAATTTGTGAATAACTTTTTCTACAGACCTTCTTTCGGTATTCTGTCAGTTCCCTGACATCCGCCTCATCAGGACGCATCATCCTGTAATTTTTCACGTATATCTGAAGTCTAGGATATCCGGTAAGAATTTTTTATACTTTTAGCCTATCAGATAAATTTTGGCTATCTGGAGTCCTGATAAAATTCCTGTATTAAGCTGGATTACTCAGCATCCTTTGCTCTATCTACTGATGAGATTTGGGACTAAAATACTTTCGGGCAGTGCTAAACCATTTCTGGCTCATCTTTCTATAATTACACTTTTGCCCCTAGATTTTTTCTTCTTTTTAATTAAGTCCCTTTTATTTGGATAAAATTACACTTAAAGACCCCATATTTTTGTCTACTTTCTCTTTTGGCCTTATAACTTGTGTCTACTTTTACTTTTACACCAAGAGACTTCTAGACTTTTCACTTTAGTCCCTTTCTTTCCTGACATGACTATTATACCCCTAGGACTTTTACTATTTATATATAAGTCATTGTACTTTTACTTATTTGCAGTTTAATCCCTAAAAACTCTCTGTATGTTTCTGGGACTTCTGCTCAAAGGGGTCTGGTAGTCTATCTATTTTAAAGCTACTTTCTGAGTCTCTAGGCCTGAAAATTGGGATGTTACAATTTCAAATAGTGAATGGGTATCTCCCGTGCATGTAGTGCCTAAGAAGAGCAGGCTGACAGTAGTAAAAAATGAGAATAATGAGTTGATACCTACTAGAGTGCAAAATTCATAGAGGGTTTGTATTGACTATAGGAAGTTGAATGACTCTACTAGGAAAGACCATTTTCCCTTACCTTTTATTGATCAAATGCTTGAGAGATTAGCAGGGAAAAGTCATTACTGTTTCCTAGATGGGTATTTAGGATATTTCCAGATTTCCAAAGACCCGGGGGACCAAGAAAAGACCACATTTACATGTCGTTTTGGTACATATGCTTATAAAAGAATGCCATTTGGTTTGTGTAATGCCCCTGACATATTTTAGCGTTGCATGCTTTCTATATTTGCTAATTTCATTGAAAAATGCATGGATATGTTCATGGATGACATTACTGTGTATGGTAACTCTTTTGATGATTGTCTTGAGAGCCTTGATGGAATCCTTGTTAGATGTATTGAGAAAAAACTAGTTTTGAACTTTGAAAAGTGCCATTTCATGGTTGATCATGAATAATACTTGGACACCTTATATCTAGCAAGGGAATTGAGGTGGATAAAGCAAAAATTGAAGTAATTTCCTCATTGCCCAATCCCAAAACTTTAAAAGAACTTTGATCTTTCACAATCATCTGTTTACGGGTGATGAGCAGGTCAGATTGTCGCCTTTCGACCCATCAAAATAAGTTATGTTTGCACCAAATAATGTAGTATAAGGCACAACTCTATCATTCTTCTCGAGGAGCTTTTCTATTGGGGACCTAGCTTATTGGTGTCAAAACTATTGAAAACCTGAGTGAAAGTGAAATAGTTTTGGTTTTGGTTGGTGCAGTAAAATAAAAGTGCAATAAAGTAAATTTTTTGTGATTTTGATTTAGATGAAAATGAGTTGGTTTGTGAAAGTAGTATGTGATGACAGACTCTTGATGATGAAAACGTATCTATCCTTGCTCTCAATTGATATGGAGTTTAAAATCACTAAGTCTTAAATAAAACCTCAATCGATCGATTGAGTCCAGAGCATTAATATTTCTTAAACTCCTTTGATCAATCTAGTTTAAGAACTCTTAATGAACTTTTAAGAATCACTTAGTGTGTAATTTAAACCGGATGTTGAAAATGCCCTCGAATGAGCGTCGATCATCTAACCCTAAATTTCAAGCAATTGAATTAATTAGCAATGATCGTTGATAATAGTTGAACTATCTTAAAATTGAAACTGAAATATTGCATTAAAATCAGTATTCAAAATATCCAAAGTAAATTACAATTATTCTAATCTTTGAATAATCAATCAAAATTCAACTCCCTTGTTCATATAATGAAACCCTAGATCTAGCAGAATCAAAACATGAGAGAAGAGATGTAGATCAAAATAGAAAGCTCCCCGTGCAGACCATGAGCTCAAGATATCATATCCATCACCAAGACACTAAGGGTTTAGCCTCTCATGACTCCTATTGCTCTATGAAACATCCTTCTTTATATCTCTCAGAGTACTTTTGCTATAGCGCTCTTAACTGGGTTATATCTCTCTTGCCAAAAATCCTGGCAGAAAATAACTATACTGATTCGGTAATTCCCCATGAGAACTACCATTCTACGTAAGTACCCAGGAAAGACTGGATGAATCGGCTAGGTCCACTCACTTCTAGCCTCCTTAAACAGCACCTACGTACACAGTACTCTGTATAGTCTAACAGTACAACGGCATTTTCTAGTAAATATCTTTAAATCTTAACCTTAAATCTTAACCTTACATATACTCAATTGGAATTATCTTATATCATTGGAATACCTCTTAACCTTAAAAACATGAATTTCCAAGAGTTGGGCTTACGGTACTGTTCACTGTTACTGTTCACTGGGTAATTCCAGATTATAGCCTGAACTTTGGAAATTCATAATTAAATCTAGAATAATCGTTTTGAGGTGATTCCATTTTCTAATGAAAGCTCGTTCATTTAAATTGGAGATAAAAATATGAAAATGAGGTTTCCTTGTCCAGATCAAATCAGTTTATTCGTTGAACTTTACTGTTTATTTGGTAAATCTGGAAGTTCCAGTTTCTTTGCCCCATTTTCAAAAATTCATTTCTCCTTGTATACTTATCCAATTGAGTGTAATTACCTATGTATTTAAATATCAGAATGTGTACTTTAAGCTCACCAAATATCACGGAAAAACTCATTCATTTGCTATATGAAAACCGCGTTGGAACCTTACTATATTGGATGACTTATTTTATCTTGATCCAGAGTTTAAGTCCAACTTTGAAAAATCATATCAATTTTAAAACTTAACCAAATTACACGTTCTTGGTGTCCAATTAAAGCTCTGGATATTATCTATGTTCATGACGAATTTTAAGTGAAACCGAAATGGATAAGTCACTCAAACTATCGTTGGAAGGTCACTCCCTCAACTCGGATCCAGTGAGTATTTACCATGTACATACCAATATATCATCACATAAATTAAAGGCATTCTTTCCAAGTCATATACACATTGTTCATTCCCATTTACCTTCCTCCTTGTGAAGTTCCAGCACCTAGAGCAATATTTATTGATATGGAAGGAATGAGATTTCATGGAAATCTCAATAGCAAGTAATACAAACTATAAGGTTATGCATGTTTGATTAAATGCCTAACATGTTATCATGCAATGGGAGCTAATTCATGCTTATACATAAGAAAACTCTAACATGCATATTGTCATGACATATATTGCAAGGAGTGGCATATATTCATAGCACATCATCATCATCATAAACATCATCACACAATATTCCATGCTCAACCAAACCTTCATGCATAACAAGTAAGCAAATCAATCAAAGCACATAAGTTTATAGTTAGGTATTCTTGCTACCTCTTATGGATCCTTGTCCTTCCCTTCTTGAAGTGATCTTTCCTTGCCGCAAATGTCAAAACCTAGACATTACAAGACAATTACCAAATTACAACTCCATTCCAAACAAATTCCAAGTCTAGGCTTTAATATGCCCCTTTCTTTCTCTACTTTGTGACATATGTTTATATCTTTCTAAACTAAACTCTCATGGTTCATTTCCACATAATTTTTCTTGTAGAATCTAAATATGTATTCAAAATCCAATTGCTTCACAAAGTTCTGTACAGAAACCGAAAAGTGGCTCCCTTTTTCCAAAAATTCCTATTTTGGTTCCAATGCTTCCAATACTTGTTTTCCTACTATAACCCCACACAAAATTCCATTCTAAACCCATTGAAATCATCAAAAACATGAAATTCCAACATATGAACAGTGATTCCGTATTGTACATAAAAGAACACCTTTATGGATTCACAAACACACATGGATTCCTAAGCCATTATCATGTGATTCAAGCTTGTTTAAGCTTGTGCAAACTATCTAGAACATAAACACATGTTCCTATCAAATATTCAAAGAAATTTCAGCAGCATTTCCCCAAGATTCAAGCCTCAAAACCAACTTAAACTCAAGAAGTTATAAGAACAAAGTCTAGAAGCAAAGGAGCAACTTACCTTCTAGCTTCTTCAAGATCCTTGCTTGAGAAAATATTTTGCATGAGGTTCCCTACACTTTCTCCTCCACGGTTTTGAGCCAAAATGAGGGGGCATTTATAGAAAAATCTTGGGAAAATTGAAGGCCAAGATCACCTTGGGAACTATTTAATCTAATGGTTAAAGGTTTGATCTTGGAATGTCTTTTCTCTTTTCACTCATGACATCACCACCATGACATCACTAACATGACATCACTTGGGACACCTAAGCTCCTTTTTGGTGCCATTTTGAGGGTGTGAGCTCCAAGAAAAGTTTCAACCCAATCCAGTCCCATCCAGTCTAATCCGGTACCGGCCCGATCTGATTTTCCGTAAATAGGACTATTTTCTTAATCTAATTTTTATGGGACTTCATAATATATTTTTTCAATATTTAAATCCTTCATAGCATTGACATTCTCATACTGGGTTTAAATTTAATTTTAAATCCTTGGAAAATTACCAAAATATCCTTAGTGCTTTTCCTTGCACTTTATTAAACCCAAGGGCACTCTTTCCTGGGTACTACGTAGAATGGTAGTTCTCACGAGGGAATTACCGAATCGGTACAACATCGGTTACTTTCTAGAGAAAGATTGTAGCAGTTATGCTGCCGGATTTTAGACAGAAAAAGATGTAATAGAAATTTGAGGGGATTGATCATACACTGATATATAACAGTTGATTATCTAATAATAATTGTTATATGGCATGTATGACTGATATGTGATGGTTGTATGCATGCTCATGTGAAGATTGAATGCTGAAAATAGGGTCAGTGAACAGTAACTCGTGAGGACCTATGCATGTTTGATAAATCATTAAAAATAGTAAATGGTTGAATTAATGTACGAAATTTTTATGGTAAAAGGTAGACATACTAAGATTTAATTTTATATATAGAATGTCCCATTTGGATGTCTGTACGAAAGGATATAAATTACCAAAGATGGAACCAAAATGCTGGATTCAGGAGAAAATCACTGGATGAACAGTAACTTTAAAATGTTGACCCACGTTAAATTGTTCAAGTAATGGTCAACCAATGATTTTTCCCTGAAATATAATTGAGTTAGATTCATGTATCACTTTGAACCACTTCGTTTCAATTTTTCTAGAATTAGTTATGATTTTTAAAAGTCAAGTCACTCATCTGGAATTTACTACAGTGAACAGTACCGAAAAGAGTAAAATTCCAGATTGAGAGTTTGGACTTCTATGACCCTGAAAGTGGTTCCAAATGCTACTGAATGGTTCCTAAGATGTATAAAATTAAGGATGTGATAGTGTTCACTACTTAGAAAGGTTTAGATAGAAGACAGTGACACTAGACGAATGAGACTGTACCCTAAGCTTTATAGTCTTGCGAAGGATATGATTACGATCGGCTAATCTTAGTCAGCTGATACAGCAGATGTCTCATGTTTATTAAAATAATGTGGCTGGACTAAGCAGAATAATGTTTAAGAAGCAATTTTCTCTATGGATAGAGACAGAAGCTGATCAGTTCATGACTAAGTCAGTTTAGCTGCAGTTCCTTAATGCTGTAGCAAGGATGATAAACAGAGATATGATAGAGGGCATTGACTTGGATTAAGTTTTCATGTTAGTAGCATGAAATGAGATGGCCATAAGCCAGATATTGCCATATACCCTACGTGGCATGTAAAGATAAGTGAGCTTTTGGAAAATGATTCACAACTGATGGGTAAGGATCGGCCATTACTAGGATAAAGACTAGACAAGAACATTATAAGGGAATGTTTAAAGTAAGTTAGATACAGTTCGAATGTAAAACAGTTTGGAACATAGCTAGAAGTCCTCTAGAAGTTAGGCCATGATGAAAGGTGACCCGAGGTCGTGACTAAAGAATGTAGAGCTGTCCAGTCATGACAAGTAGAATGAGATGGTCACAACTAAAGTTCATGGATGCGTTGCGCCTAGTTCATACTCAGGTCACGATAAAGATACGCAGGGACCTGATAAAGGATGAAGATGCTAGCCTCATTGAAGGTTATCAGTTAGAGGTTTAGCACATGATGTAGGCAAGCTAAACAGTATGATAAATAGAGATACATGCTAGTCTAAGATAATGATCAGAAGTAGATCCTCTATGTGACTATCAAGAGTAAATCTATATTTGGAAAGACTTTGTTCATTTAGTCTTTTATGAATAAAAGAATCAAAAGTTAGGATAAGGCTTGCGTAAGAAATGAGCCTAAGATATGGCTTCAAGTTCTCGAAAGTTAAAGTCCCTAAAATAGGATATTAGTCCCACATCGGTTAGGGAGGTGAACGAAGCATGCCTTATAAGGGTGTGGATACCTCTCCCTCATGAACGCGTTTCCAGTACTCACCAAGCGCCCTCATCACCAAGCGCCCCAGTGGGGGTAGGCAGGCACAAGTGGTAGGCAGGCAGTGCTGGGAAATAAAACCCTGACCTCGTGTGGGCCTAGAGGTGCCTGCCTAAGGGGAAAAGGGATAATATCTTTCACTGCATAGCTCTGATACCCAGAGGACGCGTTTTTGGGTGCCTAAGGGGTTAAAGTCCTCATGTGCCTGGAGAATAAAACTGTGCTCTCGTGTGGCCTCAGGGCTGCCTAAGGGGAAAGCGGACAATATCTATGTGGAAGGGTGCTGGGCTGTTAGAGAACACAAGTAATGGTGCTAGATGATGAATGAGATTTATATGATCTAAGTTGGTCAGGATCAAGAAAAAGACCAGGAAGGAACCATAGTCCGGTCAAGAGTAGACTGAGACTGAGGTATACGCGCGAAAAGAGTTAAGAGATAGTAGAAAGACACCAATGTTACTCCAGAGAAATGGAGACTAGTCTGCTCACCTGAGAAGTAATTCTTGAGTAAGATTATGAGAAGTATTCCTCTCAGCTAAATAGGGATGAGCGTGAGGCTAAGGGTTAAAAAGAGAAAGAGGAACCCTTTGATGAAATATGTAGCCGAGTTCATCCACATGAGCAATGAGAGTTGAATGACTAAGAAGTCAGTTAAAGGGTTGAATTTCGTGTTATAACGAAAAAGTTTTTCTCAGGTAGTCACAGAAGTTCAATAGAGCGGTAGCTGTAAGCAAGATTAGAAAAAGAAAGATAGCCACGGTTCTAAAGATAAAGTAACTCCCCTATTCGATAGATCTATACCCTGATAAGAGGGTAGTATGGCAGCCTAAGTGAAATAGATAGATGTTTCAGGATGAATGATCAGGATATGATAGGCAATATGATAAAGGAAATATGTTTTGATTATGATGAATAGTTGTATCTCCTTACAGTTGTCATATAATGACATGCATGTTAGAGTATGCCATGATGAATACTCCCATTTCATAGTATATGCAGGGTAGAGTATATATGGTGAGGAAGTTATGAGAAAATTTTGTTGCTCCCATACCATATGATATGCAATAAGGAATGTATTGAGGATAATAGATAGTCTCAGTTTATGGGATGATAAGTTATGATATGATATTCTGATATGATTTATGATTGGGGTGATTCAGGTTTTTCTATAGGCTTGCGAATGCAGTACTCAGAGCCATTTTTATTGAAAGGAATGGTATACAGAAAGAGTTAGATTTGAAACAAATGACTCTGAGATAGAGACTAGATTCAGATGAGTACAGATCACTCTTCAGATAAGAGTTGGATCTGATGCAGTCTGCTCGCAGTTAGAGCACAGATTTACATGAGAAGTTATGATAAGGCCATAGCAGCAGAATGCAATGGCAGGTGGTTAAACCATGATTGCACAAGGCATGGTAAGCCACAGTAAGAGAAAGATGAGAAGGAACTCCTGAGTAAGAGAGGAAATAAGTAAAGTCTTGGGAAATAATAGGGGCTACTGAATGTAATATTTTTAAATTTTTATTGAGTTATCAACAAGTAGAAGCGGTGAACCCTATAACTTAGTCTGTTGGTTTAAGATCTTCGGGAGATATACAGAATCGCAGTTAGATTCTGGAGGGTCACAGTTAGATCCTAGCATGGCTCGAGGGTCGCAGTTAGATCCTAACAGTTCCAGAGTCGCAGTTAGATTCTGAAGAGGCTGACGGTTGATCGCAGTTAGATCCCGAGGTCACAGTTAGACCTAGCCTAAGGAAAGTAATGAGCCATGAGATATGAGTACAATGTAGTATCTCTTTGGGAAGATGAATGCCAAAGACGAAGTTAAGGTAAGGAAGCTTCACTAGTTGATAAACTCATCCAGAAAAATTATTTATAATGATTTTCCTCAGATAGCCTATATTATATAGACTGAACTTAGTTTTCTTTAAACAAAGACGGAGTCCAAGTTAAAGTCTGAGTGCTGATATTCAAAAGTTTTATAGAAGTATGCCTGAGAAACAAAGAAGAGAACCCCATATGTTTTGAGAACAGAAAAGTATGAGCAGATAAATCCTCCAGATGAGGATAAAAAGATTAAAAGGCTAGAGAGACCTAGAGACGAAGGTCTAAAGTAAAGATAGAACCCAGTGGTTCTATGAGATAGAGAATGCTAAGGCTTAGCAGAGTAATGTAGCCTTCATCCAGAAAGATGTTTAGGCATGAGTAGTCTAAGAAAGAGTAATGAAAAAGGGTCCAGTTGTCATAGAAGTTGGTATAGATGGACAAGGTAAGAAAAGTGGAAAGTTAAAGTAAGATAGACCCTGGAGTTACACCAAGATGTTAAGGAGTAAGATACGCCATGATATAGCCAGACCTGGCTAGATATGCTATGATACAGCATAAGAAGTATGTAATAAGATACACTATGATAACTGTGTAAGGTGGAACGCAATGAGAAATGTGCATTTTTTTGACCAAATAGAGAGGCCCCTTATTGAAAAAGGGATAAGATGACGAATGTTATGCTATAGATAGAGATAAGAGCTTTCACTCCTTGCATAAAATGTCAGGCATTATGTTATGTTTGTAAATATGCTTGAGCTCCGATGTTAGAGCTTCACATTTATGAGCAGGTATGCAGTCCTGCAATTTGAGGGCCAGGCATTATCCATGATAGAGTATGTGCTCCTATTTAGTAGCAAAAGTAAAGAATGGATAGTTACATAAGTCCTCTCTCTATATGATGTTAAGTGATTAACGATGATGAGAACATCTAATGATATGAAAAATTCTCTCTCAACCAAGGACATGAAGCAGATATTGAAAGTACTCTGCTAGATAATAAGATAAAAGGTAAGAGATGGATACCCCAATTCTTAGTCATAAAGCAGAAAGAGATTTAAAGAGGATGTATATTTAAGATTGTTGACTAAGGTACAAGTAAATTTCGAGGACGAAATTTATTTTAAGGGGGAGAGAAATGTAACATCCCTAATTTCTGTACTAAGTTGTATGTACAGAATGAATAAAATATATGAGATGTTTAGGAAAATATGTGGCCATGTTTATGTAAAGAAAAGGATTAATTGGAAGAGGAAGAAAGTCTAAGAGCCAAATGCAAAATTACGAAAATGCCACTGTGATGCCCTAAGAAACCAGAAGTAAATGGAGGGCATTTTGGTCATTTCACACAATGGATGGATATCAGAGAAAATTTGATAGTAAATTATTATAATTAATATGAGAATTTATGGAGTTGACAGAAGTCAAAAAGGAGTCCTGTAGAATTAATTATGGAATTTACGGTGAAAAAGGACACCGATAAAGGGTTAAAGGAAACATATGTAATTTTTAACAGGACTTATGGGTCTCAGAAAATTATGAAACTTTGTAGAGAATTCATTTTATATTATAATGAATTTATAAAAATGTTAGAACAATTAAAAGAGGTGTTTAGCATTTATGCTAAGATCAGGGTAAGTTACGGATATCGGTATGAGGAAAGTACATTGGGATTTGGGCTAGTTAGCTATTGGACCTAAAAGAGGCCCAATATTTCGTCCTAGGCCAGTCCAATAAGGCCCAAAAGTTATCTTGGAGCCAAAGTCCAAATAATAAATAATTTATGGATTTTTGAAAAGAAAGAAAAAGAGAATAAAGTAAGAATTAGGTGTTGCACATGGTGGGACCCACAAGGACACAAGAATGGCACCCAAAAAGAGGAGGGTTAGGTGTGCCAAGGGAGGCCATGCTAGTGATGTCATGGTAGTAAGGTCTTGAGTGAAAAGTGAAAAGACATTCCAAGATCAAACCTTTAACCATTAGATCAAATAGTTTCCAAAGTGATCTTAGCCTTCAAATGGCACATGACTTTTGCTATAAATACCCCCCCTTTCCATTCATTCTTCACACCCAAGAGCTCCTTTAGAGAGAGAAGTGAGTTCTAGAGAAAGAAAGTGGAAGAAAGCAAGGAAGAAGCAAGGGTCTTGAAAGAGCAAGTAAGGTGAGTTGATGCTCTTCACTTTACCATTTCGGTTTGCACTGTTCATGCATTGTTCATGATAGAAGAAAATGGAATTTCAATGATTTAATGCTTCCATTAAGTTTATATGATGATTTTGTGTAGGATTGGAAAGGTTTTAAACCTTGGAAACCATTGGAATTAAAGGTTATAATGTTGAAAATTCCTCACGGGTACTGTTCACTCGCGTGAACAGTGATTTGAATTTCATAATTTTGATGCTTCCAATGGTCTTAAAATGAGATTTTGTGTGGGGGTAAAGTGGAGGAACAAGTATGGGAAGCATTGGAACCAAAATGGGAATTTTTGGAAAAAGGGAGCTTATTGAAACTAGACTTGGATTTTGTTTGGAATGGAGTTAGAATTTGGTAATTATCTTGTAATGCCTAGGTTTTGACATTTGTGGAAAGGAAATACCATTACAAGAAGGAAAGGAACAAGGATCTACAAGAGGTAGCAAGAATATCTAACTATAAACTTATGTGCTTTGATTGTTTTGCTTACTTGTTATGCATGAAGGTTTGGTTGAGCATGGAATGTTGTGTGATGATGATGATGATGTGATATGAGTATGTGATACTTCTTGCAATATATGTCATGACAATATGCATATTAGAATTGCTTATGTATAAGCATGAATTAGCTCCCATTGCATGATAACATGTTAGGCATTCAATCAAACATGCATAACCTTATAGTTTATATTACTTGCTATTGGGATTTCAATGAAATCTCATTCCTTCCATATAATTAAACATGCTCTAGGTGCTGGATCTTCTCAAGGAAAGAGGGTAAATGTTGATGGATGACTGTACATAATTTAAAAAGTGTGCACTTTAAATACAAGATGATGTTTTGGTTTGTATGATGCATGCTACTCATAAATCCAATCTGAGGTAGTGTACTTCCATCGGTATTTTGATTGACTTATATGATGAGTTTTCATATGAAATTTTGCATGAATATAGATAAGATCTATATCTTTAAATGGACACAAAGAACGCCTCATTTGGTTAAAAACTCGAATTGTTATGATTTTTCAAAGTTAGGAGTTGAAATCTGGAATAAGGTAAAACGACTACTCAGAGGCAGTGAGGTTCATGCGCTAATTTCATATAGTAAACGAATGAGTTTTTCCTCTAAATTTTGAGAGATTAAAGTAGACATATGGATATTTAAATCCATATGTAATTCAACTCAATTGGATAAGTATACAAGGAGAAATGAATTTTTGAAAATGGGGCAAAGAAACTGGAATTTCCAGATTTACCAAATGAACAGTAAAGTTCAACGAATAAACTGATTTGATCTGGACAAGAAGATCACATTTTAATATTTTTCTCTAAAAGTTAAATGAAAGAGATTTCATTAGAAATTGGAATCACCTTAAAATGATTTTTCTAGATTTAGTTATGAATTTCCAAAGTTCATGTTGTAATCTAGAATTACCCAGTGAATAGTGGCAGTGAACAGTAACCGTAAGCCCAACACTTGGAAATTCATGTTTTTGAGGTTAAGAGGTATTTCAATAGTTCCAATTGAGTAAGGTTAAAGTTCAAAATTAAGGTCAAGGTTTTAAGGTTAAGACTTAAAGATATTTGTTAGAAAATACCGTTGTGCTGGTAGACTATACAAAGTACTGTGTACGTAGGTGCTGTCTAAGGAGGCTGGAAGTGAGTGGACCTAGCCGGTTCATCCAGTCTTTCCTGGGTACTTGCGTAGAATGGTAGTTCTCATGGGGAATTACCGAATCAGTACAGTTATTTTCTACCAGGATTTTCGGCAAGAGAAATATAATCCACTTCAAGAGAGCTATAGCAAGAGTACTTTGAGAGATATAAAGGAGGATGTTTCATCACTCTCCAGATAAGGAAAAGTGAGCAGTAGTCACGAAAAAACCAAGCTTTATTTGCCAGATTTAGACAAGAAGAGGCTCAACACTTGATCTCAACTTCTCCCATCAACCCCTCACTCAAAACTTCAAATTTTATACTTTTTTCCACCATTTTATCTATTTCTTCACCAGTTAAATCATTCTCACTATCTTCTTCTCTACCTTTCCATCATATTTCTCTATATTTCTCATGACAGAAACTCAGTGGAGGGTTTGTGGCACGATTGAAACTATGAAAGGATAAATACTTTAGTCTTATAGTGATGGAATATAAAGCTTGAGCTCCATGGACGTAATAGAAGAGTTATTCTAGTATAATCTATACTTGTTCATATTTTAGGATTTCTAGATTTAGGGATTCCCATTATTTGAAGGAGACTTGAATATTGATTGATTATTCTTGAGTTTATACTCTTGTATTTGATTTGGATGATGTAATTGCTTATTTATATATATATATTTTAGTTTTGATTTCTAGTTAGTTGTATGATTATCAACGATTGTTGCATTTATTTTGATTACTTGGAGTATATGGTTGTTGATTGATATCCAAATGGGAAGGAGTTATAATTTCATATTTTTATGCTTCCAATGTGTTTAAAATGAAAAATTATGTGGGATAAAGTAGAGAAACAAGTATTGGAAGCATTGGAATCAAAATGAGAATTTTTGGAAATAAAGAGGGTATGTTTTGGTTTAAAATAGAAGTCAAGGAAGGAGTTTGATTTTCATAAATATAAGTTCATATTTGGATTCCTTGGACAAAATTAAGTAGGATTGGTCTAAGGAAATAACTATTACAAAGCTAAACCACTAACTTGATGAATTAAGTTAAGAGTTAGGGGTTTTAAGGAACTTAATGTACAATGTTTATATAATGGCTCTAATGAGTTGTATATACATTGTAATTGTGTCCAGGGCCATGATATGTCAAATAAAATGAGTTAAAGAGGATGAGAAAGCAACCAATGTTTGGTGGGAGCCAAAGAGAGCAAAGAGAAAAGGATAAAGTTTTAAGGTAGTGGACTTACCCCTTTATGTGCTTGATGTGGTATGCTTATGTGTTGACATGTATATGATGATTAAATGATGTTGTGACTTGATAAATGATGTTGAAAATGTTATGTATAACATGCTTCCCATGGCCATGCATTTTTATACAAAGCATAAAGCATAATGGCATGTCACTAATTAAAAAAAGTTTAATGAAATTACATATCATGCATTAGCATCCATCTTACATATTTAAGTGGTAATATTTGCTACTAAGATTCCCCAGAATCTCACCCTCCCTTAACCAACAAATTTAGGTCAAGCATGATGGAAATTGTATGAATGGAGAAGAGCTAAAGAGTGGAAGAAAGAAAGTGAACAACTTGATATTCTAGCTTATGATGTATAGTTTCCCTATTTATGTAAATGCTATGTAAAGTGCCTATTTATGTGATGAAAATGTATGAAATAATTATGACATATTTACATGATGTATATGAATATATGGAAACCTATTGATGGTTTATGAATGCTGGATTAATTTATGGAAATTAAAGAAAGAAGATGAAATGGCAAAAACGTAGGTCCTGGAGCAGTCTTGCTTTGACTCTAGTTTGGCCTAGCAAATAAAGGAATTTATGAGCATGTAGTAAACATCTATATATTAAAGTGCATAGGTATCACACCTGACAGGCTCAAATTTTCATCATTCGATCCATCAAAATAATGATTGCACCCGATAATGTAGTATAAGGCACAACCCTATTGTTTTTCTCAAGGAGCCTTTTCATTGGAATCCTAGCAAATTGGTGGGCAAAACCATTGAAAATTGAGTAAAAATTTGGGTTTTGGATTTGATCGAACTTTGATGCAATGAAATAAGAGAGCAATAGAGTAAATATTTTTGTATTTTTTATTAAGAGGAAAATGAGTTGGATTGTGAAAGAAATATGTTAAAAAAGACTCTTGATTATGAAAGCATATCTGTCCTTGCTCTTAATTTGATATGGGAGTTTTGACATCACTAAATCTTAAATAAAACCTCAATCAATCGATTGAGTCTAGTGCATCAATAGTTCTTGAACTCCTTTAATCAAAGCTAGTTTAAAAGCTTCTTAATGCACTGTTGAAAATCACTTAGTGTGTAATTAAATCAAATGATGATAATGCCCTCAAATGGTCATCAATCAACAACCATAGCCTTCAAGTAATTGAATTAAACATCAACAATCATTGATAATATTCTAACTATCCAAAAATCAAAACTAAAATATTAATATTAAGATCAACAATCACATCATCTAATGTCAATTACAAATATATAATTTGAGAATAATCAATCAACATTCAATCCCTATTCATACAATAAAATCCCTAAATCTAGAAATGTCAAAACATGAAATAGGTGCAAATTAGGAAAGAAAACTCTATAGTAAAGTCCATATATCATATCCTAATTTTTTTCTATCTGTATAATACTGATAGAGGAAAGAGGTTTAGAAAGGATTATGATGATGAGTGGAAAAGAAAAGAATGATTAGATGAAGGTTTAAAGAAGAGGGACTAAATTGAAAAGTATAAAAGTTCCATGGTGAAAAATGTAAAGTAGACATAACTTTAGGCCATTAAGTGTAATTATGAAAAGTTGAGGGCCTAAAGTGTAATTTTCAAAAGTTTAGGGACCTAAATATAATTTAAGAAAAGTTCAAGGGGCAAAAGTGTAATTATAAAGAAATTGAGCTGGAAAATGCCTAAAAATGGCCCGGAACAGATCAGTCCCAAAATTTACCAGTAGATATAAAAAATTATTCCGATTAGTTTGACATAACAAAGAATTTCAATTTGAGGTCCAAAAAAATTGATATAAATTTCTAAAGTTAGGAAAAATTATTGCAGTATTTTTTAGACCTCAGAATCAGATGAAACCTTACAGTAAATTCCTATAATCAATATGAGAATTTATAAAACTGACAGGATCAGAAAAGGAATCCTGTAGAATTTTTTAATGGAATTTATAGTAGAATAAAATACCCGATAAATACCTTTGGGAGAGGTTTATTGGGATTTGTGCCATAACAGTAGTAAACCTATACAAAGGCCCAAAATGGCATCCCAGAGGCCCAATAAGGTACTTGAGCAGTATGTGGCCAGTGTCCAGAGGAACCCCGAAAAAGTGCAAAATTACGAAAATGTCCGTGTTATAATAATGTGCAAGAGATGAATGGAAGGTATTTTGGTCATTCTAGATAGGTCAAAATGCCAAGACAAGTACAGGAATGATTCCTCATAGTCAGTATATGCCCTAATAAGGTATAAAGAGGTGTGAAATGACAATTATGCCCTTAGGGTTAATATAGTGCAAGAAATGACACCAAGGGTATTTTGGTCATTTGCTAAGGGATCTGTGATTAAGTTTGGACCCAGTACAAGAATGTTAATGGTAGGAAGAATTTGAATATTGGATTTAAGGTCATAAAGCATATTATGGAAACTTAGAAAAATTAGATTCAGAAAACAGTCTGGTTTTTGGGAAATTAGACAGAGCCGGTACCAGATTGGACTGAAATTTTTCCAGATGCTTCCTCCCTTCATAATTTCGTCACATGGGCTATGAGGTGTCCCTTGACGATGTCATGGATGATGTCATACTTGGCTTGGTGGGCAAGACAAGATTCAAGGTGCAATCTTGGCCATTAGATCAAATAGTGCACAAAGTAATCTTGGCCGTCCATTTTCCATTGAATTTTTCTATAAATTACCCCAAAATCTGATGCAAAACCTTAGCTCATGAGAACCTTGGGGAAACTATGGCAAAATGAAAACTCAATCCAAGACAAAGAAGAATCCAAAGACCAAAGTTCAAGCAAGCTAGAGATTAAAGGTAAGCAATCTATCCTAGCTTATTTCCCTTTGTTTTGAGAGCTTGAACTTAGGGTTTTCATGGAAGAAAGTTGAGTTTTCTCTAAGGGGAATATGCTGTCCAAAACCTTAGATGAAAGGAGAAAGAAGAAATTAAAGTTAGAGTTATATGATTAAAGCTTAAACAAGCTAGTTAGGTGATTGGCTGTTGAATCAAGTTGATATTCTTGACTTTGCCATGAATGAAATAATTTTGTTTGTACTTTTCATGCACTGTTCATAATGGAAGGAGATGGAATTTCAATGATCTAATGCTTCCATTGAATTTATATGATGATTTTGTGTAGGAATGGATAGATTTTGAATATTGGAAACATTTGAATTGGAAGTTGTAATTTCTGGAATTGCTCTCTATTACTGTTCACTCGCATGAACAGTGATTGGAATTTCGTTATTTTGATGATTCCAATGGTTTTAAAATGAAAAGTTGTTTGGGACAAAGTAGAGAAACAAGTATGGGAAGCATAGGAATCAAAATGAGAATTTTTGAAAGAATTGTGTATGCTTTTCCAAATCTGTATAGAACAGTGCATAGGAGCTGTAATTTCATGATTTAAGCTCATAAATGGATTCAAAAGGTGAAATTGTGTAGGGTAAGGTCAAGACATCAATTGATTCAAAGGCCAAGTCTATCGGTAAAAATTAGAGAAAGTTATGTTAGTTAAAGTAAGTTAAATGTTCAAGATGGATAGTCTTGAATAATGCTTGAGTTCATGGTCCTAATGAATTATGTGATGAATATGAATGAGTTTAGGACCTTGAAACATCCAAGAAGATGTTGAGAAGTGGTTGACCGAAAGGTTTAATGGTTGGAAAGCTTAGGGAGCAAGTGCAAGAATAAGGAAGAAAGCTTAAGTTCAAGGTAGTGGACTTACCTCTTTATGCGCTTGATGTGGTATGCTTATGTGTTGATATGTACATGATGATTGAATGATGTTGTGACATGATGAATGATGTTGAATATGTTATGAATAACATGTTTCCATGGCCATGCATTTTATACAAAGCTTATAGCACGATAGCATGTCACTAAATGAAGAAAATTTAATAAAATTACATATCATGTATTAGTATCCATCTTGCATAATTAAGTGGTAAACTGAGATTCCCTAGAATCTCATGCTCCCACAACCAACCAATTTATGCCAAGCATGATGGGAAATTGTATGCATGGGAAGAGCTAAAGAATGGAGGAAAAAGAAAGTGAACAATTTGATACTTTCACCTATAATGTATGGTTTGTCCTAATTATGTAAAGTGTATAATTATGTGATGGAAATGTATGAAATAATTATAGAATATGTCCATGATGTATATGAATGTATGAGAGACCAAAGAGATGGTTTATGCATGTTGGAGCAATTATTGAGAATTAAAGAAAGGAAACTGAAATGATAAAAACATAGGTCCTAAAGCAGTCAGTTTGACCTAGCAAATGAAAGAATTAACTCACAGAATTTTATGAGTTTAAAGTAAACATATGGAGCTTTAAATCCATATGTAATACGTCTCATTTGGATAAGGGAACAAAGAGAACAAATTTTCCAAAGATGGGGACCAGAATCTGTTTTCAGGATTTTTGACCAAATGAACAGTAAAATTTGATGAATAAACTTTATCAATTGGCTAGGCATTTAGTCATAAAATTATTTTTCCATAAAATTTAAAGATGTTAGCTTCGAGTATAATTTTGAACCACCTCATTCTGACGTTTCTAGAATTAATTATGATTTTTTAAAATTCGTC
Source organism: Leucaena leucocephala (assembly GCA_037074615.1). Classification (NCBI taxonomy): domain Eukaryota; kingdom Viridiplantae; phylum Streptophyta; class Magnoliopsida; order Fabales; family Fabaceae; genus Leucaena; species Leucaena leucocephala. Next base: position 10,807,803 of record CM073523.1, on the reverse strand, counting down.
ACCGAGAGTTTACCAAATGAATAGTACCCGAGAGTCAAATTGAAAAAAATTAAATTTTTGGGCCAAAGTAATGCTTTCGCTAATTAAATACTCTTTTGAATACGTACTCTGAGGGGTTAAAAGTAGGATACGATATTTTGGTATCATAGTAAAAGGTTATGGCGTAGGCATAGAACAAAGTTTTGGCACAGGATATAGGTTATGGTGCAAGGTAAACTTGCTCTGATTAGGAAACAGAGTATACAACGAATTAGCTAAGGCCTATTTAAGATTGAGGTTAGTAATGGGTTATCTGGTCATAGTCTAACTAAGATTATGGATTGGAGATGAAGGCTCTATGAAAATTGAACACTGAGGTTTAATAAGAGATAAAAGTGATTTCTTAGTTAATTGAGATTTAATGGAAAGTAAGAGATAGCTTTCCGTCTGATAGTAATCATTGAGGATAGGGTAAACTTAAAAGTATGAATGGCTTAGAGATATGAGTAAGACCCTACTTCAGTTAGTTTAAAGAAGGTAGTTGACCCAGGTAGGGATCACAGAGAGGCCAATGAGACAGAAGTCCTTTAAGCTAGGGACACAAATGTCTTAAAGGAAACGGGAGATGTTATGATGGAATGAAACTAAGTAGGACTAGTAGTAGTTAGGGAAAAGGTAGCCACAGATTATGAGACTCCCCTATATAAGAAAGCATAATGCCTGAGAGTCAGATAAGGCAGTGAAGGGTTGAGTCTGTACCCTGTACCTAATAGGAGAGTAAAGTCACAACCTAAGCTAAATAAATGAATATAGTCCAATTAAGGCAAGATAGCCTGACATAATAGCTATCTAGGATTCTTGAATTAATAAATAGGATCTTAGAGATAGTAAGCTAAAGTTAAATAGCCTCAGTAATTTCTCGAGGATTAATATAAAGAAATGATAGGAGATAAAGAATGAGATAGGTAGTTACGGGAAACCTGTATGATGAGAGATAAGCAGACTCCCTATAATGTTAAAAGATATTCAGTTATGGGGTTAGGTTGAGAGGCTCATGAGTAAGGGATACGATATATGAAAGTTTTGGCCACCTAGTTTTTCTTAAAAATTGGGAATCGGTCCTCCAAATCAGAGTTGATGTTCCTCTAAATAGAGCAAGAAACTTATCTGTGTAGAAATGGGATGCAGTTAAGATAGAGTTGACATTGCTTTGACAGATGAATATGTCCTCTGTTAAGAACAAAGAGAATACAGCTGAGGTAAGGGAAGCGGAGTTGACTTTACCCAATGAAAGTATGATTGGCCAATAAATAAGCTTAGGAACAGAGCTTAATAAGGTACTAAGCATGTAAGAAAGAATATATTAGTATAAGTCCTCTCCCTTTAATTTTATGAATAAGAAGATAATTTTACAGCTGACTTTACAGACAGATAGAGAGGCTCCCTTTTGTAGGGATAAGATGTGTGAATGTTATGCTATAAATGAAGTAGTAAGTAACAGCTTTGCATAAATGCTAGGAACTATGTTATATTTATGAAAATATGCTAAAGCTCCGAATAAGAGTAGTGCAAGCTCTAAGTGTTAGAGCTGTACATATTAAGGTAAGGAATGCTTGAACTCTGATGTTAGGACTACGTATTCATGAGCAAGTATGCAGTCCTGTAACATGTTAGCCAAGCATTATGCATGTTAAAGTATGTGCTTCTACTTAGCAGAAAAGTAAAGAAAAGAACAACCATATGAGTCCTCTCTTTGTACTGATTATAATTGTTAGAATATGGTGAAAGCAGCTGGAAGAGTGAGAAAACTCCTAATGTAAATTGATAAAGTATAGTATGAGGCCTAATCCAAACCTAAAGAGATAGATAGGCAGATAGCTTAAATAAAATCTTAATAAGGCTCAAACTGAATTAAAGGGATAGTTGATTGGCTAAAAAATTGATAAGGCCTAAGAAAATGGTACTAGTATATGGCATAGGTATATAACAAAGTTTTGGCATAGGACAGAGGTTCTAGTGCAAGATAAACTTGCTTTGATTAAATAACATAGTACGCAGCAGATTAGCTAAGGCCTATTTAAGATTGAGGTTAGTAATGGGTTATTTATTCATAGTCTAACTAAGATTATGGATTGGAGATGAAGGTTGCAGGGAAATTCAACACTGAGCTTTAATAAGAGATAAAAGTGATTTCTTAGTTTAAAAAACACTCAAAAGTAGATACTCCGTGGAATAATTTAGAATAGATCTACATTACAAAAGACTTTATCAGGCCTAAGGTTAGAAACGTGATTGTTAATAGACGGCTAGTTAATCTTTCCAAAATGGAGGAATCCCTTCACAAGGGAATCGGTGACTAGTAGATCCAGTACAAAATATTTCTAATAGGCTGAAGCAACAAAAGATGGAAGATAAAATCCAAGCGATTTAAGCTTGCTAGGAATAAGAGAGAGATAATGCTATCATAGTGACATAAATAGTGACTGTTACTGGCTTGTGATGTCCTATAAAAATGATGAAGAAGGAGCCATAATTCATCAAGAGTAGACTAAGACTGACAGATAATCAGGGTCTACTAAGGAATAGGATAATATCTGGTTAAGTAAGTATGAATCGCTTATGTTCGAGGAAACATTTAAGATCTCTAAAGTATTGAAATGTCCCTTAGAGTGAAAGGCGTAACTAGTCATTTACAAATTAGAGAAAAATATTAAAAGATAGTAAAGAGCACAAAAGTTACCCTACAGGCAAAGAATAAGCCGCTCAACTAGGAAGTTTAATTTAAGCAGTTTTATGAAAAGCATTTACCTCAGTCAAATAGAGATGAGCGTGAGGCTAGGTTTAAGTGATAAGGCAAGGTAAGAGAAGAAATATTTTGATACATACTTAGCTAAGTTCACCGCCTCTCTCTTTATTTCACATATTTGAATGCTGTAAAAGATGAGTGATGAATGATTAAGAAGTTAACATGCGGATTGAATTCTATGATGTAAGAAAGAATTCTTTCCAGGAAGTTATAGAGGTTCAACAGAGTAGTAGAGACATGTAGGGTTATAGAGATAAGCTTGCAATGGCCAATAAGGATAAAAGTAACCTGAAAGATGAACCCTTTTTTATGACTCTGATAGGGATGGTTCCAGCAAGGCCTTCAACTTCTAGAAGAAATAATAAGAAGCAACAGAGTCTAGAAATTGAGCAAAGGATTAGAAATAGAAGAAGTAGAAAACTATAAGATACAAACATGCAATCAAAGCCTAATAGATACGAAACATTTGGTAGAGACCACGAAGATAAGCTTTATTTAACAAGTCAAGGAAGTTGCTACAGTTTTGGCAATACATTTTGCCAAGGAATGTCTACAGAATATGACAAATGAGAGACCCTAGACAAATAAAAGAACTTTTACCCTAATCAGAGAAAAGTTAAGGAAGTTGCATGAGATAATCTAGGAGATGGTATGGATTAGCGATCACTAACTAGATGTGATATATGACTCAGGTGCTAGTCATTCGTTTATAACGATGACTGTAAAGGGCAAATGGATCTTGTTGTTAGCATTCTGCCATATGATGAAAGTGTTCCTATTCCCACTAGCTTAAGGGTAGGAGTACCATATTTATGTTTAAATAATAATGTCTGGCATACGCATTGATGAGCTACCCTAGACCTAATATGTTTGTATTTACATGTTAAAGATAGATGAGATAATTAGGTCCAGTTAATCCTCCAAGATTAAAGTCAGGATTAAAATAAGACCATAAGATAAGATGATAATAGTTAGTTAGTCAAGGAGTTAGAATAAAGGGGAAGATAGAATATGCTCAGTATGGTTATATAGATAAATGTTATTGGCATACATATGGACATATGATTATAGTACTCAAGATATGATCCATTAATAAAGATGAGTTGTATGAATGATGAGCTAAGAAATTTTTAGCAGTTCTATGTAGAACCATAATAAGAAAAATGAGACGAACAATTTATCATATTAATGTGCATGGTAGAGCTGTGTAGCTCTTTGTAGCATTACATATATCAAAATCATATTCTGACATGAAAGATAAGAATGATATGAGAAATTCCTGAGTGAAAGAGGAAATGAGTATAGTCTTGATGAAAAATATTATAAAAAACAATTTTGGGGAAATTATCAGTTGAGTTACCAACTAAATGTAAGTGGCTAACTTTATAACTTAGTTCATTGGTTTTAGGTCTTCCAGAGAATTATGATACAGTATAACATAATCGTAGTAGATTTGGGAAGATCACAGTTAGATCCTAGCATATCTCATACAGAGTTCTAAGGTCATAGTTAGATCCTGAAGAGGCTTATGGTATATCACAATAGATCCTGAAGGTTGCAGTAGTATTTCTCATAGGAAAAGAATGAGCCATAAAGTTATGAGTACAGTGTAGTATTTCTCTGGGAAGACGATTACCAAGGACAAGGTTAAGGAAGGAAGGTCTCACAAATTGGTTAACTCATACAGAGAGTACCCACAGTATTTTTCTAATGCTTTTATTATATGGACTAAACTTAGAATCCTCTTACATGAAGAAGGAATTAAAATTAACAAAGTTAAAGTTTCTAGTCCCTAGTACAAGGTATTTTTAAATTTATAAGTAGTATGCCTAAGGAAGAGAAGAAAAATATCTCATAAGATATGAGAAGGGTCAAGTAAGAGTAGAGAGATCCCTAAGATGAGGGTACAAATAATAAGAATAAGAGCGAGATAGACCCAAAAGAAATAGTATGAGAAGGATCTGAGACAGGGAAGTACCAGGGTAGGAGCCTGTTAGCACCAGTTGTCATATCCCAATTTTTAGGCTTAGAAGCCTAGAAAAGTAGTCTAGAATAGATAAGCTACCAAGTTCCTTTGAGTAAAAGTCCTAGAAACATACAAGCATTTTTAGGGACTAAATTGTAAATAGTAAAAGTCTAGGACTAAATTGTAAATAATGAAAAGTTCAAGGATGTAAGTGTAATTTAGAAAAGTCGCAAGGCCTAAAATAAATGTAGCAATAAGTTATGGGCCATAAAGTGTAATTATAAAAAAGTATAGTAAGGGACCAAAGTGGAAATAGTGAAAGTTCAGGGACTAAAGTTTAATTTATCAAAATTCAGAGGCAAAATTATAATTATGAGAAAGTTGAAAAAATGATAATTATGCTCTAGGGTTAGTATAGTGTAAAATAATAAAACCATGGCATTTCAGTCATTTTTCAAGGTATAGTAAGAAGATAAATATCTAGTCTAAAAATGTCAGTGGTAGGAAAAATTTAGACACTGGATTTATTGACATAATACATATTTTGGAATATTATAAAAATAAAAATTATTAAATAGTCTGGTTTTTATGAAATTTGACCGAGCCAGTATTAGATTAGACTAAAATTTTTCCAATAAGATCTTAGCCCTAAATTTTGCCTATCAAGGCCTTAAATGATGTCATAAATTGACTTGGTAGGCAAGAAAAGTTCAAGATTGGATATGGACCATTAGATCAAATAGTAACCAAAGTAATCTTGGCATTTCATTTTCACCCTATTTTCTCTATAAATACCCCTCCCCCATTTCAGCACATTTTGGTAGCATAAGGACCTTAGGGAACCTCTACCAAAATTTCTAATTGGGCCAAAAAGGAGCACTAAAACTTGGAAGCAAAGTCAGGTAAATAATTCCCTAGCTCTTGAACTTTATTTTAGGAAGATTGCTCTTGGTTTTAAGTGATTTTAATGGCAATTTCCCCTTTATTATTGCTAGAGTGCTTCCTTATTGGGGTAGGAAGATGTATTTCATGTTATAGATAGTTTAGATAAGCTTAGACAAGCTATGATTAAGTAGTTTGAGCTTAAGAAATCATGTAATCATGGAATTGTAATCTTGAGACCCTTATGTCACTGTTCATGCACCTCAGAAGGAGTTAGAATTTCATGATTTTGATGCTTCCAATGGTTTTAAAATGAAAAATTGTGTGGGATAAAGTAGAGAAACAAGAATTGGAAACATTAGAATTAAAATGATAATTTTTAGAATTTAGGGAGGTGCTATACGGTTCTAGATAGATTGCATAGGAGGAGTTTGATTTTCATAATTCCAATATCATATTTGAATTCCTTGGAAAAAATTATGTAGGATTGGTATAAGGAAATACTTATTACAAAGCTAAACCACTAACATGAAGATTTAAGTTAAGAGTTAGGGGTTTTAAGGAATTTAGTGTACATGGATTATGTAGTGGCTCTAATAAGTTGTGTACACCATGTAATTATGTTTAGGACCTTGAGACATCCAAAAGGATGTTGGGAAGTGGTTGACCGAAGGTATGAATGGTTGAAAGCTTAGGGAGCAAGTGAAAGAAAAAAAGAAAGAAAAGGCTTATGTTTAAGGTAGTGGACTTACCCCTTTATGTGCTTGATGTCGTATTCTTCTATGTTGACATGTATGTGGTGATTGAATGATGTTGTGACATGATAAATGATGTTGAAAATGTTATGTATAACATGCTTCCCATGGCCATGTATTTTTATACAAAGCATAAAGCATGATGGCATGCCACTAATTAAAGAAAGTTTAATGAAATTACATATCATGCATTAGCATCCATTTTGCATATGTAAGTGGTAATGTTTGCTACTGAGATTCCCAAGAATCTCACCCTCCCATAACCAATAAATTTAGGTCAAGCATGATGGAAAATGTATGCATAAAGAGAGCTAAAAAAAGGAAGAAAGAAAGTGGGCAATTATTTATTCTAGCATGAATTGTGTAATTTGCCAACTATGTTCATGTTATGTAATATGCCATTATATGTAAGAAAAATATATGAAATAATTATGGCATAACCCCATGATGCATATGATTGTATGAGAAATCAAGTTGATGGTTTATGAATGTTGGATTAATTTATGAGAATTAAAAGAAGACAGTAAAATGGCAAAAATGTAGGTCTTAGAGCAATCTTACTTTGACTCCAATTTGACCTAGAAAATGAAGGAAATAATTCACAAAATATGAACATATAGTACACATCTATATCTTTAAATTCATAGGTATTACGTCTCATTTGGATGTGTATATTAAGATAAATGAATTTCCAAAGTTAAGGGACAGAATTTGGAACTTCCAAGATTTACCATATGAATAGTAAACTTTGGTGATTTAACTGGATCAAATGGGCCAGTAAATATTATATTTCATATTTTTCCCTAAATAACAATGAAATATCTTTCATTAGAGCTTTGAACCATCTCCATACGATTTTTTTATAATTAATTATGAATTTTTAAAGTTGGACTGTCAATCTGGAATTTACCAAATGAATAGTACTTCGAGAGTTAAATTTAAAATTTTTAATTTTTGGGCTAAAATATTGCTTTTGCTAATTAAATATGCTTCCGAATACATAGTCTGAGGAGTTAAAAGTTACAACACCAGTGCTTCAGATTTTCATTGACACTTTTTAGTTAAGTGTGCTTAGGCAAGAGTAATCCAATGATGGGTGACCCCTGGAAAGTGATAAAAAATGGTGCAAATGCCACATAGGTTTGGCATAGATGCACAAACTTATGTATAATGATAAGAAAAGCTAAGAGGAGTTAGAAAAGTTATGAAAAATAAGAGTATAACCCCTTATGTTAGATCCAAAGAGAGGATCTAAAAGTAAAGATTTAGATTATGACTTTATTTTAGAAGAAAGAAAGGCAAAAGAACAATATTCTCCTAAGAGGCTAGCAAAGTTGTAAGTCAAAAAGAATGTTAGACTTATGGGGTCTCAAGATACGCAACGAGCGATACACTATGTGTCATATCCTGATTTTTAGGCCTAGAAGTCCAGTATGTAGCCTAAAATAGGTAGGCTACTAGGTCATATAGAGTAGAAGTCCCAAAAATATATAAATGATGTTCAGGGACTAAATTGCAAATAATGAAAGTTTAGGGACTATATTGTAAATAGGGAAAGATCCTGACGGCAAATATATAAATAAGTTAGAGACATCATAAGAGTCTCCTAGGCATAGAAAGAGAAAAGAGGTTAGTTAGAGGCCTAAGGTTGAGATAAATATCTCAAAGGGATGATTTACATTGTTAAAGCTCAAGTAAGGCTTCAGATTTTTATCGGCACTTTTCAGTTAAGCGTACTCAGGAAAGAGTAGCCCAATGATGGGTGACCCCCTAGGAAGTGATTAGAGAGGGTGCAAATGCCATAGAAGTTTGGCATAGGTAAACAAAGTTATGTAAGATAGTAAGAAAAGTTAAGAAGAGTTAGAGAAGTCAAGAAAATTTATGAAATGTAAGGGACATTCTCCTCACATAAACTCTTCGTCAAGGTATGAATAGAGATTTAAACCTAAAATTTTGAGGACAAAATTTATTTTAAAGGGAGGAAAATGTCATATCCCGATTTTTAGGCCTAGAGCCCAGTATGTAGCCTGAAATAGGTAGGCTACAGGCCCTGTTAAGTAGAAGTCTTAGAAATATACAAATGATGTTCAGGGACTAAGGTTGAGATAAATATCTCAAATGGATGATTTACAATGTTAAAGCTCAAGTAAGGGTAAGATCGTAATTTTAGCAAAGTCCCAAGGGCATAATGGTCATTTTGAGAAAGAAAAGGATTAAAGTGAAAAGTTTAAAAGTTCCATGGTATGAAATGAAAGTAGACACAAATTATGGGCCATTAAGTGTAATTATGAAAACTTGAGGGCCTAAAGTGTAATTTTTAAAAGTTCAGGGGCAAAATGATAATTATGGAAAGTTGAGCCAGAAAAGGTCCAAAAATGCCCAGGAATGCTTTAGCCCCAAATTTTACTAGTAAATAGAGAAAATTATTTTGATCAGTTTAAAGAAACACAAATATTTGATTTGAGTTCCCAATAAATTTATATGAATTTTTGAAGATTGGAAAATTAGTACAATATCTTATGGATCTCAGAATTAGTTAAAATTTAGTAGTAAATTCTTATAATCAATACGAAAATTTATGAAACTAGCAGAAGTCAAAAAGGAGTCCTATAGAATTTACGTTGAAAAAGGACACCGATAAAGGGTTTAGAGGAAATGTATATAATTTTTATTAGGACTTCTGGGTCTTAGAAAATTATGAGACTTTGCAAGAATTTCATTTTATATTGGAATGATTTTTTAAAAATATTACAATCAATAAAAGATCTATTTATAATTTATGTCAAAATTTAGGGCTATTTAAGGATATCGTCGGTATAGGAAGTGCCTTGGGATTTATGCCAATTAATAATTGGACCCAAGGAAGGCCCAATAATGGCATTATGCAGCAACCCAATAAGTCCCAAAAGTTGTTTTGGAGCCCAAATCCACTAATGGATAGTTTATGAATTTTTGAAAAAGGAAAGAAAAGAGAATTAAGGAAGCTTCAAGAGGAAGTTTAGGGTTTGCACATGGTAGGCCCTACAAACAGCACACATGGCGTCAAGTAAGAAGGAAGAGAAGATTTTTGTCATGTGATCTTATCTCAAATTTGGCTTCTAAGGCAAGCCAAGATCAAGAGCAAATATGAGTCATTAGATCAAATAGTGCACAAAGTGATCTTGGCTATCCATTTCCATGCCGTGAAGTCTATTAGTGCCTCCCATTTTCACCCAAAATCGTAGCATGAAGAGACCATGGGGAGGCGCTGTCCAAGTGAAAAGGCAAGCCAAGACAAAGGAGAATCCAAGGTCTAAAGTTCAAGCTAGCTAAGGACTAAGGAATTGATTGGTGTGCTCAAAAGAGGGCAGCCACACATCAAAGAGAAGTAAGAAGAAAGAAGCAAAGATAAAGTAAAGGAAAGTCAAGCATGTGTGGTAATAAATTATCCTAAACTTGTATGTATTAGATATTATGCTTGGTTGTGCTATGGCTATGCTGAATTGTGTTGCATATGTGATTATGATTGAAGCTCTGTTTCTATAATTACTTTGGCCAATTGTATTTCATATGTTATATAGAAACATGCACATTACACAATGTTAACACTTTCATAAGCAAGTACAAGTATTTACATTGATGCATACATTGTTTAGTACCGTTTGCTACTGAGATTTCCCCAGAAATCTCACCCCATCCATCTAATCTCAATTCCAACAGGTTCATGAATGATGAAAGAGGGTGAAGAAGCATGAAGAGAAGTTAGGGATTGGATAATGTAAATGTTATATGATGAATGTATAAATTGTTGCAAGTAATAACGTTATATGACAAGTTTGAGCAACAATGTTCATGATGTAATGAAAAATAGTAAATGATGGAATAAAGGTATAAAATTTTACAGAAATTTAGTTAACATGTCAAACTTCATTTTGACACCAAATACGCCTTATTTTGATGTCTGTACAAAGAGAACAAATTGTCCAAAATTAGGAACCAGAATCTATTTTCAAAATTTTTGACTAAATGAACAGTAATCTTTGACGATTAAACTGTACTGATTAACTAAGCATTTAGCATGGGACTTATTTTTTCATTAAACTACATTATGTGATATTCAAGTAACCTTTTGAACCACTTAATTTCAATTTTTCTAGAATTAATTATGATTTTTTTAAATTTAGTCGCCGAATATGGAATACCATATGAACAGTAACTCGTGAAAAGTAAAAATTACAGATTTTGCAAACAGACTTCAAAGGTCATGTAAGTGGTTCTAAATGCTATCAAATGGTCCCTAAGATATACAAAAGTAAGGATGTTACACTATGAGAAACATGTAAGGAGATAATAAGATAGTACAGATAAGTAGTGAAAATTTATAGTAAGAGAAATGATCGAGACCCCAAAATTGCATCAAAGTTCTGAAGGGTTACATATGAAAGAAATGGACACTACTCATAAGTTTAGTATAATAAGTTGTCCATAAACGAATAGATGCATGACAAGTAAGTAACAAAAAGAAGCAGACTTGGACTCTGATTAGTTGATTATGATAAAAGGGTGCATACTAGCACGAGAAAGATATGAAGTTTTATGGATGTTAAGAGAACTCTACCAGATGTCAAGATAAGAGATAGATACCCCAAACCTTAGTCATAAAGTAGAAAAGGATATGGAAAAGAGATATACGAGCACATAATTTATTTTAAGTGGAGAATTGTAATATGCTAATTTTTAGGTCCAGAGACCCAGAAAGTAGCCTGAAATATATAGGCTACAAGACCTCTTTGAGAAGAATTCCTAAAAACATACAGAGGGTTTTTCAGGGACTAAACTATAAATAGCAAAAATTTAGGGACTAAACTATAAATAGTGAAAGTCCAGGGACTAAATTATAAATAGTGGAAAGTTCAATGACTTAAGTGTAAATTAGAAAATCCCAAGGCCTAAAATAAATATAGAGATAAGTTATGGGCCATAAAGTATAATTATAAAAAGTATATTAAGGGACCAAAGTGGAAATAGTGAAAGTTCAGGGATTAAAGTGTAATTTATCAAATTCAGGGGAAAAATTATAATTATGAGAAAGTTGAGCCAAAAAGGGCCTTATAGTCCCAAATTTTACTAGTAAATAGAGAATGGTAATTGGGCCAGGCATCTTTTTCAGAATTTTGATTTGAGGTCAGATAATTGATATTAATTTTTAGAGTCTGAAGATGATTATAGGATCTTTTGGACCTCATAATAAGATAAAATTTTACAAAAAAATCTCATAAGTAATATAAGAATTTATAAAGCTGACAGAACTCAAAAGGGAATTATGTATAATTTATAATATAATTTACAGTAAAATAAACTACACGATAAATACTTTTAGGTGAAGTTTATTGGGAATTAAGCCCATAAAAATATTGGACCCAGTTAAAAGCTCAAGTTGGCATCTTATAGGTCCAGTAATATACTCTAACAGTTATGTGGTCTAGTGTCCAGAAAGACCCTTAAAAGTGTAAAATTATGAAAATGCCCCTATGTTACAATATTGAACAAAAGATTAATGAGGGCATTTTGGTCATTTGGACATGGTTAAACATCAATGGAGATATAGGAATGATTGATCAGAGTCAGAATATGCCCGGATGAAGTGAAAAGATGTGTGAAATGATAACTATGCCCTTAGAGTTAATATGGAAAAAAATAGTGAACAAAGGGCATTTCGGTCATTTTCTAAGGGATAGTAAGTAGATAAACAACAAGTCTAACAATTTCTATACTAGGAAAAATTTAGACATTGGTTTTCATGATAAAATACATATTCTAGAATATTATAAAAATCAGAAACATAAAATAGTCTTATTTTTGTAAAACTGAGTGAGTCATTACCGGATTGGATTGACATTTTTCCTATTTGTTAAGTGTGGCACCAAACAAGGCCCTATTTGAGGTCATGGATGATATCATCCTTGACTTGGTGGGTAAGCAAAATCTCAAGATTGAATATGGACCCTTCAAACAAATAGTGCTTGGATTAATCTTAACCCTTCATTTTCACTCAACCTCATATATAAATACACCCCATTTCCCTTCACATTTTGACAACCTTATGAACCATAGGAGAAACTCTATCAAAATTAATTTTGAGGAAGGAGAAAGCATACAACTTTGAAGCAAAAAGAAAGGTAATTGCTTCCTTTGATCTTGAACTTTATTATATGAAGTTTTCCCTTGGAATTAAGTGGTTTAATGGCAATTTATGCTTGGGTATGGAGGCTGGACATTCTATTCATATGTGATGGGAATATGAATTTTAAGTTGTAGATGATTTAGAGAAGCTCAAACAAGTGGAAATGAAGTAGTTTGGCTTGGAAATTCAAATTTGCATGAAATTAGGATTTTGTGTCCATTGCTGCCATTGTCTGAATCACTGTTCATATATGATAATTTCATAATTTTGATGCTTCCAATGTGTTTAAAATGAAAAATTGTGTGGGGTAAAGTAGAGAAACAAGCATTGGAATCAAAATAAAAATTTTTAGAAATAAAGAGAGTATGTTTCAGTTCTGTACAGAATATGTGGAAGGAGTTGGAATTTTAAAATTCTAACCTCATATTTGGATTCCTTAGACAAAATTATGTAGGATTGGTCTAAGAAAATAACTATTACAAAGCTAAACCACTAACTTGAAGAATTAAGTTAAGAGTTAAGGGTTTTAAGGAACTTGATTTACAATATTTTTTGTAATGGCTCCAATGAGTTGTATACACAATGTAATTGTGTTTAGGGACATGATATGTCAAATAAAATGAGTTAAAGAGGATGACCAAGCAACCAATGTTTGGTGCCAATCAAAGGGAGCAAAGAGAAAAGGATAAAGTTTTAAGGTAGTGGACTTACCCCTTTATGTGCTTGATGTGATATGCTTATGTGTTGACATCTATATGATGATTAAATGATGTTGTGACATGATAAATAATGTTAAAAATGTTATGTATAACATGCTTCCCATAGCCATGCATTTTTATACAAAGCATAAAGCATGATGGCATCTGGAACTTCCAAAATTTACCATATGAATAGTAAACTTTGGCGATTTAACTGTTCAATTTCATATTTTTCTCTTAAACATAAAAGGGAGATATTTCATTACAACCTTTAACTATCTCCATACTATTTTTTAGAATTAGTTATGACTGTTTAAAGTTGGACTGTTAATGTAAAATTTACCAAATAAGCAGTACTTGAGAGTCAAAATTAAAAATTTTAAATTTTTGGGCCAAAGTAATGCTTCCGCTAATTAAATACGCTCCTAAATAAGTACTCTGAGGGGTTAAAAGTAGGATATGACACCTGTGACTAGTCATCACGACCAAGTTCACACTTGTCACGACCAAATATCCGTGTTTCTTGAGTTTTGCTCTCTATGTTTCGTAGTCACAACCAAGAGTCACTTTTGTTGCTTTTTCTGCTAAAACATTTTCTGGACTAAGTCTGATTGTTTGCTTGATTTCTTTTGATTTCTTCTATGTTTCATGCATAAAAGGATCGAACCTTTAGTACCTTTTGATCCAGAAATTGAGAGGTCACATAGGACACTTGGGACAGAGTTTAGAGAACAAGGATCTCACAAAGCTGCGCTCTAGTTGAAGAAGAAGTCATATCACAAGAATCTTGTTCATTCTCTAGTGTCCTTGGGTCTAAAATTAGACTTAACTTATAAATTCCTTTAGATATTCCCAATATGACTGAGATTAATCCAAATGGGCACAATGGGAATAATGGGCATGGAGAGAATATGGAAAATAATGTAGAATAAGATAGGTAACTATGTATAAGAAAATAGGAGTGTTATAGAGATCAATCATTCATATGTGAATTATGATCCCTATGGTTTCTACACTGATGAAGTCAATTTTGAGATTAAAGGAGCTTTGATTATAGCCTTACCTGAATTTTATAGTTTTATAGGAAAATGTCCATACCGACACCTACAAACCATGCATATGATCTGCTCTTCTGTGAAGCCTCCATTCACTTCCTTAGATGATGTCTTAAGAATATGTTTCCATTTCACTGTGGAAGGGAAAGCAAAGGAGCGGTTGTAGAACTTGCCAAATCATTCTACCACTATAACATGGTGGCGAATTGAAGATACTATTTTTGGAACACTTCTTTCCTGCTTCCAAGACAACAAGAATGAAGAAGGAAATCACTAATATTCTCTAACAAGATGGGGAATCACTACATGAGTATTGGACGAGGTTTATTAATCTGCTTGCTAGATGTCTATACCATAACATCACTAAAACTGATTTGGTTGATATATTTTTCGATAAGCTATAATTACACAATAAAGTTTCACTAAATGCAGCCACTAATGGATCTTTGAGGGATAAAACACCACAAGCGAGCTGGGAGTTATTCCAAAAGATGGCAAATGAGGATAATCAATTAGAAGATCCTAGGAGAATGCCTATGACTTCCTCAGGCAATTCCAAGGAAATCATATCTAAGATTTCTGCCTTGGGAAATCGGATGGAGAAGAGGATAGCTTAATTGAAAGGGAACTCCAGTCTACTAAACAAGTGAATGATGTGGGTTCTTCTCAAGCTTTAGTCAACGGGAGTGAATCTTGTGGATCCATGATACATGCTATAAACACATGTGAGAGGCAATACAAAGAGGTTTAAACAATGTGAAACATCCTTCTTTTCATACATCTTAGGGACCATTTGGTAGCATTTAGAACCACTTTGATGGTCATTGAAGTCCAATTTCTCAATCTGGAGTTTTACTCTTATCGAGTACTGTTCACTATGAAAATTCCAGATGAGTGACTTGACTTAGAAAAATCATAACTAATTCTATAAATATCAAAATGAAGTGGTTCCAATTGATACTTGAAGCTAACTCAATTATATTTCAGGAAAAAATAACTCGTTGACCATGCATTGACCGAGCCAACATCAGTCAACGTTTCTACTTTACTGTTCATCCAGCGTTTTTCTCCTGAATCCAGCATTCTGGTCCCAACTTTGATAATTCATATCTTCATGTGTAGACATACAAATGA
The DNA here is from genome assembly GCA_037074615.1 of Leucaena leucocephala. NCBI lineage: Eukaryota > Viridiplantae > Streptophyta > Magnoliopsida > Fabales > Fabaceae > Leucaena > Leucaena leucocephala. The sequence goes on along the minus strand of CM073523.1, from coordinate 10,792,365 downwards.
GACGTTTTATATATCAAATTAAATCTTGGTATGTCTAATATTTATCATAAAAATTTCATACATTTATTCATCCATTTACTATTTTTAATCATTTATCAAACATGACCTTATCACCACGTATTACTGTTCACAGTGGTAATTTCCAGCAATCAACTTTGCATACACATGCATACATCCATCATACATCAGTTAAACATGACAAACAATATCTTTATTAAATAATAAGTCATTATACATCAGGGCATGCATGAAATCCTCATATTTCTATTACATCATTTTCTGCCTAAAATCCGGCAGCATAACCGCTACGCTTCATCTCCAAAAAGTAACTGATCTTGTACCGATTCGGTAATTCCCGTAAGAACTACCATTCTACGTAAGTACCCAGGAAAGACTGGATTAACCGGCTAGGTCCACTCACTTCCAGCCTCCTTAGACAGTACCTACGTACACAGTACGTATCAGCCCCTTTCTCTACTATTGCCATCTTGTCATAATTTCGGCAGCATAACGGCGTCTCTTAAAATTCCCAAAATTCACTTTGACATAACCTCCCCTGTAATGGGTTATTTATTGGGATGAGATTCGGGGGAATCTCAGTAGCAACAATCATAACAATATATGTAATGCAGAGTGACAGTGCTTGCTTGTGATTGTGTACAGATAAGTATGCTGCGTGCTTCCATGCTTAATAACATATGATCATAGCATTACAGCAGAGCTTCAGACATAACATATAAGACAACAATCCAACCAAACAATAGCACAACAGATTACAAAGCCATTACATAAAAGTTAGGATTAGTTACTACCTCAAGAGCTTAGCAGAGCTCTACTATCTCTATACTGCTTCCAGCTCCGCCAGAACTTCCTTTCTTTCTTTCTTCCTCTCACTTTCTCTCTCTAGCACTTCCCCCTCTCTCTTAAAGGCTCCTTGGTCGTGGCATATGAATGAATGGGGGGGTATTTATAGTTTTGATCAATGGCATTCTTGTAATTTTGAAGCCATCTGATCCTGCGGTCCTGATTTTTCCTGAATTTCCTATTTTTCTTCATTCCTTTTACTGCATCACGCATGACATCATCTCAAGGCCACAGCATGGAACACCTCATCGCCACATTCTTCACATGTCACAATTCCTGGATACCTCATCATCTGACTCAGCATCTCCAGTCCAATCCAGTACCGGTCCTGTCCGATTTCCCACAAACTGGACTCACCGGCTAAGATTGTGCCACATGTCCTTAACTTTTCTTCTCCCTCTAAGATGACGCCATGTGGCATCTGGAAGGGACCTTTCACGCCTTCCAATGCTATCCAGATAAGTCCAGGACTTTATCTGATCATCTCCTCGGTTATCGTGCTGACCGAGTAACTTTACTTTATTGAAACAGCATTAAAATAGTATTTTAATGCCACTTTTTCCCACATATTTCATGGGCTACGTTTTTGGGCCTTGGAATATTATATTGGATCTCTGATCAAGCTCAAGTACTCTGATGGCTCGATTCCCAAGAAACAACCCTTGGCAAATTACCAAAATACCCCTGAGTACCCTTTCTTACGCTATCTTAGCCCTAAGGGTAAAATCGTCATTTTACACCTTTCTGTACCCTATCAAGGTATATACTGACTCTAAGTAACTTTATCTGTATGTGCCTTGGTTCCTGGGCCTGTCCAGAATGACCAAAATGCCCTCCATTTCTCTATTACCCTTTAATACAACACAGGGGCATTTTCGTAATTTTACACTTTTCCGGGGTTCTGCCGGACACTAGCCCACCTATCAGTCCAAGGGTCTTACTAGGCCTTTGATGGCGCCATTATTGGGCCTCTCAGGGTCCATTACCTTCATGGCATGTATTACGAGGAATTCTCCCTTGTCAATGATTATTGAATATTTTATCTATTATGCACCGTTTATACACATATCCGGACACCGGCTCCTTCTGTCCGATACACTGGCCTGCGGTGTTCAGGCATCCCTGTGAGTCATATCAGTCATCTGATTGAGATCATCCGAACTCATTCAGTCCCTTTTCAAATACCGATAAATCTCCCTATTGGATACCCGGAGGCCTCACACTCCCGTCTGAATTTTCTAATTTGCGAATAACTTTTTCTACAGGCCTCCTATCGATATTCTGTCAGTTTCCCGACATCCGCCCCATAAGGACGCATCATCCTGTATTTTCTCACTTAGATCTGAAATCTAGGATATCCGGTAGGAATTTTTATAACTTTTGGACTATCAGATCAATTCTGGCTATCTGGAGTCTTGAAAAATTCCTGTATTAAGCAAGATTACCGAGCGTCACTTGCTCTCTCTACCGATAAAAGCTGGGACTGAAATGCTTTCGGGCAGTCCAAACCACTTCCGGCCTGACTTTCTTTAATTACAATTTAGCCCCAGGGAACTTTTCTTCTTTTCATTTAAGTCCCTTTCTATTTGCCTAAAATTACACTTAAGGACCCCACATTTTTGTCTACTTTTCTTTTTGGCCTTGCACTTTTTCATAATTGTATCTAAGTCCCTTCCTTTCCTTTTCTTTACTTTACTAGGTCTAGGGGCATTATTGTCTTTTCATATCTTACCAGAGTATTCTCTGGCCCTAGTCAACTATCCAGATACCCCTTCTTGACTGTCTAACCTTAGCCAAATGACCAAAATACCCTTTACTTATTCTTCAGTTATTCTATAACATAAGGGCATTTTTGTCATTTTGCACATTTTTCCCGGACACCGGCCCCTCTTACCACTGAACTGATATTATGGGCTTAGGCCTTCCCTGGTGTCACTATGGGCCTTAAAAAACACTGTATGGCCTCTGTCCATAGTCCGATCATCTCTATTCGGACTGTCTTTCCTTTACCGATTATAACTGTAAATTCCCATCTTCGAGAATTTTTACAGAAAAATCAGGACCTCAAATCAAAATTCTGTGTTGCGTCATTCAATCCGGAATCCTTTTCTCTATCTCCTGGTATTTTCAGATATTTTATCCGGACCGAGCTATTTTTGCCTGAAAGTACGCTTCCGCGCACACTTTTCAAAAATGACCATTTTACCCTTGGTCACATTTCTAATTCTTTCATACACATAGAGACCTCATATGCACATTTCACAGTTCAGTGAAATGGTCAGCATAATTTTCTCTATTTTCTGGAAAAATATGGTACTCATCGGCTACTAGCCCGATCTTTCCCATAATTACGATTATGCCCTTGAATTCTCTTGCTGGCATCTCTAGGCCTAAAAATTGGGGTGTTACACAATGTACCAAGGAAGGGATAACCAGTTTCAGAAGAGGGATCCCTACTCAAATACATATAATCCAAGATAGAGGGATAATCCAAACTTTAGGTTTTAGGTGGATAATTCAAAGAGAATGAGCTTCTTCTAGTAATTATCAAGGCAATTCAAGGCATATTATTCCTACCCAACCTCATACTTTGGCAACACCTAGAGCTAATAAGATATTCTACTTCTAAAGAGCATGGCTGCACAGATGAGCAACATAGATAGTAGAATGACCCACTTAGATACAAGTTAAAAGAAAATGATGATCAATTCAACTCCATTGCTACCATTCTCCAAAGCACGTAGAAAAATAATGCCAATGTACAAAAGAAGCTTGAAGAATTGAGTTTAAAGAATGCAGATATTTCTAGCCATTTAACTCAAGTTTCAAATGCAGTGAGTGACATTCAAGCCATGAACAGTGGTAGTATACCTTCTAACACGGTTATAAATCTAAAGGCTTTAAATGCTTGCTCATTGAGAAGTAGAAGGATGGTTCGATTCAAAGAGGATGATACATCTAATGAGGATGGTGAAGATCTTGAAGTTGATAGTTTACCACTCACTCAAATGAAACTTTAGAAGTTTGAGAGTGACAAAGAGAAAAATCATTACAAAAAGGGTGAGTCAAGAAGTTAACTAACAAGTACAAGAACAAGCACAAGAGACCTAAGAAGAAGAGATGGTGCAGAGTTCATCATACAAAGGCAAACATATTGAGGAAAGAGCAGAGACAAGCACACAAGGAGGTAAGGACGTAAGTACAAAATATCTCCTTTTTCCTAAATCTTATTTTGCTGGAAAGAAGTTTGATGCTAAATTTGAAAAAGAAGCCTATACATTGTTCAATAAACTTGAAATTAATATTGCTATCGTTGAATTTCTTAAGAGGAACCCTAAATATGCTAAATTCCTTAAGAATTGTTTGCTGATAAGAAGTTTAGGCCTCTTGAGAGAATTCAAGTAAGTGCTAATGTATTTACCCTTTTTAAGGCTGAGTTACCGGTTAAGTGCCAAGACCCTGGATTCTATACTATCCCTTGTAAAATAGGAAAAGTCCATATTAAGGGAGCTTTGTTAGATTTAGGTGATGCTATAAATGTAATGCCTTGGTCAGTATACCTAGCTTTAGGCATAAACAATCTTAGAGACACTAGCGTAGTGCTCCAATTAGAAAATAGGTCAATTATATATCCTAAGGAATTATCAAGGATATTTTGGTGCAGATTGTAACATCCTTACTTTCATACGTCTTAGGGACCATTCGGTAGCATTTAGAACCACTTACATGACCTTTGAAGTCCATTAGCTAAATCTGAAATTTTTACTCTTGGCGAGTTACTGTTCATATGGTATTCTAGATTCGGCGATGAATTTAAAAAAATCATAATTAATTCTAGAAACATCGGAATGAGGTGGTTCAAAATTCTACTAGAATATAACATCTTTAAATTTAACGGAAAAATAAGTTTCTGACCAAATACTTAGTACATTGATACAGTTTATTCGTTAAAGTTTACTGTTCATTTGGTCAAAAATTCTGAAAACAGATTTTGGTCCCCATCTTTGGAAAATTGATTCTCTTTGTACAGACGTTGAAATAAGGTGTTCTTGGTGTCAAAACAAAGCTTTACATGTTAACTAAATATTTGTAAAATTTTATATATTTATCCCATCATTTACTATTTTCCATTACAACATGACTATCACTACTCAGATTGGTCATACAGCAACATTACATATAACAATTCTTCACATAACCTTATTTAACATTTACATTAACCAATCCCTAATTCCTCTTCATTCTTCTTCATCCTCTTTCATCATTCATAAACCTGTTGGGATTGGGATTACATGGAGGGGGTGGGATTTTGAGAAAATCTCAGTAGCAAACGGTACTAAACAATGCATGTATTAATAATGTAAATGCTTGTGCATGCTTGTGAAAGTGTTACCATAGTGTAATGAGCATGCTTCAATGTATCATATGAAATACAATTGGCCAAGGTAATCATAGAAAAAGAGTTTCAATCATCTACACATATGCACACAATTCCACAAAGCCATAACACAATCAAGCATAACATTCTATACATACAAGTTTAAGGTAAGTTTACTATCTTATTGCTTTACTTCCTCTCACTTTAACTTTACTCTTTCTTCTTACTTCTCCTTGATGTGTGGCTGCCTATTTTGAGCACACCAACAAATCCTAACATCACATAATCATCTATTCATTACCATCTAACTTTCTTGAACGTTAAACTTACTTTAACTTAATATAACTTCCTTTAGTTTTTACCAATTGACTTGGCCTTTGAATCAATTGATGCCTTGACCTTACCCTACATAATTTCATCTTTTGAATCCATTTATGATCTTAGAATCATGAAATTCCAGTTCCCATGCACTATTCTGGACAGATTTGGAAAACATGCATAATTCTTCCAAAAATTCTCATTTTGATTCCAATGCTTCCTATACTTGTTTCTCTACTTTATCCCACACAATTTTTCATTTTAAAACCATTGGAATCATCAAAATCATGAAATTCAAATCACTGTTCATACAAGTGAACAGTAATAGAAAAGAACTTCAAATATTACAACTTTCAATTCCAATGTTTTCAAGGTTCAAAACCTATCCATTCCTACACAAAATCATCATATAAATTCAATGGAAGCATTAGATCATTGAAATTCCATCTCCTTCTATAATGAACAGTATATGAACAGTGCAAACCGAATTGTTTCATCCATGGCAAAGTCAAGAATATCAACTTGATTCAACAACCAATCATCTAACTAGCTTGTTTAAGCTTTAATCTCATAACTCTAACTTTAATTTCTTCTTTCTCCTTTCATCTAAGGTTTTGGACAGCATATACACCTTAGAGAAAACTCAACTTTCTTCCATGAAAACCCTAAGTTCAACTCCTAAATCAAAAGAAAATAAGCTAGGATAGATTGCTTACCTTTAATCTCTAGCTTGCTTGAACTTTGGACTTTGAATTCTTCTTTGTCTTGGCTTGAGTTTTCATTTTGCCATAGTTTCCCCAATCATTTCATGAGCTATGGTTTTGAATCAGAATTTGGGGGTATTTATAGAAAATTTCATGGAAAATGGATGGCCAAGATCACTTTGTGCACTATTTGATCTAATGGCTCACATTTAATCTTGGATTTAACTTTTCTAAAAAGAATAATTATGACATCATCCATGACATCATCAAGGGACAACTCATAGGGACATGTGGCAAAATTCCAAGGGAGAGAAGCTTCTGGAAAAATTACAGTTCAATCCGGTACCGGTTCAGTCCGATTTTTCAAAAACCAGACTATTTTCTCAATCTAATTTTTTTGAGATTCCATAGCATATTTTCTAACCTTAAATCCAGTATCCAAATTCTTCCTACCATTGATATTCTTGTACTAGGTCTAAACTTAATTACAGATCCTTGGCAAATTACCAAAATACCCTTGGTGCCTTTTCTTGTACTATATTAACCCTAAGGGTATAATTGTCATTTCGCACCTCTTTATACCTTATCAGTATTGACTATGAGTACTCATTCTTGCACTTGCTTTGGCTTTATGGCCTATCCAGAATGACTAAAATGCCCTCCTTTCATCTCTTGTACATTATTATAACCTAGGGCATTTTTGTAATTTCACATTTTTCTGGGGTTCCTCTGGACACTGGCCCACATAAATATTCAATCACCTTATTAGGCCTTTGTGACGCCATTTTGGACCTTTATATGGTCCACTACCTTTATGGCATAAATCCCGAGAAACCTCTCCCGAAGGTATTTATCGGGTATTTTATTACACTGTAAATTCTATTAAAAATTCTACAGGATTCCTTTTCTGATCCTGTCAGTTTTATAAATTTTTATATTAATTATAAGAATTTACTGTAAAACTTTATCTAATTTTGAGGTCTGAGAAATACTATAATAATTTATTCTAACTTTAAAAATTTATATCAATTTTTCGGGACCTCAAATCAAAATTCTATGTCGCGTCAAACTGATCAAAATAATTTTCTCTAGTTACTGGTAAAATTTGGATCTGAACTTATTCTAGGCATTTTTGGGCCTTTTGCGGCTCAACTTTCTCATAATTACACTTTTGCCCCTTGAACTTTTGGTAAATTACATTTAGGTCCTTAAACTTTTGAAAATTACACTTTAGGCCCTCAACTTTTCATAAATACACTTAATGGCCTAAAGTTTATGTTACTTTAGGATTGTGAAAGGATTGTGATGAAAAGTTGAGGGCCATTAAGTGTAATTATAAAAAATTGAGGGCCTAAAGTATAATTTTTAAAAGTTTAAGGACCTAAATGTAATTTATCAAAAGTTCAAGGGGTAAAAGTGTAATTATGAGAAAGTTGAGCCGAAAAAAGCCCAAAAATGCCCAAAATCAGTTCAGTCCCAAAATTTACCAGTAGCTAGAGAAAATTATTTCGGTTAGTTTGACACTACACAAAATTTTGATTTGAGGTCCCGAAAAATTGATATAAATTTTTGAAGTTAGGAGAAATTATTACAGTATTTTTTGGACCTCAGAATCAGATGAAGCTTTACAGTAAATTCTTATAATTAATATGAGAATTTATAAAATTGACAGGATCAGAAAAAGAATCCTGTAGAATTTTTAATGGAATTTACAGTGTAATAAAATACCCGATAAATACCTTCTGGAGAGGTTTCTCGGGATTTGTGCCATAAAGATAGTGGACCATATAAAGGACCAAAATGGCATCACAAAGGCCCAATAAGGTAACTGAATAGTTATGTGGGCCAGTGTCCAGAGGAATCACAAAAAAATATAAAATTATGAAAATGCCCCTAGGTTATAATAATGTACAAGAGATGAACGGAGGGTATTTTGGTCATTCTGGATAGGCTAAAATGCCAAAGCAAGTGCAAGAATGAGTACTCAGAGTCAGTATATGCCCTGATAAGGTATAAAGAGGTGTGAAATGATAATTATACCCTTAGGGTTAATATAGTGCAAGAAAGGGCACCAAGGGTATTTTGGTAATTTGTCAAGGAATCTGTAATTAAGTTTAAACCCAATACAAGAATTTCAATGGTAGAAAGAATCCAGATACTGGATTTAAGGTCAGAAAATATGTTATGGAATCTCAGAAAAATTAGATTTAGAAAACAGTCTGATTTTTGGGAAATCGGACTAAGCCGTATAGGACTGAGCCGGTATCGGATTGTACTGAAATTTTTCTAGAAGCTTCTTCCCTTGGAAATTTTGCCACATGTCCTATGAGGTGTTCCTTGATGATGTCATGGATGATGTCATAATTATCTTTTAAGAAAAGTTAAATCCAAGAATAAATGTGAGCCATTAGATCAAATAGTGCACAAAGTGATCTTGCTATCCATTTTCCATGAGATTTCTCTATAAATACCCCCAAATTCTGATTCAAAACTGTGGCATGAGAACCCTTGGGCAAACTATGGCAAAATGAAAACTCAAACCAAGACAAAGAAGAATTCAAGGTCCAAAGTTCATGCAAGTTAGAGATTAAAGGTAAGCAATATATCCTAACTTATTTTCCTTTGATTTGGGAGCTTGAACTTATGGTTTTCATGGAAGAAAATTGAGTTTTCTCTAAGGTGTAGATGCTATCCAAAACCTTGGATGAAAGGAGAAAGAAGAAATTAAAGTTAGAGTTATGAGATTAAAGCTTAAACAAGATAGTTAAATGATTATTGTTGAATCAAGTTGATATTCTTGACTTTGCCATGGTTGAAATATTTTCAGTTTGCACTGTTTATACACTGTTCATGATAGAAGGAGATGGAATTTCAATGATATAATGCTTCCATTGAATTTATATGATGATTTTGTGTAGGATTGGATAGGTTTTGAACCTTGGAAACATTGGAATTGAAAGTTGTAATGTTTGGAATTCTTTTCTGTACTGTTCACTCGCATGAACAGTGATTGGAATTTTATGATTTTGATGCTTCCAATGGTTTTAAAATGAAAATTTGTGTGGGATAAAGTAGAGAAACAAGTATGGGAAGCATTGGAATCAAAATGAGAATGTTTGAGAGAATTGTGTATGTTTTTCAAATCTGTCTAGAACAGTGCATGGGAACTGGAATTTCATGATTCTAAGCTCATAAATGGATTCAAAAGATGAAATTGTGTAGGGTAAGGTCAAGACATCAATTGATTCAAAGGCCAAGTCAATTGGTAAAGATTAAAGGAAGTTATGTTAGTTAAAGTAGGTTTAATGTTCAAGAGAAGTTAGATTGTAATGAATGGATGATTATGTGATGTTAGGATTTGATTGTGGACTCAAAAGAGGCAGCCACACATCAAGGAAAAGTAAGAAGGAAGAAGCAAAGTTAAAGTGAAAGAAAGTAAAGCAATAAGGTAGTAAACTTACCCTAAACTGGTATGTATTGGATGTTATTCTTGATAGTGCTATGGCTTTGTTGAATTGTGTGCATATGTGTAGATATTTGAAGCTCTGTTTCTATGATTACCTTGGCCAATTGTATTTCATATGATACATTGAAGCATGCACATTATACAATGTTAACACTTTCACAAGCAAGCACAAGCATTTACATTAATACATGCATTGTTTAGTACCATTTGCTACTGAAATTTCCTCTAAATCTCACCCCATCCATGTAATCCCAATCCCACATGTTTATGATTGAGGAAAGAGGATGGAGAAGCATGAAGAGGAGTTAGGGGTTGGTCAATGTAAATGTTATATGATGTTATGTAAAGAATGCTTGCAAGTAATGATGCTGTATGCTTAGTTTAAGCAATAATGTTTATGATGTGAGGAAAAATAGTAAATGAAGGAATAAATGTATGGACTTTTACATACATTTAATTAACATGTGAAGCTTCATTTTGACACCAAACACCTTATTTTGATGTCTGTACAAAGAGAACCAACTTTCCAAAGATGGGGACCAGAATCTGTTTTCAGAATTTTTGACCAAATGAACAGTAAACTTTAACGAATAAACTGTATCAATTTACGAAACATTTGGTCTGGAAATTATTTTTCACTTAAACTTCAGGATGTTAGATTCTAGTACAATTTTGAACCACTTCATTTCAATTTTTCTAGAATTAATTAAGATTTTTCGAAATTCGTCGCCGAATCTGGAATACCATATAAACAGTAACTCGCCAAGAGTAAAAATTTCAGATTTAGCTAATGGACTTCAAAGGTGATGTAAGTGGTTCTAAATGCTATCGAATGTTCCCTAAGACGTACAAAAGTAAGGATGTTATAAGCCCACACCACCTCCGTGGTTATCCCTTTCCTTTTTCTCTTCCTTTTCATATGCATTTATAGTCTATGGATATCATTTTGCATATGATAGTTTGCTGAGTTTTGAAAGTGATAAATCAGTAAGAGTAGTATTAGATTTTGCTTCTTTGTGTTTGAATAAATCCCTATATTATTCTATTTTTGTTCTCCTGTGAGCTAACATCCTTATCACCCCCATGCTCTCAATTACATTTTATAGCTTACCCATCCTTTCATATTAGCTTTTATCAAATTGCTTTGTATGTTTGGAATATAATTGTGTGGTTAAATGTGGTAATTGCCTTGAGTTGTGTTGAATTGATATGGGGTAAGATTTAGGGTGAGTTGGATAGTTTAGGTATGTAGGATTGATCTATAAAGGGTTTAGAGTAAGTTGGTAGTTCATTGCTTCTTTTTTAGAGGGCCACTGTAAAATTTAGTCGCGACTAATAACTCTTTTGGTCGAGATTAAAGTGGCTCGAGTGAGTGAAAAGGCTCTCTGTGTTTATGTTTGGTCACGACTAGACCCATTTAAAGCCCAACTACTTCTCTGTGAACTTTTTGTCACGACTACAACTATTTTCAATTGCGACCTGATCGTCATATTAGCAACCATCAAACTCTTCACGTTTTCACTACCAATAACCCTAAAAGCCCACCGTGGGCCCACTATACCCTACTATCCTCATATCTCTCATCCACTCGTCTCCTACTTTAGTTACCCCTCAAGTCGTGTAACCGTTCCATTCTTCTTCTTCTCCTTATCATCTCGTTGTCTTTTCTTCTATCCTTTTGTCTTCTTTTCACTCAAGCTACTCGCCTCCTTACAGAACTGCACTTCCTCAGTAACCATCCATTCCCTCGTATATTTTTCTTCTGCAAATCACTTTGCATTTTCTCTGCTACAGCTCCTGTGCATGACCTACTCTTATTTTCTATAATTTTCAAGGTATTCTCTTGCTTCCCTTTTGTTTTTCTTTAGTATTTGTTTCTTTTTATTATATTTATAGGTTTTAGATAGGTTTTATGTTAAAGAAGGTTTGAGGGATTTGTAAATGGGTACTATTAGCGCTGAGCTTGGGACTATATCTGGGTCATTACGCTTCTAGACTGTGCTTTGGCAGGATTTATTATGATTGGTGAACCATAGCTGATGTCTCTGATAGTTTTTGAACTTTTTGCTTTTAAGTTGTGACCAAAGGGTTGCTTAGTCGGGACTGTAATCACAGAGGGTTCTTATCACAACCAATAGTTTATTTAGTCACGACTAGATGCCTTATATGTATTTTTGCATTATTTTTAAAAGAGGTAGTCAGCCAAGTTTCACGCAATCTAGGAGAGTGGGATTTTTAAGGGTAGAGGCTATCTTAGAATTGATTGGTTGATTCATTTATATGTGTGTATGTTTTTTCTATTGTTCTATATACCTCGTACTAAGAATATGGATGTTACTAAGAAGTCCCACTCTCGAGCTCCTGCCAAGCTTACTAGAAAAGATACAGATAACCTGTTTCTTAATCGAGGGTTCGTTCAAGAAAAAGAGTTCCCTGAGACTGACCAATTGAATTTCTATCAGTCAGCCGTAGACTAGGGATTTAAAGAGATGATGAAAAAGAGGTTTACGGCTAACATCACTTTGGTCAGGAGTTCTATATCACACTACTTTAGAAGATGCTTTGGGGATAAATTTCTAGAACCATGAATTCTTTATTGATGGTTATGACATAAAAGGGTTCTCTAAGCTACCATCCCGTTTTGAATATTAAATCCATTACTTTAAGTTTAATCTGGACAAGTTCTGTGGGATGAGGTACTATGAATTTTAGGTGGAGAAGGAGTCGAATGGACAATTAAGGATCAAACTAATATATATTTAGAGTGCAAGTATATGAATGATGAAGCACGGGTTTGATTAAATGTTATGATCTATAATATGATGCCTGCGATTCACATCTACGATGTTAATGAAGAAGGAGCCTTGCTGTTTTATCTACTCATGAAATAACAGCCCATCGATATCCCCCGAGTTATTTACTCCTCCATTATACAATGTATCTCCTCTCCTAGAGGCCTTCTAGTCTTTTCGCACCATATTACAGACCTCTGCATTGGTAGAAGAGTCATTTCCCTCAAAACTGACCCCTTCCTTGACCCCTCTATTACTAAGTGTTACAGTGATTCTAAAGTTAATAAGAGGGCTGGCGAGTTAAGGAGCTCCAAAAGGGGAAAGATAGTAGTTAAGGATGACCTGGTGGCGGACAAGACTCCAGAGGAAGTCCCTGAGGGTGATTCCTATCTGCGTGAGCAAGTGGCTGCCTTATATGATCAATTAATATAAGTCACTAAGCATTTATGGGAATAGAAGACCATCATGATGTCTCAAGAGTTCAGGAGACAACAATTTATAGATCCTCTTATTTTTTAGATGGCCAAAATACTCAGAGTGTCTTTTCCTCCAGGATTTGAGAATTCCTTCTATAAGAGTAATATTCTTACCTCCGCTTTCTTCCATGAGGGGCCAGGGCAAACCTCTGGTACATAGGCAATGGATGTTGGGAGAGATGCTAGGGTAGTTGCTAGATTGATGAAAGGTACAAATACTACAGCTAGAGATGAAGAGCAGGGAGAAGATCAGCATTGGTATTTTCTTTTCTTTATTTGTTTTTCTTTTTGGAATGATTTGTATTTGAATGTTGATTTGGATGTTGAATTTTAATCTAGCATTCATGGATGTCCAACATCTTGATTTTAAGTTTTGATGTGGAACATCTTAATCATAATTGATTATATTTTGAGTTGCATGTTTTCATATATATTTCTTGTTGCTGCTGGTTGTCCAGCTTTCCTATTGACAATGAGGACACTGTTAAGTTTAAGTGTGGGAAAGGTGTAATTGCTTTTGGTTAAATATGCTAATGTCTGACTTTCTATGCCAAAAATTTTCAAAAATCCAATCTTTCATCATAAATCTTTAGCTATTGATCAGATTAAGTAATGAATTGCTAAAAATTAGATCTTAATTTTAGCTATTTGATGCTTGCTAAAAGGGATTTGAATGTTAGAATGTTTGGGCTTTGTAAATTTTCATTTGGTGGTTTTTGTGTTCATTGGTCGTGACTAAAGTTGTGTGTGGTCGTGACTAAAGATGGATTTTTGAAGAGGATTAACTTTCTGTGTTGTTTGGTCATGACTGGACGTACCTGTCATCGTGACTAAATCATTTGAAAGTTGAGTCATGTGTTTTATGCATTCATTCATTGCAACTACAAGAACCTTAGGTGTCATATCCTTAATTTTACCCTTACATATACTCAATTGGAAGTAGCTTGAATCACTTAATTACCTCTTTAACTTAGAAACATGAATTTTCAAAGGAAATGTACTCGGGTACTATTCATGACTACTGTTCATTTGGTAATCCAGAATATAGCCTGAACTTTGAAAATATATTTAAATATAGAAAAATCACATATTATGTACCAACTATACATACAAACCGGACCAAAAAATTAGGGATATTACATTAGGTCACAACGAAAAGCCTTAAGGTTCATAAGTATGCTCTCTGTAACTACTTATGGTGACCAGCACTATTTTTTGTCGTGACTAAGTGTTTCATTTTTTTTATATATCCATCTACCTTCTCTTTGCTTTATGCAATGCTATATAAAAGGACATTTTGAAACTATCAGTGAACTCTTTGCAAGCAAAATCATTGCCCTATTATTTTAACCTTCTTGCATCAAACAATTTTCTTGAAAACCATTCCATACTTGAGGTTTTGAAAATCCTGGAAATAGAAATTGAATTATCTAAGTTTTCACTAGTAGTTTCAAGATTCATGCATGTTTTTGAGCGATCGCTTTGATTCTTTTGATTGTCATCCTTGATAAGACACATTTTGTATATGGTTTCTATGACAATTTTGAGAGTTTTATAATAACTTTACCATTCATTTCATGCCTTAAATTGTGCTTTTATGTTGATACATGATTGTGCGGGGCAATGTGCTAATTAAAGGGTAAAATGGTAAATTAACCTTCCAAACTGCATATATTATGTTATTTACTGATTAGGACTTTTACAGTGAGCTTTTATATTGAATTGCAGGTACTTTGGAAGAGAACAAGGACTAGGAGAGAAATCATAAGTCAATGAAAGTGGAATCACGCTTCTGTGCTATTTAGTCGCAACCAAAGAGTCCTCCGGTCGCAACCTATAATTCTTCTGGAAAATTCTCAATGTTCATAGGTTGCGACCAAAGCATGGATATGGTCGAGACTAAAATGCGAAATCGTTGGAACTGCGCGTTTTGAATTAGGTCATGCTGTTATAAGAAGAGATGGAGGCTGCCGTCGAGGGGAGACTGGTTTTTGGACCTGATTAGACTAAGAAGCAGTACTCGAGCGCTCTCTACACACCTTTTCCACATATTCCATCCTTCTACACCTTTCCATAGATTTCTACACATCTCTACACCATTCACCCTTCATCTCTTCATCGTTTCTTCATGGCATCACATCTGAACAGCGATTGCAATGCAGTAGAAGTCATGAGAGGCTAAACCTTTAGTCTCTTGGTGATGGATCTAATATCTTGAGCTCATGGACTAAAACGGGGAGTTTTTACTGTTCTAATTTGTATTCCTTTACATGTCATGATTGTTGCTAGATCTAAGGTTTTTATTCTATGTTTAAGGATTGAATATCGATTGATCATTCTCGAATTAGACTGTCGCATTTGATTTTGGATGATTTGAATGTTTTCTTTTAATAGAATATTTCAGTTTCGATTTTAAGAAAGTTGGGTTATTTTCAGCGATCGTTGAAAATTAATTCAATTACTTGAAATCTAGGGTTTTGGATTGACGACCACTCGAGGGCGTTCTCATTATCTAGGGTTGATTACACGCTAAGCGGTTTCTAATAGTTCACTAATAAGTTCTTAAATTAGCTTTGATCAAAGAAGTTTAAGGAATATTAGGGTTCTAGACTCAATCGATCGATTGAGGTTTTTCTTTGAGACTTAGTGATTTAAAACTCCGATTTAATATAAGAGCAAGGATAGATAAGCTTTCATCATCAAGAGTCTACCATTACATATTTCTTCAACAAACCAACTCTTTTCATCTCAATCAAAAATCCAAAAATATCTACTTTTCTACACCTTTATTTTATTGCATCAAGCACCCAAAACCCTAAAACCATTTTTACTACTACTAGGTTTACCATTAATTTTGACATCCAATTTGCTAGGTTTCTAATAAAAAGGCTCCTTGAGAATAACAATAGGGTTGTGCCTTATACTACATTATATTGGATGCAATTACTTTATTATGATGGGCCAGACGACGACAATCCGACAGCCTCATCAATCCTAGAGGGTTTTCTTTTGTGATAAACGTCTCAATGCCTTGTAAATAGTGAATGTTGTTTGAGACTTTGGTATATGAGCAATTTTGATACAAACCCTTGTTGGAACAACTCTCGTACCTAAATTTCTATATTGAGTGATTATTCATATGGTTTGCATTCTCTAGAACTTGTCTTAGCTCTGAGTCAAAAATTACATGCATATTTATGATGTTGAATATGATAGAGGTATTCATTTCTATACCCTTTAACCCAAACATAAGCCATAAATATTAATCCATTGTTCACCTCATTGGGCTTTCATTCCTTTCATTTCATCCATTTTTGGTTTGAGTGTCTATGTTGCATTGGAATTAAGTCAATTTCATCCTTTTAAATTGAGACTATCTAACCTTCATGGAGTTTATGGGAAGCACTGCGTGATTACTAAAAAAAAGAGAAAACTTGATGAAAAGAGAAAAGAAAAAAATGGATTTGAATAAAGCTATAACAAAAGAATAAAGTTGAATTAATTAATTCCTACAGATAGAAGGTTAAGACTTGAGTTTATTTAGATAAAATTTACTTGCATAATTCTTAACTAAGGGACTCTATTACACTACATTTCTATTCCATCCGACTTTTCCATCATTAAAACACTGAAAATCCTCTTGATTCTTCGCATGAATTCTATTTAGTAGAGGAGATTTTAGAGCTATTACAAGCCTATGGTAGGATGTTTGCCACTTGAATTTGAGTGAACGATCCCAACGAGGAGAGATTAGTGAGCTAAACACTTGTATCCCTCCAGAGAATCTATTGTGCTCATACATTTAGAGTCAATTGCATCGTGGAATTAATTACTTGGCATTGTTCATGTTATCATTTTTGTTTTCCCAAAAAGATGATTGATTGATTGTTTCAAATGGATCATTGGTGAGCATGCTGTTCTCTTTGATTTTGCCAGTGCTTTCTTAGGATTCATTCAATTCTTTTTCCAGAGTACAAAGGTCCAAGTGTCGTGGAATTGACAAGACCCAAATTCTACATGGTTTCTTTGGCATTTTCAAGGGTTTTGTGACATATTTTATCCTCATTTTATGCATGCAATTGTACTTTTCTGATGATATTTGATTTTGCATGGCATTGTGCTTATTTAGAAGTAAAATGGTCAATTATCTCCTCCAAATTGTAAAATGCCTTGATCTCTAATTTTTATATTTTTACAAAGAGCTTTGCCTTTGGTTGCAGGCATTTGGAAGAGACTTAAAGACACAAATTGAAGCAGGAAAGAAGTCACAAGATCAATAGGACCATAAATAAGAAGAGCCAACCACTGTGTTCTTTAGTCATGACCTGAGTATTTTCTAGTCGCGAACAACACTCTCTGGATTCATTGGTCGCAACCAAAATTCCTTCTCTAGTCGCGACGAATAAGACCCTTAAGTGAAGCTGTGCTTTTTTTATTAGCTCACTTTGTTGATAAGGAAAAGTAAACAGCAACCACAAAAAGACCAAGCTTCATTTGCTAGATTTGGACAAGAGAAGCCTTAACACTTGCTCTCAGCTTCTCCCATCAACCCTCACTCAAATCTTCCAATTTTATACAGTTTCCCATAGTTTTCTCCATTTTTGCAGTGATTAAATCATTCCCACCATCTTCTTCTCCACCTTTCCATCACCTTTTTCTGTATTTCTCATGGCGGCATTTTAGGATTATCTATTGTCCCTAAAGATATGTGTAATTATCATAGGATAATTCACTATACCTACTCTAGAAGCTTGGTTAACAAGTCAAAGAGCTTCACATATCTTAATCAAGATGATTATCTATTGTTGGCAAGAATCATTAGTGGAGAGAAGATCAATATAGATGCTTTGATGATTACACATATCTTTAGGGACTTAACAAATTTTAATTGATTGATAAGTTCTAAAGTTTAATTCAAGTCAAAATAATATTATTCTTATCACTTGTTTTTTGCCATCATCAAAAAGTGGGAGAAATATTATACTACATGTTTTGACAATGACAAATGATTTTGATGATGACACTTCAAATCTGTTTTAACATAGTTTTTTTATAAGCTTATCGATAAGGCCTTCGATAAATAAGAACAAAATTTAGTTGTAAAATATGTTTCAAAAGGAATTTATCAAAATATTTATCGATAAGAGCATTTATCGATAAAGTCTTCGAACATTTATCGAAGCATTTATCTATAAGGGTGTTTATCGATAAGCTATTCGATAAATGAGAATATAGTTGTTATAAAATCAATTTCAGAATGTCATTTGTCATAGTATTGATCAATAAGACAGTTTATCGATCAACCAAATTTTTTAAACCATTAACCAATTTTGAGAATTTGTAATTAATTAAAGAATGATCTTATGATTGCTTTGAAAAATGATCTTATTAAATCTTAATCTGAAATTTATTACATAACATTTGAAATAAGATTAGAAGAATCTGAGAAATTTTAAAGTCTGACCCTGTTCTTCATTATCAAGTATTTATCGATAAGTTATTCAATAAACCTATTTATCGAAGAACACTTTGATAGATTAGCTATTCTAGTCTATAGAATAAATGTTTTCAGAAGACTTTTCTCGATAAGCATTTCGATAAGTCTAAACCAAACCTCTATTTTTAAAAGGTTATTTTTTAAGACATTTTTATAAGGCTGGTTATTGGAATATTATTCGATAATAGTCAATCTATTTGAATACACAATATCTTATATTTATCGAAGCTCTTTTTAATAAGATATATTTTTGATAAATACTTCAATAAATCCAATTGTTCTTTGAAAATATTTTTCAAACCATACTTTGATATTTTAGTCCAAAACGTTAGAGATTAATTGATCTATGCTTAAACTCTTTTCTTATAATTCATAGAATACATTTCAAGATCAATTGTAGACAGAAACAAGATCAAATGAAGAAATTTATCAAAAAGTAAATTTCTGCTACAATTCATTAACTACTTCAACCGTTAGCAACAAATGACTCTATTTTGCCAAGGGCGACTTCAATAAGTCCAACGGCTATTCAAATGACCGGACTAAGTAGAGGGGTTTGGAAGATATCAATATATTTTTCTTTTCATTTTATTCTTTAATAAATTTTTAACATTATATATATATTATAAAAATTAATATTGGGTTGGACTGAACTAGTAGTCAGAAGAACCAATCTAGAACTCGATGTCTTCATCGGGTTAAACAAAGAATGGACCAAGTTAGGGCAGGTCAAATCAGGTCCAAGTTTTATGCACAGCGCTACTCAAATTAATCATAAAATATCATAAATATAAGTAGTAATACCCAAATAACTCTCTAAATGACCTCAAAATGATAGGAATTAACATTGTAAAAATAGGTCGGATTAATAATGTTAAAAAACTAAAGATATTTGTTGAATGTCCCCTTGTGGCATATAAGAATTTGTTTATAGATGTTATGAAAGATTTAGGAATTATTTGAAATTTGGTAACAATTTGGTGACTTCGATGTTCTCACATAGGCATTTTTAAGTGTTCGCTAACTATTTTGTGAGTTTTGATTTAATTTTTAATACATGGGTGATTTTTGCTGTTGCCAGTGTATTAAAACAGGACTTTTGATGTTGTCTATAATGATATTTGATAATGATGATATAATATTCCTATCATGGCTAATATAGTAGGTTAGACGGTGTTATGATACGTATATTCATTTTTTTATATAGCATGTTAGATAATTTTGTTGATTTATTCCATAAATATATTTTTAATGATATGCATATAATTTATAAATTTATATATTAATTATAATATATATTATAATTATAAAGTGGTTAAAATACACAAACCTTGAATTTTGGTCAGTTAAGCATTATCTCCTCAACTTTTAAAAGCTTAAATTAAGGATCCTAATATTTTATGTTCTAACTATCAACGCCGGCCAATAAAATTACCATTAAATTTAAAAGTTTTTTACCATATCATAATTTTTATTTTTTTATTATATACAATGTCATTTTTAAAATCCCAACTTAGCATTTAATAGGTAATTTTAATTTTAGTTAGTTACCTTCATTAAGATATTTACTATTCTCTTTAACAACTTAGTTGCAATTACTTGGATCAATAACAACTCGTCTAATGGGATTGACAACTTTTATTATGATTTTGACCATATTCGTTAAGATATTTACTACTCTCTTTAACAATTTAGTGACAAGTAATTACTTGAATCAGTTATAACTAACTTTTGTAATGACTTTGACCACTATACTGAAGATATTTACTACTTTCTTTAATAACTTTTCCTATTCGTGTAACAGGTTTAATAACTTTTGTAATGATTTTGAACACCGTAGTGAAGATATTTACTACTACTCTCTTTAACAATTTAGTTACGAGTAATTACTATTTAATGTGATTGGCAACTTTTGTAATAATTTGACCACCATAGTGAAGATATTTATTACTCTCTTTAACAACTTAATTGTAAGTAATTATTTGGGTCAAATACTACTCTATATTAGAATTGACAACTTTTGTTTAGAATTAAAACTAATAACCTTCAATCCTAGTTTTCATTAGTAACAATACTTTTAATCACATTGACCATATATTGGTCATAAGTGGTGTTAGGTATGGTTGATCAGCTATCTCTAAGAGCGTCTTGCACGTTATGATCTCTTCCCTCATAACAATTGATGGATAGAGACATTTAGAATATGAGAAAAGGAATGTATATCTGTTCTTTAGCTTGGGGTGCATAATTAGCAAGCCGACGTACAGGAAAACTAAGGAAGAGTAGAACGAAAAGGAAAAATGATTTCGGTGGATTTCAAATAAGAGAACCGCCTCTATCTTATTGATCCAAGCTTCAAGTTCTAAATCTCGTTTTGCTTTTGAATTATATAACTTAGGGACAATTTAATCTTTTCTCCCAAATTTTAAAAGAACAGATTGATACTTATAATCAATCTATCTTTTTACATATTCAAATACTCATTTTGAAATTTTATAATTTAAAATATATTTTCTGGTCTTTCCCCCGACTTCATATTTAAAAATAAAAATAAATAGAAAAATCGGAAAACACCAGTGAATTGATAGAAGAAGATTCATATAGGAAACAAAACCTTACCATAGTGCACCACTGAACATACTCCTACATATACAAGTTGACTATTACCTAACAGAAGGATGGCCGTGCTATGCAACAAACATCGATCAGCAAATTCTTTATAAAATGGTCCAAATAATCAATTTCTTAATTTTGGTAGACCCTTTAATTAGCAAACGGGAGTCTTTGTCACTTCCTAGATGCTTGTCATCAAGCAGACTGCATGTTTCTTCTAGGTGTTTACTCGCTTGTAAACATAAGAATTAGAAAAGAACAAGAATGCAGCCAGCTCCACTACACTAAGCACAGCAAGCAGAGCATAGAAATAATCAAGATGAGCACAATTAAGGTTACTAGCAAACCAACTACTGTCACCATCTCCACCCGTCGCTTTTTCGATGCAGGAGACGAGAAAGCTGCTTAGAAAGTTGCCTACACCAAAAATGCTCAAGTAAAGAGCAAGGCCCAGACTTCTTAATTGATCTGGGATCTGATCATAGAAGAACTCTTGCAAACCAACCATAGTGAAACCATCAGAAATTCCAAACAAGACATACTGAGGAATTAACCACCAGATGCTCATTGGAATTGTCACATCAGGCATATCAATTAGCCCATAGTCTCGAGCCATTTTGAGTCTTTTCATCTCAACAAAAGCTGCAACGACCATAGAAATAGTAGAAAAAACCATTCCAGTTCCAATTCTTTGTAACATGGAGATGCCAGAGGATTCTCTAGTGATAGCTCGGGCTATAGGAACAAGAATGCGATCATAGATAGGCATGAAAAATACAATGGAAAGACTAATGAAGGATTGAAGAGAAGCAGCTGGTACAAGAAACCCAGGCCAAATTTTCCTGTCCAATGTAACCCCTTGCTTGGTAAAGAAAGTAGGAGACTGAGCAAACACAACAGCATAAATCAAACTAGTTGCCCATATTGGAAAAAGCCTAAGGACTGCCTTTGCTTCATCAACCTCATGAGCATCACAAACTTTCCCATCTTTCCTAGAACCGTCTGGGGCAGTTAGTGCTTTGTTAAGGAACCTGCCAAACATAAAATGTCCCATATATCAGTATAGATATAATCATTTCAAGAAAGCTTTATTGTGAAATAAACCATCCCTCATTTAGTGTAAGGGTTATAGAAATCTGACTCGATAAAGAAAAGGAAACTGGGTCAATAGAGAAATGTCACAATGGTGATAATAATTTTGCTCACTACAGAAAATCATTATGAACAATAAAAAGTATAAATATAAAATTAACCAAAGAACATGATAACCAAAATCCAGAACAAAATTGCATGACTATTTCCATTGATACATTGACTATTCATTAAATGATCCGTTTTTCAATAACCTTGATGCCTAATATCATCTGTATTTAGGAGCAAAAGTTCATTTGCTATTTGCATTATCATGGTAAATACTAAACTTGCTTTGAATAAGCATAGCAGCACATGAACAGTAGAGGGGATGAGAACGTGTGTACAATCCTTATCTCCTAAGAAGCATTGTAGTGGGCCAAACTAGGAGTTTACTGAACTAGAAAGGGAATATGATAGAATCCCTTGCATATCCACCAAAAAAGACAAAATGCAATATTCTACTGATATTGATACCAGAGCATAGTTACTTCCTTAGGCAATAAAGTACAACACTCCAACCCCACACACTATGACTGATAGTATCCCGCCAAAGCATACAAAGACTTATTCAAGGAGGCAAAAACGTGCAAGAGAAATTTCAGTTTAAACTCCTTATTTTCTGTCAGCATTTCAAATTTTAGCTAAAGTTGAGGAATAAGTGGGTTACCCACGTTAGCATGTAGTGGGGTAGTTATATTGGGATTAGTGGGATCAGTTTCAATTTAGCAATTTCACTTTTAATTCAGAAAAAATACCAAAAATCCCTCTGTAAGTAAGTGTATATATGGGCTATCAGTCTTCAGGAAGGAACAAGAATTATTTACAGAGTACATCAATTTCTGGCTTCTATTTTTGTCTGTGTGAGATAATTGCAAAGAGATTATTAGGAGAGTACTGACCCTAACAATGACACACAAGCTTTAATAGACTAGAGCAACACAATTCACAAATATACAGAACAGACCACCAAAAATTAGACATAGGCACAAGAACAAATAAGAAACAAGCAGATGCTGCTGTATTTGTGAGATGCCATCTCTCTCTCACATCTTCTGTCCATAAAGTTAACCTGATTCCTCCAAAGTATGCTACCCCTAAAATTATCTTCCAGTAGCTCCTAAAACCATTCAGACTGATTCTGAATTTCCTTGAACTTTTCCCATAGTCATTCACCCTGAATTTTCTCCTCTGCCGGGGGTGGCGGGGTTCCTATGACGTGTCTAGATTCCCAACTTGCCAATAAATGCTTTGAATTTGACGTTTGATATGGCCTCGGATAAGAGATCAACCACTTGGTTCTTAGTCAACTCAAAAACTGCAGCTTCAGGTTTCCCTTCAATGAAATACCTATCAATCTCAACATAATTGGTTCAATAATGATGCACTCGATTTTTAGAAATACAAACAAATGACGTATTATCATAATACTAATAATTGCCGCTTTATCATATAGTATCTTCACAGGTCTAGCCATAAAAGTTCTTAATTAATGTGTGAAGATGTCCTTTCCTCTGACTCATTTCCTTGGAAGCATAGTCCTATGCCAAAAACATCTTCAAGCATCTCAAAATTTTAAAAACTAACTCCATATACTCCTCTGGTCCTTAATATAGAACCTATTTAATTAATTTGATTATATTAGGGAAGTTAGTTAAGTTAGTAAATATGGCATATTTTTCTAAAACATCCCAATCATTTTCCTTAACTCCCTCCCTCCATTTGAGAGTATTAATAGGGGTAATTTGGGAGAAAATTGATAAATATAGGAAATAAGTCTTATATTTAAGATCAAGATCAACTCTTCAATTATGTCCTATATTAAGGATGGAGGAGTATAAAACTTCTATCCTTTTTAAATTGCAATGGATTCCTTACCATCTTGGAGAGATGGTTTCCCTGGTCTGTGCATCAGTCTCAATTTTGTAGGTCCATGCATCAACTTTATGATAAGTTGGAGAGAAAATAGGTTTTATGATTTGTGCAACAACATTAATAGAGGATTTTGGGTCTTCAAAGTGGGTGACTGAATTTCTCTGCCAAAACATAAAATCTACATTACATTTATAGAAGATAAAAGAGAAATATCAAAACTCTGAAATTTCTACGTGAAAGAACCTATCTAAACAAAATATTCAAAATAATCTTAGCATAAAGCCCCATCCTGAACAAAATACTCAATGATCTCATTCTAATAAAAATAGTGTAATCTGTCTTGGTTACTTCCTAAATGCATAGAAATGTTAGAAGAAAAAAACTAAAAACATAATACTTCTTAATTAAAATAGTTAAAGGTAACCTTTAAAATTAACTTCAATTTCCAACACCTCTTCAAGCTGAACATTCCTGTTTGGAGCTTTCATTTAATCATTTCCAATCTTCTTCATTCTTGACATTTTTGTTTTGATTTCTGGCCCTTAATCTTCATCTACTCACTTTGTAGTAACGATATTGATTTCAGGCATCCTCTCCTTTGTCTTTCTGTGAAGTAAGCACCACTCATGCTAGCCACAATGTGGTTTTTCACTGACCATTAAAATATAGCTTTTGTTTTGCACTAGCCACTAACATATAATTCTACAACCACTAACGGATATGTATTTGTTATGCAAATCACCAATGTCTGATTTTTTTTTTTTTTTTATCTTTTCTTAATCTTGTAATTCATTCCCTGTCATTAGGGACAACTTTGAGAGATGCTTTCACTGATCTATACAGCCATTTCATTTTCAATAGTAAGTGCAACAACTTCAGTATTGGTAGTCTGTGTAGCAACTTCATTTTCACTGGTTTGTGCAGCAGCTTAATGATAAATTGGAGATAAAAGATGCTTATTGACTGATACAGCCAATACTTGAAAGGTTTTTGCTTTTTCAAAGTGAGTGGCTGTATTTTTTGGGCTAAAATCTTAAAATATATTACATTTATAGATGTTAAAAGAGAAAGATCAAAGATCTTAAGTAGCTAAGTGTGTGTTTGGATATCTATTCTAAGAATTGATTTTAGCCAAAACCGCAGTTTGAAAATTTTTTACACAAACAGTCATTTTTGTTAAAAATTGATTTTGGGCAAAACCTCGGTTTGAAACCTAAGTTTTGAATAAGCCACTGAAAATAGCTTTTGGTTTGAAACCTAGGTTATGGATTATCCAATTACTATTCTACCCCTACTTTTTCTTACACCCTCTCTCCTCTCTCCTCTCTCCTCTCTTATCTCTCTTTTTCTCTTTCCTCTCTCTTCTCTTATCTCTCTTTTCCTCTCTCCTCTCTCCTCTCTACACTCTCTTCTCTCTCCCCTTTCTTCTCTATCATCTTTCCTCTCTCTTACTTTTAATCAAATCATACCTATTTTGGTAATTTACCAATATAAAAGGTGATTCTGCTACTAATCATCTACACATCTCTATTCCCAAAATCTATTCTTCTCAAAATCTATTCTTCCCATAATCTATTCTCTAAAAGCTAATCCAAACACACCCTAAGTGTAAAAGCCTATCTAAACAAAAAATTCAAAATGATCTTAGGATAAAGGCTATCTGAACAAAAGTTTTTAAACTAGCTACCCTAATCAGAAAATAAACTAACTTTATCAAAAAAACAAAATACTAAAGTGGATCTTATACCCACAGAAACATTATCCAAAATTAACAAAACGGCTTATTCTTAATTACATTAAAATTATAAAAATTAACTTTAATTTTCAACTGTCTTCAATGAAGGTTGCAAAACAGCTAGCCCACCATGCTAGTTTTCATTTTTTAAGGTCCCACACATCACTATGAACAAGAATTTAAATTTAAGAGGCAAAGCAATAATTTAAGAAGTTTAAATAGGTTCTGATTGCAATCACCATATTTTTCAACATCTTTGAAGGCATAAATGCTAAAGTTTATTAATCATACCTAAACTGTTCAGAACCTTGGTGAGGCATACCATGAGCTTCCTCTTCACTAGATATTGCTGAGGGTGTAGTTCGCCAATTGCATAGAGCAACAATGAACACCCTACCAATTCTTAAAAATGGGCTCTTTTCATCTCCTTGGATGCTAAACCGATAAGTACAAGTACCAGAAGAGAATACAACCAATGCAATAACCATCACAATGCAAGGGATTCCAAATCCAAAAATCCAACCAACATTATCCTGGATATAGTTCAATATTGAAATAGTTACCAAGAGACCTGCAGCGTAAGTAAAATACCACCAGTTAAAAAATGAGCTTCTAGCCTTTAGTTCTTCTGGGTGTTCGCTATCAAATTGATCAGCTCCAAAAGCCTGTACACATGGCTTGTGTCCACCTTGCGCAAGAGCAACAAGATATAGAGAGAAAAAGAATAAAATTACTTGTAGCTTAGAACAAGAGGTGCTGCTATTAGCAAATTGACAATCAACATTGCTGACAGGAAGCACAGCTGATAAAGTCAACAAGCCGAGTGCCTGCAGTTCAATCCAATCAAAATTCAGATGACCAATTAAATATTACACATGTTCAAACACAAGTAGACAGACTTTCAAGATAATTTCTCACAAACTTCAAACAGATTATTTTATATAGGCTTGCCAGAAATCTGTTCCAATGAATAAAATCGATTTCAATTGATTAAAACCTTGAAAAATTCAACTGAAACTGGAGCCAAATAATGGTACGTAGGACTTCAAAACAAAAACAGAAGAACATGAATTAACAAAAGAATGAAAGCACTGACAATCAATTTGACAACTATTTCTTTAAGTTTTTACCACGCTTAGTACATTGACCTTTACTAAATTTACACTACACTGGATGCAAATTGTTATATAATCATTTAAATAGACTTATTTAATGACTGATTTAACCCGGGGAAACAACATAGTCATTACTGAAACATTCTAAGAGAGACAAAGGGAGTTCCCTCCAATTGTTTGTCTGCGACATTGACTAGTAAGCTTACAAAGCTAGATATGTTTACTAACAATTAGATGCATCCCCTTAAAAGGATCATCAATGATGTTAGTTCAAAGAATTGTTGTTCGAAGGATTATGTTTTGGTAGCAGTCATACGAAATGTGATGGGTATTCCGACGTAAAGAGTTAGTTATTACTTATTAATTGGTGGCTGTCAATAAATCAGATACGAAACATAACCCAATGTAACAGAATAGAACGCTCTTCCTGCTGAAAGCATAAAATAGATTAGTCTTCTGATGTTTTGGAATCATCTAATGAAATTCTATCGAGGAAAGTTTATCGTTTGGATCCTTCAAACAACATCTTTTCATCCATTTCGTGGATCAAGATGTATAGTTGTAGAGAGTCGAAAAACTAACCAGAATGTAGATGAAGGTTGCAAGCATGATGGTTCGGTAACGGCCAAGAAAAGAATCAGCAACAAAAGCACCAAGCAGAGGAAGCAAAGACGCCGTTCCAGACCAGATATTCACGTTCTCCGCCGCCGTTACCGTGGATTGCCCCAGTGGCCCCGTCAGATAATTTATGAGGTTTGAATTGATTCCATAGAAAGCAAACCTCTCCGCCACTTCCACAACTATGAGAAAAACCGCAAAATGAAACGAGAGTTAAAGATTCGCAGAATGGATTCATCACTAGAAGTGGTAAGCAAGCTGCCAATTTTACCAATAATGAAGGCCGCAGCTCGCCAACCACCGGAGTATGATCGAACTGCTGGGCGGCCCTTGAAATCGACGGCACCGTTGACAGTATCCAGGAGCAGCGGTGTTTCAGTTTGGGAATGGTCGGAGATAGCCATGGGAATGGTTTGGACCACGGTGAACCGCCTAACACTTTCTGCAACTTGATAGTGTGTGGTTCAAAAAGGTGAGCGAACAGACAATGAGACAAATAACAATAATATATAAATATAAATAATACTGTATAAATAGTGGATTTTGCAACTAGCAAATCAAACTCCTGTCGAAAAACACCAAAATATTCAAACTTGGCACCTAATAAGAAGACCCTACTTGTACCAGAAAAAAACGGACCCTACAAAAAACTCCAAGTATACGAAACACGAGTGGATCACAATCTTGTTTGAAAATAAATCGGCCTTTAATGAGTAATTAGGTGCCTCTCCTATTAAAATACTAATTAAAATACTAAAAATTAGATGCAAAAAGTATAAAGAATATGAAAAAACTAATGATTAACTAAAGGTCAAATTGATATAAATATACCACCTAATTAATGAGATAAGATACTAGCTACCTCCATTAATAAAGGACAATTTTTGGGTATATGTTATTTTATTTATAAGAGACATTTAGAAGATATCTCTAAATTTTTTATGTTAACATCTTATTTTGCCCTTATCTAATTACTTATATTAATATTATTGTATAAGACAAATGTTTAAGGAATCTTTTGTTCTATTAGTTAACTTTTCTTCTTTTACTCACAATTTCTTTCCCCATAAATAAGGATATTTTTTAAAAGAGTTACATATTTTATATATTTATTATCTCTAATTAATTTTAAGTAATTTTTTAATAAACGATATTAAATTAATTGTCCTTTATAAAAATGGATGCAGGTAGCAACATGTTTAGTACATCATATGTATATTTACAAATAATATGCTAAAACTGAAACTAAAATATAATGTAAATAAATAAAAACTAGTTAATTTATAACTATTATTTTTTATTTATTAAACCATATCTTCTAATCGATAGCTTAAAGATTAATTTTTTTAAAACGTAGAGATCACTGAAATAAATTTTGTATCTTCCAACAAATCTTTTTTATGCCACTTGCGTTCATTAAGCAACCTTCTATGCCCATTAAACTTCACTCTTAATAATGATTCTCACTTTAGAAAAACAAAGAAGTAACGTTAATCTATCCTTAATTTGGGATTTGAAATGCTCACTTGGGCTGCCCAAAAGGTAACTTGGATTACTATCCACATCATTAAGATTCCATAGCCAACGGGGATTGGTCCGAGTGATAAGCGGCTTGGTATCGCTTAAGCGAGGTCTCGAGTTCGAGCCTTGGCGTACACAGAAAATCCCCGTTGGGATACTCACCCACCATAGCCAGGTGCACGACGCGGGTCAGATCCGGATGTAGTCGGGGCAAAGCTCCGGTGAATCGGGTGGGCCAAAAAAAAAAAATATTCCATAGGCCATTGTAATATGTTTTTGGGCCCCTATGAATAATTATGGCCCAATTTGCATCCTCTTTGTTTCGGCCGAACAATTTGCATCCTCTAAGGCGCTAAGTATATATATTTATGTTTTGAGCCTTGAATATGTTGATTTGCTGCTTTAAATACATGTTTTGCTTCAATACAACTTTGTACATTATGATTAAGATACTATCAAACACTAACTATGAGCACATTTTTTGATAAAGATGAAAATATTGTTTTCTCACACTTTAAATACATGTTGTTACTCTTAAAATCTGCCCCTTTGCCCTTTAATAATGGTATATGATAATTTGCCTCTTTATGAGTTGAATGCCACCAAGTAGGGTTGCTCATGGGACAAAATGGGATTTGGATAATCCCGATCCTGGTCCTATAACTATATGCACAAAGAAAACCAATATATATATGGATAAATCATTGTCCTTTCACAAACAGATATGTGAAAAGAATATAAGAAGTATTCAGTTTTATTAAAAAAATACAAACAAACAAGATAAGAAGTAGAGCAACAATAAAACAACCATAAGCTATTCTTATATTTTTAGTTGCTCAAATTTTAAACCATAGATTTTAGTTTCTTTATGAGCAAAATGTTCTATATTTTTATTAATTATAGGGACCGATATTTTAGACGAAAAGAAACTTAAGGAATAAAAATTTATGGTTTGAAAGTTAAAGAACCAAAATTAAAATGAGAAAAAATTTAGAAGACTAAAGATTATATTAACCATAATTATAATTATAAGTTTAGTATTATAATTATCAGAATTAGTTGATGAACTAGTTCACAATGAGTTTATATCATCATCATCATCATCATCCTCCTCCTTATATTATTCTTATAAGTTTAATTATTATGATATATATTAGATTATAATTATAATATTTATAATTCCTTTTTATCTAAATAATAGTTACAATCATAATATAACTAGACTTTTTCTACCATGTGTGTTGCATAGATGAGTTTGTCTTCGATAGGCTTTTGAATAGCGATATTTTATCAAGGTATAAAAGGCACAACTAAAAGTTTTCAAAAATAATTAGGTAAATTATAAACTACCAAGAAAATAACCACAGCAATGCTCAAAACATCTTCCAATGTGGTTATCTTTTAAAACACTTTTTTGTATACAGCATTGTTGAAGCATTTGTTGGAATCAAGGATCAACATTTTCAACCTCTCAATATTTTTAACTCTCGATGTTCCCACGTATAGTTGTCCATGTGAGAACATTGAAGTGGGAAGATAAAGTCTCAAATTTATCATGAATTGACCTTGACTTTTGTTTATTTTCATTATGTATAAGATAATGACGGGGAATTGTTTTCTGGTTATTGTAATTAGTAGATTAAATTATTATGGATTCATATCAATGTGATGAATTAATGTCTCCTAACCAATACTTGTACCATTTCGAGCGATAACTTTGATGAAATGCTTGCCATGATGAGTAAGACACAATATTGTTCCATTACATAATCCAGCTCATTGATCTATATTTCTAAGAAACATTATAAGTGTAACGTATCCTATTTTTTTGAACTTAAAGATTTAATTATAATATAGGGTACAGGAATGATATGTATGATTTATGAGAAAGATTTCCCGTTATAAAATTAATTTTACCCACTAGTGTATTAAAAAACGGTAAATGAATATAAATTTAATAATAGTATCTTATTGAAGTAAATACTTTATATATATGTACATATATCAGTGTGGTATATTATTGAGTAGGAAATTAAATAATAATATATTAGGTAAAAGAAACTTTTAAGATTTGTAAAATATTACGGTTAGTTAATTTGGGAGTTATTGAGATATCAAGTGATATTATAATAGGTAAATAATTAATTTAAAAGATTGAGATTAGTTAAGGAAGATATTTAGAAATTCCCTATATCTAATCAAATTTTAATACATTGATAACTTTTAAAACAAATACTTAGAATTTTATCTTTATAAGACGAATAAAATATAAAAGAGTATATCTTTGAATAAACCGATAGCACTCTAAACCTAAATCATCCCTTTTTCTCTTCTCACTTTGCGCTAGCCGTCTCTTATTTCTGCTCCCTGCACCTCAACTTTTTATCTTCTTTCTAAATTGTGCAATGCACCCTCCTCTTCAGTAACATATGCCGGTAATGCTAAGGCATCCTTTCAACCTCTTTCATATATATATATATATATATAATCTATTTCTTCTTTCCTTTAATTTGTCTTCTAGTCTTTAAAAGAAAAATTATTTATCTAAAACTCCAGTAAGGGGTGTCCTTTCTTTTTGACCTTCTCAGAATCATCCTTTCACTCTTTTTTATACAAGCATATACAGATACATATATATCTAAAACTCCAGTAAGGGGTGTCCTTTCTTTTTGACCTTCAGAATCATCCTTTCACTCTTTTTTATACAAGCATATACAGATACATATATATATAGTTTCCCCTTCCCATTCTTTTTGAACCCATGGGCAATATACACGTGTATATATAATCAGTTTTGAAGCTACACATGTCCCTTTTTGACCTTCTCAATTCTATGCACTTAAAATATAACTCATTATATTTTAAACCTAATTGACCGATAACTCATTTAAAACAGTTCATATTTTATTTTGTTTTTTAAAAAAAATAAATTTTTAATTTGGTTCAAATGAGTTTTTATTTTTTAAAATTAAAATATTTATTTTTTTAAAATAAAATAAATTGTAATTTTTTTTAAATAAGTTATCAGATAAGTTATTATATTTTAATTGAATAGAGTTTAGATTATGTGAAACTCAGAGTATTATGTAAGTATTTCTCCTTTCTTATACGCCTACTGTACAGTTCTCTTCTGGCCCTGTAATTGAATACACAAATGATCATTTAAGTTCCATTAAATACTAATATATATGTATAAATATTAAAGTAGTCGTACATTCTAACGTTTTAAATTCTTCGAGATTAGTTTCCAGCGTCTCTATATATACATATATATATTTATATGACATAAATTTAGCTTATAATTTAAGATATGAAGATTGGGGAATTTCTGTAAATTAAAGATATATTTGTAACTTACTGTTATAAGAATTAATTAAATTACAATGAGATAAGCGTTTGAAATAAGATTTTAGGCCCCTCAGATATCTCTAAAGTCCTAGAGAAATTTTAAAGTAATATTAGAGTAACTATGGATGAATTTAATAATACTTAAACAATTTTAATTTTCGAGGATTTAGTGATAAATCATTTTGGGACTCTTAGGGTAAATTTAAGGCTCTAGAATACTTTTTAAAAAAATGCTAGAGGAGCATAAGGATAATTTTTAAATAGTTTTAGCAAGATATTAATGTTTTATATATGTGCAATTTTTGTAGACTCTCACTTAGAGCTCTTATTACTTGGATTGGATGTTTGACTACTTATGAGCTAAAGGAGACTAGGTAACTTGGGGTTTTTCTATTTAAGTGTATGGGGCCTATTTGGATAGTCCTAAAACCATAGTTTTAAAATGGTTTCTGGCCCAAATCTTAGTTTAGAAAAATTTTAAAACAAACAGTCATATTTGTCCAAACCTCAGTTTGGACCAAACCATGGTTTCAGATAAGCTGGGTCAGAGTAGCTTTTGAAACAGTAAAAGAGCTTATGAACTACTCAATTACTATTTTACCCTTATTTTTCTTACACCCTCTCTCATCTCTCCTCTATCTTTTTCACCCTCTCTCCTCTCTCCTCTCTCTTTTTCACTATCTCTCATCTTTCCTCTATCTTCTTCACTCTCTCTCCTCTCTCCTCTATCTCTTTTACCCTCTCTCATCTCTCATCTCTCATACATACCCTTTTTAGTAATTTTCTAATTGCAAAACCCCTTTTAGTAATAATTATCCAAACACTCATTTATCCAAAACCACTTTTTTTCCATAAGCCCTTTTCTAAAAGCCCTTTTTCATAAGCTGTCCAAAAGTCCATTTTTTTCATAAGCCATTTTTAAAATCTTATCCAAACACACACTATAGGGTTTCGGGCATACCTTGAATCCGACTTCAACTCACCAAGATACCCACACAAAATCGGAGCACCTTTTGCAGACTCTAGTTGAGTTTACATAGCAAAAGCACCAAAGGGAGGGAGAGAATTTGAACGCTGTAAGTGACGCTGCAGAGAGAGGAGAAGAAGTGGGATTTAAAATCACTCCCCACTCCCTTATGTTCTCCTCTGCACTACTAATGAGGTAACTCCTATTTCTCTCATAAGGGGTATATTATACATATATACCCCACTCTCTCCATTATTCTCACAATGGCCCCAATCTCTATTGGGTTTGGGCCTAATGCACCAAAGGTGGATCAACCCACTTTCTAACATCTCCCACTCATATTTGGTAAATTAAATGTCATGGGTCCAATCTCATTCTCTTTCTTCTTTCATACTAGGTGCTTTGCCATGACCGCGTAGGCATGACATCACCATTCGGGCATTTGTATTAGAAATCCCTTTATTGAGACCAGCACAAAGCAACCCTTTAATGCAGCAAGACCAAATGTGTTATAGTGTTTTGAATGTCCTAGATTTACCCCTATATACTTCTCTTATGGCTAATTTAATCCCTTTTAAGTCAGCATGTAACTCAGATAGCTTCCACTTATGCATAGTATCCATACTTATGAAATTAACAAAATAATATCACAAGGGACCGGTCACAGACACATCTTGGATGTATATATTCTGGTAATCTTTCTTTCGCCCATATATCATTTTGATATGAATCAATCGCTTTCCTAGCATAATACCTTTAGTTCATATATAACTTTACCATAGGACATATACTTGTTGGGAATTGGAAGACACGCAGCGAAAATTAACTTTAAAAATTTTTTCCATTCCCAGCCAGATCTATCGAATGTGTTTAAGTCAAGAAGAAAGAAGTTTTACCTTCGGTATTCGAGCTTTGGTCGCGACCTCAGTGTCCTCTAGTCGCGACTCCTCGCCTCTGGAACTTTCAGTCGCGACCTGTCGCCTCTGGAGTTGTTAGTCGCGACCTACTCTGCTTCACGTCGCGACCGGACATCTCTGGAGTTTGTAGTCATGACCTCGTCAATAGGTCGCGACCTTGCTTTGTGTCTCGTCGATCGCAAGAAGTCGACAGCTCAGATCGGCTTCCTCTACCGGTATCCACAAGAACAGCGTTCCAATCGCGAACGACGTGCTAGCGCCTCTTGTCCCTCTAGGGCTTTCTAGAGATTCCGTCCTCACCGTCTCTATTTCGGCAGTTTCTTATCTGCAAACCTTTTGCACTCTCCCTGCCCCTTTTCTCACGTATGAATGTGTGTGTAGAGATATCTAGAACCCTAGCCCCTAATGTCAAATATATAGGAAGCTATCGGGCTTCTAATAGGGCCAGGCTTCAGAATTAATCTTATATTAATTCTGAATTAATACAATATCATATATTGTATAATTTAATAAGAAACTAATTAAATAAATATGGTTTATATTAAATCCGTCCCACAGATTTAATTCACCTATTTATTTAATTTAAAATAAAGATAAGACAGAATTATATTTGATTTATTCTCATAAATCAAATTTGAGATATCTTATCAATTTGAATTTCAAATTCAAATAGATCATATCCATTTAAATTCAAATTCAAAAGTGATAGAGATTTAATTTATCCTTATAAATTAAATCTTACAAATATCTCTGATATTATATATAATATATATATACAAATTTATATATATATAAAATATATATCCACCCTAGATTATTCATTGAATCTAGACATCTCTTAGATTCAATGAATCTGGACATCATAGCTCGCATTGGGCTGTTTTGTGTGCGACCCTGTAGGCCCATATGAAGTTGGCAGTGGGCCAGTTACTATACTGACCCACAAGTCGTAAGCGGTCTCTAGCAAGGCATTACAACTACCAAAAATATATGAGGATCGATAAACGATGTAACCTTTCATACAACCATATCACGTCCCTTTTGTCACACGATATTTCGGTCAAGGATGAGGCATGGAGAACGTCATCCTCCTATTCCTGACCGTTACTTTCTCGATCCCTGAGTAGTCTGAATATAGAAATGGAACTACCCTTCCATTCCAGTATGGCCATACATTTCTCAGACTCACTCATCGAGGGGCCCAGAATATCTCTCTACGAATGTGAGGGACAAATTCCATCTTGACCATTCACATTCCTCCTCATGAAAAACCACTAAGCCCGAGCATAGCTTTTATGATCACTCGGTCAAAAGTGACTTTTGACTAGGTCAAAGCTGAGCGTTTGTCATGTAGGAATCCATGATGATCTCAGGTCAAAGGGCATAGTGACATGGCTTGTATATGAGAGAAGCTTATGACTTGACCCATGCAGCTCTCTCATAGCGGGTCGGTCCAACACACTGTACTCTTACATGTGCTTATGACTTTGATTTATATCTCATATATCTTCAAAGTCATACCGGTCTTATTTCTTCTCTGCTCCCGCATAGATGACCGACCAGGGACATTTAGGATAAGATCACGAGTTATCCAAGGATTGTCATCATAGTAAACATGCAAATAATATGATAACATAATTAAGAAATTCATAAATCAACAATGTTCATAAGGTAATGATTGGCCCCTAGGGCACAATCTCCAACAATACTAAAGCAGTAGGCTCTAAAAATATAACTTTATGATACTATCAAAGTCAAAGGACATTAATGAAAGAATTGTACCTTTCTAGAACTCACACAACAATAAAGTAGGGATTGATTCACTTGCTTTCTCTTTGTGATTCTTTAGCACATGTGGTATAAATCACATGCTACATTGTTCCTCTTATCCTATAAAAGTGTATGTCATTTTGATTCTATTAATCACACCGTACAGACTTTAAGTCTAGGCACTCATAATATCTAAACCCAAACTTTTCAATTATATTCACACAATATGACGTCAATTTTAAAGATTTTGTTGTCTGGCAACAGGTTTCATGGATGTGGGTATCCATGGTTCGATCCATATCCATACTCACGGATCTCATCTCGACTTACTGCACTTTTTAAGCTAAGGAGACACTTACTATCACATCCTCACTTTCCTAGCTTCATCTTCTCCAAACCAGTACCTTGTTATGTTTGGAAAAGGTAGGGGTGAGATTTCGGGGAAAATCTCAGTAGCAAACGGTACCATTCAATGCATACAAGATGAATGCAAGTGCATGACATGTCTTCTTTATCTTTCTTTAGCTTCCATTTGCATACTTTCATGCTCCATGCCTATCACTATTATGCATAACCATAAACTCATAAAAGGCATAGCATATATCATCATCACATATCATAATCATATTAACACACAAGCATATACATCAAGCATACAAGAATGGGTAAGTTCACTACCTGGCATATAGCCCTTCCTTTAGTCTTTAGCCTTTGCTCTGAGATCCCTTCTTTATAGAGGTCAGAGTCTAAACATAGCATAATAATATTCTTATTATTATCCTATCCAGCATAACTCCACTTAACTCAAGCTTATCTTGAGGTAATACCCCTATTCTGACAATCCCCTAACTTTCTTTCTATCCAACCCTATAGAGAGAGATATTTCTCTATTCTAATTATCTAATTTATAAGAACAATCCTCTAATTTATTAGAGCAGGGACTAGAATAAATTACTTACCTTATTCCTAAGCTCACCGAGTCCCTAAGCTCCTTGGATTGCTCATAGCTCAGCTAGAACTCCTTCTTTCTCTTCCTTTCTTTCTTTCTCTCTTTCTCTTTCTCTCTCTTCTTTTCTCTTCCTTTCTTGCTTTTGGCCGTGAATCACCTTAAGGGGGTGGCTATTTATAGTTGAGGCAAAGTGGAATGGATGGCTCAGATCGAATCACGATGAACGGCTCAGATCGCTTAGCTTCCTCAAGAAGCTTCGCCGGCATCATCGTGATGACATCATCATCCTCAATCACTCATCAAAGTGATATCATCCAGAGAATTCCAGAGTCTTATCCCAGAATAAACGGCTCAGATCGTCCCACGTGTCCTTAGCTTTTTCTTCTTCCCCTATGCTCATGCCATACGGCGTGTAACATTCCAAATTTTCTCTATCTCTATAAGACTGATAGAGGAAAGAGATTATAAAGGTCTTGGGATGGTAATCAAAAGGAAAGATAATGATTAAGATAAGTTTTAAGCTAAAGAAAGAGAGAAGGTATGAAGTTGTAAAGAAAATGGGACTAAATTGTAATTAATGAAAGTTTCCAGGATATAATAGACATTTTGGAAAAGAAAGGGACTAAAGTGAAAGTCTAAACATTCCATGGTGTAAAATGGAAGTAGACATAAACTTTGGGTCATTAAGTGTAATTATAAAAAGTTGAGGGCCTAAGTGTAATTTTTAAAAGTTTAGGGGTAAAATGATAATTATGAAAAGTTGAGCCCGAAAATGCTCGAAAATGGTTTAGCACCAAATTTTCCCAGTAAATAGAGAAAAGTATTCTGATCAGTTTATCGCAACGCAGAATTTTGATTTGAGGTCCCGATAAATTGATATTAATTTTTAAAGTCAGGAGATTAGTACAATATCCTCTGGACCTCATAATCAGATGAAATTTGGTAGTAAATTCTTATAAACAATACAAGAATTTATTAAACTGACAGAAGTCAATAACAAGTCTTGTAGAATTAATTATGGAATTTAAGGTAAAATCGGACACCGATAAAGGGTTAAAGGAAATGTAAGAAATTTTTATTAGGACTTCTGGGTCTCAGAAAATTATAAGACTTTGCAGGGAATTCATTTTATATTAGAATTAATTTCTAAAAATATTAGAACCAATAAAAGAGGTGTTTAGAATTTATTTTAAAATTAGGATAATTTAAGGATATCGGTATAGGAAGTACCTTGGGATATGTGCCAAAATTATAGTTTGGGCCCAAGTAAGCCCAACATGGCGTCATAGAGGTGTCAATGGAGCCCAAGAAATTTTCATGTGGTCAAATGAATTTTTTAAAATATTTTATATATTTTTAAAAGAAAAAAATTCAAGAAAAATCAAGAAGCATATGAGGTGTCCTTGTGGGCCCCACAAGCTTTACACATGGCACCAAGAAGAAGAAAGGAAGTTATCCCATGTGCTAAAATGCAATAAAATAATATAAGAATTAACCTAATGATGATTAAGGTTAATTAACCCAAAAACTAACCAATCAAGTTCAATATTAAGCTATTGTAATAATTAGGAAAAGTGAGGACATTATAGACCCAATGTACCAAAGTTTTGGCTATAAATACCCCACCTTGTCTTCACAATTTCGTGCACCTAGAGTACCCTTGGGGAAACCATGCCAAAATGAAGAAATAACTCAAAATAAGATCAAGGAGAAGCCACCCAAGCAAGTAACTAAGGTAAGCAACCCTTCTTAGTTTATTTATATGTGTTTTGGAAAGGTAAAACCTAGGTTTTAGTGGTTGGAAATTCCATTAAACCTAGAGTACACTTGCTGTCCAAATCTTAAGTTAAAGGAGGAAGAAGGAGATAAAGGTAGAGCTATGTGATTAAGGCTAAGATAAGTTGGTTTAGATGATTGGTTATTGAATCAAGTTGATATTCTCCCAGCCAGGATCTACCGAATGTGTTTAAGTCAAGGAGAAAGAAGTGTTACCTTCGGTTTCAAGCTTTGGTCGCGACCTCAGTGTCCACTAGTCGCGACTCCTCGCCTCTGGAACTTTCAGTCGCGACCTCCTCATCTTCTAGTCGCGACCTGTCGCCTCTGGAGTTTTTAGTCGCGACCTACTCTGCTTCTCGTCGCGACCTTCCTCTTCTTTTCGGATTTCTGACGTTCAGATGCCCGTATGGTCGCGACCTAAGTATGTTTTGGTCACGACCTTTCTTCGTGTCTAGCCGTATCGTAGAAGTCGACAGCTCAGATCGGCTTCCTCTACCGGTATCCACACGAGCAGCGTTCCAATCGCGAACGACGTGCTAGCGCCTCTTGTCCCTCTAGGACTTTCTAGAGATTCCGTCCTCACCGTCTCTATCTCGGCAGTTTCTTATGTGTAAACCTTTTGCACTCTCCCTGCCCCCTCTTCTCACGTCTGAATGTGTGTGTAGAGATCTATATTGTCTGTAGAACCCTAGCTCCTAATGTCAAATATATAGGAAGCTATCGGGCTTCTAATAGGGCCGGGCTTCAGAATTAATCTTATATTAATTCTGAATTAATACAATATCATATATTGCATAATTTAATAAGAAACTGATTAAATAAATATGGTTTATATTAAATTCGTCCCACAGATTTAATTCACCTATTTATTTAATTTAAAATAAAGATAAGACAGAATTATATTTGATTTATTCTCATAAATCAAATTTGAGATATCTTATCAATTTGAATTTCAAATTCAAAAAGATCATATCCATTTAAATTCAAATTCAAAAGTGATAGAGATTTAATTTATCCTTATAAATTAAATCTTACAAATATCTCTGATATTATATATAATATATATATATACAAATTTATATATATATAAAATATATATCCACCCTAGATTATTCATTGAATCTAGACATCTCTTAGATTTAATGAATCTGGACATCATAGCTCGCATTGGGCTGTTTTGTGTGCGACCCTGTAGGCCCATATGAAGTTGGCAGTGGGCCAGTTACTATACTGACCCACAAGTCGTAAGCGGTCTCTAGCAAGGCATTACGACTACCCAAAACATATGAGGATCGTTAAACGATGTAACCTTTCATACAACCATATCACGTCCCTTTTGTCACACGATATTTCGGTCAAGGATGAGGCATGGTGAACGTCATCCTCCTGTTCCTGACCGTTACTTTCTCGATCCCTGAGTAGTCTGAATATAGAAATGGAACTACCCTTCCATTCCAGTATGGCCATACATTTCTCAGACTCACTCATCGAGGGGCCCAGTAATATCTCTCTATGAATGTGAGGGACAAATTCCATCTTGACCATTCACATTCCTCCGCATGAAAAACCACTAAGCCCGAGCATAGCCTTTATGATCACTCGGTCAAAAGTAACTTTTGACTAGGTCAAAGCTGAGCGTTTGTCATGTAGGAATCCATGATGATCTCAGGTCAAAGGGCATAGTGACATGGCTTGTATATGAGAGAAGCTTATGACTTGACCCATGTAGCTCTCTCATTGCGGGTCGGTCCAACACCCTGTACTCTTACATGTGCTTATGACTTTGATTTATATCTCTATATATCTTCAAAGTCATACTGGTCTTATTTTATCTCTGCTCCCACATAGATGACCGACCAAGGACATTTAGGATAAGATCATGAGTTATCCAAGGATGGTCATCACAGTAAACATGCAAATAATGTGATAACCTGATACAATGATTGGCCCCGAAAATTAACTTTAAAAATTTTTCCATTCCCAGCCAGGATCTACCGAATGTGTTTAAGTCAAGGAGAAAGAAGTGTTACCTTCAGCGGTATCAGAGCCATGCCGTTTTGTGTTTAAGTTTGGTTTGATTGTTGATACATGTGATGTATGTTAGACTTCTTAGCTGATTATATGATAACATGCGTGATATGTATGACATATATGGAATCTGTTTATGTATGACATATACGGAATCTAAAAGGAAACTGAAATCGGTGGTGTATATCAATTGATTTGATCAATTAATATTGATGGGGTCTAAGGAAAAAGAATTAAGATTCTTGATTATTTATCAAAAAAAAATTTCTATTGGGGCGCTGCCCCACACCTCGCCCGCTAACCGGCTAGCTGGACCGCCGTGGCTATTTAATCGTAGCACAACATAATCGTAATATGTATTGACTTTCCTGATATATGAATGTTTTGAAACATTTATTGCCCTTCAAATAGCATGAATTTTGATTCTTGAATGTTTGGGTATGGTGAACAATATGGCTCTAGATTACAAGTGTTGTAATTTTTCTAAATACGGCCTGCGTGTCGTGCCTTCCTCTAATGACTCTCGTTGTACATTCTCTTCTCATCTCACTCCCCTCGAATGTTAAAACGAGGTTTCCTTATGTACTTTTCCTATTCTAATTAGAGAGCTCCTCTCATTGGCTTGAGGGGACTTAGGATAGGTGAGCCATATTGTATCACGTTTAAGATTATGCATCTTTTGATTAGATCACTGCATGTATGTTTTATATGCATAATACTTGTATGAGATACAACCGCGATACATGCATCTTATAAACCAGATAATTAATTAAACCCTCTAAAAGAAATCTTAAGTCATATGCCGTCAATTAATGAACACTTGTCAAAACCTCGATCGCTCATTTGTAGGTCCACCAAAGTGGGTGCATTTGAGTTATCTTGGGGAGATAAGCAAGAGTAATGGTGCTACTCTTATGTTTGTTATTGTTTGACTTAATTGAGATTATCAAAACGGTTTTGGGTCTCAAGGCATTAGATGGGATTAAAACATGCCGGATCATATGATGATGGAATCCCATAAACATCTAAGAGTTACATGTGATGTAATTGGTAAAGTTGTTACCTACCTAAATAACTTAAAGTTGAGCATCCAGCCAAAGCGGACTCAAGTTTAAGCCAAATATGGATCTTAGCCCACTAATTATTACATTGAGGGTTGTTTTATTCAGTGGGAGATTGCTAATTCGCTTGCATATTTTAATTGTAGAATCATGACGACTAGTAATACTGCTACATTATCGTTGCGATCTGTCCTTGAGAAGGACAAACTCAATGGGATAAACTTTCTTGACTGGTTCAGGAACTTGAGAATTGTTCTCAAGCAGGAAAGAAAAGTATATGTCCTAGATCAACCCATTCCTGAGGAGCCAGCAGCCAATGCTCCTAGAGCTCAGAGAGATTCTTATGCGAAGCATAAGGAAGACTCTGTTGATGTGGGATGCTTGATGCTTGCCACCATGGTTCCGGAGCTCCAAAGAGATTTGGAATGCATGGAGGCTTATGAGATGATTGTGCATCTTAAGGAAATGTTCCAGCAACAAGCAAGGCAAGAGAGGTATGAGACCACTAAGGCCTTACATTCCTGCAAGATGGCTGAAGGTGCATCAGTGAGTACTCATGTCTTAAAGATGAAAGGGTACATAGATCACCTTGAGAGGCTTGGATTTCCCATGAGCCAGGAGTTAGCTACAGATTTGATCTTGAACTCACTCCCGGAAAGTTATGACCAGTTTGTCATGAATTACAACATGAACAACATGGAGAAATCTATTTCTGAACTGCATGGGATGCTTAAAACTGCTGAGCCGACTGTTAAGAAGAAGCCCAGTACTGTTTTGATGGTTCACAAAGGAAAGGGTATGAAAAGGAAAGGCAAGGGCAAGGGGAAGGGTCATGGCTCATCTGGTAAGACCAAAGAGTCAGGCAAGCCCGAAACCAAGCCTGCACCAAAGAAGGCAAAGCCTCCAAAGGAAGGAGTTTGCTTCTTCTGCAATGAACCGGGTCACTGGAAGAGGAATTGCAAACTCTACCTTGAAGATCTGAGAAAGAACAAGAAGGATAGCGGGGCTATCGCTTCAGGTATTTATGTTATAGACATTCATCTCTCTACTTCCACTACATAGGTATTAGATACTACATGTGGTTCTCACATTTGTACAAATGTGCAGGGCCTAAAGGACAGTAGAAAGCTGAAAAAGGGCAAAGTTGACCTACGAGTTGGAAATAGAGCAAAGGTTGCTGCTCTAGCTGTAGGCACTTATGAATTAGTTCTGCCCACTGGGCTTTTGTTAGTTTTGAACAATTGCTATTATGTTCCTGCTTTGAGTAGTAACATTGTTTCTCTTTCTTATTTGGATAAGGAAGGTTACACTTCCATTTCTGGGAATGGTAAATGTTCTATTTATCGTAATGATATTTTCTATGCTCATGGTGATTTGCATGTTGATCATTACATATTAAACTTGGAACAACCCAATCATGGAAATATCTATAACATAACCGCCAAAAGGATCAAACCAAATGATTTGAATCCGACATACCTCTGGCACTGTCGTCTGGGCCACATAAATGAGAAACGCATTTCTAAACTCCATCAAGATGGATTTCTCAACTCATTTGATTTTGAATCATATGATACTTGCGAATCTTGTTTGTTAGGAAAGATGACAAAGTCGCCTTTCACTGGGCACAGTGAGAGGGCCACTGATTTGTTGGGCCTCATACATACAGATGTGTGTGGACCGATGAATACAAATGCCAGAAGAGGTTATTCGTACTTCATTACATTCATAGATGATTTCAGTAGATATGGCTACGTCTATCTAATGAAACATAAATTCGAATCTTTTGAAATGTTCAAGATATTTCAAAATGAAGTACAAAACCAGCTTGGCAAAACAATTAAAGCCCTTCGATCTGATCGAGGTGGTGAATAT
The DNA here is from genome assembly GCA_037074615.1 of Leucaena leucocephala. NCBI lineage: Eukaryota > Viridiplantae > Streptophyta > Magnoliopsida > Fabales > Fabaceae > Leucaena > Leucaena leucocephala. Next base: position 10,748,571 of record CM073523.1, on the reverse strand, counting down.
TTGAGCCAAGAGTTTATCGATCATCTTAGGAATTGTGGAATAGTCTCACAATTGACTCCTCCAGGAACACCACAATGGAATGGGGTTTTCTGAACGGAGGAATCGAACACTATTGGATATGGTTCGATCCATGATGAGTCGAACAGATCTTCCACCGTCCTTTTGGGGCCACGCCCTAGAGACAACTGCGTTCACACTGAATCGTGTTCCATCTAAGGCAGTTGAAAAGACTCCGTATGAGATATGGACTGGGAGGAAACCTAGTTTGTCTTTTCTCAAGATTTGGGGATATGAGGTCTATGTTAAGCAACAAGCCTCAGATAAGTTAGCGCCCAAATCTTCAAAGTGCCTTTTTTGGGATATCCTAAGGAAACCAAGGGATATTATGTCTACAACCCCACTGATAACAAAGTGTTTGTTGTCAGAAATGGTATCTTTCTAGAACGAGAATTTATCTCTAAAAGAACCACTGGGAGCAAGGTACACCTCGAAGAAGTTCGAGAGCCACAAGACGCCACAGAACTAGAGATGGAAAGTAGAGAAGACTCACAAGAAGTTGTTGAGACTCCTCAAGTCACGCAAGGCCCAAGGCGATCTAATAGGGCACGACTTCAGCCTCAGAGATATGGATTTCTGATTTCTGATAGTCGTGATGTGTTGCTCATTGAGCATAATGAGCCCACTACCTATCAAGAAGCTATAGTGGGACCAAACTCTGAAAAATGGCTTAATGCCATGAAGTCTGAGATGCAATCCATGTACGACAATAAGGTATGGACCTTAGTCGACCCGCCTGAAGGTGTAAAAACCGTCGGGTGCAAGTGGGTTTTTAAAGAGAAAACCGACATGGATGGAAATGTAAATGTCTTCAAGTCACGACTGGTTGCAAAAGGATTTACTCAAACTCATGGTATAGACTAAGATGAGACCTTTTCCCCAATTGCAATGGCCAAATCAATCAGAATCCTCCTTGCCATTGCAGCATATTATGACTATGAAATATGGCAGATGGACGTCAAGACAGCCTTCCTTAATGGAAAGCTCCTTGAGGATGTGTACATGACACAACCTGAAGGTTTTGTGCGTTCTGAGGACTCTGGTAAGGTGTGCAAGCTTCAAAGGTCCATTTATGGACTGAAGCAAGCATCTCGGAGTTGGAATCATCGTTTTGATGAAGTAGTCAAAGAGTTTGGATTTCTTCAAAACATTGATGAACCTTGTGTGTACAAAAAGGTTAGTGGGAGCACAGTTGTGTTTTTGGTACTCTATGTCGATGACATCCTACTCATTGGGAATGACATTCCTACCTTGCAGATTGTCAAGTCTTGGTTAGGAAAATCTTTCTCGATGAAAGACTTGGGTGAAGCCACCTACATCCTAGGAATTAGGATCTATAGAGATAGATCTAAAAGGCTTCTAGGACTGAGTCAGAGCACATATATAGACAAGATACTGCATAGGTTCAGTATGCAGGAATCAAAGAGGGGTTTCATACCCATGTCTCATGGTATTCACCTCAGCAAGGATTTGTGTCCTAGTACACCAGATCAGCGAGGTCGCATGAGTAAGATTCCATATGCCTCGGCCATAGGATCTATCATGTACGCCATGTTATGTACTCGACCGGATGTCTCGTTTGCCTTAAGTATGACTAGCAGATATCAACAGGACCCCGGTGAGGGCCATTGGACTGCTGTCAAGAATATCCTTAAGTACTTGAGAAGGACTAAGGACTTATTCTTGGTCTATGGTGGATTGGATGACGAGCTCTCTGTAACTGGTTACACAGATGCAAGTTTCCAACTGACCAGGATGACCAGAAATCACAATCTGGATACATATTCCTCCTGAATAATGGAGCAGTAAGCTGGAAGAGCTCTAAGCAGAGCACTGTAGCAGATTCTGCAACGGAAGCTGAGTATATAGCAGCATCTGATGCAGCTAAGGAGGCCGTTTAGATCAGGAAGTTCATTACTGAACTAGGGCTGGTATCGACCATCTCAGATCCAATAACTTTGTTCTGTGACAATAGTAGTGACATTGCACAGGACAAAGAGCCTTGGTCACATCAAAGGACCAAGCATATACTCAGGCGATTTCATCTCATCAGAGAAATCAATGATAGAGGTGATATAAAAATATGCAAGGTAACAAGAGAAGACAATGATGCCGATCCTCTAACAAAACCGCTTGTCCAGGCAAAACATGAGCGTCATGTTAGGTCAATAGGATTGAGACAAATTAATGATTGTTCCTAGTGCAAGTGGGAGGATGTTGGAAATTGTGCCCTAGGGGCCAATCATTGTATCAGGTTATCACATTATTTGCATGTTTACTGTGATGACCATCCTTGGATAACTCATGATCTTATCCTAAATGTCCCTGATCGGTCATCTATGCGGGAGCAAAGATGAAATAAGACCAGTATGACTTTGAAGATATATAGAGATATAGATCAAAGTCATAGGCACATGTAAGAGTACAGGGTGCTGGACCGACCCGCTATGAGAGAGCTGCATGGGTTAAGTCATAAGCTTCTCTCATATACAAGCCATGTCACTATGCCCTTTGACCTGAGATCATCATGGATTCCTACATGACAAACGCTCAGCTTTGACCTAGTCAAAAGTCACTTTTGACCGAGTGATCATAAAGGCTATGCTCGGGCTTAGTGGTTTTTCATGCGGAGGAATGTGAATGGTCAAGATGGAATTTGTCCCTCACATTCGTAGAGAGATATTACTGGGCCCCTCGATGAGTGAGTCTGAGAAATGTATGGCCATACTGGAATGGAAGGGTAGTTCCATTTCTATATTCAGACTACTCAGGGATCGAGAAAGTAACGGTCAGGAACAGGAGGATGACGTTCACCATGCCTCATCCTTGACCGAAATATCGTGTGACAAAAGGGACGTGATATGGTTGTATGAAAGGTTACATCGTTTATCGATCCTCATATGTTTTTGGTAGTCGTAATGCCTTGCTAGAGACCGCTTACGACTTGTGGGTCAGTATAGTAACTGGGCCACTGCCAACTTCATATGGGCCTACAGGGTCGCACACAAAACAGCCCAATGCGAGCTATGATGTCCAGATTCATTGAATCTAAGAGATGTCTAAATTCAATGAATAATCTAGGGTGGATATATATTTTATATATATATAAATTAGTTTATATATATATTATATAAATAATATAAGAGATATTTGTAAGATTTAATTTATAAGGATAAATTAAATCTCTATCATTTTTGAATTTGAATTTAAATGGATATGATCTATTTGAATTTGAAATTCAAATTGATAAGATATCTCAAATTTGATTTATGAGAATAAATCAAATATAATTCTGTCTTATCTTTATTTTAAATTAAATAAATAGGTGAATTAAATCTGTGGGACGGATTTAATATAAACCATATTTATTTAATCAGTTTCTTATTAAATTATGCAATATATGATATTGTATTAATTCAGAATTAATATAAGATTAATTCTGAAGCCCGGCCCTATTAGAAGCCCGATAGCTTCCTATATATTTGATATTAGGAGCTAGGGTTCTACACACAAGATACATCTCTACACACACATTCAGACGTGAGAAGAGGGGGCAGGGAGAGTGCAAAAGGTTTGCACATAAGAAACTGCCGAGATAGAGATGGTGAGGACGGAATCTCTAGAAAGCCCTAGAGGGACAAGAGGCGCTAGCACGTCGTTCGCGATTGGAACGCTGTTCGTGTGGATACCGGTAGAGGAAGCCGATCTGAGCTGTCGACTTCTACGATACGACCAGACACGAAGCAAGGTCGCGACCAGAAAACACTTAGGTCGCGACCAAACGGGCATCTGAACGTCAGAAATCCGAAAAGAGGAGATAGGTCGCGACGTGAAGTTGAAGAGGTCGCGACTAAAAGCTCCAGAGGCGACAGGTCGCGACTAGAAGCAGAAGAGGTCGCGACTAACAACTCCAGAGGCGGCAGATCGCGACTAGAAGCAGAGGAGGTCGCGACTAAAAGCTGAGGAGGTCGCGACTGAAAGTTCCAGAGGCGAGGAGTCGCGACTAGTGGACACTGAGGTCGCGACCAAAGCTCGAGTACCGAAGGTAACACTTCTTTCTCCTTGACTTAAACACATTCGGTAGATCCTGGCTGGGAATGGAAAAATTTTTAAAGTTAATTTCCGCTGCGTGTCTTCCAATTCCCTTCAGAATGATATAAGAAGAATGAATTTCAATGATCTAATGCTTCCATTGAATTTATATGATGATTTTGTTTAGGATTGGATAGGTTTTGAACCTTGGAAGCATTGGAATTGAAAGTTGTAATTGTTGAAAGTCTTCTCTATACTGTTCACTCTCATGAACAGTGATTGGAATTTCATAATTTTGATGCTTCCAATGGTATTAAAATGAAAAGTTGTGTGGAATAAAGTGGAGAAACAAGTATTGGAAGCATTGGAATCAAAATGAGAATTTTTGAAAGAAAAAGGGTGGTTATACAAATCTGTCCAGAACAGTACATAAGAGCTGGAATTTGGGCATTTTGAGTTTATAAATGGATTCAAAAGGTCAAATTGTATAGGGTAAAGTCAAGACATCAATTGATTCAAAGACCAAGCTAATTAACAAAGATTAAAGAAAGTTACTTTAAGTAGATAAAGTTCAATGTTCAAGGAAGTTAAGTTGGGATGAGTTAATGGTAATGTATGTGTATGAATATGCAATGGTTAGGATTTGATTTCTATATTCAAGAAGGCAACCTCACTTCAAGGAAAGGTGACAAGGAAGAGGATAAAAGGAAAGTGAAGCATTAAGGTAGTAAACTTACCTAAACTTGTATGTGTTGAATGTATGGTTGGTTGTGTTATGGCTTGATTGATTGATATTATTCATATGTAATTGTTGAAGTTCTATGCTATGATTACTTTGGCCAATTATATTTTATATGTTACATGGAAGCATGCACATTACATTATGTTGACAGAATCACAAGCAAGCACTAATACCAAGCATTGATGCATACATTGTTTAGTACCATTTACTACTGAGATTTCTCTAGAAATCTCACCCCAAATTTTATCTCCAATCAACAGGAACTTCAAGCATGAGAGAGGAAGATTGTTAGATGATGATATGGTTTGCTTGTATGGTTATATATAGACAAGTTTTGAGATGAATGTATGTAAAGTTAGTTGTTAAAATTCTGCACTTGAACAATAGACAGTTTGGAGCTATTGGTCTGTAATTAAAAATAGTTAATGATATAATAAATGTATGATATTTTAGTAGTAGTTATTTAACATGTCAAGCTTCGTTTTGACACCAAGCACGCCTTATTTCGATGTCTGTACAAAGAGAACGAATTTTCCAAAGTTGCGGACCAGAATCTGTTTTTCAGAATTTTGACTAAATGAACAGTAAAGTTTAACGTTAGAGTTGACTTAGTTGACTAGTCAATTTGTCTGAGTAATTATTTTTCCCTTAAATTTCAATATGTTATATTCATGTAACTTTTTGAAACACTTCATTTCAATTTTTTTAGAATTAGTTATGATTTTTCAAAATTCATCACTGAATCTGGAATTACCAAATGAACAGTAACCATGAATTTGGAAATTTCAGATTTTGTAATTGAACTTCAATGGACTTGTAAGTGGTTCTAAATGCTACCAAATGGTCCCTAAGATGTACGAAAGTAAGGGTGTTACATGCCGTCTTATGGGTACCTTTCATGCCACCTCATGGCTTTCAGATAAATCTCAAGCTTTATCTGATAATTCCCCGATTATCACTTCAACCGGGTAACTTTACTTTATTGAAAAGCCACTAAAATATTACTTTAATGCCACTTTAACCCACATAACGATTGGGCCACGTTTTTGGACTCTTGGAATGCTATCTTGGGTCTCTGATCAAGCTCAAGTACTCTGATGGCTCAATTTCCAAGAAACATCCCTTGGCAAATTATCAAAATGCCCTTGTTCCTCTTTATTTACTTTAATGAGTCTAGGGGCATTATTATCTTTTCACACCTTACCAGAGTATTCCCTGACCCTGGTCAACTATACAGATAACCTTTCTTGACTGTCTAACCTTATTCAAATAACCAAAATACCCTTCACTCATTCTTTAACTATTTTATAACAGAGGTATTTTCGTCATTTCGCACATTTTCTGCATATTTCTGGACACTGGCCCCTTTTACCCGATGAACTGATATCATGGGCCTAGTCTCACTAGGCGTCATCATGGGCCTTTATGTGACATCATCTGGGCTCATTCAGTCCCAGTTTGCTTACCGATTAATTTCCCAATAGGATATTGTGTGTTCACGAACTCCCGTCAAAATTCACTAAAAAGTGAATAACTTTTCTTACAGATCTCCTTTCGGCATTCTGTCAGTTCCCTGACCTCTATCTTCACAGGACGCATCTTCCTATACCTTTTCACTTATATCTGAGGTCCATGAGATCCGATAAAACTTTTAGATAACTTTCAAACTATCAGATAAATTTCAGCTATCTGAAACTTTAATAAAATTTATGTATTATGCTAGATTAACCAGTATCATTTTCTCTATCTACTGATAAAATTTGGGACTGAAATGCTTCCAGGCAGTTCTAAGCTACTTCCGGCTCAACTTTCTATAATTACCATTTTGCCCCTAGAAACTTTTTCTCTTTTTAATTAAGTCCCTTAACTTTTCATAATTACACTTAATGGCCCACAACTTGTGTCTACTTTCATCTTTGCACCATGGAACTTTTAAACTTTCACTTTAGTCCCTTTCTTTTCTAAAATGACCATTATGCCCCTAGGGACTTTCATTATTTACATATAAGTCCCTATACTTTCACTTATTTGTAGTTTAGTCCCTAAAATCCCTTTGTATGTTTCTGGGACTTATGCTCAAAGGGGTCTGGTAGCCTATATATTTCAGGCTACTTTCTGAATCTCTGGGCCTGAAAATTGGGATATTACACTTATTGTATTTCTTCTCTACCAGATCAATACTTTTGCTACTTTACTAGTGAACACATATCTCATCTTTGAACATTTCTCTCCAACGTTAAAGGCAGTTGCTCGGGTAAGAGAGCTAACCTTTTCAACCTATACGACATACTAGAGATTGTATACTTTCACCTAGATGCATAAGTAATGATAAACAACATAATATCATAAAACAAAATATTAAATACAGTATGTAATTTTACATTTTACGCATGCCAATGGCTTTTATATGTTTCTCAAATGTTTCTTTGCCTATTGACTTGGGTCTGCTACCATACATTTGGTTGAAAGGTATTGTACAGCTATAATTTTTTTTGCTATATAATCCCTCATAAAATTATACTTGATATCAATGTGTTTGGTCTTGCTATGATACTTAGGGTTTTTGGTGTAGGCTATGGCTATAGTGTTGTCACAGTGTATCAACACCAAATTGGTACTCTCATTCTCAAATCCTAGGTGTTTGATAAATCTCTTCAGCCAAATAACATCTTGCACTGCTGCAGTGCATGCCATGAACTCAGCATCTATAAAGTGTATGACAATGCATGTCTGCTTCTTGCTACTCCAACATATGGCGACGTTATTAAGCAAGAAGGTGTATCATGAAGTCGATCTTCGCTCTTCTTCATCACCGCCTACATCAGTATTGGAGTATCCGACTAGGCGCAGATCGCTTCCTTGATAACACCACGCATAATTAGTTGTGCCCTTTAAGTATCTCAGGATCCTCTTTACTGTTTTCTAGTGTTTCTCACATAGTTAGATTGGAATATGCTAACTAGTCCCATGGAATAACAAATATCTAGTCTTATACATATCATCGCATACATCAGGCTACCAACGACATTGGTATATGAAACTTTTTCCATTTACTTTTTGTCTAATTTAGTTTTGGGACACATGCCAGAACTCAAGGCTACTTCAGTGGCCACAGGGATATCCATGGGATTGCAGTCACTTATATTGAATCGCTCAAGTATCTTGATATAATTCTATTATGAAAGAGTGAGGATTCTCTTAGAGCGATCTCTTTAGATCTTGACTCAAAGTATGTATTATGCTTCACCCATGTCTTTCATCTCGAAATTCAATGAGAGCCATAATTTAATAGCTATCATTGAGTCAAGACTATTTTTAGCTAAGAGTATGTCATCTACGTATAAGATAATATTATAAAGTTACCCTCAAACCACTTAATGTAGACACAGTGGTCTTATTGGAAGTCATATGAGGTTATCGCCTTGTGAAACCTCAAGTACCACTGTCTGGATGACTGTTTTAATCCATAAATGGATCTTTTGAGTTTACACTTCTTGTGCCTAAACTTTTTTTCAATGAAACTTAATGGTTGTTTCACATAGATTTCTTCATCTATATCACCATTCAGGAATGAAGTTTTTACATTCATCTAATGTAACTCTAGATTTAAACTATTTACTATTGTCAGAATAAGTCTTATCTAGTTGAAGTGCACAATAGGTGAAAAAGTATCCTCATAGTCTATACCTTGTTGTGTATATCCCTTTGCAACCAATCGAACTTTATATTTGTTAATTGATCCATCCACCTTTCTCTTGATTTTAAGAACCCTCTTATTCCTAATGGCTTTACATCCTTTTTACAGATCAACCAACTCTCAAACTTAGTTTTTTATCATTGAGTCCATCTCTTATTTCATTGATTTCTTTCATTCTTGGTAGGACCTGCCAATGCTTCATGAACACAGCGGGTTCATCATTACCTTTTGGAGTAACTAGGAGTGCTTCATCTTCTATTTGGAAGTGTCTCTTTGGAACATTTTCCATGTTACTCCTTCTTACTCGAGCTACTTGTTTATCTTTTCTTATTTATCTCGGTCTTTGTGTTAACCGTTCTTGGCTCCTACTCAAATTAACATACCTAGAGGATTTTGGTATGTCAATTTGTTCAGTATTTTTGAGTCTCATAAAGAGATACAATGCGGTCAATTTCAACCCTACTGGGAAATTCTGTCTTAGTGAATACAACATCTCTTGATTCTATTTCAGTCACTGTTCCATCTTCAATTTCACTTATGGATACAAATCCTTTTAAGGGTTCAGAGTACCTTATGAAGATATATTTCTTCCTTATAGGACCCAGGTTTCCATGTCTATTGTAACAACTTAGTTTCATACATCTTAAGGACCATTCGGTAGTATTTAGAACCACTTACAAGCCCATTGAAGTTCAATCTCCAAATCTGAAATTTCCAAGTTCACGGTTACTCTTCATTTGGTAATTCTAAATTTGATGATGAAATTAAAAAAATTATAACTAATTCTAGAAAAATCAAAATTAAGTGGTTCAAAAAACTACACAAAGATAACATCTTGAATTTTAAGGAAAAAATACTTCCCTAGACTAATTGACTAGTCAACTAAGTAAAATCTGATGTCAAAATTTACTGTTCATTTGGTCAAAATTTCTGAAAACATATTCTGATCCTTGACTTTGGAAAATTCGTTCTCTTTATACAGACCTCAAAATAAGGCATACTTGGTGTCAAAACAAATCTTGACATGTTAAATAAATTTCTATAAAATATCATACATGTATTCTATCATTTACTATTTCTCATTACATCATAAACATCATTGCTCAAACTGATCGTATAACATCATTATATAGAACAATTCATCATATAACTTTTATATTATCCAATCCCTAATTTCTCTTCAAGCTTCTTCCATCATTCATGAACTTGTTAGGATTGGGATTACATGGATGAGGTGAGATTTTTGGGGAAATCTTAGTAGCAAACATCATTAAATAATGTATGTATCAATGTAAATACTTGTGCTTGCTTGTGAAGGTGTTAACATTGTGTAAAGTGCATGCTTCCATGTAATATATGAAATACAATTGTCCAAAGCAATAATAGAAATATATCTTTAATCATATACACATATGCAACATAATTCAACATAGTCATAGTACAACCAAGCATAACATCCAATACATACAAGTTTAGGGTAGTTTACTACCTTATTACTTTACTTTCTTTTATTTTATCTTTGCCTCTTGCTTCTTAGTTACTCTTGTCCTTGCATCATTGCCTTTGCTTTGTGATCCTCTTTATCACACTTATTCAAGCCTAACATAACATAATAACATACTTATCATAATCTATTTCAAACTTGGTCTCAACTTCCTAGACCAATAACTCTATCTTTCTTTAATTTTGGTTAATTGCTTTACCCCTTTGAATTAAATTATGCCTTGACCATATCCCACACAAGTTTGCCCGAGGAATCCATATATAAATTCAGAATTAACAAATTCTAACTCCTCCTTGTGCACTGGTCAGAACAGAACTGTGGTAGCAAAGGTTCTTTTTCAAAAATCTCACTTTTGATTTCAATGCTTTAAACTCTTGTCCCTTGGCTCAATCCTATACAATTTTGCCTTATGGACTCATTGGAAGCATCAAAATCAACTTCCTTGGTACTATTCTAGCACAGGTCGAAAGGTCTCACAAAGTGGGAAAATATAAACTATACAATTAATTCAAGCAATAACCATCAATCTAAGCTTGTCTAAGCCTTAACTTCATGCCTCTAACTTCAATTTCTTCTTTTCCCAATATTGTATAGTTCTGGACAGCAGCAAAACATAGGATATGTTGAATTGAAGGAAAATAACCTAGGATATATTGCTTACCTTAATCCCTAGCTAGCTTGAATCTTCGTGCCTTGAATCTCTCTTGTCTTGGCTTGTTTTCATTTGAGCAGCACCTCCCCATTGTTCCTAGTGCATGGGAGGTATATTTATATACTTCATGGCATGAAAATGAATGGCCAGATCACTTTGTGCACTATTTAATCCAATGGTCCATAATCACTCTTAGAATTTTGGCTTGCCCACCAAGCTTTGATGACATCATCCATGACATCATCAAGGCACACCTAATCCATGTGAGGCAAAATTCCAAGGGGAAGAAGAGTCTATAAAAAATTCTAGTCCAATCAAGTATCGGCTCAATCTAATTTCTCAAAAACTATTATGTTTTCTAAATCTAATTTTTTTATACTCCATAATATGTTTTCTGATCTTAAATCCAGTATCCAGATTCTTCTTACCATTGACATTTTTGGACTAGGTCTAAACTTAATTACTTATCCCTTGGCAAATTACCAAAATGCCCTTAGTTCATCTTTATTTACTATAACAACTCTAAGGACATTATTGTCTTTCCAGACATCACCAGAATATTCCCTGACCTTGGTCAACTATTTCAGAAACTCTCCTTGACCGTTTGACCTTAGTCAAATGACCAAAATGCTCTCCATTCATCTTTTGATCAATGGTATAACATAATGGCATAACATAGTTGCATTTTCATAATTTTATATTTTACAGGGTCTTTATAAACACTAGCCCACATACCTATTTGAAAATATTATTGGGCTTGTGAGGCCCTATTTTGGGCCTTCTACTTGATCCCCTCCCTTCATGGGCTTAACTTCCAAAAAATTCCTCTGAAAAGTATTCATCGAGTGTTTTATTCTACTGTAAATTTTATTATAAATTCTACATAACTCCTTTTTTAGTTATGTCAGTTTCATAAATTTCTATATTAATTATAAGAATTTACTATAACATTTCATCTTATTTTGAGGTCTAGAAAATACTATACTAATTTTCTAAACTTTAGAAATTTATATCAATTTATCGAGACCTCAAATTAAAATTTCATGTTTCGTTAAACTGATCAGAATAATTTTCTCTATTTACTAGTAAAATTTGGGGACAAACCATTTTTGGGCAGTTTTGGGCATGTTCTGGCTCAACTTTCCATAATTACCATTTTGCCCTTAAACTCTTAAAAATTATACTTTAGGCCCTTAACTTTTTATAATTACAATTAATGCCCAAAACTTATGTCTACTTCTATTTTTCCCATGGAACTTTTAGGGTTTTCTTTCTGTTTATCATACAATCCCTCCCAAACCTCTTTCCTCTATCAGTCTTATACAAATAATGAAAAATTAGGATATGACATCTTTGAGAATCGTCATGGATAAATGCCAATTAGCCTAAAGGTCTAAGGATACTTAGATATGGTTGGCGTTTAGTCCATAACTCGTAGGGCGTAGATGCGACTAACTTTAAGGGCACACGATTAAGTGTGAAGGTTGCCGTCAATAGAGCATTACCCTAATGTGAAATTAGAATGTTTGCTTGAGCCATCATAGACCTAGCCATATCTAGAAGAGTTATATTTCTTCTTTCGGCAATTATAACATCCCAATTTTCAGGCCCAGAGACTCAGAAAGTAGCCTGAAATAGATAGGCTGCCAGTCCCCTTTGAACAGAAGTCCCAAAAATATACAGAGGGTTTTTAGGGACTAAACTGCAAATAAGTGAAAGTACAGGGACTTATGTGTAAATAGTAAAAGTTTCTAGGGGTATAATGGTCATTTTAGAAAAGAAAGGGATTAAAGTGAAAGTCTAAAAGTTTCATGGTGCAAAGATGAAAGTAGACACAAGTTGTGGGCCATTAAGTGTAATTATGAAAAGTTAAGGGACTTAATTGAAAAGAGGAAAAGTTTCTAGGGGCAAAATGGTAATTATAGATAGTTGAACCGGAAGTGGCTTAAAACTGTCCAGAAGTATTTCAGTCCCAAAATTCATCTGTAGATAGAGGAAATGATGCTGGTTAATCTAGCTTATTACAGAAACTTTATTAGTTTCAGATAGCTGAAATTTATCTGATAGTCTAAAAGTTATCTGAATTTTTTATCAAATCTCCTGGACCTCAGATATGAGTGAAAAGTTACAGGAATGTGCGTCCTATGAAGCCAGAGGTCAGGGAACTGTCAGAATCCTGAAAGGAGTTTTGCAAGAAAAGTTATTCACTTTTTAGTGAATTTTGACGGGAATTTGTGAACGCCCGATATCCGATTGAGAAATTAATCGGTAAGCAAACTGGGACTAAATGAGCCCAGATGGCATCACATAGAGGCCCATAATGACACCAAGGGAGGCCCAGGCCTATGATATCAGTTCAGCAGTAAAAGGGGCCAGTGTCTGGAAAATATGCGAAATGACGAAAATACCCCTATGTTATAAAATAGTTAAAGAATGAGTGAATGATATTTTGGTCATTTGACTAAGGTTAGACAGTCAAAAAAGGTTATCTGGATAGTTGACCAGGGTCAAGGAATACTCTGGTAAGATGTGAAAAGATAATAATGCCCCTAGACCATTAAAGTAAATAAAGAGGAACCAAAGGCATTTTGGTAATTTGGCAAGGGATGTTTCTTGGAAATTGACCCATCAGAGTACTTGAGCATGATCAGAGACCCAAGATGGCATTCCCAAAAGTCCAAAAATGTAGCCCAAGGAATATGTGGGTTAAAATGGCATTAAAATAATATTTTAGTGACTTTTCAATAAAGTAAAGTTACCTTGTCGAAGTAATAACCGGGGAATTGATCAGATAAAGCTATGGACTTATCCGAAAGGCATGAGGTGGCATGAAAGGTACCCATAAGGTGCCACATGGCATGAGCATAGAGGAAGAAGAAAAAGCTAAGGACACGGGGCTTAATCTCAACCGTTCATTCCGGGACAAGACTCTGGAATTCTCTAGAAACACTGAGTCAACTGGTGAAGTGTCCCTGAAGGGAATTGGAAGACACGTAGAGAAAATTAACTTTAAATTTTTTTTCCATTCCCTGCCAGGATCTACCGAATGTGTTTAAGTCAAGTAGAAAGAAGTGTTACCTTCGGTATTCGAACTATGGTCGTGACCTCCGTATCCACTCGTCGCGACTTATCAGCTCTAGAATTTTCAGTTGTGACTTTCTCAGCTTCTCATCCCGAAGGGTAGTCTCTGGAGTTATCAGTCACGACGGGTAGTCTTTGGAGTTGTCAGTCGGACATCCTCAGCTTCTCGTCGCGACGGGTAGTCTCTTTTCGATTTTCTGACGTTCAAGATGCCTATGTGGTCGCGACCTGAGCGTTTCTAGAGTTATGAGATGCGATGCTCACAGCTTCCCTTCGCGACTGGTGGTCTTTTTTCGATCGCAAGAAGTCGACGACTCAGATCGGCTTTCTCTACTGGTATCTACACGAACAACGTTCCAACAACGAACGACGTGCTAGCGCCTCTAGGGCTTTCTCAAGAATCCGTCCTTACCGTCTCTATTTTGGCAGTTTCTTATCTGCAAACCTTTTGCACCCTCCTTGTTCCCTCTTGTCAAAAACCCTATCCCCTAATGTCAAATATATAGGATGCTATCGGTGTTTTGACTGAGTTGGATTTCGGAATTAATCTTATATTAATTCTGAAATTAATACAATATAGTTTACTAATTAATCTTATTTGATTACATAATTTGATAAGAAACTAATTAAATAAATATAGTTTACATTAAATCTGTCCCACAGATTTAATTCACCTATTCATTTAATTTAAAATAAAGATAAGACAGAATTATATTTGATTTATTCTAATAAATCAAATTTGAGATATCATATCAATTTGAATTTCAAATTCAAATAGATCATATCAATTTAAATTCAAATTCAAAAGTGACAGAGGTTTAATTTTTTCTTATAAATTAAATCTTGCAAATATCTCTTATATTATATATAATATATATACGAATTTATATATATAAATATATACATCCACCCTAGATTATTCATTGAATCTGGACATGTCTTAGATTCAATGAATCTGGATATCATAGCTCGTGTTGGGCTATTTTGTGTGTAACCCTATTGTTGGAAATTGTGCCCTAGGGGCCAATCATTGTATTATGAACACTGTTGATTTATGAATTTCTTAATTATGTTATCACATTATTTATGTTTACTGTAATGACTATCCTTGGATAACTCCTGATCTTATCCTAAATGTCCCTGGTCGGTCATCTATGCGGGAGCAGAGATGAAATAAGACCAGTATGACTTTTGAAGATATATAGAGATATAAATCAAAGTCATAGGCACATGTAAGAGTACAAGGTGTTGGACCGACCCGCTGTGAGAGAGCTGCATGGGTTAAGTCATAAGCTTCTCTCATATACAAACCATGTCACTATGCCCTTTAACCTGAGATCATCATGGATTACTATATGACAAATGCTCAGCTTTGACCTAGTCAAAAGTCACTTTTGACCGAGTGATCATAAAGACTATATTTAGGCTCAGTGGTTTTTCAAGCGGAGGAATGTGAATGGTGAAGATGGAATTTGTCACTCACATTCGTAGAGAGATATTACTGGGCCCCTCGATGAGTTAGTCTGAGAAGTGTATGGCCATACTATAATGGAAAGGTAGTTCCATTTCTATAGTCAGACTACTCAGGGATTGAGAAAGTAACAGTCAGGAACAGGAGGATGACGTTCTCCATGCCTCATCCATGACTAAAATGTCATGTGACAAGAGGGACGTGATATGGTTGTATGAAAGGTTACATCGTTCATCGATCCTCACATATTTGGGTAGTCGTGATGTCTTGCTAGAGACCACTTATGACTTGTGAGGCAGTATAGTAAATGGCTCACTGCCAACTTCATATGGGCCTACAGGGTTGCACACAAAATAGCCCAACACAAGCTATGATGTCCAGATTCATTGAATCTAAGATATGTTCAGATTCAATTAATAATCTAGGGTGGACGTGTATATATATAAATTCATATATATATTATATGATATAAGAGATATTTATAAGATTTGATTTATAAGGATAAATTAAATCTCTATCACTTTTGAATTTGAAATTTAAATTGATATGATATAATATAATATCTCAAATTTGATTTATGAGAATAAATCAAATATAATTCTGTCATATCTTTATTTTAAATTAAATGAATAGGTGAATTAAATCTGTGGGATGGATTTAATATAAGAAATCATATCTATTTAATTGATTTCTTATCAGATTACGCAATATATGATATTGTATTAATTTTAGAATTGATTTAGGATTAATTCCAAAATCTAATATCTGTCAGAACACCGATAGCATCCTATATATTTGACATTAGGGGCTAGGGTTTTTGGAGGGAGAGTGCAAAAGGTTTGCAGATAAGAAACGGCCAAAATAGAGATGGTGCGGACGAATTCTCAAGAAAAACCCTAGAAGGACAAGAGGCGCTAGCACGTCGTTCGTGGTTGGAATGCTATTAATGTGGATACCAGTAAAGGAAGTCGATCTGAGTCGTCCACTTCTCATGATCGAAAAGAGAGCATAGGCATCTTGAACGTTCAAATCCCCGAGCCACTAATAATTCGAATACCGAAGGTAACACCTCTTACTACTTGACTTAAACACGATCGGTAGATCCAGGCATGGACTGGAAAAAGTTTAAAGTTAATTTCCGCTGTATGTCTTCCAATTTCCTACAGGGGTATCAGATATAACATCCTTACTTTTGTACATCTTAGGGACCATTCGGTAGTATTTAGAACCACTTACATGACCTTTCAAGTCCATTAGCTAAATCTGGAATTTTTACTCTTGGCGAGTTACTGTTCATATGGTATTCCAGATTTGGTGACAAACTTTGAAAAATTATAATTAATTATAGAAAAATCAAAATGAAGTGGTTCAAAATTATGATTGAAGCTAATATCTTGAAGTTTAAGGGAAAAATAATTTTCTGACTAAATACTTGGTCAATTGATTCAGTTTATTCTTTAAAATTTAATGTTCATTTGGTCAAAAATTCTGAAAACAGATTCTGGTCCCCATATTTGGAAAATTGGTTCTCTTTCTACAGATGTCAAAATAAGTTGTTCTTGGTGTCAAAACGAAGGTTGACATGTTACCTAAATGTCTGTAAAATTTCATACATTTATTCCATCATTTACTATTTCTCATGACATCATACATATTGTTGCTTAAACTGGTCATACAGCATCCTTACATGCAACAATTCTTCACATAACATCATATAACATTTACATTGACCAATCCCTAACTCCTCTTCATGCTTCTTCATCCTCTTTCCTCATTCATAAACCTGTTGCGATTGGGATTACATGGAGGGGGTGAGATTTCGAGGGAAATCTCAGTAGCAAATGATACTAAACAATGCATGTCTTAATGCAATTGCTTGTGCTTGCTTGTGAAAGTGTTACTATAGTGTAATGAGCATGCGTCCATGTATCATATGAAATACAATTGGACAAAGTAATCATAGAAACAGAGCTTCAATCATCTACACATATGCACACAATTTAACAAAGCCATAGCACAATCAAGCATAACATTCAATACATACAAGTTTAGAGTAAGTTTACTACCTTATTGCTTTACTTCCTTTCACTTTAACTTTGCTTCTTCCTTCTTACTTTTCCTTGATGTGTGGTCGCCTCTTTTGAGTCCAAAATCAAATCCTAACATCACATAATCATCCATTCATTACAATCTAACTTCTCTTGAACATTGAACTTACTTTAACTAACATAACTTCCTTTAATCTTTACCAATTGACTTGGCCTTTGAATCAATTGATGTCTTGACCTTACCCTACACAATTTCATCTTTTGAATCCATTTATATGCTTAAAATGATGAAATTTCAGCTCCCATGCACTGTTCTGGCCAGATTTGAAAAATATCCATAATTCTTCTAAAAATTCTCATTTTGATTCCAATGCTTCCTATACTCGTTTCTCTACTTTATCCCACACCATTTTTCATTTTAAAACCATTGGAATCATCAAAATCATTAAACTCATAATCACTGTTCATGCGAGTGAACAGTGACAGAAAAGAATTTCAAACATTACAACTTTCAATTCCAATATTTCCAAGGTTCAAAACCTATCCAATCCTACACAAAATCATCATATAAATTCAATGGAAGCATTATATCATTGAAATTCCATCTTCTTCTATCATGAACAGTGCATGAACAGTGGAAACCGAATTGTTTCATCCATGGCAAAGTCAAGAATATCAACTTGATTCAACAACCAATCATCAAACTAGCTTGTTTAAGCTTCAATCTCATAATTCTAACTTTAATTTCTTCTTTCTCCTTTCATCTAAGGTTTTGTACAGCATATACACCTCAGAGAAAACTCAACTTTCTTCCATGAAAACTCTAAGTTCAAGCTCCCAAATCAAAGGAAAATAAGCTAGGATAGATTGCTTACCTTTAATCTCTAGCTTTCTTGAACTTTGGACCTTGGATTCTTCTTTGTCTTGGCTTGAGTTTCCATTTTGCCATAGTTTCCCCAAGGGTTCTCACGCCACGGTTTGGAACAGAAAATATGGGGGTATTTATAGAGAAATCCAATGGAAAATGGATGGCCAAGATCACTTTGGTTAGTATTTGATCTAATGGTCCATAATCCACCTTACAAGAAGCTTGCCCTAGAAGCCTCATTAATGACATCATCCTTGACATCATGAGGGCTTTGTTTGGCGAAATAAAGTAGGAAATACTGATAGGAAAAATTCCAGTCCAGTCCGGTACTAATCGGGTCAGTTTTATAAAAACCAGACTGTTTTATGTTCCCAATTTTTAAAATATTCCAGAATATGTATTCTATCAGGAAAACCGGTGTTTAGGTTTCTCCTACCATTGACATTGTTATACTGAGTATTTATCTGATATCCATCCATTGAGAAATGACCAAAATACCCTTGGTGCCCTTTCTTGCACTATATTAACCCTAAGGGAATAATTGTCATTTCACATCTCTTTATACCTTATCAGGGCATATACTGACTCTGGGTAGTCATTCATGTACTCACCTTGGCATTTTTGGCCTATCCAAAATGATCAAAATGCCCTCCCTTCATCTCTTGTTCATTATTACAACCTTGGGGCATTTTCGTAATTTCACATTTTTCCAGGGTTCCTCTGGACACTAGCCCACATAACTATCCAGTTACATTATTGGTCCTTTGTGATGCCATTTTGGGCCTTTATATGGTCCACTACCTTTATGGTACAAATCCCGAGAAATATCTCCCGAAGGTATTTATCGGATATTTTATTACACTGTAAATTCCATTAAAAATTCTACAGGAATTCTTTTCTGATCCTGTCAGTTTTATAAATTCTCATATTAATTATAAGAATTTACTGTAAAGCTTCATCTGATTCTGAGGTCCAAAAAATACTGTAATAATTTCTCCTAACTTCAAAAATTTATATCAATTTTTCGGGACCTCAAATCGAAATTCTATGTTGCGCCAAACTAACCGGAATAATTTTCTGTAGCTACTGGTAAAATTTGGGACTAAACTGATTCTGGGCATTTTCGGGCCTTTTCTGACTCAACTTTCTCATAATTATACTTTGCCCCTTGAACTTTTGATAAATTACATTTAGGTCCTTAAACTTTTGAAAATTACACTTTAGGCCCTCAACTTTTCATAATTACACTTAATGGCCCAAAGTGTATGTCTAGTTTACATTTTGCACCATGGAACTTTTATACTTTTCAATTTAGCCCCTCTTCTTTAAACCTTCATCTAATCATTCTTTTCTTTTCCACTTATCATCACAATCCTTTCCAAACCTCCTTCCTCTATCAATATTATACAGATAGGAAAAAATTAGGATATGACATCAGAGCCATGCTGTTTTGTGCTTAAGTTAGGTTCGATTGTTGATATATGCGATGTATATTCAATTTCTTGGTCGATCATATGATAACATGTGCGCTATGTCTGACTAGTTATTTCTATAATTCGAATTGAATATGCATATTGTATAATCATTGTGCGAAGAAAAATGTTATGAACGTATGAGATTATGTATGACATATATGGAATCCGAATTGAAACTGAAATTTTTTAGGACCGCCGTGGCTACCTGGTCGTAGCGCAACATAATCGTAACATATACTGCCTTTCTTGATGTATGAATGTTTTAGTTTTGTAACATTTATTGCCCTTCACATAATATGAATCTTGATTCTTGAATGTTTGGGTATGGTGAACAATATGGCTCTAGATTACAAGTGCTATAATTTTTCTAAATACGGCCTACGTGTCGTGCCTTCCTCTATTTACTCTCGATGTATATTCTCTTCTCATCTGACTCCCCTCGAATGTTAAAACGAGGTTTCTTTATTTTTCTTATTAGAGAGCTCCTCTCATTGGCTTGAGGGGACTTAGGATAGGTGAGCCATATTGTATCACGTTTAAAATTATGCATCTTATGATTATATCACTGCATGTATGTTCTATATGCAAATTACTTGTATAAGATACAACCGAGATACATGCATTCTTGTAAACCAGCTAGTTAATTAAGCCCTCTAAATGAAATCTTAAGTCATAATGCTGTCAATTTATGAACACTTGTCAAAACATCGATCGCTCACTTGTAGGCTCCATTAAAGTGGGTACATTTGAGTTATCTTGGGGAGATAAGCAAGAGTAATGTTGCTACTCACATATGTTTGTTATTGTTTGACTTAATTGAGATTAACAAAATGGTTTTGGGTCTCAAGGCATTAGATGGGATTAAAACATGCCGGATCATATGATGATAGAATCCCATGATCATCTAAGAGTTACATTTGATGTAATTGGTAAAGGTGTTGCCTACCTAAATAACTTAATTTTAAGCGTCCTGCCAAAGCAGACTTAAGTTTAAGCCAAATATGGATCTTAGCCCACTAATTATTACATTAAGGGTTGTTTAATTAGTGGGAGATTGCTAATTCAATTGCATATTTTAATTGTAGAATCATGACGACTAGTAATACTGCTACATTATGGTTGCGATTTGTCCTTGAGAAAGACAAACTCAATGGGACAAACTTTCTTGACTGGTTCAGGAACTTGATAATTATTCTCAAGTAGGAAAGAAAGGCACATGTCTAGATTAACCCATTCCTGAGGAGCTAGCAGCCAATGCTCCTAGAGCTTAGAGAGATGCTTACACAAAGCATAAGGAAGACTCTGTCGATCTGGAACACATGGAGGCTTATGAGATGATTGTGCATCCCAAGGAAATGTTCCAGCAATAGGCAAGGCAAGAGAGATATGAGACCACTAAGGCCTTACATTCCTGTACCTCAAAGATCTGAAAAAGAATAAGAAGGATAGCGGGGCTATCGCTTCAGCTATTTATGTTATAGACATTCATCTCTCTACTTCCACTACATGGGTATTAGATACTGCATGTGGTTCTCACATTTGTATAAATATGTAGGGTCTAAAGGACAGTAGGAAGCTGAAGAAGGGTAAAGTTGACCTACGAGTTGGAAATAGAGCAAGGGTTGCTGCTTTAGCTGTAGGCACTTATGAATTAGTTCTGCCCACTGGGCTTTTGTTAGTTTTGAATAATTGCTATTATGTTCCTTCTTTGAGTAGTAACATTGTTTCTCTTTCTTATTTGGATAAGGAAGGTTACACTTCTATTGCTGGGAATACTAGATGTTCTATTTATCGTAATGATGTTTTCTATGCTCATGGTGATTTGCATGTTGATCATTATATATTAAACTTGAAACAACCCAATCATGGAAATATCTATAACATAACCACCAAAAGGGTCAAACCAAATGATTTGAATCTGACATGCCTCTGGCACTATCGTCTGGGCCACATAAATAAGAAACGTATTTCTAAACTCCATCAAGATGAATTTCTCAACTCATTTGATTTTGAATCATATGATACTTGCGAGTCTTGCTTGATAGGAATGTTAACAAAGTCACCTTTCACTGGGCACAGTGAGAGGGCCACCGATTTGTTGGGCCTCATACATACAGATGTGTGTGGACCGATGAATATAAATTCCAGAGAGGTTATTCGTACTTTATCATATTCATAGATGATTTTAGTAGATACAGGTACGTCTATCTAATGAAACACAAATCTGAATCTTTTGAAATGTTCAAGATATTTCAAAATAAAGTACAAAACTAGCTTGGCAAAACAATTAAAGCCCTTCGATCTGATCGGCGTGATGAATATTTGAGCCAAGAGTTCATTGATCATCTTAGGAGTTGTGGGATATTCTCACAATTCACTCCTCCAGGAACACCACAATGGAATGACATTTCTGAATGGAGGAATCGAACACTATTAGATATGGTTTGATCCATGATGAGTCAAATAGATCTTCCACCGTCCTTTTAGGGCCATACCCTAGAGACAGCTGCGTTCATATTGAATCGTGTTCCATCTAAGGGAATTGAAAAGACTCCGTATGAGATATAGACTAGGAGGAAACCTAGTTTATCTTTTCTCAAGATTTGGGGATGTGAGGTCTATGTTAAGCAACAAGCCTCAGATAAATTAGCGCCTAAATCCTCAAAGTGCCTTTTTGTGAAAAATCCTAAGGAAACCAAGGGATACTATGTCTATAACCCCGCTGATAACAAAGTGTTTATTGTAAGAAATGGTATCCTTCTCGAGCGAGAATTTATCTCTAAAAGAACCAGTGGGAGCAAGGTACACCTTGAAGAAGTTCGAGAGCCACAAGACACCACAAAACTGCAGATGGAAAATAGAGAAGACTCACAACAAGTTGTTGAGACTCCTCAAGTCACGCAAGGTCCACGGAGAACAAATAGGGCATGACTTCAGCCTCAAAGATATTGATTTCTGATTTTTGACAATCGTGATGTGTTTCTCATTAAGCATAATGAGACGACTACCTATTGAGAAGCTATAGTGGGACTAAACTCTGAAAAATGGCTTAATTCCATGAAGTCTGAGATGCAATACATGTACGACAATCAAGTTTGGACCTTAGTCGACCCACCTGAAGGTGTAAAAATTGTCTGGTGCAAGTGGGTATTTAAGGATAAAACTGACATGGATGGCAATGTAAATGTCGTCAAGGCACGCCTGATTGTAAAAGGATTTACTCAAACTCATGGTGTGGACTATGATGAGACCTTTTCCCCAGTTGTAATGGCCAAATCAATTAGAATCTTCCTTGCTATTGCAGCATATTATGACTTGAAATATGGCTGATGGACGTCAAGACAGCCTTCCTTAATGGAAAGCTCCTTGAGGATGTGTACATGACACAACCTGAAGGGTTTGTGCGTTCCGAGAACTCTGGTCAAGTGTGCAAGCTTCAAAGGTCCATTTATGGATTGAAGCAAGCATCTCGGAGTTGGAATCATCATTTTGATGAAGTAGTCAAAGAGTTTGGATTTCTTTAAAACATTGATGAACCTTGTGTGTACAAGAAGGTTAGTGGGAGCACAGTTACGTTTTTGGTACTCTATGTCGATGATATCCTACTTATTGGGAATGACATTCCTACCTTACAGATTGTCAAGTCTTGGTTAGGAAAGTCTTTCTCGATGAAAGACTTGGGTGAAGCCACCTATATCCTAGGAATTATGATCTATAGAGATAGGTCTAAAAGACTTCTAGGACTCAGTCAGAGCACATACATGACAAAATACTGTATAGGTTTAGTATACAGGAATCAGAGAGGGGTTTCATACCCATGTCTCATGGTATTCACCTCAGCAAGGATTTCTATCCTAGTACACCTTATCAGGGAGGTCATATGAGTAAGGTTCCATATGCCTCAGCCATAGGATCTATCATGTACGCCATGTAATGTACTCGACCAGATATCTCGTTTGCCTTAAGTATGACTAGCGGATATCAACAGGACCATGGTGAGGGCCATTAGACTGTTGTCAAGAATATCCTTAAGTACTTAAGAAGGACTAAGGACTTATTCTTGGTCTATGGTGGATTGGATGATGAGCTCTGTGTAACTGGTTACATAGATGCAAGTTTCTAAACTGACCAGGACGACCTTAAATCGTAGTCTGGATACATATTCCTCCTGAATAATGGAGCAGTAAGCTGGAAAAGCTCTAAGCAGGGCACTATAGCGGATTTTACAATGGAAGCTGAGTATATAGCAGCATCTGATACAGCTAAGGAAGCCGTTTGGATCAGGAAGTTCATTACTGAACTAGGGGTGATTCCTACCATCTCAGATCTAATAACTTTGTTCTGTGACAATAGCGGTGCCATTGCACAGGACAAAGAGCCTAGGTCACATCAAAGGACCAAGCATATACTCAGGCGATTTTATCTCATTAGAGAAATCAACGATAGAGGTGATATAAAAATATGCAAAGTAGTAGGAGAAGATAATGTTGCTGATCCTCTAACAAAGCCGCTTGTGTAGGCAAAGCATGAACGTCATGTTAGGTCAATAGGAATGAGGCAAATTAATGATTGTACTTAGTGCAAGCGGGAGGATGTTAGAAATTGTGCCTTAGGGGCCAATCATTGTATTATGAACACTGTTGATTTATGAATTTCTTAATTATGTTATCACATTATTTATGTTTACTGTAATGACTATCCTTGGATAACTCCTGATCTTATCCTAAATGTCCCTGGTCGGTCATCTATGCGGGAGCAGAGATGAAATAAGACCAGTATGACTTTTGAAGATGTATAGAGATGTAAATCAAAGTCATAGGCACATATAAAAGTACAAGGTGTTGGACCGACCCGCTGTGAGAGAGCTGCATGGGTTAAGTCATAAGCTTCTCTCATATACAAACCATGTCACTATGCCCTTTGACCTGAGATCATCATGAATTCCTACATGACAAATGCTCAGCTTTGACCTAGTCAAAAGTCACTTTTGACCGAGTGATCATAAAGACTATGTTTAGGCTCAGTGGTTTTTCATGCGGAGGAATGTGAATGGTGAAGATGGAATTTGTCCCTCACATTCGTAGAGAGATATTACTGGGCCCCTCGATGAGTTAGTCTGAGAAGTGTATGGCCATACTATAATGGAAAGGTAGTTCCATTTCTATAGTCAGACTACTCAGGGATCGAGAAAGTAACAGTCAGGAACAGGAGGATGACGTTCTCTGAAACATCCTTCCTTTCATACATCTTAGGGACCATTTGGTAGCATTTAGAACCACTTTCAAGGTCATTGAAGTCCAATTTCTCAATCTGGAGTTTTACTCTTATCAAGTACTGTTCACTATAAAAACTCCAGATGAGTGACCTAACTTTGAAAAATCATAACTAATTCTAGAAAAATCTAAATGAAGTATTTCCAATTGATACTTGAAGCTAACTCAATTATCTTTCATTGAAAAATAACCTGTTGACCACTCATTGACCAAGTCAACGTAAGTCAACGTTTCAAATTTACTGTTTATCTAGTGATTTTCTCCTGAATCCAGCATTCTGGTCCCAACTTTGTAAATTTATATCTTCATGTGTAGACATCCAAATGAGGCATTCTATATATCAAATCGAATCTTGGTATGTATACTATTTACCCTAAAAATATCATATATTTATTCATTCATTCACTATTTTTACTTATTTATCAAACCTCATTAGGTCACAACGAATTACTATTCATAGTGGCAAATTCCAGCACTCAACTTTGCAAACATATGCATACATCCATCACATATCAGTCAAATATGCCAAATAATACCTATTGTTAAATAATAAGTTGTTATACATCAAGGCATGTACAAAATCCTCATATTTCCATTACATCTCTTCCTGCCTGAAATCCGGCAGCATAACTGCTACGCTTCATCTTTAGAAAGTAACTGATCTTGTATCGATTCAGTAATTCCCGTGAGAACTACCATTCTACGTAAGTATCCAGTAAAGACTGGATGAACCGGCTAGGTCCACTCACTTCCAGCCTCCTTAGACAGTACCTACGTCACAGTACGTATCAGCTCCTTTCTTCACTACTGCTATCTTGTCATAATTTCGGCAGCATAACGGCGTCTCTTAAGATTCTCAAAATTTACTTTGACATAACCTCCCTGTAATGGGTTATTTATTGGGATGAGATTCGGGGGAATCTCAGTAGTAATAATCATAACAATATATGTAATGCAGAGTGATAGTGCTTCCTTGTGATTGTGTACAAATAAGTATGCTGCGTGCTTCCATATTCAATAACATATGATCATAGCATTGTAATAGATCTTCGAGCATAACATATAAGACAACAATCCAACCAAACAATAGCACAACCAATCACAAAGACATTATATAAAAGCTAGGATTAGTTACTACCTCAAAAGCTTAGCAGAACTCTAGAATCTCTGTACTGCTTTCAACTCCGCCAGAACTTCCTTTCTTTCTTCCTTCCTCTCACTTTCTCTCTCTAGCACTTCCTTATCTCTCTTAAATGCTCTTGTCCATGATGCATATGAAGGCAAGCGAGTATTTATAGTTTTGATGGATGGCATTTTCGTAATTTTGAAGCCATATGAACTTGTGGCCCTAGTTTTTCCAAAATTTCCTATTTTTCTTTATTCCCTTTTACTGCATCATCAAGGGACACCTAAGAGGACACCTCACCCCTCACATTCTTCACATGGAAAAATTGAAGCCCTCTGGAAGCCTCTGGAAAATTTTAGTCCAATCCGGTACCGGCCCGGTTCGTCTCCTCGAAAACTAGATTGTTTTCTGAACCTAATTTTTCTGAAAATCCATATTATATCTTCTGACCTTAAACTTAGTATCTGGGTCCTTTATATCATTAATATTTTTATACTGGGTCTAAACTCAATTACAGATCCCTTGTGAAATGACCGAAATACCCCTGGGTGCCCTTTCTTGCACTATTTTGACCCTAAGGGTAAAATTGTCATTTTACACCTTTCTGTACCCTGTCAGGGCATAAACTGACTCGGGTTAACCTTACCTGTGTATGTCTTGGCTTCTGGGCATGTCCAGAATGACCAAAATGTCCTTCATTCATCTATTACTCTTTAGTACAACACAGGGGCATTTTCATAATTTCGCACTTTTTCGGGGTTCTGCTGGACACTGGCCCACCTATCAGTCCAAGGGCCTGACTGGACCTTTGATGGCTCCATTATTGGGCCTTTCAGGGTCTATTACCTTTATAGCACGTATTACGAGGAATCTTCCCTGTTAATGTTCACCGAGTATTTTAGCTATTATATACCATTTATACATATCCCCGGACACCAGGTCCTTTTACTAGATACACTGGCCCATTGTGTTTAGGCATCCCTGTGGGTCATAACAGTCATCTGACTGAGGTCATCCGAACTCATTCAGTCCCTTTTTAAATACCAATAAATTTCCTAATCGGATCCCCGGAGGCCTCACACTCCCGTCTGTATTTGCTAATTTGTGAATAACTTTTCCTACAGACCTCCTATCGGTATTCTGTCAGTTTCCTGACATCCGCCCTATCAGGACGCATCATCCTGTAATTTCTCATTTATATCTGGAATCTAGGATATCCGGTAGGAATTTTTATAACTTGTAGACTATCAGATCAATTTTGGCTATCTAAGCACGTTGAGGGATCGAGCTAGAAATATGAACCACGTTGCAGATCATCTAAGCATATTACCAACAGAGACAAGGGGAGTACTTAGTTCTAATCTTATTTGTGATTCTTTCCCTGATCAATCTCTTAGTTTGGTTGCTATTGTTGAACCTTGGTATGATCATTTAGCTAATTTCATTGAAACTGGTCTATTCCCATCGTATTTATCTAGATTTTAGGCCCAAAAGCTCAAGAGTGAATCCAAATACTTCATTTGGGGCAAACCTTTTCTGTGGAAGTTGTGCTCAGATCAAGTATTAAGACGATGTGTCCCAGACCAAGATGACAAATCAATTTTAGAAGCTTGCCATTCATGGGGTTTTGGTGGTCAAAATGGGGGAAAAAGGACTGCATAAAGGGTCTTTGAATCCGGTTTCTATTGGCTTTCCCTTTTTAAAGATGCTTTTGAGTTTTGTAGAGCTTGTGATAGATGCCAAAGATTTGGGGGGATTAGCAAAAGACATGAGATGCCACAACAGCCTATCTTGTTTTGTGAGGTTTTTAATGTATAGGGAATAGATTTCATGGGACATTTTCCACCTTCAGCAGGGTTTCATTACATTTTATTGGCTGTAGACTATTTATCTAGGTGGGTAGAGGCATCCCTGCAAGAATAGATGATGCCTAAATGGTCTCCAAGTTTCTAAGGTCTCATATCTTTAGTAGATTTGGAGTACCGAAAGCAGTAATCAGTGATCAAGGCACCCATTTTGCAATAGTTAATCAATAGCTTATTGACAAAATATGGTGTAACTTATAAAGTCTCAACCCCATACTGAAACATCCTCCTTTATACTCCTCAGAGTACACTTGCGGAAGCAATTTTAGCTTAACTTAAGTCCAGAGATTGAACTTTTACTCCTAAGTTCCTTATTCTGAACCTTTACTTTGAGAATTGGTTTCTCACCTTCTACACATCGAAATGAGGCTTAATACCTATCCACGGAATACCCCAGATGTGTACTACCGACTCACTAAATCTCGTGGCCAGACTCCTCCGTTTACTAGGTCAAACTAAGGTCAGAACACTGCTGCCTCAGGACTTGCGAATTTCCCCTTAATTTAACATACATAAATTGCATATGCCAAACAATATTTATCATTGAATAACATCATGTCATACAGCAAGGCATACACAACAAGACATATACATAATCTTTCTATCTCTATTACATCTCTTTCTGCCTAAACTCCGGCAGCACAACCGCTACGCTTCATATGTACAAAGAACTGAACTGTACTGATTCGGTAATTCCCTCATATGAACTACCATTCTACGTAGTACCAAGGAAAGACTAGATGAACCGGCTAGGTCCACTCACTTCTAGCCTCCTTAGACAGCACTACGTACACAGTACTTATCATATACTGATGTTCAATCTTTACTTCGGCAGCATAACGGCGTCTCTTAGCATTCTTAAAATCCACTTCACATAACCTCCCTGTAATGGGTTATGTATGGGGATGAGATTCGGGGGAATCTCAGTAGCAACAATCATAACAATATATGTAATGCAGTGTGACAGTGCTTGCTTGTGATTGTGTACAGATAAGTATGCTGCGTGCTTCCATGCTTAATAACATATGATCATAGCATTACAGCAGAGCTTCAGACATAACATATAAGACAACAATCCAACCAAACAATAGCACAACAAATCACAAAGCCATTACATAAAAGCTAGGATTAGTTACTACCTAGCTAGCTTAGCAGAACCTTACTATCTCTATTCTGCTTCCAGCTCCGCCAGAACTTCCTTTCTTCCTTTCCTCCTTTCTCTCTTCCTTCCTTCTCCTTCTCTCTCTTCTTTCTCTCCCTTCTCCTCTCCATGCGTGAATGGAAATGAAGGCAAGGGGGGTATTTATAACCTCCTCCAATGGCAATATTGTAATTTTCATGAACTCTGATCCTACGGTCTTGGTTTTTCCTGGATTTTCCTATTTTCTTTAATTCCTCCTTTACTGCATCATCGGGACACCTCACCGGGACACCTCAGCGTCATATTTATCACATGCTGAAACTCCTAGACACCTCAGCATGCTGACTCACCGGGCTGACTCATCGGTCCAGAGTCCTACCTCGTAATGCGTGTCCTCAGCTTTATCTGCTTCCTCCAGATCAGTACCATGTGGCGTCTGGAAGAGACCTTGCATGCTTCCCAATGCTATCCAGATAAGTCCTAGACTTATCTGATCATCTCCTCGATTCTCATGCCAACCGAGTAACTTTACTCTACTGAAAGGTTACTAAATCATTACTCTAATGCCATGTGGCATCTTGTGGGTCCCATAAGGATACCTTATCAGTCCACCTCATGGTTTCCAGATAACCTTTCCTATATCTGGCCTCCTGCCTCCAGTCTATCTCTAACAGGGTAACTATCTCTTTAGGACCTTCTCAACTCATGGCCCATACGCTTGGCACTACTTTAGCCACTAGTCGCGACCTCATCATCACCTTATCGTGACATAACATCTTTTGGTTCATTAGTCGCGACCACAACATCCTTTAGTAGCGACCATAACAGTCTTTCGTCGCGACCATATCACTTTTTAGTCGCAACCAGGCTTATTCTACTCATTAGTCGCGACACTACATACATATCCGTCACGACCAATCCTCTCTGCCAATATTAGTCACGACCATAATACACTCTCGTCGCGACCAACTTCTTTATTATCGCGACCTAACTGGTCAACTCTTGAACCTTTGACCTTTACATCATCCCCAAAAGGCCATTTACCCCTTTGGGACTTCCACTGTTTACACATAAGTCCCTGTACCTTTGCTTATTCGTAGCTTAGTCCCTGAAACTCTCTGCGTTCCTCTGGAACTTCTGCTCAAAGGGGGTCTAGTAGCCTCTTAATCTTAGGCTATCTCTGTATTTCTAGGCCTGAAAATTGGGATGTTACATTTCTCCTCCTCTTTAAATAAATTTCGTCCTCGAAATTTAATCAGTACCATAGCCAAATTAACTTAACATCTGGCAAAGTACTCATCATAACTTTACATCTCTTCGTAACATGCTTATCTTTCTCTGTGTCAACTCAATTAGAGTTGAAATCCACTTTTCTCTTATGGATTACTTACCGCACTTATGAGCAGTGTCCATTTCTTTCATATGAAATTCTCTTGAATTTTACTGTATTCGGGAATTTCTTCTAACTACTCATCATACTTCTAGCATCATACTCTTATTACTTCTCTTAATGTCTCGTAGACTGCTTTAATATCTACAACATTTCATCTTTCTTTTCATATAACCATATATTCTCATCATTCTTAGCACTTAACTTCATACAGAGAGAGGACTTACGCAGCTATTCTTTCCTTACTTTGCTGCTAAATGAGAGCATCTATTCTTAAATAAGAGCACCTATGCATAATGCCTGGCCAACATACTGCAGGACTGCATACCTGCTTATGAATGCAAAGCTCTAATATCGAAGCTCAAGCATTCCTGTTCTAACTAGGCACAACTCTAATACTTGGAGCTTGCATAGTTCTAACATAACATAAGGCCTAGCATCTCATGCAAGGAGTGAAAGCTCTCATTTTCTATTCTCTTTCATAGCATAACATTTAAACATATGATCCCTACAAAAGGGAAGCCTCTCTATCTATTCATAAAATGCACATCTCTCGGGGCGTATTATATTACACGTTTACTATCGTGTATCTCATTGCATGCTTTTGATACTTCTATCATAGCATATCTAGCCAACTCTGGCTATCTCATGGTGTATATCACCCTTGCATAACTTATCTTGAGATACCATAAGGCTAATATTCTCTTCCTTATAGAACTGAGTTCTATCTTTGCTTTGCCTTATACCTTTTTCTCTAGGTCTTCTCTAGCTTTAATCTCTTTACCCTCATCTGGGGGAATCTATCTACTCTTCTGTTCTCATTACACTGAGGATTTTCTCCTTTGCTTCTCATTACACAGAGGATTCTCTTCTCTGCTTCTCATTACACAGAGGATTCTCTTCTCTGCTTCTCAGGCATACTTCTACAAAACTTTGAATCCCAGTACTCAGATTTGAACTTGGACTCCATCTTCGTTTAAGGGAAAGCTAAGTTCAGTTTGTATACTAGAGGCTACTTGAGAAAAATCATTATAAAACAATTTCTCTGGGTGAGTTTATCAACTAGTGAAGCTTCCTCACCTTAACTTCGTCTTTGGCCTTTATCTTCCCAAAGAGATACTACATTGTACTCATATCTCATGGCTCATTACTTTCCTTAGGCTAGGTCTAACTGCGATCAACCGTTAGCCTATTCAGAATCTAACTGCGACTCTGAATCTGTAAGGATCTAACTGCGACCCTGGAGCCATGCTAGGATCTAACTGCGACGCCCCAGAATCTAACTGCGATTTTGTTGTACTGTATATCTCCCGAAGATCTTAAACCAACAGACTAAGTTATAAGGTTAACTGCTTCTACCTGTTGATAACTCCATAAAAATTTTAAAATTTTTTATAGCCTCATATCATTTACCCAGACTTTACTTACTTCCTCTTTTACTCAGGAGTTCCTTCTCATCTTTCTTACTTTACTGTGGCTTACCATTGGCTTGTGCCATCATGGTCTAACCACCTGCCATTACATTCTACTGCTATGGCCTCATCATACTTCTCATTTCAATCTGTGCTCTAACTGCGAGCCATTTAAACTATGCTCTAACTGTGAGCATTCTGTATCAGATCCAACTCTTATCTGAAGAGTGATCTGTACTCATCTGAATCTAGCTCTATATGGGAGCCATCTGTTTCAGATCCAACTCTTATCTAAAGAGTGATCTAGAAACAATTTCTTTACTCTTATCTGCTTTCTTTCTGTCTGCCATTCCTTTCAACAGAAATGGCCCCGAGTACTGTATTCACAAGTCTGCAGAATTACCTGAGTATCCTCATTCATAAATCATATCTAAATATCATAGCTTATTGCCCCATGAATTGAGACTATCTATCATCCTCAATACATATCTCATTACATGTCATATGGTATGGGAGCAACATGCTTTCTCATAACTTTCTCATCTCATATATGTACTCGTATATATATACTCTACCCTGCTTGCACTGCAAAAGGGGAGTATTCATTCATCATGGCATACTCTAACATACATGTCATCATATGACAACTGCAAGGAGATGCAACTATCATAACTTATGGCATCATAAGCCATATCATCATCATAATTTGCTCAACCATCCATCAGACATTGCAAAGCTAAGTAAGCCTCAAAACATAGTTTCTTTATCATTTTGCCTATCATAACCTGAATCATTTATCTATTTCACTTAGGCTACCACACTACCCTCTTACCAGGGTATAAACTCATTATTCTTTCTTCCATAGGGGATAGGGGAGTCCCTTTATCTTTTTAAACTGTGGCCACCTCTTTACTATCTCTAAACTTCTTTTGTCTATCTCTTAGTCCCAGTCTATTATTGACCGGACTGTGGTTCCTAATCGGTCTTTCTCTTGATCCTAGCGAACTTCAGTCGCATAGATCTCATTCCTCATCTTCTACTATCATTTTCATTCTCTAGGGTACTTTACCCTAGATCTATCACTTCTCTGTGATGGAATCCCTCTGCTTAGGAAATATTACCTCTTTAGCTATTAACCATCACGTCTCTAACCTTAGGCCATGTCCTAGGCTCATTCCTAGACAAAACTCATACTAGCTATCTGGCTAACTCATCTTAACTCATCATCATCATTCTTTACATCATCCTTTGCTGCTCATCTCGCCTAGCATGGATGACTCGCATAGGGTCTACCTCATTGGAGTTGCCAGCTTCCTCTATGCATGGCTCCTCCACTCAAGCTCTACGTTCTTGTCTTGTGTTCACCCTCTTTTTCCTTTTCAAAAAGAAAAGTGAACACACATCTAATCTCCTCTAAGAGCTCATATCTCTGTTGAGTTTTCTAAACCCATATTAGTCGCAACCTGAGTATTGGAAAGTCATGACTCACATCCTTTGTGATCTTTAGTCAGTGACCATCATACTCAACTCCTCACGACCTAACATCTCTGTCTTTTCGTCGCGACCTAACTCCTCTCACGTCGTGACCTGGATCATTTTGCACACTAGTCGCGCACTACCTCGTTACTCGTCGCGACCATAGGCCTCCTTACGTCGCAACCTTAACTCTTTAGTCGCTACACAAGACCTTTCTTGTCTCAACCTTCAGCTTTCTGCAATATACTGTCGCGACCTTGTAACATACACGTTGCGACCTAATCTCTCTGTAAATAACTGTCGTGACCTCTCCATTCTTCGTCGCTACTAAAACTCTCTTTGAGCTACTTGTCATGACCTACAACCATATTAGTCGCGACTCAATGCCATTCTCTCGCAAGGAAAAATACTCTATCAGAGCATCACTAAGCCAGAACCTTCTGTTCTGTACCAGAATCTCATACTCTGAACCAGAGTCCTTTCTGGTCTATGCCAGAACCTCTTGCTCTGATACCAAAATGAAATATCCTCCTTTATACTCCTCAGAGTACACTTGCGGAAGCAATTTTAGCTTAACTTAAGTCCAGAGATTGAACTTTTACTCCTAAGTTCCTTATTCTGAACCTTTACTTTGAGAATTGGTTTCTCACCTTCTACACATCCAAATAAGGCTTAATACCTATCCACGGAATGCCCCAGATGTGTACTACTGACTCACTAAATCTCGTGGCCAGACTCCTCCATTTACTAGGTCAAACTGAGGTTAGAACACTACTGCCTCAGGACCTACGAATTTCCCCTTAATTTAACATACATAAATTGCATACGCCAAACAATATTTATCATTGAATAACATCATGTCATACAGCAAGGCATACACAACAAGACATATACATAATCTTTCTATCTCTATTACATCTCTTTCTGCCTAAACTCCGGCAGCACAACCGCTACGCTTCATATGTACAAAGAACTGAACTGTACTGATTCGGTAATTCCCTCATAAGAACTACCATTCTACGTAGTACCAAGGAAAGACTAGATGAACCGGCTAGGTCCACTCACTTCTAGCCTCCTTAGACAGCACTACGTACACAGTACTTATCATATACTGATGTTCAATCTTTACTTCGGCAGCATAACGGCGTCTCTTAGCATTCTTAAAATCCACTTCACATAACCTCCCTGTAATGGGTTATGTATGGGGATGAGATTCGGTGGAATCTCAGTAGCAACAATCATAACAATATATGTAAGGCAGTGTGACAGTGCTTGCTTGTGATTGTGTACAGATAAGTATGCTGCGTGCTTCCATGCTTAATAACATATGATCATAGCATTACAGCAGAGCTTCAGACATAACATATAAGACAACAATCCAACCAAACAATAGCACAACAAATCACAAAGCCATTACATAAAAGCTAGGATTAGTTACTACCTGGCTAGCTTAGCAGAACCTTACTATCTCTATTCTGCTTCCAACTCCGCCAGAACTTCCTTTCTTCCTTTCCTCCTTTCTCTCTTCCTTCCTTCTCCTTCTCTCTCTTCTTTCTCTCCCTTCTCCTCTCCATGCGTGAATGGAAATGAAGGCAAGGGGGGTATTTATAACCTCCTCCAATGGCAATATTGTAATTTCCATGAACTCTGATCCTGCGGTCTTGGTTTTTCCTGGATTTTCCTATTTTCTTTAATTCCTCCTTTACTACATCATCGGGACACCTCACCGGGACACCTCAGCGTCACATTTATCACATACTGAAACTCCTGGACACCTCAGCATGCCGACTCACCGGTCCAGAGTCCTACCTCGTAATGCGTGTCCTCAGCTTTATCTGCTTCCTCCAGATCAGTACCATGTGGCACCTGGAAGAGACCTTGCACACTTTCCAATGCTATCCAGATAAGTCCCAGACTTATCTGATCACCTCTTCGGTTCTCATGCCAACCGAGTAACTTTACTCTACTGAAAGGTTACTGAATCATTACTCTAATGCCATGTGGCATCTTGTGGGTCCCATGAGGATACCTTATCAGTCCACCTCATGGTTTCCAGATA
The DNA here is from genome assembly GCA_037074615.1 of Leucaena leucocephala. Classification (NCBI taxonomy): domain Eukaryota; kingdom Viridiplantae; phylum Streptophyta; class Magnoliopsida; order Fabales; family Fabaceae; genus Leucaena; species Leucaena leucocephala. Next base: position 10,713,202 of record CM073523.1, on the reverse strand, counting down.
ACCTTTCCTATATCTGGCCTCCTGCCTCCGGTCTATCTCTAACCGGGTAACTATCTCTTTTGGACGTTCTCAACTCATGGCCTATACGGTTGGCACTACTTTAGCCACTAGTCGCGACCTCATCATCACCTTATCGCGACATAACATCTTTTGGTTCATTAGTCGCGACCACAACATCCTTTAGTCGCGACCATAACAGTCTTTCGTCGCGACCACATCACTTTTTAGTCGCAACCAGGCTTATTCTACTCATTAGTCGCGACACTACATACATATCCGTCACGACCAATCCTCTCTGCCAATATTAGTCGTGACCATACTTATTATCGCGACCTAACTGGTCAACTCTTGAACCTTTGACCTTTATATCATCCCCAAATGGCCATTTACCCCTTTGGGACTTCCACTGTTTACACATAAGTCCCTGTACCTTCGCTTATTCGCAGCTTAGTCCCTGAAACTCTCTGCGTTCCTTTGGAACTTCTGCTCAAAGGGGGTCTAGTAGCCTCTTAATCTTAGGCTATCTCTGCATTTCTAGGCCTGAAAATTGGGATGTTACACATACCACCCTCAAACTAATGGTCCAGCAGAGGTTTCCAATAAGGAGATCAAGCACAATTTAGAAAAGATTGTTGAGCCATCTAATAAGGATTGGAACTTAGAACTTGACGATGCTTTATGGGCATACATAACAGCTTTTAAAACCCCTCTAGGCATGTCCCCTTATAGGACGGTTTTTGAGAAAGCTTGTCACATGCCTGTGGAGATAGAGCACAAGACATTTTGGGATGTTAAAGCTTGCAATGAGGACCTTGTAGAAGCTAGTTCAGAGCGATTGTTGCAGATTCAAGAACTATAAGAGATTAGATTGGATGCCTACAGCAACTCTGAGACTTATAAATATAAGACAAAGGCAATCCATGATGCTCATATTCTGAGGAAGTGGTTTAAGGAAGGTGATAGAGTGTTAAGGTACCAAGCTAGGTTCAAGTTCAAACATGGTAAATTCAAAACTAGTTGGGATAGACCTTACACAGTTGTTAAAGTCCACGAATTTGGGAGGATTGAGTTGAAAGAGGAGGAGATAGGCAAGATCTTCCAGCAAATGGCCACCTCTTGAAACATTATGAGGAATCCGCTTTGCCGCCTTGAGGCCAAGTGATAAGGCTCTCGGATTGTCGAAGTCTGAGCCATCAAAATAAAGTTAATTGCACCCAATAATATAGTATAAGGCACAACCCTATCGTTCTTCTCAAGGAGCCTTTCTAAAGGAAACCTAGCAAATTGGATGTCAAAAATAATGAAAACCTGAGTAGAGATAAAATGGTTTTGGGGTTTGATTTGCAATAAGATAAGGGTGCAGAAAAGTAGATTTTTTAGATTTTTGATTAAGATGAAAACTGGTTGGTTTGTTGAAAGAATATGTTATGAAAGACTCTTGATGATGAAACCGTATCTATCCTTGCTCTTAAGTTTAAATTGGAGTTTGAAATCACTAAGTCTCAAATAAAACCTCAATCGATCGATTGAGTCCAGAACTTTAATATTCCTTAAACTCTTTTGATTAAAACTAGTTTAAAAACTATTAGCGAACTATTAGAAACCACTTAGCATGCAATTAACCCTAGATAATGAGAACGTCCTCGAATGGTTGTCAATCGAAAACCCTAGATTTCAAGCAATTGAAATGATTTGCAACGATCGCTGAAAATAATCCAACTTTCTTAAAATCGAAACTGAAATATTAAATTAACATCCAACTTTCAAACATCCAGAATCAAAGTACAACAGTCTAATATGAGAATGATTAATCGGTATTCAAAACTTGTTCATATGATAAAAACCCTAGATCTAGTAGCAATATAACATGACAAGATGTAAATTAGAAAATAAGAAACTCCCCGGTTTAGTCCATGAGCTCAAGATGTCAGATCCATCACCAAGAGACTAAGGGTTTAGCCTCTCATGACTTCTGCTGCACTGCAATTGCTGTTCAGGTCTGATGCTATGAAGAAACGAAAAATCTGGGGAAAGGTGTAGAAGGATGGAATATGTGGTGAATGTAACAACCTTACTTTCATACATCTTAGGGACCATTCAGTAGCATTTAGAACCACTTACAAGACTTTGAAAGTCCATTAGCTAAATCTAGAATTTTTACTCTTGGCGAGTTACTGTTCATATTGTATTCCAGATTAGGTGATGAAATTTGAAAAATCATAATTAATTCTAGAAAAATCGAAATGAAGTGGTTAAAAATTATTATCAAAGCTAACATCTTTAAGTTTAAGGGAAAAATAATTTCCTGACCAAATGCTTGGTCAATTGATTCAGTTTATTCTTGAAAGTTTACTGTTCATTTGGTCAAAAATTCTAAAAACAGATTCTGGTCTCCATATTTGGAAAATTGGTTCTCTTTGTACAGACATCTAAATAAGGTGTTCTTGGTGTCAAAATGAAGCTTGACTTGTTACCTAAATGTCTGTAAAATTTCATACATTTATTACATCATTTACTATTTCTCATGACATCATACATATTGTTTCTTAAACTAGTCATACAGCATCCTTACATGCAACAATTCTTCACATAACATCATATAACATTTACATTGACCAATCCCTAACTCCCCTTCATGCTTCTTCATGCTCTTTCATCTTTCATAAATCTGTTGGGATTGGGATTACATGGATGGGGTGAGATTTCTGGGGAAATCTCAGTAGCAAACAATGCATGTATTAATGTAATTGCTCTTGCTTGCTTGTGAAAGTGTTACCATAGTGTAATGAGCATGCTTCCATGTATCATATGAAATACAATTGGCCAAAATAATCATAGAAATAGAGCGTCAATCATATACACATATGCACACAATTCAACAAAGTCATAGCACAATCAAGCATAACATTCAATACATACAAGTTTAGGGTAAGTTTACTACCTTATTGCTTTACTTCTTTCCACTTTAACTTTGCTACTTCTTTCCACTTTAACTTTGTTTCTTCCTTCTTACTTTTCATTGGTGTGTGGCTGCCTCTTTGGAGTCCACAATCACACCCTAACATCACATAATCATCCATTCATTACAATCTAACTTTCTTGAACATCAAACTTACTTTAACTTAACATAACTTGCTTTAATCTTTACCAATTGACTTGGCCTTTGAATCAATTGATGTCTTGACCTCACCCTACACAATTTCACCTTTTGAATCCATTTATGAGCTTAGAATAATGAAATTCCAGCTCCTATACACTGTTCTATATAGATTTGAAAAATATACATAATTCTTCCAAAAATTCCCATCTTAATTCCATTGCTTCCCATACTTGTTTCTCTACTTTACCCCACACAACTTTTCATTTTAAAACCATTGGAACCATCAAAATCATGAAAATCCAATCACTATTCATGCGAGTGAACAGTAATAGAGAAGAATTCCAAACATTATAACTTTCAATTCCAATGCTTCCAAGGCTCAAAACCTATCCAATCCTACACAAAATCATCATATAAACTCAACGGAAGCATTAGATCATTGAAATTCCATCTCCTTATATCATGAACAGTGCAAACCGAAATATTTTCTCCATGGCAAAGTCAAGAACATCAACTTGATTCAACAACAAATCATCTAACTAGCTTGTTTAAGCTTTAATCACATAACTCTAACTTTAATTTCTTCTTTCTCCTTTCATCTAAGGTTTTGGGCAACATAAATACCTTAGAGAAAACTTAACTTTCTTCTATGAAAACCCTAAGTTCAAGCTCCCAAATCAAAGGAAAATAAGCTAGGATAGATTACTTACCTTTAATCTCTAGCTTGCTTGAACTTTGGCCTTTGAATTCTTCTTTGTCTTGGCTTGAGTTTTCATTTTGCAAGAGGTTCCCTAAGGGTTCCATGAGCTACGGTTTATGCAGAATTGGTGGGGGATTTATAGAAAAATTCTGTAAAAATGGATGGCCAAGATTGCTTTGGTTACTATTTGATCTAATGGCCAAGATTGCACCTTGAATCTTGTCTTGCCCACCAAGCCAAGTTGAGATAAAATCACATGACAAAAATCAGCTCCTCCCCTTGCCTTGTACGCCATGTGTGAAGTCCTTGTGGGTCCCACCATGTGCAAACCTTAATTTTTACTTTATTCTCTCTTTTTTTCTTTTCAAAAATCCATAAATTATTCATTATTGGACTTGGGCTCCAAGATAACTTTTGGGACTTATTGGGCTGTCCTAGGATGAAATATTGGGCCTCTTTTAGATCCAGTAGCTAATTGGCACAAATCCCAATGCATTTTCCTTATACCGATATCCTTAAATTACCCTGATCTTAGAATAAATGCTAAACACCTCTTTTAATTGTTCTAACATTTTTAGAAATTCATTCTAATATAAAATAAATTCTCTACAAAGTTTCATAATTTTCTGATACCCAGAAGTCCTTATAAAAATTATGTATATTTCCTTTAACCCGTTACGGTGTCCTTTTTCACCGCAAATTCCATAATTAATTCTACAGGACTCCTTTTTTACTTCTGTCAACTCCATAAATTCTCATATTAATTATAATAATTTACTATCAAATTTTATCTGATATCCATCCATTGTGAAATGACCAAAATACCCTTGGTGCCCTTTCTTGCACTATATTGACCCTAAGGGCAAAATTGTCATTTCACACCTCTTTGTACCTTATCAGAGCATATATTGGCTCTGACTAATCCTTCCTGTACCTACCTTGGCATTTTGGCCTGTATAAAATGACCAAAATGCCCTCCATTCATCTCTTGCTCCTTGGTACAACACAGGGGTATTTTCGTAATTTCGCACTTTCCTGGCTAATTTCTGAACACTGGCCCTCCTATCAGTCCAATGATTTTATTGGGCCTTCTTGACGCCACTTATTCTTTTGGGTCTCTGAGTTAAGTAATCTGGGCTCATTTAGTCACAGTTTATTTACTGCTAAATCTCCCTATCGGCTCCCAGGAGCTCACAAACTCCCGTCTAAATTCACTAAAAAGTGAATAACTTTTCCTACAAAACTCCTTTCAGGATTCTGTCAGTTTTCTTACCTCCGTCTTCACAGGACTCATCATCCTGTAACTTTGCACTTATATCTGAGGTCCAGGAGATCTATAAAAATTTTGGATAACTTTTTCACTATCAGATAAATTTCAGCTATCTGTAACTTTAATAAAATTTCTGTATTAAACCAGATTATCCTGCATCAATCCCTCTATCTACTGGTGAAATCTGGGACTGAAATGCTTCCGGCTCAACTTTCCATAATTACCATTTTTCCCCATGATTTTTCATAAATTATATTCATGTCCTCAAATTTGGCTAAAATTACACTTAAATTATATTCATGTGCTGGAAATTGTGCCCTAGGGGCCAATCATTGTATCAGGTTATCACATTATTTGCATGTTTACTGTGATGACCATCCTTGGATAACTCTTGATCTTATCCTAAATGTCCCTGGTCGGTCATCTATGTGGGAGCAGAGATGAAATAAGACCAGTATGACTTTGAAGATATATAGAGATATAAATCAAAGTCATAAGCACATGTAAGAGTACAGGGTGTTGGACCGACCCGCAATGAGAGAGCTGCATGGGTCAAGTCATAAGCTTCTCTCATATACAAGCCATGTCACTATGCCCTTTGACCTGAGATCATCATGGATTCCTACATGACAAACGCTCAGCTTTGACCTAGTCAAAAGTCACTTTTGACCGAGTGATCATAAAGGCTATGCTCGGGCTTAGTGATTTTTCATGCGGAGGAATGTGAATGGTCAAGATGGAATTTGTCCCTCACATTCGTAGAGAGATATTACTGGGCCCCTCGATGAGTGAGTCTGAGAAATGTATGGCCATACTGGAATGGAAGGGTAGTTCCATTTCTATATTCAGACTACTCAGGGATCGAGAAAGTAACGGTCAGGAATAGGAGGATGACGTTCTCCATGCCTCATCCTTGACCGAAATATCATGTGACAAAAGGGACGTGATATGGTTGTATGAAAGGTTACATCGTTTATCGATCCTCATATGTTTTGGGTAGTCGTAATGCCTTGCTAGAGACCGCTTACGACTTGTGGGTCAGTATAGTAACTGGGCCACTGCCAACTTCATATGGGCCTATAGGGTCGCACACAAAACAGCCCAATGCGAGCTATGATGTCCAGATTCATTGAATCTAAGAGATGTCTAAATTCAATGAATAATCTAGGGTGGATATATATTTTATATATATATATATATAAATTAGTTTATATATATATTATATAAATAATATAAGAGATATTTGTAAGATTTAATTTATAAGGATAAATTAAATCTCTATCATTTTTGAATTTGAATTTAAATGGATATGATCTATTTGAATTTGAAATTCAAATTGATAAGATATCTCAAATTTGATTTATGAGAATAAATCAAATATAATTCTGTCTTATCTTTATTTTAAATTAAATAAATAGGTGAATTAAATCTGTGGGAAGGATTTAATATAAACCATATTTATTTAATCAGTTTCTTATTAAATTATGCAATATATGATATTGTATTAATTCAGAATTAATATAAGATTAATTCTGAAGCCCGGCCCTATTAGAAGCCCGATAGCTTCCTATATATTTGACATTAGGAGCTAGGGTTCCACAGACAATATAGATCTCTTCACACACATTCAGTCGTGAGAAAAGGGGGCAGGGAGAGTGCAAAAGGTTTGCAGACAAGAAACTGCCGAGATAGAGAGGGTGATGACGGAATCTCTAGAAAGCCCTAGAGGGACAAGAGGCGCTAGCACGTCGTTCGCGATTGGAACGCTGTTCGTGTGGATACCGGTAGAGGAAGCCGATTTGAGCTGTCAACTTCTACGATACGACCAGACAGGAAGCAAGGTCGCGACCAGAACACGCTGAGGTCGCGACCATACGGGCATCTGAACGTCAGAAATCCGAAAAGAAGAGGCAGGTCGCGACTTAAAGCTGACGAGGTCGCGACTATAAACTCCAGAGACTTCAGGTCGCGACGAGAAGCAGAGGAGGTCGCGACTAAAATGTTCCAGAGGCGAAGAGTCGCGACTAGTGGACACTGAGGTCGCGACCAAAGCTTGAAACCGAAGGTAACACTTCTTTCTCCTTGACTTAAACACATTCGGTAGATCCTGGCTGGGAATGGAAAAATTTTTAAAGTTAATTTCCGCTGCGTGTCTTCCAATTCCCTTCAATATGAACATAGCATTGTAGCAGAGCTTCAAGCATAGCATATAAGACAACAATCCAACCAAACAATAGCACAACAAATCACAAAGCCATTACATAAAAGCTAGGATTAGTTATTACCTGGCTAGCTCAGCAGAACTCTACTATCTTTATACTGCTTCCAGCTCCGCCAGAACTTCCTTTCTTTCCTTCTTCCTTTCACTTTCTCTCTCTAGAACTCCTTCTCTCTCTTAAAGGGCTCTTGGCTGTGATGCAAATGAAAGGGGGAAGGGGGTATTTATAGTTTCCACGGATGGCACTTTCGTATTTCTCAAGAACTCTGAACTTGTGGCCACCGTTTTTCCTGGAATTTCCTATTTTCTTTACTCCCTTTACTGCATCATCATGGTGATGTCATCATGGGACACCTCACCATGGTGACTCACCACCCCTCATAATTATCTGCTGACTCATCCTGCTGACTCACGACCCCTCATAATTACTTGCTGACTCAGCATACTGACTCACCCGCTCTGGAGAATTCCAGAGTCTTACACTGAAATACGTGTCCATATCAGTGCCATGTTGCATCAAGGTAGGTCCCACAAGACACCTTTTCAAGCCACCTCATGGCCTTCAGATAAGTCCAGGACCTTATCTGATCACCTCCCCGGTCATCACGCCAACCGAGTAACTTTACTTTATTGAAAAGTCACTAAAACATTATTTTAATGCCACTTTCTCTCACATTGTTCATGGACTACGTTTTTGGGCTTTAGAATGTCATCTTGGATCTCTGATCAAGCTCAAGTACTCTAATGGCTCGATTCCCAAGAAATATCCCTTGGTAAATTACCAAAATGCCCTTGGTTCCTCTTTATTCACTTTAACGAGTCTAGGGGCATTATTGTCTTTTCACATCTTACCAGAGTATTCTCCGACCCTAGTCTACTATCCAGATAACCTTTCTGGATTGATTAACCTTAGCCAAATGACCAAAATACCCTTTACTCATTCCTTCACCATTTTATAGCATAAGGGCATTTTCGTCATTTTACACCTTTTTCTCGGACACCGGCCCCTTTTACCACTGAACCGATATCATGGGCCTGGGCCTTAAAACCACTATATGGCCTTTGGCCACAGTCCGATCATCTTTATTCGGACCGCTTTTCCTTTACCGATTATAACTGTAAATTCCCATCTTCAGGAATTTTTACAGAAAAATCGGGACCTCAAATCAAAATTCCGTGACTCCTCATTCAACCCGGAATCCTTTTCTCTATCTCCCGGTATTTTCAGATATTTAATCCAGACCGGGCTGTTTTTACCTGAAAGTACGCTCAGCGCACACTTTTCCAGAATGACCATTTTACCCTTGGTCACATTTCTAATTCTTTCATACTCACAGGGGCCTCATATGCACATTTCACAGGTCAGTGAAATGATCAGCATAATTTTCTCTATTTTCTGGCAAAATATGGTACTCATCGGCTACTAGCCCAATCTTTTACATAATTATGATTATGCCCCTGAACTCTCTTTCTGACATCTTTTCTTATCTTCTTATCCTTCATCTTAAGTTCTAGAAATTCTCTTTTAACAACTCATCCCCTGAACTCTTCGGGAGTCATCGTTAATTGAAAGGCTCGACAACCCGCCCATATCAGGTTATCTTACACAGGAGCCAGCCGATATCAAGCTACCTGCAGAATTCCTAGGCTTAGACTTAGGATATTCCTCATATTTCTTATTTTGAACCTAGGTGAACTGTCCCTATTTTGTAGGTCAAAGACTTAACTCATCTTTAAATCCTGAAGGACTTAACTCATTCCTTAGATTCCTACAAAATATAGGTAAGTGATCTGCCCATATCAGATTACTACCTTGGGATTACAGGTTTAATAGCCTGCCCATATCAGACTACCTCCCAGTTCTTCTAGAGCCAAGAATCGGGATGTTACATCAAGAAATTGAATTGATTTGCAACGATCACTGAAAATAACCCATCTTTCTTAAAATTGAAACTGAAATATTAAATTAACATCTAACGTTCAAACATCCAGAATCAAATTACAACAGTCTAATCTGAGAATGATCAATTGATATTCAAAATTTGTTCATATGATGAAAACCCTAGATCTAGCAGCAATCATAACATGACAAGATGCAAGTTAGAAAAGAAGAAACTCCCCGGTTTAGTCCATGAGCTCAAGATGTCAGATCCATCTCCAAGAAACTAAGGGTTTAGCCTCTCATGACTTTTGCTGCACTACAATCGCTGTTCAGGTTTGATGCCATGAAGAAACGATGGATAGATGGTAGATTGATGGTGTATAGATGTGTAGAAATATGTGGAAAGGTGTAGAAGGATGGAATATATGGCAAAGGTGATCAGAGAGTGCTCGAGTTCTACTTCTTAGCCTAATCAGGTCTAAAACCAGCCTCCTTTTGACGGCAGCTTGCCTCTCCCTTTTAAAAGCAGCTGGACCTAACCAGAAATGCGCAGCTTCAAGACTATCTTCTCTAGTCGCGACTAGGTCCTTGTTTTGGTCGCGACCTATAAATGCAGAGAGCTTCCAGAAGAATTAAGGTCTCGACCAGAGGACACTTTGGTCATGACTAAAAAGTGCAGAAATGTGATTTGACTTTCATTGACTTGTGATTTCTTTATTGGTCCTTGCTCTCTTCCAAAATACCTGCAATTCAATATAAAAGCCCGCTGTAAAAGTCCAAATTAGTAAATAACAGTATATGTGCAGTTTGGAAGAGTTATTTTACCATTTTACCCTTTAATTAGCACATTGCCACGCACAATCATGTAATGCACAAAAAAAAAATATAAGGCATGAAATGAATGGCAAAGTTACAATAAAACTCTTTAAAATATCGTGGAAACCATATACAAAATATGTCTTATCACCAGGTTGTCCCTTTCCTATCTCTTACCTTTTACAAGTTTTTCCTAATGTGATATGTTTGATATGTCAATTTGAGGATTGGAAAGGGATGATTCAGTAGGATAATGTTTATTTTCGGTTTATTTCTGTTTATTTTTTATTTATTTGTGTTTTGAATAACACTCTGTTGCTATCCATGTGTCGCGTATTCAATATTGGTTATCTGAGGTGCTTACACACTTACATGCATGATTTAAGAGTACCCATCCTGTCATCTTTGCTTTACTTGTATTGCTTTGTATGATTTGAATGTGACTGCGAGCTCCATTGTCAAATTTGCATTGAGTGATATGTTTTCCTACTGTGTTGGAGCTAGATTAATTGACCTTATATAGTGCTATGATTTCTATATCTTTACTGACAGTGAGGACACTCCCACATCCTAATTTTTCTATATCGGTATAATACTGATAGAGGAGAGAAGTTTGGAAAGGATTGTGATGATGAATTGAGAAGAAAAGAATGATTAGATGAAGGTGTAAATAAGAGGGGCTAAATTGAAAAGTATAAAAGTTCCATGGTGCAAAATGTAAAGTAGACATAAACTTTGGGCCATTAAGTGTAATTATGAAAAGTTGAGGGCCTAAAGCGTAATTTTTAAAAGTTCCAAGGCAAAATAGTAATTATGAGAAAGTTAAGGCAGAAAAGGCCAAAAAATGCCCAGAATCAGTTCAGTCCCAAATTTTTCTAGTAAATAGAGAAAATTATTCTGATCAGTTTTACGTAACACATAATTTTAATTTGAGTTCCCAAAAAATTGATATGAATTTTTAAATAAAGGAAAATTAATACAGTATCATCTAGACCTCAAAATTAGATGAAATTTGGCAATAAATTCTTATAATTAATATGGGAATTTATTAAATTGATAGAACTCAAAAAGGAGTTATGTATAATTTATTTGGAATTTACAGTAGATTAAAACACCTGATAAATATGTTTCGGGGGAATTTCTCAGGAGTTGAGTCCACGAAGGCAGTGGATCACGTAGAAGGCCCAAAATGGTGCCTTATAACCCAATAATATTTTTAGATAAGTATGTGGACAAGGGCTAATAAAGACCCAGAAAAATATAAAATTACAAAAATGCCACTAAGTATGCCACTGTGTTGTGTCATTGAGCCAGAGATAGAAGAAGGGCATTTTGGTTATTTGACGAAGGTTAGACAGTCAAGGAGAGTTCCCATAATAGACCAAGGTCAGGGAATACTCTAATGAGGTATGAAAAGACGATAATGCCCTTGAGATATTAAAGTAAATAAAGAAGAGCCAATGGGCATTTTGGTAATTTTCCAAGGGATCTGTGATTAAGTTTAGACCCAGTACAAGAATGTCAATGGTAGGAAGAATCTGGATACTGGATTTAAGGTCAGAAAGCAAATTATGGAATCTCAGAAAAATTAGATTCAGAAAATAGTCTAGTTTTTGAGAAATTGGACTGAGCCGGTATGAGATTGGACTAAAATTTTTCCAGAAACTTCTCTCCCTTGGAATTTTGCCAATGTCCCTATGAGTTGTCCCTTGATGATGTCATATTTAGCTTTTAAGAAAAGTTAAATCCAAGAATAAATGTGAGCTATTAGATCAAAAGTGCATAAAGTGATCTTGGCCATCCATTTTCTATTGGATTTTTCTATAAATACCCCCATATTTCTGATTCAAAACCATGGCATGAAGACCCTTGAGGAGATGCTGTCCAATTGCAAACTCTAGTCAAAATAAAGAAGAATTCAAGGTCCAAAGTTCAAGCAAGCTAGAGATTAAAGGTAAGCAATATATCCTAGCTTATTTTTCTTTGATTTGGCAGCTTGAACTTAGGGTTTTCATGAAAGAAATTTGAGTTTTTCCTAGGTTATATGTGCTGTCCAAAACCCTAGATGAAAGGAGAAAGAAGAAATTAAAGTTAGGGTTATGTGATTAAGCTTAAACAAGCTAGTTAGATGATTGATTGTTGAATTGATTTGATATTCTTGACTTTACCATGGTTGAGACCTTTCGGTATGCACTGTTCATGTTAGAAGGAGATGGGATTTCAATGATCTAATGCTTCCATTGAATTTATATAATGATTTTGTGTAGGATTGGATAGGTTTTGGAACTTTGGAAGCATTGGAATTGAAAGTTATAATGTTTGGAATTCTTTTCTATTACTGTTCACTCGTATGAACAGTGATTAGATTTTCATAATTTTGATGCTTCCAATGGTTTTAAAATGAAAAGTTGTGTGGGATAAAGTAGAGAAACAAGTATGGGAAGCATTGGAATCAAAATGAGAATTTTTGGAAGGGTTATGTATATTTTTCAAATCTATCCAGAACAGTGCATGGGAGCTGGAATTGCATGATTCTAAGCTCATAAATGGATTCAAAAGATGAAATTGTGTAGGGCAAGGTCAAGACATCAATTGATTCAAAGGCCAAGTCAATTGGTAAAGATTAAAGGAAGTTAGGTTAGTTAAAGTAAGTTTAATGTTCAAGAGAGTTAGATTGTAATGGATGGATGTTATGTGATGTTAGAATTTGATTGTGGACTCCAAAGAGGCAGCCACACATCAAAAAGAAGTAAGAAGTAAGAAGCAAAGTTAAAGTAAAAGAAAGTCAAGCATGTGAGGTAGTAAACTTATCCTAAATTTGTGTGTATTGAATGTTATGCTTGGTTGTGCGTTGGCTTTGTTGAATTGTGTGCATATGTGTTTATGATTGAAGCTCTATTTCTATTATTACTTTGGCCAATTTTATTTCATATGATACATTAAAGCATGCACATTACACAATATTAACACTTTCACAAGCAAGCACAAGTAGTTACATTAATACATACATTGTTTAGTACAGTTTACTACTGAGATTTTCCCAGAAATCTCACCCCTATGTAATCCCAATCCCAACAGGTTTATGAATGATGAGAGAGGATGAAGAAGCATGAGGAGGAGTTAGGGATTGGTCAATGTAAATGTTATTTGATGTTATGTGAAGAATTGTTGCAAGTAATGATGTTGTATGACCAGTTTAAGCAATAATGTTTATGATGTAATGAAAAATAGTAAATGATGGAATAAATGTATAAATGTTTACATATATTTAACTAACATGTCAAGCTTCATTTTGACATCAAGAACACCTTATTTCAATTTCTGTACAAAGAGAATGAATTTTCCAAAGATGGGGACCGGAATCTGTTTTCAGAATTTTTAACCAAATGAATAGTAATATTTGATGATTAAACTGTATTAATTGGCTAAGCATTTGGTCAGGAACTTATTTTTCCCTCAAATTTGAATATGTTAGCTTTGAGTAGAATTTTGAACCACTTCATTTTGATTTTTCTAGAATTAATTATAATTTTTCAAAGTTTGTTGCCTAATCTGGAATACCATATGAACAGTAACTCAAGAAGAGTATAAAATCCACATTTAGCTAATAGACTTCCAAGGTTTTGTAAGTGGTTCTAAATGCTACTGAAAGGTCCCTAAGACATACGAAAGTAAGGATGTTGTAGACATTGCCAAGTTTAAGTATGGGGGAGATCTTGTCTCTGTGCTAATTAATGTAAAAATTCTTCAATTAAGCCAATCTTTCATCACAAAGTTTTTGGTTTTTTATCTTAATGTGTGATGAATTGCTGAAAATTGGATCCTCACTTTAAATTGTTTTGTCCTTAACTAAAAAGGTTTAAGTGTAAAAGATGGTTTGGGTTTTGAAAACTGTCACTTAGTAGTCTTTGTGAAAATTGGTCGTGACCTTTACTATTTTAGTCACGACATGGAATGGAATTTTGGACTTAATATGCTCTCTGTGAAAATGGGTCGCGACCTATGTATTATATGGTCGCGACTTGGTTTTGAATTTGGTGATTGTGGACTCTCTGTGAAAATAGTTGTGACGCGAGTGTATTTAGGACGCGACTACACCTCTCTATGTATTTGTGTCGCGACAGGAACCTTTCCTTTTATTAGGTAAATCTGAGGATAAAAGGAGGGGAAGCCGCAGACATAGGGAGGCTGGTTTTTGACCTGATTAGGCTAAAAAGCAGTGCTCGAACTCTCTCTCAACTCCCTCTTCTACCTACACATCATCTCTATCATTCATCTTTCCATCACCCCTTCTGCGTTCTTCATGGCATCGTATCTAGGCAGTGATTGCAGCACAGTAGGAGTCATGAAAGGCTAAATCCTTAGTCTCTTGATGATGGATATCATATCTTGAGCTCATGGACTGCAATGGAGAGTTTTCTGTTTTAATCTGCACCTTTTTCATGTTTTGATGCTGCTAGATCTAGGGTTTTTATTATATGAACAAGGGATTGAATATCGATTGATTATTCTCAGATTAGACAATTGTAATTGACTTTGGATGCTTTGAATGTTGGTTTTTAATATAATATTTCCGTTTTGATTTTAAGATAGTTAGACTATTATCAACGATCGTTGCTAATTAATTAAATTGCTTGAAATTTAGGGTTTGTCGATCGAGATCATTCGAGGGCTTTTTCATCATCTGATTTAAATTACACACTAAATGGTTTTTAACAATTCATTAAGAGTTTTTAAACTAGCTATGATCAAAGGAGTTTAAGAAATATTAATGCTCTGGACTTAATCGATCGATTGAGGTTTTATTTAAGATTTAGTGATTTCAAAACTCCCATATCAAATTAAGAGCAATGATAGATATGTTTTCATCATCAAGAGTCTATCATAACATATTTTTTTCACAAACCAAGTCATTTTTATCTTAATCAAAAATACAAAAAAACTACTTTACTGCACTTTTATTTTACTGCATCAAAAAATCAATCAAACCCAAAACCCATTTTATTTTCACTCAGGTTTTCAATGGATTTGTCACTAATTTACTAGGTCTCCAATAAAAAGGCTCCTCGAGAAGAACATAGGGTTGTGCTTTATACTATATTATTGGGTGCAATTATTATTATTTTGATAGATCGGACGACGACAATTCGAGCTGTTCATCAAATCTCCAGACTTTACAAATTAATATTAATTATTTGGGGCTTCAAATTAAAATTCTAAAAATTTACCTGGCCCAATTTCCATTCTCTATTTACTGGTAAAATTTGGGGCCAAACCATTTCCGAGCAATTTGGGCCTTTTTTGGTCCAACTTTCCATAATTACCATTTTACCCCTAAACTCTTGAAAATTATACTTTAGGCCCTCAACTTTTCATAGTTACACTTAATGGCCTAAAGTTTATGTCTACTTCCATTTTGTACCATGGAACTTTTAGGGTTTTTACTTTAGTCCCTCTTCTTTATACCTTTGTCTAATCATTATCTGTTCTCTTTGTTTATCGTCACAATCCCTTCCAAACCTCTTTCCTCTATCAATTGTATACAGATAGGAAAAAATTGGGATATGCATTCCATGTTTCCAAAATTATAACATATGGCCATAGCATAAAAAGAAATAGAGCACTACTCAAGAGCATATTTAGTTTGAGGTAGATAGGTTGGATTATCCAAGAGGGGGTGAATTGGGTGATTGACGGATTTTAAAAACTTTTTGAAGCTCTTTTGAAATCTTATCAGTGAAACAAATCAACTTGAAAAACTTTGATCAAATATTGGAAATATATTATTGAAAATCAAAGAGTAAAGGAAGAGAGAAATTGCACACAAAGATTTATCCTGGCTCGATCCTTCCTTGACTTATGTCTAGTCTTCAGCTTCCCACTAAGATTTTCAATCCACTATAACCAAGATTACAACAGGCTCTTGGTAACCTTTACAAACTCAATTTTAACGGGTAATTGAGAATCACCTCAATCCTAAGGTCACGCCATACTTCCAGTGGTAACGCTGGCCTTTAAACAGATACGAGCAACACCCAAACTTGAATCCCCTGATTCTAAGGTTTGCTCTCAAATTGATTAAGAATGAAGGTTACTCAAACTCTCTTAAATAAAGTGAATGATAAACATTGTAGCTCATGGTATTTTGCTCTCTCAATGAAATAATACATAATGAATGGAGAGTTGAAGGACTAATAGAGTTTTGGCTTGTATTATTCTTCTTGATATCTTATCATCTTTTTGTTGTTTTTTGTTGCCAAGCTCTAAGCTTTGAATGCTATTCTATTTATAGTTGATATTCTGACCATTGAGCATTATTTTTGTTGAGGTTTTCTTCTACTGAGCTTTCCTTCAGTTGAAAATATAACGTTGAACTAGCTGTTTTGGTTGTTGAGGCTTCTGATACAAAGAGCCTTTTCATCATTGAAAGTTTGTTGGCTTTGATCTCGGTCTATTCTCATTTATAGCTTTGAACTTAACTGAATCTGAACTTATGTTCTTAATCCTGTAAACACTTAATTTGATTCAATTGTTAGTAGATAAATATGTGAAGTAAATATTCGATGAAATGAAATTAAGTTTGTATAGAATCAATCCCAACAAGAATGATAGTAGAATGATGCATTTTTCAATCAGGAGAATTCATGTTTGATATTTCAATCAATGATCAAGTGTATAGAATTAATTCAATTATAAACACTTCAGGATCAAATAAAGATTTTGCTTGTTTTCAAAGATTATATTATATTAATCGATTACCTAATCGATTAATTATAATTTATGTGTGAAACAGAAAACAGAGCATCATACTAATTGGATTATTCAAGCATATATGATGTACTTGTAAAAAGACAAGTTGAAACATCCTACTTTTAACCCCTCAGAGTACGTATTCGCAATAGTTAGCAAAAGCATTACTTTTGCCCAAATATTAAAATTTTTAAATTTAACTCTCGAGTATTGTTCATTTAATAAATTCCAGATTGACAGTCCAAATTTGAAATTCATAACTAATTCTAGAAAAATCATATGGAGATTATCAAAATTTATACTTGAAGCTCTTTCATAGATCTTTAAGGAAAAAATATAAATCTGGACATTTACTTTGCCAATAAATACAGTTAAATTGTTACTTTTTATTGTTCATATGGTAAATTCTAGAAATTCCAAATTCTGTCTCTTAAATTTAGAAATTCATTTCTATTGATATACACTTCCTAATGAGGCGTGTTACCTATGTATTTAAAGCTATGGATGTTTACTAATTGATCATAAAATTTTGTGAATTAATTCCTTGATTTACTAGGTCAAGCTGAAGCCACAACAAAACTAGTTCAGGACCAACATTTTTACCATTTGACTTTCTTTCATAAATCTCATAAATTATTCCAACATTTATAAATCATCAACTTGAATTCCCATGCACTCATATACAACATGGAGTTATGCCATAATTATTTCATACATTATTTTTTTTATATAATGGCATATTATATGACATGAACATAGTGGGATTTTATACAATACATACTACTAGAACAAATAATGGCCACTTTATTTCTTCTCTTCTTTAGCTCTTCTCCATGCATACCTTTTCCAGCATGCTTTACCTAAATTGGTTGGTTATGCGAGCAAGATGGATGCTAATGAATGATATGTAATTTTATTAAACTTTCTTTAATTAGTGGCATGCCATCATGCTATATGCTTTGTATAAGAATACATGGCCATGGGAAACATGTTATTAATAACATATTCAACATCATTTATCATGTCACAACATCATTCAACCATCATATTCATGTCAACACATAAGCACACCATATCAAGTACATAAAAAGGTAAGTCCCCTACCTTAAAACTTTATCCATTTCTCTTTGCTCGCTTTGTCTCCAACCAAACATTGGTTACTTGCTCATCCTCTTCAACTCCTTTTCTTTGACATATCATGTCCTTAAACACAATTACATTGTGTATACAACTCATTAGAGCAATTATATAAACATTGTATATCAAGTTCCTTAAAACCCCTAACTCTTAACTTAATTCTTGGAGTTAATGGTTTAGCTTTATAATAATTATTTTCTTAGACCAATTCTACATAATTTTGTCCAAGAAATCCAAATATCAGGTTAGAATTTCAAAATTCGAACTCCTCCCTTGCCTATTGCCCTTGACTGAACCATTTTTCCTTTTTTCCAAAAAATTCTCATTTTGATTTTAATGCTTCCAATACTTGTTTCTCTACTTTATCCCACACAATTTTTCATTTTAAACTCATTGGAAGCATCAAAATCATGAAATTCTTACATATGAACAGTGATTCATATAAGGGCAACAATGAACTCAAAACCCTAATTCCATGCATACTTGAATTTTCAAGTCAATATTACTTGATTCTAGCTTATTTAAGCTTCAATTTCATATTTCTAGTTTTAATCTTCATTTCCCCCCTTTTCTTTACAGCATGTCCAATAGCCAATATAGAGAGTAAAATAGTGTTTCAACCACCCAAATTCAAGAGAAGTCTTCATACAACATGATACAAAGATAGGAGGAAGAAGTTACCTTGAATCTTTACTTGATTGGCTCTTGGATTGCTTCTTCTTCTTGCTTGGATTTCATTTTGGCAGCACCTCCCCAAGGGCTCTTGAATATGGTGTGAAATGGAGGGGATAAAGGGAGTATATATATCCAAAAACCTAAGGAAATGAATGGCTAAGATTTAATAAACATTGTCTAATCTAATGGCTTAAATTTTCTCTTAATCTTGGCTTAATCTTTAAGATAAAATCACATGCCAAAATTCTTATTCTTCCCTTGTATATGGCGCTATTTGGAAGAGGTGTGGGTCCCATAAAGGACACCTTACATTACCTTTCACATTGAAGCTTCCTTGCAATTTCCTTTCTTTTGTTTTTCTATTTTTCAAATCCATAAAATATCCTAGATAATTATTTTGTATACATGATAAATTTCTTGACCTCTTGGGCCTACACATGACGCCATTTGGCACACATTCCAAGGCATTTTCTATACCAGCTACCCTAAATCACCCTGATTTTCGAGATAAATTCTATGAATCTCTTTTAAGGGTCCTAACATTTCTAAGAAATTCATTCTACTATTAAATGAATTTCTAATAAAGTTTCATAATTTTTTGAAACCTCTAGTACTGATAAAAATTCTATATGTTTCATTAAATCCTTTTATTGGGTCCTTTTTTACCTTAAATTCCATAATAAATTCTACAGGACTCCTTTTTTAGTCCTGTCAACTTCATAAATTCTTATAATAATTATAAGAATTTCCTACCAAATTTCATCTGATTACGAGGTCCAGAAGGTCTTGCACAAGTTTTCAAACTTTATAGATTAATATTAATTTTTTGGTGCCTCAAATCATAATTCTGAAAAATATGCTTGGCCCAATTACCATTCTCTATTTTCTAGTAAAATTTGGGACTGTAACATTTCTGGGCGGTTTTAGGCCTTTTTAGCTCAACTTCTCATAATTAGTTTTTGCCCCTTAAATTTTACAAATTATACTTTAGTCCCTGAATTTGTCAAATTCTATTTTGGTCCCTTACTTCAAATTTTGAAATGTCATTTTAGTCCATTTCTAGACATTGTTAAATTTTAATTTCATTTCTGAATTAACAAAACTCCATTTAGGTCCCTTGAATTCTTTATATTGAACTTTCATCAAAATAACATTCACATCCCTAAGCATTATAACTTTATACCTTTCATGTGTTCAACTTAAAACTCATCTAACTATTATCATTTCTTCTGCTTATCTTCATTTTCCTTTTCTTACCCCATTCCAGTCTTCTATAGATAGAGGAAAATCAGGATGTGACATAAGTTTCTCAAAAGGTTTATCATGAAGAATAATGAGAACATAAGCATATTATCGCTTAAATCAATTATATAAAATAGGAAATCAATTTGTAGCTTAAAACAAAAATATAATTGAAGTTTCTAAAATTATGAAGTTAATCGATTAATATAAGTTAATCGAATGCCTAGTCCATTAATATATTTGGAAGAATTGATTAGAAAATGTTTCAACACAAAATAATCGAATAGTTAATCTGTTTATGCAAACTAATCGATTAACCAATTGATTAATTGGTTTATATTTAAATTTCACAAAATTGATATTTCACTGATTAATTGAACAGTTAACAGATTAATATAAATTAATCGATTAACCAATCGATTACTAGCAATATCTTTGTTTAAGACAAAAATATATTTTCAATAGATTAATAGATTAACCAATCGATTAATTAAAATTAATCATTTAACCAATAGATTAATTGGCTTATGAATTCAATTCTAAAAGGCAAGCTCTCCACATTAATCGATTAATGGTCACTCATTAATTGATTAACTAATCGATTAATTGATTTTCCTTTTATAAAACAGAATCTTGCCTTTACATTAATCTGTCATCCAATCAATTAATTGATATTAATCTATCAACTAATCTATTAATTCTCAATAATCAAATAACTAATCGATTAACTCCTTCTTCTTTTCTTTTTAACTTTATTTGATTAAGAAACTCATTTTTATTACTTCAATCACACTTTTCACTCCATAAACCAACTTAATTATTTATCATCTTTTGACGTCATCTAAACATATAGAATCTAACACATACAAGTAGGTAAGTTCACTACCTCTATTCCTTGCTTTTCCTTACTCTTTTCCTTTCCATCTTTGTCCTTGCTTTGTGATCCTCTTTGTCACAATTATCAAGGCCTAACATAACATGATAACATACTTATCATAATATATTTTCATCTTAGTCTCAACTTCCTAAACTGATATACTTTATCTTTATTTAATTTTAGTTAATTGCTTTACCCTTTGAATTAAATTGTGTCTTGATCATATCCTACGTAATTTTGCCTAAGGAATATAAATATGAAGTTAGAATTAACAAATTCTAATTCCTCCTTGGTGCACTAGTCAGAAATACCCTTGGCAGCAAGGGTTATTTTTCAAAAATTTCACTTTTGATTTTAATGCTTTCAACTCTTGTCCTTTGGCTCAATCCTATACAATTTTGCCTTCTGGACTCTTTGGAAACATCAAAATCATCTTCCTTAGTATTTTTCTAGCACTGGCCAAAAGGCCTCAAAAAGTGAGAAAATGAAAACTACACAATTAATTCAATCAATAACCATTAATCTTACCTTGTCTAACTCTTAATTTCATGTTTCGAAATTCATTTTCTTCTTTCCTCAATATTGTACAGTTCTAGAAAGCAGCATAACATAGAGAATATCTCACTTTTCTTCCATTAAAACCCCATGATCAAGCTCTTGAATTGAAAGAAAATAAGTTAGGATAGATTACTTACGTTAATTCCTAGCTAACTTGACTTGGGTACCTAATAGGCTTGGATTGTCGTCATCCGATCTATCAAAATAATGATTGCACCAGATAATGTAGTATAAGGCACAACCCTATTGTTCTTCTCCATGAGCCTTTTTATTAGAATCTTAACGAATTGGTGGGCAAAGCCATTGAAAATTTGAGTAAAAAAATATGGGTTTGGGGTTTAATCGAACATTGATGCAATAAAATAAAGGTGCAGTAAAGTAAATATTTTTGTATTTTTTATTATGAGGAAAATGAGTTGGATTGTGTAAGAAATATGTTAAGAAAGACTCTTAATAATGAAAACATATCTATCCTTACTCTTAATTTGATATGGGAGTTTTTAAATTACTAAGTCTTAAATAAAATCTCAATCAATTAATTGAGTCTAGTGCATTAATAGTTCTTGAACTCTATTGATTAAAGCTAGTTTAAAAACTTCTTAATGCACTCTTGAAAACCATTTAGTGTGTAATTAAATCAGATGATGATAATGCCCTCAAATGGTCATCAATCAATAACCATAGACTTCAAGCACTTGAATTAAACATCAACAATCGTTGATAATAGTTCAACTATCCAGAAATCACAAATGAAATATTTATATTAAAATCAACAATCTTATCATCCAATGTTAATTACAAATATCTAAAATGAGAATAATCAATCAACATTCAATCCCTATTCATCCAATAAAATTCTAAATCTAGAAATGTCAAAACATGAAATAGGTACAGATTAAGATAGAAAACTCCCCAGTGCAGTCAGTGAGCTCAAGATATGCGATCTATCACCATGAGACTAAAGATCTAGCCTCTCATAATTCCTACTATGCTGCCATCACTGCCCAAAAATGATGCCATGAAGAGTTCAAAAAAGGTGATGGAAAGGTCAAGAGAAAGATGGTATAAGTGGATTAAACGATGTATAAATGTGAAAATCTATGGAAAGATGAAGAAAAATAGAAGATGTGTGTGGAAGTTGTAGAGAGAATGTTGAGAGAGAATGAGCACTACTTTTTAGCCAAATCTGGCAAAAATCTAGCCTCCTTTCTTGTGATTGCTCCTCCTTCCTTTTATTCCAAAATGACCTAATAAAAAATGTGCATGTTCACTAATTGTCCCTTTTGGTCGCAACCAGATCCATATTTTGGTCGCGACCTATAAATATAGAAAAACTTCCTAAAAGAAATTAGGTCGCGACCTATGGACACTTAGGTCATGACTAAAGATCACAAAAGCTAGCTTCCTTGATTTGGTCTTCTTTGTCTTGTGATTCTTTTATGCTCACATTAGTCCTTGGTTCTCCTCCAAAATACCTGCAATTCAAAATAGAAGCTCACTATAAAAGTCTAACTAATTAAAGAACAACATATATACAGTTTGAAAGAGTTAATTTATCATTTTACCCTTTAATCAGTACATTACCATGCACAATCATGTATTACCATAAAAGCACAATTACAGGCATAAAATGAATGGTAAAATTGTTATAAACCCTTAAAATATCTTAGAAACCATATACAATTTATGTCCTATAAGTACCTTGCATTTACTTTTATCTTGGCTTAGTTTTCACTTGGGCAACACCTCCCCAAGTCTCCTTATGTTTGGCGTGAAGTATGAAGAGGGAGGGTGTATTTATAGTTTTAAGTCATCATGAATGGATGGCTAGGATTGATTCAAGCACTATTTGATCTAACGGTCCATATTTCACCTTACACTTTGTCTTGCCCACCAAGTTTTGATTACATTATCCATGACATCATCAAGGGCATGTTTGGTGCAACATAAGGAAAAGAAGAGTCTAGAAAAAATTCTAGTCCAATCCGGTATCGGCTCAGTCTAATTTTTCAAAAACCAGACTATTTTCTAAATCTAATTTTTCTGAGATTCCATAATATATTTTTTGATCTTAAATCTAGTATCTAGATTTTTCCTACCATTGACATTCTTTGGCTAGGTCTAAACTTAATTACTGATCCCTTAACAAATTATCGAAATGCCCTTAGTTTGTCTTTATTTACTTTAATAACTCTAGGGATATTATCGTCTTTTTAAACATTACTAGAGTATTCCTTGACCCTGGTAAACTATTCGGGAACCCTCTTTGACCTTTTGACCTTGTTCAAATGACCAAAATGCCCTCCATTCATTATTTATCTATATTTTACAATAGTAGTATTTTTGTGATTTTGCACTTTTCAGGGTTTTCTAGAAACTGAACCCTTTCTGGACTCGCCTCATTTTTTTATTTAGGAATATAATCCTTTTCATCGGTTAACTGATCTAATCCTATCCATAATCCTCTACTGAATATCGAATTATTTCTGAAATTCATAACAATTCATTGGGACTTCAAATGGGAATTATACAGTTACTTAAATTAATCTACATAGTCTCATCTATCATCTCCTAAATTGTTTACTTTTAGGTTTACGGGTACTTTTTCACATAATTACATTTATGCCCCTATTTTTTCAATAATGACCATTTTATCCTTTATCATGTTTTCATTCAATTTAAATTCTGTTATAAATTCTACAGGGCTCTTTTTTTAGTTCTGTTAGTTTCATGAATTCTTATAATAATTATAAGAATTTTCTGTAAGATTTCATCTGATTTTAAGGCCAGAAGGTACTATACGAATTTTCCAATTTTGAAAATTAATATCAATTTATCAGGACCTTAAATTAGAATTTTGAGAGATATAACTAGCTCAAATTCTATCCTCTATTTACTTTTAAAATTTGGGACTAAAATATTTTCAAGCAATTTTGGGCCTTTTCTGACTCAACTTTTCATAACTACACTTTTGCTCCTTAATTTGGCACAATTGCACTTTGGTCCCTAAAATTGCCAAATTCTATTTTTGTCCCTTTCTACCAAATTTGAAACTCTAATTTGGTACTTGGAATCTCAAAACTCCATTTAGGTCCTTGAACTTTCTACTATTTACAATTTAGTCCATAGACTTTCACTATTTACAGTTTAGACCTTGAACTTTCACTATTTGCAATTTAGTCCCTTTTTTATAACCTTTCATTTTCCTTCTTTTCCATCACTGAAATCCCCTTAAAATAAATTTCATCCTCGAAATCTAATTAGTACCTTAGTCAAATAACCTTGGATATGACTCCTCTTTATATCCTTTCCTACGGCTCAGGGTATATTTAGGAAACGTATCTTCTATCTTAGCATCTGGTAGAGTGCTTTAAATACCTGCGAAACTTCATATCTTTCTTGTTTTGTTACTCTCCTTTTTCCTTGGTCAACTCAATCAGAGTCCAACTCTACTTGTTTTTGTTACTTATCCATCTGTCATCTATCTATCTACTCATACTTATGGACAACTCACTATACTGGACTAGTAAGTAGTGTCTATTTCTTTCATGCTAAACTGTCTAAACTTTGCTATACTCTGGGGTTTTAGTTAGCTACTTGGAATACTTTTCCATCTATCTATCTCTTTCATTTTCATCTAACTATTTCTTTCTTTATTTCTCTTTCTTTCTATCTTTTTCTTTCTATATTGTTCCTCTATTTAGAACTGATAGAAGGGAATACTAATTTCTCTCTATTGAGTACTTATACTATTATATGCTTATGCTCTTCTTTACGCATGCTAATATTTTTTGTTGTGCTATTCTTTAATCATACTATTCTTTAGTCATGCTATTGTTTAATCAGGCTAGCTATACATGTTCTTTCTTAGTGTACTATAACTCCTTTATAACCTTGTGACTCAACACTGTACTTCCCAGTGGGTCACCTATCTCTAGACTTCTCTAGCCTGAGCACGCTTAATTGAAGTGTGCTGGTAGGTTAGGGCTATATTACTATTCATATAGCTCTAAGCCCTAGCATACTTTTTCTCATAGAACTATGTTCTAACTTTACTTTACTTTAGACCCTTTTCTCAGGGTCTATCTATTTGCTTTAGACTATTTTTCTTAGTCATTCTACCTACAAACTGATGATTACCTTATACTTAGGATTGAAAACTTTAACTTTGTTAATTTTCATTCCTTTTTCATGTGAGAAGATAATGAATTTAGTCCATATAATAAAGTTATATGGGAAAAATATTATGACTACTCTCTCTATATGAGTTAATCAACTT
This sequence comes from Leucaena leucocephala, assembly GCA_037074615.1. Lineage (NCBI taxonomy): Eukaryota > Viridiplantae > Streptophyta > Magnoliopsida > Fabales > Fabaceae > Leucaena > Leucaena leucocephala. The sequence continues at coordinate 10,687,698 of CM073523.1, read as the reverse complement.
GTGAGGCTTTTACACCTAGAACTTGTCCTTGGTGATTGTCTTTCTAAAGAAACATTGTGTTGTCATCTTATTCTCATAGTTGACACTTTCTTTCCGTTAGGCTAGGTTGATTTGGAATCACCCGTAATCATCCTAAACCTTTTCCAAGATCTACTGGACCCTAGAATATTATTCATGTGAGATCCATGTTAAGATTAAACCACAATCCTCTTGGAAGATTCAAAACCAATAGACTAAGTTATAAGGTTAGCCACTTCTACTTGTTGATGACTCAACTGATAATTCCCCAACTATTATTTTACCAAGACAATTTTTCAAAACAATACTTTATACTTAGACTTTACTCATTTCCTCTTCCACTTAGGAATTTCTCCATATCATTCTCTTCTTTCATTTCATGTCTTTACTTTTCTTATAACTCTAATTTTCTCATGACTTTACTTTTTATCTTTCTTATCGTCTCATGGCTTTGTAAAGCTATTGAAAAACTTGTCATCTTGTGAACATAGCTCTAACATGAGCTGTACTGTCCATCTTTTAACTCGTCTTTATCTTAAGAGTATTAACTTTCATTACACAAATATTGCTCTCACTCTTAAAGCTGATCACTGATAGGATTTAAATTGTATATGGTTTTTGTGACATTTCAAGGATTTTGTGACAATTTTACCATTCATTTTATGCCTATAATTATGTTTTTATGGTGGTAATACATGATTATGCATGGCAATGTGCTTATTAAAGGGGTAAAATGGTAAATTAACTCTTCTAAACTGCATATATATTGTTCTTTAATTAGTTGGACTTTTATAGTTAGCTTTTATTTTGAATTGCAGGTATTTTGGAGGAGAACCAAGGACTAATCTGAGCAGAAAAGAAATCATAAGACAAAGAGGACCAAATCAAGGAAGCCAGCTTCTGTGATCTTTAATCACGACGTAAGTGTCCACAGGTCATGACCTTATTTCTTCTGGGAAGTTTTTTATGTTTACAGGTCATGAAATATTGATCTGGTCATGATCAAAAGGGACAATTAGTGAAGCTGCGCGTTTTTGATTAGGTCATTCTGGAATTAAAGGAAGAAGGTGCAGCAAAGGAAAGGGAGGCTGGATTTTTGCCAGATTTGGCTAAGAAGCAATGCTCATTCTCTCTCAACATTCTCTCTACAACTTCCACACGCATATTCCATTTTTCTTCATCTTTCCATAGATTTTCACATTTCTACAATGATTAATTCACTTCTACCATCTTTCTCTTGACCTTTCCATCACTTTTTTATGCACTCTTCATGGCACCATTTATAGGCAGTGATGGCAGCACAATAGGAGTTATGAGAGGCCAGATCTTTAGTCTCTTGGTGATGGACGAGATCATGGACTGTACTGGGGAGTTTTCTATCTTAATCTGCACTTATTTCATGTTTTGACATTTCTATATTTAGGGATTTCATTGTATGAATAGGGATTGAATGTTGATTGATTATTCTCATATTAGATATTTGATTATGAGATTGTTGATTTTAATATAAATATTCTATTTTTGATTTCTGGATAGTTGGACTATTATCAACAATTATTGATGTTTAATTCAATTGCTTGAAGTCTATGGTTGTTGATTGTTGACCATTTGAGGGATTATCATCATCTAATTTAATTACACACTTAGTGGTTTTCAAGAGTGCATTAAGAAGTTTTTAAACTAGCTTTGATCAAAGGAGTTCAATAACTATTCATGCAATTGACTCAATCGATTGATTGAGGTTTTATTTAAGACTTAGTGATTTCAAAACTCCCATATCAAATTAAGAGAAAGGATATATATGTTTTCATTATTAAGAGTCTTTCTAAACATATTTCTTATACAATCCAACTCATTTTTCTCTTAATAAAAAATACAAAAACATTTACTTTACTGCATCAATGTTTGATCAAACCCAAAACACATGTTTTTACTCAGATTTTCAATGGCTTTGCCCACCAATTTTATAAGATTTCAATAAAAAGGCTCCTTGAGAAGAATGATAAGGTTGTATCTTATACTATATTATTAGGTGTAATCATTATTTTGATGAAACGGACGACAACAATTTGAGCCTATCAATCATCATTTTTATCGCTATATCTCATTTCTTACCTCTCATGGCCTGAAATATCCTTAATCTCATGCTTACATATACTCAATTGGAAGTATCTTAGATAACTGGAACACCATTTTACCTTAGAAACATGAATTTCCAAGAGTTAGGCTATCGGTACTGTTCACTTTTACTGTTCACTTGGTAATTTCAGATTACACCATGAAATTTGGAAATTCATAATTAAATCTAGAAACATTGAAATGAGGTGGTTCCAATTTCTAATGAAATTTATTTCGTTAAAATTTGAGGAAAAAATATGAAAATGAGATTTTCTTGTCCAAATGAAATCAGTTTATTCGTTGAAATCACTGGTCATTTGGTAAATCTGGAAGTTCCAGTTTTCTTACCTCATTTTCAAAAATCCATTTCTCTTTGGTTACTTATCCAAATGAGTCTTGTTGCATATGGATTTAAATCTCCATATGTGTACTTTAAGCTCACAAAATTTTGTGGAAAAACTCATTCATTTACTATATGAAATTAGTGCATGAACCTCACTGCCTCTGAGTAGTCATATTATCTTATTCTAGATTTTAAATCCCGATTTGAAAAATCATAACAATTCGAGTTCTTAACCAAATGAGGCTTTCTTGGTGTCCATTTAAATGTATAGATCTTAACTATGTTCATGCCAAATTTCATATGAAAACTCGTTGGATAAGTCACTTAAACTATCGTTGGAAGTACACTACCTCGGATCGGATTTGAGTAGCATACATCATACACACCAAAATATCATCTTGTAAGTAAAGTGCACACTCTTTAAGTTATATACAGTCATCCATCTACATTTACCCTTTTGCCTTGAGAAGATCCAGCACCTAGAGCATGGTTATTTATATGGAAGGAATGAGATTTCATGGAAATCTCAATAGCAAGTCATACAAACTATAAGGTTATGCATGCTTGATTAAATGCCTAACACGTTATCATGAAATGGGAGCTAATTCATGATCATACATAAGCAAACTCTAACATGCATATTGTCATGACATAGATTGCAAGGAGTTACGCATATTCATAACTCATCATCATCATCATAATCATCATCACATAACATATCATGCTCAACCAAACTTCATGCATAACAAGCAAGCATATTAATCAAACAACATAAGTTTATAGTTAAGTATTCTTGCTACCTCTTATGTATCTTTGCCAATTCCTTCTTGAATTGATCCTTCCTTCCCACAAATGTCAAAACCTAGGCATAACAAAGCAATTATCAAGTTACAACTCAATTCCAATCCAATCTCAAGGCTAGGGTTCCATTTGAAGGGAATTGGAAGACATGCAGCGGAAATTAACTTTAAAAATTTTTCCATTCCCTTCCAGGATCTACCGAATATGTTTAAGTTAAGGAGAAAGAAGTGTTACCTTCAGTATTCGAGCTATAGTCGTGACCTCAGTATCGACTAGTGTGACTCTTCGCCTCTGGAGTTTTCAGTCGAGACCTCCTCAGCTTCAAGTCACGACCTGTCGCCTCTGGAGTTTTCAGTCGCGACCTCCTCAGCTTTTAGTCACGACCTGTCGCCTCTGGATTTTTCATTCGCGACCTCCTCAGCTTCTAGTCGCGACCTGTAGTCTCTGGAGTTGTCAGTCGCGACTTCCTCTGCTTCTAGTCGCGACCTGGCGTCTCTTTTTGGATTTCTGACTTTCAGATGCCAATTTAGTTGCGACCTATATGTCAACTGGTCGTGACTTCATCGTACTGCTGCTCTTTTCTCGATTGTAAGAAGTCAACAACTCAGATCGGCTTCCTCTATCGGTATCCACACGAACAGCGTTCCAATCATGAACGATGTGCTAGTTCCTCTTGTCCCTCTAGGGCTTTCTCAAGAATCTGTCCTCACCGTCTCTATTTTGGCAGTTTCTTATCTGCAAACCTTTTGCACTCTCCTTGCCCCCTTTTCTCTTGTGTGTAGAACCCTAGCCCCTAATGTCAAATATATAGGATGCTATTGTGTAATATCCTTAATTTTCTGTACTGGTTCCTATGTACAGAATAAACGGAATATATGAGCTCTGTTTCAGGAAAAAGATGTGGTCCTTTATGTAAAGAAAATGATTAAATTGCAAAAGAAAGGAAAAGAAAGGACTTAAATGCAAATATAGAAAGTTTAAGGTAAGGAAGGAAAGGTAGATAAAAATGTGGGGTCTTAAAGTGTAATTTTAGCCAAATTAAGGGACTTAATTATAAAGAAGGAAAAGTTCCCTGGGGCTAAAGTATAATTAAAGAAAATAGGCCAGAAGTGGTTTGCACCGCCCGACAGCATTTCAGTCCCAGATTCTACCCGAAGGTAGGGTAGGTGACGCCGGGTAACCAAGCCTAATACCGGAATTTTTGAAGACTCCAGATAGCCAGAAATGGACTGATCGTCCGAAAGTTATAAAAATTTATACCGGATACCCTAGATTTCAGATATAAGTGGGAAATTCTAGGAAAAACCAGGACCACAGGATCATAAGTCTTCCTAATTACAAGATTGCCATTGCTCAACACTTTAAATACCCCCCTTACTCCTTCATTTCGGTGCAAGCAAGAAAGAGAGGAAGAAAGAAGTTCTTGAGAGAGAAAGTGAGAGAAAGAAAGAAGTAAGGAAGTTCTGGTGAAGTTGGAAGTAGTAGAGAGGTTCTGAAGCTCTGCTTTTGAGGTAACAACTAATCCTAGCTCTTATGTAATGTCTTTGTGATGTGTTGTCTTGTTTGGTTGATTGTTGTGCTATATGTTATGCTTGAAGCTCTATTCCAATGCTATGATCATATGTTATTGAATATGGAAGCATGCAGCATACTTATCTGTACACAGTCACAAGCAAGCACCGTCACTCTGCATTACATATTTTGTTATGATTATTGTTACTGGGATTCTTTTGAATCTCATTCCCAAACATAACATTACAGGGGAGGTTCTGTCAAAATAAAATTTGGAAATCTTAAGAGACGCCGGTAGGCTGCCGAAATTCCGGCAACGAAGACGGAACAAAGAAAGGAACTGATACGTACTGTGTACGTAGTGCTGTCTAAGGAGGCTGGAAGTGAGTGGACCCAGAAGGTTCATCCAGTCTTTCCTGGGTACTACGTAGAATGGTAGTTCTCATAAGGGAATTACCGAATCGGTACAACATCGGTTACTTTCTAAAGAAGAATCGTAGCAGTTATGCTGCCGGATTTTAGACAGAGAAGGATGTAATAGAGTATGAGGGAGTTAATCATGCACTGATATATAACAGTTGATTATTTGATATTAATTGTTATCTGGCCTGTATGACTGATATGTGTTGGTTGTATGCTTGGGTATGTAAAGACTAAATGCTGAAAATAGGCTCAGTGAACAGTAACTCGTGAAGACCCATTCATGTTTGATAAATCATTAAAAATAGTAAATGATTGAATTAATGTACGAAATTTTTAGGGTAGAAAGTAGACATACTAATATTTAATTTGATATATATAATGTCTAATTTGGACGTATACAAGAAAAGATATAAATTGTTAAAGTTGGGACCAGAATGCTGGATTCAGGAGAAAGTCATTGGATGAACAGTAATATTGGAACATTGACCCACGTTAAATTTGTCAAGGCTTGGTCAACCAATGATTTTTACCTGAAATATATTTGAGTTAGCTTCATGTAGCAATTGGAACCACTTCATTTCGATGTTTCTAGAATTAGTTATGAATTTTCAAAGTCACGTCACTCATCTGGAATTTGCCACAGTGAACAGTACTCGATATGAATAAAATTCCAGATTAAGTGTTTAGACTTCAATGACCCTGAAAGTGGTTTAAGTGCTACTGAATGGTCCCTAAGATGTATAAAAATAAGGATGTGACATTTTGGTATCAGAGCAAAGGATTCTGGCCTAAGAAATGCTCTGAGTAGATGATTTATAGAAAGATATACCATGATAAAGCCGTCATAATTGACACTAAGTTAGTGTTTGCAGGATGGCTAGACATAGATTTGGGTCTGAAACTACAGTAAACCAATGGGAATTAAGACCAGAGGTCTCTAGTTCAGATAGTTCAGAAGAAGAGATAGTAAGCAATGATTCTGACCTCCGGACACCTCCAGTAGCTGGTGATTCTGAGGAGGATAGTTCCTCGGTAGGATCAAACTTTCCAATTGATGATCAGGAGGTGATGATAACAGAAGGCCCTATTCCTGCCATTCCCATAAGTGAGGTACCCTTGAATATAACAGACAGTTCAGGATCCAGCCAAGTACGTGTTCAGAGTAATGCGCCAGATCCCAGTAGGCCCGAAGTGACTCTAGTAGAAATGTATTTGGGAGGTTTAATCGTAAGAATGGTCCCAGGGAGGAACCTGAGTAGAGAGCAACTTGAGAGCTCGGTAGCATTAGCCCGACAACTATACGAGTTGAGGCAGACCCTGTTCGAAAACATAGATCAAGATTATTCGGTCTACCAGGAGTTTATCACAAGGGTGAAAGCCATATATCAAGCCTGGGATCTAAATGTGTTAACCATGGGGCTTTGGCTAGAAATTATGAATGACGTATTGCCGAAGACTCCTACCTGGAGATCGGAGTTGGACCAGTATTTTGATAGAGAATCATATTGTACCATATCCGACTGGATCTACCTAGTAGAAGAATATATTAGAATGAAGTTTAAGAAAAATTAGAGTAATATTTCTAATGTATAAAAGACTAGAATGGTACTGTGATATGTACATATACTCTGTATGTATATTATGTGAAATGAAATGAAAAGGAATTATGTTATTTATCGTATTCCCTTCTGTTTTTAAGTATAACAAAATGGTACGAACGAGGAGAACTATTCCAGCTGAGGAACCCCGAGAGGCTGGAAACCTTAATCAAATGATTCTAGAACGATTAGAACAGCAACAAAAGATGATAGAAGAAATGAGAGCTGCTCAAGCACGAAATGAACAAGAAAGAGATGCTGCCATAGCCGCGGCAGTAGCAGCAGCTGTAAATAATTTAAGACCGCCAGAGCCTTCAGGAGCAACTAGTAGAGAACCTGAAGAGGTACCACAGCAGGCGGAACAGCCCCAGAGAAGGGTTGAATCAAGGGAGGAGGCAGTTGGCATCCAGCAATGGATGGTGCGATTTTGCAAACACAATCCTCCCATATTCGAAGGGACATTTGAAGTACATGTAGCAGAAAATTGGGTCAGCAGATTAGAGAAGATCTTTAAGGTCCTCGACTGCCCGACTGAAACCAAGGCCCAAATGGCCATCTATCAATTGGAAAAGGATGCGGATAGATGGTGGAAGAATACAGAGTTACTTCTCCAAGTAAGAGATATTCCAGTTACCTGGGAAGTATTTCTTGAGCAATTTTATGAGAAATATTTTCCTCAATCTGTCAGAGATGAAAGGGAGGCTGAATTCCTTGTGCTGAGGCAAGGAGAAAAAGAAGCTTTTGATGAATATTTGGCCAAGTTCATCCGGCTATCTCAATATTCAACTTACCTACGCCAAGTGGATGACGAACGCTGGATGACAGAAAGAATGATTCGAGGGCTGAATTCTATGTTAAAGGAGAAGTTAACTCCCCAACAATACAGCCACTTCAATAAGGCTGTGGAAGCATGTCGAATCGTTGAGAACAGCATGAATCATAGAATGCTGTCCAGATCTGGGAGTAAAGATCAAACGACTCCTGATAAGGCCGGACGGAATCAAGAAGCGGCCAGTGGGAGCGGCTATAAGAAAAGAAAGCGCCCGTGGCAGACCAAGAGGCCTAATAGGGGAAATTTCCGCGGAAGATCCAGTAACAGGGATCCAAAGGCCCCAGTATGTGAAAAGTGTGGAAAGAATCATGGTGACAGACCATGCTTGATGGGCCAGAATGTATGCTACACCTGCGGAAAGCCCGGACATTTTTCCAGGGAATGTCCTCAAGCTATAACTGATCCAAGGCCAAGGACGGCGGGACGAGTGTTTGCACTCACTAGAGAGGATGCTCAGCGATCATCTGAGATGATCCAAGGTACAATCTATCTCAATGATCATGCTGTGACTGCCCTATTTGATTCGGGTGCAAGTCATTCCTTTATATCTTATGAATGTGCTAAATGCCTAGGCCTTCTGATCAGCAAGTTACGTTATGATATACAGGTGAAAACCCCCACCAACGCTAGGGTGATCACATCTGATGCCTGTCTAAATAGTGTGGTGCGTTATGAGCACTGCAGTACCACCCTGGACCTGATCTGTATGCCTTTCCAGGAGATTGAGGTCATACTCGGTTTAAATTGGTTATCCTCCAATAATGTGATGTTGGACTGCAGAAACAAGACCCTAGTTCTTGGTCCAAAGATCACTGATCGTAGCTTAGAAGTACAACTGAACTTCGTGACAGAGGCTCAGGCAGGAAAATGTCTACGGAAAGGATGTCAGGGATATGTGGTATTCTTTTCTGTTCAAACAGAAGTGGAGGAAGGCATCGAGGAGGTTCCTGTAGTCAATGAATTTCCTGAAGTCTTTTCAAAGGAGATTCAGGGATTGCCTTCGGAGCGTGAAGTGGAGTTTGCGATCGACATTGTACCTGGAGCTGGACCAGTATCAAAAGCCCCATACAGGATGGCTCCCAACGAAATGATGGAACTGAAGAAGCAAATTGAGGAGCTATTGGAGAAGGGTTTTATACGACCCAGTGTATCGCCATGGGGTGCTCCAGTACTGTTCGTCAAGAAGAAAGATGGTAGCTTAAGGCTGTGCATTGACTACAGGGAATTAAATAAGCTTACAGTTAAGAACAAGTATCCTCTTCCCAGAATTGATGTCACATCCTTATTTTTATACATCTTAGGGACCATTCAGTAGCACTTAAACCACTTTCAGGGTCATTGAAATCTAAACACTTAATCTGGAATTTTATTCATATCGAGTACTGTTCACTGTGGCAAATTCCAGATGAGTGACCTGACTTTGAAAATTCATAACTAATTCTAGAAAAATCGAAATTAAGTGGTTCCAATTGCTACATGAAGATAACTCAAATATATTTCAGGGAAAAATCATTGGTTGACCAATCCTTGACAAAGTTAACGTGGGTAAACGTTCAAATATTACTGTTCATCCAATGACTTTCTCCTGAATCCAGCATTCTGGTCCCAACTTTAACCATTTATATCTTTTCGTGTATACATCCAATTTAGACATTATATATATCAAATTAAAGATTAGTATGTCTACTTTATACCCTAAAAATTTCGTACATTAATTCAATCATTTACTATTTTTAATGATTTATCAAACATGAATGGGTCTTCACGAGTTACTGTTCACTGAGCCTATTTTCAGCATTTAGTCTTTACATACCCAAGCATACAACCAACACATATCAGTCATACAGGCCAGATAACCATTAATATCAAATAATCAACTGTTATATATCTGTGCATGATTAACTCTCTCATATTTTATTACATCCTTCTCTGTCTATAATCCGGCAGCATAACTGCTACAATTCTTTTCTAGAGAGTAACCGATGTTGTACCGATTCGGTAATTCCCTTATGAGAACTACCATTCTACGTAGTACCCAGGAAAGACTGGATGAACCTTCTGGGTCCACTCACTTCCAGCCTCCTTAGACAGCACTACGTACACAGTACGTATCAGTTCCTTTCTTTGTTCCGTCTTCGTTGCCGGAATTTCGGCAGCCTACCGGCGTCTCTTAAGATTTCCAAATTTTATTTTGACAGAACCTCCCCTGTAATGTTATGTTTGGAAATGAGATTCAAAAGAATCCCAGTAACAATAATCATAACAAAATATGTAATGCAGAGTGACGGTGCTTGCTTGTGACTGTGTACAGATAAGTATGCTGCATGCTTCCATATTCAATAACATATGATCATAGCATTGGAATAGAGCTTCAAGCATAACATATAGGACAACAATCAACCAAACAAGATAACACATCACAAAGACATTACATAAGAGCTAGGATTAGTTGTTACCTCAAAAGCAGTGCTTTAGAACTTCCCTACTACTTCCAACTTCACCAGAACTTCCTTACTTCTTTCTTTCTCTCACTTTCTCTCTCAAGAACTTCTTTCTTCCTCTCTTTCTTGCTTGCACCGAAATGAAGGGGTAAGGGGGGGTATTTATAGTGTTGAGCAATGGCAATCTTGTAATTTTGAAGACTTATGATCCTGTGGTCCTGGTTTTTCCTGAATTTCCTATTTTTCTTTATTCCTTTTACTGCATCATGCATGACATCACTCAATGCCAACTCATGGGACACCTCACCTCCCACATTCTTCACATGGCGAAATTGAGAGGGAGCTAGAGCCTTCCGGAAGCTTTCCGGTCCACTCCGGTACCGGCCCGGTCCATCGCCTCGAAAAACGTGCTGTTTTCTGCACCTGATGTTTCTGAAGATCCTTTTTATGTCTACTGACCTCACATTTAGTATCTAGACCCTTTATATCATTAACTTTTTAATACTGGGTCCAGACTCAATTACAGATCCCCTGCGAAATGACCAAAATGCCCTTGGTGCCCTATCTTGTCCTATTTTAACCCTAAGGGCAAAATCGTCATTTCACACCTTTCTGGACTCGGTCAAAGCTTATACTGGCTCTAGTCAACCTTATTTAGACATGTCTTGACCTCTGGGTCTGTCCAAAATGACCAGAATACCCTTTATTCATCTGCTGCCCTTTTTGTACAACATAGGGGCATTTTCGTAATTTCGCACTTTTCCGGGGTTCTGCTGGACACTGGCCCACCTATCAGTCCAAGAGTCTTATTGGGCCTCTAATGGCGCCATTTTTGGGCTTCCTGGGTCCATTACCTGTATGGCACGCATTACGAGAAATCTTCCTTTAACACAGTTCATTGAATATTTTAACTATTATTTACCGAATATACACCTTTTTCGGACACCGGCTCTTTTTCCCAGATACAGTGTCCTACTGTGTTCAGGCATCCTTGGGGGTTATAACGGTCATCTGACCGAAGTCATTCGATCGCATTCAGCCTCTTTAAAAATACCGATAAATCTCCAACCCGGATCCCTGGAGGCCTCACACTCCCGTCTGGAATTTTTATTTTGTGAATAACTTTTCCTACAGACCTCCTATCGGTATCCTGTCAGTTTCCCGACATCCGCCCCATAAGGGTGCATCATCCTGTATTTTCTCACTTATATCTGAAACCTAGGGTATCCGGTATTAATTTTTATAACTTTTGGACGATCAGTCCATTTCTGGCTATCTGGAATCTTCAAAAATTCCGGTATTAGGCTTGGTTACCCGGCGTCACCTGCCCTACCTTCTGGTAGAATCTGGGACTGAAATGCTGTCGGGCGCTGCAAACCACTTCTGGCCTATTTTCTTTAATTATACTTTAGCCCCAGGGAACTTTTCCTTCTTTATAATTAAGTCCCTTAATTTGGCTAAAATTACACTTTAAGACCCCACATTTTTGTCTACCTTTCCTTCCTTACCTTAAACTTTCCATATTTGCATTTAAGTCCTTTCTTTTCCTTTCTTTTGCAATTTAATCATTTTCTTTACATAAAGGACCACATCTTTTTCCTGAAACAGAGCTCATATATTCCGTTTATTCTGTACATAGAAACCAGTACAGAAAATTAAGGATATTACATTTCTCTCCCCCTAAAAATAAATTTCGTCCCCGAAATTTACATTACATCTATCCTATACAAATAATTCAGGGTACTTTTCTCTCATCTTTTCTTCTGTTTCCCATGTAGCCTCTTGTTCAGTCAAGCCTTTCCAGATCACTTTAACTAAAGGAATTTGCTTATTCCGCAACTGCTTGACTTTTCTATCAGTAATTCGTACCGGTCCAACCTCATAGGTCAAGTCATCTCGCAGTGCGACCTCATCTTGCTCTATCACATGAGATGGATCTGGAATATACTTCTTTAATTGAGAAACATGGAACACATCATGTATCTGGCTGAGATTTGGAGGAAGAGCCAACTTGTAGGCTACTGCTCCTATCTTTGAGAGAATCTGGAATGGCCCGATGTATCTTGGATGCAGCTTCTTCACCTTAATCGATCGTCCGGCTCCTGTGGTTGGAGTTAACTTAAGGAATACATGTTCTCCTTCTTCAAACTCCAACGGCTTCCTTCTGACATCTGCATAGCTCTTCTGTCTGCTTTGAGCCATCAATAATCGTTTTCTAATTACCGCAACTTGTTCTGCAGTTTGATCCACTATATCCGGACCAAGCATTCTTCTCTCGCTCAACTCTAGCCAGCATAAGGGGGATCTACATTTCCGTCCATAGAGTGTTTCAAAAGGTGCCATCTGTATACTAGCCTGATAACCATTGTTATATGCAAACTCTATAAGGGGTAAATGGATATCCCAGCTGCCTTTGAAATCTAGGACACATGCTCTCAGCATATCCTCTAACGTCTGTATTGTTCTTTCAGATTGACCATCTGTCTGAGGATGATAAGCTGTACTGAATCTGAGAGTAGTGCCCATTTCTTCCTGTAGAGCCCTCCAGAAATTTGAAGTAAATCGAGGATCTCTATCAGACACAATGCTGCTTGGGATACCATGGAGCCTAACGATCTCCTTTATATACAGCTTTGACAGCTTTTCTAGAGAATCTCTCTTATTGATTGCCAGGAAATGTGCTGACTTTGTCAGTCGATCGATTACTACCCAAACCGCATCATGTCTACTTGGTGTCAAGGGTAGTCCTTCCACAAAGTCCATGGCAATCCCATCCCATTTCCACTCAGGGATATCTAAAGGCTGCAACGTTCCTGCTGGCTTTTGATGTTCAACTTTCACTTTCTGGCAGGTTAAGCACTTAGATACGTAAGCTACAACATCTTTCTTCAGTCCAGGCCACCAGAATAACCTTTTAACATCATGATACATTTTGGTCATACCTGGATGTATCGTATATCGGCTTTTATGTGCTTCCTCCAGAATCCTTTCCCTTAATCCCCCAATATTTGGGATATAGGGTTTTCCCCTAAACTGTAGCAATCCGTCTGGGGACATCTCAAAATTCCTTGTCTTCCCTTTCTCCAGCTTGTCTTTGAATATTGCTGCGAGCTTATCCTGTTCCTGAGCCCCTTTGATCTCATCTTCTATGCAAGCTCTGACATGAACTCCTCCAAAAGGATTCTCCGTCAGTTGCATTTGATATAGAGGGCTCCAGTCGCGCATATCTTCTATCAGTTCCAATTCCTTGATCATCATGTATGCAACCTGCACCACCTTTCTACTCAGGGCATCAGCTACCACATTGGCTTTTCCTGGATGGTATTTAATCTGGAAGTCATAATCTTTTAACAATTCCATCCATCGCCGCTGCCTCATGTTCAGCTCCTTCTGATCCTGCAGATATTTCAGGCTTTTGTGGTCGCAAAACAACTCTATCGTTGCTCCGTATAAATAGTGCCTCCATATCTTCAGGGCATAGACCACCGCCGCAAGCTCCAGATCATGAGTGGGATAATTCTCTTCATGTGGCTTTAACTGCCGAGAGGCGTAGGCTACTACTCGACCTTGCTGCATAAGCACACATCCCAGCCCCTGCTTGCTAGCATCAGTGTAGACTACATAAGTCTGAGTTGGGTCTGGAATAATCAGCACGGGAGTAGTCGTTAATCTCTGCTTCAACTGCTGGAAGCTAGCCTCGCACTTCTCATCCCACTTAAACTGCTGATTCTTTCTGGTCAGCTTGGTAAGTGGTAAGGCAATTCGAGAAAAGTCTTGAATGAATCGTCTGTAGTACCCTGCTAGGCCAAGAAAACTTCTAATCTCTGTCACTGTCCTTGGCTGTTCCCAGCTCAAAACTGCTTCAACTTTGCTAGGATCCACAGCTACCCCGTCTCGGGATATGACATGACCGAGAAATTTGACTTCTGAAAGCCAAAACTCGCACTTACTCAGCTTAGCATAGAGCTTCTTCTCTTTAAGGGTACCAAGAACAATCCTCAAATGCCTCTCATGCTCCTCTGGAGATTTGGAGTACACCAGAATATCATCAATAAAGACCACAACGAACTGATCTAGATAAGGCCTAAAAATCCGGTTCATATAGTCCATGAAAATAGCAGGTGCATTGGTTAGTCCAAAAGGCATCACCAAAAATTCAAAATGTCCGTAGCGCGTTCTGAACGTCGTCTTTGGAATATCATCTGGCTTGACCCTTAGTTGATGGTAGCCAGATCTCAAGTCAATTTTGGAGAATAAGCTCGCTCCTGCCAATTGATCTAGCAGGTCATCAATTCTGGGAAGAGGATACTTGTTCTTAACTGTAAGCTTATTTAATTCCCTGTAGTCAATGCACAGCCTTAAGCTACCATCTTTCTTCTTAACGAATAGTACTGGAGCACCCCATGGCGATACACTGGGTCGTATAAAACCCTTCTCCAACAGCTCCTCAATTTGCTTCTTCAGTTCCATCATTTCGTTGGGAGCCATCCTGTATGGGGCTTTTGATACTGGTCCAGCTCCAGGTACAATGTCGATCGCAAACTCCACTTCACGCTCCGAAGGCAATCCCTGAATCTCCTTTGGAAAGACTTCAGGAAATTCATTGACTACAGGAACCTCCTCGATGCCTGCCTCCACTTCTGTTTGAACAAAAAAGAATACCACATATCCCTGACATCCTTTCCGTAGACATTTTTCTGCCTGAGCCTCTGTCACGAAGTTTAGTTGTACTTCTAGACTCCGATCAGTGATCTTTGGACCAAGAACTAGGGTCTTGTTCCTGCAGTCCAATATCACATTATTGGAGGATAACCAATTTAAACCGAGTATGACCTCAATCTCCTGGAAAGGCATACAGATCAGGTCCAGGGTGGTACTGCAGTGCTCATAACGCACCACACTATTTAGACAGGCATCAGATGTGATCACCCTAGCGTTGGTGGGGGTTTTCACCTGTATATCATAACGTAACTTGCTGATCAGAAGGCCTAGGCATTTAGCACATTCATAAGATATAAAGGAATGACTTGCACCCGAATCAAATAGGGCAGTCACAGCATGATCATTGAGATAGATTGTACCTTGGATCATCTCAGATGATCGCTGAGCATCCTCTCTAGTGAGTGCAAACACTCGTCCCGCCGTCCTTGGCCTTGGATCAGTTATAGCTTGAGGACATTCCCTGGAAAAATGTCCGGGCTTTCCGCAGGTGTAACATACATTCTGGCCCATCAAGCATGGTCTGTCACCATGATTCTTTCCACACTTTTCACATACTGGAGCCTTTGGATCCCGGTTATTGGATCTTCCGCGGAAACTTCCCCTATTAGGCCTCTTGGTCTGCCACGGGCGCTTTCTTTTCTTATAGCCGCTCCCACTGGCCGCTTCTTGATTCCGTCCAGCCTTATCAGGAGTCGCTTGATCTTTACTCCCAGATCTGAACAGCATTCTATGATTCATGCTGTTCTCAACGATTCGACATGCTTCCACAGCCTTATTGAACTGGCTGTATTGTTGGGGAGTTAACTTCTCCTTTAACATAGAATTCATCCCTCGAATCATTCTTTCTGTCATCCAGCGTTCGTCATCCACTTGGCGTAGGTAAGTTGAATATTGAGATAGCCGGATGAACTTGGCCAAATATTCGTCAAAAGATTCTTTTTCTCCTTGCCTCAGCACAAGGAATTCAGCCTCCCTTTCATCTCTGACAGATTGAGGAAAATATTTCTCATAAAATTGCTCAAGAAATACTTCCCAAGTAACTGGAATATCTCTTGCTTGGAGAAATAACTCTGTATTCTTCCACCATCTATCCGCATCCTTTTCCAATTGATAGATGGCCATTTGGGCCTTGGTTTCAGTCGGGCAGTCGAGGACCTTAAAGATCTTCTCTAATCTGCTGACCCAATTTTCTGCTACATGTACCTCAAATGTCCCTTCGAATATGGGAGGATTGTGTTTGCAAAATCGCACCATCCATTGCTGGATGCCAACTGCCTCCTCCCTTGATTCAACCCTTCTCTGGGGCTGTTCCGCCTGCTGGGGTACTTCTTCAGGTCCTCTACTAGTTGCTCCTGAAGGCTCTGGCGGTCTTAAATTATTTACAGCTGCTGCTACTGCCGCGGCTATGGCAGCATCTCTTTCTTGTTCATTTCGTGCTTGAGCAGCTCTCATTTCTTCTATCATCTTTTGTTGCTGTTCTAATCGTTCTAGAATCATTTGATTAAGGTTTCCAGTCTCTCGGGGTTCTTCAGCTGGAATAGTTCTCCTCGTTCGTACCATTTTGTTATACTTAAAAACAAAAGGTAATACGATAAATAACATAATTCCTTTTCATTTCATTTCACACATAATATACATACAGAGTATATGTACATATCACAGTACCATTCTAGTCTTTTATACATTAGAAATATTACTCTAATTTTTCTTAAACTTCATTCTAATATATTCTTCTACTAGGTAGATCCAGTCGGATATGGTACAATATGATTCTCTATCAAAATACTGGTCCAACTTCGATCTCCAGGTAGGAGTCTTCGGCAATACATCATTCATAATTTCTAGCCAAAGCCCCATGGTTAACACATTTGGATCCCAGGCTTGATATATGGCTTTCACCCTTGTGATAAACTCCTGGTAGACCGAATAATCTTGATCTATGTTTTCGAACAGGGTCTGCCTCAACTCATATAGTTGTCGGGCTAATGCTACCGAGCTCTCAAGTTGCTCTCTACTCAGGTTCCTCCCTGGGACCATTCTTACGATTAAACCTCCCAAATACATTTCTACTAAAGTCACTTCGGGCCTACTGGGATCTGGCGCATTACTCTGAACACGTACTTGACTGGATCCTGAACTGTCTGTTATATTCAAGGGTACCGCACTTATGGGAATGGCAGGAATAGGGCCTTCTGTTATCATCACCTCCTGATCATCAATTGGAAAGTTTGATCCTACCGAGGAACTATCCTCCTCAGAATCACCAGCTACTGGAGGTGTCCAGAGGTCAGAATCATTGCTTACTATCTCTTCTTCTGAACTATCTGAACTAAAGACCTCTGGTCTTAATTCCCATTGGTTTACTGTAGTTTCAGACCCAAATCTATGTCTAGCCATCCTGCAACCACTAACTTAGTGTCAATTATAACGGCTTTATCATGGTATATCTTTCTATAAATCATCTACTCAGAGCATTTCTTAAGCCAGAATCCTTTGCTCTGATACCAAAATGTCACATCCTTATTTTTATACATCTTAGGGACCATTCAGTAGCACTTAAACCACTTTCAGGGTCATTGAAATCTAAACACTTAATCTGGAATTTTATTCATATCGAGTACTGTTCACTGTGGCAAATTCCAGATGAGTGACCTGACTTTGAAAATTCATAACTAATTCTAGAAAAATCGAAATGAAGTGGTTCCAATTGATACATGAATATAACTCAAATATATTTCAGGTAAAAATCATTGGTTGACCAATCCTTGACAAAGTTAACGTGGGTAAACGTTCAAATATTACTGTTCATCCAATGACTTTCTCCTGAATCCAGCATTCTGGTCCCAACTTTAACCATTTATATCTTTTCGTGTATACATCCAATTTAGACATTATATATATCAAATTAAAGCTTAGTATGTCTACTTTATACCCTAAAAATTTCGTACATTAATTCAATCATTTACTATTTTTAATGATTTATCAAACATGAATGGGTCTTCACGAGTTACTGTTCACTGAGCCTATTTTCAGCATTTAGTCTTTACATACCCAAGCATACAACCAACACATATCAGTCATACAGGCCAGATAACCATTAATATCAAATAATCAACTGTTATATATCTGTGCATGATTAACTCTCTCATATTTTATTACATCCTTCTCTGTCTATAATCCGGCAGCATAACTGCTACAATTCTTTTCTAGAGAGTAACCGATGTTGTACCGATTCGGTAATTCCCTTATGAGAACTACCATTCTACGTAGTACCCAGGAAAGACTGGATGAACCTTCTGGGTCCACTCACTTCCAGCCTCCTTAGACAGCACTACGTACACAGTACGTATCAGTTCCTTTCTTTGTTCCGTCTTCGTTGCCAGAATTTCGGCAGCCTACCGGCGTCTCTTAAGATTTCCAAATTTTATTTTGACAGAACCTCCCCTGTAATGTTATGTTTGGAAATGAGATTCAAAAGAATCCCAGTAACAATAATCATAACAAAATATGTAATGCAGAGTGACGGTGCTTGCTTATGACTGTGTACAGATAAGTATGCTGCATGCTTCCATATTCAATAACATATGATCATAGCATTGGAATAGAGCTTCAAGCATAACATATAGGACAACAATCAACCAAACAAGACAACACATCACAAAGACATTACATAAGAGCTAGGATTAGTTGTTACCTCAAAAGCAGTGCTTTAGAACTTCCCTACTACTTCCAACTTCACCAGAACTTCCTTACTTCTTTCTTTCTCTCACTTTCTCTCTCAAGAACTTCTTTCTTCCTCTCTTTCTTGCTTGCACCGAAATGAAGGGGTAAGGGGGGGTATTTATAGTGTTGAGCAATGGCAATCTTGTAATTTTGAAGACTTATGATCCTGTGGTCCTGGTTTTTCCTGAATTTCCTATTTTTCTTTATTCCTTTTACTGCATCATGCATGACATCACTCAATGCCAACTCATGGGACACCTCACCTCCCACATTCTTCACATGGAGAAATTGAGAGGGAGCTAGAGCCTTCCGGAAGCTTTCCGGTCCACTCCGGTACCGGCCCGGTCCATCGCCTCGAAAAACGTGCTGTTTTCTGCACCTGATGTTTCTGAAGATCCTTTTTATGTCTACTGACCTCACATTTAGTATCTAGACCCTTTATATCATTAACTTTTTAATACTGGGTCCAGACTCAATTACAGATCCCCTGCGAAATGACCAAAATGCCCTTGGTGCCCTATCTTGTCCTATTTTAACCCTAAGGGCAAAATCGTCATTTCACACCTTTCTGGACTAGGTCAAAGCTTATACTGGCTCTAGTCAACCTTATTTAGACATGTCTTGACCTCTGGGTCTGTCCAAAATGATCAGAATACCCTTTATTCATCTGCTGCCCTTTTTGTACAACATAGGGGCATTTTCGTAATTTCGCACTTTTCCGGGGTTCTGCTGGACACTGGCCCACCTATCAGTCCAAGAGTCTTATTGGGCCTCTAATGGCGCCATTTTTGGGCTTCCTGGGTCCATTACCTGTATGGCACGCATTACGAGAAATCTTCCTTTAACACAGTTCATTGAATATTTTAACTATTATTTACCGAATATACACCTTTTTCGGACACCGGCTCTTTTTCCCAGATACAGTGTCCTACTGTGTTCAAGCATCCTTGGGGGTTATAACGGTCATCTGACCGAAGTCATTCGATCGCATTCAGCCTCTTTAAAAATACCGATAAATCTCCAACCCGGATCCCTGGAGGCCTCACACTCCCGTCTGGAATTTTTATTTTGTGAATAACTTTTCCTACAGACCTCCTATCGGTATCCTGTCAGTTTCCCGACATCCGCCCCATAAGGGTGCATCATCCTGTATTTTCTCACTTATATCTGAAACCTAGGGTATCCGGTATTAATTTTTATAACTTTTGGACGATCAGTCCATTTCTGGCTATCTGGAATCTTCAAAAATTCCGGTATTAGGCTTGGTTACCCGGCGTCACCTGCCCTACCTTCTGGTAGAATCTGGGACTGAAATGCTGTCGGGCGCTGCAAACCACTTCTGGCCTATTTTCTTTAATTATACTTTAGCCCCAGGGAACTTTTCCTTCTTTATAATTAAGTCCCTTAATTTGGCTAAAATTACACTTTAAGACCCCACATTTTTGTCTACCTTTCCTTCCTTACCTTAAACTTTCCATATTTGCATTTAAGTCCTTTCTTTTCCTTTCTTTTGCAATTTAATCATTTTCTTTACATAAAGGACCACATCTTTTTCCTGAAACAGAGCTCATATATTCCGTTTATTCTGTACATAGAAACCAGTACAGAAAATTAAGGATATTACAATTGATGACCTGCTAGATCAATTGGCAGGAGCGAGCTTATTCTCCAAAATTGACTTGAGATCTGGCTACCATCAACTAAGGGTCAAGCCAGATGATATTCCAAAGACGGCGTTCAGAACGCGCTACGGACATTTTGAATTTTTGGTGATGCCTTTTGGACTAACCAATGCACCTGCTATTTTCATGGACTATATGAACCGGATTTTCAGGCCTTATCTAGATCAGTTCGTTGTGGTCTTTATTGATGATATTCTGGTGTACTCCAAATCTCCAGAGGAGCATGAGAGGCATTTGAGGATTGTTCTTGGTACCCTTAAAGAGAAGAAGCTCTATGCTAAGCTGAGTAAATGCGAGTTTTGGCTGTCAGAAGTCAAATTCCTCGGTCATGTCATATCCCGAGACGGGGTAGCTGTAGATCCTAGCAAAGTTGAAGCAGTTGTGAGCTGGGAACAGCCAAGGACAGTGACAGAGATTAGAAGTTTTCTCGGCCTAGCAGGGTACTACAGACGATTCATTCAAGACTTTTCTCGAATTGCCTTACCAATTACCAAGCTGACCAGAAAGAATCAGCAGTTTAAGTGGGATGAGAAGTGCGAGGCTAGCTTCCAGCAGTTGAAGCAGAGATTAACGACTACTCCCGTGCTGATTATTCCAGACCCAACTCAGACTTATGTAGTCTACACTGATGCTAGCAAGCAGGGGCTGGGATGTGTGCTTATGCAGCAAGGTCGAGTAGTAGCCTATGCCTCTCGGCAGTTAAAGCCACATGAAGAGAATTATCCCACTCATGATCTGGAGCTTGCGGCGGTGGTCTATGCCCTGAAGATATGGAGGCACTATTTATACGGAGCAACGATAGAGTTGTTTTGCGACCACAAAAGCCTGAAGTATCTGCAGGATCAGAAGGAGCTGAACATGAGGCAGCGGCGATGGATGGAATTGTTAAAAGATTATGACTTCCATATTAAATACCATCCAGGAAAAGCCAATGTGGTAGCTGATGCCCTGAGTAGAAAGGTGGTGCAGGTTGCATACATGATGATCAAGGAATTGGAACTGATAGAAGATATGCGCGACTGGAGCCCTCTATATCAAATGCAACTGACGGAGAATCCTTTTGGAGGAGTTCATGTCAGATCTTGCATAGAAGATGAGATCAAAGAGGCTCAGGAACAGGATAAGCTCGCAGCAATATTCAAAGACAAGCTGGAGAAAGGGAAGACAAGGAATTTTGAGATGTCCCCAGACGGATTGCTACAGTTTAGGGGAAAACCCTATATCCCAAATATTGGGGAATTAAGGGAAAGGATTCTGGAGGAAGCACATAAAAGCCGATATACGGTACATCCAGGTATGACCAAAATGTACCATGATGTTAAAAGGTTATTCTGGTGGCCTGGACTGAAGAAAGATGTTGTAGCTTACGTATCTAAGTGCTTAACCTGCCAGAAAGTGAAAGTTGAACATCAAAAGCCAGCAGGAACGTTGCAGCCTTTAGATATCCCTGAGTGGAAATGGGATGGGATTGCCATGGACTTTGTGGAAGGACTACCCTTGACACCAAGTAGACATGATACGGTTTGGGTAGTAATCGATCGACTGACAAAGTCAGCACATTTCCTGGCAATCAATAAGAGAGATTCTCTAGAAAAGCTGGCAAAGCTGTATATAAAGGAGATCGTTAGACTCCATGGTATCCCAAGCAGCATTGTGTCTGATAGAGATCCTCGATTTACTTCAAATTTCTGGAGGGCTCTACAGGAAGAAATGGGCACTACTCTCAGATTCAGTACAGCTTATCATCCTCAGATAGATGGTCAATCTGAAAGAACAATACAGACGTTAGAGGATATGCTGAGAGCATGTGTCCTAGATTTCAAAGGCAGCTGGGATATCCATTTACCCCTTATAGAGTTTGCATATAACAATGGTTATCAGGCCAGTATACAGATGGCACCTTTTGAAGCACTCTATGGACGGAAATGTAGATCCCCCTTATGCTGGCTAGAGTTGAGCGAGAGAAGAATGCTTGGTCCGGATATAGTGGATCAAACTGCAGAACAAGTTGCGGTAATTAGAAAACGATTGTTGACGGCTCAAAGCAGACAGAAGAGCTATGCAGATGTCAGAAGGAAGCCGTTGGAGTTTGAAGAAGGAGAACATGTATTCCTTAAGTTAACTCCAACCACAGGAGCCGGACGATCGATTAAGGTAAAGAAGTTGCATCCAAGATACATCGGGCCATTCCAGATTCTCTCAAAGATAGGAGCAGTAGCTTACAAGTTGGCTCTTCCCCCGAATCTCAGCCAGATACATGATGTGTTCCATGTTTCCCAATTAAAGAAGTATATTCCAGATCCATCTCATGTGATAGAGCAAGATGAAGTCGCACTGCAAGATGACTTGACCTATGAGGTTGGACCGGTGCGAATTACTGATAGAAAAGTCAAGCAGTTACGGAATAAGCAAATTCCTTTAGTTAAAGTGATCTGGAAAGGCTTGACTGAACAAGAGGCTACATGGGAAACAGAAGAAAAGATGAGAGAAAAGTACCCTGAATTATTTGTATAGGATAGATGTAATGTAAATTTCGGGGACGAAATTTATTTTTAGGGGGAGAGAAATGTAATATCCTTAATTTTCTGTACTGGTTCCTATGTACAGAATAAACGGAATATATGAGCTCTGTTTCAGGAAAAAGATGTGGTCCTTTATGTAAAGAAAATGATTAAATTGCAAAAGAAAGGAAAAGAAAGGACTTAAATGCAAATATAGAAAGTTTAAGGTAAGGAAGGAAAGGTAGATAAAAATGTGGGGTCTTAAAGTATAATTTTAGCCAAATTAAGGGACTTAATTATAAAGAAGGAAAAGTTCCCTGGGGCTAAAGTATAATTAAAGAAAATAGGCCAGAAGTGGTTTGCACCTCCCGACAGCATTTCAGTCCCAGATTCTACCCGAAGGTAGGGTAGGTGACGCCGGGTAACCAAGCCTAATACCGGAATTTTTGAAGACTCCAGATAGCCAGAAATGGACTGATCGTCCGAAAGTTATAAAAATTTATACCGGATACCCTAGATTTCAGATATAAGTGGGAAATTCCAGGAAAAACCAGGACCACAGGATCATAAGTCTTCCTAATTACAAGATTGCCATTGCTCAACACTTTAAATACCCCCCTTACTCCTTCATTTCGGTGCAAGCAAGAAAGAGAGGAAGAAAGAAGTTCTTGAGAGAGAAAGTGAGAGAAAGAAAGAAGTAAGGAAGTTCTGGTGAAGTTGGAAGTAGTAGAGAGGTTCTGAAGCTCTGCTTTTGAGGTAACAACTAATCCTAGCTCTTATGTAATGTCTTTGTGATGTGTTGTCTTGTTTGGTTGATTGTTGTGCTATATGTTATGCTTGAAGCTCTATTCCAATGCTATGATCATATGTTATTGAATATGGAAGCATGCAGCATACTTATCTGTACACAGTCACAAGCAAGCACCGTCACTCTGCATTACATATTTTGTTATGATTATTGTTACTGGGATTCTTTTGAATCTCATTCCCAAACATAACATTACAGGGGAGGTTCTGTCAAAATAAAATTTGGAAATCTTAAGAGACGCCGGTAGGCTGCCGAAATTCCGGCAACGAAGACGGAACAAAGAAAGGAACTGATACGTACTGTGTACGTAGTGCTGTCTAAGGAGGCTGGAAGTGAGTGGACCCAGAAGGTTCATCCAGTCTTTCCTGGGTACTACGTAGAATGGTAGTTCTCATAAGGGAATTACCGAATCGGTACAACATCGGTTACTTTCTAAAGAAGAATCGTAGCAGTTATGCTGCCGGATTTTAGACAGAGAAGGATGTAATAGAGTATGAGGGAGTTAATCATGCACTGATATATAACAGTTGATTATTTGATATTAATTGTTATCTGGCCTGTATGACTGATATGTGTTGGTTGTATGCTTGGGTATGTAAAGACTAAATGCTGAAAATAGGCTCAGTGAACAGTAACTCGTGAAGACCCATTCATGTTTGATAAATCATTAAAAATAGTAAATGATTGAATTAATGTACGAAATTTTTAGGGTAGAAAGTAGACATACTAATCTTTAATTTTATATATACAATGTATAATTTGGACGTATACAAGAAAAGATATAAATTGTTAAAGTTGGGACCAGAATGCTGGATTCAGGAGAAAGTCATTGGATGAACAGTAATATTGGAACGTTGACCCACGTTAAATTTGTCAAGTCTTGGTCAACCAATAATTTTTACCTGAAATATATTTGAGTTAGCTTCATGTAGCAATTGGAACCACTTCATTTCGATTTTTCTAGAATTAGTTATGAATTTTCAAAGTCAGGTCACTCATCTGGAATTTGCCACAGTGAACAGTACTCGATATGAATAAAATTCCAGATTAAGTGTTTAGACTTCAATGACCCTGAAAGTGGTTTAAGTGCTACAGAATGGTCCCTAAGATGTATAAAAATAAGGATGTGACATATTGGGCTTCTAATTGGGCTAGGTTTCAGAATTAATCTTATATTAATTCTGAAATTAATACAATATCATATATTGCATAATTTGATAAGAAACTAATTAAATAAATATGGTTTTTATTAAATCCGTCTCACAGATTTAATTCACCTATTTATTTAATTTAAAATAAAGATAAGACAGAATTATATTTGATTTATTCTCATAAATCAAATTTGAGATATCTTATCAATTTAAATTTCAAATCAAATAGATCATATCTATTTAAATTCAAATTCAAAAGTAATAGAGATTTAATTTATCCTTATAAATTAAATCTTGCAAATATCTCTTATATTATATATAATATATATATACAAATTTATATATATATGTAATATATAAATCTACCCTAGATTATTCATTGAATCTAGACATGTCTTAGATTCAATGAATCTGGACATCATAGCTCGTGTTGGGCTATTTTATGTGTGACCCTGTAGGCCCATATGAAGTTGGCAGTGGGCCAGTTACTTTACTGACCCACAAGTCGTAAGCGGTCTCTAGCAAGACATTACGACTACCCAAATCATATGAGGATCGATAAACGATGTAACCTTTCATACAACCATATCACGTCCCTTTTGTCACACGGTATTTCGATCACAGATGAGGCATGGAGAACATCATCCTCCTGTTCCTGACCGTTACTTTCTCGATCCTTGAGTAGTCTGACTATAGAAATGGAACTACCTTTCCATTACATTATGGCCATACATTTCTCAAACTCACTCATCGAGTGGCCCAGTAATATCTCTCTACGAGTGTGAGGGACAAATTCCATCTTGACCATTCATATTCCTCCCCATGAAAAACCACTAAGCCCGAACATAGCCTTTATGATCACTCGTTCAAAAGTAACTTTTGACTAGGTCAAAGCTGAGCGTTTGTCATGTAGGAATCCATGATGATCTCAAGTCAAAGGGCATAGTGACATGGTTTGTATATGAGAGAAGCTTATGACTTAACCCATGCAACTCTCTCATAGCGGGTCGGTCTAACACCTTGTACTCTTACATGTGCCTATGACTTTGATTTATATCTCTATATATCTTCAAAGTCATACTGGTCTTATTTCATCTCTGCTCCCGCATAGATGACCGACCAGGAACATTTAGGATAAGATCATAAGTTATCCAAGGATGGTCATCACAGTAAATATGCAAATAATGAGATAACATAATTAAGAAATTCATAAATCAATAATGTTTATAAGACAATGATTGGCCCCTAGGGAACAATTTCCAACACCATTAAGTCCCTTTCTTTCTCTACTTTATGACTTATGATTACATCTTTCTAAACTAAACTCTCATGGTACATTTCCATATAATTTTCCATGTAGAATCCAAATATGCATTCAAAAATTCCAGAATCCAATTGCATCTCATGCTGCTGTACAGAACCGAAAAGTGGCCTATGTTTTTCTAAAAATTCTCTTTTTGATTCCAATGCTTCCAGTACTTGTTTCCCTACTATAACCCCACACAATTTTCCATTTTAAACTCATTGGAAGCATCAAAACCATGAAATTCCAACATATGAATAGTGATTGCATACTGTATAGAACAGAACATGATCTTGGATTCACAAACAAACTTGAATTCCTAAGCCATTACTACGTGATTCTAGCTTGTTTAAGCTTGTCTAAACTATCCATAACATAAAAATCATATTCTTTTCACACATACACAGAAATTCCAGCAGCACCTCCACAAGATTTATGCCTCAAAAACCACTTAAAACCAAGAGCAAATCTACTAGAACATAGTCTAGGATCAAGGGAACTAATTACCTTGATAGTTCCTCCAAGGTGCTTGTTTCCTTTTGGCTTGAGTGAAAATTTTGCAAGAGGTTCCCCTAGGTTCTCATGCATGCCAAAATGAATCAGAAATGGAGGGGGTATTTATAGAAAAATTTGGGGAAAATGAAAGGCCAAGATCATTTTGGGTACTATTTGATCTAAAGGCAAAGATTTAATCTTGAATTTTCTTTTCTTTTTCATTTATGACATCATCTTGTATGACATCATCCAAGGGACACCTCATGGTACACCTAATCAGCATGTGGCAAAATTCTAAGGTTCAAGAAGCCTCTGGAAAATTTCCAGTCCAATCCGGTTATGAATCTAATTTTTCTGAGATTCCATAATATACTTTTTGACCTTAAATCCAGTATCCGGATTCTTTCTATCATAGACATTCTTATACTGGGTATGAAATTAAGTACAAATCCCTTACGAAATGACCAAAATACCCTTGGTGCCCTTTCTTGCATTATATTAACCCTAAGGGAAAAATCGTCATTTCACACCTCTTTAAACCATATCAGAGCATATACTGACTCTGACTAACTCTTCCTGTGTATGTCTTGGCATTTTGGCCTATCCAAAATGATCAAAATGCCCTCCATTCATCTATTACTCCTTGAGATAACATATGGGCATTTTCGTAATTTCGCACTTTTCCGGGGTTTCCCTGTACACTGGCCCACCTATCAGTCCAAGTGTCTTATTGGGCCTTGGTTGGCGCCATTTTTGGGCCTTTCTAAAGTCCACTACCTTTATGGCATGAATCCCGAGAAATCTCTCCCTGCGATATTCAACGAGTATTGCTGTCACTATACACCGTTTCTACACCTTTCCAGACACCGACTCCTTTTATCAGATAAATTGATATACCGAGTCTAGGCATCCCTTTGGGTCATAACAGGCATATGACCAATGTCATCTAAGCTCATTCAGTCCCAATTTGAATACCGATAAATATCTCAATCGGATACCCGGAGGTCACAAACTCCCGTCTGAATTCATTAATTTGTGAATAACTTTTCCTACAGATCTCCTTTCGGTATTCTATCAGTTCCCTGACCTCGGTCTCTACAGGACACGTCATCCTGTAATTTTTTACTCATATATGAGGTCCAGGAGATCCGATAATAATTTTTATAACTTTTTCATTATCAGATAAATTTAAGCTATCTGGAGTTCTAATAAAATTCCTGTATTAAGCTAGATTAACCAGCATCAGTTGCTTTATCTACTGGTAAAATCTGGGATTGATCTGAATCCGGTCAGGATTATGCCTGTGTTAGGTCTAATTTCCATAATTATATTTTTGCCCCTTGAACTTTTCTTAAATTACCTTTATGTCCTCAAATTTGGCTAAAATTACACTTAAAGACCCCACATTTTGTCTATCTTTTTCTTTTGGCCTTAAACCTTTCATAATTGCACTTAAGTCCTTACATTTTCTTTCTTTTTTAATTCAATCCCTTTCCTTACATAAATCGCCACATCTTTTCCTGAAAATCCCACATAAATATTTCATTCAATCTGTACATACAAATCAGTGCAGAAAATTACGGATATTACATTTCTCTCCCCCTTAAAATAAATTTCGTCCTCAAAATTTACATTATACATATCTTATAAAGACAACTCAGGATACATCTCCCGTATCTTTTTCTCTATTTCCCACGTAGCTTCATTTTCAGTCAAGCCTTTCCAGATCACTTTGACTAGAGGAATTTGCTTATTCCGCAACTGCTTGACCTTTTTATCGGCAATTCGCACCGGTCCAACCTCATAGGTCAGGTCATCTCGCAATGCAATTACATCTTGCTCAATCACATGAGATGGATCTGGAACGTACTTCTTTAACTGGGAAACATGAAACACATCATGTATCTGGCTGAGATTTGGAGGAAGAGCCAACTTGTAGGCTACTGACCCTATCTTTGAGAGAATCTTGAATGGTCCGATGTATCTTGGATATAATTTCTTCACTTTGATTGATCGTCCGGCTCCCGTAATTAGAGTTAACTTAAGGAATACATGCTCTCCTTCTTCAAACTCCAACGGCTTCCTTCTGACATCTGCATAGCTTTTCTGTCTGCTTTGAGCCGTTAACAAGCTCTCTCTAATCATTGCAATCTGTTCTGCGGTTTGATCCACTATATCAGGACCAAGCATTCTTCTCTCTCTCAACTCTAGCCAGCATAAGGGAGATCTACATTTATGTCCATAAAGTGCTTCAAAAGGGGCCATCTGAATACTAGTCTGGTAACTATTGTTATATGCAAACTCTATGAGTGGTAGATGGATATCCCAACTGCCTTTGAAATCCAAAACACATGCTCTCAATTCTAGTGTTTGGATTGTTCTCTCCGACTGGCCATCCGTCTAAGGATGATAGGCTGTACTAAATCGGAGAGTAGTGCCCATTTCTTACTGCAAAGCCCTCCAAAAATTAGAAGTAAATCAAGGGTCTCTATCGGACATAATGCTGCTTGGGATACCATGAAGTCTAACAATCTCTTTTATGTATAACTTTGCCAGCTTCTCTAGAGAATCCCTCTTATTTATTGCCAGGAAATGAACTGACTTCGTCAACCGATCAATTACTACCCATATCGTATCATGCTTAATTGGAGTCATGGGTAATCCTTCAACAAAGTCCATGGCAATACTATCCCATTTACACTCAGGAATATCTAGAGGTTCAACGTTCCCGCTGGCTTCTGGTGTTCAATCTTTACTTTCTGGCATGTCAAATACTTAGACACATAAGCCACTACATCTTTCTTCAATCCAGGCCACCAAAACAACCTTTTAACATCATGGTACATCTTGGTCATACCTGGATGCACTGTATATCGGCATTTGTGTGCTTCATCGAGAATCTTCTCTCTTAATCCCATAGCATTAGGGATATACGGTCTTCCCCTGAACTATAACAATCCATCTGGGGAAAACTCAAAATTTCTAGTCATCCCTCTCTCCAGCATATCTTTAAAGATTGCTACGAGCTTATCCTGATTTTGAGCCTCTTTTATCTCATCTTCCATACAAGCTCTGACATGAACTCCTCCGTAAGGACTCTTTATCATTTGCATTTGATACATAGGGCTCCAATCTCGCACATCTTCTATCAATTCTAACTCTTTGATCATCATATATGCTACTTGCACCACCTTTATACTCAGAGCATCAGCCACCATATTGGCTTTTCCTGGATGGTATTTAATTTGGAAGTCATAATCTTTTAACAGTTCCATCCATCGTCGTTGTCTTATATTCAGCTCTTTCTGATCCTGTAGATACTTCAGGCTTTTGTGGTCACAATACAACTCTGTATTGCTTCATATAAATAATGTCTCCATATCTTCAGAGCATAAACCACCGCTGCAAGCTCCAGATCATGAGTGGGATAATTCTCTTCATGTGGCTTTAACTACCGAGAGGCGTAGGCTACTACTCTACCTTGCTGCATCAGCACACATCCCAACCCCTGCTTACTAGCATCAGTATAGACTACATAAGTCTGAGTTGGGTCTGGAATAATCAGCACGGGAGTAGTGGTTAATCTCTGCTTTAACTCTTGAAAAATAGCCTCGCACTTCTCGTCCCACTTGAACTGCTGATTCTTTCGGGTAAGCTTGGTGAGTGGCAAGGCAATTCAAGAAAAGTCTTGAATAAATCTTCTATAGTACCATGCTAAGCCTAGAAAACTTCTGATCTCTGTCACTGTCTTTGGCTGCTCCCAGCTTAAAACTGCTTCAACTTTGCTAGGATCCACAGCTACCCCTTCTCGGGATATGACATGACCGAGAAATTTGACTTCTGAAAGCCAAAACTCGCACTTACTCAGCTTAGCATAGAGCTGCTTTTCATTAAGGGTACTAAGAATAATTCTCAAATGCCTTTCATGCTCTTCTGTAGACTTGGAGTACACCAGGATATCATCAATGAAGACCACAACAAATTGATCTAAATAGGGCCTGAAGATCCAGTTCATATAATCCATAAAAATTGCAGGTGCATTAGTCAGACCAAAAGGCATCACAAGAAATTCAAAATGCCCATAACGAGTTCTAAAAGCAGTCTTTGAGGTGTCATCTGACTTAACTCTCAGCTGGTGGTAGCCTGATCTCAAGTCAATCTTGGAGAATAAACTGGCTCCAGCCAACTGATCTAGTAGGTCATCAATTTTGAGGAGAGGGTACTTATTCTTGACCGTAATCTTATTCAATTCTCGGTAGTCAATGCATAGCCTTAGGCTGCCATCCTTCTTCTTGATAAATAGCACTGGAGCACCCCAAGGTGAAACACTGGGTCTTATGAAACCTTTCTCCAATAGCTCCTCAATTTGCTTCTTCAGTTCAATCATTTCATTGGGAGCCATCTGATATGGGGCTTTGGATACTGGTCCAGCTCCAGGTACAATGTCAATAGCAAACTCTACTTCTCGTTCTGAAGGCAATCCCTGAATCTCCTTTGGAAAGACTTCAAGAAATTCATTGAATACTGGAATCTCATCAATTCCTTCTTCCACTTTTGTTTGAACAGAAAAGAATACCATATATCCTTGACATCCTTTCCGCAGATATTTATCTGCCTGAGCCTCCATTATAAAATTCAGTCGTACTTCTGGACTCACATTTACTACTTTTGGTCCAAAAACTAGTGTCTTGTTCTTGCAGTCTAGCATTACATTATTGGAGGATAACCAATTCAAACCAAGTATGACATCGATCTCCCGGAAAGGCATGCATATCAAGTCTAGGGTGGTACAAGAGTGCTCATACCGCACAATACTATTCAAACAAGCATCAGACGTAACTACCCTAGCATTGGTGGGAGTTATCACATATATATCATAATGCAACTTCCTAATCAGAAGGCATAGGCATTTGCACACTCATAGGAAATAAAGGAATGACTTGCACCCGAATCAAACAGAGCAATCACAGCATGATCACTGAGATAAATTGTATCTTGGATTATCTCAGGTGATCGCTGGGCGTCCTCCCTGGAGAGTGCAAATACTCATCCTTGTGTCCTTGGCCTTTTATTAGTTGCAGCTTGAGGGCATTCTCGAGAAAAATGTCTGGGCTTTTCGCAGGTATAGCAAACATTCTGGCCCATTAAACATGGTCTATCACCATGATTTTTCCCACATTTATCACATGCTCGGGCCCTTGAATCTCTGTTGTTGGACCTTCCGCAAAAATTTCCTCTATTTGGCCTCCTGTTTTGCCATGGTCGCTTTCTTTTTCTGTAGCCGCTACTACTTGCAGCTTCTTGGTTTTGACCGACATTTTCAGGAGCTGCCTGTTCCTTGCTTCCCGATCTGAACAGCATCTGGTGATTCATACTATTTTCAACAATACGGCATGCCTCCATGGCCTTATTAAACTAGCTGTATTATTGGGGAGTTAACTTCTCCTTTAGTGTAGAGTTCAACCCTCTAATCATCCTTTCCGTTATCTAGCGCTCATCATCAACTTGGCACAGGTAGGTAGAGTACTAAGATAGTCGAATAAACTTAGCAAGGTATTCATCAAACGACTCCTTCTCTCCTTGTCTCAGTACAAGGAATTCTGCTTCTCTTTCATCTCTGACCGATTGAGGGAAATATTTTTTGTAGAATTGTTCAAGAAAACTTCCCAAGTGGTTGGAATGTTTCTTTCTTGTAGAAGCAGTTCTGTGTTCTTCCACCACCTGTCAGCATCCTTCTCCAGCTGATAGATGGCCATTTGAGCCTTCGTCTCGGTCGGACAATCAAGTACTTTAAATATCTTCTCCAACCTACTAATCCAATCCTCAGCTATCTGAACATCGAATGTTCCTTCGAAAATTGGAGGATTATATTTGCAAAATCTGATCATCCACTGCTGGATGCTAACTACATCTTCTCTCTGATCAACCCATCTCTAGGGCTATACTGGCTGCTGCTGTACCCTCTCTGAAACATCCTGCCTTAGACTCCTCAGAGCACACCCGCGGAAGCTATACTAGCTGTACTGATTCGGTAATTCTCTCATTAGAACTACCATTCTACGTAAGTACCCAGGAAAGACTGGATGAACCGGCTAGGTCCACTCACTACCAGCCTCCTTAGACAGTACCTACGTACACAGTACGCACCATATCCTTCCTCCACCACTGCTATCTCCACCGAAATTTCAGCAGCACAACGGCGTCTCTCAAAATCTACCTTGACATAACCTCCCTGAAATGGGTTATACAAGGGGGATGAGATTCGGGGGAATCTCAGTAGTAATAATCATAACAGTATATGTAATGCAGTGTGACAGTGCTTGCTTGTGATTGTGTACAGATAAGTATGCCGCGTGCTTCCGTACTCAATAACATATGATTATAGCATTGCAGTAGAGCTTCAGACATAACATATAAGACAACAATCCAACCAAACAATAGCACAACAAATCACAAAGCCATTACATAAAAGCTAGGATTAGTTACTACCTGGCTAGCTCAACAGAACTCTACTACTCTATTATGCTTTCAGCTCCGCCAGAACTTCCTTACTTCCTTTCTCTCCTTCTCTCTTCCTTTCCTCCTCCTTCTCACTAATCTTTCTCTCCCTTACTCTAGCCATGCGTGAAATGAAATGGAGGGGGGGTATTTATAACCTCCCCCAATGGCATTTCTGCAATTTCTATGAACTCTGATCCTGTGGTCCTGGTTTTTCCTGGATTTTCCTATTTTCCTTAATTCCTCCTTTACTGCATCACCAGGCCACCTTAGCATGCCACCTCATCGCCATATTTTCCACATGTCTAAATTCCCTGGACACCTCAGCAGCTAACTCACGTCCAGAGTCCTGCCTCGTAATGTGTGCCCTCAGCTTTATTTGCTTTCTCCAGACCAGAGCCATGTGGCACCTGGAAGAGACATTGCACGCTTCCCAATACTATCCAGATAAGTCCCAGACTTATCCGATCACCTCCTCAGTTCTCGTGCCAATCGAGTAAATTTACTCTACTGAAAGGTCACCGAATCACTACTCTAATGCCATATGGCATCTTGTGGGTCCCATGAGGATACCTTATCAGTCCACCTCATGGTTTCCAGATAACCTTTCCTGTATCTGGCCTCCTGCCTCCGGTCTATCTCTAACTGGGTAACTATCTCTTTTGGACCTTCTCAACTCATGGCCCATACGCTTGGCACTACTTTAACCACTAGTCGCGACCTAGCCATCATCTCATCGCGACATAACACCTTCTGTGTTCATTAGTCGCGACCATAAAATCCTCTAGTCACGACCATAACAGTCTTTCGTCGCGACCACATCACATTTTAGTCTAAACCAGGCTCATTCTACTCATTAGTCGCGACACCACATACATATCCGTCACGACCAATCCTCTCTGCCAATATTAGTCTCGACCAATATACTTCCTCATCGCAACCAAAAGTCACCAATACATCTTTCTCATACTGTCTGCTTTCTTTCTTATGGACAACTCTACTGCTCTTATAAGCAGTGTCCATTCCTTTCATATCTCACCCCACAGAATCTTAGCATAATTCTGGGGTCTATCTTATCTCACTTTCTTCTTATCCTTTATCCTAAGTTCTAGAAATTCTCTTTCAATAACTCATCCCCTACTCTTCGGGAGTCCTTGTTAATTGAAAGGCTCGACAACCCTCTATATCAGGTTATCTTACACAGGAGCCAGCCCATATCAAGCTACCTGCAGAATTCCTAGGCTTAAGACTTAGGACATTCCTCTCATTCCTTATTTTGAACCTAGGTGAACTATCCCGATTCTGTAGGTTAAAGACTTAACTCATCTTTACATCCTGAAGGACTTAGCTCATCCCTCGGATCCTACAAAATACAGGTAAATAATCCGCCCATATCAGATTACTACCCTAGGACTACGGGTTTAGCAGCCTGCCCATATCAGACTACCTCCCAGTTCAACTAGACCCAAAAATTGGGATGTTATAAATCTCCTCCCCTTTAAGAAATTTCGTCCTCAAAATTTCAAGGAATACCTCACCTTTCCTGAAGAGAACTTCTTACTGATCTATACAGCTATGTGATTCTTATAACGCAGTCATATCTATAACCAGTAAGATCATCCCTCTCTGTCTTATTCGCACTCCAGTGATGGTCTAGAGGAGCAACAGCTTGGTCCCAGACCTTCCACATGGATTCTTAGCAATTAACATCTCTCATTATAGTTGCTTACAGCTATCCATGTTCTAACCCCTCATACAGCAACCTCATCACTAAGCTAAGACAGATTTATTATCTTACTAATTATTTCTCATAACTCGTTATAATAACCATATTCTCTAGATCAGAAAAGAACTCTTCATCATCCACATCATCATCTAGGCATATAGTTCCTTATAGCTCAGTCGCCCTTACAACTATGGTTCCTCTTAACCATTCTTAGGGTCGACCTCAGGGAAATTGGAGACTCTGTCTGTGGTAAGAGCAAACACCTTTCCTAGGAATGTCAGCATTCATAAGGCAACTCTCGCCAAGTGGCTTTTCTCTCACCACTGCATTGCCCTGCTCGACAATCCTATGTGCCATAGCTCACCACTTTGACATCTCTGCTACCCAACCTGATCTTCACCTTGATCAGACCCCTGCCTGAACTATTGCCTCTTTCTCTTGCTATTGGCTTCACAACTTGAGCTACCTCCCAGAGTGCTCTTAGCCAATGCTTCTCTATCTGAATATCATAACTTATCGTACCATAACTGAGACTATCTATCATCCTCAATCATATCATTTCTGTTCTCTAGGGTACTCTACCCTAGGTTACTACTTCTTCGTGATGGAATCCCTCTGCCTAGGGAACATTAGCCCATCACATCTCTAGCCTTAGGCCATGTCCTAGGATCATTCCTGGACCAACCTCATGCTAGCTGTCTCATTCTAACTATTAGGTCTTCTATTCAGCCCAGCTGAATAAGACCGGTATCATATGGAGGATCTACCTCATTCTAACTAGCTCATCATTAGATCTCTGTCCTTTAGTCGCGACCTAAATCCTCTTACGTCGCAACCTGGACCCCTTTACACACTAGCCGCGCACTGCCACGTTACTCGTCGCGACCATAGGCCTCCTCACGTCGCAACCTTAACTCTTCAGTTGTGACCCAAGACCTTTCTCGTCGCAACCTCAACTCTTTTGTGATATACCGTCGCGACTCGGGAACATACTCGTCACGACTAATATTCTATTGTCGCGACCTTAACCTACATTAGTCGCGACCTGAGTGCCATTCTCACGCACTCAAGACAAAATACTCTTTCTAAATTAGAGCATCACTGAGCTAGAACCTTCTGTTCTGTACCAGAATCTTATGCTCTGAACCAGAGTCCTTTCTGGTCTATGCCAGAACCTATTGTTCTGATACCAAAATGAAACATCCTGCCTTAGACTCCTCAGAGCACACCCGCGGAAGCTATACTAGCTGTACTTATTCGGTAATTCTCTCATTAGAACTACCATTCTACGTAAGTACCCAGGAAAGACTGGATGAACCAGCTAGGTCCACTCACTACCAGCCTCCTTAGACAGTACCTACGTACACAGTACGCATCATATCCTTCCTCCACCACTGCTATCTCCACCAAAATTTCAGCAGCATAACGGCATCTCTCAAAATCTACCTTGACATAACCTCCCTGAAATGGGTTATACAAGGGGGATGAGATTCGGGGGAATCTCAGTAGTAATAATCATAACAGTATATGTAATGCAGTGTGACAGTGCTTGCTTGTGATTGTGTAAAGATAAGTATGCCGCGTGCTTCCATACTCAATAACATATGATCATAGCATTGCAGTAGAACTTCAGACATAACATATAAGACAACAATCCAACCGAACAATAGCACAACAAATCACAAAGCCATTACATAAAAGCTAGGATTAGTTACTACCTGGCTAGCTCAACAGAACTCTACTACTCTATTCTGCTTCCAGCTCCGCCAGAACTTCCTTACTTCCTTTCTCTCCTTCTCTCTTCCTTTCCTCCTCCTTCTCACTAATCTTTCTCTCCCTTACTCTAGCCATGCGTGAAATGAAATGGAGGGGGGTATTTATAACCTCCTCCAATGGCATTTCTGCAATTTCTATGAACTCTGATCCTGTGGTCCTGGTTTTTCCTGGATTTTCCTATTTTCCTTAATTCCTCCTTTACTGCATCACCAGGCCACCACAGCATGCCACCTCATCGCCACATTTTTCACATGTCTAAATTCCCTGGACACCTCAGTAGCTGACTCAGCATGCTGACTCACCAGTCCAGAGTCCTACCTCATAATGCGTGCCCTCAGCTTTATCTGCTTTCTCCAGACCAGAGGCATGTGGCGCGTGGAAGATACCTTGCATGCTTCCCAATACTATCCAGATAAGTCCCAGACTTAACATAATGGCGTCTCTCAAAATCTACCTTGACATAACCTCCCTGAAATGGGTTATACAAGGGGGATGAGATTCGGGGGACTCTCAGTAGTAATAATCATAACAGTATATGTAATGCAGTGTGACAGTGCTTGCTTGTGATTGTGTACAGATAAGTATGCCGCGTGCTTCCGTACTCAATAACATATGATCATAGCATTGCAGTAGAGCTTCAGACATAACATATAAGACAACAATCCAACCAAACAATAGCACAAAAAATCACAAAGCCATTACATAAAAGCTAGGATTAGTTACTACCTGGCTAGCTCAGCAGAACTCTACACTCTATTCTGCTTCCAGCTCCGCCAGAACTTCCTTACTTCCTTTCTCTCCTTCTCTCTTCCTTTCCTCCTCCTTCTCACTAATCTTTCTCTCCCTTACTCTAGCATGCTTGAAATGAAATGGAGGGGGGGTATTTATAACCTCCTCCAATGGCATTTCTGCAATTTCTATGAACTCTGATCCTGTGGTCCTAGTTTTTCCTATTTTCTTTAATTCCTCCTTTACTGCATCACCAGGCCACCTCAGCATGCCACCTCATCGCCATATTTTCCACATGTCTAAATTCCCTGGACACCTCAGCAGCTGACTCAGCATACTGACTCACGGTCCAGAGTCCTCCCTCGTAATGCGTGCCCTCAGCTTTATCTACTTTCTCCAGACCAGAGCCATGTGGCGCCTGGAAGAGATCTTGCACGCTTCCCAATACTATCCAGATAAGTCCCAAACTTATCCGATCACTTCCTCGATTCTCGTGCCAACCGAGTAACTTTACTCTACTGAAAGGTCACCGAATCACTACTCTAATGCCATGTGGCATCTTGTGAGTCCCATGAGGATACCTTATCAGTCCACCTCATGGTTTCCAGATAACCTTTCCTGTATCTGGCCTCCTGCCTCCGGTCTATCTCTAACTGGGTAACTATCTCTTTTGGACCTTCTCAACTCATGGCCCATACGCTTGGCACTACTTTAGCCACTAGTCGCGACCTAGCCATCATCTCATCGCGACATAACACCTTCTGTGCTCATTAGTCGTGACCATAACATCCTCTAGTAGCGACCATAATAGTCTTTCATCGCGACCACATCACTTTTTATTCGCAACCAGGCTCATTCTACTCATTAGTCGCGACACCACATACATATCCGTCACGACCAATCCTCTCTGCCAATATTAGTCGCGACCAATATACTTCCTTATCGCGACCAAAAGTCACCAATACATCTTTCTCATACTGTCTGCTTTCTTTCTTATGGACAACTCTACTGCTCTCATAAGCAGTGTCCATTCCTTTCATATCTCACCCCACAGAATCTTAGCTTAATTCTGGGGTTTATCTTATCTCACTTTCTTCTTATCCTTCATCCTAATTTCTAGAAATTCTCTTTCAATAACTCATCCCCTACTCTTCGGGAGTCCTTGTTAATTGAAAGGCTCGACAACCCTCTATATCAGGTTATCTTACACAGGAGCCAGCCCATATCAAGCTACCTGCAGAATTCCTAGGCTTAAGACTTAGGACATTCCTCTCATTCCTTATTTTGAACCTAGGTGAACTATCCCAATTCTGTAGGTTAAAGACTTAACTCATCTTTACATCCTAAAGGACTTAGCTCATCCCTCGGATCCTACAAAATATAGGTAAATAATCCGCCCATATCAGATTACTACCCTAGGACTACGGGTTTAGCAGCCTGCCCATATCAGACTACCTCCCAGTTCAACTAGACCCAAAAATTGGGATGTTACACTCTCAGGTTCTCTACTGGCTATTCCTGAAGGCTCTGGGGGCCTTAGGTTGCTTACTGTTTCTGCTACTGCTGTAGCTATAGCGGTGTCTCTCTCTTACTCATTGCGTGCCTGAGCTGCACGCATTTCTTCAATCATCTTTTGTTGTTGTTCTAACCATTCTAAAATTAGCTGGTTAACATTCCACTGTCACATGGTCCCTCTGTTGAAATGGTTCTTCTAGTCTAAACCATTTTGTTTTGCTTAACTAAACAAGAGAGGAATACGATAAATAACATAATTTACATTCCATTCCAAACATAATATACATACAGGGTATGCATATATTGTCACAGTCATACATACATTACCATACTAGTCTTTCATACATTACATACATACATTGAGAACATTACCCTAATCTCTCTTAAAGTTTATTCTAATATAGTCCTCAACCATAAAAATCCAGTATGGAATACTTTCATATGGTTCTTCATCAAAATACTGATCCAGTCCTGCTCTCCAGATCTGGGTGGTATGTAAAATATCATCCATGATGTTTGTCCAGTCATCTATGGTAAGTACATATGGACCACAAGCTAAGTAGGCTCGTCCAACTCTGACTATGAAGTCCTGGCAGATCCTATAATCCTGACCTACTTCCCTGTCCAAGCGTCGTCCTAGATCATACAACTGTCGGGCTAGTTCCACAACTTTCTCAAATCGCTCTTCGTTCATATTCTCTCCAGGAATTAACTCTATGATTTGGTCTTTCAAACAGATTTCTACTGTTGGAACCTTCGACTGACTAGGACCTGGAACATCTGGGTCTACCGACTATCTAGGAGTATGTCCTACTGTGTCCCCAACCTGAGAACAATGATCATCAGGTTGTACTGGTTGGGTTAAGGCTATGTCTCCCCTATCTGTCTCTATACCAGTATCTACTATGCTCGGGGGTACCACACTTATAGGAATGGTTGGGATAGGTTCCTCCCTCTGGATCCCCTCTGGTATCTCAATCATAAAGTTTGATCCTACTAAGGAACTATCCACTTCAGAGTCATTAACCATAGGATATGGGTCTATGTCTAGAAACCTCTGGTCTAAGATCCCCTTGGTTCACTGTGATTTTGGATATGGGTCTATGTCTAGCCATCCTGCAAACACTAACTTAATGTCAATTATGACAGCTTTATCATGGTGTATCTATCTATAAATCATCTATTCAGAGCATTTCCTAAGCCAGAATCCTTTGCTCTGATACCAAAATAAAACATCCTTAATCTCATGCTTACATATACTCATTTGGAAGTATCTTAGATCATTGGAACACCATTTTACCTTAGAAACATGAATTTCCAAGAGTTAGGCTATCGGGTACTGTTCACTTGGTAATTTCAGATTACACCATAAACTTTAAAAATTCATAATTAAATCTAGAAACATTGAAATGAGGTGGTTCCAATTTCTAATGAATTTCTTTGGTTAAACTTTGAGGGAAAAATATGAAAATGAGATTTTCTTGTCCAAATGAAATCAGTTTATTCGTTGAAATCACTGGTCATTTGGTAAATCTGGAAGTTCCAGTTTTCTTACCTCATTTTCAAAAATTCATTTCTCTTTGGTTACTTATCCAAATGAGTCGTGTTACATATGGATTTAAATCTCCATATGTGTACTTTAAGTTCACAAAATTTCGTAGAAAAACTCATTCATTTACTATATGAAATTAGCGCATGAACCTCACTGCCTCTGAGTAGTCGTATTATCTTATTCTAGATTTTAAATCCCGATTTGAAAAATCATAATAATTCGAGTTCTTAACCAAATGAGGCTTTCTTGGTGTCCATTTAAATCTCTAGATCTTAACTATGTTTATACCAAATTTCATATGAAAACTCGTTGGATAAGTCACTTAAACTATCGTTGGAAGTACACTACCTCGGATCGGATTTGTGAGTAGCATACATCATACACACCAAAATATCATCTTGTAAGTAAAGTGCACACTCTTTAAGTTATATACAGTCATCCATATACATTTGCCCTTTTTCCTTGAGAAGATCCAGCACCTAGAGCATGGTTATTTATATGGAAGGAATGAGATTTCATGGAAATCTCAATAGCAAGTCATACAAACTATAAGGTTATGCATGCTTGATTAAATGCCTAACATGTTATCATGCAATGGGAGCTAATTCATGATCATACATAAGCAAACTCTAACATGCATATTGTCATGACATAGATTGCAAGGAGTTGCGCATATTCATAACTCATCATCATCATCGTAATCATCATCACATAACATATCATGCTCAACCAAACTTCATGCATAACAAGCAAGCATATTAATCAAACAACATAAGTTTATAGTTAAGTATTCTTGCTACCTCTATGTATATTTGCCAATTCCTTCTTGAATTGATCCTTCCTTCCCACAAATGTCAAAACCTAGGCATAACAAAGCAATTATCAAGTTACAACTCAATTCCAATCCAATCTCAAGGCTAGGGTTCCATTAAGTCCCTTTCTTTCTCTACTTTGTGACTTATGATTACATCTTTCTAAACTAAACTCTCATGGTCCATTTCCATATAATTTTCTATGTATAATCCAAATATGCATTCAAATTTTCCAGAATCCAATTGCATCTCATGCTGCTGTACAGAACCGAAAAGTGGCCTATGTTTTTCTAAAAATTCTCATTTTGATTCCAATGCTTCCAGTACTTGTTTCCCTACTATAACCCCACACAATTTTCCATTTTAAACTCATTGGAAGCATCAAAACCATGAAATTCCAACATATAAACAGTGATTGTGTACTATATAGAACAAAACATGATCTTGGATTCACAAACATACTTGAATTGCTAAGCCATTACCACTTGATTCTAGCTTGTTTAAGCTTGTCTAAACTATCCATAACATAAAACTCATGTTCTTTTCACACATACACAGAAATTCCAGCAGCACCTCCACAAGATTTATGCCTCAAAAACCACTTAAAACCAAGAGCAAATCTACTAGAACATAGTCTAGGATCAAGGGAACTAATTACCTTGATAGTTCCTCCAAGGTGCTTGCTTCCTTTTGGCTTGAGTGAAAATTTTGCAAGAGGTTCCCCTAGGTTCTCATGCATGCCGAAATGAATCTGAAATGGAGGGGGTATTTATAGAAAATTTTGGGGAAAATGAAAGGCCAAGATTTAATCTTGAATTTTCTTTTCTTTTTCATTTATGACATCATCCAAGGGACACCTCATGGTACACCTAATCAGCATGTGGCGAAATGCTAAGGTTCAAGAAGCCTCTGGAAAATTTCCAGTCCAATCCGGTACCGGCCTGGTCCGATTTCCCAAAAATCGGACTATTTGCTGAATCTAATTTTTCTAAGATTCCATAATATACTTTTTGACCTTAAATCCAGTATCCGGATTCTTTCTATCATAGACATTCTTATACTGGGTCTGAACTTAATTATAGATCCCTTGCAAAATAACCAAAATACCCTTGGTGCCCTTTCTTGCACTATATTAACCCTAAGGAAAAAATCGTCATTTCACACCTCTTTAAACCATATCAGAGCATATACTGACTCTGACTAACTCTTCTTGTGTATGTCTTGGGGTTTTGGCTTGTCCAAAATGACCAAAATGTCCTCCATTTATCTATTACTCCTTAAGACAACATAGGGGCATTTTCATAATTTCGCACTTTTCTGGGGTTTCATTGTACACTGGCCCACCTATCAGTCCAAGTGTCTTAGTGGGCCTTGGTTGGCGCCATTTTTGGGCCTTTATAAAGTCCACTAACTTTTTGGCATGAATCCCGATAAATCTCTCCCGGCGATATTCATCGAGTATTGCTGTCATTGTACGCCGTTTGTACACCTTTCCGGACACCGACTCCTTTTATCAGATAAACTGATATACCGAGTCTAGGCATCCCTTTGGGACATAACAGGCATCTGACCGATGTCATTTGAGATCATTCAGTCCCAATTTGAATACCGATAAATCTCCCAATCGAATACTCGGAGGTCACAAACTCCCGTCTGAATTCACTAATTTGTGAATAACTTTTCCTACAGACCTCCTTTCGGTATTCTCTCAGTTCCCTGACCTCGGTCTCTACAGGATGCGTCATCCTGTAATTTTTCATTCATATCTGAGGTCTAGGAGATCCGATAATAATTTTTATAACTTTTTTATTATCAGATAAATTTAAGCTATCTGGAGCTATAATAAAATTCCTGTATTAAGGTAGATTAACCAGCATTAGTTGCTCTATATACTGGTAAAATCTGGGACTGATCTGAATCCGATTATGATTATGCCTGTGTTAGGTCTAATTTCCATAATTATATTTTTGCCCCTTAAACTTTTCTTAAATTACCTTTATGTCCTCAAATTTGGCAAAAATTACACTTAAGGACCTACATTTTTGTCTATCTTTTTCTTTTGGCCTTAAACCTTTCATAATTGCACTTAAGTCCTTACATTTTCTTTCTTTTTCAATTCAATCTCTTTCCTTACATAAATAGCCACATCTTTTCCTGAAAATCCCACATATATATTTTATTCAATCTGTACATACAAATCAGTACAAAAAATTAGGGATATTACATGGCCCAACCCAATAAGAACACTGATAGCATCCTATATATTTGACATTAGGGGCTAGGGTTCTTGTAGATGACAAAAGGGGCAAGGAGAGTGCAAAAAATTTGCAGATAAGAAACGGCCAAAATAGAGACGGTGAGGACGGATTCTTGAGAAAGTCCTAGAGGGACAAGAGGCGCTAGCACGTCGTTCGTGATTGGGCACGTCGTCCGATTATGATTATGCCTGTGTTAGGTCTAATTTCCATAATTATATTTTTGCCCCTTAAACTTTTCTTAAATTACCTTTATGTCCTCAAATTTGGCAAAAATTACACTTAAGGACCTACATTTTTGTCTATCTTTTTCTTTTGGCCTTAAACCTTTCATAATTGCACTTAAGTCCTTACATTTTCTTTCTTTTTCAATTCAATCTCTTTCCTTACATAAATAGCCACATATTTTCCTGAAAATCCCACATATATATTTTATTCAATCTGTACATACAAATTAGTACAAAAAATTAGGGATATTACATGGCCCAACCCAATAAGAACACTGATAGCATCCTATATATTTGACATTAGGGGCTAGGGTTCTTGTAGATGACAAAAGGGGCAAGGAGAGTGCAAAAAATTTGCAGATAAGAAACGGCCAAAATAGAGACGGTGAGGACGGATTCTTGAGAAAGTCCTAGAGGGACAAGAGGCGCTAGCACGTCGTTCGTGATTGGAACGCTGCTAGTATGGATACCGGTAGAGGAAGCCGATCTGAGTTGTCAACTTCTTACGATCGAGGAGAGAGCACCAGATACGATGTAATATCCCTAATTTTCTGTACTGAATAGTATGTACAGTTTGTACATAATATATGTGAGATTTTTTGGAAAATTGGTGGCCATTTATGCAAAGAAAGGGATTAAATTGTAAAAGAAATAAAATGTAAGGACCTAAGTGCAATTATAAAAATTTTAAGGCTAAAAAGGAAAAGTAGACAAAAATATGGGGTTTTTAAGTGTAATTTTAGCTAAATTTGAGAGACTTAATTGCAAAGAAGAAAAGTTCCCTGGGGCCAAATTATAATTAAAAAAAGTTAGGCCAGAAGTGGTTTGGACTGCTTGAAAGTATTTTAGTCCTAGATTTCACCAGTAGATAGAGTAAATGATGCTGGGTAATCCAGCTTAATACAGGAATTTTCTCAGGACTCCAAATAGCCAAAATTTATCTAATAGTCTAAAAGTATAAAAAATTTCTTATCGGATATCCTAGATCTCAGATATAAGTGAGAAATTACAGGAATATGCATCCTGATGAGGCGGATGTCAGGGAACCGACAGAATACCGAAAGGAGGTCTGTAGAAAAAGTTCTCCATCAATTAGTAAATTCAGACGGGAGTGTGTGACCTCCGGGGATCCGATTAGGAGATTTATCGGTATTCAAACTGAGACTGAATGAGGTCAGATGACATCGGTCAGATGTCTGTTATGACCAAAAGGGATGCCTGGACGCAGTATGCTAGTCTATCTGATAAAAGGGGCCGGTGTCGGGAGACGTGTAGAAATGGTGTATAATGGCAAAAGTACCCGATGAATATCGTCGG
The DNA here is from genome assembly GCA_037074615.1 of Leucaena leucocephala. Classification (NCBI taxonomy): domain Eukaryota; kingdom Viridiplantae; phylum Streptophyta; class Magnoliopsida; order Fabales; family Fabaceae; genus Leucaena; species Leucaena leucocephala. The sequence goes on along the minus strand of CM073523.1, from coordinate 10,642,820 downwards.
GAGAGATTTCTAGTGAAACATGCCAGAAAGGCAATGGACCCTAAAAGGCCCAAAAATGGCGCCATCAAAGGCCCAATAAGACACCTAGACTGATAGGTAGGCCAGTGTCCAGTAGAACCCCGGAAAAGTGTGAAATTACGAAATTCCCCGTGTTATCTTAAGGAGAAATAGATGAATGGAGGGCATTTTGATCATTTTAGACAGGCCAAAATGCCAAGGCATACACAGGTGAGGTTAGTCAGAGTCAGTATATGCTCTGACAAGGTACAAAGAGGTGTGAAATGATGATTTTGCCCTTAGGGTTAATATAGTGCAAGAAAGGGCACCAAGGGTATTTTGGTCATTTCACAAGGGATCTGTAATTAAGTTTAGACCCAGTATAAAAATGTCAGGGATATAAAGAACCCAGATACTGAATTTAAGGTCACAAGACATATTATGGAATCTCAAAAAAATTAGATTCAGAAAACAGTCCAGTTTTCGAGGAATCGGACCGGGCGGATACCGGATTGGACTGAAAATTTTCCAGAGGCTTCTTGAACCCTAGAATTTCTCCACATGCTGAATAGGTGTCCCATGAGTTGTCCCTTGAGTGATGTCATCAAGGTGATGCAATAATTCAAAAAAGAAAAGAAATTCCAAGATTAAATCTAAGCCACAAGATCAAATAGTAACCAAAATGATCTTGGCCTTTCATTTCAACCCAAAATTGTCTATAAATACCCCCCAAATCAGATTCAATTCGGCATGCATGAGGAACCTAGGGGAAACTCTTGCAAATTGAAAACTCAAGCCAAGAGGAAGCAAGCACTTTGGAAGAAACATCAAGGTAATTAATCCTCTTGATCATAGTCTATGTTCTAGTGGATTTTCTCTTGAGTTTAAGTGCTTTTTGAGGCTTAAATCTTGTGGAGGTTCTGCTGGAATTTCTGTGTATGTGTGAAAAGAACATGATTTTTATGTTATGGATAGTTTAGACAAGCTTAAACAATCTAGAATCAAGTGGTAAGGGCTTGGGAATTCAAGTATGTTTGTGAATCCAAGATCATGTTCTGTTCTGTACAGTACGCAATCACTGTTCATATGTTGGAATTTCATGGTTTTGATGCTTACAATGAGTTTAAAATGGAAAATTGTGTGGGGTTATAGTAGGGAAACAAGTATTGGAAGCATTGGAATCAAAATGAGATTTTTTGGGAAACAAGAGGTCACTTTTCGGTTCTGTACAGAAGTGAAAGATGCAATTGGATTCTGGAATTTTTGAATGCATATTTGGATTATACATGAAAAATTATGTGGGAATGAACCATGAGAGTTTAGTTTGGAAGGATGTAAACCTAAGTTACAAAGTAGAGAAAGAAAGGGACTTAATGAAACCCTAGTCTTGAGAATGGTTTGAATTGAGTTGTAACTTGGTGATTGTTTGGTTATGCCTAGGTTTTGACATTTGTGGGAAGGAAGAATCAAGCCAAGAAGGAAATCACAAAGATACATAAGAGGTAGTAAGAATACTTAACTATAAACTTATGTTGTTTGATTGATATGCTTGCTTGTTATGCATGAAGTTTGGTTGAGCATGATATGTTATGTGATGACGGTTATGATGATGATGATGAGTTATGAATATGTGCAACTCCTTGCAACCTATGTCATGACCATATGCATGTTAGAGTTTGCTTATGTATGATCATAAATTAGCTCCCTTTGCATGATAATATGTTAGGCATTTCATCAAGCATGCATAACCTTATAGTTTGTATGACTTGCTATTGAGATTTCCATGAAATCTCATTCCTTCCATATGTATATAATCATGCTCTAGGTGCTGGAACTTCTCAAGGAAGAGGGTAATTATGAATAAATAATGTTTGTATGACCTAGATGGCATGTATTTAACCTAGGGAAGATTGTATGGTATGTAAAAACGTATGCACTCACTGGAACCAACTGAGGTAGAATATTTCCAGCGATCGTTTGAGTGACTTATTTGATGACTTTTCACATAAAATTTGGTATGAACATAGCTAAGATCCAGAGATTTAATTGGACGCCAAGAACGTCTGATTTGGTTAAGTTTTCAAATTGAAATGATTTTTCAAAATTGGACCTAAAATCTGGATCAACATAAAATGAGCCCTAAGAGGCAGCGAGATTCATACACGGTTTTCATATAGAGAATGAATGAATTTTTCTGCGAACTTTTATGAGCTTAAAGTAGACATATGTATCTTTAAATCCATGTGTAACATGACTCATTTGGATAAGTATACAAAGAGAAATGAATTTTTGAAAACAAGACACAGAATCTGGGAGTTCAAGATTTACCAAATGAATAGTGTTTTTAACGAATAAACTGATTTCATTTGGACAAGAAAATCTCATTTTCATATTTCCCCTCAAAGTTTAACTAAAGAGCTTTCATTAGAAATTGAAACCACCTCATTTCGATTTTTCTAGATTTAATTATGAATTTCCAAAGTCCATGCTGCAAATTGAAATTACCAAGTAAACAGTAAGTGAACAGTACCCGATAGCCTAACTCTTGGAAATTCATGTTTCTAAGGTAAAATGGTATTCCAATGTTCTAAGATACTTCCAATTGAGCATATGTAAGTATGAGATTAAGGATATTTCATTTTGGTATTAGAGTAAAGGATTCTGGCTTAGGAAATGCTCTGAATAGATGATTTATAGATAGATACACCATGATAAAGCTGTCATAATTGACACTAAGTTAGTGTTTGCAGGATGGCTAGAGGTAGACCCAGATCCAAAACCACAGTGAACCAAGGGGATCCTAGACCAGAGGTCTCTAGTTCGGATAGTTCGGAAGAGGAGATAATGAACAATGATTATGATCTTTGGACACCTCTAGTAGTTAGTGACTCTGAAGTAGATAGTTCCTCAGTAGGATCAAACCTTATGATTGAGATACCGAAGGATGGTCAGGAGGAGGTTGTATTAGAAGGTCCTATTCCTGTTGTTCCAATAAATACGGTACCCCCGAGTGTAGCAGATACTGGTATGGAGACAGGTTAGGGAGGTGTAGTAGGACATATTTCAGACATTCCAGGACCCAGTCGAGTACCTGATCAGACAGATGTGCCAGGTCCTAGTAGACCCAGACTGACAATGGTAGAGATATTTCTAGGAGACCTAGTCATAGAGATGGTACCAGGACAGAATATGAGTGAAGAATGATTTGAGAGGTTAGTAGTGTTAGCCTAACAGCTGTATGATCTGAGACAAACCTTGGTCAGAGATGTGGATCAAGTTTACAGAGTTTATCAGGATTTTATCACGCGGGTAAAGGAGATATACCAAGCCTTTCATCCAGATATGTTGACCCTAAGGCTTTGGACAGAGATTATGGATGATGTGTTGCCGACTACCCCTACCTGGAGAACAGAGTTGGATCAGTACTTTGACGAAGAACCTTATTGTACCATATCCAATTGGATTTACCTGATAGGAGAGTTTATTAGAATGAAGTTTAAGAAGGATTAGGGTATGTTTAGAAATGGTAATGTTCTCAATGTATATATGTAATGTATGAAAGACTAGTATGGTAATGTATGTATGACTGTGACAATATATGCATACCCTGTATGTATATTATGTTTGGAATGGAATGTAAATTATGTTACTTATCGTATTCCTTTCTTGTTAGATAGTAAGACAAAATGGTTCAAACAAGAAGAACTGTTCTAACAGAGGAACCAAGAGAGATGGGAAATCTTAATCAAATAATTTTAGAACAGTTAGAACAACAGCAAAAGATGATTGAAGATATGCGGGCAGCTCAGGCACGCAGTGAGCGGGTGAGAGACGCCGCCATAGCTACAGTAGTAGCAGAAGCAGTAAGTAACCTAAGACCGCCAGAGCCTTCAAGAATGTCCAGTAGAGAAACGGAGAGAGTATAATAGCAGCCAGTACAGCCCCAGAGACGGGTTGATCAGAGAGAGGATGTAGTTAGCATCCAACAGTGGATGATCAGGTTTTGCAAGCATAATCCTCCAGTTTTTGAAGGAACATTCGATGTTAAGATAACTGAGGATTGGATCAGTCGACTGGCAAAAATCTTTAAAGTACTTGATTGTCTGATCGAGACGAAGGCTCAAATGGCCATCTATCAGCTGAAGAAGGATGCTGATAGGTGGTGGAAGAACACAGAACTGCTCTTACAAGCAAGAAACATTCCAACCACTTGGGAAGTGTTTCTTGAACAATTATACGAAAAATATTTCCCTCAATCCGTCAGAGATGAAAGAGAAGTAGAATTCCTTGTACTGAGACAAGGAGAGAAAGAATCTTTTGATGAATACCTTGCTAAGTTTATCCGGCTATCTCAGTATTCTACTTACCTGCGCCAAGTAGATGATGAGCGCTAGATGACGGAAATGATTATTAGAGGGTTGAACTCCACACTGAAGGAGAAGTTAACTCCCCAACAATACAGCCAGTTTAATAAGGCCGTGGAGGCATACCATATTGTTGAAAATAGTATGAATCACCGAATACTGTTCAGATAGGGAAGCATGGAACAGGAAACTCCTAAAAAGGCCGGTCGAAACAAAGAAGCTACAAGTGGTAGCGGCTACAGGAAAGAAAGCGACCATGGCAGAACAGGAGGCCAAATAGAGGAAGTTTCCATGGAAGGTCCAACAATAGAGATTCAAGGGCCCGAGCATGTGACAAATGTGGGAAGAATCATGGTGAAAGACCATGTTTAATGGGCCGGAATGTTTGCTATACCTACAGAAAGCCCAAACATTTTTCTCAGGAATGCCCTCAAACTATAACTAATCAAAGGCCAAGGATCTAAGGTACAATCTATCTCAATGATCATGCTATGACTGTTCTGTTTGATTCGGGTGCAAGTCATTCCTTTATTTCCTATGAGTGTGCGAAATGCCTAGGCCTTCTGATTAGCAAGTTGCATTATGATATATATGTGATAACTCCCACCAATGCTAGGGTAGTTACGTCTGATGCTTGTTTGAATAGTATTGTGCGGTATGAGCACTGTTGTACCACCCTAGACTTGATATGCATGCCTTTTCGGGAGATCGATGTCATACTTGGTTTGAATTGGTTATCCTCCAATAATGTAATGCTGGACTACAAGAACAAGACTTTAGTTCTTGGTCCAAAGGTCACTGATCTGAGTTCAGAAGTAAGATTGAATTTCATAATGGAGGCTTAGCCAGATAAATGTCTACGGAAAGGATGTCAGGGATATATGGTATTCTTTTCTGTTCAAACAGAAGTGGAGGAAGGAATTGATAAGATTCCAGTAGTCAATGAATTTCCTGAAGTCTTTCCAAAGGAGATTCAGGGATTGCCTTCAGAACGAGAAGTAGAGTTTACGATTGACATTGTACTTGGAGCTAGACCAGTATCCAAAGCCCCATATCAGATGGCTCCCAATGAAATGATTGAACTGAAGAAGCAAATTGAGGAGCTATTGGAGAAAGGTTTCATAAGACCCAGTGTTTCACCTTGGGGTGCTCCAGTGCTATTTATCAAGAAGAAGGATGGCATCCTAAGGCTATGCATTGATTACTGGGAATTGAATAAGATTACGGTCAAGAATAAGTATTCTCTCCCCAGAATTGATGACCTACTAGATCAGTTGGCTGTAGCCAGTTTATTCTCCAAGATTGACTTGAGATCAGGCTACCATCAAGTGAGAGTTAAGTCAAATGACATCTCAAAAACTGCTTTTAGAACTCGTTATGGGCATTTTGAATTTCTGGTGATGACTTTTGGTCTGACGAGTGCACCTGCTATTTTCATGGATTACATGAATCGAATCTTCAGGCCCTATTTAGATCAATTTGTTGTGGTCTTCATTGATGATATCCTAGTGTACTCTAAGTCTGCAGAGGAGCATGAAAGGCATTTGAGAATTGTTCTTGGTACCCTTAATGAAAAGTAGCTCTATGCTAAGCTGAGTAAGTGCGAGTTTTGGCTTTCAGAAGTCAAATTTCTCGGTCATGTCATATCCCGAGAAGGGGTAGCTGTGGATCCTAGCAAAGTTGAAGCAGTTTTAAGCTGGGAGCAGCCAAAGACAGTGACAGAGATCAGAAGTTTTCTAGGCTTAGCAAGGTACTATAGAAGATTTATTCATGACTTTTCTCGAATTGCCTTGCCTCTTACCAAGCTTACCAGAAAGAATTAGCAGTTTAAGTGGGATGAGAAGTGTGAGGCTAGCTTTCAAGAGTTAAAGCAGAGATTAACTACTACTCCCGTGCTGATTATTCTAAACCCAACTCAGACTTATGTAATATATACTGATGCTAGGAAGCAGGGGTTGGGATGTGTGCTGATGCAGCAAGGTAGAGTAGTAGCCTACGCCTCTCGGCAGTTAAAGCCACATGAAGAGAATTATCCCACTCACGATCTGGAGCTTGCGGCGGTGGTTTATGCTCTGAAGATATGGAGACATTATTTGTATAGTGCAACTATAGAGTTGTATTGTGACCACAAAAGCCTGAAGTATCTGCAGGATCAGAAAGAGCTGAATATGAGACAATGACGATGGATGGAATTGTTAAAAGATTATGACTTTCAAATTAAATACCATCCATGAAAAGCCAATGTGGTGGCTGATGCTCTGAGCAGAAAGGTGGTGCAGGTAGCATATCTGATGATCAAAGAGTTGAAATTGATAGAAGATGTGCGAGATTGGAACCCTCTGTATCAAATGCAAATGATAGAGAGTCCTTACGGAGGAGTTCATGTCAGAGCTTGTATGGAAGATGAGATAAAAGAGGCTCAAAAGCAGGATAGCTCGTAGCAATCTTTAAATATAAGCTGGAGAGAGGGAAGACTAGAAATTTTGAGATTTTCCAAGAAGGAATGTTACAGTTAGGGGAAGGACCTATATCCCTAATGCTATGGGATTAAGAGAAAAGATTCTGGAGGAAGCACACAAAAGCCGGTATACAGTACATCTAGGTATGACCAAGATGTATCATGATGTTAAAAGGTTATTTTGGTAGCCTGGATTGAAGAAAGATGTAGTGGCTTATGTGTCTAAGTGTTTGACATGCCAGAAAGTAAAAATTGAACACCAGAAGCCAGCAGGAACATTGCAACCTCTAGATATCCCTGAGTGGAAATGGGATAGTATTGCCATGGACTTTGTGGAAGGACTACCCATGACTCCAAGTAAGCATGATGCAGTATGGGTAGTAATTGATCGATTAACTAAGTCAGCTCATTTCCTGGCAATCAATAAGAGGGACTCTTTAGAGAAGCTGGCAAAGTTATACATAAAAGAGATTGTTAGACTTCATGGTATCCCAAGCAGCATTGTGTCCGATAGAGACCCTTGATTTACTTCTAATTTTTGGAGGGCTTTACAGCAAGAAATGGGCACTACTCTCCGATTTAGTACAGCCTATCATCCTCAAACGGATGGCCAGTCGGAGAGAACAATCCAAACGCTAGAAGATATGTTGAGAGCATGTGTTTTGGATTTCAAAGGCAGTTGGGATATCCATCTACCACTCATAGAGTTTGCATATAACAATAGTTACCAGACTAGTATTCAGATGGCCCCTTTTGAAGCACTTTATGGACGTAAATGTAGATCTCCCTTATGCTGGCTAGAGTTGAGCGAGAGAAGAATGCTTGGTCCTGATATAGTGGATCAAACTGCAGAATAGATTGCAATGATTAGAGAGAGATTGTTGACGGCTCAAAGCAGACAGAAAAGCTATGCAGATGTCAGAAGGAAGCCGTTGGAGTTTGAAGAAGGAGAGCATGTATTCCTTAAGTTAACTCCAACTACAGGAGCCGGACGATCAATCAAAGTGAAGAAATTGTATCCAAGATACATCGGACCATTCCAGATTCTCTCGAAGATAGGGTCAGTAGCCTACAAGTTGGCTCTTCCTCCAAATCTCAGCCAGATACATGATGTGTTTCATGTTTCCCAGTTAAAGAAGTACGTTCCAGATCCATCTCATGTGATTGAGCAAGATGTAATTGCATTGCGAGATGACCTAACCTATGAGGTTAGACCGGTGCGAATTGCCGATAGAAAGGTCAAGCAGTTGCGGAATAAGCAAATTCCTCTAGTCAAAGTGATCTGGAAAGGCTTGACTAAAAATGAAGCTACTTGGGAAATAGAGGAAAACATGATGGAGAAGTATCTTGAGTTGTTTTTATAAAATATGTATATTGTAAACTTGGAGGACAAAATTTATTTTAAGGGGGAGAGAAATGTAATATCCCTAATTTTCTGTACTGGATGGTATGTACAGTTTGTACATAATATATGTGAGATTTTCTGGAAAATTGGTGGCCATTTATGCAAAGTAAGGGATTAAATTGCAAAAGAAAGAAAACGTAAGGACTTAAGTGCAATTATGAAAAGTTTAAGGCTAAAAAGGAAAAGTAGACAAAAATGTGGGATCTTTAAGTGCAATTTTAGCCAAATTTGCGGGACTTAATTGCAAAGAAGAAAAGTTCCCCGGGGCCAAATTGTAATTAAAGAAAGTTAGGCCAAAAGTGGTTCGGACTGCTCGAAAGCATTTTAGTCCCAAATTTCACCAGTAGATAGAGTAAATGATGCTGAGTAATCCAGCTTAATACAGGAATTTTCTCAAGACTCCAGATAGCCGAAATTTATCTGATAGTCTAAAAGTATAAAAAATTCTTATCGGATATCCTAGATCTCAGATATAAGTGAGAAATTACAGAAAGATGGGTCTTGATGAGGCGGATGTCAGGGAACTGACAGAATACCGAAAGGAGGTCTGTAGAAAAAGTTATTCACAAATTAGTAAATTCAGACGGGAGTGTGTGACCTCCAGGGATCCGATTAGGAGATTTATCAGTATTCAAACTGAGACTGAATGAGGTCAGATGACATCGGTCAGATGTCTATTATGACCCAAAGGGATGCCTGGACGCAGTATGCTAGTCTATCTGATAAAAGGAGCCGGTGTCTGGAGACGTGTAGAAACGGTGTATAATGGCAAAAGTACCCGATGAATATCATCAGGAGAGATTTCTCGTGAAACATGCCAGAAAGGCAATGGACCCTAAAAGATCCAAAAATAGCGCCATCAAAGGCCCAATAAGACACCTGGACTGATAGGTGGGCCAGTGTCCAGTAGAACCCCAAAAAAGTGTGAAATTACGAAATTCCCCGTGTTATCTTAAGGAGAAATAGATGAATGGAGGGCATTTTGATCATTTTGGACAGGACAAAATGCCAAGGCATACACAGGTGAGGTTAGTCAGAGTCAGTATATGCTCTGACAAGGTACAAAGAGGTGTGAAATGACGATTTTGCCCTTAGGGTTAATATAGTGCAAGAAAGGGCACCAAGGGTATTTTGGTCATTTCACAAGGGATCTGTAATTAAGTTTAGACCCAGTATAAAAATATCAGGGATATAAAGAACCCAGATACTGAATTTAAGGTCACAAGACATATTATGGAATCTCAGAAAAATTAGATTCAGAAAACAGTCCAGTTTTCGAGGAATTGGACCGGGCCGATACCGAATTGGACTGAAAATTTTCCAGAGGCTTCTTGAACCCTAGAATTTCGCCACATGCTGAATAGGTGTCCCATGAGTTGTCCCTTGAGTGATGTCATCAAGGTGATGCAATAATTCAAAAAAGAAAAGAAATTCCAAGATTAAATCTAAGCCACAAGATCAAATAGTAACCAAAATGATTCCGGCCTTTCATTTCAACCCAAAATTGTCTATAAATACCCCCCAAATCAGATTCAATTCGGCATGCATGAGGAACCTAGGGGAAACTCTTGCAAATTGAAAACTCAAGCCAAGAGGAAGCAAGCACTTTGGAAGAAACATCAAGGTAATTAATCCTCTTGATCCTAGACTATGTTCTAGTTGATTTTCTCTTGAGTTTAAGTGCTTTTTGAGGCTTAAATCTTGTGGAGGTTCTGCTGGAATTTCTGTGTATGTGTGAAAAGAACATGATTTTTATGTTATGGATAGTTTAGACAAGCTTAAACAATCTAGAATCAAGTGGTAAGGGCTTGGGAATTCAAGTATGTTTGTGAATCCAAGATCATGTTCTGTTCTGTACAGTACGCAATCACTGTTCATATGTTGGAATTTCATGGTTTTGATGCTTCCAATGAGTTTAAAATGGAAAATTGTGTGGGGTTATAGTAGGGAAACAAGTATTGGAAGCATTGGAATCAAAATGAGATTTTTTGGGAAACAAGAGGTCACTTTTCGGTTCTGTACAGAAGTGAAAGATGCAATTGGATTCTGGAATTTTTGAATACATATTTGGATTCTACATGAAAAATTATGTGGGAATGAACCATGAGAGTTTAGTTTGGAAGGATGTAAACCTAAGTTACAAAGTAGAGAAAGAAAGGGACTTAATGAAACCCTAGTCTTGAGAATGGTTTGAATTGAGTTGTAGCTTGGTAATTGTTTGGTTATGCCTAGGTTTTGACATTTGTGGGAAGGAAGGATCAAGCCAAGAAGGAACTCACAAAGATACATAAGAGGTAGCAAGAATATTTAACTATAAACTTATGTTGTTTGATTGATATGCTTGCTTGTTATGAATGAAGTTTGGTTGAGCACGATATGTTATGTGATGATGGTTATGATTATGATTGAACCATCCTCCCTTAGACCCCTCAGAGTACACTTGCGGAAGCTAGATAGTTCGATTATACCTTAACTCAAGCCCAGAAATTTAAAATTTTACTCTTAAGTTCCTTATTCTGAACCTTTAAGTTGAAAACCAATTTATCTCGTTTTACACATCCAAATGAGGCTTATTACCTATCCACGTAATGCCCTAGATGTGTGCTATTGGCTCACCAAATTTTGTGGCCAAACTCCTTCATTTACTAGGTCAAACTGTGGTCAAGACACTGCTACCTCAGGACCTGCGAATTTCTTTCTCATAATTTCTCATACACAAATTTAATATACCAAACAATATTTATTATTAAATAATAAATTGTCATACAACAGGGCATACACAAAATCCTCATATCTCTATTACATCTTTTCCTACCTGAAATCCAGCAGCATTCCTACTAGGCTTCATCTTTACAACTACTGATCTTGTACTGATTCGGTAATTCCCGTGAGAACTACCATTCTACGTAAGTACCCAGGAAAGACTGGATGAACCGGCTAGGTCCACTCACTTCCAGCCTCCTTAGACAGTACCTACGTACAGAGTACGTATCAGCTCCCTTCATCTTGTCCTAATTTCGGCAACATAACGGCATCTCTTAAAATTCCCAAAATTTACTTCGCCATAACCTCCCCTGTAATGGGTTATTTATAGGGATGAGATTCGGGGGAATCTCAGTAGCAACAATCATAACAATATATGTAATGCAGTGTGATAGTGCTTGCTTGTGATTGTGTACAGATAAGTATGCTGCGTGCTTCCATACTCAATAACATATGAACATAGCATTGTAGCAGAGCTTCAAGCATAACATATAAGACAACAATCCAACCAAACAATAGCACAACAAATCACAAAGTCATTACATAAAAGCTAGGATTAGTTACTACCTCAAGAGCTTAGCAGAATTCTACTATCTCTATACTGCTTCTAGCTTTGCCAGAACTTCCTTCCTTCTTTCTTCCTCTCAATTTCTCTCTCTAGAACTTCCTTCTCTCTCTAAAATGCCTCTTGGCTGTGATGCAAATGAAGGCAAAGGGGCGTATTTATAGTTTTGATGGATGTCATTTCCGTAATTTCCAAGCACTCTGAACTTGTGGCCACCGTTTTTCCTGGAATTTCCTATTTTCTTTATTCCCTTTACTGCATCATCATGACATCATTCAAGGGACACCTCATGGGGACACCTAATCTGTCACATGGCGCAAATGTAGGCTCCTGGGACACCTCATCAGCTGACTCAGCGTTTCCAGACAGTTCCAGAGTCTTGCACAGGAATACCCGGCTGAGATCGTGCCACGTGTCCTTAACTTTTTCTTCCTTCTCTATGTTGGCACAATGTGGCATCTTGCTGGCACCTTTCACGCCATCCAATGCTATCCAGATAAGTCCCAGACTTTATCTGATCACCTCCTCGGTTATCGTGCTGACAGAGTAACTCTACTTTATTGAAAAGTCACTAAAACATTATTTTAATGCCACTTTTCCCCACATAATTCATGGGCTACGTTTTTGGGCCTTGGGACTGCTATCTTGGGCCCTGATCAAGCTCAAGTACTCTGATGGCTCGATTCCCAAGAAACATCCCTTGGCAAATTACCAAAATGCCCTTGGTTCCTCTTTCTTTACTTTAATGAATCTAGGGGCATCATTGTCTTTTCACCTCTTACCAGAGTACTCTCTGACCCTGGTCAACTATCCAGATATCCTTTCTTGACTGTCTAACCTTAGTCAAATGACCAAAATACCCTTTAATCATTCTTTCACTATTTTACAATATAAGGGCATTTTCGTCATTTTACAACTTTTCGGCACATTTCTGGACACCGACTCCTTTTATCAGATAAACTGATATATTGAGTCTAGGCATCCCTTTGGGTCATAACAGGCATCTGACCGATGTCATCTGAGCCCATTCTATCTCAATTTGAATACCGATAAATTTCCCAATCGGATCCCCGGAGGTCACATACTCCGTCTCAATTCACTAATTTATGAATAACTTTTTCTACAGACCTCCTATCGGTATTCTGTCAGTTTCCTGACATCCGCCTCATCAAGGCACATCATCCTGTAATTTTTCACGTATATCTGAAGTCTAGGATATTCGATAATTTTTATAACTTTTTCATTATCAGATAAATTTCGGCTATCTGGAGTCCTGATAAAATTCCTGTATTAAGCTGGATTATCCAGCATCATTCCCTCTATCTACTGGTGAAATTTGGGACTGAAATGCTTCCCAGCAGTTCCAAGCCACTTTCGGCTGAACTTTCCATAATTACCATTTTGCCCCTGGAAACTTTTCCTTTTTACAATCAAGTCCCTTAACTTCCAATAATTCTTTCATACTCATAGAGACCTCGTATGCATATTTCACAATTCAGTGAACTGATCAACATAATTTTCTCTATTTTTTGGTAAAATATGGTACTCATTGGTTACCAGCCTGATCTTTCCCATAATTATGATTATGCCCCTGAATTCTCTTTCTGGCATCTTTACTCCTCTTCTTATCCTTCATCTTAAGTTCTAGAAATTTTCTTTCAACAACTCATCCCCTGAACTCTTCGGGAGTCATTGTAAATTGAAAGGCTCGACAACCTGCCCATATCAGGTTATCTTACACAAGAGCCAGCCCATATCTAGCTACCTGTAGAATTCCTAAGGTCAAGACTGTCCCTATTCTGTAGGTCAAAGACTTAACTCCTCTTTAAATCCTGAAGGACTTAACTCATCCCCGGATTCCTACAAAATATAGGTAAGTAATCCGCCCATATCATATTACTACCCTGGGACTACGGGTTTAGTAGCCTTCCCATATCAGACTACCTCACAGTTCTCCTAGACCCAAAAATTGGGATGTCACAATGACGATGAGTTATGAATATGTGCAACTCCCTGTAACCTAGGTCATGAAAATATGCATGTTAGAGTTTGCTTATGTATGATCATAAATTAGCTCCCATTGCATGATAACATGTTAGGTATTTCATCAAGCATGCATAACCTTATAGTTTGTATGACTTGCTATTGAGATTTCCATGAAATCTCATTCCTTCCATATGTATATAATCATGCTCTAGGTGCTGGAAATTCACAAGGAAGAGGGTAATTGTGAATAAATAATGTGTATATGACCTAGATGGTATGTATTTAACCTAGGGAAGATTAAATGGTATGTAAAAACGTATGCACTCACTGGAACCAACCGAGGCAGAACATTTCCAGCGATCGTTTGAGTGACTTATTCGATGACTTTTTACATGAAATTTGGTATGAACATAGTTAAGATCCAGAGATTTAATTGGACGCCAAGAACGTCTGATTTGGTTAAGTTTTCAAATTGAAATTATTTTTCAAAGTTGGACCTAAAATCTGGATCAAGATAAAACGAGCCCTGAGAGGCAGCGAGATCCATACGCGGTTTTCATATAGCGAATGAATGAATTTTTCCGGGAAATTTTATGAGCTTAAAGTAGACATATGGAGATTTAAATCTATGTGTAACATGACTCATTTGTATAAGTATACAAAGAGAAATGAATTTTTGAAAATGAGACACAGAATCTGGGAGTTCAAGATTTACCAAATGAACAGTGTTTTTCAACGAATAAACTGATTTCATTTGGACAAGGAAATCTCATTTTCATATTTTCTCCTCAAAGTTTAACTAAAGAGATTTCATTAGAAATTGGAACCACCTCATTTCAATTTTTCTAGATTTAATTATGAATTTCTAAAGTCCATGCTGCAAACTGAAATTACCAAGTGAATAGTAAAGTGAACAGTACCCGATAGCCTAACTCTTAGAAATTCATGTTTCTAAGGTAAAATGGTGTTCCAATATTCTAAGATACTTCCAATTGAGCATATGTAAGTATGATATTAAGGATGTTTCATATGACGACAAGTCACGACGAGTGGACACTAAGGTCACGACCAGACAGGCGTCCTAAACGTTAGAAAATTGAAAAGAGATGACAGGTCACGACTAGAAGCCGAGGAAGTCACGATTGACAACTCCAGAGGCTACAGGTCATAAATAGTAACTGAGGAGGTCACGACAGAAAACTCCAGAGGTGACAGGTCGTGACTATAAGCTGAGTAGGTCGCGACTGAAAACTCCAGAGGCGAAGAGTCGCGACTAGTGGACACGGAGGTCGTGACGACAGCTTGAATACCAAAGGTAACACTTCTTTCTGCTTGACTTAAACACATTCGGTAGATCCTGGCAGGGAATGGAAAAAATTTTAAAAGTTAATTTTCGCTGCATGTCTTCCAATTCCCTTCAGTGGTATCAAAGCATGTCGTTTTGTGTTTAAGTTAGGTTTGATTGTTGATACATGTGATGTATGTTAGATTTCTTAGCCGATTATATGATAACATGTGAATTATGTATGACATATAGGGAATCCATTTTATGTATGACATATAAGGAATCCGAAAGGTAACTGAAATCGGTGGTGTATATTAATTGATTTGATCAATTAATATTGATGGGGGTCTAAGGAAACTGAATTAATCGCATGAGAACACTTAAACACTTAAACTACCTTTAGATCAATTAATATTGATGGGGGTCTAAGGAAACTGAATTAAGCGGGACCGCCTGGCTACTTGGTTGTAACGCAATATAATCGCAATATATACTGCCTTTCCTGATATATGAATGTTTTGAAACATTTATTGCCCTTCACATAATATGAATTTTGATTCTTGAATGTTTGGGTATGGTGAACAATATGGCTCTAGATTACAAGTGTTGTAATTTTTCTAAATACGGCCTACGTGTCGTGCCTTCCTCTAATTACTCTCTGTTTACCTTCTCTTTTCATCTCACTCCCCTCGAATGTTAAAACGAGGTTTCCTTATGTAATTTTCCTATTCTAATTAGAGATCTTCTCTCATTGGATTGAGGGGACTTAGCATAGGTGAGCCATATTGTATCATGTTTAAAATTATGCATCTTATGCTTATATGTTCTATATGCATATTGCTTGTATGAGATACAACCGAGATACATGCATTTTGTAAACCAGATAGTTAATTAAGCCCTCTAAATGAAATCTTAAGGCATAATGTTGTCAATTAATGAACACTTGTCAAAACCTCGATCGCTCACTTGTAGGCTCCACCAAAGTGGGTGCATTTGAGTTATCTTGGGGAGATAAGCAAAGAGTAATGGTGCTACTCACATATGTTTGTTATTGTTTGACTTAATTGAGATTATCAAAACAGTTTTAGGTCTCAAGGCATTAGATGGGATTAAAACATGCCGGATCATCTGATGATGGAATCCCATGAACATCTAAGAGTTACATTTGATGTAATTGGTAAAGGTGTTACCTACCTAAATAACTTAAAGTTCAGCGTCCTGCCAAAGTGGACTTAAGTTTATGCCAAATATGGATTTTAGCCCACTAATTATTACACTGAGGGTTATTTTATTTAGTGGGAGATTGCTAATTCACTTGCATATTTTAATTGTAGAATCATGACGACTAGTAATACTGCTATATTATCGTTATGATCTGTCCTTGAGAAGGACAAACTCAAGGGGACAAACTTTCTTGACTGGTTCAGGAACTTGAGAATTGTTCTCAAGCAGGAAAGAAAGGCACATGTCCTAGATTAACCCATTCCTAAGGAGCTAGCAGCCAATGCTCCTAGAGCTCAAAGAGATTCTTATGTGAAGCATAAGGAAGACTCTGTCGATGTGGGATACTTGATGCTTGCCACCATGGTTCTGGAGCTCCAAAGAGATCTGGAACACATGGAGGCTTATGAGATGCTTGTGTATCTTAAGGAAATGTTCCAGCAACAGGCAATGTAAGAGAGGTATGAGACCACTAAGGCCTTACATTCCTGCAAAATGGCTGAAGGTGCATCAATGAGTACTCATGTCTTAAAGATGAAAGGGTACATTATCACCTTGAGAGGCTTGGATTTCCCATGAGCCAGGAGTTAGCTATGGATTTGATCTTGAACTCACTCCCAAAAAGTTATGACCAGTTTGTCATGAACTACAACATGAACAACATGGAGAAATCTATTTCTGAACTGCATGGGATGCTTAAAACTGCTGAGCCGACTGTTAAGAAGAAGCCCAGTACAGTTTTGATGGTTTAGAAAGGAAAGGGTGTGAAAAAGAAAGGCAAGGGCAAGGGGAAGGGTCATGACTCATCAGGTAAGACCAAAGAGTCAGGCAGGCCCAAAACCAAGCCTGTACCAAAGAAGGCAAAGCCTCCAAAGAAAGGAGTTTGCTTCTTCTGCAATGAACAGAGTCATTGGAAGAGGAATTGCAAACTCTACCTTGAAGATCTGAAAAAGAACAAGAAGGATAACGGGGCTATCGCTTTAGGTATTTATGTTATAGACATTCATCTCTCTACTTCCACTACATGGGTATTAGATACTGCATGTGGTTCTCACATTTGTACAAATGTGCAGGCCTAAAGGACAGTAGAAAGCTGAAGAAGGGCGAAGTTGACCTACGAGTTAGAAAAAGAGCAAGGGTTGCTACTTTAGCTGTACGCACTTATGAATTAGTTCTGCCCACTGGGCTTTTGTTAGTTTTGAACAATTGCTATTATGTTCCTGCTTTGAGTAGTAACATTGTTTCTCTTTCTTATTTGGATAAGGAAGGTTACACTTCCATTACTGGGAATGTAGATGTTCCATTTATCGTAATGATATTTTCTGTAATATCCCAATTTTCAGGCCAGAGACTTAGTAAGTAGCCTGAAAAAGAAATATCCCTTTGAGCAGAAGTTCCAAAAACATACAGAGGGTTTTTAGGGACTAAACTGCAAATAAATGAAAGTCCGGGGACTTATGTGTAAATAGTGAAAATCCCTAGGGATATAGTGGCCATTTATGCAAAGAAAGGGATTAAATTGTAAAAGAAAGAAAATGAAGGGACTTAAGTGCAAATATGAAAAGTATAAGGTTAAAAAAGAAAAGTAGACAAAAAGGTGGGGTCCTTAAGTGAAATTTTAGCCAAATAAAAAGGGACTTAAATGAAAAGAAGAAAAGTTCCTTGGGGTTAAAGTATAATTAAAGAAAGTCAGGCCGGAAGTGGTTTGGACTGCCCGAAAGCATTTCAGTCCCAGATTTCACCAGTAGAGAGAGCAAGTGACGCTCGGTAATCTGGCTTAATACAGGAATTTTTCAAGACTCCAGATAGCCAGAATTGATCTGATAGTCCAAAAGTTATAAAAATTCCTACCGGATATCCTAGATTTCAGATCTAAGTGAGAAAATACAGGATGATGCGTCCTAATGGGGCGGATGTCGGAAAACTGACAGAATATCGATAGGAGGCCTGTAGAAAAAGTTATTCGTAAATTAGAAAATCCAGACGGGAGTGTGAGGCCTCCGGGTATCCGATAGGGAGATTTATCGGTATTTGAAAAGGGACTAAATGAGTTCGGATGACCTCAGTCAGATGACTGATATGACTCACAGGGATGCCTGAACACCGCAGGCCAGTGTATCGGACAGAAGGAGCTGGTGTCCGGATATGTGTATAAACAGTGAATAATAGATAAAATATTCAATAATCATTGACAATGGAGGATTCCTCATAATGCGTACCATGAAGGTAATGGACCCTGAGAGGCCCAATAATGGCGCCATCAAAGGCCCAATAAGACACTTTGACTGATAGGTGGGCCAGTGTCCTGCAGACCCCCGAAAAAGTGGGAAATTACGAAAATGCCCATATGTTGTACTAAAGGGGTAGTAGATGTATGAAGGGTATTTTGGTCATTCTGGACAGGCCCAGGAGCCAAGGCACATACAGATAAAGTTACTCAGAGTCAGTATATGTCCTGACAGAGTACAGAAGGGTGTAAAATGATGATTTTACCCTTAGGGTTAAAATAGTGCAAGAAAGGGCACCCAAGGGTATTTTGGTAATTTACCAAGGGATATTTCTTGGGAATCGAGCCATCAGAGTACTTGGGCTTGATCAGGATCCAAGATAACATTCCCAGAGCCCAAAAACATAGGCCCATTGATATGTGGGAAAAAGTGGCATGAAAATACTATTTTAATGTTGTTTCAATAAAGTAAAGTTACTCGGTCTGCACGATAACCGAGGAGCTGATCAGATAAAGTCCTGGACTTATCTGGATAGCATTGGAAGGCGTGAAAGGTCCCTTCCATACGCCACATGGCATCATCTTAGAGGGAGAAGAAAAGTTAAGGACATGTGGCACAATCTTAGCCAGTGAGTCCAGTTTGTGGGAAATCGGACCGGACCGGTACTGGATTGGACTGGAGATGCTGAGTCAGCTGATGAGGTGTCCAGGAATTGTGACATGTGAAGAATGTGGCGATGAGGTGTCCCATGAGGTGGCCTTGAGATGATGTCATGCATGATGCAGTAAAAGGAATAAAGAAAAATAGGAAATTCTGGAAAAACCAGGACCACAGGATCAGATGGCTTCAAAATTACAAGAATGCCATTGAAGGAAACTATAAATACCCCCCCTTGCTTCATATTCAGCATGGCTCAAGGCATTTAAGAGAGAGGAGGAAGTGCTAGAGAGAGAAAGTGAGAGAAAGAAAGAAAGAAAGGAAGTTCTGGAGGAGCTGGAAGCAGAATAGAGATAATAGAGTTATGCTAAGCCTTTGAGGTAGTAACTAATCCTAGCTTTTATGTAATAGCTTTGTGATTTGTTGTGCTATTGTTTGGTTGGATTGTTGTCTTATATGTTATGTCTGAAGCTCTGCTATAATGCTATGATCATATGTTATTAAGCATGGAAGCATGCGGCATACTTATCTGTACACAATCACAAGCAAGCACTGTCACTCTGCATTACATATATTGTTATGATTGTTTCTACTGAGATTCCCCCGAATCTCATCTCAATAAATAACCCATTACAGGGGAGGTTATGTCAAAGTGAATTTTGGGAATTTTAAGAGACGCCGTTATGCTGCCGAAATTATGACAAGATAAGGAAAGCAGCTGATACGTACTGTGTACGTAGGTACTGTCTAAGGAGGCTGGAAGTGAGTGGACCAAGCCGGTTCATCCAGTCTTTCCTGGGTACTTACTTAGAATGGTAGTTCTCACGGGAATTACCGAATCGGTACAAGATCAGTTACTTTCTGAAGATGAAGCGTAGCGGTTATGCTGCCGGATTTTAGGCAGGAAATGATGTAATAGAAATATGAGGATTTCATACATGCCCTGATGTATAATGACTTATTATTTAATAAAGATATTGTTTGGCATGTTTGACTGATATATGATGGATGTATGCATATGTATGCAAAGTAGAAATGCTGAAATTTACCACTATGAATAGTAACACGTGGTGATCTAATCATGCTTGATAAATGATTAAAAATAGTAAATGGATGAATAAATGTATGAAATTTTTATGGTAAATATTAGACATACCAAGATTTAATTTTATATATAAAAAGTCTCATTTGGATGTCTACACATGAATATATGGATTATCAAAGTTGGGACCAGAATGCTGGATTCAGGAGAAAAACGTTGGATGAACAGTAAAGTTGTGACGTTGACTGACGTTGACTCGGTCAATGAATGGTCAACGAGTTATTTTTACATGAAATATAATTTAGTTAGATTCAATTATAAACTTGAACCACTTCATTTTGATTTTTGTAGAATTAGTTATGATTTTTCGAAGTCAGGTCACTCATCTGGAATTTTCATAGTGAACAGTACTCGATAAGAGTAAAACTCCAGATTGAGAAATTGGACTTCAATGACCTTGAAAGTGGTTCTAAAT
The DNA here is from genome assembly GCA_037074615.1 of Leucaena leucocephala. Classification (NCBI taxonomy): domain Eukaryota; kingdom Viridiplantae; phylum Streptophyta; class Magnoliopsida; order Fabales; family Fabaceae; genus Leucaena; species Leucaena leucocephala. The sequence goes on along the minus strand of CM073523.1, from coordinate 10,622,374 downwards.
GCTACCAAATGGTCCCTAAGACATACGAAAGTAAGGATATTTCATTTTCTATGCTCATGGTGATTTGCAAGTTGATCATTATATATTAAACTTGGAATAACCCAATCATGGAAATATCTATAACATAACCACCAAAAGGGTCAAACCAAATGATTTGAATCCGATATACCTCTAGCATTGTCATTTGGGCCACATAAATGAGAAACGCATTTCTAAACTCCATCAAGATGGCTTTCTCAACTCATTTGACTTTGAATCATATGATACTTACGATTCTTGTTTGTTAGGAAAGCTGACAAAGTCACCTTTCACTGGGCACAGTGAGAGGGCCACTGATTTGTTGGGCCTCATACATACAGATATGTGTGGACCGATGAATACAAATGCTAGAGGAGATTATTCATACTTCATCACATTCATAGATGATTTTAGTAGATATGGCTATGTCTATCTAATGAAACATAAATCTGAATCTTTAGAAATGTTCAAGATATTTCAAAATGAAGTACAAAACCAGCTTGGCAAAATAATTAAAGCCCTTCGATCTGATCGAGGTGGTGAATATTTAAGCCAAGAGTTCATCGATCATCTTAGGAATTGTGGGATAGTCTCACAATTGACTCCTCCAGGAACACCATAATGGAATGGCATTTCTGAACGGAGGAATCGAACACTATTGGATATGGTTCGATCCATGATAAGTCAAACAGATCTTCTACCGTCCTTTTGGGGCCACGCCCTAAAGACAGCTGCGTTCACACTGAATCGTGTTCCATCTAAGGCAATTGAAAAGACTCCATATGAGATATGGACTGGGAGGAAACCTAGTTTATCTTTTCTCAAGATTTGGGGATGTGAGGTCTATGTTAAGCAACAAGCCTCAGATAAGTTAGCGTCCAAATCCTCAAAGTGCCTTTTTGTGGGATATCCTAAGGAAACCAAGGGATATTATGTCTACAACCCCACTGATAACAAAGTGTTTGTTGTCAAAAATGGTATCTTTCTCGAACAAGAATTTATCTCTAAAAGAACTAGTGGGAGCAAGGTATACCTCGAAGAAGTTCAAGAGCAATAAGACACCACAGAACTACAGATGGAAATTAGAGAAGACTCACAACAAGTTGTTGAGACTCCTCAAGTCACATAAGGCCCACGACGATCTAATAGGCCAGGGCACGACTTCAGCCTCAGAGATATGGATTTCTGATTTCTGACAATCATGATGTGTTGCTCATTCAGCATAATGAGCAACTACCTATCGAGAAGCTATAGTGGGACCAAACACTAAAAAATGGCTTAGTGCCATGAAGTCTGAGATGCAATCTGTAACATCTTGATTTTTGGTCTAGGAGAACTGGGAAGTAGTCTGATATGGGCAGGCTGCTAAACCCGTAGTCCCAGGGTAGTAATCTGATATGGGCGGATCACTTACCTATATTTTGTAGGAATCCGAGGGATGAGCTAAGTCCTTCAGGATTTAAAGATGAGTTAAGTCTTTAACCTACAGAATCAGGACAGTTCACCTAGGTTCAAAATGAGGAATGTGAGGAATATCCCTTTGAGCAGAAATCCCCGAAACCTACAGAGGGTTTTTAGGAACTAAACTGCAAATAAGTCCAGGGACTGATAAAGTAAAAGTCTCTAGAGATATAATGGTCATTTGTGCAAAGAAAGGGATTAAATTGCAAAAGAAAGAAAATGAAGGGGCTTAAGTGCAATTATGGAAAGTATAAAGCCAAAAAGAAAAAGTAGACAAAAAGGTGGGGTCCTTAAGTGTAATTTTAGCCAAATAAAAAGGGACTTAATTGAAAAGAAGAAAAGTTCCTTGGGGCTAAAGTATAATTAAAGAAAGTCAGGACGAAAGTAGTTTGGACTGACCGGAAGCATTTCAGTCCCAGATTTCACCCGTAGAGAGAGCAAGTGACGCTCGGTAATCTGGCTTGATACAGGAATTTTTCAAGACTCCAGATAGCCAGAAATGGACTGATCGTCCAAAAGTTATAAAAATTCATACCGGATATCCTAGATTTCAGATCTAGGTGAGAAAATACAGGATGATGCGTCCTTATGGGGAGGATGTCAGGAAATTGACAGAATACCGATAGGAGGCCTGTAGAAAAAGTTATTCACAAATCATAAAATCTAGACGGGATTGTGAGGCCTCCGGGTATCCGATAGGGAGATTTATCGGTATTTGAAAAGGGACTGAATGAGTTCGGATAACCTCAGTCAGATGACTGATATGACTCATAGGGATGTCTGAACACCGCAGGCCAGTGTATCAGACAGAAGGAGCCGGTGTCCGGATATGTGTATAAACGGTGAATAATAGATAAAATATTCAATAATCATTGAAAGGGAGGATTCCTCGTAATACGTGCCATGAAGGTAATGGACCCTAAAAGGCCCAATAATGGGGCCAACAAAGGCCCAGTAAGACCCTTGGACTGTAGGTGGGCCAGTGTGAAACATCCTCCTTTATATCTCTCAAAGTACTCTTGTTATAGCTCTCTTGAAGTGGATTATATTTCTCTTGCCGAAAATCCTGGTAGAAAATAACTGTACTGATTCGGTAATTCCCCATGAGAACTACCATTCTACGCAAGTACCCAGGAAAGACTGGATGAACCGGCTAGGTCCACTCACTTCTAGCCTCCTTAGACAGCACCTACGTACATAGTACTTTGTATAGTCTTCCAGCACAATGGTATTTTCTAACAAATATCTTTAAGTCTTAACCTTAAAACCTTGACCTTAATTTTGAACTTTAACCTTACTCAATTGGAACTCTTTTAGAACATTGAAATACCTCTTAACCTCAAAAACATGAATTTCCAAGTGTTGGGCTTACGGTTACTGTTCACTACCACTATTCACTGGGTAATTCCAGATTACAACCTGAACTTTGGAAATTCATAACTAAATCTAGAAAAATCATTTTAAGGTGATTCCAATTTCTAATGAAATCTCTTTCATTTAAATTTGAGAGAAAAATATTAAAATGAGATCTTCTTGTCCATATCAAATCAGTTTATTCGTTGAACTTTACTGTTCATTTGGTAAATCTGGAAATTCCAGTTTCTTTGCCCCATTTTCAAAAGTTCATTTCTCCTTGTATACTTATCCAATTGAGTTTAATTACATATGTATTTAAAGCTCAGAATGTTTAATTTAATCTCACTAAATATCAAGGACAAACTCATTCATTTACTATACGAAAACCACGTATGAACCTCACTGTATCGTAGGGCTAGTTTTATCTTGATCCAGAGTTTAAGTTCAACTTTGAAAAATCATAACAATTCGAGTTCTTAACCAAATCAGGCGTTCTTGCTGTCCATTTAAATATATTTATTTTATCTATGTTCATGACAAATTTCACATAAAAACTCGTTGGATAAGCTGCTCAAACTATCCCTGGAAGTAGACTGCCTCTCATCAGATCCAGTGCATGCATTCATTTTACATACCAATATATCATCACATAAATTAAAGGCATGCTTTCCAAGTCATACACCATTCATACATCCACAATTACCTCCTTCCTTGTGATGTTCCAGCACCTAGATCATGGTTATGGGGGGTGAGATTCGGGGGAATCTCAGTAGCAAACAATACCAAACAATGCATGTATTAATGTAAAGACTTGTGCTTGCTTGTGAAAGTGTTATCATAGTGTGATGAGCATGCTTCCATGTATCATATGAAATACAATTGGCCAAAGAAATCATAAAATAATAGAGCTTCAATCATCTACCATATACACACAATTCAACCAAGCCACAGCACAATCAAGCATACATTACATACATACAAGTTTAGGGTAAGTCCACTACCTTGGATTTAAGCTTTCTTTCTTATGCTTGCACTTGCTTCCCAACCTTTCCAATCATGAAGCTTTTTGGTCAATCATTCCCCAACACCTTCTTAGAGGTTTCAAGGTCCTAAATACATTCATATTCATTACATAATCCATTAAGACCATGAACTCAAACACTACTCAAGACTACCTCTCTTGAACCTTTTAACTTGCTTTAACTAACATAACTTTCTTTAATCTTTTCCAATTAACTTGGCCTTTGAACCAATTGATGTCTTGACCTTACCCTACACAATTTCACCTTCTGAATCCATTTATGAACTCAAAATAACCAAATTCTAGCAACAATACACTGTTTTGTACAGATTTGGAAAAGCATACATAAATCTTCCAAAAATTCTTATTTTGATTCCAATGCTTCCCATACTTGTTCCTCCACTTTTACCTCACACAAAATCTCATTTTAAGACCATTGGAAGCATCAAAATCATGAAATTCAAATCACTGTTCACGCGAGTGAACAGTAACCGTGAGGAATTTTCAACATTATAACTTTAATTTCAATGGTTTCCAAGGTTCAAAACCTTTCCAATCCTACACAAAATCATCATATAAACTCAATGGAAGCATTAAATCATTGAAATTCCATTTCCTTCTATCATGAACAGTGTATGAACAGTGCAAACCGAAATGGTAAAGTCAAGAACATCAACTTACTTCACAACCAAGCATGTAACTAGCTTGTCTTAACTATCTATGACTTAAAACTCATATTCCTTTCACATATACACAAAAATCCCAGCAGCATTTCCCCAAGATTTAAGCCTCAAAAATCACTTAAACTCAAGCACAAACCATAAGAACAAAAGGTAGAAGCAAGGAGACAACTTACCTTACTTGCTCCTTCAAGACCCTTGCTTCTTCCACTTTCTTTCTCTAGAACTCACTTCTCTTTCTAAAGGAGCTCTTGGGTGTGAAGAATGAATGGAAAGGGGGGTATTTATAGCAAAAGTCATGTGCCATTTGAAGGCCAAGATCACTTTGAAAACTATTTGATCTAATGGTTAAAGGTTTGATCTTGGAATGTCTTTTCACTTTTCACTCAAGACCTTACCACCATAACATCACTAGCATGGCCTCACTTGGTACACCTAACCCTTCCTCTTTTTGGGTGCCATTTTGAAGTCCTTGTGGGTCCCACCATGTGCAATACCTAATTCTTACTTTATTCTCTTTTTCTTTCTTTTCAAAAATCCATAAATTATTTATTATTTGGACTTGGGCTCCAAGATAACTTTTGGGCCTTATTGGGATGGCCTAGGACGAAATGTTGGGCCTCTTTTAGGTCCAATAGCTAATTGGCACAAATCCCAATGTACTTTCCTTATACCGATATCCTTAAATTATCCTGATCTCAGAATAAATGCTAAACACATCCTTTAATTGTTATAACATTTTTAGAAATTCATTCTAATATAAAATGAATTCTCTACAAAGTTTCATAATTTTATGAGACCTAGAAGTCCTGTTAAAAATTATATATGTTTCCTTTAACCCTTTATCGGTGTCCTTTTTCACCGTAAATTCCATAATTAATTCTACAGGACTCCTTTTTGACTTCTGTCAAGTCCATAAATTCTCATATTAATTATAATAATTTACTATCAAATTTCCTCTGATATCCATCCATTGTGTGAAATGACCAAAATGCCCTCCATTTACTTCTGGTTTCTTAGAGCATCACAGTGGCATTTTCTTAATTTTGCACTTTGGCACTTAGACTTTCTTCCTCTTCCAATTAATCCTTTTCTTTACATAAATATGGCCACATATTTTCATAAACATCTCATATATTTTATTCAATCTGTACATATAACTTAGTACAGAAATTAGGGATGTTACACAGTGTCCGGCAGAACCCCGGAAAAGTGCAAAATTACAAAAATACCCCTATGTTGTACAAAAGGGTAACAGATGAATGAAGGGCATTTTGGTCATTCTGGACAGGCCCAGAAGCTAAGGTACATATAGATAGAGTTACTTAGAGCCTGTATATACCTTGATAGGGTACAGAAGGGTGTAAAATGACGATTTTGTCCTTAGAGTAAAGATAGTGCAAGAAAGGGCACCCAGGGGTATTTTGGTAATTTACCGAGGGATGTTTCTTGGAAATCGAGCCATCAGAGTACTTGAGCTTGATCAGGATCCAAGATAACATTCCCAGAGCCCAAAAATGTAGCCCAACATATATGTGGGAAAAAGTGGCATTAAAATACTATTTTAATGTTGTTTCAATAAAGTAAAGTTACTCTGTCGACACGATAATCGAGGAGGTGATCAGATAGAGTCCTAGACTTATTTGGATAGCATTGGAAGGCGTGAAAGGTCCCTTCCAGATGCCACATGGCGTCATTTTAAAAGTGGAGGAGAAAAGTTAAGGACATGTGACACAATCTTAGCCGGTGAGTCCAGTTTGTGGGAAATCGGACCGGACCGGTACTGGATTGGACTGGAACTGCTGAGTCAGCTGATGAGGTGTCCAAGAAGCTTGCAATTTCGCCATGTGAGAAATGTGCATGATGATGTGTCCCATGAGGTGGCTTTGAGATGATGTCATGCATGATTCAGTAAAAGGAATAAAGAAAAATAGGAAATTCTGGAAAAACCAGGACCACAGGATCAGATGGCTTCAAAATTACAAGAATGCCATTGACCAAAACTATAAATACCCCCTTGCCTGCATTATGCACGGCCAAGAGCAAGATTGGAGAGAGAAGGAAGTTCTTGTGAGAGAAAGTGAGAGAAAGAAAGAAGAAAGGAAGTTCTGGTGAAGTTGGAAGCAGTAGAGAAGCTCTGAAGTTCTGCTTTTGAGGTAGTAACTAATCCTAGCTTTTATGTAATGGCTTTGTGATTTGTTGTGCTATTGTTTGGTTGGATTGTTGTCTTATATGTTATGCTTGAAGCTCTATTACAATGCTATGATCATATGTTATTGAGTATGGAAGCACGCAGCATACTTATCTGTACACAATCACAAGCAAGCACTGTCACACTGCATTACATATATTGTTATGATTGTTACTATTGAGATTCCCTCAAATCTCATCCCCATATATAACCCATTATAGGGAGGTTATATTGAAGTAAATTTTGAGAATGCTAGGAGACGCCATTATGCTGCCCAATTTAAGACTGAACATCAGAATATGATAAGTACTGTGTACGTAGGTGCTGTCTAAGGAGGCTGGAAGTGAGTGGACCTAACCGATTCATCCAGTCTTTCCTGGGTACTACGTAGAATGGTAGTTCTCATGAGGGAATTACCGAATCAGTACGGTTCAGTTCTTTGTACAGATGAAGCCTAGCGGTTATACTGCCAAAGTTTCGGGCAGGAAAAGATGTAATAGAAATATGAGAATTTTGTATATGCTTTGTTGTATGACACTTTGTTATTCAATAATGAATATTGTTTGGCATGTTTAATTTGTGGATGATGAATTAAAAGAGAAATTCGCAGGTCCTGAGATAGCAGTATTTTGACCTTAGTTTGACCTAGTAAACGAAGGAGTTTGGCTACAAAATTTGGTTAGCCAGTGGTACACATCTGGAGCATTCCGTGGATAGGTAATAAGCCTTGTTTGGATGTGTAGAATGGGATTAATCAGTTCTCAAATTAAAGGTTCAGAATAAGAAACTTAAGAGTAGAAATTTTAATTTCTGGGCTTAAGTTAAGATATGATCGAGCTAATATCGCTTCCGTAAGTGTACTCTGAGGTGTCTAAGGGAGGCAAAGATTGGTTTTAATAATTAATACCAATTATTGGATAACAATTAATATGCTCAGAAATTATTATTGACATAAATTATTAATCAGATACCCAATATTTATTGGTGCACTTACGGAAGCAATATTAGCTCGATGATATCTTAACTTAAACCCAGAAATTAAAATTTTACTCTTAAGTTCCTTATTCTAAATCTTTAATTTGAGAACTGATTAATTAGATTCTACATATCCAAATGAGGCTTATTACCTATCCACGTAATGCCCCAGATGTGTACAACTGGCTCACCAAATTTCGTGGCCAAATTCCTTCGTTTACTAGGTCAAACTTAGGTCAGAACCCTGCTACCTCAGGACCTGCGAATTTCTCTTTTATTTCTCATTCACAAATTGAACATGCCAAACAATATTTATTATTAAATAATAAAATGTCATACAACAAGTCATACACAAAATTCTCATATTTCTATTACATCTTTTCCTGCCCGAATTTCGGCAGTATAACCGCTAGGCTTCATCTGTACAAAGAACTGAACTGTACTGATTCGGTAATTCCCTCATGAGAACTACCATTCTACATAAGTACCCAGGAAAGACTGGACGAACCGGCTAGGTCCACTCACTTCCAGCCTCCTTAGACAGCACATATGTACACAGTACTTATCATATACTGATGTTCAGTCTTAACTTCGGCAGCATAACGGCGTCTCTCAAAATTCTTAGAATTCACTTCAACATAATCTCCCTGTAATGGGTTAGATATGGGGAATGAGATTCGGGGGAATCTCAGTAGTAATAATCATAACAATATATGTAATGCAAAGTGACAGTGCTTGCTTGTGATTGTGTACAGATAAGTATGCTGCGTGCTTCCATACTCAATAACATATGATCATAGCATTGTAATAGAGCTTCAAGCATAACATATAAGACAACAATCCAACCAAACAATAGCACAACAAATCACAAAGCCATTACATAAAAGCTAGGATTAGTTACTACCTCAAAAGCTTAGCAGAACTCTACTATCTCTATACCGCTTCCAGCTCCGCCAGAACTTCCTTTCTTCTTTCTCTCTCCTTCTCTCTCTTCTTTCTCTCTCTTTCTCTTTCCAAAACTTTGATGCATATGAATGGGGAGGGAGGGTATTTATAGTTTCCCTCAATGGCATTCCTGTAATTTTGAAGCCATCTGAACATGTGGTCCTGGTTTTTCCTGGATTTTCCTATTTTCTTTTATTCCTTTTTACTGCATCATCCAGGACACCTCAGTGGACACCTCACCGGACACCTCAGCAGCACATTTCTCACATGTCTAAAACCCGGGATACCTCATCAACTGACTCAGCCTGCTGACTCACCGGTCCAGAGTCTTGCACCGTAATACGTGTCCTTAGCTTTATCTGCTTCCTTTATATCAGTGCCATGTGTCCTTAACTCATCTTTAAATCCTAAAGGACTTACTCATCCCTCGGATTCCTACAAAATACAGGTAAGTAATCCGCCCATATCAGATTACCACCCTAGGACTACGGGTTTAGCAGCCTGCCCATATCAGACTACTTCCCAGTTCTCCTAGACCAAAAATCGGGATGTTACAATTCTCCTCCCCTTTTAAAATTTTTGTCCTCGAAATTTTAAAGGATACCTCATCTTTCCCTGAAGAGAACTTCTTACTGATCTATACAGCTATGTGATTTTTATAACGCAATCATATATATAACCAGTAAGATCATCCCTCTCTGTCATATCCTCACTCCAGTGATGGTCTAGAGGAGCAACAGCTTGGTCCCAGACCTTCCACATGGATTCTTAGCAACTAACATCTCTCATTATAGTTGCTTACAACTATCCATGTTCTAACCCCTCATACAGCACCCTCATCACTGAGTTAAGACAGATTTATTATCTTACTAATTATTTCTCATGACTCGTTATAATGACCACATTCTCTAGATCAGAAAAGAACTCTTTATTACTCACATCATTTACATCTAGGCATACAGTTCTTCATAGCTAAGTCGCCCTTACAACTATGGTTCTTCTTAACCATTCTTAGGGTCGACCTCAGGGGATTTGGAGACTCTGTCTGTGGTAAGAGCAAACACCTTTCCTAGGGATGTCGGCATTCGTAGGGCAACCTCTCGCAAAGTGGCCTTTCTTACCACAACTGCTTTGTCCTGCTCGACACTCCCATGTGCCATGGCTCTTTCCACCACTTTGACATCTCTGCTCTCTAACCTGATCCTTACCTTGATCAGTCCCCTGCCTGAACTATTGCCTCTATAGAATTATTATCATTTCTCAGGAAATCATAGAGAAAATAATAGCTTGATCCATTGTACCGTTAATAGGAATAATCGAGCTAATATTCTCTATACCGATATAATGGATCCATTATATAAGGGAAATTTCTGAGCAAATTCCCATAATGATTTATATAAATTATTATATAAATCATTATGATTAACAATAGTGACACCAAAAGACCAAATAATGACCAATAGTCTGAATATTAGTATCATATTATAAATATTATATCAATATTTATAATATTTATACCAATAATAGTAACCTATAACAAGATATTCTGGGAGATAGTGAACAATGATTCTGACCCCTAGACACCTCCAGTAGTTGGTGACTCTAAAGAGGAAAGTTCCTCGGTAGGATCAAACTTTCCGACTGATGATCGGGAGGAGATGGTATTGGAAGGTCCTATTCCTGCTATTCCCATAAGTGCGGTACCCTTGAATATAACAGACAGTTCAGGATCCAGCCAAGTACGTGATCAGAGTAATGTGCCAGGTCCCAGTAGGCTCAAAGTGACCCTAGTAGAAATACATTTGGGGAGTCTAATCGTAAGAATGGTCCCAGGGAGGAACCTGAGTAGAGAACAATTCGAGAGCTCAGTAGCATTAGCCCGACAACTATACGAGCTGAGGTAGACTCTGATCAGAAACATAGATCAAGATTATATGGTCTACCAGGAGTTTATCACAAGGGTGAAAGCCATATATCAAGCCTGGGATCTAAACGTGTTGACCATGGGGCTTTGGCTAGAAATTATGAATGATGTATTACCGACAACTCCTACCCGAAGATCAGAGTTGGACCAATATTTTGATAGAGAACCATACTGTACCATATCCGACTGGATCTACCTAGTAGGAGAATATATTAGAATAAAGTTTAAGGAAAATTAGGGTAATGTTTCCAATGAGTAAAAGATCAGTACAGTAGCATATGTATAACTGTGATATGTACTTTGTATGCTATGTTTGAAATAAAATGAGAAATGTTGTTGTTTATCGCATTCCTTTTTATGTTAGAGCATAACAAAATGGTTCGAACAAGAAGAACAATTTCAGTAGAGGAACCACAGGAAGCTGGAAATCTTAATCAACTAATTTTAGAGCGATTAGAGCAACAACAAAAGATGATAGAAGAGATGAGAGCTGCTCAGGCACGAAATGAGCAGGAAAGAGATGCCGCCATAGCCGCAGCAGTAGCAGCAGCGGTAAATAATTTAAGACCGCCAGAGCCTTCAGGAGCGACTAGTAGAGAACCTGAAGAAGTACCACAGCAGGCAGAGCAGCCCCAGAGACGGGTTGAATCGAGGGAGGAGGTAGTAGGAATCCAACAATGGATGGTTCGATTTTGTAAACACAATCCTCCAGTATTCGAAGGGACATTCGAAGTACAGGTAGCAGAGAATTGGGTCAGCAGATTAGAGAAGATCTTTAAGGTCCTCGACTGCCCAACTGAAACCAAGGCCCAAATGGCCATCTATCAATTGGAAAAGGATGCGAATAGATGGTGGAAGAATACAGAGTTACTTCTCCAAGCAAGAGACATGCCAGTTACCTGGGAAGTGTTTCTTGAGCAGTTTTACGAGAAATATTTCCCTCAATCCATCAGAGATGAACGGGAGGCTGAATTCCTTGTACTAAGACAAGGAGAAAAAGAAGCTTTTGACGAATATTTGGCCAAGTTCATCCGGCTGTCCCAGTATTCTACGTATCTAAGCCAAGTGGATGACGAACGCTGGATGACAGAAAGAATGATTCGGGGATTGAATTCCATGCTAAAGGAGAAGTTAACTCCACAACAATACAGCCAGTTCAATAAGGCTGTGGAAGCGTGCCGAATTGTAGAAAATAGCATGAATCATCGAATGCTGTCCAGATTCGGGAGTAAGGATCAGGTGACCCCGGACAAGGCTAGTCAAAATCAAGAAGCTGCAGGTGGGAGCAGCTATAAGAAGAGGAAGCGACCGTGGCAGAACAAAAAGCCAAATAGAGGAAATTTCTGCAGCAAGTCCAACAACAGGGATTCAAAGGCCCCAGTATGTGAAAAGTGTGGAAAGAATCATGGTGATAGACCATGTTTAATGGGCCAGAATGTTTGTTACACCTGCGGAAAGCCTGGACATTTTTCCAGAGAATGTCCTCAAGCCATAACTGATCCAAGGCCAAGGATAGCAGGACGAGTGTTTGCACTCACTAGAGAGGATGCTCAGCGATCATCTGAGATGATCCAAGGTACAATCTATCTCAATGATCATGCTGTGACTGCTCTATTTGATTCGGGTGTGAGTCATTCCTTTATATCTTATGACTGTGCTAAAAGCCTAGGCCTTCTGATCAGTAAATTGTGTTATGATATACAGGTGAAAACCCCCACTAACGCTAAAGTAATTACGTCTGATGCCTGTCTAAATATTGTTGTGCGTTATGAGCACTGTAGTACCACTCTATACCTGATCTGTATGCCTTTCCGAGAGATTAAGGTCATACTCGGCTTAAATTGGCTATCCTCCAATAATGTGATGTTGGACTGCAGAAATAAGACCCTGGTTCTTGGTCCAAAGATCACTGATCGGAGCTCAGAAGTGCAACTGAACTTCATGACGGAGGCTCAGGCAGAAAAATATTTACGGAAAGGATGTCAGGGATATGTGGTATTCTTTTCTGTCCAAACAGAAGTAGAAGAAGGCATCGAGCAGATTCCTGTAGTCAATGAATTTCCTGAAGTCTTTCTAAAGGAGATTCAGGGATTGCCTTCAGAGCGTGAAGTGGAATTTACGATCGACATTATACCTGGAGCTGGACCAGTATCAAAAGCCCCGTACAGGATGGCTCCCAATGAAATGATGGAACTGAAGAAGCAAATTGAGGAGCTATTGGAAAAGGGCTTCATACGACCCAGTGTATCGCCATAGGGTGCTCCAGTGCTATTTGTCAAGAAGAAAGATGGCAGTTTAAGGCTATGTATTGACTATAGGGAAGTAAATAAGCTTACAGTTAAGAATAAGTATCCCCTTCCCAGAATCGACGACCTGCTGGACCAGTTGGCAGGAGGGAGCTTATTCTCCAAGATTGACTTGAGATCTGGCTACCATCAACTAAGGGTCAAGCCAGATGATATTCCAAAGACGGCATTCAGGATGCGCTACGGGCATTTTGAGTTTCTTGTGATGCCTTTTGGATTAACCAATGCACCTGCTATTTTCATGGACTACATGAATCGGATCTTCAGGCCTTATCTAGATCAGTTCGTTGTGGTCTTCATTGATGATATCCAGGTGTACTCCAAATCTCCAGAGGACCATGAAAGGCATTTGAGGATTGTTCTTGGTACCCTTAAAGAGAAGAAGCTCTACGCTAAGCTGAGTAAATGCGAGTTTTGGCTGTCAGAAGTCAAATTTCTCGGTCATGTCATATCCCGAGACGGGGTAGCTGTGGATCCTAGCAAAGTTGAAGCAGTTTTGAGCTGGGAGCAGCCAAGGATAGTGACGGAGATCAGAAGTTTTCTCGGCCTAGCAGGGTACTACAGAAGATTTATTCAAGACTTTTCTCGAATTGCCTTACCACTTACCAAGCTGACCAGAAAGAATCAGCAGTTTAAGTGGGATGAGAAGTGCGAGGCTAGCTTCCAAGAGTTGAAGCAGAGATTAACGACTACTCCCGTGCTGATTATTCCAGACCCAACTCAGACTTATGTAGTCTACACTGATGCTAGCAAGCAGGGGCTGGGATGTGTGCTTATGCAGCAAGGTCGAGTAGTAGCCTACGCCTCTCGGCAGTTAAAGCCACATGAAGAGAATTAACCCACTCATGATCTGGAGCTTGCGGCGGTGGTCTATGCCCTGAAGATATGGAGGCATTACTTATATGGAGCAACGATAGAGTTGTTTTACGACCACAAAAGCCTGAAGTATCTACAAGATCAGAAGGAGCTGAACATGAGGCAGCGGCGATGGATGGAATTGTTAAAAGATTATGATTTTCAGATCAAATACCATCCAGGAAAAGCCAATGTGGTAGCTGATGCTCTAAGTAGAAAGGTGGTGCAGGTTGCATACATGATGATCAAGGAATTAGAACTGATAGAAGATATGCGCGATTGGAGCCCTCTATATCAAATACAACTGACGGAGAATCCTTTTAGAGGAGTTCATGTCAGAGCTTGCATGGAAGATGAGATAAAAGAGCCTCAAAAGCAGGATATGCTCGCAGCAATATTCAAAGACAAACTGGAGAAGGGGAAGACAAGGAATTTTGAGATGTCCCCAGACGGATTACTACAGTTTCGGGGAAGACCCTATATCCCTAATATTGAGGGATTAAGGGAAAAGATTCTGGAGGAAGCACATAAAAGTCAGTATACTGTACATAAAGGTATGACCAAGATGTACCATGATGTTAAAAGGTTATTTTGGTGGCCTGGATTGAAGAAAGATGTTGTGACTTACGTATCTAAGTGACTAACCTGCCAGAAAGTGAAAATTGAACATTAAAAGCCAGCAGGAACATTGCAGCCTCTAGATATCCCTGAGTGGAAATGGGATGGGATTGCCATGGACTTTGTGGAAGGACTACCCCTGACTCCAAGTAGACATGATGCAGTGTGGGTAGTAATTGATCGACTGACAAAGTCAGCACATTTTCTGGCAATCAATAAGAGAGATTCTCTTGAAATGCTGGCAAGGCTGTATATAAAGGAGATAGTTACACTTCATGGTATCCCGAGCAGCATTGTGTCTGATAGAGACCCTCAATTTACTTCAAATTTCTGGAGGGCTTTACAGGAAGAAATGGGCACTACTCTCAGATTTAGTACAGCTTATCATCCTCAGACAGATGGTCAATCTGAAAGAACAATACAAACGTTAGAGGATATGCTGAGAGCATGTGTCTTAGATTTCAAAGGCAGCTGGGATATCCATTTACCCCTTATAGAGATTGCTTATAACAATAGTTATCAGGCCAGTATTCAGATGGCCCCTTTTGAAGCACTTTATGGACGGAAATGTAGATCCCCCTTATGCTGGGTAGAGCTGAGCGAGAGAAGGATGCTTGGTCCAGATATAGTAGATCAAACCGCAGAACAAGTTGCAATGATTAGAAAGCGATTGTTAACGGCTCAAAGTAGACAGAAAAGCTATGCAGATGTCAGAAGGAAGCCGTTGGAGTTTGAAGAAGGAGAACATGTATTCCTTAAGTTAACTCCAACCACGAGAGCCGGACGATCGATTAAAGTAAAGAAGTTGCATCCAAGATACATAGGACCATTTCATATTCTCTCAAAGATAGGAGCAGTAGCCTACAAGTTGGCTCTTCCTCCGAATCTCAGCCAGATACATGATGTATTTCATGTTTCTCAATTAAAGAAGTATATTCCAGATCCATCTCATGTGATTGAGTAGGATGAGGTCGCACTGCGAGATGACTTGACCTATGAGGTTGGACCAGTGCGAATTGTGGATAGAAAAATCAAGCAGTTGCGGAGTAAGCAAATTTCTTTAGTAAAAGTGATCTGGAAAGGCTTGACTGAGCATGAAGCTACATGGGAAACAGAAGAAAAGATGAGGGAAAAATATCCTGAGTTGTTTCCATAAGAGGGATGTAATGTAAATTTCGAGGACGAAATTTATTTTAAGGGGGAGAGAAATGTAATATACTTAATTTCTGTACTGATTTCCATGTACAGATTAAATGGAATACATGAGTTCTGTTTCAGGAAAAAGATGTGGTCCTTTATGTAAAGAAAATGATTAAATTGCAAAAGAAAGGAAATGAAAGGACTTAAATGCAAATATGGAAAGTTTAAGGTTAGGAAAGAAAGGTAGACAAAAATGTAGGGTCTTAAAGTGTAATTTTAGCCAAATAAAGGGACTTAAGTGCAAAGAAGAAAAAGTTCCCTGGGGCTAAAGTATAATTAAAGAAAATTAGGCCAGAAGTGGTTTGGACTGACCGGTGGCATTTCAGTCCCAGATTTTACCAGAAGATAGGGCAAGTGACGCTGGGTAATCCAGCCTAATACTGGAATTTTTGAAGACTCCAGATAGCCAGAAATCGACTGATCGTCCAAAAGTTATAAAAATTCATACCGGATACCCTAGATTTCAGATATAAGTAAGAAATTACAGGATGATGCACCTTTATGGGGCGGATGTCAGGAAACTGACAGAATACCGATAGGAGGTCTGTAGGAAAAGGTATTCACAAAATAGCAAATTCAGACGGGAGTGTGAGGCCTTCAGGGATCCGGGTAGGAGATTTATCGGTATTTTTAAAGGGGCTGAATGCGATCGGATGACTTCAGTCAGATGACTGTTATAACCCACAGGGATGCCTGAACACAGTAGGACACTGTATCTGGGAAAAGGAGCCGATGTCCGGAAATGTGTATAATCGGTAAATAATAATTAAAATATTCGGTGAACTGGGGCAGAGGAAGATTCCTCGTAATGCGTGCCATATAGGTAATGGACCCAGGAAGCCCAAAAAGGGCGCCATTAGAGGCCCAATAAGACTCTTGGACTGTTAGGTGGGCCAGTGTCTAGCAGAACCCCGGAAAAGTGCGAAATTACGAAAATGCCCCTGTGTTGTACAAAAGGGGCAGCTGATGAATGGAGGGCATTCTGGTCATTCTGGACAGGCCTAGAGGCTAAGACATATCTAAATAAGGTTGACTAGAGCCAGTATATGCTTTGACCAGGTTCAAAAGTTGTGAAATGACGATTTTGCATTTAGGGTTAAAATAGGACAAGATAGGGCACCAAGGGCATTTTGGTCATTTTGCAGGGGATCTGTAACTGAGTCTGGACCCAGTATTAAAAAGTTATTGATATAAAGGGTCTAGATACTAAATGTGAGGTCAGTAGACATAAAAAGGATTTTCAGAAAAATCATATTCAGAAAACAACACGTTTTTTCAAGGAGACGGACCGGGCCGTACCGGATTGGACCGAAAAGCTTCCAGAAGGCTCTAGCTCTCTCTCAATTTCTCCATGTGAAGAATGTGGGAGGTGAGGTGTCCCATGAGTTGGCATTGAGTGATGTCATGCATGATGCAGTAAAAGGAATAAAAGAAAATAGGAAATTCCAGTAAAAACCAGGACATAGGATCATAAGTCTTCAAAATTACAAGATTGCCATTGCTCAACACTATAAATACCCCCAACCTTCTCATTTCGGCACAAGCAAGAAAGAGAGGAAGAAAGAAGTTCTTGAGAGAGAAAGTGAGAGAAAGAAAGAAGTAAGGAAGTTCTGGTGAAGTTGGAAGTAGTAGAGAAGTTCTGAAGCTCTGCTTTTGAGGTAGCAACTAATCCTAGCTCTTATGTAATGTCTTTGTGATTTGTTGTGCTTTTGTTTGGTTGGATTGTTGTCTTATATGTTATGCTTGAAGCTCTATTCCAATGCTATGATCATATGTTATTGAATATGGAAGCATGCAGCATACTTATCTGTACACAATTCCAAGCAAGCACCGTCACTCTGCATTACATATATTGTTATGATTATTGCTACTGGGATTCTTTTGAATCTCATTCCCAAATATAACATTACAGGGGAGGTTCTATCAAAATAAAATCTGGAAATCTTAAGAGACGCCGGTAGGCTGCCGAAATTCCGGCAACGAAGAAAGAACAAAGAAAGGAACTGATACGTACTGTGTATGTAGGTGCTGTCTAAGGAGGCTGGAAGTGAGTGGACCTAGCAGGTTCATCCAGTCTTTCCTGGGTACTTACGTAGAATAGTAGCTCCTATGGGAATTACCGAATCTGTACAAGATCGGTTACTTTCTACAGACGGAATGTAGCAGTTATGCCGTCGGATTTTAGACAACGGAAAGTGTAACAGAAATATGTGAATGTTAAACATGCACTATTGTATAACATTAGATTATTTAATAATATTTGTTATCTGGCATGTTTGACTGATATGTGATGTATGTATGCACTAATATGTAAAGTTGGTTGCTGAAAAATGGCCTTGTGAACAGTAACCCGTGGAGACCTATGGACGTTTGATAAATCTTTAAAAATAGAGAATGGTTGATTAAATGTATGATATTTTTATGGTAAATAGTAGACATCCTAAGATTTAATTTGATATATAGAGTGCCTCATTTGGATGTATGCACTAGAATTAGTTATGAATTTTCAAAGTCAGGTCACTCATTTGGAATTTGCCACAGTGAACAGTACCTGATATGAATAAAATTCCAGATTAGGAGTTTAGACTTCAATGACCCTGAAAGTGGTTCTAAGTGCTACTGAATGGTCCTTAAGATGTATAAAAATAAGGGTGTGATAATATTTGCCTAGGAATAATCCTAGGACATGACCTAATGCTAGAGATGTGATGGGCTGATGTCCCTAAGCAGAGGGATTCCATCACGGATAAGTAGTAAACCTAGGGTAGAGTACCCTAGAGAACAGAAGTGATAATAAGAGATGATGAATGAGATCCATATGACTAGAGTTCGCTAGGATCAAGAGAGAGAAGTAAAGAAGCATTGGCTAGGAGCACTCTGGGAGGTAGCTCAAGTTGTAAAGCCAATAACAAGAGAAAGAGAGAGAAAGAAGAGAGAGAAGGAGAAATAAAGAAGAAAGGAAGTTCTGGCGGAGCTGGAAGCGGTATAGAGATAGTAGAGTTCTGCTAAGCTTTTGGTGTAGTAACTAATCCTAGCTTTTATGTAATGGCTTTGTGATTTGTTGTGCTATTGTTTGGTTGGATTGTTGTCTTATATGTTATGCTTGAAGCTCTATTACAATGCTATGATCATATGTTATTGAGTATGGAAGCACGCAGCATACTTATCTATACACAATCACAAGCAAGCACTGTCACTCTGCATTACATATATTGTTATGATTATTACTACTGAGATTCCCCCGAATCTCATTCCCCATATCTAACCCATTACAGGGAGATTATGTTGAAGTGAATTTTAAGAATATTGAGAGACGCAGTTATGCTGCCGAATTTAAGACTGAACATCGGTATATGATAAGTACTGTGTACGTAGGTGCTGTCTAAGGAGGCTGGAAGTAAGTGGACCTAGCCGGTTCATCCAGTCTTTCCTGGGTACTTACGTAGAATGGTAGTTCTCATGAGGGAATTACCGAATCAGTACGGTTCAGTTCTTTGTACAGATGAAGCCTAGCGGTTATGTTGCCGGATTTTAGGTAGGAAATGTTGTAATAGAAATATGAGGATTTTGTGTATGCCCTGTTGTATGACATTTTGTTATTCAATAATAAATATTGTTTGGCATGTTCAATTTGTGGATGAGGAATTAAAAGAGAAATTCGCAGGTCTTGAGGTAGCAGTGTTCTGACCTCAGTTTGACCTAGTAAACGAAGGAGTTTGGCTATGAAATTTGGCAAGCCAGTCGTACACATCTGGGGCATTACGTGGATAGGTAATAAGCCTCATTTGGATATGTAGAACGAGATAAATTAATTTTCAAATTAAAGGTCCAGAATAAGGAACTTAGGAGTAAAATTTTGAATTTATGGGCTTAAGTTAAAATATAATCAAGCTAATATTGCTTCCGCAAGTGTACTCTGAGGAGTCTAAGGGAGGATGTTTCATTTTGGTATCAGAGCAATAGCACAACAAATCACAAAGCCATTACATAAAAGCTAGGATTAGTTACTACCTCAAAAGCTTAGCAAAACTCTACTATCTCGATACTGCTTCCAGCTCCGCCAAAACTTCCTTTCTTCTTTCTTTCTCCTTCTCTCTCTTCTTTCTCTTTCTTTCTTGCCCAAAACCGTGGGATGCATGAAATGGGAGGGGGAGGGGGTATTTATAGTTTCCTTCGATGGCATTTTCGTAATTTTGAAGCCATCTGAACATGTGGTCCTGGTCTTTCCTGGAATTTCCTATTTTCTTTTATTCCTCTTTACTGCATCACCCAGGACACCTCACCGGGACACCTCATCGCCACATTCTTCACATGTCACAATTCCTGGACACGTCATCAGCTGACTCAGCATTTTCAATCCAATCCAGTACCGGTCCGGTCCGATTTCCCACAAACCGGACTCACCGGCTAAGATTGTGCCATGTGTCCTTAACTTTTCTTCTCCCTCTAAGATTGAGCCATGTGGCACCTGGAAGGGACCTTTCACTCCTTCCAATGCTATCCAGATAAGTCCCGGACTTTATCTGATCACCTCCTCGGTTATCGTGTCGACCGAGTAACTTTACTTTATTGAAACAGCATTAAAATAGTATTTTAATGCCACTTTTTCCCACATATCCCTGGGCCTACGTTTTTGGGCTCTAGGAATATCATCTTGGGTCTCTGATCCAGCCCAAGTACTCTGATGGCATGATTCCCAAGAAACACCCCTTGGCAAATTACCAAAATGCCCTTAGTCTCTCTTTCTTTACTAGGTCTAGGGGCATTATTGTCTTTTCCCATCTTACCAGAGTATTCTCTAACCCTGGTCAACTATCCAGATAACTTCCCTAGACTGTCTAACCTTAGGAAAATGACCAAAATACCCTTTACTCATTCTTCAGCTGTTCTATAACATAGGGGCATTTTCGTCATTTTGCACATTTTTCCCGGACACCGGCCCCTCTTACCACTGAACTGATATTATGAGCCTGGGCCTTCCCTGGTGTCACTACGGGCCTTAGAAAACACTGTATGGCCTCTGGCCACAGTCCGATCATCTCTATTCGGACTGCCTTTCCTTTACCGATTATAACTGTAAATTCCCATCTTCAGGAATTTTTACAGAAAAATCGGGACCTCAAATCAAAATTCTGTGTCACGTCATTCAACCCAGAATTCTTTTCTCTATCTCCCGGTATTTTCAGATATTTTATCCGGGCCGGGCTATTTTGGCTTGAAAGTACGCTCCCGCGCACACTTTCAAAAATGACCATTTTACCCTTGGTCATATTTCTAATTCTTTCATATATATAGAGACCTCATATACACATTTCACAGTTCAGTGAAATGATCAGCATAATTTTCTCTATTTTTTGGAAAAATATGGTACTCATCGGCTACAGCCCGATATTTCCCATAATTACGATTATGCCCCTGCATTCTCTTTCTGGCCTCGTTACTCAGCTTCTCATCCTTCATCTTAAGTTCTAGAAATTCTCTTTCAATAACTCATCCCTTAAACTCTTCGGGAGTCATCGTTAATTGAAAGGCTTGACAACCAGCCCATATCAGGTTATCTTACACAGGAGCCAGCCCATGTCAAGCTACCTGCAGAATTCCTAGGCTTAAAACTTAGGATATTCCTCACATTCCTCATTTTGAACCTAGGTGAACTGTCCCGATTCTGTAGGTTAAAGACTTAACTTATCTTTAAATCCTGAAGGACTTAGCTCATCCGTCGGATTCCTACAAAATATACGTAAGTAATCCGCCCATATCAGATTACGACCCTGGGACTATGGGTTTAGCAGCCTGCCCATATCAGACTACCTCCCAGTTTTCCTAGACCCAAAAATCAGGATGTTACAATTCTCCTCCCCTTTTAAAAATTTCGTCCTCAAAATTTTATGGGATACCTCATCTTTCCTGAAGAGAACTTCTTACTGATCTATACAGCTATGTGATTTTTATAACGCAATCATATATATAACAAGTAAGATCATCCCTCTCCGTCTTTTCCTCACTCCAATGATGGTCTAGAGGAGCAACAGCTTAGTCCCAGACCTTCCACATGGATTCTTAGCAACTAACATCTCTCGTTATAGTTGCTTACAGCTATCCATGTTCTAACCCCTCATACAGCACCCTCATCACTGAGTTAAGACAGATTTATTATCTTACTAATTATTTCTCACGACTCATTATAATGACCACATTCTCTAGATCAGAAAAGAACTCTTCATTAATCATATCATTTACATCTAGGCATACAGTTCTTCACAGCTAAGTCGCCCTTACAACTATGGTTCTTCTTAACCATTCTTAGGGTCGACCTCAGGGAATTGGAGACTTTGTCTGTGGTAAGAGAAAACAACTGCTTTGCCCTGCTTGACACTCCCATGTGCCATGGCTCTTTCCACTATATTGACATCTCTGCTCTCCAACCTGATCATTACTTTGATCAGTTCCCTGTCTGAACTATCGCCTCTTTCTCTTGCTATTGGCTTCACAACTTGAGCTAACTCCCAGAGTGCTCTTAGCTAATGCTTCTTTACTTCTCTCTCTTGATCCTAGCGAACTGTAGTCGCATGGATCTCATTCATCATCTCTTATTATCACTTCTGTTCTCTAGGGTACTCTACCCTAGGTTTACTACTTATCCGTGATGGAATCCCTCTGCTTAGGGAACATCAACCCATCACATCTCTAGCATTAGGCCATGTCCTAGGATTATTCCTAGGCAAATTTCATTCTAGCTATCTCATCAAACTTTGCACCTTTTTCATTCTATCTTCTCTCCTTCTTATGGACAACTTACTGCACTTATAAGCAATGTCCATTTCTTTCATATCTTACCCCATCTTGACGTAATTCCGGGGTCTACCTTATCTCACTTTCTCATTTAAGAGCTTTACCTCCACTGGGCTTTTCTAAACCTCTATGTACTCTAGGGAAATAACCTTTCTAAATCAGAGCATCACTAAGCCAGAACCTTCTATTCTGTGCCAGAATCTTATGCTCTGAGCCAGAATCCTGTCTGGTTTATGCCAGAACCTATTGCTCTGATACCAAAATGAAACATCCTCCCTTATAACCCTCAGAGTACACTTGCGGAAGCGATATTAGCTTGATAATATCTTAACTTAAGCCTATAAATTAAAATTTCTACTTTTAAGTTCCTTATTCTGAACCTTTATTTTGAGAATTCATTAATCTCATTCTACACATCCAAACAAGGCTTATTACCTATCCATGTAATGCCCCAGATGTGTACAACTGGCTCACCAAATTTCGTGGCCAAACTCCTTCGTTTACTAGGTCAAACTGAGGTCAAAACACTGCTACCTCAGGACCTGCGAATTTCTCTTTTAATTCGTCATTCACAAATTGAACATGCCAAACAATATTTATTATTAAATAATAAAATATCATACACAAAATTATCATATTTCTATTACATCTTTTCCTGCCCGAATTTCGGCAGTATAACCGCTAAGCTTCATCTGTACAATTGTAACATCCCGATTTTTGGTCTAGGAGAACTGGGCGGTAGTCTGATATGGGCAGGCTGCTAAACCCGTAGTCCCAGGGTAGTAATCTGATATGGGCGGATCACTTACCTGTATTTTTTAGGAATCCCAGGGATGAGCTAAGTCCTTTAGGATTTAAAGATGAGTTAAGTCTTTAACCTACAGAATCGGGACAGTTCACCTAGGTTCAAAATGAGGAATGTGATATGGGCTGGCTCTTGTGTAAGATAACCTGATATGGGCGGGTTGTGAAACATCCTTCCTTTCATATGTCTTAGGGACCATTCAGTAGCATTTAGAACCACTTTCAAGGTTATTGAAGTCCAATTTCTCAATCTGGAGTTTTACTCATATCGAGTACTGTTCACTATGAAAATTCCAGATGAGTGACCTGACTTCGAAAAATCATAACTAATTCTAGCAAAATCGAAATAAAGTGGTTCCAATTGCTAAATGAAGCTAACTAAATTATATTTCAGATAAAAATAACTAGTTGACCATTCATTGACCAAGTCAACATCAGTCAACGTGTCAACTTTACTGTTTATCCCACGTTTTTCTCCCTGAATCCAGCATTCTGGTCCCAAGTTTGATAATTTATATCTTCTTGTGTAGACATCCAAATGAGTCATACTATATATCAAATCGAATCTTGGTATGTCTACTATTTACCTTAAAAATTTCATACATTAATTCATCCATTTACTATTTTTAATTATGGGTCAAACATCCTTATGTCCCCACGGGTTACTGTTCATAGCGTTAATTTTCAGCAACCAACATTACATACCTCTGCATACATCCATCATATATCAGTCAAACATGCCAAACAATATCTTTATTAAATAATAAATCATTATACATCAGGGCATGCATGAAATCCTCATATTTCTATTACATCATTTCCTGCCTAAAATCCGGCAGCATAACCGCTACGCTTCATCTTCAGAAAGTAACTGATCTTGTACCGATTCGGTAATTCACATGAGAACTACCATTCTACATAAGTACCCAGGAAATACTGGATGAACTGGCTAGGTCCACTCACTTCCAGCCTCCTTAGACAGTACCTACGTACATAGTACGTATCAGCTCCTTTCTCTACTATTGCCATCTTGTCATAATTTCGGCAGCATAACGGCGTCTCTTAAAATTCCCAGAATTCATTTTGACATAACCTCCCCTGTAATGGTTTACTTATTGGGATGATATTCGGGGGAATCTCAGTAGCAACAATCATAACAATATATGTAATGCAGAGTGATAGTGCTTGCTTGTGATTGTGTACAGATAAGTATGCTGCGTGCTTCCATGCTTAATAACATATGATCATAGCATTACAGCAGAGCTTCAGACATAACATATAAGACAACAATCCAACCAAACAATAGCACAATAAATCACAAAGCCATTACATAAAAGCTAGGATTAGTTACTACCTCAAAGGCTCAGCAGAGCTCTACTATCTCTATTCTACTTCCAGCTCCGCCAGAACTTCCTTTCTTTCTTTCTTCCTCTCACTTTCTCTCTCTAACACCTCCTCCTCTCTCTAAAAGCACCTTAGGCCGTGGCATATGAAGGCAAAGGGGGGTATTTATAACCTCCTCCAATGGTAATCCTGTAATTTCCATGAACTTTGATCCTGCGGTCCTGGTTTTTCCTGGATTTTCCTATTTTTCTTAATTCCTCCTTTACTGCATCATGCATGACATCATTGGGACACCTCACCAGGACACCTCAGTGCCACATTTATCACATGTCTGAAATCCTTGACACCTCAGCATGCTGACTCACGGTCCAGTCTCGCCTCGTAATACGTGTCCTCAACTTTTTCTTCTGCCTTTAAGATTGTGCCATGTGGCACCTGGAAGGGACCTTTCACGCCTTCCAATGCTATCCAGATAAATCCAGTACTTTATCTTATCGCCTCCTCGGTTATCGTGCCAACCGAGTAACTTTACTTTATTGAAACAGCATTAAAATAATATTTTAATGCCACTTTTTCCCACATACTTCATAGGCTACGTTTTTGGGCTCTGGGAATGTTGTCTTGGATCCTGATCAAGCTCAAGTACTCTGATGGCCCGATTCCCAAGAAACAGCCCTTGGCAAATTACCAAAATGCCCTTGGGTGCCCTTTCTTGCACTCTTTTAACCCTAAGGGTAAAATCGTCATTTTACACCCTTCTGTACACTGTTAGGGTATATACTGACTCTAAATAGCTTTATCTGTATGTACCTTGGCTTCTGGGCCTGTCCAGAATTACCAAAATGCCCTTCATTCATCTGTTACACTTTTGTACAACACAGGGGCATTTTCGTAATTTTACACTTTTCCGGGGTTCTGCCGGACACTGGCCCACCTATCAGTCCAAGTGTCTTACTGGGCCTCTGTTGGCGCCATTATTGGGCCTTTCTAGGTCCAATATCCTCATGGCACGTATTACGAGGAATCTTCCCCCGTTAATAATTATTGAATATTTTATCTATTATTCACCGTTTATACACCTATCCGGACACCGGCTCCTTCTATCCGATACATTGGCCTGCGGTGTTCAGGCATCCCTGTGAGTCATATCAGTCATCTGACTGAGGTCATCCGAACTCATTCAGTCCCTTTTTAAATACCGATAAATCTCCCTATCGGATACCCGGAGGCCTCACACTCCCCCGTCTGGATTTTCTAATTTGTGAATAACTTTTTCTACAGGCCTCCTATCGGTATTCTGTCAGTTTCCCGACATCCGTCCCATAAGGATGTATCATCCTGTATTTTCTCACCTAGATCTGAATTCTAGGATATCCGGTATGAATTTTTATAACTTTTGGACGATCAGTCCATTTCTGGCTATCTGGAGTCTTCAAAAATTCCTGTATTAAGCCAGATTACCGAGCGTCACTTGCTCTCTCTACCGGTGAAATCTGGGACTGAAATGCTTTCGGACAGTCCAAACCACTTCCAGCCTGACTTTCTTTAATTACAATTTAGCCCCAGGGAACTTTTCTTCTTTTCATTTAAGTCCCTTTTTACTTGGCTAAAATTACACTTAAGGACCCCACATTTTTGTCTACTTTCCTTCTTGGCCTTGAAACTTTCCATAATTGCACTTAAGTCCTTTCATTTCCTTTACTAGGTCTAGGGGCATTATTGTCTTTTCATATTTTACCAGAGTATTCTCTGGCCCTGGTCAACTATCCAGATACCCCTTCTTGACTGTCTAACCTTAGCCAAATGACCAAAATACCCTTTACTCATTCTTCAGTTATTCTATAATATAAGGGCATTTTCGTCATTTTGCACATTTTTCCCGGACACCGGCCCCTCTTACCACTGAACTGATATTATGCGCCTGGGCCTTCCCTGGTGTCACTACGGGCCTTAGACAACACTGTATGGCCTCTGGCCATAGTCCGATCATCTCTATTCGGACTGCCTTTCCTTTACCGATTATAACTGTAAATTCCCATCTTCAGGAATTTTTACAGAAAAATCGGGGCCTCAAATCAAAATTCTGTGACTCCTCATTCAATCCGGAATCCTTTTCTCTATCTCACGGTATTTTCAGATATTTTATCCGGACCGGGCTGTTTTGGCCTGAAAAAGTACTCACGCGCACACTTTTCCAAAATGACCATTTTACCCCTGGTCATATTTCTAATTCTTTCATACACATAGAGACCTCATATGCACATTTCACAGTTCAGTGAAATGATCAGCATAATTTTCTCTATTTTCTGCCAAAATATGGTACTCATCGGCCACCAGTCCGATCTTTCCCATAATTACGATTATGCCCTTGAATTCTCTTCCTGGCATCTCTAGGCCTAAAAATTGGGGTGTTACAGGTTGTCGAGCCTTTCAATTAACGATGACTCCCGAAGAGTTTAGGGGATGAGTTATTGAAAGAGAATTTCTAGAACTTAAGATGAAGGATAAGAAGATGAGAATAGATGCCAGAAAGAGAATGCAGGGGCAAAATCGTAATTATGATAAAGATCAGTCTGGTAGCCGATGAGTACCATATTTTTCCAGAAAATAGAGAAAATTATGCTGATCATATCACTGAACTATGAAATATGTATATGAGGTCTCTATATATATGAAAGAATTAGAAATATGACCATGGGTAAAATGGTCATTTTTTAAAAGTGTGCGCGAGAGCGTACTTTCAGGCAAAAATAGCCTGGTCCGGATTAAATATCTGAAAATACAGGGAGATAGAGAAAATAATTCTGGGTTGAATGACGCAACACAGAATTTTGATTTGAGGTCCCGATTTTTTCTGTAAAAATTCCTGAAGATGGGAATTTACAGTTATAATCGGTAAAGGAAAGGCAGTCCGAATAGAGATGATCGGACTGTGGCCAGAGGCTATATAGTGTTTTCTAAGGCCTATAGTGACACCAGGGAAGGCCCAGGCCCATTAGATCAGTCCAGTGGTAAAAGGGGCCAGTGTCCGGGAAAAAGGTGCAAAATGATGAAAATGCCCTTATGTTATAGAATAGCTGAAGTATGAGTAAAGGGTATTTTGGTCATTTGCCTAAGGTTAGTCAGTCCAGACAGGGTATCTGGATAGTTGACCAGGGTCAGAGAGTACTCTGGTAAGATGTGAAAAGACAATAATGCCCTAGACCTAGTAAAGTAAAGAAAGAGAGACTAAGGGCATTTTGGTAATTTGCCAAGGGGTATTCTTGGGAATCATGCCATCAGAGTACTTAGGCTGGATTAGAGACTCAAGATGATATTCCCAAGCCCAAAAATGTATCCCAGTATATATGTGGGAAAAAGTGGCATTAAAATACTATTTTAATGCTATTTTAATAAGGTAAAGTTACTATGTTGGCACGATAACCGAGGAGGTGATCAGATAAAGTCTGGGACTTATCTGGATAGCATTGGATGGCGTGAAGGGACCCACCTTGTCGCCACATGGAACTGATCTAAAGGAAGCAGATAAAGCTAAGGACACGTATTCTGGTGCAAGACTCTAGACCGGTGAGTCAGCAGACTGAGTCAGCTGATGAGGTGTTCCGGGTTTTAGATGTAATATCCTTAATTTTCTGTACTGGTTCCTATGTACAGATTAAACGGAATATATGAGCTCTGTTTCCGGAAAAACATGTGGACCTTTATGTAAAGAAAAGGATTAAATTGCAAAAGAAAGGAAATTAAGGGACCTAAATGCAATTATGGAAAGTTTAAAGTTAGGAATGAAAGGTAGACAAAAATGTGGGGTCTTAAAGTGTAATTTTAGCCAAATTAAGGGACTTAATTATAAAGAAGGAAAAGTTCCCTAGGGCTAAAGTGTAATTAAAGAAAATAGGCCAGAAGTGGTTTGCAACGCCCGACAGCATTTCAGTCCCAGATTCTACCAGAAGGTAGGGCAGGTGACGCCGGGTAACCAAGCCTAATACCGGAATTTTTGAAGACTCCAGATAGCCAGAAATGGACTGATCGTCCAAAAGTTATAAAAATTTATACCGGATACCCTAGATTTCAGATATAAGTGGGAAAATACAGGATGATGCGCCTTTATGGGGCGGATGTCGGGAAACTGACAGGATACCGATAGGAGGTCTGTAGGAAAAGTTATTCACAAAATAAAAAATCCAGACGGAGTGTGAGGCCTCCGGGGATCCGGGTAGGAGATTTATCGGTATTTTTAAAGGGGCTGAATGCGATCGGATGACTTCGGTCAGATGACCGTTATAACCCCCAACGATGCCTGAACACAGTAGGACACTATATCTGGGAAAAAGAGCCGGTGTCCGGAAAAGGTGTATAATCGGTAAATAATAGTTAAAATATTCAATGAACTGTGTTAAAGGAAGATTCCTCGTAATGCGTGCCATACAGGTAAGGGACCCAGGAAGCCCAAAAATGGCGCCATTAGAGGCCCAATAAGACTCTTGGACTGATAGGTGAGCCAGTGTCCAGCAGAACCCCGGAAAAGTGCGAAATTACGAAAATGCCCCTATGTTGTACAAAAAGGGCAGCAGATGAATAAAGGGTATTCTGGTCAATTTGGACAGACCCAGAGGTCAAGACATGTCTAAATAAGGTTGACTAGAGCCAGTATAAGCTTTGACCGGATCCAGAAAGGTGTGAAATGACGATTTTGCCCTTAGGGTTAAAATAGGACAAGATAGGGCACCAAGGGCATTTTGGTCATTTCACAGGGGATCTGTAATTGAGTCTAGACCCAGTATTAAAAAGTTAATGATATAAAGGGTCTAGATACTAAATGTGAGGTCAGTAGACATAAAAAGGATCTTCAGAAACATCAGATTCAGAAAACGGCACATTTTTCGAGGCGATGGACCGGGCCGGTACCGAATTGGACCGAAAAGCTTCCAGAACCTCCAAATTTCGTCACATGAAGCATATGGGTGGTGAGGTGTCCTATGAGGTGTCCCATGAGGTGTCCAGGGTGATGCAGTAAAAAAGAATTAAAGAAAATAGGAAATTCCAGGAAAAATCAGGACCGCAGGATCATAAGTCTTCCTGATTACAAGATTGCCATTGGTCAACACTATAAATACCCCCACCTAGCCCCCTCATTTCGGCATAAGCATGGAAGAAAGGAAGAGAGAAGTTCTTGAGAGAGAAAGTGTGAGAAAGAAAGAAGTAAGGAAGTTCTGGTGAAGTTGGAAGTAGTAGGGAAGTTCTAAAGCACTGCTTTTGAGGTAACAACTAATCCTAGCTCTTATGTAATGTCTTTGTGATGTGTTGTTTTGTTTGGTTGATTGTTGTCCTATATGTTATGCTTGAAGCTCTATTCCAATGCTATGATCATATGTTATTGAATATGGAAGCATGCAGCTTACTTATCTGTACATAGTCACAAGCAAGCACCGTCACTCTGCATTACATATTTTGTTATGATTATTGTTACTGGGATTCTTTTGAATCTCATTCCCAAACATAACATTACAGGGGAGGTTCTGTCAAAATAAAATTTGGAAAGCTTAAGAGACGCCGGTAGGCTTCCGAAATTCCGGTAACGAAGACGGAACAAAGAAAGGAACTGATACGTACTGTGTACGTAGTGCTGTCTAAGGAGGCTGGAAGTGAGTGGACCCAGCAGGTTCATTCAGTCTTTCCTGGGTACTACGTAGAATGGTAGTTCTCATAAGGGAATTACCGAATCGGTACAACATTGGTTACTTTCTAAAGAAGAATTGAGCAGTTATGCTGCCGGATTTTAGACAGAGAAGGATGTAATAAAATATGAGGGAGTTAATCATGCACTGATATATAACAGTTGATTATTTGATATTAATTGTTATCTGGCCTGTATGACTAATATGTGTTGGTTGTATGCTTGGGTATGTAAAGACTAAATGCTGAAAATAAGCTCAGTGAACAGTAACTCGTGAAGACCCATTCATGTTTGATAAATCATTAAAAATAGTAAATGATTGAATTAATGTACGAAATTTTTTGGGTAAAAAGTATACATACTAAGATTTAATTTGATATATAGAATGTCTAATTTGGATGTATACACGAAAAGATATAAATTGTTAAATTTGGGACCAGAATGCTGGATTCAGGAGAAAGTCATTGGATGAACAGTAAGATTGAAACATTGACCCACGTTAAATTTGCCAAGGATTGGTCAACCAATGATTTTTCCCTGAAATATATTTGAGTTATCTTCATGTAGCAATTTGAACCACTTCATTTAAATTTTTCTAGAATTAGTTATGAATTTTCAAATTCAGGTCACTCATCTGGAATTTGCCACAGTGAACAGTACTCGATATGAATAAAATTCCAGATTAAGTGTTTAGACTTCAATGACCCTGAAAGTGGTTTAAGTGCTACTGAATGGTCCCTAAGATGTATAAAAATAAGGATGTGACATTTTGGTATCAGAGCAAAGGATTCTGGCTTAAGAAATGCTCTGAGTAGATGATTTATAGAAAGATATACCATGATAAGCCGTCATAATTGACACTAAGTTAGTGTTTGCAGGATGGCTAGACATAGATTTGGGTCTGAAACTATAGTAAACCAATGGGAGGTTAGACAAGAGGTCTCTAGTTCAGATAGTTCAGAAGAGGAGATAAGGAGCAATGATTCTGACCCTTGGACACCTTCGGTAGTGGGTAACTCTGAAGAGGAAAGTTCCTCAGTAGGATCAAACTTCCCGAGTGATGATCAGGAGGTGATGGTGATAGAAGGCCCTATTCCTACCATTCCTATAAGTGCGGTACCCTTGAATATAACAGACAGTTCAGGATCCAGCCAAGTACGTGATCAGAGTAATGCGCCAGGTCCCAGTAGGCCCGAAGTGACTCTAGTAGAAATGTATCTGGGAGGGTTAATCGTAAGAATGATCCCAGGGAGGAACCTGAGTAGAGAGCAACTTGAGAGCTCGGTAGCATTAGCCCGACAACTATACGAGTTGAGGCAGACCCTGTTCGAAAACATAGATCAAGATTATTCGGTCTACCAGGAGTTTATCACAAGGGTGAAAGCCATATATCAAGCCTGGGATCCAAATGTGTTAACCATGGGGCTTTGGCTAGAAATTATGAATGATGTATTGCCAAAGACTCCTACCTGGAGATCAGAGTTGGACCAGTATTTTGATAGAGAATCATATTGTACCATATCCGACTGGATCTACCAAGTAGGAGAATATATTAGAATGAAGTTTAAGAAAAATTAGAGTAATATTTCCAATGTATAAAGGACTAGAATGGTACTGTGATAGGTACATATACTCTGTATGTATATTATGTTTGAAATAAAATGTAAAGGAATTATGTTATTTATCGTATTCCTTTCTGTTTTTAAGTATAACAAAATGGTACGAACGAGGAGAACTATTCCAGCTGAGGAACCCCGAGAGGCTGGAAACCTTAATCAAATGATTCTAGAACGACTAGAACAGCAACAAAAGATGATAGAAGAAATGAGAGCTGCTCAAGCATGAAATGAACAAGAAAGAGATGCTGCCATAGCCGCGGTAGTAGCAGCAGCTGTAAATAATTTAAGACCGCCAGAGCCTTCAGGAGCAACTAGTAGAGAACCTGAAGAAGTACCACAGCAAGCGGAACAGCCCCAGAGAAGGGTTGAATCAAGGGAGGAGGCAGTTGGCATCCAACAATGGATGGTGCGATTTTGCAAACACAATCCTCCCATATTCGAAGGGACATTTGAAGTACATGTAGCAGAAAATTGGGTCAGCAGATTAGAGAAGATCTTTAAGGTCCTCGACTGCCCCACTGAAACCAAGGCCCAAATGGCCATCTATCAATTGGAAAAGGATGCGGATAGATGGTGGAAGAATACAGAGTTACTTCTCCAAGCAAGAGACATTCCAGTTACCTGGGAAGTATTTCTTGAGCAATTTTATGAGAAATATTTCCCTCAATCTGTCAGAGATGAAAGGGAGGCTGAATTCCTTGTGCTGAGGCAAGGAGAAAAAGAAGCTTTTGATGAATATTTGGCCAAGTTCATCCGGCTATCTCAATATTCAACTTACCTACGCCAAGTGGATGACGAACGCTGGATGACAGAAAGAATGATTCGAGGGCTGAATTCTATGTTAAAGGAGAAGTTAACTCCCCAACAATACAGCCAGTTCAATAAGGCTGTGGAAGCATGTCGAATCGTTGAGAACAGCATGAATCATAGAATGCTGTCCAGATCATGGAGTAAAGATAAAGCGACTCCTGATAAGGCCGGACGGAATCAAGAAGCGGCCAGTGGGAGCAGCTATAAGAAAAGAAAGCGCCCGTGGCAGACCAAGAGGCCTAATAGGGGAAATTTCCACGGAAGGTCCAATAACAGGGATCCAAAGGCCCCAGTATGTGAAAAGTGTGGAAAGAATCATGGTGACAGACCATGCTTGATGGGCCAGAATGTATGCTACACCTGCGGAAAGCCCGTACATTTTTCCAGGGAATGTCCTCAAGCTATAACTGATCCAAGGCCAAGGACGGCAGGACGAGTGTTTGCACTCACTAGAGAGGACGCTCAGCGATCATCTGAGATGATCCAAGGTACAATCTATCTCAATGATCATGCTGTGACTGCCCTATTTGATTCGGGTGCAAGTCATTCCTTTATATCTTATGAATGTGCTAAATGCCTAGGCCTTCTGATCAGCAAGTTATGTTATGATATACAGGTGAAAACCCCCACCAACGCTAGGGTGATCACATCTGATGCCTGTCTAAATAGTGTGGTGCGTTATGAGCACTGCAGTACCACCCTGGACCTGATCTGTATGCCTTTCCAAGAGATTGATGTCATACTCGGTTTAAATTGGTTATCCTCCAATAATGTGATGTTGGACTGCAGAAACAAGACTCTGGTTCTTGGTCCAAAAATCACTGATCGGAGCTCAGAAGTGCAACTGAACTTCGTGACAGAGGCTCAGGCAGAAAAATATCTACGGAAAGGATGTCAGGGATATGTGGTATTCTTTTCTGTTCAAACAGAAGTGGAGGAAGGCATCGAGGAGGTTCCTGTAGTCAATGAATTTCCTGAAGTCTTTCCAAAGGAGATTCAGGGATTGCCTTCGGAGCGTGAAGTGGAGTTTGTGATCGACATTGTACCTGGAGCTGGACCAGTATCAAAAGCCCCATATAGGATGGCTCCCAACGAAATGATGGAACTGAAGAAGCAAATTGAGGAGCTATTAGAAAAGGGTTTTATACGACCTAGTGTATCGCCATGGGGTGCTCCAGTACTGTTCGTCAAGAAGAAAGATGGTAGCTTAAGGCTGTGCATTGACTACAGGAAATTAAATAAGCTTACAGTTAAGAACAAGTATCCTCTTCCCAGAATTGATGACCTGCTAGATCAATTGGCAGGAGCGAGTTTATTCTCCAAGATTGACTTGAGATCTGGCTACCATCAACTAAGGGTCAAGCCAGATGATATTCCAAAGACGACGTTCAGAACGCGCTACGGACATTTTGAATTTTTGGTGATGCCTTTTGGACTAACCAATGCACCTGCTATTTTCATGGACTATATGAACCGGATTTTTAGGTCTTATCTAGATCAATTCGTTGTGGTCTTTATTGATGATATTCTGGTGTACTCCAAATCTCCAGAGGAGCATGAAAGGCATTTGAGGATTGTTCTTGGTACCCTTAAAGAGAAGAAGCTCTATGCTAAGCTGAGTAAGTGCGAGTTTTGGCTTTCAGAAGTCAAATTTCTCAGTCATGTCATATCCCGAGACGGGGTAGCTGTGGATCCTAGCAAAGTTGAAGCAGTTTTGAGCTGGGAGCAGCCCAGGACAGTGACGGAGATTAGAAGTTTTCTCGGCCTAGCAGGGTACTACAGAAGATTTATTCAAGACTTTTCTCGAATTGCCTTACCACTTACCAAGCTGACCAGAAAGAATCAGCAGTTTAAGTGGGATGAGAAGTGCGAGGCTAGCTTCCAGTAGTTGAAGCAAAGATTAACGACTACTCCCGTGCTGATTATTCAGACCCAACTCAGACTTATGTAGTCTACACTGATGCTAGCAAGCAGGGGTTGGGATGTGTGCTTATGCAGCAAGGTCGAGTAGTAGCCAATGCCTCTTGGCAGTTAAAGCCACATGAAGAGAATTATCCCACTCATGATCTGGAGCTTGCGGCGGTGGTCTATGCCCTGAAGATATGGAGGCACTATTTATACGGAGCAACGATAGAGTTGTTTTGCGACCACAAAAGCCTGAAGTATCTACAGGATCAGAAAGAGCTGAACATGAGGCAGCGGCGATGGATGGAATTGTTAAAAGATTATGATTTCTAGATTAAATACCATCCAGGAAAAGCCAATATGGTAGCTGATGCCCTGAGTAGAAAGGTGGTGCAGGTTGCATACATGATGATCAAGGAATTGGAACTGATAGAAGATATGCGCGACTGGAGCCCTCTATATCAAATACAACTGACGGAGAATCCTTTTGGAGGAGTTCATGTCAGAACTTGCATAGAAGATGAGATCAAAGAGGCTCAGGAGTAGGATAAGCTCGCAACAATATTCAAAGACAAGGTGGAGAAAGGGAAGACAAGGAATTTTGAGATGTCCCCAGACGGATTGCTACAGTTTAGGGGAAAACCCTATATCCCAAATGTTGGGGGGTTAAGGGAAAGGATTCTGGAGGAAGCACATAAAAGCCGATATACGGTACATCCAGGTATGACCAAAATGTACCATGATGTTAAAAGGTTATTCTGGTGGCCTGGACTGAAGAAAGATGTTGTAGCTTACGTATCTAAGTGCTTAACCTGCCAGAAAGTGAAAGTTGAACATCAAAAGCCAGCAGGAACGTTGCAACCTTTAGATATCCCTGAGTGGAAATGGGATGGGATTGCCATGGACTTGTGGAAGGACTACCCTTGACACCAAGTAGACATGATGCGGTTTGGGTAGTAATCGATCGACTGACAAAGTCAGCACATTTCCTGGCAATCAATAAGAGAGATTCTCTAGAAAAGCTGGCAAAGCTGTATATAAAGGAGATCGTTAGGCTCCATGGTATCCCAAGCAGTATTGTGTCCGATAGAGATCCTCGATTTACTTCAAATTTCTGGAGGGCTCTACAGGAAGAAATGGGCACTACTCTCAGATTCAGTACAGTTTATCATCCTCAGACAGATGGTCAATCTGAAAGAACAATACAAACGTTAGAGGATATGCTGAGAGCATGTGTCTTGGACTTCAAAGGCAGCTGGGATATCCATTTACCCCTTATAGAGTTTGCATATAACAATGGTTATCAGGCCAGTATACAGATGGCACCTTTTGAAGCACTCTATGGACGGAAATGTAGATCCCCCTTATGCTGGCTAGAGTTGGGCGAGAGAAGAATGCTTGGTCCGGATATAGTGGATCAAACTGCAGAACAAGTTGCGGTAATTAGAAAATGCTTGTTGACGGCTCAAAGCAGACAGAAGAGCTATGCAGATGTCAGAAGGAAACCGTTGGAGTTTGAAGAAGGAGAAAATATATTCCTTAAGTTAACTCCAACCACAGGAGCCGGACGATCGATTAAGGTGAAGAAGTTGCATCCAAGATACATCGGGCCATTCCAGATTCTCTCAAGGATAGGAGCAGTAGCCTACAAGTTGGCTCTTCCTCCGAATCTCAGCCAGATACATGATGTGTTCCATGTTTCCCAATTAAAGAAGTATATTCCAGATCCATCTCATGTGATTGAACAAGATGAGGTCACACTGCGAGATGACTTGACCTATGAGGTTGGACCGGTGCAAATTGCTGATAGAAAAGTCAAGCAGTTGCAGAATAAGCAAATTCCTTTAGTTAAAGTGATCTGGAAAGGCTTGACTGAACAAGAGGCTACATGGGAAACAGAAGAAAAGATGAAAGAGAAGTATCCGAAATTGTTTTTATAGGATAGGTGTAATGTAAATTTCGGGGACGAAATTTATTTTAAGGGGGAGAGAAATGTAATATCCTTAATTTTCTGTACTGGTTCCTATGTACAGATTAAACGGAATATATGAGCTTTGTTTCCGGAAAAACATGTGGACCTTTATGTAAAGAAAAGGATTAAATTGCAAAAGAAAGGAAATTAAGGGACCTAAATGCAATTATGGAAAGTTTAAAGTTAGGAATGAAAGGTAGACAAAATGTGGGGTCTTAAAGTGTAATTTTAGCCAAATTAAGGGACTTAATTATAAAGAAGGAAAAGTTCCCTGGGGCTAAAGTGTAATTAAAGAAAATAGGCCAGAAGTGGTTTGCACCGCCCGACAGCATTTCAGTCCCAGATTCTACCAGAAGGTAGGGCAGGTGACGCCGGGTAACCAAGCCTAATACCGGAATTTTTGAAGACTCCAGATAGCCAGAAATGGACTGATCGTCCAAAAGTTATAAAAATTTATACCGGATACCCTAGATTTCAGATATAAGTGGGAAAATACAGGATGATGCGCCTTTATGGGGCGGATGTCGAGAAACTGACAGGATACCGATAGGAGGTCTGTAGGAAAAGTTATTCACAAAATAAAAAATCCAGACGGGAGTGTGAGGCCTCCGGGGATCCGGGTAGGAGATTTATCGGTATTTTTAAAGGGGCTGAATGCGATCGGATGACTTCGGTCAGATGACCGTTATAACCCCCAACGATGCCTGAACACAGTAGGACACTATATCTGGGAAAAAGAGCCGGTGTCTGGAAAAGGTGTATAATCGGTAAATAATAGTTAAAATATTCAATGAACTGTGTTAAAGGAAGATTCCTCGTAATACGTGCCATACAGGTAAGGGACCCAGGAAGCCCAAAAATGGCGCCATTAGAGGCCCAATAAGACTCTTGGACTGATAGGTGGGCCAGTGTCCAGCAGAACCCCGGAAAAGTGCGAAATTATGAAAATGCCCCTATGTTGTACAAAAAGGGCAGCAGATGAATAAAGGGTATTCTGGTCAATTTGGACAGACCCAGAGGTCAAGACATATCTAAATAAGGTTGACTAGAGCCAGTATAAGCTTTGACCGGATCTAGAAAGGTGTGAAATGACGATTTTGCCCTTAGGGTTAAAATAGGACAAGATAAGGCACCAAGGGCATTTTGGTCATTTCGCAGGGGATCTGTAATTGAGTCTGGACCCAGTATTAAAAAGTTAATGATATAAAGGGTCTAGATACTAAATGTGAGGTCAGTAGACATAAAAAGGATCTTCAGAAACATCAGATTCAGAAAACAGCACGTTTTTCGAGGCGATGGACCGGGCCGGTACCGGATTGGACCGGAAAGCTTCCAGAACCTCCAAATTTCGTCACATGAAGCATATGGGTGGTGAGGTGTCCTATGAGGTGTCCCATGAGGTGTCCAGGGTGATGCAGTAAAAAAGAATTAAAGAAAATAGGAAATTCCAGGAAAAACCAGGACCGCAGGATCATAAGTCTTCCTGATTACAAGATTGCCATTGGTCAACACTATAAATACCCCCACCTAGCCCCTCATTTCGGCATAAGCAAGGAAGAAAGGAAGAGAGAAGTTCTTGAGAGAGAAAGTGTGAGAAAGAAAGAAGTAAGGAAGTTCTGGTGAAGTTGGAAGTAGTAGGGAAGTTCTAAAGCACTGCTTTTGAGGTAACAACTAATCCTAGCTCTTATGTAATGTCTTTGTGATGTGTTGTTTTGTTTGGTTGATTGTTGTCCTATATGTTATGCTTGAAACTCTATTCCAATGCTATGATCATATGTTATTGAATATGGAAGCATGCAGCATACTTATCTGTACACAGTCACAAGCAAGCACCGTCACTCTGCATTACATATTTTGTTATGATTATTGTTACTGGGATTCTTTTGAATCTCATTCCCAAACATAACATTACAGGGGAGGTTCTGTCAAAATAAAATTTGGAAATCTTAAGAGACGCCGGTAGGCTGCCGAAATTCCGGCAACGAAGACGGAACAAAGAAAGGAACTGATACGTACTGTGTACGTAGTGCTGTCTAAGGAGGCTGGAAGTGAGTGGACCCAGCAGGTTCATCCAGTCTTTCCTGGGTACTACGTAGAATGGTAGTTCTCATAAGGGAATTACCGAATCGGTACAACATCGGTTACTTTCTAAAGAAGAATTGAGCAGTTATGCTGCCGGATTTTAGACAGAGAAGGATGTAATAAAATATGAGGGAGTTAATCATGCACTGATATATAACAGTTGATTATTTGATATTAATTGTTATCTGGCCTGTATGACTGATATGTGTTGGTTGTATGCTTGGGTATGTAAAGACTAAATGCTGAAAATAAGCTCAGTGAACAGTAACTCGTGAAGACCCATTCATGTTTGATAAATCATTAAAAATAGTAAATGATTGAATTAATGTACGAAATTTTTAGGGTAAAAAGTATACATACTAAGCTTTAATTTTATATATATAATGTCTAATTTGGATGTATACACGAAAAGATATAAATTGTTAAATTTGGGACCAGAATGCTGGATTCAGGAGAAAGTCATTGGATGAACAGTAAGATTGAAACGTTGACCCACGTTAAATTTTCCAAGGATTGGTCAACCAATGATTTTTACCTGAAATATATTTGAGTTATCTTCATGTAACAATTTGAACCACTTCATTTCGATTTTTCTAGAATTAGTTATGAATTTTCAAAATCAGGTCACTCATCTGGAATTTGCCACAGTGAACAGTACTCGATATGAATAAAATTCCAGATTAAGTGTTTAGACTTCAATGACCCTGAAAGTGGTTTAAGTGCTACTGAATGGTCCCTAAGATGTATAAAAATAAGGATGTGACATTAGACATGTGAGAAATGTACTGCTGAGGTGTCCGCTGAGGTGTCCCGGTGAGGTGTCCTGGGTGATGCAGTAAAGAGGAATAAAAGAAAATAGGAAATTCCAGGAAAAACCAGGACCACATGTTCAGATGGCTTCAAAATTATAGGAATGCCATTGAGGGAAACTATAAATACCCCCCTTCCCATTTCATTTGCATCACGGTTTTGGGCAAGAAAGAGAGAGAAAGAAGAGAGAGAAGGAGAAAGAAAGAAGAAAGGAAGTTCTGGCGGAGCTAGAAGCAGTATAGAGATAGTAGAGTTCTGCTAAGCTTTTGAGGTACTAACTAATCCTAGCTTTTATGTAATGGCTTTGTGATTTGTTGTGCTATTGTTTGGTTGGATTGTTGTCTTATATGTTATGCTTGAAGCTCTATTACAATGCTATGATCATATGTTATTGAGTATGGAAGCACGCAGCATACTTATCTGTACACAATCACAAGCAAGCATTGTCACACTGCATTACATATATTGTTATGATTCTTACTACTGAGATTCCCTTGAATCTCATCCCCATATATAACCCATTACAGGGAGGTTATGTTGAAGTAAATTTTGAGAATGCTAGGAGACGCCGTTATGCTGCCGAAGTTAAGACTGAACATTAGTATATGATAAGTACTGTGTACGTAGTGCTGTCTAAGGAGGCTGGAAGTGAGTGGACCTAGCCGGTTCATCTAGTCTTTCCTGGGTACTACGTAGAATGGTAGTTCTCATGAGGGAATTACCGAATCAGTACGGTTCAGTTCTTTGTACATATGAAGCCTAGCGGTTATACTGCCAAAGTTCGGGCAGGAAAAGATGTAATAGAAATATGAGGAATTTTGTGTATGACTTGTTGTATGACATTATATTATTTAATAATAAATATTGTTTGGCATGTTCAATTTGCGGATGCGGAATGATAAGAAATTCGCAGGTCCTGAGGTAGCAGGGTTCTGTCCTAAGTTTGACCTAGTAAACGAAGGAGTTTGGCTACGAAATTTGGTGAGCCAGTTGTATACATCTGGGGCATTACGTGTCCCAGATGTATACAACTGACTCACCAATAGCCCTCAGACTTAATACTGATTAATAATATTTCTCAGAATATCTTGTTATAGAACATACACATTATTTTAAATTATAAATATTATTTATAATTCCAGGAAATAGTGATATAATTATTGGTGAACCTGCTAGGTCCACTCACTTCCAGCCTCCTTAGATAGCACCTACGTACACAATACGTATAAGTTCCTTTCTTTGTTCCTGCTTTGTTGCCAGAATTTCGGCAGCCTACCGGCGTCTCCTAAAATTTCCAAATTCTATTTTGATAGAACCTCCCCTGTAATGTTATATATGGGAATGAGATTCAAAAGAATCCCAGTAGCAACAATCATAACAATATATGTAATGCAGTGTGACAATGCCTGCTTGTGATTGTGTATAGATAAGTATGCTGCATGCTTCAATATTCAATAGCATATGATCATAGCATTGTAATAGAGCTTCAAGCATAACATAT
Organism: Leucaena leucocephala; assembly: GCA_037074615.1. Classification (NCBI taxonomy): domain Eukaryota; kingdom Viridiplantae; phylum Streptophyta; class Magnoliopsida; order Fabales; family Fabaceae; genus Leucaena; species Leucaena leucocephala. Next base: position 10,581,511 of record CM073523.1, on the reverse strand, counting down.
AAGACAACAATCTAACCAAACAATAGAACAACAATTCACAAAGACATTACATAAAAGCTAATATTAGTTACTACCTTAAAAGCAGAACTTCAGAACTTCTCTACTGCTTCCAACTCCACCAGAACTTCCTTTCTTCTTTCTTTTTCTCACTTTCTCTCTCAAGCACTTCCTTATCTATCTAAATGCTCCTTAGTCCGTGGGAATGAAGAGCTAGGGGGTATTTATAGTTTTGGTCAATGGCATTCTTGTAATTTTGAAGCCATTTGATCCTGTGGTCCTGGTTTTTTCGGAATTTCCTATTTTTCTTTATTCCTTTTACTGCATCATGCATGACATCACTTAATGCCAACTCATGGGACACCTCACCTCCCACATTCTTCACATGGCGCAATTTGGAGAGGGGAGAAGTCTTCTGGAAGCTTTCCAGTCCAATCCGGTACCAGCCCGGTCCGTCGCCTCAAAAACTGAACCATATTCTGAATCTACTTTTTCTGAAAACCCATATTATGTCTTCTGACCTTACATTTAGTATCTAGACCCTTTATATCATTAACATTTTAATACTGGGTCTAAGCTCAATTACAGATCCCCTGCGAAATGACCAAAATACCCCTGGGTGGCCTTTCATGCCCTATCTTAACCCTAAGGGCAAAATCGTCATTTTACACCCTTATGTACCTTATCAGGGCATTTACTGACTCTAGTTAACTTCTCCGATATATATCTTGGCCTCTAGGCCTGTCCAGAATGACCAAAATGCCCTTCATAAGCCTATTACCCCTTTGGTACAACACATGGGCATTTTCGTAATTTCGTACTTTTCCGGGGTTCTGCTGGACACTGGCCCACCTATCAGTCCCAGAGTTTTATTGGGCCTTTGTTGGCACCATTATTGGGCCTTTCTGGGTCCATCACATTTATGGAACGCATTTCGAGGAATCTTCCTCTGGCACAGTTTACTGAATATTTTATTATTATTTACCGTTTATACACATTTCCGGACACTGGCTCCTTCTGTCAGATACACTGCCCTACTGTGTCTAGGCAGCCATTTGGGTCATAACGGGTATCTGACTGTTGTTTTCTGACCTCATTCAGTCTTAGTTTAAATACCGATAATCTCCCTATCGGATCCCTGGAGGCCTCATACCCCGTCTGGATTTTCTAATTCGGGGATAACTTTTTCTACAGACCTCCTATCGGTATTTTGTCAGTTTCTTGACATCCGCCCCATAAGGGTGCATCATCCTGTAATTTCTTACTTATATCTAAAATCTAGGGTATCCGGTATGAATTTTTATAACTTTTGGACGATCAATCCATTTCTGGCTATCTGGAGTCTTCAAAAATTCCAGTATTAGGCTGGATTACCCAGCGTCACTTGCCCTACCTACTGGTAGAATATGGGGCTGATCGGAGTACGATCACTATTTTTGCCTATTTCCGGTCCAAGTTTTCATAATTACACTTTTGCCCCAGAAACTTTTCTTCTTTTCAACTAAGTCCCTTTATTTGGCTAAAATTACACTTAAGGACCCCACATTTTTGTCTACCTTTCTTTCCTAACCTTAAACTTTCCTTAATTGCATTTAAGTCCTTTCATTTCCTTTCTTTTACAATTTAACCATTTTCTTTACATAAAGGACCACATCTTTTTCCTGAAAAAGAACTCGTATATTCCATTTAATCTGTACATAGAAATCAGTACAGAAAATTAAGGATATTACATTTCTCTCCCTCTTAAAATAAATTTAGTCCTCGAAATTTACATTACATAAGTCCTATCGAAACAATTCAGGATACTTCTCCCTCATCTTTTCTTCTGTTTCCCATGTAGCTTCTTGTTCAGTCAACCCTTTCCAGATCACTTTAACTAAAGGAATTTGTTTATTCCGCAACTGCTTGACTTTTCTATCAGCAATTCGCACTGGTCCAACCTCATAAGTCAAGTCATCTAGCAGTGCGACCTCATCTTGTTCAATCACATGAGATGGATCTGGAACATACTTCTTTAATTGGGAAACATGGAACACATCATGTATCTGGCTGAGATTAGGAGGAAGAGCCAACTTGTAGGCTACTGCTCCTATCTTTGAGAGAATCTGGAATGGTCCGATGTATCTTGGATGCAACTTCTTCACTTTAATCGATCGTTCGGCTCCTGTGGTTGGAGTTAACTTAAGGAATACATGTTCTCCTTCTTCAAACTCCAATGGCTTCCTTCTGACATCTGCATAGCTCTTCTATCTACTTTGAGCAGTCAACAACCATTTTCTAATTATCGTAACTTGTTCCGCAGTTTGATCCACTATATCAGGACTAAGCATTCTTCTCTCGCTTAGCTCTAGCCAGCATAAGGGGGATATACATTTACGTCCATAAAGTGCTTCAAAAGGGGCCATCTGAATACTGGCCTGATAACTATTGTTATAAGAAAACTCTATAAGGGGTAAATGGATATCCCAGCTGCCTTTGAAATCTAAGACACATGCTCTCAGCATATCCTCTAACGTTTGTATTGTTCTTTCAGATTGACCATCTGTCTGAGGATGATAAGCTGTACTAAATTTGAGAGTAGTGCCCATTGCTTCCTGTAAAACCCTCCAGAAATTTGAAGTAAACTGAGGGTCTCTATCAGACACAATGCTGCTCGGGATACCATGAAGCCTAACTATCTCCTTTATATACAGCCTTGCCAGCTTTTCAAGAGAGTCTCTCTTATTGATTGCCAGAAAATGTATATACCAAAATGCTCTGATAAATATTATTATCAGAGCATTTTAAATTATGTAAATATTCTACATAATAGCATATATTTATTTAAAGATGAATAAATATAAATATACTGCTTCCAGATTTATGTGTTCCCTATAACAATATAAAGACTAATAAATATTAATAACAACATAATATAACAATATAAAGACTATAACAATATGCTGATGTTCAGTCTTTATGTGTTATTAATCTTGATAATAATATTTATTTAATAATATTAAATAAATATTATTATCAAGATTAGATTTATGTGTATGAATATTATTATTAGAATATTAATAAGGATGTGCCTTAAATATTGTTAATAATATGAATATTATTAGAATATTCATATTTAAGGATGTTTTATTTATTAGAATTAAATAATATTATAATTATTTAATTCTGATGTGGAATATTCTAAATCATGAGGTAAATATTAAATATTTTCAGGGTTTAGGGATCTTATGAGTTAAATATTGTATCATGAGGTGTCCTTAAGATGTATAAATATTGTATGTAAATATTAAATATTTTCAGGGTTTTGTATGAATCACGGATAATTAGAATACAGATAAATATTGTTGTATAATTATCTTTATCAAGGGAATAATTATTTATCTGTATAGATACATACAGATAAATATATGGGGATGAGATTCGAGGGAATCTCAGTAGTAACAATCATAACAATATATGTAATGCAGTGTGACAGTGCTTGCTTGTGATTGTGTACAGATAAGTATGCTGCGTGCTTCCATACTCAATAACATATGATCATAGCATTGTAATAGAGCTTCAAGCATAACATATAAGACAACAATCCAACCAAACAATAGCACAACAAATCACAAAGCCATTACATAAAAGCTAGGATTAGTTACTACACCAAAAGCTTAGCAGAACTCCATTATCTCTATACTGCTTCCAGCTCCGCCAGAACTTCCTTTCTTCTTTCTTTCTCCTTCTCTCTCTTCTTTCTCTCTCTTTCTTGCCCAAAACCGTGATGCAAATGAAATGGGAAGGGGATATTTATAGTTTCCCTCAATGGTATTCCTGTAATTTTTGAAGCCATCTGAACATGTGGTCCTGGTTTTTCCTGGAATTTCCTATTTTCTTTTATTCCTTTTTACTGCATCACCCAGGACACCTCACCGGGACACCTCAGCGGACACATCAGCAGCACATTTCTCACATGTCTAAAACCCGGGATACCTCATCAGCTGACTCAGCCTGCTGACTCACTGGTCTAGAGTCTTGCACCGGAATACGTGTCCTTAGCTTTATCTGCTTCCTTTAGATCAGTGCCATGTGGCGACAAGGTGGGTCCCTTCACGCCATCCAATGCTATCCAGATAAATAAATATTTATAAATAATATTAGTATATCCTTAGAGTACCAATAATTTGTGTCTGGAATATTAGCTCAATAATTATACCTCAGAGTAAATAATCAAAAACGTATCCCAGTATATATGTGGAAAAAAGTGGCATTAAAATAATGATTTAATGACATTTCAGTAAAGTAAAGTTACCCGGTTGGCACGATAACCGAGGAGGTGATCAGATAAAGTCTGGGACTTATCTAGATAGCATTGGAAGGCGTGAAAGGTCCCTTCTAGATGCCACATGGCGTCATCTTAGAGGAAGAAGAAAAGTTAAGGACAAGTATTACGGTGCAAGACTCTGGACTGGTGAGTCAGTAGGCTGAGTCAGCTGATGAGGTGTCCCAAGTTTTAGACATGTGAGAAATGTGCTGCTGAGGTGTCCGCTGAGGTGTCCTGGATGATGCAGTAAAGAGGAATAAAAGAAAATAGGAAATTCCAGGAAAAACCAGGACCACATGTTCAGATGGCTTCAAAATTATAGGAATGCCATTGAGGGAAACTATAAATACCCCCCTCCCCATTCATTTGCATCATGGTTTTGGCAAGAGAAAGAGAGAGAAAGAAGAGATAGAAGGAGAAAGAAAGAAGAAAGGAAATTCTGGCGGAGCTGGAAGCGGTATAGAGATAGTAGAGTTCTGCTAAGCTTTTGAGGTACTAACTAATCCTAGCTTTTATGTAATGGCTTTGTGATTTGTTGTGCTATTGTTTGGTTGGATTGTTGTCTTATATGTTATGCTTGAAGCTCTATTACAATGCTATGATCATATGTTATTGAGTATGGAAGCACGCAGCATACTTATCTATACACAATCACAAGCAAGCACTGTCACTTTGCATTACATATATTGTTATGATTATTACTACTGAGATTCCCCCGAATCTCATTCCCCATATCTAACCCATTACAGGGAGATTATGTTGAAGTGAATTCTAAGAATTTTGAGAGACGCCGTTATGCTGCCGAAGTTAAGACTGAACATTAGTATATGATAAGTACTGTGTACGTATGTGCTGTCTAAGGAGGCTGTAAGTGAGTGGACCTAGCCGGTTTATCCAGTCTTTCCTGGGTACTTACGTAGAATGGTAGTTCTCATGAGAGAATTACCGAATCAGTGCGGTTCAGTTCTTTGTACAGATGAAGCCTAGCGGTTATACTGCCGAAATTCGGGCAGGAAAAGATGTAATAAAAATATGATAATTTTGTGTATGCCTTCTTGTATGACATTTTATTATTTAATAATAAATATTGTTTGGCATACAATATTTATCCCAGACCAAAAAATATTACAACCTAAACCGAATAGAGTAAGATAAATATTCTAATAAATATTTATCAATATTTATTTACCTATTCTTAATTAACAATATTATAGACCCCAGAATTACATCAGATTTATGTGTCTTAAATGATGAATATTAGCTAAGATAAGTTGATACATCCTTAAATATTGAATGAGATCCTTACTATTAAATCAGATTATCCTTAAATATTGATAATTAAATTTTTATCAATACCTCAGCAAATATTATCTAAAACCCAAAACAAATATTAAATATTATCCTTATTTTAAATATTTAATATTATTAATATTTAAATAATAAATATTATTATCAATATTATTAATTATCAATATTTAAATATTTAATATTTAAGCTGTTGCTCCCATTTAATATTATCAATATTGAGGCTCATCGTTTGGTATATTATTATGGGATGTATCGATAGTATTGACTGGTATGATGTATTTAAGCACCCTCATCACTGAGTTAAGACAGATTTATTATCTTACTAATTATTTCTCATGACTCGTTATAATGACCACATTCTCTAGATCAGAAAAGAACTCTTCATTAATCACATCATTTACATCTAGGCATACAGTTCTTTACAGCTCAGTCACCCTTACAGCTATTGTTCTTCTTAACCATTCTTAGGGTCGACCTCAGGGAATATTGGAGACTCCGTCTGGGGTAAGAGCAAATACCTTTCCTAGGGATGTCAGCATTCTTAGAGCAACCTCTTGCAAAGTGGCCTTTCTCACCACAACTGCTTTGCCCTGCTTGACACTCCCATGTGCCATGGCTCTTTCTACCATATTGACATCTCTGCTCTCCAACATGATCATTACTTTGATCAGTCCCCTGTATGAACTATTGCCTCTTTCTCTTGCTATTGGCTTCACAACTTGAGCTACCTCCCAGAGTGCTCTTAGCTAATGCTTTTCTATTATCTATTCACAGGGAATTCTCTTTTCTGCTCTCAGGCATACTTCTACAAAATAATTATCTAATATTATTGTAAATATTAGATAATTATAATATTTTGGTCTGTATTCTAATTATCCGTGATCCCCTTAGACCCCTCATAATAATATTTACATATCCTTAAATATTGTTAATAATATTTATATGTTAAATATTTTTGCTATTTATTGTTAAATAGCAAAAATATTTAACAATATTTTATGATTGAGCTAATATTGCTTCCGCAAGTGTACTATGAGAATATTGTGACAATCATACCCTCCCTTAGACCCCTCATAGTACACTTATGGAAGCGATATTAGCTCAATCATATCTTAACTTAAGCCCAGAAATTAAAATTTCTACTCTTAAGTTCCTTATTCTGAACCTTTAATTTGAGAACTGATTAATCTCATTCTACACATACAAATAAGGCTTATTACCTATCCACGTAATACCCCAGATGTGTACTACTAGCTCACCAAATTTTGTGGCCAAATTCCTTCGTTTACTAGGTCAAACTGAGGTCAAAATACTGCTACCTCAGGACATGCGAATTTCTCTTTTAATTCGTCATCCGCAAATTGAACATGCCAAACAATATTTATTAATGAATAACAAAGTGTCATACAACAAAGCATATACAAAATTCTCATATTTCTATTACTCTTTTCCTGCCCGAACTTTGGCAGTATAACCGCTAGGCTTCATCTGTACAAAGAACTGAACCGTACTGATTCGGTAATTCCCTCATGAGAACTACCATTCTACGTAGTACCCAGGAAAGACTGGATGAACCGGCTAGGTCCACTCACTTCCAGCCTCCTTAGACAGTACTACGTACATAGTACTTATTATATTCTGATGTTCAGTCTTAAATTCGGCAGCATAACGGCCTCTCTCAAACTAATTAATATTTATATCAATATTTATTAATATTTAAATACCAATATTTAATGATGTCACAACTTTATAATATTAAGGCAGATTTATGTGTTCATACATCCTTATTTTAAGGTAAAGTGATACCAAAATGAAACATCCTTACTTTCATGTGTCTTAGGGACCATTTGGTAGCATTTCGAACCACTTTTAAGGTCATTGAAATCCAATTTCTCAATCTGGAGTTTTACTCTTATCGAGTACTATTCACTATGAAAATTCCAGATGAGTGACCTGACTTCCAAAAATTATAACTAGTTCTAGAAAAATCTAAATGAAGTGGTTCCAATTGCTAATTAAAGCTAACTCAATTATCTTTCAGGGAAAAATAACTTGTTGACCATTCATTGACCGAGTCAACATCAGTCAACGTCACAACTTCTACTGTTCATCCAATATTTTTCTCCTGAATCCAGCATTCTGGTCCCAACTTTGATAATTCATATCTTCAAGTGTAGACATACAAATGAGACATATTATATATCAAATTAAATCTTGGTATGTCTACTGTTTACCATAAAAATTTCATACATTTATTCATCCATTTACTATTTTTAATCATTTATCAAACATAATTAGTTCACCACGTGTTACTATTCACAGTGGTAAATTTCAGCATTTCTACTTTGCATACATATGCATACATCCATCATATATCAGTCAAATATGCCGAACAATATCTTTATTAAATAATAAGTCATTATACATCAGGGCATGTATGAAATCCTCATATTTCTATTACATCATTTCCTGCCTAAAATCCGGCAGCATAACTGCTACGCTTCATCTCCAGAAAGTAACTGATCTTATACCGATTCGGTAATTCCCGTGAGAACTACCATTCTACGTAAGTACCCAGGAAAGACTGGATGAACCGGCTAGGTCCACTCACTTCCAGCCTCCTTAGACAGTACCTACGTACACAGTACGTATCAGCTCCTTTCTTTACTATTGCCATCTTGTCATAATTTCGGCAGCGTACGGCATCTCTTAAAATTCCCAAAATTCACTTTGACATAACCTCCCCTGTAATGGGTTATTTATTGGGATGAGATTCGGGGGAATCTCAGTAGCAACAATCATAACAATATATGTAATGCAGAGTGACAGTGCTTGCTTGTGATTGTGTACAGATAAGTATGCTGCGTGCTTCCATGCTTAATAACATATGATCATAGCATTACAGCAGAGCTTCAGACATAACATATAAGACAACAATCCAACCAAACAATAGCACAACAAATCACAAAGCCATTACATAAAAGCTAGGATTAGTTACTATCTCAAAGGCTCAGCAGAACTCTACTATCTCTATTCTGCTTTCAGCTCCACCAGAACTTCCTTTCTTTCTTTCTTCCTCTCACTTTCTCTCTCTAGCACTTCCTCCTCTCTCTTAAAGGCTCTTGGCCGTGCATAATGAAGAGAAAGGGGGGGTATTTATAGTTTTGGTCAATGGCATTTTCGTAATTTTGAAGCCATCTGATCCTGTGGTCCTGGTTTTTTCAGAATTTCCTATTTTTCTTTATTCCTTTTACTACATCATGCATGACATCATCTCCAGGCCACCTCATGGGACACCTCATCACCACATTCTTCACATGTCACAATTCCTGGACACCTCATCAGCTGACTCAGCATCTCCAGTCCAATCCAGTACCGGTCCGGTCCGATTTCCCACAAACTGGACTCACCGGCTAAGATTGTGTCACATGTCCTTAACTTTTCTTCTCCCTCTAAGATGACGCCATGTGGCATCTGGAAGGGACCTTTCACGCCTTCCAATGCTATCCAGATAAGTCCAGGACTTTATCTGATCATCTCCTCGGTTATCGTGCCGACCGAGTAACTTTACTTTATTGAAATAGCATTAAAATAGTATTTTAATGCCACTTTTTCCCACATCCTTCATGGGCTACGTTTTTGGGCCTTGGAATATTATCTTGGGTCTCTGATCAGGCTCAAGAACTCTGATGGCTCGATTCCCAAGAAACAACCCTTGGCAAATTACCAAAATACCCCTGAGTGCCATTTCTTGCGCTATCTTAACCCTAAGGGTAAAATCGTCATTTTACATCTTTCTGTACCCTGCCAGGGCATATACTGACTCTAAGTAACTTTATCTGTATGTGCCTTGGCTCCTGGGCCTGTCCAGAATGACCAAAATTCCCTCCATTCATCTATTACTCTTTAGTACAACACATGGGTATTTTCGTAATTTTGGACTTTTTCGGGGTTCTGCTGGACACTGGCCCACCTATCAGTCCAAGTGTCTTATTGGGCCTTTGATGGCGCCATTATTGGGCCTTTGATGGCGCCATTATTGGGCCTTTCAGGGTCCATTACCTTTATGGCACGCATTACGAGGAATCTTTCCCCGGCACAGTTCATCGAATATTTTAACTATTATACACCGTTAACACACATCCCCGGACACCGGGTCCTTTTACTAGATACACTGGCCTACTGTGTTTAGGCATCCCTGTGGGTTATAACGGTCATCTGACTGAGGTCATCCAAACTCATTCAGTCCCTTTTTAAATACTGATAAATCTCCCTATAGGATACCCGGAGGCCACACACTCCCGTCTGGATTTTCTAATTTGTGAATAACTTTTTCTACAAGCCTCCTATCGGTATTCTGTTAGTTTCCTGACATCCGCCCCATCCGGACGTATCATCCTGTAATTTCTTACTTAGATCTGAAATCTAGGATATCCGGTAGGAATTTTTATAACTTTTGGACTATCAGATCAATTCTGGCTATCTAGAGTCTTGAAAAATTCCTATATTAAGCCATATTTCCGAGCGTCACTTGCTCTCTCTACCGGTGAAATCTGGGACTGAAATGCTTTCGGGCAGTCCAAACCACTTCCGGCCTGACTTTCTTTAATTATACTTTAGCCCCAAGGAACTTTTCTTCTTTTCAATTAAGTCCCTTTTTATTTTGGTTAAAATTACACTTAAGGACCCCATATTTTTGTCTACTTTTCCTTTTTGGCTTTAAACTTTCCATAATTGCACTTAAGTCCTTCCATTTCCTTTCTTTACTTTACTAGGTCTAGGGGCATTATTGTCTTTTCATATCTTACCAGAGTATTCTCTGGCCCTGGTCAACTATCCAGATACCCCTTCTTGACTGTCTAACCTTAGCCAAATGACCAAAATACCCTTTACTCATTCTTCAGTTATTCTATAACATAAGGGCATTTTCGTCATTTTGCACATTTTTCCCGGACACCAGCCCCTCTTACCCATGAACTGATATTATGGGCCTGGGCCTTCCCTGGTGTCACTACGGGCCTTAGAAAACACTGTATGGCCTCTGGCCATAGTCCGATCATCTCTATTCGGACTGCTCTTCCTTTACCGATTATAACTATAAATTTCCATCTTCGAGAATTTTTACAGAAAAATCGGGACCTCAAATCAAAATTCTGTGTTGCGTCATTCAACCCGGAATCATTTTCTCTATCTCCCGATATTTTTAGATATTTTATCCGGACCGGGCTATTTTTGCCTGAAAGTACGCTCCCGTGCACACTTTTCAAAAATGACCATTCTACCCTTGGTCACATTTCTAATTCTTTCATACACATAGAGACCTCATATGCACATTTCATAGTTCAGTGAAATGATCAGCATAATTTTCTCTATTTTTTGACAAAATATGATACTTATCGGATACCAGCCTGATCTTTCCCATAATTACGATTATGCCTTTGAATTCTTTTTCTTGCATCTCTAGGCCTAAAAATTGGGGTGTTACATTTCTACCCCCCTTAAAATAAATTTCGTCCTCGAAATTTACTTGGCATCTTAGTCAACTATCCTGGATATAGCTCTTCTGTATATCCTTTCCTGGCTCATGACTAAGGCTTGGGGCATTCATCCCTTATACTTATGGACAACTCATTACACCTGTGAGTAGTGTCCATTTCTTTCATATCTTACCCTTCAGAATTCTGATGTAATTCTGGGGTCTACAAATCAATATTATGTATGTACCTATATGTACCTGCTTAAGCTAATATCATTATAATATTTTGGTCTGTATTCTAATTATCCGTGACACCAGTCACGGATAATTATCCGTTACTGGTATGTAACTATCAATATTAAGGACCCTCATCAACTTCATATACATTAAGGCATTATCCGCTAAGATAAGACATCTCTCATACATCCTTAAATATTTAAGGCAGATTTATCAATATTATATACCTTAAATATTATTATTAAGTTAAGATATTGATAATATTATTATTTGTAAGAGGTTCTGGCATAAACCAGACAGGATTCTTGCTCAGAGCATGAGATTCTGGCACAGAACAGAAGGTTCTGGCTCAGTGATGCTCTGATTTAGAAAGGTTATTTCCCTAGAGTACATAGAGGTTTAGAAAAGCCCAGCGGAGGTAAAGCTCTTAAATGAGAAAGTGAGATAAGGTAGACCCCGAAATTACGTCAAGATGGGGTAAGATATGAAAGAAATGGACACTGCTTATAAGTACAGTAAGTTGTCCATAAGAAGGAGAGCAGATAGTATGAAAAAGGTGCAAAGTTTGATGAGATAGCTAGAATAAGATTTGCTTAGGAATAATCCTAGGACATGGCCTAATGCTAGAGATGTGATGGGCTGATGTTCCCTAAGCAGAGGGATTCCATCACGGATAAGTAGTAAACCTAGGGTAGAGTACCCTAGAGAGCAGAAATGATAAAGATGATGAATGAGATCCATGCGACTCAAGTTTGCTAGGATCGAGAGAAAGAGATAGAAGAGCATTGGCTAAGAGTACTCTGGGAGGTAGATTAAGTTGTGAAGCCAATAGCAAGAGAAAGAGGCAATAGTTCAGGTAGGGGACTGATCAAGGTGAGGATCAGGTTGGAGAGTAGAGTGGTGGAAAGAGCCATGGCACATGGAAATGTCGAGCAGGACAAAGCAGTTGTGGTAAGAAATGCCACTTTGCGAGAGGTTGCCCTACGAATGCTGACATCCCTAGGAAAGGTGTTTGCTCTTACCACAGACAGAATCTCCAATTCCCTGAGGTCGGCCCTAAGAATGGTTAAGGAGAACCATAGATGTAAAATGAAACATCCTCCGTTAGACCCCTCAGAGTACACTTACGGAAGCGATATTAGCTCGATCATATCTTAACTTAAGCCCAGAAATTAAAATTTCTACTTTTAAGTTCCTTATTCTGAACCTTTAATTTGAGAACTGATTAATCTCATTCTACACATCCAAACAAGGCTTATTACCTATCCACGTAATGCCCCAGATGTGAACAACCAGCTCACCAAATTTCGTCGCCAAACTCCTTCGTTTACTAGGTCAAACTGAGGTCAAAACACTGCTACCTCAGGACCTGCGAATTTCTCCCTTAATTCCCCATTCACAAACTGAACATGCCAAACAATATTTATTATTAAATAATAAAATGTCATACAACAAGTCATACACAAAATTCTCATATTTCTATTACATCTTTTCCTGCCCGAATTTCGGCAGTATAACCGCTAGGCTTCATCTGTACAAAGAACTGAACCGTACTGATTCGGTAATTCCCTCATGAGAACTACCATTCTACGTAGTACCCAGGAAAGACTGGATGAACCGGCTAGGTCCACTCACTTCCAGCCTCCTTAGACAGCACTACGTACACAGTACTTATCATATTCTGATGTTCAGTCTTAAATTTGGCAGCATAACGGCGTCTCTCAAAATTCTTAGAATTCAGTTCAACATAATTTCCCTGTAATGGGTTAGACATGGGGAATGAGATTTGAGGGAATGTCAGTAGTAAATAATCATAACAATATATGTAATGCAGTGTGACAGTGCTTGCTTGTGATTGTGTACAGATAAGTTTGCTGCATGCTTCCATACTCAATAACATATGATCATAGCATTGCAGTAGAGCTTCAGACATAACATATAAGACAACAATCCAACCAAACAATAGTATATCCAATCACAAAGCTATTACATAAAAGCTAGGATTAGTTACTACCTCAAAAGCTTAGCATAACTCTACTATCTCTATACTGCTTCCAGCTCCGCCAGAACTTCCTTTCTTTCTTTCTTTCTCCTTCTCTCTCTTCTTTCTCTCTCTTTCTTGCCCAAAACCGTGATGCAAATGAATGGGGAGGGGGTATTTATAGTTTCCTTCGATGGCATTTTCGTAATTTTGAAGCCATCTGAACTTGTGGTCCTGGTTTTTCCTGGAATTTCCTATTTTCTTTTATTCCTTTTTACTGCATCACCCAGGACACCTCACCGGGACACCTCAGCGGACACCTCAGCAGTACATTTCTCACATGTCTAAAACCCGGGACACCTCATCAGCTGACTCAGCCTGCTGACTCACCGGTCCAGAGTCTTGGACTGTAATACGTGTCCTTAGCTTTATCTGCTTCCTTTAGATCAGTTCCATGTGGTACCTGGAAGGGACCTTTCATGCCTTCCAATACTATCCAAATAAGTCCCAGATTTTATCTGATCACCTCCTCGGTTATCGTGCCAACCGAGTAACTTTATCTTATTGAAACAGCATTAAAATAGTATTTTAATGCCACTTTTTCCCACATATCCCTGGGCCTACGTTTTTGGGCTCTAGGAATATCATCTTGGGTCTCTGATCCAGCCCAAGTACTCTGATGGCACGATTCCCAAGAAACACCGTTTGGCAAATTACCAAAATGCCATTAGTCTCTCTTTCTTTACTAGGTCTAAGGGCATTATTGTCTTTTCACATCTTACCAGAGTACTCTCTGACCCTGGTCAACTATCCAGATACCCTGTCTGGACTGACTAACCTTAGGTAAATGACCAAAATACCCTTTACTCATACTTCAGCTATTCTATAACATAAGGGCATTTTCGTCATTTTGCACCTTTTTCCCGGACACCGGCCCCTTTTACCACTGGACTGATCTAATGGGCCTGGGCCTTCCCTGGTGTCACTATGGGCCTTAGAAAACACTGTATGGCCTCTGGCCACAGTCCGGTCATCTCTATTCGGACTGCCTTTCCTTTACCGATTATAACTGCAAATTCCCATCTTCAGGAATTTTTACAGAAAAATGGGGACCTCAAATCAAAATTCTGTGTTGCGTCATTCAACCATGAAAATTCTTTTCTCTATCTCCCGGTATTTTCAGATATTTTATCCGGGCCGGGCTATTTTGGCCTGAGAGTACGCTCCCGCGCACACTTTTTAAAAATGACCATATTACCCTTGGTCACATTTCTAATTCTTTCATATACATAGAGACCTCATATACACATTTCACAGTTCAGTGAAATGATCAGCATAATTTTCTCTATTTTCTAGAAAAATATGGTACTCATCGGCTATAGCCCGATATTTCCCATAATTACGATTATGCCCCTGCATTCTCTTTCTGGCCTCGTTACTCAGCTTCTCATCCTTTATCTTAAGTTCTAGAAATTCTCTTTCAATAACTCATCCCTTAAACTCTTCGGGAGTCATCGTTAATTGAAAGGCTCGACAACCCGCCCATATCAGGTTATCTTACACAAGAACCAGCCCATATCAAGCTACCTGCAGAATTCCTAGGCTTAAGACTTAGGATATTCCTCACATTCCTCATTTTGAACCTAGGTGAACTATCCCGATTCTGTAGGTTAAAGACTTAACTCATCTTTAAATCCTGAAGGACTTACTCATCCCTCGGATTCCTACAAAATACAGGTAAGTAATCCGCCCATATCATATTACCACCCTAGGACTACGGGTTTAGAAGCCTGCCCATATCAGACTACTTCCCAGTTCTCCTAGACCAAAAATTGGGATGTTACAATTAAACAAAACATCCTCCTTTAGACTCCTCAGAGTACACTTGCGGAAGCAATATTAGCTTGATTATATCTTAACTTAAGCCCAGAAATTAAAATTTTACTCTTAAGTTCCTTATTCTGAATCTTTAATTTGAGAACTGATTAATCAGATTCTACATATCCAAATGAGGCTTATTGTAACATCCTAAAATTTTTGTACTAAGTTGTATGTACAGATTGAATAAAATGTATGATATGTTTATGATAAATAGTAGACATACCAAGCTTCGATTTGATATATAGAATGTCTCATTTTGATGTCTACACATGGAGATATAAATTATCAAAGTTGGGACCAAAAGGCTGGATTCAGGAGAAAAACGCTGGATGAACAGTAAAGTTGTAACTTTGACTGACGTTGACTTGGATAAGGAATGGTCAACGAGTTATTTTTCCTTGAAATAGTATTGAGTTAGCTTCATGTAGCAATTTGAACCACTGCATTCCGATTTTTCTAGAATTAGTTATGATTTTTCGAAGTCAGGTCACTCATCTGGAATTTACATAGTGAACAGTACTCGATAAGAGTAAAACTCCAGATTGAGAAATTGGACTTCAATGACCTTGAAAGTGGTTCTAAATACTACCAATTGGTCCCTAAGACGTACGAAAATAAGGATGTTTCATTTTGGTATCAGAGCAAAGGATTCTGGCTTAGGAAATGCTCTGAACAGATGATTTCTGGATTTAGTACAGAATAAAGTTAGCACAGAACAAAGGGTTCTGGCTCAGAGGATAAGATTCTGGCACAGAACAGAAGGTTCTGGCTCAGTGATGCTCTAGTTTAGTGAGACTGATCCCTTAAACAAATGAGAAGTTTGAGTGGTTCTTTCCCTAGAGTATGATATAGGGATGGTGTTCACTGCTTAGAAAGGTTTAGATAGAAGACAGTGACACTAGACGAATGAGACTGTACCCTAACCTTTATAGTCTTACGAAGGATATGATTACGATCGGCTAATCTTAGTCAGCCGAGGTCTCATGTTTATTAAAATAATGTGGCTGGACTAAGCAGAATAATGTTTAAGAAGCAGTTTCCTCTATGGATAGAGATAGAAGCTGATCAGTTCACGACTAAGGAAGTTGTAAGAGTAGCTTGAGGTATCATGTTGTGACCAGATACTATAGTGAGCATGCTAGATGTCAAAGTTGCGACAAGTTAAGTCATAAGTCACGATGAGAGAAGACTTTTGGTCGCAAAACACAGGGTAAATGTTGGAGTAGTAGACATGGGGATTCATAAAGTTAAGCTTGAAACATCAGCTAATCAGTGAGACCCCCAACCTTTAATGCTGTATAAAGATGAGGTACACCTAGACTTTGACTCTTCAGGTAGTGAAGAGAGTTCAGATGACAGCATAAGGGACTCAATCAGGAAGGTTTATAGTAAAGTATCCATGCATATTTTTGTAGACTCGGATTTATAGTCTGGAAATTATGAGAAATTCAGTCAGATGTTGTGTATGTATCAGATAATGCTACACTAGATAATGATGGGTCTAGTAATTATGTACAGGATGAGTTTGATAGAGTGCTCTCTAACCTGCTATAAGCTCTATTCCTCCGATGAGAGGACAGATTTCAGCTGAGGAAGCTGAGTACTGATACTGGATTATAGGTAGGCCAGATATTATTCCTCCTTTACTAGAGTTTGAGGATAAGTTTGATATGAGTAGCCTAAGAACCAGTTACAATCTGTGACATCCCTTCCTATTATCCCAGTCCAGGAATATACGAGGGTATAGATAAAGATTAAAGGGATATTTCTAGCCCTAATCCACCCCAGCCTTCTTTATGAAAGATAGACAATGTGACTATACTAGTCTCAAGAAAGGCTGTGGGAAGTGAACTACTTAGTTTAGGTTAAGGGATGGAAGAAAGTAGAAATCAAGAGCAGTCAGTTTAGCTACGGTTCTTCAATGCCGTAGCAAGGATGATAAATAGAGATGTGATAGAGGGCATTGACCTGGATTAAGTTTTCATGTTAGTAGCATGATATGAGATGGCCATAAGCCAGATATTGCCATATACCCTACGTGCATGTAAAGCTAAGTGAGCTTTTGGCAAATGGTTCACAGCTGATGTGTAAGGATCGGCCATTACTAGGGTAAAGACTAGACAAGAACATTATAAGGGAATGTTTAAAGCAAGTTAGATCCAGGTCGGATGTAAAACAGTTTGGAACATAGCTAGAAGTCCTCGAGAAGTTAGGCCATGACGAAAGGTGACCTGAGGTCGTGACTAAAGAATGTAGAGCTGTCCAGTCATGACAAGTAGAATGAGATGGTCGCGACTAAAGTTCATGGATACGTTGCACCTAGTTCATACTCAGGTCACGATGAAGATACGCAGGGACCTGATGAAGGATGAAGATGCCAGCCTCACTGAAGGTTATCAGTTAGAGGTTTAGCACATGATGTAGGCAAGCTAAACAGTATGAGAAATAGAGATACATGCTAGTCTAAGATGATGTTCAGAAGTAGATCCTCTATATGACTATCAAGAGTAAATCTACATTTGGAAAGACTTTGTTCATTTAGTCTTTTATGAATGAAAGAATCAAAAGTTAGGATAAGGCTTGCGCAAGAAATGAGCCTAACATATGGCTTCAAGTTCTCGAAAGTTAAAGTCCCTAAAACAGGATATTAGTCCCATATCAGTTGGGGAGGTGAACGAAGCATGCCTTATAAGGGTGTGGATACCTCTCCCTCATGAACGCGTTTCCAGTACTCACCAAGCGCCCTCGTCACCAAGTGCCCCAGTGGGGGTAGGCAGGCACGAGTGGTAGGCAGGCAGTGCTGGGAAACAAAACCCTGACCTCGTGTGGGCCTAGAGGCGCCTTCCTAAGGGGAAAGCGGACAATATCTATGTGGAAGGGTGCTGGGCTATTAGAGAACATAAGTAATGGTGCTAGATGATGAATGAGATTTATGTGATCTAAGTTGGTTAGAATCAAGAAAAAGACCAGGAAGGAACCATAGTCCGGTCAAGAGTAGACTGAGACTGATGTATATGCACAGGAAGAGTTGAGAGATAGTAGAAAGATACCAAAGTTGCTCCAGAGAAATGGAGACTGTTCCGCTCACCTGAGAAGTATTCCTTGAGTAAAGTTTATGAAAAGTATTCCTCTCAGTTAAATAGAGATGAGCGTGAGGCTAAAGGTTAAATAGAGAAAGAGAAGCCCTTTTGATGAATGTTTAGCCAAGTTCATATATATGAACAGAGAGAGTTGAATAATTAAAGAGTTAATTTATGGATTGGATTTCATGTTACAAAGGATTTCTCGGGTAGTCATAGAAGTTCAATAGAGCGGTAGATGTATACAAGATTAGAAATAGAAATGTATAATGCCTAGACAGGGAAAGATAGCCACAATTTTAAAGATAAAGTAACTCCCCTATTCGATAAAAGGGTCAAGTCTATACCCTGATAAGAGGGTAGCATGGCAGCCTAAGTGAAATCGATAGATGTTTTAGGATGAATGATCAAGATATGATAGGCAATATGATAAAGGAAATATGTTTTGAGGCTTACTTAGTTTATTACAATGTCTGATGGATGGTTGAGCAAATTATGATGATGAATAGTTGCATCTCCTTGCAGTTATCATATAATGACATGCATGTTAGAGTATGCCATGATGAATACTCCCATTTCGTAGTATATGCAGGGTAGAGTATATATGGTAAGGAAGTTATGAGAAAATTATGTTGCTCCCATACCATATGATATGCAATGAGGAATATATTGAGGATGATAGATAGTCTTAGTTTATGGGACGATAAGTTATGATATGATATTCTGATATGATTTATGATTGGGGTGATTCAGGTTTTTCTATAGGCTTGTGAATGCAGTACTAAGAGCCATTGCTATTGAAAGGAATGGTATACAGAAAGAGTTAGATTTGAAACAGATGACTTTGAGATAGAGACTGGATTCAGATGAGTACAGATCACTCTTCAGATAAGAGTTGGATCTGATGCAGTCTTCTCGCAGTTAGAGCATAGTTCAAATGGCTCGCAGTTAGAGCACAGATTTACATGAGAAGTTATGATGAGGCCATAGCAGCAGAATGCAATGGCAGGTGGTTAAACCATGATTGCACAAGGCATGGTAAGCCACAGTAAGAGAAAGATGAGAAGGAACTCCTGAGTAAGAGAGGAAATAAGTAAAGTCTTGGGCAATAATATGGGCTACTGAACATAATATTTCTAAATTTTTATTGAGTTATCAACAAGTAGAAGCGGTGAACCCTATAACTTAGTCTGTTGGTTTAAGATCTTCGGGAGATATACAGAATCGCAGTTAGATTCTGGAGGGTCACAGTTAGATCCTAGCATGGCTCCAGGGTCGCAGTTAGATCCTAACAATTCCAGAGTCGCAGTTAGATTCTGAAGAGGCTGACGGTTGATCGCAGTTAGATCCCGAGGTCACAGTTAGACCTAGCCTAAGGAAAGTAATGAGCCATGAGATATGAGTACAATGTAGTATCTCTTTGGGAAGATGAATGCCAAGACGAAGTTAAGGTAAGGAAGCTTCACTAGTTGATAAACTCATCCAGAAAAATTATTTATAATGATTTTCCTCAGATAGCCTATATTATACAGACTGAACTTAGTTTTCTTTAAACAAAGACGGAGTCCAAGTTAAAGTCTGAGTGCTGATATTCAAAAGTTTTATAGAAGTATGCCTGAGGAACAAAGAAGAGAACCCCCTATGTTTTGAGAACAGAAAAGTATGAGCAGATAAATCCTCCAGATGAGGATAAAAAGATTAAAAGGCTAGAGAGACTTAGAGAAGAAGGTCTAAAGTAAAGATAGAACCCAATAGCTATATGAGATAGAGAATGCTAAGGCTTAGAAGAGTAAGGTAGCCTTCATCCAGAAAGATGTTAAGGCAAGAGTAGTCTAAGAAAGAGTAATGAAAAAGGGTCCAGGTGTCACAAAAGTTGGTATAGATGGACAAGGTAAGAAAAGTGAAAAGTTAAAGTAAGATAGACCCTGGAGTTACACCAAGATGTTAAGGGGTAAGATATGAAAGAGTGTAAATATGCTTGAGCTCCGATGTTAGAGCTTCACATTTATGAGCAGGTATGCAGTCCTGCAATTTGAGGGCCAGGCATCATGCATGTTAGAGTATATGCTCCTACTTAGCAGTAAAGTAAAGAAAAGAATAACTGCATAAGTCCTCTCTCTGTATGATGTTGAATCATTAAAGATGATAAGAGCAACAATAGTTATAAGAGTTTCTATACAAAAAGAGGATGAAGCTTTGCGGATGTTAAAGAATTCTGCGAGATGCTAAGAGAAGTAATAAGGGATAAGTGTTAGAAAGTATGATGAGTGAGTGAGGGAAACTCCCGAATACAATAATATTCGAGAGAGTTTGATATGAAAGAAATGGACACTACTCTCAAGTCTAGTACAAGGAGTTGTCCATAGGCAAATGGATGCATAGCACAAGATCAAGTGCCGTGATGAAGTAGAAATAAACTCCAATTAAGTTGACTGATACAAAAAGAGTAATGACAGCAAGGACATGAAGCGGATATTGAAAGTACTTCGCTAGATAATAAGATAAAAGGTAAGAGATGGATACCCCAATTCTTAGTCATAAAGCAGAAAGAGATTTAAAGAGGATGTACATTTAAGATTGTTGACTAAGGTACTAAGTAAATTTCGAGGACGAAATTTATTTTAAGGGGGAGAGAAATGTAACATCCTAAAATTTCTGTACTAAGTTATATGTACAGATTGAATAAAATATATGAGATGTTTAGGAAAATATGTGGCCATGTTTATGTAAAGAAAATGATTAATTGGAAGAGGAAGAAAGTCTAAGAGCCAAAGTGCAAAATTACGAAAATGCCACTGTGATGCCCTAAGAAACCAGAAGTAAATGGAGGGCATTTTGGTCATTTCACACAATGGATGGATATAAGAGGAAATTTGATAGTAAATTATTATAATTAATATGAGAATTTATGGAGTTGATAGAAGTCAAAAAGGAGTCCTGTAGAATTAATTATGAAATTTACTGTGAAAAAGGACACCGATAAAGGGTTAAAGGAAACATATGTAATTTTTAACAGGACTTCTGGGTCTCAGAAAATTATGAAACTTTTTAGAGAATTCATTTTATATTAGAATGAATTTCTAAAAATGTTAGAACAATTAAAGGAGGTGTTTAGCATTTATTCTAAGATCAGGATAATTTACGGATATCGGTATGAGGAAAGTACATTGGGATTTGGGCCAGTTAGCTATTGGACCTAAAAGAGGCCTAACATTTCGTCCTAGGACAGCCCAATAAGGCCCAAAAGTTATCTTGGAGCCCAAGTCCAAATAATAAATAATTTATGGATTTTTGAAAAGAAAGAAAAAGAGAATAAAGTAAGAATTAGGTGTTGCACATGGTGGGACCCACAAGGACACAAGAATGGCACCCAAAAAGAGGAAGGGTTAGGTGTACCAAGGGAGGCCATGCTAGTGATGTCATGGTGGTAAGGTCTTGAGTGAAAAGTGAAAAGACATTCCAAGATCAAACATTTAACCATTAGATCAAATAGTTTCCAAAGTGATCTTGGCCTTCAAATGGCACATGACTTTTGCTATAAATACCCCCCCTTTCCATTCATTCTTCACACCCAAGAGCTCCTTTAGAAAGAGAAGTGAGTTCTAGAGAAAGAAAGTGGAAGAAAGCAAGGAAGAAGCAAGGGTCTTGAAGGAGCAAGTAAGGTAAGTTATCTCCTTGCTTCTACCTTTTGTTCTTATGGTTTGTGCTTGAGTTTAAGTGATTTTTTAGGCTTAAATATTGGGGAAATGCTGCTGGAATTTCTATGTATATGTGAGAGGAACATGAGTTTTATGTCATAGATAGTTTAGACAAGCTTAAACAAGCTAGTTGCATGGTTGGTTGTTGGATTAAGTTGATGTTCTTGACTTTACCATGGAAGAACATTTCGGTTTGCACTGTTCATGCACTGTTCATGATAGTAGGAAATGGAATTTCAATGATTTAATGCTTCCATTGAGTTTATATGATGATTTTGTGTAGGATTGGAAAGGTTTTGAACCTTGGAAACCATTGGAATTAAAGGTTATAATGTTGAAAATTCCTCACGGTTACTGTTCACTCGCGTGAACAGTGATTTGAATTTCATGATTTTGATACTTCCAATGGTCTTAAAATGAGATTTTGTGTGGGGGAAAGTGGAGGAACAAGTATGGGAAGCATTGGAATCAAAATGATAATTTTTGAAAGAATTATGCATGTTTTTCAAATCTGTCCAGAACAGTGCATAGTTGCTGGAATTTGGTTGTTTTGAGTTCATAAATGGATTCAAAAGGCCAAATTGTGTAGGGTAAGGTCAAGACATCAATTGGTTCAAAGGTCAAGTCAATTGGTAAAGATTAAAGGATGTTATGTTACTTAAAGTAAGCTTAGTGTTCAAGAGAAGTTAGATTGTAATGGTTTGATGGTAATGTGATGTTAGGATTTGCTTGGTGTGCTCAAAAGAGGGCAGCCACATAGCAAGGAAAAGTAAGAAGGAAGAAGCAAAGTTAAAGTGGAAAGAAGTAACGCAATAAGGTAGTAAACTTACCCTAAACTTGTATGTATTGAATGTTATGCTTGATTGTGCTATGACTTTGTTGAATTGTGTGCATATGTGTATATGATTGAAGCTCTGTTTCTATGATTACCTTGGCCAATTGTATTTCATATGTTACATGGAAGCATGCACATTACACAATGTTTACACTTTCACAAGCAAGCACAAGTAATTACTTTAATGCATGCATTGTTTAGTATCGTTTGCTACTGAGATTTCCCCAGAAATCTCACCCCATCCATGTAATCCCAAACCCACAGGTTTACGAATGAGTAAAGAAGATAAAGAGGCATGAAGAGAGGTTGGGAATTGGAAGATTTGAATTCTATGTAATAAATGTGCGAATTGTTGCATGTAATGTTGTTATATGACAAGTTGAGCAACAATGTTCATGATGAAAAGGTATAATAGTAAATGATGAAATAAATGTATCAAATAATTATGGCATAACCCCATAATGTATATGAATGTATGAAAGGCCAAAGAGATTGGTTATGTGTTCTGGAACAATTAATGGAAAATTCATGTTTTTGAGGTTAAGGTTAAGGTTAAGATTCAAAGATATTTTCTAGAAAATGCCGTTGTGCTGGGTAGACTATACAAAGTACTGTGTACGTAAGTGCTGTCTAAGGAGGCTGGAAGTGAGTGGACCTAGCCGGTTCATCCAGTCTTTCCTGGTACTTACGTAGAATGGTAGTTCTCATGGGGAATTACCGAATCAGTACAGTTATTTTCTGCCAGGATTATCGGTGGGAGAGAATTAATAAAGTTAATATTGCTTCCGTAAGTGTACTCTGAAGGGTCTAAGGAAGGATGTTTCACTTATTACCTATCCACGTAATGCCTACAACTGGCTCACCAAATTTCGTGGCCAAATTCCTTCGTTTACTAGGTCAAACTTAGGTCAGAACCCTGCTACCTCAGGACCTGCGAATTTCTCTTTTATTTCTCATTCGCAAATTGAACATGCCAAACAATATTTATTATTAAATAATAAAACGTCATACAACAAGTCATACACAAAATTCTCATATTTCTATTACATCTTTTCCTGCCTGAATTTCGGCAGTATAACCGCTAGGCTTCATCTGTACAAAGAACTGAACCGTACTAATTCGGTAATTCCCTCATGAGAACTACCATTCTACGTAAGTACCGAGGAAAGACTGGATGAACCGGCTAGGTCCACTCACTTCCAGCCTCCTTAGACAGCACATACGTACACAGTACTTATCATATACTGATGTTCAGTCTTAACTTCGGCAGCATAACGCCGTCTCTCAAAATTCTTAGAATTCACTTCAACATAATCTCCCTGTAATGGATTAGACATGGGGAATGAGATTCGGGGGAATCTCAGTAGTAAATAATCATAACAATATATGTAATGCAGTGTGACAGTGCTTGCTTGTGATTGTGTACAGATAGGTATGCTGCATGCTTCCATACTCAATAACATATGATCATAGCATTGCAGTAGAGCTTCAGACATAACATATAAGACAACAATCCAACCAAACAATAGCACATCAACTCACAAAGTCATTACATAACAGCTAGGATTAGATACTACCTCAAAAGCTTAGCAGAACTCTACTATCTCTATACCGCTTCCAGCTCCGCCAGAACTTCCTTTCTTCTTTCTTTCTCCTTCTCTCTCTTCTTTCTCTTGCCAAAATTGTGATGCAAATGAATGGGGAGGGGGTATTTATAGTTTCCTTCGATGACATTTTCGTAATTTTGAAGCCTTCTGAACATGTGGTCCTGGTTTTTCCTGGAATTTCCTATTTTCTTTTATTCCTTTTTACTGCATCACCCAGGACACCTCACTGGGACACCTCATCGCCATATTTCTCACATGTCTAAAACCCGGGACACCTCATCAGCTGACTCAGCATTTCCAGTCCAATCCAGTACAGGTCCGGTCCGATTTCCCACAAACCGGACTCATCGGCTAAGATTGTGCCATGTGTCCTTAACTTTTCTTCTCCCTCTAAAATTGCTCCATGTGGCACCTGGAAGGGACCTTTCACTCCTTCCAATGCTATTCAGATAAGTCCCAGACTTTATCTGATCACCTCCTCGGTTATCGTGCCAACCGGGTAACTTTACTTTACTGAAAAGTCATTAAATCATTATTTTAATGCCACTTTTTCCCAAATATATACTGGGATACGTTTTTGGGCCTGGGAATATCATCTTGAGTCTCTGATCCAGCCCAGGTACTCTAATGGCACGATTCCCAAGAATACCCTTTGGCAAATTACCAAAATGCCCTTGGTCTCTCTTTCTTTACTTTACTAGGTCTAGGGCATTATTGTCTTTTCACATCTTACCAGAATACTCTCTGACCCTGGTCAACTATCCAGATACCCTGTCTGGACTGACTAACCTTAGGCAAATGACCGAAATACCCTTTACTCATACTTCAGTTATTCTATAACATAAGGGCATTTTCGTCATTTTGCACCTTTTTCCCGGACACCGGCCCCTTTTACCACTGGACTGATCTAATGGGCCTGGGCCTTCCCTGGTGTCACTATGGGCCTTAGAAAACACTGTATGGCCTCTGGCCACAGTCCGATCATCTCTATTCGGACTGCCTTTCCTTTACCGATTATAACTGTAAATTCCCATTTTCAGAAATTTTTACAGAAAAATCGGGACCTCAAATCAAAATTCTGTGTTGCGTCATTTAACCCGGAATTCTTTTCTCTATCTCCCTATATTTTCAAATATTTAATCCGAACAGGGCTGTTTTTGCCTGAAAGTACGCTCTCGCGCACACTTTTCAAAAATGACCATTTTACCCTTGGTCATATTTCTAATTCTTTCATACCCATAGAGACCTCATATGCATATTTCAAAGTTCAGTGAAATGATCAGCATAATTTTCTCTATTTTCTGGCAAAATATGGTACTCATCGGTTACCAGCCCGATCTTTCCCAAAATTATGATTTTGCCCCTGCATTCTCTTTCTGGCATCTATTCTCATCTTCTTATCCTTCATCTTAAGTTCTAGAAATTCTCTTTCAATAACTCATCCCCTAAACTCTTCGGGAGTCATCGTTAATTGAAAGGCTCGACAACCCGCCCATATCAGGTTATCTTACACAAGAGCCAGCCCATATCAAGCTACTTGCAGAATTCCTAGGCTTAAGACTTAGGATATCCCTCACATTCCTCATTTTGAACCTAGGTGAACTGTCCCGATTCTGTAGGTTAAATACTTAACTCATCTTTAAATCCTGAAGGACTTACTCATCCCTCGGATTCCTACAAAATACAGGTAAGTAATCCGCCCATATCAGATTACCACCCTAGGACTACGGGTTTAGCAGCCTGCCCATATCAGACTACTTCCCAGTTCTCCTAGACCAAAAATCGGGATGTTACAATTCTCCTCCCCTTTTCAAAAATTCATCCTCAAAATTTTAAGGGATACCTCATCTTTCCCTGAAGAGAACTTCTTACTGATCTATACAGCTATGTGATTTTTATAACGCATTCATATATATAACCAATAAGATCATCCCTCTCCGTCTTATCCTCACTCCAGTGATGGTCTAGAGGAGCAACAGCTTGGTCCCAGACCTTCCACATGGATTCTTAGCAACTAACATCTCTCGTTATAGTTGCTTACAACTATCCATGTTCTAACCCCTCATACAGCACCCTCATCACTGAGTTAAGACATATTTATTATCTTACTAATTATTTCTCACGACTCGTTATAATGACCACATTCTCTAGATCAGAAAAGAACTCTTCATTAATCACATCATTTACATCTAGGCATACAGTTCTTCATAGCTAAGTACTCTTACAACTATGGTTCTTCTTAACCATTCTTAGGGTCAACCTCAGGGGATTTGGAGACTCTGTCTGTGGTAAGAGCAAATATCTTTCCTAGGGATGTCAGCATTCTTAGGGCAACCTCTCGCAAAGTGGCCTTTCTTACCACAACTGCTTTGCCCTGCTCGATACTCCTATGTGCCATGGCTCTTTCCACCACTTTGATATCTCTGCTCTCCAACCTGATCCTCTCCTTGATCAGTCCCCTGCCTGAACTATTGCCTCTTTCTCTTGCTATTCATTGGCTTCACAACTTGAGCTACCTCCCAGAGTGCTCTTAGCCAATACTTCTTTATCTCTTTTCTCTTTCTCTTGATCCTAGCGAACTTGATTCGCAGGGATCTCATTCATAATCTCTTATTATCACTTCTGTTCTCTAGCGTACTCTACCCTAGGTTTACTACTTATTCGTGATGGAATCCTTCTGCTTAGGGAACATCAGCCTATCACATCTCTAGCATTAGGCCATGTCCTAGGATTATTCCTAGACAAATCTTATTCTAGCTATCTCATCAAACTTTACACCTTTTTCATACTATCTGCTCTCCTTCTTATGGACAACTTACTGCACTTATAAGCAGTGTCCATTTCTTTCATATCTTACCCCATCTTGACATAATTCCGGGATCTACCTTATCTCACTTTCTCATTTAAGAGCTTTACCTCCACTGGGCTTTTCTAAACCTCCATGTACTCTAGGGAAATAACCTTTCTAAATCAGAGTATCACTAAGCCAGAACCTTCTGTTCTGTGCCAGAATCTTATGCTCTTAGTCAGAATCCTGTCTGGTTTATGTCATAACCTATTGCTCTGATACCAAAATGAAACATCCTCCCTTAGACCCCTCAGAGTACACTTACGAAAGCAATATTAGCTCGATTATATCTTAATTTAAGCCCAGAAATTAAAATTTTACTCTTAAGTTTAAACATCCTTCCTTTCATATGTCTTAGGGACCATTCAGTAGCATTTAGAACCACTTTCAAGATCATTGAAGTCCAATTCCCCAATCTGGAATTTTACTCTTATCGAGTACTGTTCACTTGAAAATTCCAGATGAGTGACCTGACTTCGAAAAATCATAACTAATTCTAACAAAATCAAAATGAAGTGGTTCCAATTGATAAATGAATCTAACTCAATTTTATTTCAGGGAAAAATAACTCGTTGACCATTCATTGACCAAGTCAACGTCAGTCAACGTGTCAAGTTTACTGTTCATTCCACGCTTTTCTCCCTGAATCCAGCATTTTGGTCCCAACTTTAATAATTTATATCTCCTTGTGTAGACATCCAAATGATACGTTTTATATATCAAATTAAAGCTTGGTATGTATAATATTTACCATAAAAATTTCGTACATTTATTCAGCCATTTACTATTTTTAATCATTTATCAAATATGACTAGGTTACCACGTGTTACTGTTCACAATGGTAAATTTCAGCATTTCTACTTTGCATACATATGCATACATCCATCATACAATAGTCAAACATGCCAAACAACAATTATTATTAATTAATAAGTTGTTTTACATCTGGTCATGTACATAAATTCTCATGGTTCTATTACATCTTTTTCTGCCTAAACTCCGGCAGCATAACCGCTACGCTTCATCTGTACAAAGAACTAAACCGTACTGATTCGGTAATCCCCTCATGAGAACTACCATTCTACGTAGTACCCAGGAAAGACTAGATGAACCGGCTAGGTCCACTCACTTCTAGCCTCCTTAGACAGCACTACGTACACAGTACTTATCATATACTGATGTTCAGTCTTTACTTCGGCAGCATAACGGCGTCTCTTAAAATTCCCAAAATTCATTTCGACATAACCTCCCCTGTAATGGGTTATTTATTGGGATGAGATTCGGGGGAATCTCAGTAGCAATAATCATAACAATATATGTAATGCAGAGTGACAGTGCTTGCTTGTGATTGTGTACAGATAAGTATGCTGCGTGCTTCCATGCTTAATAACATATGATCATAGCATTACAGCAGAGCTTCATACATAACATATAAGACAACAATCCAACCAAACAATAGCACAATAAATCACAAAGCCATTACATAAAAGCTAGGATTAGTTACTACCTGGCTAGCTTAGCAGAACTCCACTATCCTTATTCTGCTTCCAGCTCCGCCAGAACTTCCTTACTTCTTTTTTCTCCTTTCTCTCTTCCCTTCCTTCTCCTTCTCTCTCTTCTTTCTCTCCCTTCTCCCTTTCATGCTTGAATGCAAGAATGGAATGGAGGGGGGTATTTATAATTGCCTTCAATGACAATTCTGCAGTTTCTATGAACTTTGATCCTGCGGTCCTGGTTTTTCCTGGATTTTCCTATTTTCTTTAATTCCTCCTTTACTGCATCATGCATGACATCATTGGGACACCTCACCAGGACACCTCAGCGCCACATTTTCCACAGCTGAAATTCCTGGACACCTCAGCAGCTGACTCAGCAGGCTGACTCACCGGTCCAGTGTCCTGCCTCGTAGTACGTGTCCTCAACCTTTTCTTCTGCCTTTATGTTGGCGCCATGTGTCATCTTACTGGCACCTGTCACGCCTTCCAATGCTATCCAGATAAATCCAGGACTTTATCTGATCACTTCCTCGGTTATCGTGCCAACCGAGTAACTTTACTTTATTGAAACAGCATTAAAATAATATTTTAATGCCACTTTTTCCCACACATTACTGGGCCTACGTTTTTGGTCTCTGGGAATGTTGTCTTGGATCCTGATCAAGCTCAAGTACTCTGATGGTTCGATTCCCAAGAAACAGCCCTTGGCAAATTACCAAAATACCCTTGGGTGCCCTTTCTTGCACTATTTTAACCCTAAGGGTAAAATTGTCATTTTACACCCTTCTGTACTCTGTCAGGGTATATACTGACTCTCAGTAACTTTATCTGTATGTACCTTGGCTCCTGGGCCTGTTCAGAATTACCAAAATGCCCTTCATTCATCTGTTACCCTTTTGTACAACACAGGGGCATTTTCGTAATTTCGCACTTTTCCGGGGTTCTGCCGGACACTGGCCCACCTATCAGTCCAAGGGTCTTACTGGGCCTCTGTTGGCGCCATTATTGGGCCTTTCTGGGTCCAATATCCTCATGGCACGTATTACGAGGAATCTTCCCCCGTTAATAATTATTGAATATTTTATCTATTATTCACCGTTTATACACCTATCCGGACACCGGCTCCTTCTGTCCGATACATTGGCCTGCGGTGTTCAGGCATCCCTGTGAGTCATATCAGTCATCTGACTGAGGTCATCCGAACTCATTAAGTCCCTTTTCAAATACCGATAAATCTCCCTATCGGATCCCCGGAGGCCTCACACTCCCGTCTGGATTTTCTGATTTGCGAATAACTTTTTCTACAGGCCTCCTATCGGTATTCTGTCAGTTTCCCGACATCCGCCCCATAAGGACGTATCATCCTGTATTTTCTCACCTAGATCTGAATTCTAGGATATCCGGTATTAATTTTTATAACTTTTGGACGATCAGTCCATTTCTGGCTATCTGGAGTCTTCAAAAATTCCTGTATTAAGCCAGATTACCGAGCGTCACTTGCTCTCTCTACCGGTGAAATCTGGGACTGAAATGCTGTCGGACAGTCCAAACCACTTCCGGCCTGACTTTCTTTAATTACAATTTAGCCCTAGGGAACTTTTCTTCTTTTCATTTAAGTCCCTTTTTATTTGGCTAAAATTACACTTAAGAACCCCACATTTTTGTCTACTTTCCTTTTTGGCCTTGAAACTTTCCTTAACTGCACTTAAGTCCTTTCATTTCCTTTACTAGGTCTAGGGGCATTATTGTCTTTTCATATTTTACCAGAGTATTCTCTGGCCCTGGTCAACTATCCAGATACCCCTTCTTGACTGTCTAACCTTAGCCAAATGACCAAAATACCCTTTACTCATTCTTCAGTTATTCTATAACATAAGGGCATTTTCGTCATTTTGCACATTTTTCCCGGACACCGGCCCCTCTTACCACTGAACTGGTATTATGGGCTTGGGCCTTCCCTGGTGTCACTACGGGCCTTAGACAATACTGTATGGCCTCTGGCCATAGTCCGATCATCTCTATTCGGACTGCCTTTCCTTTACCGATTATAACAGTAAATTCCCATCTTCAGGAATTTTTACAGAAAAATCGGGACCTCAAATCAAAATTCTGTGACTCCTCATTTAATCCGGAATCCTTTTCTCTATCTCTCGGTATTTTCAGATATTTTATCCGGACCGGGCTGTTTTGGCCTGAAAAAGCACTCATGCGCACACTTTTCCAAAATGACCATTTTACCCCTGGTCATATTTCTAATTCTTTCATACACCTAGAGACCTCATATGCACATTTCACAGTTCAGTGAAATGATCAGCATAATTTTCTCTATTTTCTGGCAAAATATGGTACTCATCGGCCACCAGTCTGATCTTTCCCATAATTACGATTATGCCCTTGAATTCTCCTTCTGGCATCTCTAGGCCTAAAAATTGGGGTGTTACATAAGTTCCTTATTCTGAATCTTTAATTTGAGAACTGATTAATCAGATTCTACATATCCAAATGAGGCTTATTACCTATCCACGTAATGCCCCAGATGTGTACAACTGGCTCACCAAATTTCATGGCCAAATTCCTTCGTTTACTAGGTCAAACTTAGGTCAGAACCCTGCTACCTCAGGACCTGCGAATTTCTCTTTTATTTCTCATTCGCAAATTTAATATGCCAAACAATATTTATTATTAAGTAATAAAACGTCATACAACAAGTCATACACAAAATTCTCATATTTCTATTACATCTTTTCCTGCCCAAATTTCGGCAGTATAACCGCTAGGCTTCATCTGTACAAAGAACTGAACCGTACTGATTCGGTAATTCCCTCATGAGAACTACCATTCTACGTAAGTACCCAGGAAAGACTGGATGAAACGGCTAGGTCCACTCACTTCCAGCCTCCTTAGACAGCACATACGTACACAGTACTTATCATATACTGATGTTTAGTCTTAACTTCGGCAGCATAACGGCGTCTCTCAAAATTCTTAGAATTCACTTCAACATAATCTCCCTGTAATGGGTTAGACATGGGGAATGAGATTCGGGGGAATCTCAGTAGTAAATAATCATAACAATATATGTAATGCAGTGTGACAGTGCTTGCTTGTGATTGTGTACAGATAGGTATGCTGCATGCTTCCATACTCAATAACATATGATCATAGCATTGCAGTAAAGCTTCAGACATAACATATAAGACAACAATTCAACCAAACAATAGCACACCAACTCACAAAGTCATTACATAACAGCTAGGATTAGATACTACCTCAAAAGCTTAGCAGAACTCTACTATCTCTATACCGCTTCCAGCTCCGCCAGAACTTCCTTTCTTCTTTATTTCTCCTTCTCTCTCTTCTTTCTCTCTCTTTCTCTTGCCAAAACTATGATGCAAATGAATGGGGAGGGGGGTATTTATAGTTTTCTTCGATGGCATTTTCGTAATTTTGAAGCTATCTAAACATATGGCCCTGGTTTTTCCTGGAATTTCCTATTTTCTTTTATTCCTTTTTACTGCATCACCCAGGACACCTCACCGGGACACCTCATCGCCACATTCTTCACATGTGACACAATCTTAGCCGGTGAGTCCAGTTTGTGGGAAATCGGACCGGACCGGTATTGGATTAGACTGGAACTGCTGAGTCAGCTGATGAGGTGTCCAAGAAGCTTGCAATTTTGCCATGTGAGAAATGTGCATGATGAGGTGTCCCATGAGGTGGCTTTGAGATGATGTCATGCATGATGCAGTAAAAGGAATAAAGAAAAATAGGAGATTCCGGAAAAACCAGGACCACAGGATCAGATGGCTTCAAAATTACAAGAATGCCATTGACCAAAACTATAACTACCCCCTTGCCTGCATTATGCATGGCCAAGAGCAATATTAGAGAGAGAAGGAAGTTCTTGAGAGAGAAAGTGAGAGAAAAAAAGAAGAAAGGAAGTTCTGGTGATGTTGGAAGCAGTAGAGAAGTTCTGAAGTTCTACTTTTGAGGTAGTAACTAATCCTATCTTTTATGTAATGGCTTTGTGATTTGTTGTGCTATTGTTTGGTTGGATTGTTGTCTTATATGTTATGCTTGAAGCTCTATTACAATGCTATGATCATATGTTATTGAGTATGGAAGCACGCAGCATACTTATCTGTACACAATCACAAGCAAGCACTGTCAAACTGCATTACATATATTGTTATGATTGTTACTACTGAGATTCCCTCGAATCTCATCCCCATATATAACCCATCACAGGGAGGTTATGTTGAAGTAAATTTTGAGAATGCTAGGAGACGCCGTTATGCTGCCCAATTTAAGACTGAACATCAGAATATGATAAGTACTGTGTACGTAGGCGCTGTCTAAGGAGGTTGGAAGTGAGTGGACCTAGCCGATTCATCCAGTCTTTCCTGGGTACTTACGTAGAATGGTAGTTCTCATGAGGGAATTACCGAATCAGTACAGTTCAGTTCTTTGTACAGATGAAGCCTAGCGGTTATACTGCCGAAGTTCGGGCGGGAAAAGATGTAATAGAAATATGAGAATTTTGTATATGCTTTGTTGTATGACACTTTGTTATTCAATAATGAATATTGTTTGGCATGTTTAATTTGTGGATGATGAATTAAAAGAGAAATTCGCAGGTCCTGAGATAGCAGTATTTTGACCTTAGTTTGACCTAGTAAAC
The DNA here is from genome assembly GCA_037074615.1 of Leucaena leucocephala. NCBI lineage: Eukaryota > Viridiplantae > Streptophyta > Magnoliopsida > Fabales > Fabaceae > Leucaena > Leucaena leucocephala. The sequence goes on along the minus strand of CM073523.1, from coordinate 10,548,077 downwards.
GAAGGAGTTTGGCTACGAAATTTGGTTAGCCAGTGGTACACATCTGGGGCATTCCGTGGATAGGTAATAAGCCTTGTTTGGATGTGTAGAATGGGATTAATCAGTTCTCAAATTAAAGGTTTAGAATAAGGAACTTAAGAGTAGAAATTTTAATTTCTGGGCTTAAGTTAAGATATGATCGAGCTAATATCGCTTCTGTAAGTGTACTCTGAGGGGTCTAAGGGAGGATGTTTCATTTTGGTATCAGAGCAATAGGTTCTGGCATAAACCAGACAGGATTCTGGCTCAGAGCATGAGATTCTGGCACAAAACAGAAGGTTCTGGCTCAGTGATGCTCTGATTTAGAAAGGTTATTTCCCTAGAGTACATAGAGGTTTAGAAAAGCCCAGCGGAGGTAAAGCTCTTAAATGAGAAAGTGAGATAAGGTAGACCCCAGAATTACGTCAAGATGGGGTAAGATAAGAAAGAAATGGACATTGCTTATAAGTGCAGTAAGTTGTCCATAAGAAGGAGAGCAGATAGTATGAAAAAGGTGCAAAGTTTGATGAGATAGCTAGAATGAGATTTGTCTAGGAATAATCCTAATACATGGCCTAATGCTAGAGATGTGATGGGCTGATGTTCCCTAAGTAGAGGGATTCCATCACGGATAACTAGTAAACCTAGGGTAGAGTACCCTAGAGAACATAAGTGATAATAAGAGATGATGAATGAGATCCATGCGACTAGAGTTCGCTAGGATCAAGAGAGAGAAGTAAATAAGCATTAGTTAAGAGCACTCTGGGAGGTATCTCAAGTTGTAAAGCCAATAGCAAGAGAAAGAGGCAATAGTTCAGGCAGGGGACTGATCAAGGTGAGGATCAGGTTAGAGAGCAGAGATGTCAAAGTGATGGAAAGAGCTATGGCACATGGAAGTGTCGAGGAGGGCAAAGCAGTTGTGGTAAGAAAGGCCACTTTGTAAGAGGTTGCCCTACGAATGCTGACATCCCTATGAAAGGTGTTTGCTCTTACCACAGACAAAGTCTCCAATTCCCTGAGGTCGACCCTAAGAATGGTTAAGGAGAACCATAGCTGTAAGGGCGACTGAGCTGTAAGGGACTATATGCCTAGATGATGATGTGATAAATGAAGAGTTCTTTTCTGATCAAGAGAAAGTGGTCATTATAACAGGTCATGAGATAATTAGTAAGATAATAAATCTGTCTTAACTTAGTGATGAGGGTGCTGTATGAGGGGTTAGAACATGGATAGCTGTAAGCAACTATAATGAGAGATGTTAGTTGCTAAGAATCCATGCGGAAGGTCTGGGACCAAGCTGTTGCTCCTCTAGACCATCACTGGAGTGAGGATAAGACAGAGAGGGATGATCTTACTGGTTATATATATGATTGCGTTATAAGAATCCCATAGCTGTATATATCAGTAAGAAGTTCTCTTCAGGAAAGATGAGGTATCCCTTAAAATTTTGAGGACGAAATTTTTAAAAGGGGAGGAGAATTGTAACATCCTGATTTTTGGTCTAGGAGAACTGGGAAGTAGTCTGATATGGGCAGGCTGCTAAACCCGTAGTCCCAGGGTAGTAATCTGATATGGGCGGATCACTTACCTGTATTTTTTAGGAATCCGAGGGATGAGCTAAGTCCTTCAGGATTTAAAGATGAGTTAAGTCTTTAACCTACAGAATCGGGACAGTTCACCTAGGTTCAAAATGAGGAATGTGAGGAATATCCCTTTGAGCAGAAGTCCCCGAAACATACAGAGGGTTTTTAGGGACTAAACTGCAAATAAGTCCAGGGACTGATAAAGTAAAAGTCTCTAGAGATATAATGGTCATTTGTGCAAAGAAAGGGATTAAATTGCAAAAGAAAGAAAATGAAAGGGCTTAAGTGCAATTATGGAAAGTATAAAGCCAAAAAGAAAAAGTAGACAAAAAGGTGGGGTCCTTAAGTGTAATTTTAGCCAAATAAAAAGGGACTTAATTGAAAAGAAGAAAAGTTCCTTGGGGCTAAAGTATAATTAAAGAAAGTCAGGACGGAAGTGGTTTGGACTGTCCGGAAGCATTTCAGTCCCAGATTTCACCGGTAGAGAGAGCAAGTGATGCTCGGTAATCTGGCTTGATATAGGAATTTTTCAAGACTCCAGATAGCCAGAAATGGACTGATCGTCCAAAAGTTATAAAAATTCATACCGGATATCCTAGATTTCAGATCTAGGTGAGAAAATACAGGATGATTCGTCTTTATAGGGCGGATGTCAGGAAACTGACAGAATACCGATAGGAGGCCTGTAGAAAAAGTTATTCACAAAATCAGAAAATCCAGACGGGAGTGTGAGGCCTCCGGGTATCCGATAGGGAGATTTATCGGTATTTGAAAAGGGACTGAATGAGTTCAGATAACCTCAGTCAGATGACTGATATGACTCACAGGGATGTCTGAACACCGCAGGCCAGTGTATCGGACAGAAAGAGCCGGTGTCCGGATATGTGTATAAACGGTGAATAATAGATAAAATATTCAATAATCATTGAAAGGGAGGATTCCTCGTAATACGTGCCATGAAGGTAATGGACCCTGAAAGGCCCAATAATGGCGCCAACAAAGGCCCAGTAAGACCCTTGGACTGTAGGTGGGCCAGTGTCCGGCAGAACCCCGGAAAAGTGCAAAATTCCCCTGTGTTATACAAAAGGGTAACAGATGAATGAAGGGCATTTTGGTCATTCTGGACAGGCCCAGAAGCTAAGGTACATACAGATAGAGTTACTTAGAGTCAGTATATACCTTGATAGGGTACAGAAGGGTGTAAAATGACGATTTTACCCTTAGAGTAAAGATAGTGCAAGAAAGGGCACCCAAGGGTATTTTGGTAATTTGCCGAGGGATGTTTATTGGAAATCGAGCCATCAGAGTACTTGAGCTTGATCAGGATCCAAGATAACATTCCTAGAGCCCAAAAACGTAGCCCAACATATATGTGGGAAAAAGTGGCGTTAAAATACTATTTTAATGCTGTTTCAATAAAGTAAAGTTACTCGGTCTACACGATAACCGAGGAGGTGATCAGATAGAGTCCTAGACTTATCTGGATAGCATTGGAAGGCGTGAAAGGTCCCTTCCATATGCCACATGGTGTCATCTTATAGGGAGAAGAAAAGTTAAGGACATGTGACACAATCTTAGCCGGTGAGTCCAGTTTGTGGGAAATCGGACCGGACCGGTACTGGATTGGACTGGAACTGCTGAGTCAGCTAATGAGGTGTCCAAGAAGCTTGCAATTTTTCCATGTGATAAATGTGCATGATGAGGTGTCCCATGAGGTGGCTTTGAGATGATGTCATGCATGATGCAGTAAAAGGAATAAAGAAAAATAGGAAATTCCAGAAAAACCAGGACCACAGGATCAGCTGGCTTCAAAATTATAAGAATGCCATTGACCAAAACTATAAATACCCCCCTTGCCTGCATTATGTACAGCCAAGAGCAAGATTAGAGAGAGAAGGAAGTTCTTGAGAGAGAAAGTGAGAGAAAGAAAGAAGAAAGGAAGTTCTGGTGATGTTGGAAGCAGTTGAGAAGCTCTGAAGTTCTGCTTTTGAGGTAGTAACTAATCCTAGCTTTTATGTAATGGCTTTGTGATTTGTTGTGCTATTGTTTGGTTGGATTATTGTCTTATATGTTATGCTTGAAGCTCTATTACAATGCTATGATCATATGTTATTGAGTATGGAAGCAAGCAGCATACTTATCTGTACACAATCACAAGCAAGCACTGTCACACTGCATTACATATATTGTTATGATTGTTACTACTGAGATTCCCTAGAATCTCATCCCCATATATAACCCATTACAGGGAGGTTATATTGAAGTAAATTTTGAGAATGCTAGGAGACGTCGTTATGCTGCCCAATTTAAGACTGAACATTAGAATATGATAAGTACTGTGTACGTAGGTGCTGTCTAAGGAGGCTAGAAGTGAGTGGACCTAGCCGGTTCATCCAGTCTTTCCTCGGTACTTACGTAGAATGGTAGTTCTCATGAGGGAATTACCGAATCAATACGGTTCAGTTCTTTGTACAGATGAAGCCTAGCGGTTATACTGCCGAAGTTCGGGCAGTAAAAGATGTAATAGAAATATGAGAATTTTGTATATGCTTTATTGTATGACACTTTGTTATTCAATAATGAATATTGTTTGGCATGTTTAATTTGTGGATGATGAATTAAAAGAGAAATTCGCAGGTCCTAAGATAGCAGTATTTTGACCTTAGTTTGACCTAGTAAACGAAGGAGTTTGGCTACGAAATTTGGTTAGCCAGTGGTACACATCTGGGGCATTCCGTGGATAGGTAATAAGCCTTGTTTGGATGTGTAGAATGAGATTAATCAGTTCTCAAATTAAAGGTTCAGAATAAGAAACTTAAGAGTAGAAATTTTAATTTTTGGGCTTAAGTTAAGATATGATCGAGCTAATATCGCTTCCGTAAGTGTACTCTGAGGGGTCTAAGGGAGGATGTTTCACAATCCATGTACAACAATAAGGTATGGACCTTAGTCGACCCGCCTGAAGGTGTAACAACCGTCGGGTACAAGTAGGTTTTTAAAAGAGAAAACTGACATGCATGGCAATGTAAATGTCTTCAAGGCACGACTGGTTGCAAAAGGATTTACTTAAACTCATGGTGTGGACTATGATGAGACCTTTTCCCCAGTTGCAATGGCCAAATCAATCAGAATCCTCCTTGCCATTGTAGCATATTATGACTATGAAATATGGCAGATGGACGTCAAGACAACCTTTCTTAATGGAAAGCTCCTTGAGGATGTGTACATGACACAACCTGAAGGGTGTGTGCGTTTCGAGGACTTTGGCAAGGTGTGCAAGCTTCAAAGGTCCATTTATGGACTGAAGCAAGCATCTCGGAGTTGGAATTATCGTTTTGATGAAGTAGTCAAAGAGTTTGGATTTCTTCAAAATATTGATGAACCTTGTGTGTACAAGAAGGTTAATGGGAGTACAATTGTGTTTTTGGTACTCTATGTCGATGATATCCTACTTATTGGGAATGACATTCCTACCTTGCAGATTATCAAGTCTTAGTTAAGAAAGTCTTTCTTGATGAAAGACTTGGGTGAAGCCACCTATATCGTAAAAGACTTCTAGGACTCAGTTAGAGAACATATATAGACAAGATACTGCATAGGTTTAGTATGCAGGAATCAAAGAGGGGTTTCATACCCATGTCTCATGGTATTCACCTTAGCAAGGATTTGTGTCCTAGTACACCTGATCAGTGAGGTCGCATGAGTAAGGTTCCATATGCCTCGGCCATAAGATCTATCATGTATGCCATGTTATGTACTCGACCGGATGTCTCGTTTGCCTTATGTATGACTAGCAGATATCAACAGGACCCCGGTGAGTGCCATTGGACTGCTGTCAAGAATATCCTTAAGTACTTAAGAAGGACTAAGGACTTATTCTTGGTCTATGGTAGATTGGATGATGAGCTCTGTGTAACTGGTTATATAGATGCAAGTTTCCAAACTGACCGGACGAATAGAAATCGCAATCTGGATACATATTCCTCCTGAATAATGGAGCAGTAAGCTGGAAGAGCTCTAAGTAGAGCACCGTAGCAGATTCTGCAACGGAAGCTGAGTATATAGCAGCATCTGATATAGCTAAGGAGGCCGTTTGGATCAGGAAGTTCATTACTGAACTAGGGGTGATACCTACCATCTTAGATCCAATAACTTTGTTCTGTGATAATAGTGGTGCCATTGCACAGGCCAAAGAGCCTAGGTCACATCAAAGGACCAAGCATATACTCAGGCGATTTCATCTCATTAGAGAAATCAATGATAGAGGTGATATAAAAATATGCAAACTAGCAGGAGAACACAATGTTGTTGATCCTCTAACAAAGCCGCTTGTGCAAGCAAAGCATGAGTGTCATGTTAGGTCAATGGGAATTAGGCAAATTAATGATTGTACCTAGTGCAAGTGGGAAGATGTTGGAAATTATGCCCTAGGGGCCAATCATTGCATTATGAACATTGCTGATTTATGAATTTCTTAATTATGTTATCACATTATTTGCATGTTTACTGTGATGACCATCCTTGGATAATTCATGATCTTATCCTAAATGCCCCTGGTCTATCATCTATGCGGGAGTAGAGATAAAATAAGACTAGTATGACTTTGAAGATGTATAGAGATATAAATCAAAGTCATAGGCACATGTAAGAGTACAAGGTGTTAGACCGACCCTCTTTGAGAGAGCTGCATGGGTTAAGTCATAAGCTTCTCTCATATACAAACCATGTCACTATGCCCTTTGACCTGAGATCATCATGGTTTCCTACATGACAAACGCTCAGCTTTGACCTAGTCAAAAGTTACTTTTGACTGAGTGATCATAAAGGCTATTCAGGCATAGTGGTTTTTCATGCGGAAGAATGTGAATGGTCAAGATGGAATTTGTCCCTCACATTCGTAGAGAGATATTACTAGGCCCCTCGATGAGTGAGTCTGAGAAATGTATGGCCATACTGTAATGGAAAGGTAGTTCCATTTCTATAGTCAGACTACTCAGGGATCAAGAAAGTAACGGCCAGGAACAGGAGGATGACGTTCTCCATGCCTCACCCATGACCAAAATATCGTGTGATAAAAGGGACGTGATATGGTTGTATGAAAGGTAATATCGTTCATCGATCCTCATATGATTTGGGTAGTCGTAATGTCTTGCTAGAGACCGCTTATGACTTGTGGATCAGTATAGTAACTGGCCCACTGCCAACTTCATATGGGCCTACAAGGTCGCACACAAAATAGCCTAACACGAGCTATGGTGTCTAGATTCATTGAATCTAAGACATGTCCAAATTCAATAAATAATCTAGGCTGGATGTATATATTTATATATATAAATTCGTATATATATTATATATAATATAAGAGACATTTGCAAGATTTAATTTATAAGGATAGATTAAATCTCTATCACTTTTGAATTTGAATTTAAATTGATATGATTTATTTGAATTTGAAATTTAAATTGATATGATATCTCAAATTTGATTTATGAGAATAAATCAAATATAATTCCGTCTTATCTTTATTTTAAATTAAATAAATAGGTGAATTAAATTTGTGGGACAGATTTAATATAAACCATATTTATTTAATTAGTTTCTTATCAAATTATGCAATATATGATATTGTATTAATTTCAGAATTAATATAAAATTAATTCTGAAATCCAACCTAATCAGAACACCGATAATATCCTATATATTTGACATTAGGGGCTGGGGTTCTTGTAGATGACAAAAGGGGAAAGGAGTGTGCAAATGGTTTGCAGAAAAGAAACGGCCAAAATAGAAACGGTGAGGATGGATTCTTGAGAAAGCCCTAGAGGGACAAGAGGCACTAGCACGTCGTTCGTGATTGGAACGCTGTTCGTGTGGATATCGGTAGAGGAAGCCGATCTGAGTTGTTGACTTCTTGCGATCGAGGAGAGAGCACTAGGTACAATGACAAGTTGCGACACGTGGACACTAAGGTCGCGACCATACAGGCGTCCTGAACGTCAGAAAATCGAAAAGAGATGGCAGGTCACGACTAGAACCTGAGGAAGTCGCGACTGACAACTCCAGAGGCTACAGGTCATGACTAGTAGCTGAGGAGGTCGCGACAGAAAACTCTAGAGGCGACAGGTCATGACTATAAGCTGAGTAGGTCGCGACTGAAAACTCCAGAGGCAAAGAGTCGCGACTAGTGGACACGGAGGTCGCGACGACAGCTTGAATACCGAAGGTAACACTTCTTTCTCCTTGACTTAAACACATTCGGTAGATCCTGGTAGGGAATGAAAAAAATTTTAAAAGTTAATTTCCACTGCGTGTCTTCCAATTCCCTTCAGATTCCAATAAAAAGGCTCCTTGAGAAGAATGATAAGGTTGTACCTTATACTACATTATTAGGTGTAATCATTATTTTGATGAAATGGACGACGACAATTTGAGCCTATCAATCATCATTTTTATAGCTATATCTCATTTCTTACCTCTCATGGCTGATCATTCATGTATATCATCCCTACTGAAGGGATACGTCCTGAGTACATTGTAATTATATGCCTATAGGTTTTCCTTATCTGCTTAATCATACTAAGCATATTCTAGCATCTTCTCTACTCTCATTCTCTATCTATCTAACTATTATATGTCTTAGTTTCTTATCCTAATCTTTGAGAAATAACTAAGGTTAACTGTCTCATTTATCTCTAACATGCATAAGCAAACTTGTTAGGTCTAGGGTAACTTAACAGTGTGCATGCTAGACATTACTGCTTAAATATTCCCGGTTTGTCACATCTGTAGTAATTCCTTGACCTGCCCATTAAAGCCTGCCTTTGTGGTTTCTACCACATATTCACTAGGCTTTGATTGCATGTTTGTGCCTCCTAACTCATTACTTCTTCTATTCTCAATTTATTTGTTCAACTTCTGTACTCTTCCATTATCTATTAGTATTCTTTTCTGACTCATGAATGGCTAGCTATATCTTGGGTCAGTAAACTCTGACCGTCTGTTAGTTCCAGCCTATTCCTGACTAGTTCAAGGCTAATTCCTTATCCCTTCCTCTTGACATCACATGTTAGCATCAGTCACTGGTATTGCTGCTACTGCTGCCACCACTACTATCATTTTGATATCTCTTTCTTAATCCTGAGGTACTTGAGTATTATGAATCTCGTTCATCATCTGCTGCTGTTGCTTAGCCTATACAAAATTATTTACACTAGGCTACTGGTTTACAGACCCTCTTGTGTTGAGATTCCTTCATTTCAAGAATATTGGTTCTTTGTTTGATTCTTCTACTCAAGAAAGACTAGCCTAACGAAGTCCTTCGTAGTGTAAATCTTCTCCTAGATGTCACATGGAGGATCTACTTCTGAACATTCAGTTAGACTGTACATTCGTATCTTTGTGCACTATACTATTTGGCTTACTTGCACGTCGTGCCAACCCTCAAGCTGATGAACTTCAATGAGGTTGGTACTCGTCATTATCGTTGCTATAGAGTTTGATCTCTACACCTAGGGAATTCAAGTTGACAAAACAATTCTATTTCATTCCCCTACCATTACATTAAGTTAACTCTTGTATCTTAGCTTTCTTGACCTTGGACTGATCAACTCCTATCTATGTTAGTAGAGAAAACTACTCCCATCGCTGTTCCACTTAGTCCAGCCACATCATGTTAAGAAACACGAGACCCCTGAGATATTGGCTGACTAAGATTAGTGTACTGTAGTCGTGTCCATAACTTGACTCATTGCAATCTCATTTCTCTATGAATACTAGTCGCGACCTAAACACCTTCTCGTTACAACTTGAACATACCTTTCTTTAAAATTCTCTTCCTAATGTTCCTTATCTGAATCCTATGCCAAGCAGTAAACCAATCATTTAAAGAGGGGATCTTCTTGGTTTACTTAAGATTTAGACTTAAGTGACACTGACTTTCTCTCTAAGTACCCTTACCTTAAGAAAATGTTAATTACTTAGATTTAGAGTCTAGGAACTATCCTATCTGATGCCAAAAAAATTTCTCTGATACCAAAAAGGTAACACCTCAATTATGGTACTAAACAGTAGTATCTGAAACCACTTATACAGTCATTGAAGTCAAATTACTCAATCTAAAATTGTTCTCTTTATGGTACTGTTTACTGTGCAAATTCCAAACAGTTGACTTGACTTCAAAAAATCATAATTAATTGTATAAAAATTGGAATGAAGTGGTTCAAGTAGCTACACAAAGATAACTTAAGTCTCTTTAATAGAAAAAATATGAAACTATCAAATCCTAGGCCAATTAATACAGTTTTGGCATCGGAAAAACACTGTTCATTTTGTCAGTTTTTAGTTTTCTAGATTTGGTCACTTAAATTTATGAATTTATTTCTCCGTCTATAGACATCCAAATGCAATGTTCTTTATGTCAAATTAAAGTTAAGGATGTCTACTTTTATTCTAAGAAATATCATACATTTGTTCGATCGTTTATTATTTTTCCTAACAATTAGAATATCACTATCATAAACTAAATACATTAAATTACATTGAATACAATCATAATAAATTCATATATCAATCATACTATCCAATCCCTAAATTATCTTCATGCTTCATAATCTTCTTTCATCTGTAGAAAACCTGCTGGTGTGGGGATGACATGGAGGGGTTGAGATTTCTGGGAAAAACTTAGTAGCAAACAGATACCATACAATGTATGCAACTACATGCTTGATGTTAATATGTGTGCACTTAATGATCATGCTCGCATAATGATAAATTTACATGCTTCCATATTTCCATAATTATAACATATGGCTATAGCATAAAAAGAAATAGAGCATTACTCAATCATACATGCTACACACAATCAAAGTAAGCAATCATCACATAAAACATCCAAGCAACATAAGTATACAAGTAAGTAAGTTCACTACCTCTATTCCTTGCTTTTACTTACTCTCTTGCTTTCTATATTTGTCCTTTCTTTGTGATCCTCTTTGTCACAATTATTAAGTCCGAATATAACATGATAACATACTTATAATATATTTTCATCTTGGTCTCAACTTCCTAAACTGATATACTCTATCTTTATTTAATTTTAGTTAATTGCTTTACCCTTTAAATTAAATTGTGCCTTGACCAAATCCTACATAATTTTGCCCAAGGAATCTAAATATGAAGTCATAATTAACAAATTCTAACTCATCCTTGGTGCACTGATCAAAGCAGAACCGTGGCAGCAAGGGTTATTTTTCAAAAATTTCACTTTTGATTTTAATGATTTCAACTCTTGTCCCTTGGCCAATCCTATACAATTTCTCCTTTTGGACTCTTTGGAAGCATCAAAATTATCAAAATCAACTTCCTTAGTACTATCTCATCATAGGCCAAAAGGCCTCACAAAGTGGGAAAATGGAAACTACACAATTAATTTAATCAATAACCATCAATCTTACCTTGTCTAAGTCTTAATTTCATGTTTCTAAATTCAATTTCTTCTTTCCTCAATAATGTACAGTTCTGTACAGCAGCATAACATACGGAATATGTCACTTTTCTTCCATTAAAACCCCAAGATCAAGATCTTGACTTGAAGGAAAATAAGCTAGGGTAGATTACTTACATTAATTCCTAGCTAACTTGACTTGGGTACCTTGGATTTCCTCTTTTCTTGGCTTTGTTTTCACTTGGGTAGCACCTCCCCAAGTCTCCTTATGTTTGACGTGAAGTATGAAGAGGGAGGGGGTATTTATAGTTTTAAGTCTGGTGAATGGATGCCTATGATTAATTTAACCACTATTTGATCTAATAGTCTATATTCTACATTGCACTTTATCTTGCCCACCAAGTTTTGATGACCTCATCCATGGCATCATGAAAGCCAAGTTTAGCGCAACATAAGGAAAAGAAAAGTTTAGAAAAAATTCCAGTTCAATCCGGTACTGACTCAATCCAATTTCTCAAAAACTAGACTACTTTCTAAATCTAATTTTTCTGAGACTCCATAATATATTTTCTGATATTAAATCTAGTATCTAAATTTTCCTACTATTGATATTCTTGGACTGAGTATAAACTTAATTACTGATTTCTTGGCAAATTACCAAAATACCCTTGGTTCCTCTTTATTTACTTTAATAACTCTAAAGACATTATCATCTCTTCAAAAATCACTAGAGTATTCACTAGAGTATTCCCTGACCTTGGTCAACTATTCAAGAACCCTATTTGACCTTTTGAACATGTTCAAATGACCAAAATGCCCTCTATTCATTATTTATCTATGTTTTATAACAGGGGTATTTTTATTATTTTGCACTTTTCAAGGTTTTTCTCAAAACTGAACCCTATTCTGGACTTGCCTCATCTTTTTGTCTAGGAATATACCCTTTTCATTAGTTAACTGATCTAATCTTATCCAGAATCCTCTATTGAATATCGAATTATTTTTGAAATTCATAACAATTTATCGGGACTTCGGATGAGAATACTACAGTTACTTAAATTAATCTGCATAGTCTTATCTTCATCTCCTAAATTTTTGACTTTTGGGTCTCCGGGCCTTTTTCACATAATTACATTTATGCCCTTATTTTTTCTTAATGACCATTTTGCCCTTTATTGAAACGTCCTTACTTTCGTACATTTTAGGGATCATTTGGTAGCATTTAGAACCACTTTCAAGGTCATTGAAGTCCAATTTCTTAATCTGGAATTTTACTCTTCTCGAGTACTGTTCACTGTGTAAATTCCAGATGAGTGACCTGACTTTGAAAAATCATAACTAATTATAGAAAAATAGAAATGAAGTGGTTCAAATTGATACATGAAGCTAACTCAATTATATTTTAGGAAAAAATCACTCATTGATCATTCTTTGACCAAGTCAACGTAGGTCAATGTTACAATTTTACTGTTCATCCAACGTTTTCCCCCTAAATCCAGCATTCTGGTCCCAACTTTGATAATTTATATTCCCATATGTAGAAATCCAAATGAGGCATTCTATATATCAAATCGAAGCTTAATATTTATACTATTTATCATAAAAATTTCATATATTTATTCATCCATTTACTATTTTTAATTATGGGTCAACATCATTAGGTCACCACGGGTTACTGTTCACAGTGGTAATTTCCAGCAATCAACTTTACATACATATGCATATATCCATCACATATCAGTCAAACATGACAAACAATACTTTTCATTAAATATTAAGTTGTTATACATCAGGGAATATACAAAATCCCCATATTTCCATTACACATTTTTCTGCCTAAAATCCGGCAGTATAACCACTACGCTTCATCTTTAGAAAGTAACTGATCTTGTACCGATTCGGTAATTCCCGTGAGAACTACCTACGTAAGTACCCAGGAAAGACTGGATGAACCGGCTAGGTCCACTCACTTCCAGCCTCCTTAGACAGTACCTACGTACACAGTACGTATAGCTCCTTTCTCGACTATTGCCATCTTGTTATAATTTCGGCAGCATAACGGCGTCTCTTAAAATTCCCAAAACTTACTTCGGCATAACCTCCCCTGTAATGGGTTATTTATTGGGATGAGATTCGGGGGAATCTCAGTAGTAATAATCATAACAATATATGTAATGCAGAGTGACAGTGCTTGCTTGTGATTATGTACAGATAAGTATGAGTGCTTCCATACTCAATAACATATGATCATAGCATTGTAATAGAGCTTCAAGCATAACATATAAGACAACAATCCAACCAAACAATAGCACAACCAATCACAAAGACATTACATAAAAGCTAGGATTAGTTACTACCTCAAAAGCTTAGCAGAACTCTAGAATCTCTATACTGCTTTCAACTCTGCCAGAACTTCCTTTCTTCTTTCTTTCTCTCACTTTTTCTCTCAAGAACTTCCTTATCTCTCTAAATCTTGCTTGGAACCGTGATGAATGAAGGCAAGGTGGGTATTTATAGTTTTGATGGATGGCATTTCCGTAATTTCCAAGCCTTCTGAACTTGTGGCCACGGTTTTTCCGGAATTTCCTATTTTTCTTTATTCCCTTTACTGCATCATCCAAGGGACACCTCATGGGACACCTGATCCCTCACATTCTTCACATGGAAAAATTTGGGAAAGCAAGAAGCCTTCTGGAAGCTTTCCAGTCCAATCCGGTACTGGCCCGGTCCGTTTCCTCGAAAACTGGACTGTTTTCTGAATCTAATTTTTCTGAAAATCCATATTATGTCTTCTAACCTTAAATTTAGTATCTGGGTCCTTTATATCATTAACATTTTTATACTGGATCTAAACTCAATTACAGATCCCTTGTGAAATGACCAAAATACCCCTGGGTGCCCTTTCTTGCACTATCTTAACCCTAAGGGTAAAATCGTCATTTTACACCTCTCTGTAACCTACCAGGGCATATACTAACTCTGGTTAACCTTACCTATGTATGTCCTAGCTTCTGGGTCTGTCCAGAATAACCAAAATGCCCTTCATTCATCTGTTACCCTTTAGTACAACACAGGGGTATTTTCGTAATTTTATACTTTTCCGGGGTTCTGCTGGACACTGGCCCACCTATTAGTCCAAGGGTCTTACTGGGCCTTTGATGACGCCACTATTGGTCCTTTCAGGATCCATTACCTTTATGGCACATATTACGAGGAATCTCCCCCGTCCATGTTCATCGAGTATTTTACACCGTTTATACACATCCCCGGATACCGGGTCCTTTTACCAGATACACTGGCCTACTGTGTTTAGGCATCCCTGTGGGCCATAACAGTCATCTGACTGAGGTCATCCGAACTCATTCAGCCCCTTTTTAAATACCGATAAATCTCCCTACCGGATACCTGGAGGCCTCACACTCCCGTCTGTATTTGCTAATTTGTGAATAACTTTTTCTACATACCTCCTATCGGTATTCTGTCAGTTTCCTGACATCCGCCTCATCAGGACACATCATCCTGTAATTTCTCAATTATATCTGAATTCTAGGATATCCGGTAGGAATTTTTATAACTTTTAGACTATCAGATCAATTTTGGCTATCTGGAGTCTTGAAAAATTCCTGTATTAAGCTGGATTACCTAGCGTCACTTGCTCTATCCACTGGTGAAATCTGGGACTGAAATGCTTTCGGGCAATCCAAACCACTTCCGGCCTAACTTTCTTTAATTACATTTTAGCCCCAGAGAACTTTTCTTCTTTGCAATTAAGTCCCTTTTATTTGGCTAAAATTACACTTATGGACCCCACCTTTTTATCTACTTTTCCCTTTTAGCCTTATACTTTTCATATTTGCACTTAAGTCCCTTCATTTTCTTTCTTTTGCAATTTTAATCCCTTTCTTTGCATAAATGGCCATCATATCCCTAGGGACTTTCACTATTTACATATAAGTCCCTGGACTTTCACTTATTTGTAGTTTAGTCCCTAAAAATCCTCTGTATATTTCTGGGACTTCCTCTTAAAGGGGTCTGGTAGTCTATCTATTTTCAGGCTACTTTCTGAGTCTCTGGGCCTGAAAATTGGGATGTCACATTTATCATATTTTTATTCACTTTAAATTCTATTATAAATTCTACAGAGCTCCTTTTTTAGTTCTGTTAGTTTCATAAATTCTTATAATAATTAAAAGTTTTTTTTGTAAAATTTCATATGATTCTGAGGTCCATAAGTTACTATACGAATTTTCAAATTTCAGAAATTAATATCAATTTATTGGGACCTTAAATCAGAATTCTAAGAGATGTTCTTGACCTAAATTCTATCCTCTATTTACTTTTAAAATTTGAGACTAAAACATTTTTGGGCAATTTTGGAACTTTTTTAGCTCAACTTTCCATAATTATACTTTTACCCCTGAATTTGGCAAAATTACACTTTAGTACCTGAAATTGCCAAATTCTATTTTAGTCCCTTTCTACCAAATTTTAAACTCTAATTTGGTACCTGGAATCTCAAAACTCCATTTAAGTCCTTGAACTTTTCACTATTTACAATTTAGTCCCTGGATTTTCACTATTTACAGTTTAATCCATTTCTTTATAACCTTTCATTTTCCTTCATTTCCATAACTTAAACATTATCTTTTCTTTTGATTATTTTCCCAATCCCTTCTAATCTCTTTCCTCTATCAGTCTTATATAGATAGGAAAAATTTGGGATGTTACATAAATAATTATTAGAAAGCTAAACCACTAACTCCAAGATTTAAGTTAAGAGTTAGGGGTTTTAAAGGAAGTAATGTAAAATGTTATGTAAAGACTCTAATGAGTTGTATACATAATGTAATTGTGTTTAGGTATATAGGATGTCAAAGGGAATGAAATAAAGAGGTTGAGCAAGCAACCAATTGTTTGGTTGGAAACAAAGGGAGCAAAGAGAAAAAGGATAAATTTTAAGGTAGTGAACTTACTCATTCTTGTATACTTGATGCTCATACTTGTGTGTTGATATGTATGAATGACATATGCTCTGCCCTTTATGAGTTCATGATCATGCATGATAGTATAAGGCATTAAGCATACTAATATGTAAATGAAAGCTTGAGAAAGATAAATGAAGCATGTTATGCACTTGCATTCATCTTGTATGTATTGAATTGTACCATTTTCTACTGAGATTCCCCATAATGTCACCCTCCCATAACCAATGAATTTAGGTCAAGTATGATGTAAAATGTATGCATGGAGAAGAGCTAAAGAATGAAAGAAAGAAACTGGGCAATTATTTATTCTAGCATGAATTGTATAATTCGCTAACTATGTTAATGTTATGTAATATGCTATTATATGTATAAAAATGTAAGAAATTATTATGGCATAACCCTATGATGTATATGATTGTTTGAAAACCAAGTTGATAGTTTATGAAAGTTGGATTAATTTATGAGATTTAAAAGAAGAAAGTAAAATGGTAAAAACGTAGGTCCTCGAGCAGTCTTACTTTGACTCCAGTTTGACCTAGTAAATGAATGAATTAATTCATAAAATTTTATGAGCAAGTAGTACACATCCAAAGATTTAAATTCACAGGTAACACACCTCATTTTTATGTGTATATTAAGAAAAATGAATTTCTAAATTTAAGGGACATAATCTAGAACTTCCAAGATTTACCATATAAATGGTGAAATTTGGAGATTTAACTGAATTAAATGGGCCAGTAAATGTTCAATTTCATATTTTTTCCCTTAAATAGAAATTAAAGATATTTTATTAGATCTTTGAATCATCTTTATAATATTTTTTTAGATTAATTATGATTTTTTTGAATGTTGGACTGTTAATATAGAATTTACCAAACAAATAGTACCAAAGAGTCACATTTAAAAATTTTAATTTTTGGGCCAAAGTAATGCTTCTGCTAACTAAATATGCTTCTGAATATGTACTCTGAGGGGTTAAAAGTAGGATACGACATTTTGGTATTAGAGCAAAAGGTTCTAATATAGATACAAAACAAAGTTTTGGCACACGACAGAGGTTTTATTGCAAGATAAACTTGCTCTTACACGACAGATTAGCCAAGGCCCATTTAAGATTGAGGTTAGTGATAGGTTATCTGTTCATAGTCCAACTAAGATTATGGATTGGAGATGAAAGCTGTAGGGAAATTGAACAGTGAGGTTTAATAAGAGATAAAAGTGATTTCTCAATAATTAAGATAAAGTTTAAACCTCAGTTAGTTAAGTTTAAAGGAGAGTTGAGATTAATAGATAGCTTCTAGCCTAATAGTGATCATTGCGGATAAGGGAACTTAAAAGTATGAATGGCATAGAGATGTGAGCCAAACCCTTCCTCAGTTAGCTGAAAAGAAGCAATTGACTCAGTTATGGATTATAGTGAGGCTAAGGACACAGAAGTCCTTCAGGCTAAGGACATAGAAGTCCTGCAGGCGGCCAAAAATAAAATTAAATATGTTTAGTAAAAGTTAAGGGAAAGGTAGTGACAGATTATGAGACTCTCTTATCTAAGAAAGTGTAATGCCTGAGAGTCATATAAGGCAGTTAAGGGTTGAGTCTGTACCTTGTACCCAATAGGAGAATAAAGTGGCAACCTAAGCTAAATGAGTGAATATGGTCCAATTAAGGTAAAATAACCTGACAGAATAGCTATCTCATATTCCTTAATTAATAAATAGGATCTTGGAAATAGTAAGCTAAAGATAAATAGCCTCAGTAATTTCTCAGGAATTAATATAAAGAGATGATAAGAGATAGAGGATGGATAGATAGTTACAGGGAATTAGTATGATGAGAGACAAGTATATTTCTGATAATGTTCATAGCTACTCAGTTTTATGGTTAGGTTGAGAGGCTCATGAGTAAGGGATACGATGTATAAAAGTTTTAGCCCCTAGTTTTTCTTAAGAATAAGGAACTAGTCCTCTAAATCAAAGTTGATATTGCCCCAAATAGAGCAAGATACCCTATTCGTGTAGAAAGGGGATGTCGTTAAGATAGACTTGACATCGCTTTGACAGAAGAATATATCCTCTATTAAGAACACAATGAATACAATCGAGGTAAGGCAAGCGAGTTGACTTTACCCAATAAAAGTGTGATTGGCAAAGATAAAGTTTAGGGACAGAACTTAACAAGGTACTAAGCATGTAAAAAAGAATAGACTAGTATAAGTCCTATCCTTCTAATTTTATGAATGAGAAGATAATTTTATAGCTGACTCAGTAGACAGATAGAGAGGCTCCCTTTTGTAGGTATAAGACATTTGAATGTTATACTACAGATAAAATAGCGAGAGTTTTTACTCCTTGCATGAAATTCCAGGTACTATGTTATGTTTATAAAAATATGCTAAAGCTCTGAGTGATAGAGCCGTGCAAGGTGCGAGTGTTAGAGCTATGCATATTAAGGAAAGGAATGTTTGAGCTCTTATGTTAGAGCTATGCATTCATGAGCAGGTATGCGATCCTACAACACTTTGGTCAGGCATTATACATGTTAGAGTATGTTCTCTTACTTAGCAGTAAAGTAAAGAAGAGAACAATTGTATAAGTCTTCTCTCTGTACTTATTATAATTATTAAAGACTGTGAAAATGGTTGGCGAAGCGAGACAACCCCTAAGACTTCTAATGTAAATTGAGTAAAGTATAGTATGAGGCCTAAGCCAAACCTAAAATGATGGATTGGTTGTTGGCTAAAGAATTACTAAGGTCTAAGAAAATGGTACTAGTATATGGGAATGAATCAGAATCGTTTGATGTACCTAGAGGTAGCAACCAGAGGCTACAGAGATAATAAGAATAAAGGTACCAACCCTGCTAAAGTTTATCATTAGAGGATTGGTACAAGATACGGCTGAGCCAACTAGTGCAATACACTAACACATGAATAATTAGTTTAAGGAATATTCAAAAATAGATCCTCCGTACAATAATCCAGAGTAGATATACATTACGAAATACTTCGTTATACTAGTCCTTTTCCAAAAGAAAGCAGTAGAGGCTAGACCAAGGCTTGTCTAGAGACCTGCCTATCATACAGTCTAAGGTAAAAGATGTAATGATGAATAGATGGATAGTTGATATTTTCAAAATAGAGGAGTTCTATCACGGAGGAACCAATGACTCAGTGGACCAAGTACAAAATATTTTGAATAAGCTGAAGAAATAGTAGTAGATGAGATATGAGATTCAAGTGATTCAAGCTCGCTAGGAATAAGAGAGAGATACTCATATCGCAATTATATAAGCAGTAGCTATTGCTAGCTTATGATGTCTTGAGAAAATGATTAAGAAGGAGCTATAGTCCTGTTAGGGTCTACTAAGGAATAGGATAATATTTGGTTATGTAAATATGAATCGCCTACGTTCAAGGAAACATTTAAGATCTCTAAATTATTGAAATATCCTTTAGATTGAGAAATGTAGCTAGACATTTACGAATTAGAAAAAAAAGATGTTAAAAGATAGTAAAGGCAACAGAAGTTACCCTTCAGGCAAAGTGAAATATCATAATTTTTAGGCCCAGAGACTTAGAAAGTAGTCTGAAATAGATAGGCTACCAGACCCCTTTGAGCAGAAGTCTCAGAAACATACAAAAGGATTTTAGGGATTAAACTGCAAATAAGTGAAAGTACAGGGACTTATATGTAAATAGTGAAAGTTCCTAGAGGCATAATGGTCATTTTTGAAAAGAAAGGGACTACAGTGAAAAGTCTAAAAGTTCCATGGTATGAAATAAAAGTAGATACAAGTTATGGTCCATTAAGTATAATTATGAAAAGTTAAGGGATTTAATTGAAAAGAGGAAAAGTTTCTTGGGGTAAAATGGTAATTATAAAAAGTTGAGCCGGAAGTGGTTAGAACTACCCGGAAGCAATTCAGTCCCAAAGTTTATCAGGAGATAGAGAAAATTATGCTGGTTAATCTAGCCTGATACAAAATTTTTATTAGAGCTCTAGATAGCTAAATTTATCTGATTGAAAGTTATTTGAATTTTTTATCAGACCTTCTGGACTCAGATATAAATAAAAAGTTACAGGAAGGTGCGTCCTGTGAAGCCAGAGGTCAAGGAACTGACGAAACCCAGAAAGGAGTCCTTAGGAAAAGTTATTCACTTTTAAGTGAATTTTGAAAGGAGTTCGTGAATGCCTGATATTTGATTATGAAACATAACCAGTAAGCAAGGTGGGACTGAATGAGCCCAAATGACTTCACAGGAGGCCCATTATAATGCCAAGTGAGGCCCAGGGCCATGATATCAGTTCATCGATTAAAGGGGCTAGTGTCCAGAAATATTTAGAAAAAGTGCAAAATTCTGAAAATGCCCCTATGTTATAAAATAATTAAAAAATAAGTGAAGGGCATTTTAGTCATTTTACCCAGGTCAAAAGGTCAAAGAGAGCTACAGGAGTAGTTGACCAGGGTCAAGAAATATTCTGCTGAAATGTGAAAAGACAATAATGCCCCTCAAATTATTAAAGTAATAAACAGGAACGAAGGGCATTTTGGTAATTTGCCAAGGGATCTGTAATTAAGTTAATACCCAATTCAAGAATGTCAATGGTAGGAAGAATCTAGATACTAGATTTAAGATCAGAAAGTGTAACATCCCTAATTTCTGTACTAAGTTGTATGTACAGATTGAATAAAATATATGAGATGTTTAGGAAAAGATGTGGCCATATTTATGTAAAGAAAAGGATTAATTGGAAGAGGAAGAAAGTCTAAGAGCCAAAGTGCAAAATTACGAAAATGCCACTGTGATGCCATAAGAAACCAGAAGTAAATGGAGGGCATTTTGGTCATTTCACACAATGGATGGATATCAGAGAAAATTTGATAGTAAATTATTATAATTAATATGAGAATTTATGGAGTTGACAGAAGTTAAAAATGAGTCCTGTAGAATTAATTATGGAATTTACGGTGAAAAATGACACCGATAAAGGGTTAAAGGAAACATATGTAATTTTTAACAGGACTTCTGGGTCTCAAAAAATTATGAAACTTTGTAGAGAATTCATTTTATATTAGAATTAATTTCTAAAAATGTTAGAACAATTAAAAGAGGTGTTTAGCATTTATGCTAAGATCAGGGTAAGTTACGGATATCGGCATGAGGAAAGTACATTGGGATTTGGGCCAGTTAGCTATTGGACCTAAAAG
The DNA here is from genome assembly GCA_037074615.1 of Leucaena leucocephala. Lineage (NCBI taxonomy): Eukaryota > Viridiplantae > Streptophyta > Magnoliopsida > Fabales > Fabaceae > Leucaena > Leucaena leucocephala. Next base: position 10,526,844 of record CM073523.1, on the reverse strand, counting down.
AGGCCCAATATTTCGTCCTAGGGCAGCCCAATAAGGCCCAAAAGTTATCTTGGAGCCCAAGTCCAAATAATAAATAATTTATGGATTTTTGAAAAGAAAGAAAAAGAGAATAAAGTAAGAATTAGGTGTTGCACATGGTGGGACCCACAAGGACACAAGAATGGCACCCAAAAAGAGGAAGGGTTAGGTGTACCAAGGGAGGCCATGCTAGTGATATCATGGTGGTAAGGTCTTGAGTGAAAAGTGAAAAGATATTCCAAGATCAAACCTTTAACCATTAGGTCAAATAGTTTCCAAAGTGATCTTAGCCTTCAAATGGCACATGACTTTTGCTATAAATACCCCCCCTTTCCATTCATTCTTCACACCCAAGAGCTCCTTTAGAAAGAGAAGTGAGTTCTAGAGAAAGAATGTGGAAGAAAGCAAGGGTCTTGAAGGAGCAAGTAAGGTAAGTTGTCTCCTTGCTTCTACCTTTTGTTCTTATGGTTTGTGCTTGAGTTTAAGTGACTTTTTAGGCTTAAATCTTGGGGAAATGCTGCTGGAATTTTTGTGTATATGTGAAAGGAATATGAGTTTTAAGTCATAGATAGTTAAGACAAGCTTAAACAAGTTAGTTACATGCTTGGTTGTGAAGTAAGTTGATGTTCTTGACTTTACCATTTCGGATTGCACTGTTCATGCACTGTTCATGATAGAAGGAAATGGAATTTCAATGATTTAATGCTTCCATTGAGTTTATATGATGATTTTGTGTAGGATTGGAAAGGTTTTGAACCTTGGAAACCATTGGAATTAAAGGTTATAATGTTGAAAATTCCTCACGATTACTGTTCACTCGCGTGAACAGTGATTTGAATTTCATGATTTTGATACTTCCAATGGTCTTAAAATGAGATTTTGTGTGGGGGAAAGTGGAGGAACAAGTATGGGAAGCATTGGAATCAAAATGAGAATTTTTGAAAGAATTATGCATGTTTTTCAAATCTGTCCGGAACAGTGCATAGTTGCTGGAATTTGGTTGTTTTGAGTTCATAAATGGATTCAAAAGGCCAAATTGTGTAGGGTAAGGTCAAGACATCAATTGATTCAAAGGCTAAGTCAATTGGTAAAGATTAAAGGAAGTTATGTTACTTAAAGTAAGCTTAGTGTTCAAGAGAAGTTAGATTGTAATGGTTGGATGGTAATGTGATGTTAGGAATTGCTTGGTGTGCTCAAACGAGGGCAGCCACATAGCAAGGAAAAGTAAGAAGGAAGAAGCAAAGTTAAAGTGGAAAGAAGTAAAGCAATAAGGTAGTAAACTTACCCTAAACTTGTATGTATTGAATGTTATGCTTGATTGTGCTATGACTTTGTTGAATTATGTGCATATGTGTATATGATTGAAGCTCTATTTCTATGATTACCTTGGCCAATTGTATTTCATATGTTACATGGAAGCATGCACATTACACAATGTTTACACTTTCACAAGCAAGCACAAGTATTTACTTTAATGCATGCATTGTTTAGTACCGTTTGCTACTGAGATTCCCCCGAATCTCATCCCCTATTTATAACCCATTACAGAGAGGTTATGTCGAAGTGAATTTTGAGAATGCTGTAAGACGCCGTTATGCTGCCGATTTTTAGACTGAACATAAGGAGATGATACGTACTGTGTACGTAGGTGCTGTCTAAGGAGTCTGGAAGTGAGTGGACCTAGTCGGTTCATCCAGTCTTTCCTGGGTACTTACGTAGAATGGTAATTCTCACGGGAATTACCGAATCAGTACAAGATCAGTTATTTTTACAGATGAAGTATAGTAGTTATACTGCCGAATTTCAGGCAGGAAAGATGTAATAGAGATACGAGGATTTTGTTCATGCCCTGTTGTATAAAGATTTATTATTTAATGATAAGTATTGTTTGGCATGTTTGTTTGACATGTGATTGATGTATGCATATGTATGTAAAGTTGCTTGCTGGAATTTGCCACCATGAACAGTAACTCGTGGTGATATAGTGATGTTTGATCTATAATTAAAAATAGTAAATGATTAAATAAATGTATGATATGTTTATGATAAATAGTAGACATACCAAGCTTCGATTTGATATATAGAATATCTCATTTCGATGTCTACACATGGAGATATAAATTATCAAAGTTGGGACCAAAATGCTAGATTCAGGAGAAAAACGCTGGATAAACAGTAAAGTTGTAACTTTGACTGACGTTGACTTGGATAAGGAATGGTCAACGAGTTATTTTTCCTTGAAATAGTATTGAGTTAGCTTCATGTAGCAATTTGAACCACTGCATTCTGATTTTTCTAGAATTAGTTATGATTTTTTGAAGTCAGGTCACTCATCTGGAATTTACATAGTGAACAGTACTCGATAAGAGTAAAACTCCAGATTGAGAAATTGGACTTCAATGACCTTGAAAGTGGTTCTAAATACTACCAATTGGTCCCTAAGACGTACGAAAATAAGGATGTTTTAGAAAGCATATTATGGAAGGTTAGAAAAATTATATTTAGAAAATAGTCTGGTTTTTAGGAAATTGGACTGAGCTAGTACAGGATTAGATAGATCGGACTGGAGGTTTCTAGAAGCGATGACTCACCAGGTGAGGTGTCCTAAGGACCTACTAAGGTGACACCTAGCATGCAAGGTGTCCTTGATGATGTCATCTTGATTATGCAGGTGAAGCTTCTTGAAGAAGCTAAGCGATCTGAGCCGTTCATCGCGATTTGATCTGAATTGTCCATTCCACCTCCCTTCACCTATAAATACCTCCACCCCTCCCTTCCATCCCATATTCACAGCAAAGAGAAAGAAAAGAAGAGAGAGAAAGAGAAAGAGAGAAAGAAAGAAAGAAAGAGAAAGAGAGAAAGGAAGAAAAAGAAGGAGTTCTAGCTGAGCTAGGAGCAATCCAAGGAGCTTAGGGACTTGTCAAGCTTAGGAATAAGGTAAGTAATTTATTCTAGTCCCTGCTCTAGTAAATTAGAGGATTATTTTTATGAATTTAATAGTTATAATAGAGAAATATCTCTCTCTATAAGGTTAGTCGTGAATAGAAAGAAAGTTAGGGGATTGTCAGAATAGGGTTATTCCCTCAAGTTAAGCTTGAGTTAAGTAGAGCTATACTGATAGGGTAATAATGAAAATATTATTATGCCTTGTATAGGCTATGACCTATGTAAAGAAGGAATCTCAGAGAAAAAGTTAAGGACTAAGGAAATGCTACACATCAGGTAGTAAACTTATCTACTTGTATGCTTATGTTGCTTGGATGCTTTATGTGATGTTTACTTACTTTGATGATGTGAAGCATGTATGATTAAGTAATGCTCTGTTTCTTTTTATGCTATGGCCATATGTTATAATTAAGGGACATGAAAGCATGTACATTATCATTATGGAAGCATGATCATTAAGTGCACACATAGTAACATCAAGCATATAGTTGCATATATTATATGGTTTCTGTTTGCTACTGAGATTTCAGGAAAATCTCATCCCTATCTTTTCCAAACATAACAAGGTACTGTTTTGGAGAAGATAAAGCTTAAGAAAGTAAGGTATGACATTTTTGGTATCAAAGCAATAGGTTCTGGCTCAGAGCATAAGATTCTGGCATAGAACATAGGGTTCTGGCTTAGTGATGCTCTGGTTTAGTTAGATGACCCCTTAAACAAATTAGAGATTTAAACCAAAGAGGTTCCCTCCCTAGGGTAAGATATAAGGATGGTGTTCACTACTTAGAGAAGGATTCAGACAAGGGATAGTGACACCTAGATAAATGAAACTGTACCCCAAGCCTTATAGTTTTATGAGGTAGTCTTTAAGGATATGACTAGGATAGACTAGTCTTAGTCAACCGTTACTGCTGAGGTCTCATGTTTCTTAGCACGATATAGCTGGACTAAGCAGGATAACATCTGGGGAGCAGTTTCCTCTATTGATAGAGACAGAAGCTGACCAGTTCAAGGTTAGGGGAGCTGCTAGAGTAGCTCGAGGTATCATTTTATGGTCAAATGCTACTGTGACGATAATGATGAAGGTACTAACCTCACTGAAGTTTATCAGCTAGAGGATTGGTATAAAACACGATCAAGCTAGACAGTACAAAGTACTAAAATACAAAAGATCAGTTTAAGAAGATGTTTAGAAGTAAATCCTCCGTATAACCATCAAGAGTAGATCTACGTTATGAAAGACTTTGTTCAGCTAATTTTTCCTGAACAGAAGAGTCAAAAGTTAGATTGAGACTTGCCTAGGAATGATCCTAGCACATGGTATAAGGTTAGAGATGTGATGGTTAACAATTAGAGAGCTAAAGTTCTCGAGACAGAGGGATCCCATCACAATGAAATAGTAACCTAGCAGACCTAGGGTAAAGCACCCTAGAGAGTGAAAGTAATAGAAGTAGATGATGAATGAGATCCATGCAACTCAAGTTTGCTAGGTTCAAGAAAAAGACTAGAAGGAAAACACAGTCCGGTTAAGAACAGATTGAGACTGATAGATAGACAGAAAAAGTTAAGAGATAGTAGAGAGATACAGAAGTTACTCCATAGAGATGGAGATTAATCCGCTCAACTGAGAAGTTTTATCGAGTAGTTTTACAAGAAGCATTCCTCTTAGATAAAGATGAGCGTGAGGCTAAGTGTTAAGGCAGGAAAAGAGAAGCCCTTTGATAAATACTTAGCCGAATTCATCCACATGAACAGGGATAGTGAATAACTAAGAAGTTAATTCACGGATTGAATTCCTTGTTACAAAGAAAGAATTTTTCTCATGTTAAATGAAGAAGATAGAAGATGAAGATGGAAGCAGGTTCCTCTGGTTCTATTGCTCATAACAGAGAAAAGTTGTAGATGAGCTGAGAGAGAGTAGAGATGGAAAGAGAATTTGTGATAGAGTGAGAGAGTGATAGAGTGGTGGAATGGATCTGGATGGAATCTAAAACATCCTTACTTTCATATGTCTTAGGGACCATTTGGTAGCATCTGGAACCACTCTCAAGGTCATTGAAGTCAAATTTTTCAATCTGGAGTTTTATTCTTATCGAGTACTGTTCACTGTGTAAATTCCATATGAGTGACCTGACTTCGAAAAATCATAACTAATTCTAAACAAATTGAAATGAGGTGGTTCAAATTGATACATGAAGCTAACTCAATTCTATTTTAGTTAAAAATAACTCGTTGACCACGCCTTGACCAAGTCAACGTCAGTCAACGTTACAACTTTACTGTTCATCCAGCATTTTTCTCCTGAATCTAGCATTTTGGACCCAACTTTGATAATTTATATCTCCATGTGTAGACATCCAAATGAGGCATTCTATATATCCAATCGAACCTTGGTATGTCTACTATTTATTATAAAAATATCATATATTTATTTAATCATTTACTATTTTTAATTATAGATCAAACCTTACTGTGTCACCACTAGTTACTGTTCATGCCAGCAATCAATTTTACATACATATGCATAACATCTTTTAATTCCTCATACATAAGCTGAACGTGCCAAACAATGTTTATTATTAAATAATAAATTGCTATACAAGAGGGCATGAACAAAATCTCCATATCTTTATTACATCTTTCTTGCCTGAACTCCGGCAGTATAACTACTATACTTCATCTTTTCTAACTAACTGATTTGTACTGATTCGGTAATTTCCGTGGGAACTACCATTCTACGTAAGTACCGAGGAAAGACTAGATGAACCGACTAGGTCCACTCACTTCCATCCTCCTTAGACAGTACCTACGTACACAGTACGTATCATCTCCTTTCTTCACTACTGATATTTTGCCATAATTTTGGCAGCATAAAGGCGTCTCTTAGCATTCTCAAAATTTACTTTGACATAACCTCCCTGTAATGGGTTATATATAGGGGATAAGATTCGGGGGAATCTTAGAAGTAACAACCATAATAATATATGTAATGCAGTGTGATAGTGCTTGCTTATGATTATGTACAGATAAGTATGCCGCGTGCTTCCATACTCAATAATAACATATGATCATAGCATTATGTAGTAGAGCTTCAGACATAACATATAAGACAACAATCCAACCAAATAATAGTACATTAAATCACAAAGCCATTACATAAAAGCTATGATTAGTTACTTGTTGGAGATTGTGCCCTAGGGGCCAATCATTATCTTATGAACATTGTTGATTTATGCATTTCTTAATTATGTTATCATATTATTTGCATGTTTACTATGATGACAATCCTTGGATAACTCGTGATCTTATCCTAAATGTCCCTGGTCGGTCATCTATGCGGGAGCAGAGATAAAATAAGACTAGTATGACTTTGAAGATATATAGAGATATAAATCAAAGTCATAAGCACATGTAAGAGTACAGGGTGTTGGACCGACCCGCTATGAGAGAGCTGCATGGGTCAAGTCATAAGCTTCTCTCATATACAAGCCATGTCACTATGCCCTTTGACCTGAGATCATCATAGATTCCTACATGACAAACGCTCATCTTTGACCTAGTCAAAAGTCACTTTTGACCGAGTGATCATAAAGGCTATGCTCGGGCTTAGTGGTTTTTCATGCGGAGGAATGTGAATGGTCAAGATGGAATTTGTCCCTCACATTCGTAGAGAGATATTACTAGGCCCCTCGATGAGTGAGTCTGAGAAATGTATGGCCATACTGGAATAGAAGGGTAGTTCAATTTCTATATTCAGACTACTCAGGGATCGAGAAAGTAACGGTCAGGAACAGGAGGATGACGTTCTCCATGCCTCATCCTTGACCGAAATATCGTGTGACAAAAGGGACGTGATATGGTTGTATGAAAGGTTACATCGTTTATCGATCCTCATATATTTTGGGTAGTCGTAATGCCTTGCTAGAGACCGCTTACGACTTGTGGGTCAGTATAGTAACTGGCCCACTGCCAACTTCATATGGGCCTACAGGGTCGCACACAAAACAGCCCAATACGAGCTATGATGTCCAGATTCATTGAATCTAAGAGATGTCTAGATTCAATGAATAATCTAGGGTGGATATATATTTTATATATATATAAATTTGTATATATATATTATATATATAATATAAGAGATATTTGTAAGATTTAATTTATAAGGATAAATTAAATTTCTATCACTTTTGAATTTGAATTTAAATGGATATGATCTATTTGAATTTGAAATTCAAATTGATAAGATATCTCAAATGATTTATGAAAATAAATCAAATATAATTCTGTCTTATCTTTATTTTAAATTAAATAAATAGGTGAATTAAATCTATGGGACGGATTTAATATAAACCATATTTATTTAATTAGTTTCTTATTAAATTATGCAATATATGATATTGTATTAATTCAGAATTAATACAAGATTAATTCTGAAGCCCGGCCCAATTAGAAGCCCGATAGCATCCTATATATTTGACATTAGGAGCTAGGGTTCTACACATCTCTACGCACACATTCAGACGTGAGAAAAGGGGCAGGGAGAGTGCAAAAGGTTTACAGATAAGAAACTGCCGAAATAGAGACGGTGAGGACAGAATCTCTAGAAAGCCCTAGAGGGACAAGAGGCGCTAGCACGTCGTTCTCGATTGGAACGCTGTTCGTGTGGATACCGGTAGAGGAAGCCGATCTGAGCTGTCGACTTCTTGCGATCGACCAGACACGAAGCAAGGTCGCGACTGAACGTCAGAAATCCGAAAAGAGGAGACAGGTCGCGACTTGAAGCTGACGAGGTCGCGACTACAAACTCCAGAGACGTCCGATCGCGACGTGAAGCAGAGTAGGTCGCGACTAACAACTCCAGAGGCGACAGGTCGCGACTAGAAGCTGAGGAGGTCGCGACTGAAAGTTCCAGAGGCGAGCAGTCGCGACTAGAGGACACTGAGGTCGCGACCAAAGCTAGAATACCGAAGGTAACACTTCTTTCTCCTTGACTTAAACACATTCGGTAGATCCTGGCTGGGAATGGAAAAAATTTTAAAGTTAATTTCCGCTGCGTATCTTCCAAATTCCCTTCATTACTACCTTACTAGCTTAGTAGAACTCTGCTATCTCTTTACTGCTTCCAGCTCTGCCAGAACTTCCTTCCTTCTTTCTTTTCTTCCTTCTTTCTCTCTCTAGAACTCACTTCTCTCTCTAAATTGGCTCTTGGCTGTGGGATGAATGGAAATGGGAGGGGGAGGGGTATTTATAGTTTTCATGGATGGCATTTCTGTAATTCTTAAGAACTTTGATCTTGTGGCCACCGTTTTTCTTGGAATTTCCTATTTTCTTTAATCCAACTTATTGCATCATCATGGTGATGTCATCTTGATGACTCATCATGATGACTCATGGCCTTTCATAATTACCTGCTGACTCAGCATACTAACTTAGTGTTTCCAGAGAATTCCAGAGTCTTGCACCGGAATACACGGCTGAGATCGTGCCACGTGTCCTCATCTTTTCTTCTCCCTCTAGGTTGGCGCCATGTGGCATCTTGTTGGAACCTTTCATGCCATCCCATGACTTCCAGATAAGTCCAAAGCTTTATCTGATCAATTCCCCGGTTATCACGTCAACCGAGTAACTTTACTTTATTGAAAAGTCACTAAAATATTATTTTAATGCCATTTTAACTCATATAACCATTGGGCTACGTTTTTGGGCCTTTGGAATGTCATCTTGAGTTTCTGATCCAGCCCAAGTACTCTGATGGCTTAATTTCCAAGAACCATCCCTTCGTAAATTACCAAAATGCCCTTGGTTCCACTTTATTTACTTTAATGAATCTAGGGGCATTATTATCTTTTCATATCTTACCAGAGTATTCTCTGACCCTGGTCAACTATCCAAATAACCTTTCTTGACTGACTAACCTTAGTCAAATGACCAAAATACCATTTACTCATTCTTTCACTATTTTATAACATAAGGGCATTTTCGTTATTTTGCACATTTTTGGGGTTCCAATGCACACTGGCCCACCTATCAGCCCAAGTGTCTTATTGGGCATTGGTTGGCGCCATGTTTGGGCCTTTATGAGGTCTACCACCTTTATGGCACAAATCCCGAGATACCTTTCCCGGTGATATTCATCGGGTATTGCTGTCACTGTGCACCGTTTCTACACCTTTTCGGACACCGACTCCTTTTATCAGATAAACTGATATACTGAGTCTAGGCATCCCTTTGGGTCATAACAAGCATCTGACCGATGTCATCTGAGCTCATTAAGTCTCAGTTTGAATACTGATAAATCTCCCAATCGGATACCCGGAGGACACAAACTCTCGTCTGAATTCACTAATTTGTGAATAACTTTTTCTACAGACCTCCTTTCGATATTCTGTCAGTTCCCCGACATCCATCTCTACAGGACGCATCTTCCTGCAGATTTTCACTCATATCTGAGGTCTAGGAGACTCGATACGATTTTTTTATACTTTTAGACTATCAGATAAATTTTGGCTATCTGGAGTCCTGATAAAATTCCTGTATTAAGCTGGATTACTCAGCATCATTTTCTCTATCTACTGATGAAATTTGGGACTGAAATGCTTCCTGGCAGTGTTAAGCCATTTCTGGCTCATCTTTCCATAATTACACTTTTGCCCCTGGAACTTTTCTTCTTTTCAATTAAATCCCTTTTATTTGGCTAAAATTACACTTAAAGACCCCACATTTTTGTCTACTTTCTCTTTTGACCTTAAACCTTTTATAATTCCACTTAAGTCCTTGCATTTTCTTCCCTTTTCAATTCAATCCCTTTCTTTACATAAATGGCCACATTTTTCTTAGAAAATCTCACATATATTACATACAAACTGTACATGCAAATCAGTACAGAAAATTAGGGATATTACATTTCTCTTCCCCTTAAAATAAATTTCGTCCTCAAAATTTACTTTGTACCTTAGTCAATTACCTGTGTATATATCTTCTTGGTATCTCTGTCTGCTTTATGACTAAGGATTAGGGTATCTATCTCGTACCCTTTATCCTTGATACTTTAGCGGAGTACTTTCAATATCCGCTTTATGACCTCACTTGCTCACTTGTATGCATCCACTTGCTTATGGACAACTTAGTGTACTAGACTTGTGAGTAGTGTCCATTTCTTTCATATCAAACTCACTTGAATATTACTGTATTCGGGAGTTTCTATCAATTACTTATCATACTTTCTAGCACTTATATCTTATTACTTCTCTTAGCATTTCACAGACTGCCTTAGCCTCTGCAAAGCTTCATCTTTTTTTTCGTATAATCATATTCATCTTCAATAATTCAACATTATACAGAGAGAGGGCTTATGTAGTTATTCTTTTCTTTACTTTACTGCTAAGTAGGAGCACATAATCTAGCATGCATAATGCCTGGCCAACGTGCTGTAGGACTGCATACCTGCTCATGAATGCAAAGCTCTAACATGGGAGCTCAGGCATTCATTTTCTTAATATGCACAGGTCTAACACTCGGAGCTTTAGCATAACATAAGGCCTGGCATTTCATGCAAGGAGTGAAAGCTCTCACTTACGGTTCCATCCATAACATTACATTTAAACATCTTATCCCTTTCAAAAAGGGAGCCTCTCTATCTATTTATAAAATTACTTCTCAGCACATATTTCTCATTATGTATCTCATTAGATACTTCTCATGCTGTATCATGGCATATCTTGCCAAATCTGGCTATATCATGGTGTATCTCGCTCTTTCATGACTTATCTTGCTTTCTCATGACATATCCTGAGATACCATAGGTCTAACATTCTCTTTAACTTATAACTTTGTCAACCTCTCAGGAGAATATTGCTCTTTTGCTTCTCGTTCTCCTGAACAAAGTCATAATTTAAATCTTTTATTTCAAATCCACTCTATTTGGACTTGTCAGAAGGGTTCTAATCCTTTACTGTTCATAACCCTTTTAACTTTTCATTTTACATAACTCTGTACATCTACGCCAAACTTCTGTGGCATATATAATCTTTATCATTACTTCTCAAGGGTTACCCATTATTGGGCTACTCTTGCCTGAGCACCCTTAACTGAAAAGTGCTAATAAAAATTTGAAGCACTGGTGCTAAAAGGCTCTAACCCTGGTACATTACTATCTTAGACCCTTTTTTATAAATCTCTTCGACTTTTTTAACCTTCTTGTCCTCATCTAGAGAATTTATCTAGCTTTCATTCTCATTCTCTTTATTCTCATCTTACATCTTAGGAATCTCTATTAATCTTACTTCATTTTTCATGTAAGAAGATTCTGAATTCAGTCTATAATAATAAGGCTATCTGAATTAACATCATGGGTACTCTATCTACTATGTGTTAACAACTTGTGAAGCTTCTCTACCTTGACCTTGTCCTTGGTAATTGCCATTCCAAAGAAATATTGTACCTATAGCCCATTCATTCACTTTCTTTAGGCTAGGTCTACTGCGACCCTCGGGATCTACTGCGATCAACCATCAGCCTCTTCAGGATCTAACTGTGACCCTGGAATTCTTTTCTCTATGAGCCATACTAGGATCTAACTGTGATCCTCCAGAATCTACTGCGATTCTGTTGTACATCATTCTTATCTCTGGAAGATCTAACCAACAGACTAAGTTATAAGGTTAGTTATTTCCACTTAGTTGCTACTCAACATATAATTCCCCAAAATGATCATGAAGCCAATATTATTTATTAAGACTTTACTCATTTCCTCTATTACTCAGGAATTTCTCATTTCATTCTCATCTTTCATAACTTTACTATATCTAGTATTGCAGAGAGCTACAAATGCTTTATCATGCACATATCTATCATAATCTGTCTATCTCGTCTGATGGACATGGATTTATTATGAGCTTCACTGTCCATGCTTTCAGCTCTATTTTCTGGGCAGTTTGACTCTATCGCAAGAGCAATCTAGCTCCATTGCGAGAACGTTAACTTATATTACATAAACTCTGCTCCTTTTCAGAGCTGGATCATCTTTCATAATAGTGTCTCATTTCATGTTCAAGGAACATCATTTACATATCTCATCCCCTATTGAAGGGATATGTCCTGAATAGTGTAATCATATGTTTATAGGATTATGATCAACATCTATCTCTAATCTCATTCTCTGTCTAACTGACTATCATTATCTGTCTCAGATTCTCATTCTAAGCTTGAGGGATTGACTGGCTGATTATCTTATTTATCACTTTTCTTTGCCTCATTATCATTACCATGTTAAATTATCTAATTGCATATCGTATGGTATGGGAGCAACATAACTTTCTCATAACTTCATGCATCTATACCAAACCTTTGTGGCATTTGCACCCTTTCTTATTTCTTCTTAGAGCTTACATATCATTAGGCTATTCTTGCTTTAGTACTTTTCAATTAAACATGCTACTGGGTTAGGGCTAGGTGACTCTTTGTATAGCATTAGGCCCTAGCATTATCTTTCTCATAAAAATACGTTCTGTCTTTGCTTTTGCCTTAGACCCTTTTCTCTAGATCTTTCTGGCCTTTTATTTTCTTTATCCTCATCTGGGGGATCTATTTTCTTTTCATAACTTCTCTACCTTTTCTTAACTTTTCTCATATCTTCCTCATCTCACCTATATACTCTACCCTGCATGTACTGTAAAAGGGGAGTATCATAGCATACTCTAACATGCATGTCATCACATGACAACTGCAAGGAGATGCAACAACTCATCATAACTTATGGCAACATAAGCCATATCATTGTCATAGTTTGCTCAACCATGCATCCATTGCACATTATTTCCTTTATCACATTCTCTGTCAGATCCTGATCATTCATTTAGGAACCCGAAACATCTATCTTTCTCACTTAGCCTGCCATACTACCCTCTTACCAGGGTATAGACTCAACCCTTCATTACTATATCTTTTATAGGGAATAGGGGAGTCCTCATCTAGAGAATTCCAGAGTCTTGCACCGGAATACACGGCTGAGATCGTGCCATGTGTCCTCAGCTTTTCTTGTAATATCCTTAATTTTCTGTACTGGTTCCTATGTACAGAATAAACGGAATATATGAGCTCTATTTCAGGAAAAAGATGTGGTCCTTTATGTAAAGAAAATGATTAAATTGCAAAAGAAAGGAAAAGAAAGGACTTAAATGCAAATATAGAAAGTTTAAGGTAAGGAAGGAAAGGTAGATAAAAATGTGGGGTCTTAAAGTGTAATTTTAGCCAAATTAAGGGACTTAATTATAAAGAAGGAAAAGTTCCCTGGGGCTAAAGTATAATTAAAGAAAATAGGCCAGAAGTGGTTTGCACCGCCTGACAGCATTTCAGTCCCAGATTCTACCCGAAGGTAGGGTAGGTGACGCCGGGTAACCAAGCCTAATACCGGAATTTTTGAAGACTCCAGATAGCCAGAAATGGACTGATCGTCCGAAAGTTATAAAAATTTATACCGGATACCCTAGATTTCAGATATAAGTGGGAAAATACAGGATGATGCCCCCTTATGGGACGGAGGTCAGGAAACTGACAGAATACCGATAGGAGGTCTGTAGGAAAAGTTATCTGCAAATTAGAAAATCCAGACGGGAGTGTGAGGCCTCCGGGGATCCGGGTTGGAGATTTATCGGTATTTTTAAAGGGGCTAAATGCGATCGAATGACTTCGGTCAGATGACCGTTATAACCCCCAAGGATGCCTGAACACAGTAGGACACTGTATCTGGGAAAAAGAGCCGGTGTCCGAAAAAGGTGTATAATCGGTAAATAATAGTTAAAATATTCAATGAACTGTGTTAAAGGAAAATTTCTCGTAATACGTGCCATACAGGTAATGGACCCAGGAAGCCCAAAAATGGCGCCATTAGAGGCCCAATAAGACTCTTAGATTGATAGGTGGGCCAGTGTCCAGCAGAACCCCGGAAAAGTGCGAAATTATGAAAATGCCCCTATGTTGTACAAAAAGGGCAGCAGATGAATAAAGGGTATTCTGGTCATTTTGGACAGACCCAGAGATCAAGACATGTCTAAATAAGGTTGACTAGAGCCAGTATAAGCTTTGACCGGGTCCAGAAAGGTGTGAAATGATGATTTTGCCCTTAGGGTTAAAATAGGACAAGATAGGGCACCAAGGGCATTTTGGTCATTTCGCAGGGGATCTGTAATTGAGTCTGGACCCAGTATTAAAAAGTTAATGATATAAAGGGTCTAGATACTAAATGTGAGGTCAGTAGACATAAAAAGGATCTTCAGAAACATCAGATTCAGAAAACAGCACGTTTTTCGAGGAGATGGACCGGGCCGGTGCCGGATTGGACCGGAAAGCTTCCAGAACCTCCAAATTTCGTCACATGAAGAATATGGGTGATGAAGTGTCCTATGAGGTGTCCCATGAGGTGTCCAGGGTGATGCAGTAAAAGAGAATTAAAGAAAATAGGAAATTCCAGGAAAAACCAGGACCACAGGATCATAAGTCTTCCTAATTACAAGATTGCCATTGCTCAACACTATAAATACCCCCCCTTACTCCTTCATTTCGGTGCAAGCAAGAAAGAGAGGAAGAAAGAAGTTCTTGAGAGAGAAAGTGAGAGAAAGAAAGAAGTAAGGAAGTTCTGGTGAAGTTGGAAGTAGTAGAGAGGTTCTGAAGCTCTGCTTTTGAGGTAACAACTAATCCTAGCTCTTATGTAATATCTTTGTGATGTGTTGTCTTGTTTGGTTGATTGTTGTCCTATATGTTATGCTTGAAGCTCTATTCCAATGCTATGATCATATGTTATTGAATATGGAAGCATGCAGCATACTTATCTGTACACAGTCACAAGCAAGCACCGTCACTCTGCATTACATATTTTGTTATGATTATTGTTACTGGGATTCTTTTGAATCTCATTCCCAAACATAACATTACAGGGGAGGTTCTGTCAAAATAAAATTTGGAAATCTTAAGAGACGCCGGTAGGCTGCCGAAATTCCGGCAACGAAGACGGAACAAAGAAAGGAACTGATACGTACTGTGTACGTAGTGCTGTCTAAGGAGGCTGGAAGTGAGTGGACCCAGAAGGTTCATCCAGTCTTTCCTGGGTACTACGTAGAATGGTAGTTCTCATAAGGGAATTACCGAATCGGTACAACATCGGTTACTTTCTAAAGAAGAATCGTAGCAGTTATGTTGCCGGATTTTAGACAGAGAAGGATGTAATAGAGTATGAGGGAGTTAATCATGCACTGATATATAACAGTTGATTATTTGATATTAATTGTTATCTGGCCTGTATGACTGATATGTGTTGGTTGTATGCTTGGGTATGTAAAGACTAAATGCTGAAAATAGGCTCAGTGAACAGTAACTCGTGAAGACCCATTCATGTTTGATAAATCATTAAAAATAGTAAATGATTGAATTAATGTACGAAATTTTTAGGGTAGAAAGTAGACATACTAATATTTAATTTGATATATAGAATGTCTAATTTGGACGTATAAAAGAAAAGATATAAATTGTTAAAGTTGGGACCAGAATGCTGGATTCAGGAGAAAGTCATTGGATGAACAGTAATATTGGAACGTTGACCCATGTTAAATTTGTCAAGTATTGGTCAACCAATGATTTTTCCCTGAAATATATTTGAGTTATCTTCATGTAGCAATTGGAACCACTTCATTTAGATTTTGCTAGAATTAGTTATGAATTTTCAAAGTCAGGTCACTCATCTGGAATTTGCCACAGTGAACAGTACTCGATATGAATAAAATTCCAGATTAAGTGTTTAGACTTCAATGACCCTGAAAGTGGTTTAAGTGCTACTGAATGGTCCCTAAGATATATAAAAATAAGGATGTGACATTTCTTCTCCCTCTAGGTTGGCGCCATGTGGCATCTTGCTGGCACCTTTCATGCCATCCCATGACTTCCAGATAAGTCCAAAGCTTTATCTGATCAATTCCCCGGTTATCACGTCAACCGAGTAACTTTACTTTATTGAAAAGTCACTAAAATATTATTTTAATGCCACTTTAACTCATATAACCATTGGGATACGTTTTGGGGCCTTTGGAATGTCATCTTGAGTTTCTGATCCAACCCAAGTACTCTGATGGCTCAATTCCCAAGAACCATCCCTTGGCAAATTACCAAAATGCCCTTGATTCCACTTTATTTACTTTAATGAATCTAGGGGCATTATTGTCTTTTCATATCTTGCCAGAGTATTCTCTGACCCTGGTCAACTATCCAGATAACCTTTCTTGACTGACTAACCTTAGTCAAATGACCAAAATACCCTTTAATCATTCTTTCACTATTTTATAACATAAGGCTATTTTTGTCATTTTGCACATTTTCGGGGTTCCAATGGACACTGGCCCACCTATCAGTCCAAGTGTCCTATTGGGCCTTGGTTGGTGCCATTTTTGGGCCTTTATAAGCTCCACCACCTTTATGGCACAAATCCCAAGACACCTTTCCCGGTGATATTCATCGGGTATTGCTGTCACTGTGCACCGTTTCTACACCTTTCCGGACACCGACTCCTTTTACCAGATAAACTGATATACTGAGTCTAGGCATCCCTTTGGGTCATAACAAGCATCTGATCGATGTCATCTGAGCTCATTCAGACTCAGTTTGAATACTGATAAATCTCCCAATCGGATACCCGAAGGACACAACTCCCGTCTGAATTCACTAATTTGTGAATAACTTTTTCTACAGACCTCCTTTCGGTATTCTGTCAGTTCTCCGACATCCGTCTCTAGAGGACGCATCTTCCTGCAGATTTTCACTCATATCTGAGGTCTAGGAGACTCGATAAGAATTTTTTATACTTTTAGACTATCAGATAAATTTTGGCTATCTGGAATCTTGATAAAATTCCTGTATTAAGCTGGATTACTCAGCATCATTTTCTCTATCTACTGATGAAATTTGGGACTGAAATGCTTCCGGGCAGTGTTAAGCCATTTCTGGCATCTTTCCATAATTACACTTTTGCCCCTGGAACTTTTCTTCTTTTCAATTAAGTCCCTTTTATTTGGCTAAAATTACACTTAAAGACCCCACATTTTTGTCTACTTTCTCTTTTGACCTTAAACCTTTTATAATTCCACTTAAGTCCTTGCATTTTCTTCCTTTTTCAATTCAATCCCTTTCTTTACATAAATGGTCACATTTTTCTTAGAAAATCTCACATATATTACGTACAAACTGTATATACAAATCAGTACAGAAAATGAGGGATATTGCAGAATCTGTGTGGAAGCAAAAACAGAGCATGAGAGATGAAGTGCATGGATGAGATGTGGAATGAATGGATGATATGGGATAGGTATGGTATATGTTTGGAATTAGCAAGAGAAAGTGAGATATGGTTTGACAGTTAGTGCATCAGTCCAGAGTGCATGAGCGTATGCGTCATGCGTGAATGAATCTCATCTCCTGTGACAGCACATGTTTCTGTTAGCCATCTATTAAGTATAGCTGTCACTACCCCTTTCTGTTCATTCTAACACCTCTTTTACATTTTAGTTACATCAACAAGTTGACTTGGTGATTAATGAGCACTTTCCTGAAATGAGAATTTAAAAGATACAAATTATTTATAAAACAAGACAATATTCTAATATATGACTAAAATTATACAAATTAATTCCCAACTATTCCAATTTTATATTATTAATTAATTGCTCAACATATTGGTAAATGGGGACAAAATTAATAATAAAACTCTCTTTAAACACACTAAAATCAATTCCCGCACATTTAGCTTTTGCATTCCGAACAAAATTATGGATCAAAATTGAAATTCAAGCACATATGTCTAGTAAAATTGGCAAGCAAATTCAGCATAAGTACTTGCAACAATCAATCTTTTTCCTTTAATTGGCAACAATCCATACTAGTCTCATATCAATCAAAGAATCTAACTCATGCAATTAAGTCATAGTAAGCAACTAGTTTGAGATTTCCTCACAAAATATAGTGTTTCACTCACTCTCTTGTCAAGGTTATTTTCACTTAACCATCTAGCTCAGGCTTCTCATAGGCTTATAACCATCCTACATCTCCACCACTAAATGCCATAAGGGTTATGAATCAAAGGGTATTTATTAGGGTTGTGATGTTGGAAAGGCTGAATTATGAAATGGAAATAAGTGTAAATGATTAATGAAATACTACACATGATTTTTCTTCTTCAAGATGTTCCTAATTTGATCACAATTCTAATTGTACAATTGCAGAAAATAACAAGTCATCATCTAACTTCCTTACATTCAAGTTGAATAGCATATCTTCTTGTCATCTGGTATATCTCTTCTTTGTTTTTCTCTTCTTTGTCCTTTCTTTATCTTTTTTTTCTTCTTTTCTCTATTCTTTTTCTCTTTGTTTTTTTTTCTTTCAACTATTAAGCCAGATAGCAATAACATTGAAGTTTAAATAATCAACAAGTGGTTGTACTTAACAATATTTCACAATTAAGGAACTAATGCATCAATAACTATCTTGTACAACATTCATTAATCAAGGATATAATTTTTAATGAAAATAAAGGTCTCAAGGGGTTTAAGCAAATGATTTAATTTTTATGTGGCTACTATTTGGTTAAAAGGATTTTGAAAGAAATGCCCTTATCATATTCACAATTCCAATAAGCTAATGTGGTTTTGAATCAAGGATTGAGACAAGTTATACAAAGTTACCAAACTAAATGGTGTCACACAATATAAGGAATATATGTTGGAGGCTCAAAATCCTTCCATCTGGCTTACTCACCCTAATTAACTCACCATGACTAGATTGCATGAATATTGAACTAAATACATGAGACTAATCATTCATAATACACGATTTCTAGTAGTTAATCAATGAAACAAGCAACTCACACTACATCAAGTTTGCCAATATTCAAAGTTCAATTTAATTCCATGACATTAATTCCAAAGTCCAAGCAACAATTAGAATGAAATAGAAGAATTTTCCAGCAGAGGATCAATTCTAGTAGTGACAAAAAGGACATCAGGCCACTATTTTACACAGAAAAGAAATCTTCAAAAAACAAGGAATGTTAGTCGTGATAAAAATGGACACTTACCGCGACCCATAATCACGAAAAGTTAACTTGTTAAACACATATGTTCTGGTCGTGACCTAAATGTCAAGCCAATTATGACCAAAATTCAATGAGAGTTATCGTCGCAATAAAGATAAACACAGGTCTTGACTACACATCACAAACAGGTAAACTTTAGAAAATATGAACTCCTGGTCGCGACAAAAATTCTCATCTAATTTTCATAGAGAAGAAACTCCACATACTTGCACACATTAGTGGCGATAAGAACAACATAAGGTCACGACCAAAAAATACAGAATCACATCAATTTCTAATTTTCATTCACCATTTCACACACTAAAGTCCATCCTCCCCCACACTTATTTTCTACATTGTCCTCAATATGAAAAACTAATAAAAAACATGCAAATGCAATAGTAACACGAAAACTGAACTAGACTCTAAGATGAATTCATGTAAATATCTATCTATCTACCCCTACTGACTTGGTCTCCTCCCGCACACTTAATCAACAAATAATAGCTCAAGTATATTAGAAAAACTGAGTAAAACAGACTATTATAAGTAGGGAAACAAGGAAGGAGACAACCTGAACATTATAGGGGTTTGAAGTTCTTTTTGTACAACTTCAATAAATGGCCATTGACCTAAAATACTGTACCATCTGCTTCACTTAGTACACATCTTCTTATAACTTGATCACTGCATATCTTCCACAATATGGGTGGTTCCCATATGTAATATTTTGCCTCATGCTTGATCTTCTGACTCTCTCTATCTCTCTGCTATGCATCTTCATGCACCTTTTGATGCTAGTCATTATCTAATTTTTAACTTTCAATTTTGGAACTAGCAGCAGCTTCATGTATTCCAACTGGTTGTGCAGTATCGTTCAATCCAATTTGCTCATTTTTCTGCTGCAACATCCTCTTTTCTTTACTGCTTTCTGATTTTGGAATGAATGAAGGTTTTTCTTCAATCAACTCTTGAGTTCCAAATCTGTTCTGTTGCTCATTTTCTCCATCGTCCCTCTTATCATCATCAAAATTTGCTTTCCCTACTATTTTCCACTTCTCAAGCTTATAGCATTCACATATTTGGGGTTAACAACTATATTTGAAGGTAGATTTCCACCAATCATTGCCTAAATATAACTCACTGAATTAGCTAACTGTGATACATAGTCATTCATGTTTCAAGCTTTGGTTTTTGATTGCTCAATTCTACTCTCCAAGGTAGCAAACTTAGAATTTGTCATTGCTAGGTTGCTTTCCACAGTAGATCTCAAGTCCTTGAAATTAGAGGTGAAGTTTATGTTTATGGAATTTATGTTTGAGTTCATCACATGAATGCTCTTGATTATCTCAGATATACCATCATCCTTCAAAGTAGCAGGTACTTCCATAGCTCTAGAGGATTCAGCCCCTTGCTTGTCATTGTTGAATATGTTTTGTCCAAAATTCCTATCTCTATCTCCATCCCTCCATTTAAAATTTAGATGGTCTCTCCATCCTTCATTATATGTGTTGGAGTATGAATTCCTTTATGGATACTGGTTTTGTTTGTCTTGATAGATGGCTGATACATCTTCATAGTTTGTAGGACACTTGTCACCGATATGCATAGGAGAAGAACAAAGCTGACAACTAGTAGTAACTAGAGCTTGAGAGTATGGGCTTTGAATATGTGAATTGCTCAATTAAGCAACTAACTTGTTGATCTGAGCATTCATAGCAGCAATTTGAGAAGATAGATTATTATAATCTTAAGAAAACCTTGCAGAAACATCATGAACTTGCCTGGCATCATAGCCCCATCTGCTGTTATTATTTGCTATCTTCTCAATCAAATTCCATGTTTTATCAGGAGCTAAGTCATCATTGGAACCCCCCAGTAGCTGCATCCAAATTATTTTTATTTGTAGTGCACAATCCTAAGTGAAAATACTACACTAAATGCTCACTTGGAATCTGGTGGTAGGGACATTTAGGTAGAAACTCTTGAAACCTTCCCTAAAACTCACGAAAAGACTCTTAAGTAAACTGTTTTGTAGCAAAGATTTCCTTCCTCAATGTAGAAGTCTTAGAAGTAGGGAAGTATCTCTCTAAGAAAGTATTCCTCAAGTTATTCCAAGAGTCTAAAGCATGAGGTGCATGATGTGGTAGCATATAAAATCATTCCTTTGCCTTTCTTTCAAGTGTAAAAAGGAATACTTATCTCTACATAGCATCCATATCAGTACCTATAGGTTTCATGGATAAGCAAACCTATTGCATGACTTCAAGTGCTTAAAAGGATCCTTACCTACTCCCCCACACTTAGCTTTTGCACTCTGAGCAAAATTATAGATCAAGACTGAATTTTGAACACATATGTTCAGCAAATTTGGCAAAACAGATTTAGCATAAGCACTTGTAGTCATTAATCACTTCCCTTCAATTGACAATAATCCATACTAATCTCATAACAATGAAAGGATCAAATTCATGCAATTAAATCATAGTAAGCAACTAGGTTGAGATTTCCTCACAAGGAATAGTGTTTCATTCACTCTCTTATTAAGGTAATTTCACTCAACCATTTAGCTTAGGCTTCCCATTGGCTTGTAACCATCCTACATCTCCACCACTAATTGCCACAAGGGTTATGAATCAAAGGGTCTTTATTAGGGTTGTAATATTGGAAAGGCTAGATGATGAAATGGACATGCATGTCAATGATTAATGAAATATTGCACACAATCAAAGTTCTAATCATACAGCTGCAAAAAATAATAAGTCACAAACTATCTTCCTTTAATACAAGTTGAATAACACCTTTTGCATCTGGTTTCTTTTCTTCCTTCTTTCTTTCTCTTTTCTTTGTACTTTTCTTTTTCTCTTCTCTGTATTTTTTCTTTGTTTTCATTTTCTTGAGTCAGATAGCAAATATATTGAAGTTTAGAGATTCAACAAGTAATTGCAACTTAGTAATCATTCACAATCAAAGACTTACTGCAACAGCAACTATCTTGCACAATATTCATTAATCAAGAATGGAATTTTTAAAGAAAATGAAGGTCTCAAAGGGGTAAAGCAAAGTATTTAATATTTATGTGGTTTCTGTTTAGTCAAGAGGGTTTTGAAAGAAATGCCCTTATCATTTTCACAATTCCATGGAGCTAATGTGGTTTTGAATGAAGGATTGAGACAAGTTTTGCAAAGTTACCAAACTAGATGGTGTCACACAATGTAAAGGAGTATATGTTGAAGGCTCAAAATGCTGCCATCTGGCTTACTCACCCTAATCAGCTCACATGACTAGATTGAATAAATTTTAAACAAAATACATGAGATTAATCATTCATGATGCACAATTTCCAGTAGTGAATTAATGAAACAAGAAACTAACACTTCATCAAGCTTGCCAATGTTCAAAATTATATGTTCAAAGTTCAATTTTGAATCCATGACAGTAAATTCCAAAGACCAAGCACCAATTAGAATGAAATAGAAGGATTTTTCAGCAGAGCATCAATGTTAGTCGCTACGAAAAAGACATCTTGTCACGACTGTTTTACATAGAGATGAAATTTTTAGAAAATAGGGAATATTGGTCATGACATACATGGATATTGGTCGCGACTAAAAATCACCGAGAGTAAACCTGTTAAACATACATGTTCTAGCCGCGACCAAATGACAATCCAGTTGCGACCAAAATTCACAGAGAGTTCCAGTAGCGACATAATTGACAATTCAGTCACGACCAAAATTCACAGAGAGTTCCAATCGCGACATAGTTAAGCACAGACCACGACTAATCATCACAGATAAGTAAATATAAAAAAATATAAACTTCTGGTCGCAAAAAAAAATAAGCAATGATTGCGACTAATCTTCACAGAGAAGAAATTTTGACAATTTAAACATATTAGTTGCGACAAAAACAGTATAAGGTCACGACCAAAAGACAAAATCACAGTAAATATCTGATTTCCATTCACCCATCTTACTCAATAAAGCTTATCCTCCCCCACACTTAAATTCTACATTGTCCTCAATGTGATGAAGTGATGAAACACATTCAAAGCAATAGTAATCATGACAATACTACACCAAAATCTAAGATGAATTTATTAGTTTTTATTGCTACCCCTACTGACTTTGTCATATCCCAATTTTTCCCTATTTGTATAAGACTGATAGAGGAAAGAGGTTTGGAAGGGATTATGACGATAAATTGAAAGAAAAGATAATGATTAAGATGAGTTTTAAGCCAAAGAATGAGAGAAGGTATAAAGTTGTAAAGAAAAAGGGGTTAAATTGCAATTTAGAGAAAGTCTAGGGACTAAATTGCAATTAATGATAGTTTCAAGGACATAAAGGTTATTTTGGAAAGAAAGGGACTAAAGTGAAAACTCTAAAAGTTCTATAGTGCAAAGTGGAAGTAGATATAAGCTTTGGGCCATTAAGTGTAATTAAGAAAGTTAAAGGCCAGAAGTGTAATTTTTAAAAGTTCAGGGGTAAAATGGTAATTATGAGAAAATTGAGCCGAAAAAGGCCCAAAATTGTCCGAAAGCAGTTTAGTCTCAAATTTTACCAGAAAATAGAGAAAATTATTCTAATCAGTTCAACGCAACACGGAATTTTGATTTGAGGTCCCGATAAATTGATATAAATTTCTAAAGTCTGGGGAAATTATTACTGTATCTTTTGGATCTCAGAATTAGATGAAACTTAGTAGTAAATTCTTATAAATAATATAAGAATTTATGAGACTGACAGAAGTCAAAAAGGAGTCCTGTAGAATTAATTATGAAATTTACGGTGAAATCGGACACTAATAAAGGGTTAAAGGAAATGTAGAGAATTTTTATCAAGACTTCTGGGTCTCAAAAAATTATGAGACTTTGTATAAAATTCATTTTATATTAGAATGAATTTATAAAAATGTTATAACCCTTAAAAGAATTTTATAGAATTTATTCCAAAAATTAGGAGAATTTAAGTATATCGGTATAGGATGTGCCTTGGGAATTGAGCCAATTGGCAATTGGACTCAATTTAGGGCCCAAGTGACGTTTTAAAGAAGCCCAAGATGCTAAGGAATGGTCTTGTGGTGAAATGAATTTTTAAGATATTTCTAAAAAAATAAAAAGAAGAGAAAGGAGGAAGTTTCAAGACATGTTAGGTGTCCCATGTGGGACCCACCATGTGCCACATGTCAAGCCTAGCAAGAGGAATGAATTATCACATGTGTTTCATTACATTAAAATATTATAATAAATAGTTTAATGATGATTAAGATTAATTAATCATAAAATCAACCAATGAGAGGAAGAATTAAGTCATTGTAATAATTAGCACTTCTAAGGGTGGATTAGTCCTAAGTACCTTAAAAATTGTCTATAAATACCTTCCTCCATTCCTTCATATTACGTAAGAACAAGAGGGGAAACTCTTGAGGATTGAAAACTCAAGCAAACTAAAGAAGAGACAAGGCACTTTGGTTCAAAGCAATCAAGGTTTAAGGTAAGTAGTCTTCCTAGTTCTTATGTATATATTTTGGAAGATTGAAACCTAGGTTTTAGTGGTTGGAAAACCTATTTTTCCTTGGTTCTCCATGCTGTCCAAATCTGGACAGATATGAAGAAAAAAGAGAAGTAAGATAGAACTATGAAATACTAACTTAGATAAGCTTGGATTATTGGCTATTGCTTGAATTAATTGTGTAATCCTTGAAATCCCAATTCATGTGACTTTTGGCCTAGGACAGAATTGAAGGAAGAAGATTGAATTTCAATGATCAAATGCTTCCATTGAATTTATATGATGATTTTGTGTAGGACTGAATAAGATTGGAACCTTGGAAACATTGAAATTGAGAAAGGGACAATTTGAAACCTTCTCTGTTACTATTCAAGCATATGAAAAGTAATCGAAATTTCATGATTTTGATGTTTTCAATGGGTTTAAAATGAAAAATTGTGTAGGATTAAGTAAGATCAAAGTCTTGGAAGCATTGGAATTGAAAAGAGGAATTTTTGGAAAATTATAGGTGTTGTTTCTGTTTCTGTCCATACCTGAAGGAAACATTAGAATTTTGCAATTATGAATCTATATTTGGATTCCTTGGGCAAAATTGTGTGGGATATAGTCAAGTCACAAATTAATTCAAAGGACAAGGCAATTAACCACAAATAAAGAAAGTTAAGGGTATATCGGTTCCAGAAAATGAACTTAAATTATTAAGTGAAGTTCAAAGCTGAATTGGTATGGATTGTAATAAGTGTATTACTCTACCATGATTAGGATTTGACATTTGTGAAAGAGAGGACCAAAAGACCAAGAAAGAAAAGGTTAAAGGAGAGCTATTCCAAGGTAGTAAACTTACCTAACTTGTATGCTTTGCTTGCTTGGATGTTCTATGTGTTGGATGTTTACTTTGATGATGTGAAACATGTATGATTGAATGATGCTCTATTTCTTTTTTTTTATGCTATGGCCATATGTTATAATTTAAGGAACATGGAAGCATATAAAGATATCATTATGCAAGCATGATCTTAAGCACACACATATTAACATCAAGCATTGAGTTGCATACACTATTTGGTTTCCATTTGCTACTGAGATTTTCCCCAAAATCTCACCCCTTCCATTATACAAACATCACAGTAGGGCCATATTATGGAAGCAAGGAAGGAGAATGAAGAAGTTATGATGCATAAATATGTTGTTGTATGAGAGACATTTTATGGGAATATGTAATGTGTGTATTAAGTACTAGTTTTATTTCTGGTTATATTTTGTGAGACTTAGGAAAAATAGCTAACCTTTGAATAAATGTATAAGACTTTATAGTATGATAATAGACATGTTGAACTTCATTTTGGTACCAACAATGTCTTATTCCGATATTTGTACAAAGAGAACGAATTTTTCATAGGGAACCAAATCTGGAAACTCTGAAACTGACCAAATGAATAGTAATATTCCATATCAATACTGTACTAATTTGTTTTGATTTTGGTCAGATTCATATTTTTTTCTTAAAGATGCTTATGTTATCTTCGTATAGCAACTTGAACCACTTCATTTTGATTTTTCTATAATTAGTTATGAATTTTTGAAGTTGAATCACTTGTCTGGAATTTTATCAAATGAACAGTAACCCTTGGTCAATAATTCCAGATTGTGTAATTTGACTTCATTGATCATATAAGTGGTTCCAAATGCTAATGTTTGGTCCCTAAGATGTATAAAAGTTAGGATGTGACAGACTTGGTCTCCTCCCCCACACTTAATCAACAAATACAGCTCAAGTATATGGAAAAACTTATTAAAGCAGACTATTGTAAGTGGGGAAACAAGGAAGGAGACGACCTGAATATCATGGGGGTTTGAAGTTCTCCTTGTACAGCTTCAATAAGTGGCCATTGACCTGAAATGCTATACCATCTACTTCATCCATCAATTCAATTGTTCCATAGTCATGGGTCTTAATCACCACATATGGACCATCCCATCTTGCAGCGAGTTTTCAGGTTTGAAAGCATATCTAGCCTTAAATCTCAGAACTTTATCTCCAACATGAAATTCCTTGAGCAAGATCTGCTTATCATGAAGAAACTTTGCCTTTTCTTTGTAGATTATGGAATTCTCATAGGCATCGAGTCTTATTTCTTCTAGTTCCTGAATCTGCAACATTCTTTCTTCTCCAGCAATGTCAAAATCCATGTTACAAGTTTTAACTGCCTAGAATGCTTTATGCTCAACTTCTACTGGTAGATGACATGTTTTACCATAGACCATTCGGTATGGGGACATCTCAAGTGGTATTTTATGAGTTGTTCTGTATGCCCACAAAGCTTCATCTAACCTTGTACTCTAATCTTTCCTTGAGGGTCTTACTATCCTCTCCAAAATCCTCTTAATAGGTTTGTTATAATTCTCAGCTTGACCACTTGTTTGAGGATGATAAGCAGTTGAAACCTTGTGCTTGATCCCAAACTTGGCAAATAACCCTCCTAAAATCTTATTACATAAATGAAAGCCTTGATCACTCACTATAGCTCTTGGCACACCAAACCTTGAAAAGATGTTTAACTTAAGAAATTTGGAAACTGTCACTACATCATTCTTTCTTGTTGGTATAGCCTCCACCCATCTTGAGAGATAATCCACAGCTAACAGAATATATGCATAACCAAAGGATGGGGAAATGGTCCCATGAAGTCAATGCCCCATACTTCAAACACCTCATAGAACAGCATAGGCTGCTGAGGCATTTCATGTCTCTTAGTCAGTCCACCGAAACGTTGACACCTGTCACAAGCTTTGCGGTATTCATAGTAGTCTTTGAATATCTTGGCCAATAAAAACTAGCATCCAAAATCTTTCTAGAAGTCTTCTTTGCACTGAAATGTCCTCCATAAATAGAAAAATGGCATGCTGTAAGAATGTTGTCCACTTCTTCACTTGGCACACACCTTATAACTTGATCACTGCATATCTTCCATAGGATGGGTGGTTCCCAAATGTAAAACTTTGCCTCATGCTTGATCTTCTGGCCCTAGAAATGAGATAAAGAAGGTGAAATTAGACCAGTAACAATGTAGTTTACTATGTGGCAATACCAAGGTACAATTACAGAAATCACAAAAATAGAACAATCTCTAAATGTATCACAAATGATGTCAGAATCTAATACTCCCTTTGTATTTCTAAGCAACCTGCTCAAATGGTCATCTACCACATTTTCTGCTCTAATTTTATCCCTTATCTCCACATCAAATTCTTGGATAAGCAGCATCCATCTCAAGAGTCTAGGCTTGGACTGTGGCTTTTTAAACAAGAACTTTACAGCAGCATGGTCAGTGTATATAATCACTTTAGAACTCAAAAGATAAGACCTAAATTTGTTAAGTGCAAACACTATAGCAAAGAGTTATTTTTCTGTAGTGTAGTTCTATTGAGCACTATCTAATGTCTTAGAGGCATATGAAATGACTTTAGATAGCTTACCATCTTTCTGTCCTAACATGGCATCTACAGATTCAGTTGATGTATCACATGAAAGCTCAAAATCTAAGTGCCAATTAGGTGCAACAAGTATAGGTGGTGTGTTAAGCATAGCTTTAATAGTGTCAAATGCTCTCTTGCAAGTATCATCAAAACAGAACTCTACATCTTTTTGCATGGTTTAGATAGTGGAGATGCAATCTTGCTAAAATCCTTAATGCATCTTCTATAGAATCCAGCATGTCCTAGGAATGACCTTAGTTCCTTTAAAGATTTGGGATAGGGAAGAGAAGAAATAACCTCAATCTTAGCTTTATCTACCTCAATCCCATTCTTAGATATTAGATGTCCTGGAACTATGCCTTTATCTACCATAAAATGGCACTTCTTAAAATTCAGCACAAGTTTTTTCTCAATGCATCTTGCTAAGACTTTGTCTAAACTCTCTAAGCATTCATCAAAATCCTTACTATACACTGTGAAATCATCCATGAATACCTCCATGTTTTTCTCCAAGAATTCACTGAATATGGACATCATAGCTCTTTGAAATGTTCCGGGAGCATTGCACAAGCTAAATGGCATCCTCCTATAAGCATAGGTACCAAATGGATATGTGAATGTGGTTTTCTCTTGATCTTCTGGTGCAATTAGAACTTGAAAATATCCTTAAAAACCATCAAGAAAACAATAATTAGCCTTTCCAGCAAGTCTTTCCAACAATTGATCTATAAATGGTAAAGGAAAATGGTCCTTCCTAGTTGAATCATTCAATTTCCTATATGAATGCACACTCTCCATGAATTCTGCACTCTAGTAGAAATTAGTTCATTCTTTTCATTTCTTACCACAGTTATACCGCTCTTCTTAGGCACCACATGAACTGGATTTACCCATTCACTATCTAAAATTGGGTAAATAATGCCAGCATTTAACAACTTAGTCACCTCTTTCTTGACTACATCAGATATCAAGGGGTTTAGTGTTCTTTGTTGCTGCTTAATATGTAACATCCTTACTTTCGTACGTCTTAGGGATCATTTGGTAGCATTTAGAACCACTTAAATGACATTTGAAGTCCATTAACTAAATCTGGAATTTTTACTCTTAGCGAGTTACTGTTCATATGGTATTCCAGATTCTGCGATGAACTTTGAAAAATCATAATTAATTGTAGAAAAATTTAAATGAAGTGGTTCAAAATTCTAATCGAAGCTGACATCTTGAAGTTTAAGGGAAAAATAAGTTTCTGACCAAATACTTAGTACATTGATACAGTTTATTCGTTCAAATTTACTGTTCATTTGGTCAAAAATTCTGAAAATAGATTCTGGTCCCCATTTTTGGAAAATCGGTTCTCTTTGTACAGACATAGAAATAAGGTGTTCTTGGTGTCAAAATGAAGCTTGACATGTTAACTAAATGTTTGTAAAATTTTATACATTTATTCCATCATTTACTATTTTTCATTACATTATAAACATTATTGTTGCTTAAACTGGTCATACAGCATCCTTACATGCAACAATTCTTCACATAACATCATATAACATTTACATTGACCAGTCCTTAACTCCTCTTCATGCTTCTTCATCCTCTTTCATCTTTCACAAACCTATTGGGATTCGGATTACATGGATGGGGTGAGATTTCTGGGGAAATCTCAGTAGCAAACAATACTAAACAATGCATGTATTAATGTAATGGCTTGTGCTTGCTTGTGAAAGTGTTACCATAGTGTAATGAGCATGCTTCCATGTATGATATGAAATACAATTGGCCAAGGTAATCATAGAAACAGAGCTTCAATCATCTACATATATGCACATAACTCAATAAAGCCATAGCACAATCAAGCATAACATTCAATACATACAAGTTTAGGGTAAGTTTACTACCTTATTGCTTTACTTCTTTTCACTTTAACTTTGCTTCTTCCTTCTTACTTTTTCTTGATGTGTGGCTATCTCTTTTGAGTCTACAATCAAATCCTAACATCATATCATCCATTCATTACTATCTAACTTTCTTGAACATCAAACTTACTTTAACTTAACATAACTTCCTTTAATCTTTACCAATTGACTTGTCCTTTGAATCAATTGATGTCTTGACCTTACCCTACACAATTTGGCCTTTTGAATACATTTATGAACTCAAAATAACCAAATTCTAGCAACTATGCACTGTTCTGGACAGAAATTGCAAAACATACATAATTCTTCCAAAAATTCCCATCTTAATTCCATTGCTTCCCATACTTGTTTCTCTATTTTACCCCACACAACTTTTCATTTTAAAACCATTGGAAGCATTAAAATCATGAAAATCCAATCACTGTTCATACGAGTGAACAGTAACAAAGAAGAATTCCCAGAATTATAACTTTCAATTCCAATGTTTCCAAGGTTCAAAACCTATCCAATCCTACACAAAATCATCATATAAATTCAATGGAAGCATTAGATCATTGAAATTCCATCTCCTTCTATCATGAACAGTGCATGAACAGTGTAAACCGAAATATTTCATCCATGGCAAAGTCAAGAATATCAACTTGATTCAACAACCAATCATCTAACTAGCTTGTTTAAGCTTTAATCTCATAACTCTAACTTTAATTTCTTCTTTCTTCTTTCATCTAAGGTTTTGGACAGCATATACACCTTAGAGAAAAATCAACTTTCTTCCATAAAAAACCTAAGTTCAAGCTCCGAAATCAAAGGAAAATAAGCTAGGATAGATTGCTTACCTTTAATCTCTAGCTTGTTTGAACTTTGGACCTTGGATTCTTCTTTGTCTTGGCTTGAGTTTTCATTTTGCCATAGTTTCCCCAAGGTTCTCATGAGCTACGGTTTTGAATCATAATTTGGGGGTATTTATAGAGAAATCCAATGGAAAATGGATGGCCAAGATCATTTTGTGCACTATTTGATCTAATGGCTCACATTTATTCTTGGATTTAACTTTTTCTTAAAATCTAATTATGACATCATCCATGACATCATCAAGAGGACACCTCACAGGACATGTGGCAAAATTCCAAGGGCAGGAAGCTTCTGGAAAAATTCCAGTCCAATCCGGTACTGGCCCAGTCCGATTTCCTAAAAATCAGACTATTTTCTTAATCTAATTTTTCTGAGATTCCATAATATGTTTTCTGACCTTAAATCCAGTATCTGGATTCTTCCTACCATTGACATTCTTATACTGGGTTTAACTTAATTACAAATCCCTTGAAAAATGACCAAAATACCCTTGTGCCCTTTCTTGCACTATATTGACCCTAAGGGCATAATTATCATTTCACACCTCTTTGCACCTTATCAGAGCATATACTGACTCTGACTAACTCTTCCTGTACCTGCCTTGGTGTTTTGGACTATCTAAAATGACCAAAATATCCTCCATTCATCTCTTGCTCCTTAGTACAACACAGGGGCATTTTCGAAATTTCACACTTTTCTGGCAAATTTCTAGACACTGGCCCTTTTTCACGATGAACTGATATCATGGGCCTAGCCTTAGTTGATGTCATTATGGGCCTCTGAGTGACGCCATCTAGCTCATTCAGTCCCAGTTTACTTACCGATTAATTTCCCAATCGAAAATCGGGCATTCACAAACTCCCGTCAAAATTCACTAAAAAGTGAATAACTTTTTTCTACATAACTCCTTTTCGGATTCTGTCAGTTCCCTGACCACCGGCTTCACAAGACGCACATTCCTGTAACTTTTCACTCATATCTGAGGTCCAAGAGATCTGATAAAAAATTTAGATAACTTTTAGACTATCAGATAAATTTTATCTATCTGAAACTCTAATAAAATTTCTGTATTAAACTAGATTAACCAGCATCATTTTCTCTATCTACTGATGAAATTTGGGACTGAATTGCTTCTGGGTAGTTCTAAGCCACTTCCGGCTCAACTTTCTATAATTATCATTTTGCCCCTTAACTTTCTTTAAATTACATTTAGGTCCTTAAACTTTTTGAAATTACACTTAATGGCCCAAAATTCATGTCTACTTTATATTTTTCACCATGGAACTTTTATACTTTTCACTTTAGTCCCTCTTTCTCGTGCGGGTCACAAGATTTTTACGCTGCCTTATATATCTTTCTTTCTCCCATGTATAAAGTAATTGGTCATATATGATACAAGCCCTATTGTCCCTTTTTCTCTAATGATATATAAAATAAACTACCTTAAAAAGTCACCCAAAGGAAATGTTGTTTCCATGGGCTAATTTTCTTCCTTTTACAATTAGGTAGATCTATTGAAGAACAAATTAAGGTTTGATGAAGCTTTTTACCTACAAGGAAGTTTCTGACCAGAATTCAACAATAAAAAGGTACTTTCCAAACCTTTACTTTGACAATGTTGGTGGCAAAACATTTGATACAGTTCTTTTAAATATGAGACACAACGGTCGCATCTCTTTTATTGGAATAGTTTCACAACATAATCTTAATCAATATCAAGGTATGACAAATTTGGCCCAACTCATTCTTAAAAGAGGTCGAATGCAAGGATTTTATGTAGAAGATCACTATTATCTTTACCCCAAATACTATGTTTGGATGGAGAGAAAAAAAAATAGGGGTGAAAAAATATTATGAAAGAAAAAAAAGTTTAAATAGCAAAAAAATTTACTATTTTTTAAAGTTTTTCTTCTTAATATTATTTCTTCTATAATTTTTCCCTATCTAAACATTGGGTTAGAGTTTGTTTTGCCTCTTGTTAAGGATGGCAAAATTTTGTATGTTGAAGGTGTTGAAGGCCTTGACAATGGCCCTTCAGTTGTGGCTAGCCTTTATGGTGGGCGCAATGCTGAAAAATGAGTATTGGTTGTTATTCATTTTGAAAGATGTGTGAAAGTACCCATTTGCTCTTGGTCCGTCAAAATCACTAAATCAGTGTTAAAATTGTCATTATGGCATAACCATTCTTCTCTTGGAAGAGAATATTAAGGTCTTTTAACAAACTACCATTCTTCTCTTGGAAGAGAATATTAAGGTCTTTTAACAAACTAGCTTTTACATGTATTCACATGTTTTTTCATTTTTAAAAAAGGACACGTTTGATGAGAGAGAAGTGATTTTAAAAAATAGAGTAGTCAAACATCATCTCTCTCCCCAAAAAATATTTTATGATTTAAAAATATAGTTTAGAGTAGAAAAAAATAGCTTTTAAAAAGAAAAAAAAATCTGTTTTTTAAAAAATTATTCTCTTCTAAAATCATTGTTCTTTAACAACTCTTCTTCAAAAGCTAATACAAACATAATCTAAACATACCCTTAAGTGCTTCTTACTAGCTCTTCAATAAACAAAACTCATGGATGAACATTTTCTGGAGCATCAAATCTTGAATAAAATGTCGAAGTTATCTCCATATCAGAGCAAACATGATTTTGAACTATAAAAAGTCGATTTTTCTCATCAATCATCATATCTATTCCCTTGGAAATCTATCACCTAAGTCAAGTGTGACCTTACCACAAAATCAGTGCCAAGCCAATTAAATGAGTTTGGATCAATTTACACGCATACAAGTCTCAAGATTACAACGGCCA
Source organism: Leucaena leucocephala (assembly GCA_037074615.1). Taxonomy (NCBI): domain Eukaryota; kingdom Viridiplantae; phylum Streptophyta; class Magnoliopsida; order Fabales; family Fabaceae; genus Leucaena; species Leucaena leucocephala. Next base: position 10,493,206 of record CM073523.1, on the reverse strand, counting down.
CAAGTTTCTCCATGAAAGTAAGAAGTCACAACCTCCTCTTAGGACGTTACAACATTATCACACTTTCATAATTAGAAGATACAGCCTCTAATCCAACTCAAATTTTTTTTTCATACATAAAAATTTATGTGGATTTAGCATTAGTCTCCCACTAAAGTCAAGGCACAACTTTAAGCTAAAAAATATTTACAAAAAATTTACGAAATACCCTACCCAAAAGAAGCTTGTATCCCACATGATCAATCTCTAAAAATTAAACATCATTATTTTTAGAGTAAAATGTTGTAACTATCCTTCTATTTTGCTTTAATTACACAAATCTCCCATCTGTTTTGAAAATATACATTTTGGTACAAACCATTAACACCATTAAAGAATATTCTAAATAGATTTTTGGTGTATGTTTTAATTAAAAACCATATTATAATAAATCTTGTTTACCAATTTACCCCTCATTATACCAAATCCCTAATCTAGCTTTTAACATTAATATTTATTAATGACGTGTTTAATATTTTTACTAAATTTAGACAAAACTTAAAGTAATTTTTTATGTGAAAATATTGGCAACTTCTAAAAAATTTCACTACATTTTTTAACAAACATATTTTCAATAAAATATATTTAAAAATTTTGAATTATAATATATTAATATAAGGATCTCAAAATCATACCATTTTATAACTTTATAATTTTATTGAAAATGCATATATATAATTGCAAAACACTTTAGTCAACATTTGTATATAAAAGATTATATCAAAGTAGTAAATTTTAATAAATAAACGAGATTAAACATTTAAATTTATTAAAAAAGTAAAATTTTTTGTAATCAATTTATAAGTTTGATAAAAAATTTGAAATATATATTAAATTTTTTTTTAATTTTGAATAAAGATATATAACTAAATGATTATTAAGTAATATTTATGTTAAGGAGTGGTATTTTGATCAAAATGATGGGTCAATGCTGTGATCTAACGATCTATTAACAGTTGGGTGAATGTAAGTTGAATCTCAAAATTAGAAGTGAAGTTTATATAACATATATTTTAATTTTAAAAAATATCCATATATGTTTTTAAAATAAAAAGGAAGTCTATGTAATTTAGAATAAATAAAGGGGAGTTTGATGTATTTTGGTCTTAATTTTAATTTATAGAATCTTTCCTCTTTTATTTTACACCTTTGCATTTTTATAACTAAAATTTTATAAATTAAAATTATCATACAAAATAATAATGGTCTAATTTAGAAAAAAATAAATTACAAAAATCTAATTCAAAATTTAGGTAAATTATTAATATTTTTCAAAAATAATAAATGATGATGATGATTATGAAAGCTGCCTTACTGCCAAAAAATACATTTCCCTCCCAAGCACGTATCATCTTATTATGTCTCTTATCTACTCTTCTTTTTTAATCTTTCTTTATTTACAACACGTAATTAGTACGAATACCCTAGCCAAAGTATAATATTTTGATAATCTAATTACTATATACTTTCTTTATGTTTTATGGCTTATGGTCTATACTTTTATAAACTGTAATTATTCTTTTTATGGCCTGAAGCTAGCTTTCAAATTTTCATCTTATAACATGAAGTTTATATAGCTTTGATTTTATATTATAACTGGAAATCATAAAGCTTGAATTTTAAATCCAATATTGTAAGTAAAGTTTTATTTTTTATATTATAGCTGAAAGTTAAAATTTAGATCTTAATTTAAATGACATAAATAAAGCATTGACTTTTACATTATAGCTTAAAGCTATAAAGATTGGATTTTTTATCCAAAAGCCATAAGCAAAGATTTGATTTATATATTATAAGTGAAAGCTATAAAAGTCAGATTTTTATCCAAAGACCATAAGTAAAGTTTTGATTTTTATATTATAGCTGAAAACTATAAAGTTTGGATTTTTATACAAAAGTCATAAGTAAAGTTTTGATTTTTTATATTATAGTTGAAAGCTATAAAACTTAGATTTTTATCTAAAAGTCATAAGTAAAACTTTAATTTTTATATTATAGCTGAAAGATATAAAGCTTAGATTTTTATCCAAATGTCATAAGTAAAGCTTTGATTTTTATATTATAGCTAAAAGCTATAAAGTTTAGATTTTTATCCAAAGGCCATTGACAAAGCTTTGATATTTATATTATGACTAGAAGTCATAAAGTTTGGATTTTTAATCCAGAAGCTAGAAATAAAACTTTGCTTTTTATATTATGACTAGAAGTCATGAAGTTTGGAATTTTAATCAACTGGACAGAAATAAATCTTTGATTTTTATATTATGACTAAAAGTCATAAAGCTTGGAATTTTATCCAAAGGCTAGAAGTAAAGTTTTGATTTTTATATGATGGTAAGAAGTCATAAAGTTTGAATTTTTTTTTTTTAACACATTTTTGGAAAGGGGTTGAGTTCACCTACGATCTACGGGAAGGGCGAACTCTCCCTAAACCCTTCTTCCTAGACGATACCAATATCGGATAGGGCGAGCTGTCTATTACCTTTAAAGTTTAAATTTTTATCCAATGGCCATAAGTAAAGCTTGGATCTTTATCTTATGGCCAGCCTCCATAAAACTTTGATTTTTATCTTATGGCCATAAGCTATAAGCATTGATTATTATAATACTCTCAATTTCCTGATTAGATAGCCGAAGCTATCCTTATATATTTATAATAATCAATTTGAGATTTGGATCCTCTCATCATCATTTTTTCTCCTTTTATCTCATCATCACATCCTCACTAAAGAATAAGGGTGTTCACATCCCTCCCAACCAGAGTGTCCTAACACAGTCTCGGTGATTTCAGGATGGATCCGTCTAGTCTCGAGAAGGATCGAAACGAGACACTCTCAGATCTGAACAGGGGGAAATATCAGGATGAGACGGATCTCGACATGACCCTGGAGATGTCTTGTCCCGTCCCGATTATTTTTAAATGCCTTTTTTTTAATTAATGAATATTAGTCTCACACTCAGTTCCTCTTCCTCGGCAGCCTTAGTAGACCAGATGCTCCACCATTGTTGCGTGTCACTGTCTCCCCAACTATTGATTCTAATTTGTCAACCGGAGGATTTACTAATTGCTTACGTCAATACGGCGCATCCTTTGTTTATGGAGTTAAGGTAGGTTATGGGCAGGTAGTTTTTGCTTTTGTGTTTTCCTTCTGTTTCCCCTCTTTGTGGTGGAATACTTGGGTTTATGGCTTCACCTGAAATAAGTTAACATAACCACCCATCTCTAATCAGTGATGACAAAAATTTTCTAGCTCAGCAAGTTTCTGCGATTATTTCCTTTTCCCTTCTTTGACGCATATTAATTGATATTTGGAATTCTCTTTTCATGGTGATTATTTCCTCTTTTAGCTAGCTTACAAAATTCATCTAGATGAGCGAGTTAGTGTGATAGAACGGACAAATCGAAGATATCTTCCAAAACTCCCACAAAAAGTGGATTTGGTGACTTGATTGTGTATATTCCTTGACTGTGTCCCCAATACTATGTCTGCATAAATTCCTCCACTGAATGAAATTTTAACTGCGATTTACATTAAGTTGTTTAACTTTGCAAACCTTGGACATTTTCTAGTTATAGAAGCTGGCTTATACAGTCTCATCATATTGTGAATAGAATGAAATACTTAGGTTGCATAGTAGTTGAGTTCCCTTGGCATTTGACTTGCACCTTACGGGTATGGCCCTTTATTGGGATTACAAGTGGTAATAGGAGGGATCAAACCCGTGATCTAGTTTTAAACCAGTAATCAAACCCTAGCACATGAAGTTATCAAGTGTTATTTAATTCTATCCTGCACCTCTTGAGTCCTATACTCAAATGAATTATGAAGGTAATAAGATAATAAATTGAACGAGAGAACATACTTGCAGAATAATGAGGGGAAGTTTGGGGGGAAAGAATTAGTAATTCAGAAGAAGAAGAAGACATGAAGTCAGATAGTTAGAAAAGAAACTATTTAAAGAAAGAAAGAAATAACCAAAAGTTCATGTTGTATAATGCAAATGTTTAGTTAGTCCAATATGATGTTTAGAGTAACAAGGCAGCCATTATTTCTAAATTTGGAATATCACTTTTTGTTCAAGTAGGAAAAGGGGGATAGCGAAATATATGCCCGTTTTTGCTATCTCATTGATCTCTAGGTGTTAAAAAATTTTTGGACATGGTCGTTAGAAGGAGATTATAACTCAAGTTTATGGAACCTGACATGAAATATTTATAATACATTTCCTTCCGCTTTTTTTTATATATATCAGAAAATTAAGAATTCCCGTCCCATCCCGAACTTGTCCCAGTCCTGGTTAAGACCGGGACAAGGTCGGGAAGGGATGGGTCATGTAACACCTTATTTTCGTATATCTTATGGACCATTTAGTAACATTTAGAACCACTTATACAACCATGTTCATTTACTAAATCTGGAATTTCCAAAACTGCGGTTACTGTTCATTTGGTATTCCAGGTTTGGCGATAAACTTTGAAAACTCATAATTAATTCTATCAAAATCAAAATGAAGTGGTTCAAAAGGCTATGCGAAATAACACATTGAATTTTAAAGGAAAAATATTACTTAAATCAAATACTCAACCAATCAGTACAGTATTGGCATCAAATATCATTGTTTATTTGGTAAAAAATTTTGGAAACAATTTTTGGTCCTAAACTTTGAAATTTTTGTTCTCTTGTATAGACATTGAAATAAAGCATTATTAGCGTCAAAACGAAGCTTGACATGTTAACTAAACGCTGGTAAAATCTCGTACATTTATTACATCATTTACTATTTTTAATTATAACTCAAATGGCACTGTCTCATTACGTGTTACTGTTCATAGTGACAAATTCTAGCAACCAACTTTACATACATATACATAACATACATCAATCACATATCAAATATGCTAAATAATTCTTAAATTTTCTTCATACATATTGGATTGATATGGAAGGGGTAAGATTTCTGGGAAAATTTCAGTAGTAAATGGAACTAAACAATATATGCTTTAATGTAAATGCTTGTGCTTACTTGTAATTGTGTCAACATTATATAATTAGCATACTTCCATGTAACATATAAAATACAATTGGCCAAAGTAATCATAAAAATAGAGCTTCAATCATATACACATATGTAACACAATTCAATAAAGCCATATCACAACTAAGCATAATATCCAACACATACAAGTTTAGGATAATTTACTACCTTATTGCTTTACTTTCTTTTACTCTTTTCTTTGTCCTCTTTCCTTGCTAAGTGGCTACCTTCTTGAGTCCATAAAACAAAGCCTAATGACCTAAACTTAATTCTCACTGGTTGATTTTCCACTAACTAATATTAATCACAATTAACTAAATTCTTATATTATTTTAATATAATCCCCCATGTGAAAAAAACTCTCCTTCCTTGTTTCACTTGCATGTGGCAAAATGTGGGGTCTATTTGAACAGCTCACAATGCCACCTATTACTTCTTGAATTTTATTTTATTTCCTTCTTTTTCTTTTTTTCCCCTTAAAATCCAACTTAAGCTCAAAGTATTCTTTGGACATATTGGTCTTCTCCTTTTGACACCATTTAGGCCTCTTCTTGAACCTAATTACTAACTGACACAAATCCCAAGACACTTCTCAATTTTTCTAAATCGATATCCTTAAATTATCCTGATATTTGAAATAAATTATATAAAATTCCTTTATGGGTTATGAAATTTTTAGAAATTCATTTGAATATTAAATGAATTGTTTGCAAAGTCTCATAATTTTTTGAAATTTAGAAGTCCTGATAAAAATTCTATATATTGCTTTAAAATTCTTTATTGGTGTCATTTTTCACCATAAATTCCATAATAAATTCTACAGGATTCCTTTTTGAGTTCTTTCTGTTTGATAAATTCTTATATTAATTATAAAAATTTTCTAGAATATTTTTTTGATTATGAGATCTGGAAGATACTATACTAATTTCCGGACATCAAAAATTAATATCAATGTATTGGAACCTTAAATAAGAATTCTGAGAGATATGCCTGGCCCGAATTCTATCCTCTATTTACTGGTAAAATTTGGGATTTAAACATTTCTAGGCAATTTTGGGCATTTTCTTGCTAAACTTTCTATAATTACACTTTTGCTCTTGAATTTGGCAAAATTGCACTTTAGCACCTGAATTTGCCAAATTACACTTTAGTCCCTTTCTACCAAATTTGAAACTCCAGTTTAGTCCCTAAAATTTTAAAACTCCATTTAAGTCCCTTCAACTTTTCATGATTTGCAGTTTAGTCTATGAATTTTTACTATTTACAGTTTAATCCCTTTAGCTTTATAACTTTATACCTCCTCTCTTTCTTTGAATTAAAACTTATCTAACCATTGTCTTTTCTTCTTATCATTGTCACAATCTCTTCTTAATATTTTTCCTCTATCAGTCTTATATAGATAGAAAAAATTTGGGATGTTACATTTTTATCCCCCTTAAAATAAATTTCGTCATCAAAATTTAACTCAAACCTTAGACAAACAATCTCGGCTATATCTCTTCTTTATATCCTTTTCTATTTTGTGACTAAGATTCCGGGGTATCTCTAAAACTGCATTTCTTATCTTTGTATCTGGCGAAGTTTTCCTTAACATCCATAAAGCTTCACATCTTTCTCGTGTCATCTGTCTATCTATTTATAGACAACTTATTGTACTGGATTTGTGAGGAGTGTTCATTTCTTTCGTATATAAGCTCCCAGAAATTTAATATAATTCTGGGGTCTCTATCATATATCATACTTCTCATTATATAACATCACTTATCCTGTTACTTGTCTCATTACTATCTTTACATTCTGTATCCTTTAAGTTCTACTTAAACCTTATCAAAATTCTTTCTAAAACATCTATCTGTCTATTTCTTTAGATCTGGTTTATGCCTCATAATATGGCTTAATCAATTTCCTTAAGAGCTCTATCACTCTTCCAATTGCTTTTACCGTCTTTAACAATTTTGAACGATACAAAGAAATGACTTATGCAATTATTCTTTCCTTGGTTTACTTCTGAGTAGAAGCTCATACTCTAACATGCATAATGCTTAGCTAACATATTGCACATCTGTGTACCTACTTATGAATGTGTAGCTCTAACATTGGAGCTTAAGCATTTCTTCCTTTAGTATACATAGCTCTAGCACTCGAAACTTTAGCATTTTTTTATAAATATAACATAGTGCCTGGCATTCAATGCAAGGAGTGTAAGCTCTTACTCACTATTACTTTTATAGCATGTTATTCAATCATTCTATCCCTCCCAGAGGGAGCCTCGCTATCTGTTTACAGAGTCAATTGCAAAGTCACTCCTCACTATACTTCTCATTACATATTTCTCACTACGTATCTCATTACGTGTTTCTCATGGAGTATCTTGAGATACCATAAGTCTAACATTCTCTTTAACTTATAACTTTATTGGCTTCTGAGGAGGATCTTGATCTTAAGCCTTTCTAACTTCCTCTTAAAATAAAACTGTAATCTGAATCTTTCTTCTCAAATCCACTCTATTTGAAATCTAGCCTATAGTTCTAATCCCTTATTATTTTACTCTTCACTAAGCACTTATGCCAATTAACACTATTTTCTCAATGTATTATAAATATTTATAACCTTGTGACTCAACACTGTACTTTCCAATGGGTCACCTATTTCTAGATTTCTCTAGCCTGAGCACGCTTAATTGAAGTGTGCTACTGAGTTAGGGTTAGATTATAATTTATATGGCTATGAGCTCTCACATACTTTTCTTCATAAAGTAATGTTCTATCTTTACTTTGCTTTAAACCTTCTTCTTTGGGTCTCCATGTCTGCCTTAGACCCTCTTCTCTGGGACTATCTAACCCAAACATATCTTTTACTCTCCTCTCAAGACATTTGGGGTTCTCTTATTTGTTCCTCAGGTATATTTCTACAATCTTTTGAATGTTAGTACTTAGATTTATACTTTGATTCCATCTTTGTTTAAGAAAAATTAAGTTAAGCTTTATGGCTAACTGGAAAACACCATGGACTTTCTCTCTGTATGAGTTAATCAACTCTTATCCTTGATGATCGTCTTATCAGAGAGATATCGAGTTGTCCTATTCCTCTTCTTCATGACTCATGTTATCCTATCCTTAGGCTAGGTTATTATATGACTCAAAATCACCCACTGTAGCCCTATGCCTTTTCAGGAACTGTCAGATTATAGGATATCACTCCCTTATGAATTATATTGGGATCAACTGCGACTCTTCTAAAAGACTTCAATAAGTGGACTAAATTATAGTGTTAATTATTCCATTTTGTTTATAACTCAACATATAATTCTCTATGACTAGATGTTGGAGATTGTGCCCTAGGGGCCAATCATTGTATTATAAACATTGTTGATTTATGAATTTCTTAATTATGTTATCTCATTATTTGCATGTTTACTGTGATGCCCATCCTTGGATAACTCATGATCTTATCCTAAATATCCCTGGTCGGTCATCTATGCGGGAGCAGAGATAAAATAAGACCAGTATGACTTTGAAGATATATAGAGATATAAATCAAAGTCATAGGCACATGTAAGAGTACAGGGTGTTGGACCGACTCGCTATGAGAGAGCTGCATGGGTCAAGTCATAAGCTTCTCTCATATACAATCCATGTCATTATGCCCTTTGACCTGAGACCATCATGGATTCCCACATGACAAACGCTCAGCTTTGACCTTGTCAAAAGTCACTTTTGACCAAGTGATCATAAAGGCTATGTTCGGGCTCAGTGGTTTTTCATGCGGAGGAATGTGAATGGTCAAGATGAAATTTGTCCCTCACATTCGTAGAGAGATATTACTAGGCCCCTCGATGAGTGAGTCTGAGAAATATATGGCCATACTGTAATGGAAAGGTAGTTCCATTTCTATAGTCAGACTACTTAGGGATCGAGAAAGTAACGGTCAGAAACAAAAGGATGACGTTCTCCATGCCTCATCCATGACCGAAATATCGTGTGACAAAAAGGACGTGATATGGTTGTATGAAAGGTTACATCGTTTATCGATCCTCATATGATTTGGGTAGTCGTAATATCTTGCTAGAGACCGCTTACGACTTGTGGGTCAGTATAGTAACTAGCCCACTGCAAACTTCATATGGGCCTACAGGGTCGCACACAAAATAGCCCAACAAGAGCTATGATGTCCAGATTCATTGAATCTAAGATATGTCCAGATTCAATGAATAATCTAGGGTGGATATATATATTATATATATAAACTCATATATATATTATATATAATATAAGAGATATTTGCAAGATTTAATTTATAAGGATAAATTAAATCTCTATCACTTTTGAATTTGAATTTAAATTGATATGATCTATTTGAATTTGAAATTTAAATTGATAATATATCTCAAATTTGATTTATGAGAATAAATCAAATATAATTTCGTCTTATCTTTATTTTAAATTAAATAAATAGGTGAATTAAATCTGTAGGAGGATTTAATATAAATCATATTTATTTAATTAGTTTCTTATCAAATTATGCAATATATGATATTGTATTAATTTCAGAATTAATATAAGATTAATTCTGAAATCCAACCCAATCAGAACACCGATAGCATCCTATATATTTGACATTAGGGGCTAGGGTTCTTGTAGATGACAAAACGGGCAAGGAGAGTGCAAAAGGTTTTCAGATAAGAAACGGCCAAAATAGAGATGATGAGGACGGATTCTTGAGAAAGCCCTAGAGGGACAAGAGGCGCTAGCAAGTCGTTAGTGATTGGAACGTTGTTCTTGTGGATACCAGTAGAGGAAGCCGATATGAGTTGTCGACTTCTTACGATCGAGAAGAGAGCACCAGGTACGACGACAAGTTATGACGCGTGGACACTAAGGTCGTGACCATCAGGCATCCTGAACGTCAGAAAATCAAAAAGAGACAACAGGTCACGACTAGAAGATGAGGAAGTTGCGACTGACAACTCCAAAGGCTACAAGTCGCGACTAGTAGCTGAGGAGGTCATGACAGAAAACTCTAGAGGCGACAAGTCATGACTATAAGCTGAGTAGGTCGCGACTGAAAACTCCAGAGGCGAAGAGTCGCGACTAGTGGACACGGAGGTCGCAATGATAGCTCGAATACCGAAGGTAACATTTCTTTCTCCTTGACTTAAACACATTCGGTAGATCCTGACAGGGAATGGAAAAAATTTTAAAAGTTAATTTCCACTTCGTGTCTACCAATTCCCTTCAGCATATCTAGTAGCCCATCTCATCTATCAAGACTTCACTCATCCTCTCTCTTACTCAAGAGTTTCTTCTCATCTTTCTTTCTCTGTTGTGGCTCGCTATGGGCAGTTGTCATGTGCAATCATGGTCTAGCCACCTGCAATTACTAGCTGTAATTGTCTTATGCTACTACGCCCATATAATAACTTCTTGTTTCATCTTATATGAATCTAGCTCTATCTGAGAACAATCTGGATATGAAATGGCTCTTATCTCAAGAGTAGTCTATATCTAGCTTTACTTCGAGAGCAATCTCTTTCATTCTTGTATCTGTCATACTCATCTCATAAGAGATAGTATACTGTGTACTCATGTTGTACTATTACTAGTAGCACCTCATTCATATCCATCCTTCCTTTTGATAAAGTTATAACTTTACCACCGTTTTGGTAATTGGCATAACGCTACTATAAGAAATGGACCTGAGCACTGTATTCACAAGCTTGTAGAAATACATGAGTAATCCCAATCATACTGTAACTGACTATCTCACTTGCTGAGAATGTCTATCATTTTTGGTACCTTCCTATTGCTATCCTATTTTTAATTCCCATTCTCATCTATAACCTCATTTGTAGCCTTATTCATAGTCTTATGTATGTCAAAACTCTGTCTGCTTTCATATCATATGGGGTTTTTCGCTCATCTAAACTAGTATGTTTGCCTCTTGTTCAGAACTTATAAGTCTAACTGAAATTTGTCTTCTTTTATTAATTGGAAGAGAATTTTACTTAGCCTAATCAATGATAAGGTTGTTTGGAACACAATCATGGGTACTTTCTTTGCATTAATTATGCAACTTAAGAAGTTCACCGAATCCCTAGTCATAGTCTTCCCAAAGAGATATTGTATCTTTTCACATATGGCTCAGTAACTTTCCTTAGGCTAAGTCTGCTACGAATTTTGGGATCTACTATGATCTACCGTGAGCCTCTTCAAGACCTACTGTACCCCTGGAACAATATCTTTGCTAGCCATATTAGGATCTACTATGATCCTTTGGAATTCACTATGATTTTGTTGTACTGTATCCTCATCTTTGGGAAACTTCGAACTACATGACTAAGTGATCTCTACACAGTTGGTAATAACTATTGATAATTTTCCAAGATTGTTTCTATATACCAATACTATTTTCTTAGGCCTTATCAACTCTCTAGCCAACCAACAATCCCTTTAAGTTCCGTTTGTGCCTCATCAAGACTTTCTCTAATAGGCATAAGTAAACATATTAGGTATAGGGTAGCTCTACAGTGTGCATTCCGGACATTACCGTTTAAACATGCATCGGGCTACCACCCTTAAGCCAATGGGAATAATGGCATAGTACTAACAGGATGACCAAGTTGCCCTATATAGTCATAGTTACAAATATATGACTAGCTCCTGAATCACATATCGCTACCCAACGATCATTAATTCATATTCCATCTTGAATCATCTCAGGCGACTTCCTTGCCTCTTCTCTAGTCAGGGTAAAATTCTTCCTTTGTATCTAAAATCTTTCATTTGTCGTATTCTGCAGATATTCCATGGCAAAATGTCTCAGCTTGCCGCAACTGTAGCAACTTCCTTGACCCGCCAATCAAAGCCTATCTTCATGGTCTCTATCACATATTTCATATTTATTAGGCTCTGATTGTATGTTCGTATTTCTAGCTTACTACTTTTCTATTCTAAATCTTCTGCTCATATTCTCACTTTTCTTGCTTCTTATTATCTCTTTTGAGAACTAAAGGTCCTCTGGAATCATCCTTATCGAAAACACTGAAAGGATTCATCCTTAGGGTTGTCTTTCTCTTTTCTGGATATCGTAGACTTCTTTTTGTAATCTTGCATGCCTTTACCGCTCTGTTGAACCTCTACAACTTCTTGGGAAGAATTCTTTCTTGCAACATAGAATTCAATTTGTGAGCTAACTTCTCAATCATTAAACTCTCACTATTCACGTAGATAAATGTAGCTAAGTATCTATCAAAGGTTTCTTCTTACCCTACTTTAACACTTTAACTTAACCTCATACTCATCTCTATCTGACTAAGGAAAATGCTTCTTGTAAAACTGCTCAAAAAAAGCTTCCTATGGGAGCGGATCATTTTTTATCTTCATGAAGTAACTTCTTTATTCTTTACTGTCTCTTGACATCTTTCTATGGCTGGTAATCTGCTAACTATGCCTTTTACTTTGTAGGACTCTTCATCGCTTTAAAGATCACTTCCAAAGGGTTTATCCTATTCACTTCTGCGTGAACATTGAATATTCCCTTGAACACAGACAATTTGTACTTACTGACTTGCATAATCTTCAACTGGATACTAGCCTATTTCTCAATAGACAATAACTATCTGTCATTCCCAATCTGTTCTTGTCCAGACTATGACTCTTTGAAGACTCCTTCCTCTGATCATCGTAAATCAGCAACAACTACTACTATGGTTATCGTGATAGTAATATGTCTTTCTTGTTCCTAGCAAACCTGAGTTACCAGGATCTCATCTATCATCTACTGCTATTGTTCTTGCTCTCTAGAATGCTCTATACTAGGTTTACTAGTCCCTTAGTTCTTTCATGATGGGGTTCCCTTATTTTGGAACATTAGCTCTTAGTCTATTTACCACCCCATCTCTAGGCAACCCTCGATCTCACACTTCTAAACCTTCTATTTAGGAAATACTAACCTAACAAAGTCTTTCACAACGTAAATCAAATCCTGACTATCCTACAGAGGATCTGTAACATCCTGATTTTTGGTCTAGGAGAACTGGGAGGTAGTCTGATATGGGCAGGCTGCTAAACCCGCAGTCCCAGGGTAGTAATCTGATATGGGCGGATTACTTACCTGTATTTTGTAGGAATCCGAGGGATAAGCTAAGTCCTTTAGGATTTAAAGATGAGTTAAGTCTTTAACCTACAGAATCGGGACAGTTCACCTAGGTTTAAAATGAGGAATATGAGGAATATCCTAAGTCTTAAGCCTAGGAATTCTGCAGGTAGCTTGATATGGGCTAGCTCCTGTGTAAGATAACCTGATATGGGCGGGTTGTCAAGCCTTTCAAGTAACGATGACTCCCGAAGAGTTTAAGGGATGAGTTATTGAAAGAGAATTTTTGGAACTTAAGATGAAGGATGAGAGGATAAGTAACAGGGCCAGAAAGAGAATGCATGGGCATAATCGTAATTATGGGAAATATCAGGCTATAGCCGATGAGTACCATATTTTTCCAGAAAATAGAGAAAATTATGCTGATCATTTCACTGAACTGTGAAATGTGCATATGAGGTCTCTATGTATATGAAAGAATTAGAAATGTGACTAGGGGTAAAATGGTCATTTTGGAAAAGTGTGCGCGGGAGCGCTTTTTCAGGCCAAAACAGCCCGGTCCGGATAAAATATCTGAAAATACCGAGAGATAGAGAAAAGGATTCCGGGTTGAATGAGGGGTCACGAAATTTTGATTTGAGGTCCCGATTTTTCTGTAAAAATTCCGGAAGATGGGAATTTACAGTTATAATCGGTAAAGGAAAAGCAGTCCCGATAGGGATGATCGGACTGTGGCCAGGGGGCCGTATAGTGTTTCTAAGGCCCTTAGTGACACCAGGGAAGGCCCAGGCCCATTATATCAGTCCAGTGGTAAAAGGGCCCGGTGTCCGGGAAAAAGGTGCAAAATGACGAAAATGCCCCTATGTTATAGAATAGTGAAAGAATGAGTAAAGGGTATTTTGGTCATTTGGCTAAGGTTAGATAGTCAAGAAAGGGTATCTGGATAGTTGACCAGGGTCAGAGAGTACTCTGGTAAGATGTGAAAAGACAATAATGCCCCTAGACTCATTGAAATAAAGAAAGAAAGACTAAGGGCATTTTGGTAATTTGCCAAGGGATGTTTCTTGGGAAGCGTGCCATCAGAGTACTTGGGCTGGATCAGAGACCCAAGATGATATTCCCAGGCCCAGTGATTCAGGGGGAAAAGTGACATTAAAATAATGATTTAATGACTTTTCAGTAAAGTAAAATTACTCGGTTGGCACGATAACCGAGGAGGTGATCAGATAAAGTCCGAGACTTATCTGGATAGCATTGAAAGGAGTGAAAGGTCCCTTCCAAATGCCACATGGCATCATCTAAAGATAGAAGAAAAGTTAAGGACACGTGGCACAATCTTAGCCGGTGAGTCCAGTTTGTGGGAAATCGGACCGGATCTGTACTGGATTGGACTGGTCTGCTGAGTCAGCTGATGAGGTGTCCAGGAATTGTGACATGTGAAGAATGTGGTGATGAGGTGTCCCGGTGAGGTGTCCTGGGTGATGCAGTAAAAAGGAATAAAAGAAAATAGGAAATTCCAGGAAAAACCAGGACCACATGTTCAGATGGCTTCAAAATTACAGAAATGCCATCCATCAAAGCTATAAATACCCCTTCCCCTCCCATTTTATGCATCCCACGTTTTTGGCAAGAAAAGAGAGAGAAAGAAGAGAGAGAAGGAGAAAGAAAGAAAGAAGGAAGTTTTGGTGGAGTTGGAAGCAGTATAGAAGTTCTGGAGTTCTACTTTTGAGGTGGTATCTAATCCTAGCTTTTATGTAATGTCTTTGTGAGTTGATGTTCTATTGTTTGGTTGGATTGTTGTCTTATATGTTATGTCTGAAGCTCTACTGCAATGCTATGATCATATGTTATTGAGTATGGAAGCATGCAGCATACTTATTTGTACACAATCACAAGCAAGCACTATCACACTGCATTACATATATTGTTATGATTATTTACTACTGAGATTCCCCCGAATCTCATTCCCCATATCTAACCCATTACAGGGAGATTATGTTGAAGTGAATTCTAAGAATTTTGAGAGACGCCGTTATGCTGCCGAATTTAAGACTGAACATCAGAATATGATAAGTACTGTGTACGTAGTACTGTCTAAGGAGGCTAGAAGTGAGTGGACCTAGCCGGTTCATCCAGTCTTTCCTGGGTACTTACGTAGAATGGTAGTTCTCATGAGGGAATTACCGAATCAGTACGGTTCAGTTCTTTGTACAGATGAAGCCTAGCGGTTATGCTGCCGGATTTTAGGCAGGAAAAGATGTAATAGAAATATGAGAATTTTGTGTATGCCTTGTTATATGACATTTTGTTATTCAATAATAAATATTGTTTGGCATGTTTAATTTGTGAATGAGAAATTAAGAGAGAAATTCGCAGGTCCTGAGGTAGCAGTGTTCTGACCTCAGTTTGACCTAGTAAACGAAGGAATTTGGTCACGAAATTCGGTGTGCTAGTAGCACACATCTGGGGCATTACGTGGATAGGTAATAAGCCTCATTTGGTTGTGTAGAATGAGATTAATCAGTTCTCAAATTAAAGGTTGAGAATAAGGAACTTAAAGGTAAAATTTTGAATTTTTGGGCTTAAGTTAAGATATAATCAAGCTAATATTACTTCCGCAAGTGTACTCTGAGGAGTCTAAGGAAGGATGTTTCAGGATCTACTTCGAACACCTTCTTAAGTTGGTCTTCTGGGTCCTAGCACTTCGTACCATCTGGCTTGCCTGCACCACATACTAAACCTCTAGCTAATAAACTTCACCGAGGTTGGTGCCTTTATTCTCATCGTTACTATAGCATATGAACTCTTTTTTTTAGGAATTCAGCTTCACAGAACGATTCTGTTTTGTTCCCTTAGTGATACCTTGAGCTAACTCTTGCAGCTTGGCTCCCTTGACCTTAGACTGGTCAACTCCTATTTCTGTTAGTAGAGGGATTTGCTCCTTATACATTGTCCCGATTAGTCTAGCCACATCATGTTAAGAAACAGAGACCTTCTAGTATTAGCTGACTAAGACTAGTCTACTGTAACCATGTTCTTAAAGACTGTCTCGTAAAGCTATAAGTTCAAGGTACAATGTATTATGCTTATCTGGTATCCCTGTCTAGATTTGTCATGTCTTGAACATATTCTTCCTAAACCATTCTCTTTCTAACATTCCTTGTCTAAATCTTACTCTAAATAGTGAACCAACCATCTAGGGAAATGAATCTTCTTGATCTACCTATGATTCAAACTCCTACATTTGCAAAAATAACTTTCCCATTAAGTACCCTAACATTAACATAATGTTAACTACTTAGGTTTATGGTCTAAAATTTGTCCTATTTGATGTCAAAAGCTTTGCTCTGATATCAAAAATATAACATCTTATTTTTGTGCATCTTAGGGACAATTCGGTAGCATTTAGAATCACTTAAATAGCTATTAAAGTTCATTTACTAAATCTGGAATTTCCAAGACTATGGTTATTGCTCATTTGGTATTTCCAGATTTAACGACAAATTTTAAAAAAATCATAATTAATTATATAAAAATCAAAATGAAGTGGTCCAAAAGGTTACGTGAAACTAACACATTGAATTTTAAAACAAAAATATCACTTAGACCAAATGCTCAGCCAATGAGTACAGTAAGCATCAAATATCACTATTTATTTGGTCAAAAATTCTAGAAATAGTTTCTAGTCCCAAATTTTGGAAATTTTGGTTCTCTTTATACATACATTGAAATAAGATATTTTTGGTGTCAAAATGAAGCTTGACATGTTAACTAAATGCTGGTAAAATCTCGTACATTTATTCCATCATTTACTATTTTTAATTATAACTCAAATGTCACTGTCTCATCATGAGTTATTGCTCACAGTGACACATTACAGCAACTAACTTAACATACATATACATAACATACATCAATCACATATCAATCATGCCGAATAATTCTGAACTTTTCTTCATACATCTTTATCTCCTCCATCTTGAGAAGCCTTGCTATAATTGAACTGATATGGAAGGGGTGAGATTTTTGGGGAAATCTCAGTAGTAAACAGAAGTAAACAATGTATGCTTTAATGTAAATACTTGTGCTTGTTTGTGATTGTGTCAACATTATGTAATGTGCATTCTTCCATGTAACATATGAAATACAATTAGCCAAAGTAATTATAGAAATAGAGCTTCAATCATATACACATATGCAATACAATTCAACAAAGCTATAACATAACTAAGTATAACATCCAACACATACAAGTTTAGGATAGTTTACTACCTTTTTATTTTACTTTCTTTTACTCTTTTCTTTGTCCTCTTTCCTTGTTAAGTGGATTCCTTCTTGAGTGCACAAAACAAAGCCTAAACATCACATATTTATCCATTCATCATAATCCAATTCCACTAGCATACAAAGACATTGATCTTAACCTAATCAATTAACCTCTAACTCTCTTAATTTGTGGTTAATTGTCTTGTCCTTTGAATTAGTTTATACCTTGACTTTACTCCACACAATTTCACCTTTTGAATCCATTTATGATCTTAGAATTATAAAATTCTAGCTCCTGTACCAATTCTAGACAGAACAGAACAGCACCCTCAAGAATTTTCAAAAAATCTTATTTTGATTCCAATGCTTCCAATACTTATTTTTCTACTTAATCCCACACAATTTTTCATTTTAAATCCATTGGAAGTATCAAAATTAAAAAATTCTCATTATTGTTCATGCATATGAACAGTAATAGGGAGGGTTCTAAATTTTTATTTTCCAATTCCATTGCTTCTAAAGTTCTAATCTTATTCAATCTTACACAAAATCATCATTTGAATTCAATAGAAGCATTAAAACAATGAAATTCAATCTTCTCCTATCTAGAATAGCACTTGGCCAAAAGGCCCTCATGATAGGCAAAGTCAAGATTGCACATTAATTCCAAAATCAATCATCTAAACTAACTTATCTAAGTGCTAATTACATGATTCAAACTTCAATTTCTTTTTCCCCTTACTTCCTTGAGTTTCGGTCAGCATGAACACCAAGGAAAAACTCAATTTTCAAATAGCTTACCTTATGCCTTAACTACCTTAGATCAAAGTACCTTCATTATCCTTATTGAATTGCGTTGGTTATGGTTAAGTTTTCAAATGGCAATAGTCTCCCCAAGGCATCCAACCTTCATGCCATTTATGAAGAATGGGGGATATTCATAGCTAAAACTTTGGTACTTTAGGTCCATAATAACCTCACTTTTCCTAATTATTACAATGACCTAAACTTAATTCTCACTGGTTGATTTTCCACTAACTAATATTAATCACAATTAACTAAATTCTTATATTATTTTAATATAATCCCCATGTGAAAAAAGTTCTCCTTCCTTGTTTCACTTGCATGTGGCAAAATGTGGGGTCCATTTGGACACCTCACAATGCCACCTATTACTTTTTGAATTTTCTTTTCTTTCTTTCTTTCTTTCTTTTTCTTTTTTTTTTTCCTTTAAAATCCAACTTAGGCTTAAAGTATTCTTTGGACGTATTGGTCTTCTCTATGTGACGCCATTTGGGCCTCTTCTTGAGCCTAATTACTAATTGGCACAAATTCCAAGGCACTAACCTTTAATTTTTCTATACTAATATTCTTAAATCACCATTATCTTTGAAATAAATTCTATAAAATTCTTTTAAGGGTTCTGATATTTTTATAAATTTATTCTAATATTAAATAAATTTACTGCAAGGTCTCATAATTTTTTGATACCAAAAAATCCTGATAAAAATTTCATATATTACTTTTAAATTATTTATCGGTGTCCTTTTTTACCATAAATTCTATAATAAATTCTACATGACTCTTTTTTTAGTTCTATCAGTTTGATAAATTTTTATATTAATTATAAGAATTTTATATAATATTTTATCTGATTCTGAGGTCCTAAAGATATTGTATTAATTTTCAGACTTCAGAAATTAATATCAATTTATTGGAACCTTCAATCAGAATTTTGAGAGATATGCCTGGCCCGAATTCTATCATCTATTTGTTGGTAAAATTTGAGACTTAAATATTTTTCAGGCTATTTTGAGTATTTTCTAACTCAACTTTCCATAATTATACTTTTACCCATGAATTTGGTAAAATTGCACTTTAGTCCCTTTCTATCAAATTTGAAACTCCAGCTTAGTCCCTAAAATTTCAAAACTCTATTTAAATCCCTTGAACTTTTCATGATCTATAGTTTAGTCTTTGAACTTTCACTATTTATAATTTAGTCTCTTTGGCTTTATAACTTTATACTTCCTCTCTTTCTTTGAATTAAAATTTATCTAACCATTATCTTTTTTTATCATTGTCACAATCTCTTCTTAACATCTTTTCTCTATCAATCTTATATATATAAAAAAAATTGGGATGTTACCTCGCGTCCCGCCCCGATCCTCGAGATGGGACATGAGACAAGGGTGTCCTAGTCCCGACCCGTCCTGTGTATACCTCTACTAATAAATTAAAAATAAATGGTTGAATACAATCTTTTATAAAACTATTATTTTTTTTTTATTTTAAGGTAGTCTATGATTGAAAATTGTTATATCAAATTTTTATATTTTACTTTTCTATTTTTAGGGTAATGTTATAATATATTTTTTTAAGATATTAAATTTCAACTATTTAACTTTTATAAAATAGAAAAATAAAAAATATTAAAATTTGATATTTATAGTATACAACTATAGAATATTTTAAATAAAAAAATAATAGTTTTATAAAACATTATATCTCAACCATTCATTTTTTAATCCTTTGATGAAGATGTGATGATAAGAGAAAAAGAAAAAAAGGTAATAATGAGAGGATATGTTTCCATCAATTTGATATATATTAATATTATAATTTTATATTATTAAATATCTAACAGCTATAATTCTTTGGATTTCTTAATTAGATAGCCAATGGTTATCCTTATAAGTTTATGATAATTAATTTAATATATATTTATATTATAATTTTATATTATTAAATGTTATACATTTATGATATATCATTTTATGATTTTTTAAATTAAACGTCTTCATGCAATTATTTGTGAGAAAATGCAAGCAAATTATTACCAAAACATAATACGATAGAGTGGACTTTAATTATATTTAATTAATATAATAGTCCTGGCTTTTTTGTTTTTGGCCAAGAATAATCCTATTGGTAAAAAGTACATGTCTATTTAATTGTTGTAGCTTGTGTCAACTGTCAAGGACTTCTAAGCTCCTCCTTTTATCTTACCTTCCCTACGATTAGACTTAATTTTTAACCAGAGATTTAATATTTTATAAAATTATTATGCTATTAAATAATAAAAAATTTAAACTTAAATTGTTAAAGTTTCACTTAAACAGTTCAGAATACATAAAAAAGTAGAAAAAATTCACTTTATAAAATATTTTTATTAAGTGTAAATATAAAACAAATTTTGACATTTTAATTTTATTTATTATTTATGTTACTTAATATCATAATAATAGTTTTGTGAAATATTAAATCTTAACAGTTGAAAATTAAATATAATAATGTGGAAGGTAAGAAAACAGTAAAACGAGGGGTACGTGGAGGAGCGAAGCCAATTTTGTAATATCTCAATTTTTAAGTTTAGAGATTTAGAAAGTAACCTGAAATAGATAGGCTACTAGACCCCTTTGAGCAGAAGTCCAAAAAATGTACAGAGGGTTTTCAATAACTAAACTGTAAATAAGTGAAAGTACATGGACTTATATGTAAATAGTAAAAATTTCTAGGGCATAATGGTCATTTTTGAAAAAAAATGGATCAAAATGAAAGTCTAAAAGTTTCATGGTGCAAAAATGGAATTAGACACAAGTTTTAGGCTATTAAGTGTAATTATGAAAAGTTGTGGGACTTAATTGAAAAAAAGGAAAAATTTCCAGGGGCAAAATGATAATTATAGAAAGTTGAGTCGAAAGTGGCTTAGAACTGTCCGTAAGCATTTTAGTCCCAAATTTCATCAGTAGATAGAGAAAGTTGTGCTGGTTAATCTAGCCTGGTACAAAAATTTTATTGGAGTTCCAGATAGCTAATATTTACCTAATAGTCTGAAAGTTATCTAAAATTTTTATCAGACCTTCTGGACTTTAGATATAAATGAAAAGTTACAAGAAAGTGCATCCGATGAAGCCAGAGGTTAAGGAGCTGACAGAATCTTGAAAGGAGTCCTGTAAGAAAAGTTATTCACTTTTTAGTGAATTTTGACGGAGTTCGTGACGTCCAATATCTGATTTTGAAACATAATTGGTAAGTAAGATGGGACTGAATAAGCTCATATGACTTCACAGGAGGCCCATGATGACGCCAAGTGAGGCCCAAGCCCATAATATCAGTTCATCGGTTAAAGGGGCCAGTGTACACAAATATTCAAAAAATGTACAAAATGACGAAAATACCCCTATATTATGAATTAATGAGTGAAGGGCAATTTAGTCATTTTACCCAAGTCAAAATGTCAAAGAGAGCTACAGGAGTAGTTGACCAGGGTCATGAAATATTCTGTTGAAATGTGAAAAGACAATAATGCCCCTAGAATTATTAAAGTAAATAAAAAGGAGTTAAGGATATTTTGTTAATTTGCCAAGAGATTTGTAATTAAGTTAATACCCAGTCCAAGAATGTCAATGGTAAGAAGAATCCGAATACTAGATTTAAGATCATAATATTATTATGAAATATTAGAAAAATTAGATTCAGAAAACAGTCTAATTTTTAGGAGATTGGACTAAGTTGGTACAGGATTGGACTGGAGGTTTCCAAAAGTGATGAATCACTAGGTGAGGTGTCCCATAGGACCCACCAAGGCACCACCTAGCATACAAGGTGTTCTTGATGATGTCATTTTGAGGAAGCTAAGCGATCTAAGTCGTTTATCGCGATTCGATCTGGACTGTCTATTCTATTTCCCTTCACCTATAAATACTTCTACCCCCTCCCATTCCATTCACAACACTATAAGGAAGAGAAAGAAGAGAGAGAGAGAGAGAGAAAGAGAAAGGAAGTAAGGTAAAAGGAGGAGGTCTGGTCGAGATAGGAGTAATACAAGGAGCTTAGGGACTCGATAAGCTTAGGAATAAGGTAAGTAATTTATTTTAATCCCTGTTTTAATAAATTAAAGGATTGTTCTTATAAATTTAATAGTTAGAATAAAGAAATATCTCTATCTATAAGGTTAGCTGTGGATAGAAAGAAAATTAGAGGATTATCAGAATAAGGGTATTGTAATATCCTTAATTTTCTGTACTGATTTCTATGTACAGATTAGATGGAATATATGAGTTCTTTTTCAGGAAAAAGATGTGGTCCTTTATGTAAAGAAAATGATTAAATTGCAAAAGAAAGGAAATGAAAGGACTTAAGTGTAATTATGGAAAGTTTAAGGTTAGGAAAGAAAGGTAGACAAAAAATGTGGGGTCTTAAGGTGCAATTTTAGCCAAATAAAGGGACTTAATTGCAAAGAAGAAAAAGTTCCCCGGGGCTAAAGTATAATTAAAGAAAAATAGGCCAGAAGTGGTTTGGACCGCCCGACAACATTTCAGTCCCAGATTTCACCAGAAGATAGGGCAGGTGACGCTGGGTAATCCAGCCTAATACCGGAATTTTTGAAGACTCCAGATAGCCAAAAATGGACTGATCGTCCAAAAGTTATAAAAATTCATATCGAATACCCTAGATTTCATATATAAGTAAGAAATTACAAGATGATACGTCCTTATGGGACGGATGTCAGGAAATTGACAGAATACCGATAGGAGGTCTGTAGGAAAAGTTATTCACAAATTAGAAAATCCAGACGGGAGTGTGAGGCCTCCAGGGATCCGATAGGGAGATTTATCGGTATTTAAACTAAGACTGAATGAGGTTAGGTAACAACAGTCAGATGCCCGTTGTGACCCAAATGGCTGCCCAGACACAGTAGGGCAGTGTATCTGACAGAAAGAGCCGGTGTCCGGAAATGTGTATAATCGGTGAATAATAATTAAAATATTCAATGAACTGTGCCAGAGGAAGATTCCTCGTAATGCGTTCCATGAAGGTGTTGGACCCAGAAAGGCTAAAAAATGGCGCCATCAAAGGCCCAATAAGATACGTGGACTGATAGGTGGGCCAGTGTCCAGCAGAACCCCGGAAAAGTACAAAATTACGAAAAATGCCCCTGTGTTGTACTAAAGGATAGCAGATGAATGGAGGGCATTCTGGTCATTTTAGACAGGCCCAGAGGCTAAAACATATCTAAATAAGGTTGACTAGAGCCAGCATATGCTTTGACCAGGTACAGAAAGGTGTGAAATGATGATTTTGCCCTTAGGGTTAAAATAAGACAAGAAATGGCACCAAGGGCATTTTGGTCATTTCGCAGGGGATCTGTAATTGAGTTTAGACCCAGTATTAAAATGTGAATGATATAAAGGATCCAGATACTAAGTTCAAGGCCAGAAGACATAATATGGATTGTCAGAAAAATGAGATTCAGAAAACGGTCCAGTTTTCGAGGCGAAGGACTGGGCCGGTACCGGATTAGACCGAAATGCTTCCAGAAGGTTTCTCTCCTCTCCAAATTGCTCCATGTGATAAATGTGTGAGGTGAGGTGTCCCATGAGGTGGCCTTGAGGTGATGTCATGCATGATGCAGTAAAAGGAATAAAAGAAAATAAGAAATTTCGGAAAAACCAGGACCACAAGTTCATATGGCTTCAAAATTACAAGAATGCCATTGAAGGAAACTATAAATACCCCCCCTTGCTCTTCATATGCCACGGCCAAGGAGCACTTTAGAGAGGGAAAGAAGTTCTTGAGAGAGAAAGTGAGAAAAGAAAGAAGAAAGGAAGTTCTGGTGAAGTTGAAAGTAGTGTAGAAGTTCTGAAGTTCTGCTTTTGAGATAGTAACTAATCCTAGCTTTTATGTAATATCTTTGTGAATTGTTGTGCTATTGTTTGGTTGGATTGTTGTCTTATATGTTATGCTTGAAGCTCTATTACAATGCTATGATCATATGTTATTGAATATTGAAGCATGCAGTATACTTATCTGTACACAATCACAAGCAAACACCGTCGTACTGTATTACATAAATTGTTATGATTGTTGCTACTGAGATTCTTTTGAATCTCATTCCCATATATAACATTACAGGGGAGATTCTGTCAAAATAAAATCTGGAAATTTTAAGAGACGCCGTTAGGCTGCCGAAATTCTGACAACGAATCAGGAACAAAGAAAGGAACTGATACGTACTGTGTACGTAGGTGCTGTCTAAGGAGGCTGGAAGTGAGTGGACCTAGCAGGTTCATCCAGTCTTTCCTGGGTACTTACGTAGAATGGTAGTTCCTACGGGAATTACCGAATCAGTACAAGATCGGTTACTTTCTACAGAAGGAATGTAGCAGTTATGCTGCCGGATTTTAGACAATGAAAAATGTAATAGAAATATGAGGAATTTAAGAAGGAAATTCGCAGGTCCTGAGGCAGCAGTGTTCTGACCTCAGTTCGACCTAGTAAACGGAGGAGTTTGGCCACGAAATTTGGTGAGCCAATTGTACACATCTGGGGCATTCCGTGAATAGGTGATAAGCCTCATTTGGATGTGTAGAATTTGAGAAACCAGTTCTCAAAGTAATGGTTAAGAATAAGGAACTTAAGAGTAAAAGTTCAATTTCTGGACTTAAGTTAAGATATAATCAAGCTAATATTGCTTCCGCAAGTGTACTCTGGGGAGTTTAAAGGAGGATGTTTCAGGTATTACCTCAAGTTAAGCTTGAGTTAAGTAGATCTATACTGATAGGGTAATAATGAAATATTATTCTGCCTTGTGTAGACTCTGACCTATGAAAAAGAAGGAACCTTAGAGCAAAAGCTAAAAACTAAAGGAAAATCTACACGACTGGTAGTGAACTTATATCTAAACTTGTATGCTTATTGCTTGAGTGTTGTTAGTATGATATTGACTTGTCTTGATTATGTGAAGCATGTATGATTGATAATGCTCTGTTTCTTTTTATGTTATGGCCATATGTTATAAGTAAGAATCATAGAAGCATGTATATGTCATAATGCAAGCATAATCATCGTAAAGCAAGTATGTTTAACACTAAGCATATACTTGCATACATTATTTATGGTATCGTTTATTATTGAGATTTCCCCTAAAATCTCACCCCTATCTTTTCCAAACATAACAGGATATTGTTTTGGAAAAGATAGAGCTTAGGAAAGTTAGGTATGACAAATTTCATGTGTCAAATGGATTGATTTCAACATGAATTCTTCCTGTGTCAATTGTGTTTTTAACAAAATTTTAAAAACTAATCCTTAATGTAGAATATAATTAGAAAGTTAATTTTAGTTCTAAATATAATTTTTTTAATTTAATTAAATTAATTAAATATATTATATATTAAGGACCGGAGGAGTATTTTTTTAATATTGAATTTTGTAAAAATGAGAACCAAACTTGTATAAAATTATGGCATCAAAACATGGATGGTATATGATAATGCTAATTTTTATAAATTTCATCCCACATTTATCCATGCTTTTTAGTCATGATTTTTTAAGCTAATTTGAATGTCTTGAACATTATCTGGATATTTCATAATTAGTCTAATTTTGTAAGAATTTTAGGGCAAAAGTACAAGTACTATGATCTATAAATTGGTAATTTTTTTATTTATTTAAAACTGTTCATGGGATTAAATCCCATAATTATAGCCATTGATCTTATTAATGATTTAATTTGGGCTTGACATGTATATTTAAGAAAGAATTTTGATTTAATTCAAGTTGGGAATTTCTACATTATTCTTTTCCACCTCACATCTATTTTTATTTTCTAGATTTATTTTCTCACTCACTCGTTCTATAATGGCACCACCTATAACTGATTTTCATCATCTTTGGACTTTATTTTGAGCTTAATATTTCCCATATGTTACATGATATTCAATTGGACACAAGACACTGATGGACGCGTTCACTAATTTTAGGTCATGAAACCCACCAAGACACCGTATGTGAAGATATTTCTTAGACTTCTTTTGTCCTATTTTTTATTGTGTACTCTAACTTATCTTTTCAATAGAAATCATTTTATCTTTTTTCAAACAAAAAATAGACTCAAAGGCAATAAATTAATCTTGAAGCATCCAATGGCCTAAATTAAGCAAGGCCCGATGGGAAAAGGTTACGTAAACTCTAATGCCCTAACCTCCTAATTTTTTTCTTTTTTTTTATCTACAGATCGTTAGATTCTATAGTGATATTTTAATATCCTACAAAAAGAAAAACAGTGTAGTTTTAAATTTTTTACGATTTTTTTAAAAATGAAAACCACACAATTTTGGAATATTTTTCTCTAAAAAATCGTAAAAAAAATTGCATATTTTTTTTACGTAAGATATTAAAATGTTATTTACTTTCATATAGAATCTAATAATCCAGGGGAAAAAAGAAAAAAAATATTTGGGAAGTTAAAATATTTAAAGAGGCATTAGAGAGCATTAAAGAGTGTGGCATTAGAGTCCCTTGCCCATGGAAAAAGCAAAGAGATAAAAGACTTGAGGGAATTTTATTAGATTTTATCTCATCTAAACTCTTATAGGCTCAATTAGATCTAATCCAAGAGAAAATATCTAAACACCTTTCAAGATGTCTACTACAAATGAATCAACTCACTAGTAGGCTTCTCCTCTAAATAATTAAAAATTCATTAAACTATCTACATGCAGACATTGTTATTAAAAGAAATAAAAAAACTACATCCAAACAAGAAGCGAGACTAAAATCTCAAGCATCCATGTATATGTTAACACTAATATTAAGAATATGCTCATATAGAATCTAAACCATTTCATTTAAATAGCCAGATTATCATTCAACCACTCTCTCATAATCATGAAAGCTTTCTCAGCATCATCATCTTCTTCAGGAGATTCAGGCATGTGGGCAAATCCATGACCTCTACCTTGGAATATCACTACTTTACAGCCTCCGTCAATTTTCTTGTTAATATTCTGGACATCACTCACAGCACAAAGGGGGTCATTATCCCCTAAAATAAACAAAACAGGAACTTTTATACCTGAAACATCAAGGGATTCCATCCTTGTGCCATAAAAGGAGACTCCTGCTCCAAAACAAGCACCAGTGTCTTGCGCTAGAACATCTAACACTCGGCTGCCTCCGAAGCAGAATCCTACAATGCCAAGCTTCTTTGAGATTCCTGCAGCCATGAATTCATCAACCATCCATTTTGTCCACCTACATATGTCCTTGACAATTCTCTCACGGCCTTGTGTAGCAATCCACTCTTCAAACATAGCCTTCGGCCAATCCTTTGACCATGGTTTTCCGCGAAATAAGTCTGGAACTAGGATGCTGCAATTTTGTGCATAACAAGATGAGAGAATAGACTGATGAATTCTTCTACCTGGGAATCATCCAACACATAATAGAGAATACTTTCCTTTGATTTAGTTGGGTTTAGTTTTGGACCCAAAATGGAGAATAAGAGAGAATGTAAACAGTGATATGTGAATGAAAAATGACCATCGCATTGGGGGTTGGGAAAAAAGATGCTAGGGACACGAAATGAAACCTTGTTCTTAAATGTTTTGATAACATTTTAAAAATAGTGCTAATTTTAAGCTGTGTTTTGAAGAAAAACTATGGAGACGCTCCAAATAAAAGTAAAATAGACATTTCAATAATGAAATATTTCATTGTTCCAACACTCATAAAGTTAATTTTGTTAAAATTTGGATGAAAATGCCAGAGTGATTATATGGAAATTGATAATCAATAAATGACAAAGGCACATTGATTCTACAACTAACCATAGGGGATAAACTATAATTAACCCTACAATTAAATAGCATTTTGAAAAATTATAGGTTGAAGCTAACTTGAAGTTGAGAATCATACTTGTAGCCATTGCAAGCAATACGATATGCAAAATCTCTCGTGAAAGAATTGTCAAAGCCAAAAATATCTGAAAGAAGCAATATGCCAGTTCCATTGTTGTTTTTGACTGCCTTGAAGAGATAAGCATGGATACTATCTTCTAACTCCCCAAGCGACACCTCCACTCCGTTGACTAATTCACATACTTCATCATTTGGATCATTTTCAACCTTCAGTAAGCTACACGCTACTTTTTGGTCTGCAAAGTCTCGAACAGATCTTCGAAGATTCTGATTGCACTTTTTCTGGAAACAAGCTGAAGAATTATAGTAAAAAACTTGCATATTCATATGGTACAAAAGGAAGCTGTTAACCATAAATTACTTTAGGAATAATTAAGACTTTTTTCCCCTTCAGAAGGAAACCCTCGCTTGAAAGGGAATTGAGTATGCATGTCTTCATATATACAAGACAAAAGTTCACAATTTGGGGGCAAAATACAGTTGAATCGTAGGAAAATTAACAACAAATCTTATCTTGATCCAATGCAACATCCAGCTGATAGTTTTTTATATCTAAAATTACAGTCAATTTCTCAGACTATTCAAGAAGAAATCATTGGAACTTGGAATACTGCTCTAATTTGATGACCAACAAGTGTAGCCCCATTTCGAAATCTAGCTTGATAACAGCTATTTTGAAGGTTTTCCCCTTTTCAACAGCATTATATCATTTTCCTCTAAGTGTGGATGACCTAATTATCCAAGTTTATAAACTGTAATCTGCATCTTGGGCAGCTTAATGCTCAAAACACAAAAATTTAGACAAGAACAAGCATGGGAAATCCAAGATTCAAAACAGTTTCAATTTAAAAAAAAATGTTTGTAAAATATATCGTCAAGGAGTATTAAAGCCACCACAAATTTTCAATTCCCCTGAAAATTTCTAAATTTTCGTAAAATCGTTGCAGGACATCAAAAAACTAATCTCAAGTGGTTGAGTGTTCAGTTCTCACCACTGTATTAGAGATTCCCACTTGACTGTAAAAGAAAAACTCAAGTGAGAATCTCAAAAACAGATCTAACATTTAGCAAAGAGAGTGACTGAATGGTACGAAGAACATACTGAAGATGGGCCGAGAAGAGGAGATGTGAAGGTTGAGAGGAATCGGCAGTGATAGCGCATAGGTCTTGTGATATTTATTGGAGAGAATACTGAGTCGATGGCAAGTGATGCTAACCCCATCTTCTTCTGCTGCTTGTTCTTTTCCTGCGCCATCAATAAATGTCAGCCTTTTAAATACAACAGAGCGAGACGGAAATATCTCAGAACGTGGAGTAAAGTTGGGGCCCAGTAATCGATTGAATTACAGAACTAGAAAGAGCCCTAAATCAGACAACGAAAGAAGGGGCCACATCTCTGCAACTTGCAGCTCTAAGTTCTGTAACACCTTATAAAATATTTTGCTATAAACAATTCTTTCAAATTGGAATGGATATAGGCGTGGGTGAAGAAACATTACCAGAAATTCAAAGGCCAAACTAATCAGAGAATCATCCTACCAAACAAGTGATTCCTCCGTTGTTGTTCCAGTAACACCCCCAATTCGGTTATCAATCACTACTTAAATCTACGGCCAAGAATCCCCATAATCAGAGTAGTTAAAAGGTTTTCAGAGAGAATTTAACAATTGAAAGGTCGATAATAGCAGATCAACTTTTATTATGCACTCAATCTTAGCAGGCGATGTCTCCTTCCTTCCAATAAAATGCCATGCCCACCGTTAACTGCCCGAGATACAAGCACTAAAGAAGAATAAGAAGAAGAAGCTAAACTTAAAGAATGTATCGGCTAGATTAGTAGGGTAGGTTGAACGGAGGCCGATTTCAATGTCGTAAACTACAGTCTTATTAGACCACCCAAAATCTTGTCTTCGTTCAACTTTCACATGGTGATATTGTCCGCGAGCACATTCCGTGCTCAACCGTCCAGATTAATTTTAGATAGTCTAAATTTAACATAATTTAATTTTTATATTTTATTTTTATTGTTTAATTTAAAATTAAAATAATCTTATCATTATCACTTTACTCAAAAATAAATTTATTATTAAAAAATTATAAATAAAATTTTTCAAATTTATACGATTTAAATTTAATTTAAATAGTTCATATCTCATTACAGTTATAAGTATTAAGTGTTCATCACTATAATAGACACTAAATAAAGACTTAATTGAATAATTAATTTTAATTTTAAATAAATTATTAAGATTTAAGTTACATTATGAAAGAATTATTTTATGGTAAATGAATTTTCCATATAATTATTTAAATAAAGAGATTTTATCAAAAATATTAAAAATATAAAAATAATCTAAAATTATAATTTTAGAAGAGGATATAAAATACTGAGTTAAGTGAGATAGAGTAAAAATATAAATAAAACATTTTTTTCACTCTACAGGTTCTAATTAATTAGATATTAAAGGATATATTTGTTAGGTAAGTCTTTTGGATTTCATGGGAACTCATGAAATAATTATAAAAATTATAAGAGAATATTTGAATATTATAAAGTCAAATATTCAAAATTTATAATTAAGTGTAAAGGAATTTATAAAGTAAACGTATTGAATAGGAATATAAAATAACGATATAAAAATGGATAAAGAAAGTTGAAAGAATTAAATAAAATGATTAATATATATAGATATATACATATATATATAAATTTATATTAATAATACTTTTTTTTTATTTTGATCTACTAATGCTATTGTTTCTATCCATATTGCATCTTTCTTAATTTCTAATAGTATGTAATCATTTTGTAGAGTGGTTAGATCTATTTGAGATGTTCTTGGTCTTATTTGTATTTAAGTTGAGCTTATTGGAATTTCTACTGATAGATTTCTTTGATAATTTTCTTGGTCTATACCTTTTATACTTAAATTTCTGGATAATCCTTTGTATTGATGTAGTTCTACGATAATCTAAAATATACCTTTGTGGATTTATGTTTATGTTTAGTGTTGAGATTGATGGTGGATTTATTCTTAAAAATTTTCGTCCCATAGTATTATTTGCTTCTATTCTCCTAGGTTTATGTTCGTAATATTGTCTTATGCTATCTAGTTCTATCCTTAATTGTTGTGGAATTGTTATATTTATAGGATATAATGGAATCTCTTGTAATATTAATATAAAATATTTATCTATAGTTATCTTTCTTCGTGTTTTTGTAGGTATCTTATCTCATTGATAAATACTAATTTTATCATAGTTATTATACTTATTGTTCTTGCTCCTAGTAATAACCTTACTCCTCCTAATTTGTAATATACTATTATTGATTTTTTTTTCATATGTTTATCTACTCTATGTATTGTAAAATTAGCATTTGTTGTAAACTTTAATTTTTGGTATATTAAATTTTTTGTTAGTATCCTTAATATACTATTTTAAACACTACTTATTATCCTTCTATATGTTACTAGTAATTCTATTAGAGAGTTTATCCCTTCTTGAAAATAAGCTTTTACTAATAATTGAGGTGTAGCCATGTTTTTGTCATAGTGTTCATATAACTAGTAATTCCCTTATAAGACCATCGCTTTTTGGACTTAAGACAATACTACCCCTTGATCCTTGTAGAAAATTTAGTTAGTTCTCATACCTTTGATCTTCCACACTATGTAAGTGCTAGAGTAAAGGAAAGCAAAGTAAGATTCCAAGTAGCATTTCCTGACACTGAAACATCATAACTTTGACCTCTTAGACCATGCGTACGAAAGCGTTTAGGTGAGCTGAAGCTTCACTTAGGCCCAAAAATTAAAAATTTATAATTTAGTCATCAGGTATTGTTTATTGTTCATTTTCCAGATTTGACAGTCTAATTCTAAAAAATCATAATTATTTCTATAAAAATCTTATAGAGGTGTTCTAAATTTATACTTGAAGCTATTTCAATGTTCTTTAAGGAAAAAAATATTAATATAGAGTTTTATTGTACCATTTAATATAGTTAATTCATTTAAAATTACTGTTAATGTGGTCATTTCTAGAAATTTCAGATTCTGAGCCTCAACTTTATAAATTCATTTCTCTTAGTACACATATCCAATTAAGGCACACTACACATGTTTTTAAATCTTGGGATGTGTACTACATGCTCACCAAATTTTGTGGTCTAATTTATTCATTTGCTAGGTCAAACTGGAGCTGGAAACTTGCTGCTCTAAGACCTACGTTTTTACCTTTATAACTTCTATCTTTAATTCCCTTTAATTATTCTAGCATGCATAAACCATCATCTTAGCTTTTCATACATTCATATACTCATGTGAACATGCTGTAATTGTTCTATACAATTTCATTGCATAAAATGGCACATTACATAACATTTACATAAATGGGATAATCTAACATTTCATGCTAGAATATGCAATTCTCCACTTTTCTTATTCTATTCATTAGCTCTTCTTCATACATATATCTTCCATCATGCTTGACTTATATTGGTTGGTTAACAGAAGGGTGAGATTCAGGAAAGTCTCAGTAGTAAATCATACCATTAATATATGCAACTATATGCTTGAAAGATAACATGCTTGCTTCCATGAGCTTATGCTAACATTATGACATTCATGCATGCTTCATAGTTTCTTATATCATACAAATGGCCATGGTATATATGGAACTAGAACACCATTTACTCATACATGCTTAACATACTCAAGTAAAGCAACTAAACATGTTGCACAAGAATAGCACATAAGCACACAATGAAAGGTAAGTTTACTACCTTATACATAAGCTTTTCTCTTATTCTTGAACTTACTCCCTAAGCTTTCCAACCATGAGGACTTTTGGTCAACCTCATCAAATCATCCTCTTGGATGTCTCAATGTCCTAAACACATTCACATTGATCATACAACTCATTAGGACCAAGAGCTTACATCATAGTTAAGACTAGCTCACTAACTTAACATTTTTCTCTTAATTTTAGGATTAGTGTTTTAACTTTCTAAAAATTATTCTCATAAGCCAGTCCTATAAAATTTTTCATGAGAAATTCAAATATGAGTTTGGATTTATCAAACTCACATTCCTTCCCCATGAACTACATTTTGCTGAGACGTACCCTTTCTTGGTGTTAAAATTTCACTTTTGATTCTAATACTTCCAAATTCATTTTCTCAACTTGATTCTATATAATTTTTCACGTAGAATATCACATCCCTAAATTTCCTACCTAGGGTAAATGAAGCTTAGTGAGGAAAAAGATTATGAGATGGTTGGATGAGAGGACTAAATCATAAAGAAAGAAAATTCTTTATGGCAAAGTATGATATTCAAAGGGATCAAATTGTAAAGTTTTAAGGGACTAGAATGAAAACCCTAAAAGTTCCATGGTCAAAAGAAAAAGTAGACACAACTTAAGGGAAGTATGTGTAATTATGAAAAATTAAGGGACATAAAGGTAAATTTTTAGAAAGAAGGGATATGGACGTCATTTTGAAAAAGCAAGGGACATAAGCATCATTAATAATAAAGTTAGGGGCCTAAATGTAATTTTGGAAAAAGATCAGAAACCCAATGATTTGAGGTCAAGAACAACAAGAGTTTTTCTTATAAGTATGATGTGCATCAGAATTTTCATTTGGGATCCCGATTAATTGATATAAATTATTAAAATAATTAAAATTTTAGTAAATATTTTTAGATATTTTTAGATTAAATATTTAATAAAGGAGATGACCCCAAATAGGAAGTCAAAAAAGGGCTACAAGAATTGGAGACCAGGGTTAAGAATTACAGTGCAGTATAAAAAGATGAAAATACCCCTATGTTATAGAAATAAATAAAAATGAAACAAGGGCATTTTGGTCATTTAACCCTAGACAAAAAGTCAAAGATGTAGGGAATTGGAAGACACGCAGCGGAAATTAACTTTAAAAATTTTTCCATTCCCAGCCAGGATCTACCGAATGTGTTTAAGTCAAGGAGAAAGAGGTGGTACCTTCGGTTTCAAGCTTTGGTCGCGACCTCCGTGTCCACTAGTCGCGACTCTTCACCTCTGGAACTTTCAGTCGCGACCTCCTAAGCTTCTAGTCGCGACCTGTCGCCTCTGGAGTTTTTAGTCGCGACCTACTCTTCTTCTCGTCGCGACCGGACGTCTCTGGAGTTCGTAGTCGAGACCTCGTCAGCTTCAAGTCGCGACCTGTCTCCTCTTTTCGGATTTCTGAAGTTCAGATGCCCGTATGGTCGCGACCTCAGCGTGTTCTGGTCGCGACCTGTCTTCGTGTCTGGTTTGATCACAAGAAGTCGACAGCTCAGATCGGCTTCCTCTACCGGTATCCACACGAACAGTGTTCCAATCGCGAACGACGTGCTAGCGCCTCTTGTCCCTCTAGGGCTTTCTAGAGATTCCGTCCTCACCGTCTCTATTTCGGCAGTTTCTTGTCTGCAAACCTTTTGCACTCTCCCTGCCCCCTTTTCTCACGTCTGAATGTGTGTGTAGAGATGTATTGTGTGTAGAACCCTAGCTCCTAATGTCAAATATATAGGAAGCTATCGGGCTTCTAATAGGGCCGGGCTTCAGAATTAATCTTATATTAATTCTGAATTAATACAATATCATATATTGCATAATTTAATAAGAAACTAATTAAATAAATATGGTTTATATTAAATCCGTCCCACAGATTTAATTCACCTATTTATTTAATTTAAAATAAAGATAAGACGGAATTATATTTGATTTATGCTCATAAATCAAATTTGAGATATCTTATCAATTTGAATTTCAAATTCAAATAGATCATATCCATTTAAATTCAAATTCAAAAGTGATAGAGATTTAATTTATCCTTATAAATTAAATCTTACAAATATCTCTTATATTATATATAATATATATATACTAATTTATATATATATAAAATATATATCCACCCTAGATTATTCATTGAATCTAGACATCTCTTAGATTC
Organism: Leucaena leucocephala; assembly: GCA_037074615.1. Lineage (NCBI taxonomy): Eukaryota > Viridiplantae > Streptophyta > Magnoliopsida > Fabales > Fabaceae > Leucaena > Leucaena leucocephala. The sequence goes on along the minus strand of CM073523.1, from coordinate 10,458,088 downwards.
AATGAATCTGGACATCATAGCTCGTATTGGGCTGTTTTGTGTGCGACCCTGTAGGCCCATATGAAGTTGGCAGTGGGCCAGTTACTATACTGACCCACAAGTCGTAAGCGGTCTTTAGCAAGGCATTACGACTACCCAAAATATATGAGGATCGTTAAACGATGTAACCTTTCATACAACCATATCACTTCCCTTTTGACACACGATATTTCGGTCAAGGATGAGGCATGGTGAACGTCATCCTCCTGTTCCTGACCGTTACTTTCTCGATCCCTGAGTAGTCTGAATATAGAAATGGAACTACCCTTCCATTCCAGTATGGCCATACATTTCTCAGACTCACTCATCGAGGGGCCCAGTAATATCTCTCTACGAATGTGAGGGACAAATTCCATCTTGACCATTCACATTCCTCCGCATGAAAAACCACTAAGCCCGAGCATAGCCTTTATGATCACTCGGTCAAAAGTGACTTTTGACTAGGTCAAAGCTGAGCGTTTGTCATGTAGGAATCCATGATGATCTCAGGTCAAAGGGCATAGTGACATGGCTTGTATATGAGAGAAGCTTATGACTTGACCCATGCAGCTCTCTCATTGCGGGTCGGTCCAACACCCTGTACTCTTACATGTGCTTATGACTTTGATTTATATCTCTATATAGCTTCAGAGTCATACTGGTCTTATTTCATCTCTGCTCCCACATTGATGACCGACCAGGGTCATTTAAGATAAGATCATGAGTTATCCAAGGATGGTCATCACAGTAAACATGCAAATAATGTGATAACTCGATACAATGATTGGCCTCTAGGGCACAATTTCCAACAAAAGAGGGTTATAGGAATATGGGACTAGAGTTAGGAAATACCCTGATGAAGTATAAAAAGACAATAATGCTCCTAAGGTTATTACAGTTAATAAAATGAACCAAGGATATTTTGATAATTTTTCAAGGGTTAGTAATTAAATTCATACCCAATCTAAGAATGTTAGAGGTAGAAAAAATTCTAGACACTAAATCTAATGTCAGAAAATATATTATGGAATTTCACAAAAATTAGATTCAGAAAATAGTATGATTTTTCAAAAATCTAACCGAGCCGGTACTAGATTGGACTGAATTTTTCCAATTAGCTTTTTCCCCATGTGAGGGCACAACCTAGCATGCCATGTAACCCAAGTGATGTCATGGATGATGTCAAGGGGTAATTGATGTTGAAAATTGTGCCCTAGGGGCCAATCATTGTCTTATAAACATTATTATTTTATAAATTTCTTAATTATGTTATCACATTATTTGCATGTTTACTGTGATGACCATCCTTGAATAACTCATGATCTTATCGTAAATGTCCCTAGTCGATCATCTATGCGAGATCAGATATGAAATAAGACCAGTATGACTTTGAAGATATATAGAGATATAAATCAAAGTCATAGGCACATATAAAAGTACAGGGTGTTGGACCGACCCGCTATGAGAGAGCCGCATGGGTTAAGTCATAAGCTTCGATCTCTCATATATAAGCCATGTCACTATGCCCTTTGACTTGAGATCATCATGGATTTCTACATGACAAATGCTCAGCTTTGACCTAGTCAAAAGTCACTTTTGACCGAGTGATCATAAAGGCTATGTTCAGGCTTAGTGATTTTTCATGCAGAGGAATATGAATGGTCAAGATGGAATTTGTCCCTCACATTCGTAGAGAGATATTACTAGGCCCCTCGATGAGTGAGTCTGAGAAATATATGGCCATACTGTAATGGAAAGGTAGTTCCATTTCTATAGTCAGACTACTTAGGGATCGAGAAAGTAACGGTCAGAAACAAAAGGATGACGTTCTCCATGCCTCATCCATGACCGAAATATCGTGTGACAAAAAGGACGTGATATGGTTGTATGAAAGGTTACATCGTTTATCGATCCTCATATGATTTGGGTAGTCGTAATATCTTGCTAGAGACCGCTTACGACTTGTGGGTCAGTATAGTAACTAGCCCACTGCAAACTTCATATGGGCCTACAGGGTCGCACACAAAATAGCCCAACAAGAACTATGATGTCCAGGTTCATTGAATCTAAGACATGTCGTGATTCAATGAATAATTTATATATATATTTATATATATTATATATAATATAAGAGATATTTGCAAGATTTAATTTATAAGGATAAATTAAATCTTTATCACTTTTGAATTTGAATTTAAATTGATATGATCTATTTGAATTTGAAATTTAAATTGATAAGATATCTCAAATTTGATTTATGAGAATAAATCAAATATAATTATGTCTTATCTTTATTTTAAATTAAATAAATAGGTAAATTAAATCTGTGAGATGGATTTAATGTAAACCATATTTATTTAATTAGTTTCTTATCAAATTATGTAATATATGATATTGTATTAATTTCAGAATTAATATAAGATTAATTCTGAAGCCTGGCTCAATAAGAAGCCTGATAGCATCCTATATATTTGACATTAGGGGCTAGGGTTCTACTCACAAGAGAAAAAGGGGCAAGGAGAGTGCAAAATTTTTACAGATAAGAAACTGCTGAAATAGAGACGGTGAGGACGAAATCTTGAGAAAGCCCTAGAGGAACAAGAGGCGCTAGCACGTCGTTCGTGATTGGAACGCTATTCGTGTGGATACCGGTAGAGGAAGCTGATCTGAGTTGTCGACTTCTTGTGATCAAGAAAAGAGCACCAGGAACGACGAAGTGGCGACCAGTTGACACATAGGTCGCGACTAAATTGGCATCTAAACGTCAGAAATCTGAAAAGAGACTACAAGTCGCGACTAGAAGCAAAGGAAGTCGTGACTAACAACTCCAGAGGCTACAGGTAGTGACTAGTAGCAGAGGAAGTCGCGACTGAAAACTCCAGAGATGACAGGTCACGACTAGAAGCTGAGTAGGTTGCGACTGAAAACTTCAGAGGCGACAGGTCGTGACTAGAAGCTGAGGAGGTCGCGACTGAAAACTCCAGAGGCAAAGAGTCGCGACTAGTGGATACTGAGGTCGCGACTACAGCTCGAATACCGAAGGTAACACTTCTTTCTCCTTGACTTAAACACATTCGGTAGATCCTGGCAGGGAATGAAAAAATTTTTAAAGCTAATTTTCGCTGCGTGTCTTCCAATTCCTTTCAGTTGGAAGCTAAATCTTGGTCATTGATTTCAAGATGCAATATTGGCCATCCATTGTAAATTATAATATCTTGGATATTGATCTAATGTCAATTTTTTCTATAAATACGCCCCCACAAGCAGCATTTTGGCAGCCAAGTTGAATTTAGGGGAAACCCTTGTAAAATTTTCATTCAACCTAAGATCAAGCTTCCAAACTTCAAGTTAATCAATGTAATTTCTTCCTCTAATATTGAATTATGTAGTAGGAATATTTATCTTGAGTTTGAATAGTTAAAATGTTATTTTTCTCTCCTTGGGGGCTTCTAGACGAAATGTTATGCTGCTGGAGGAGGATGAATTTTATGTCATACATAGCTTAGACAAGTAGGAACAAGCTAGTTTTACTTGGTTTAAGCTTAGGAAATCAAAGTGTTGTTGGAATTTTGGTTGGCCAAAATTGCTTCCACTGTATAGAACTTGGAGAGGGAGCTAAAATTTAATGATTTTGATGCTTCCAATGGGTTTAAAATGAAAAATTGTATGGGCTTAAATAGAAAAACAAGCATTAGAAGCGTTTGAATCAAAATAGGAATTTGTAGAATGTTTTAGTGATGCTCTCGGATTTTGTCTAGATTTAAGAGTACATATATGGAAGCATATTTAACTAGGGGAAGCATTACTTTAGCCCAAAAATTAAAATTTTAAAATTTACTTCTCAGGTACTGTTCATTAGGTAATTTTCAGATTGACAGTCCAATGTTAAAATTTCATAACTAATTGTAGAAAAATTGTATGGAGGTGATCCAAATTTATAATTTAAGTTCTTTCATATCTCTTTAATGAAAAAAATATAAAAATGGACATTTACCTTGCCAATCAATACAGCTAAATCGTTACTTTTTACTGTTCATATGGCAAATTCTGGAAATTCCAGATTTTATCTCTTAGATTTGGAAATTCATTTATCTTGATATACACATCCCAATTATACACATCCAAATGAGACAAGTTACCTATGCATTTAAAGCTCTGGATGTGTACTACATGCTCATAAAAGTTTGTGAATTAATTCTCTCATTTGCTATGTCAAACTGAAGCCACAAAGAAACTGCTTCAGGACCTACGTTTTACCATTTTAGTTTCCTTTCTTTAATTCCCAATAATTGTTCCAGCATGCATAACCATCTCTTTGGTCTCTCATACATTCATATACATCATGGGGTTATGCCATAATTATTTCATACATTTTTCTTTACATATAATGGCATAACATAATATTACATAAAAAGGATAACATACATGACATGCCATGACTTGTCTACTTCTTCTCTTCCATTCCTTAGCTCATGTATCAAGCATGATTCTTCCATCATAAATAACCTATTATGATTGGTTATGGGAGGGTGAGATTCTGGGGAATCTCAGTAGTAAATGGTACCATTCAATGCATACAAGATGAATGCAAGTGCATGGCATGTTTCCTTATCTTTCTTTAGCTTCCATTTGCATACTGCCATGCTCCATGTCTATCACTATCATGCATAACCATAAACTCATAAAGGGTAGAGCATATATCATTTATACATATCATACATCATCATCACATATCATAATCATATTAAAACACAAGCATATACATCAAACATACAAGAATGGGTAAGTTCACTACCTTAACCATAAGCTTTCTTCCTTACTCTTGCACTTGCTCCTTAGGCTTCCAACCATGCATACCTTCAGTCAACCACTTCCAAACATCCTCTTGGATATTTCAAGGTCCTAAACACAATCATATTCATCACATAATTCATTAGGACCATGAACTCAAGCAATGTTCAAGACTATCCTTCTTGAATTCTTAACTCTTTACTTAAGGGATTTCTATCCATCTCTCTAAAAATTGCTTTCATAGGTCAATTCCACACAATTTTTCATGAGGAATCTAAATATGAGCTCAGATTTATGAAAATCAAACTCTTTTCCTATGAACTGGATAGAACCCGTACAGCACCTTCATAAATTCCAAAAATTTCATTTTAATTCCAATACTTCTAATACTTATTTCTCTACTTTATCCCACACAATTTTTCATTTTAAAACCATTGGAAGCATCAAAATCATGACATTCTAACTCCTGTCCAAGTGCATGAACAGTAATAGAAAGAGTCTCAAGATTACAATTCCAAGATTACATGATTTCCTAAGCTCAAATTACTTAATTCTAGCTTGTTTAAACTTATCTAAACATTTTATAACTCAATATTTATCTTCTTTCCCCACAAGATAGAATGTCCAGTAGCTCATATGGAGAGAAACATGGTGTTTCAACCATTCAAATCTAAGAGAAATCTTCCTACAACATATACAAAGATAGGAGGAAGAGGTTATGTTGGATTCTTGCTTGTTTAGCTACTTGATTTTCCTCTTCTTCTTATTTGAAATCCATTTTGGCAGCACCTGCCCATGGTCTTCCAATGCTTGGCGTGAATCTGCAGAAATGAGGGGGTATATATAGATAAAATTGGATGAAAATGAAAAGACAAGATTACTTTGGTTACTATTTGATCTAATGGTCTATAATTTACCTTCCATAAAGCTTTCCCTAGAAGCTTTAGAATACATCATCCATGACATCATATAGGGCTATGTTTGGCACAAGAAAAGGAGAAATACTGATAGGAAAAATTTTAGTCCAATCTGGTACCGGCTCGGTCAAATTTCACAAAAACTAAACTATTTTATAAATCTAATTTTTCTGAGATTCTATAATATATTTTCTGTCCTTAAATCCAGTATCCAAATTTTTCCTACCATTAACATTGTTGAACTGGTTATTTATCTGCTTACCATCCCTTGGAAAAATGACTGAAATGCTATTACTTCACTATCTGTCACTATATTAACCCTAAGAGCATAATTATTACTATCTGACTCTAAATAATCATTCATATACTTGCCTTGACATTTTGACCTGTCAACATAGGGGCATTTTTGTAATTTCATATTTTTTAGGGTTCCTATAGACACTGTGTAGGGAATTGGAAGACACGCAGCGGAAATTAACTTTAAAAATTTTTCCATTCCCAGCCAGGATCTACCGAATGTGTTTAAATCAAGGAGAAAGGAGTGTTACCTTCGGTATTCAAGCTTTGGTCGCGACCTCAGTGTCCACTAGTCTCGACTCTTCACCTCTGGAACTTTCAGTCGCGACCTGTCGCCTCTGGAGTTTTTAGTCTCGGCCTCCTCAGCTACTAGTCGTGACCTGTAGCCTCTGGAGTTGTTAGTCGAGATCTCCTCTGCTTCTTGTAGCGACCAGACATCTCTGGAGTTTGTAGTCGCGACCTCGTCAGCTTCAAGTCACGACTTGTCTCCTCTTTTCGGATTTCTGACGTTCAGATGCCCGTATGGTCGCGACCTCAGTGTCAATAGGTCACGACCTGTCTTCGTGTCTGGTTTCTTTTCTTGATCGCAAGAAGTCGACAGCTCAGATCGGCTTCCTCTACCGGTATCCACACGAACAGCGTTCCAATCACAAACGACGTGCTAGCGCCTCTTGTCCCTCTAGGGCTTTCTAGAGATTCCGTCCTCACTGTCTCTATTTCGGCAGTTTCTTATCTGCAAACTTTTTGCACTCTCTCTTCCCCTTTTTCTCATGTCTGTATAGATGTGTAGAGATCTATAGAATCCTAGCTCCTAATGTCAAATATATAGGATGCTATCGGGCTTCTAATTTGGCCGGGCTTCAGAATTAATCTTATATTAATTCTAAAATTAATACAATATCATATATTGCATAATTTAATAAGAAACTAATTAAATAAATATGGTTTATATTAAATCCGTCCCACAGATTTAATTCACCTATTTATTTAATTTAAATAAAGATAAGACGGAATTAAATTTGATTTATTTTCATAAATCAAATTTGAGATATCTTATCAATTTGAATTTCAAATTCAAATAGATCACATCCATTTAAATTTAAATTCAAAAGTGATAGAGATTTAATTTATCCTTATAAATTAAATCTTGCAAATATCTCTCATATTATATATAATATATATATATATACAAATTTATATATATAAAATATATATATAACCACCCTAGATTATTCATTGAATCTAGACATCTCTTAGATTCAATGAATCTGGACATCATAGCTCGTATTGGGCTATTTTGTGTGCGACCCTGTAGGCCCATATGAAATTATCAGCGGGTCAGTTACTATACTGACCCACAAGTCGTAAGCGGTCTCTAGCAAGGCATTACGACTACCCAAATCATATGAGGATCGATAAACGATGTTACCTTTCATACAACCATATCACGTCCCTTTTGTCACACGATATTTCGGTTATGGATGAGGCATGGAGAACGTCATCCTCCTGTTCCTGACTGTTACTTTCTTGATCCCTGAGTAATCTGAATATAGAAATGGAACTACCCTTCCATTCCAGTATGACCATACATTTCTCAGACTCACTCATCGAGGGGCCAGTAATATCTCTCCACGAATGAGAGGGACAGATTCCATCTTGACCATTCACATTCCTCCGCATAAGAAACCACTAAGCCCGAACATAGCCTTTATGATCACTCGGTCAAAAGTCACTTTTGACTAGGTCAAAGCTGAGTGTTCATCATTTAGGAATCCATGATTATCTCAGGTCAAAGGGCATAGTGACATGGCTTGTATATGAAAGAACTTTATGACTTAACCCATGCAGCTCTCTCATAGCAGGTCGGTCTGACACCCTGTACTTTTACATGTGCCTATGAGTTTGATTTATATCTCTATATATCTTCAAAGTCATACTGGTCTTATTTCATCTCTGCTCCCGCATAGATGACCGACTAGAGACATTTAGGATAAGATCACGAGTTATCCAAGGATTGTCATTATAGTAAACATGCAAATAATATGATAATATAATTAAGAAATTCATAAATCAACAATGTTCATAAGGTAATGATTGGCCCCTAGGGCACAATCTCCAACACACTGGCCCACATAGCTGTTCAAATATCTTTCTCAGCCTTTGGGACGCCAACTTGAGCTTTTATATGGATCCAATGCCTTTATGGCATAATTCCCAAGAAATTCCCCCGAAAAGTATTTATCTGGTATTTTATTATACTTTAAATTTCATAATAAATTCTATAAAACTCCTTTTTGGACTCTATCATCTTTATAAATTCTCATATTAATTATAGAAATTTACTATAAAATTTTATCTGATTATGAGGTCCTGAAGATATTATAACAATTTTTTTAACTTTAAAAATTCATATCAATTCATCGGAACCTCAAATCAAAATTTCTTGTTGCGTTAAACTGATCAAAATAATTTTCTCTATTTATTGATAAAATTTGGGACTAAACTGCTTCTGAGTAGTTTTAGGCCTTTTCTGGCTCAACTTTCTCATAATTATAATTTTGTCCCTGAACTTTTGAAAAATTGTATTTAAGTCCCTTAATTTTTTTATAATTACACTTAATGGCCCAAAGCTTATGTCTACTTCCATTTTTTACCATGGAAATTTTAGACCTTTTATTTTTAGTCCCTTTCTTTTTCAAAATGACCATTGTCCTTGAAATTTTCATTAATTGCAACTTAGTCCTTAACTTTCACTAAATTATAATTTAGCCCTTTTTTTTATAACTTTATACCTTCTCTATTTCTTTGACTTAAAACTTATCTTAATCATTAGCTTTTATTCTACTCATCGTCATAGTGTTTTTCTTACCTCTTTCCTCTATCAGTCTTCTATAGATACGGAAAGATTAATTGTCTACAAATAAAGAAAAGCAGGATATAACACTTGAGAAAGAAGGAGGCAAGCTATAGAAATGACATGGGAGTGGTCCTTGTCATGTTTAAACAAAACTCTCTCATCTGGCTGTAAATGAAAGCTCCTAGGTTGAGCTTTTCTCCATTGACTATTCTGGCCAGAGTGATGTAATCTTGTTGAGTGAGGTATGTGAAGCTAGTAGACTTGATAATCATACACCGAGAGTAGATGTAGTGGATGATGCAATAAAAATTACACATCTAACTCGGGGTGAATGACAAGGAACCAAGAAAGGGCTTATTGGTCTCATGAGGATATGATAGGCACTAAATATTCTTCATTGGCACTAAAGCAGGAGCACCTATCATCTGATTAATGATACTAAAGTCCAACCTGATCTCCCTACCTCTCAGCTTAGTAGTTAAATAACTGTCCACAATGTTGTCGTCTTCATTCAATGTATCATATATTTCCATGTTGCATTAAAATCTCCTAACTACATCTAGAATATAGGCCTCATTGATCCTAAGCCAACTCTCAAAGTGGTGTAAAGGCTCTATCAAATCCAAAATGACCTTATGGTCAGCCTTAAGAGCAAGAATATCTACATAAACTACAGGACAATACTTCCTCTACCTAAACTCTAAGTTATACTTAGCCATATCAACATCTAAATCAGAGTTATCTTGTACAAAAGGCATACTTGAAGGCTGAGAATCTGAGGAAGTTATAGTTGAGGAAGGCTTCCTATGTGTTCTTTTCCTCTTGCCAAGAAACTCAGTGGCAGTCTGTACAGTCTTCTCCAGTAAGGTAGTGAACTTAGGACTAGAGTCCATGTCAGAGTTATTCTTCTGAGACTTTTCCTTTCTCTTTGATGTAGACTTTGGAGAAGGCTCAAATACTTTGCTATTTTCTTTGGTGATTCCTTTGGCTGAAGCCTTGCTCACCGGCACCTTGCCTTTTCCCTTTGACACTTTTGGGCCATCTTTGGCCACCTTAGGTTCATATTTCCTCTTCTTCTCCTTTGAGATTGAAGCTTGAGGATCGTCAAAGATTGATTTGGAAGGAATTTGCTTAGACCCATCTGGATTAGTGGTTTTAGTTCTTGCCATCGCGAGTGAACCTATTGGAATTTTGAGAAAATAATAGATGAAATAGATGAATTTGAGGATGATTTTGGTGGGTTATGATTTGTGGAGGGTGTGCAAATAATCCCACAAACTAATTTGAGGATTTTTGAAGGTTGAAAGTGAGAGTTTGGAGATTAGTAGATTAGAGCTCGAGTTAAATAGTGAAAAGTCATAACTGATAACTGATAAATCCTGATATTAATCAATTAACTATTCAATTAATGCCCCATTAATCGATTAATTTTATCAAATATGCACATACAGAGACCTATTGATCAATTAGGTGTTTAATTAATTGCCATTAATTGAATAGCCAATCAATTAATTTCAAATAAAAGCAATTTCTAATACAAATTCAATATTGATTAATCAATTAGGTGTTCGATTAATTAACATTAATCAAATAATCAATCGATTAATTCTTAAGAAAAACAACATTTTAACACATGTTCAATATCCATTAATCAATTAGCTATTTCATTAATTAACATTAATCGATTACTTAATCAATTAATTTTAAAGTAAAACATCTTCTAAAATACTTTGAACACTGATTAATCGATTAGCTGTTCTATTTATTAACATAAATCAAATTGTTAATTGATTATTCTTAAAGTAAAACAGCTTTTAACATATTTTTTAAACATGATTAATCGATTAGCTGTTAGATTAATACTAATTAATGGAACTCTTAATCAATTAATTTCACCAAAATAACACATTTTTCACATATTTCTCAAAGAAACCAAAGTTACCTCTCTCCATTAATTGATTAACTGTTCGATTAATCCATCCTTTATTAGCCTATATTTTTTCAATCTTATAACAATGCATCCTATAAAGATTTAACTAAACACTCTGAAGATTAAGTTAGCAACTTGAATCATCGAAACATAAGTATTGAACAATTATTTTGACAAATTGAAGGTTGAAGAAAGCTTAAAAACATTTATCCTTACAGCTCATTAGGATTTACCATTCCCAATTCTCTTCTGATGTAGTTGAATTGATCCTGAGCAAGTGGTTTTGTGAAGATATCTGCAAGCTGAAGATGAGTTGGGATGAATTCAACTTTTATATATTTCTTTTGCACATGATCTCTTATAAAGTGGTGTCTGATATAATGTACTTGGTCCGGATGAAGTACGAGATTCTTTGACAAACTGATTATGCTTGTGTTATCATATAAAATTAGAATATCATTCAAATATATTCCCAAGTCTTGAAGTTGTTTAAACCATAATACTTGCGCACAACAACTCCCAACCGCTACATACTCAGTTTCTGTTGATGAAATAGCCATCATATATTACTTCTTACTGAACTATGAAACTAGACAATCACCAAGGAATTATCATTGTCTATTGGTGCTTTTCCTATCTGTTTTGTATCCTCCATGGTCAGAGTTTGAGTATGCTACCAAGTATTTGCTCCTCCTTTCGGAAACCATATTTCAATGTCAATGGTTCCCACAAGATATTTGAATATTCTCTTTACAACTTCAGCATGTGATTCCTTTGGAGCAGCTTGATATCGTGCACACATCCCCACATTGAATTGTATATCTGGTTTACTTGTCGTGAGTTATAGTAGAGATCTAATCATTCCACGATATTTTGTAATGTTCAAATATTTTTCCTTCTCATCCTTATCTAACATTGCACTTGTACTCATCGATGTTGAGACACTTTTGGCTTGATCCAGTTCCAACTTTTTTAAGAGCTCCTTTAAGTACTTTGTTGTGAGATGAAGATGACATCTTCCGTTGTTTGATTTGAAGTCCATGAAAGAAGTTCAATTCTCCCATCATATACATTTCAAATTCTCCCTTCATTAACTTGGCAAAATCTTGACAAAGATCCTCATTAGTAGCACCGAAGATAATATCATCAACATAAATTTGAACTACTAATAGATTATATTTATTTCTTTTAATAAACAAAGTATCATCTACTTTTTCTCTTTTAAAGCATTTTTCTATCAAGAACTTGCTAAAATGATCATACCAAGCTCTAGGAGCTTGCTTTAACCCATATAATATTTTCTTAAGTTTGTAAATAGAAAGCGATGATCCTCAAAACTAGGAGTTTGTTCTACGTAGACTTCTTCTATTACATACCCATTAAGAAAAGCACTTTTGACATCCATGTAGTAGAGTTTAAAATCTTTAATGCAAGCAAAAGCTAAGAGTACTCGTATAGCTTTTAATCTTGCTACTGAAGTATAGGTTTCCTCATAAGCAATACCTTCTTCTTGATTATAACCTTTTGCAACTAATCTAGCTTTATTCCTAATAATTACAGCAAATTCATCAAGTTTATTCTTGAATACCCATTTAGTCTCGATGACTGGATGATCATTAGGTCTAGGTACCAAGTCCCAAACTTGATGCCGTTTAAATTAATTTAGCTCTTCCTACATAGCAACTATCCATAAATCATTTGATATTGCTTCATCTATCTTGGTTAGTTCAATGCTAGAAATAAATGCAGAAAAGTGCATTTAATTGAACACTTGTCTCCTGGTTCTTACTTCTTCATCGAATTCACCAATAACCTAATCTAAAGGATGATTTTATTATGTCTCCTGGCTCTAGGTTGATCTTTTTCTAACTCATTAAGCTGATTGCTAGGTTGATCAACTACAGGTTCTTTTTCTTTATTCAATTTCAATGTTTCAAGACCCTGTATTATCTCAACTTCATCATCTAGGGACTTTGAAATTGGTTATGTTTCAAAAAATACTTCATGTATAGACTCTTCTATTGTAAAATTTCTTTTGTTAAAAAGTCTGTATGCTTTACTAAGACTGGAGTAACCAAGAAAAATACCCTCATCAGATTCATGATCGAATTTTCTTTGTTGTTATGGATAAGACATTTACTCCCGAAGATCCTCATATGAGTAAGATTAGGCTTGCGTCCTTTGTAGAGCTCATATGGTGTCTTGTTAAGTAGTAGTGGTCTGATGTAGCTCGGTTAGATATATAATTACTGTGTTCATAGCCTCTACCCAAAAGACTTGAGACTCCCTTGTCATTCAGGGAGGACTCTATTTTTCCTTTCAATAACTCCATTTTGTTGTGGCGTCCTTGGTGCAGAGAAGTTGTGATCAATTCCATAGTTGTCACAGAACTCCATAAATTCAGTGTTCTCGAATTCTCCTTGGTGATCAGTCCTAATAGACACAATAGAAATACATTTCTCATTTTGCACCTTTTTTACAAACACAACAAAAGCATTAAAAGTTTTATCTTTGGATGAAAGAAATAAGGTCCAAGTAAATCTTGAATAGTCATCAACTATCACCAAAGTATATAAGTTTCCTCTGAAACCTTTGATTCTTAATAGACCAACCAAATCCATATGGAGTAATTGGAGTAGTTTCTCAATTGAGACTTTCTTCTTTGATTTAAAGGAGGACTTTAAGAGTTTCCCCTTTTGACAAGCTTCACAAACAATATTAGTTTCATATTTGACTTCAGGTAAACCAATTACTAAATCTTTCTTAACTAATTTTGAAACCTGGTACATATTTACATAAGTTAATCTCTTATACCATAACCAACTTTTTTCAGATTTACTAAAAAAATAGTTTTTAGGTGAATTTAAATTAATAGATATAGTATAACAGTTATCATCCCTTGGAGCACAGAGTTTAACCTTCAATTTTTTCTTGTTGAGTAAACGATCTTTGTTGCTTACTATGAGGAATTCCTCTGAGTAAAAAATTATCCAATTGTCTTTATCCGCGGTTTGACTCACACTGAAGAGGTTGTGGCACAATCCTTCTACATAGTATACATCTTCCACTTTCACCCCTTCTTTTCTATCAACTTCTCCAATCCTAGCAATCTTCCCAGATTGATTTCCTTCGAAGCTTACTTTGCCTCCTTCCTTGTGATAAAGTTTAAGGAACTTCTCTGTGTCTCCGGTCTTATGTTTGGAGCATCCACTATCAATATACCACTTGTTGGTCTTGGATGCTCTAAGACAAACCTAAAAAAAATCATTTGACTTTACGTACCTAGATTTTCTTGGGTCCTTTTTGGTTAGATTGGATTATTTTAGGTACATAAGTGTCTTTTGTAACCCATTTCATTATGCCATAGGGTCCGTTCTTCTTGTGGTAACAAGAAGCAGTACAATGACCCTTGCGATTGCAATATGAGCAAAGAGCAAATGTATTTGATGTATGTATAGTATGTATTTGATGTATGTATAGTATGTATAAAATAATACAAATATGTTTTGTGGCCTAACTTTTTCTTTCCTCTATTTTTATCTAAATTAGATCATATCCTATTCTAGACTTATCAGAGACATATATCTGATTTTCAAGTATAACATTGAGCATTTCTTTACCTTTAGTGAATTTTTTGAGAGTTTTAGTCAACTCTCTATTTTTCTTTTATAACTCCTCACACTTATCACATTTTGATACAACCTCAGATATCACTTTTACCTTTTCTTCTAAACTCTGAATCTTCTTCTTAGAGTTTACCAACTCTTTTGCTAATTTTATAAATTCATAATGCAGTTCATTATATTCAGAAAGCAATTTATCGTAAGTAGGTTTAACATTTATTACCTTCTTTGTCTCTGAGTCATTTTCTTCTTAGGAGACTAGGCAAATTCTTGTTTTTTTCTCGTTGTCGCTCTCTTCACTTTCTAAAGAGCTTTCTCCCTAAATTGATGATACGAACGCCCTCATCTTCTAAAACTTTTCTCTCTTCTTCTCTTTGTCTTTCTTGGAGATTTGAGGACATTCAACTTTGATATGGCCCGATTTTTTGCATTTGAAGCAAATAATCTAGTCTTTATGCTCCTTTCAAGATGAAGCACCTTTCTTTGATTAAAAATTTCTACTCACTCAATTTCTATAGAATTTCTTAAATCTTTAAACTATGAGACTCATTTTATCATCTTTTAGCTCTTCATCATCAATATCACTTTCTTGAGCTTTGAGAGCAATTGCTTTTATGCTCTTTTCTTTAATATCTTTATTGTACTTATATTTGCTCTTGTATAGCTAGACTTCCAAATAAAGCAGTGATAGACTTCATAGATTCGTCTTTTGCTTCTTCAATGGCTGAGACCTTTGGCTCTCATTCTTACGTAAGACCATCGAGAATCTTACGTAATTAATCTCTTGAGCTATATGACTACCCAAGAGCTATGAGTTGGTTAATGAAAATCTTACTTCCATGTCCTGGACGCTTTCCCCATCAGCCATTCTAAAAAGCTCAAACTCTATTTTAAGCGTGTTGACTCTACTTTCTTTAACACCGGAGGTTCCCTCATGAGTTACTTCCAAAGCTTCTCACATGTCTTTAGCCGTTTCCATACTAGACACCCAGAAATACTCCTTTTGACTCAAGGCACATGTTATAATATTGATTGCCTTGTCGTTGAGAAGTATCATCTTTTTGTCATCATCGTTATATTCACTTCATTCCTTTAGAATCTTTAGCCGTCAATATTTTTTGTTGGAACACAGTTTCCATCTTGTATGACATCCTAGAGATCATACTTAGAAGCTTTGATGAAGGTCTTTATTCTCATTTTCTAGAACATAAAGTTCTCTCCATTGAAGCCTAGAGGCTTCGTGATGGAACTTCCCTCTAGTAACATATTGTCTCTGAATCCTACCATAAATACCAGATCTCTCTTGAGATTGTTAGATTTTTTCCAAGAGATCTATTCTAGTACCAAATGTTAGTCTAGGTAGATACACCCAAGAGGGGATGAATTAAGTGTTTTGAAAACTTTAACAAAAATTGAAAACTTAATGACAACAAAAATATGATTGAATAAAAAGAATAAGGATCATAAAGATTTCATCGAGGGATAGAAGAATCAACACAAGTCATTTTATCCTGGTTCAGACCAATCCTCTTGGTGCCTCAATATAGCAATTGATTCACTCAATCACTCCCTTTACTTCCCATAAGGTAATATTCTCAACTTAAGAGAACCAATCTCTTAAGTAAACAGAATGAATAAAGAATATTTTCACTATCTCTCTCTCAATGAGTATGTATGATGATAAACACTGAAGCTCAATAAATATCGGGTTACAAAATAAAGAAACAGAGAATGTAATAAATTCAGAAGTTGTTGATCAGTTCATTCGTTGTTCTTTTCTTCATAAATGCCGAGTCTTTAAATAGCATTTACTTCGGTTGATAGTCGTTAGACTCATATTTGTAACTGTTAGAGTGAAGGCAATATTGGTCGTTGGCGGATAGGTGAGCACTTAATGCTTTGCTAGAAGGAACAAGTTTACGTTGCTATAACCTTCATCATTTCAAAATCCTAGCCTTTTCTGAGCAAAAGATTTGTCAACAATTACATCATTGAGTAAGTGTATAAATCATTAATAAACAAGTCATTATCAAAGATCAAGGTTTTAATCAAGTTTAGATGGCTTTCAGTAAAGTATACTTATATTAATCGATTAACTAATCAATTAATTATCGTTAATTCAATTAATGTTTTAATTAATGAAAGAAATAGAAAACAGAGCATTACATTGATCAGAATTTTCAGTCATATACAATGAAATAAGTATCTCAAAAGATATATAATAAAGAATGTGGAGACACATGTGTATATTTCATATCTTGAACAATCATATAAAGCTCAAAGAGATATTCAATCAATTTCAACGCAAATATAGAAAGCTATTTGAAATTTATGAAATTAATCGATTAATCGAATACCTAATAGATTAATGTCTCTCGAAGAATTGAAACAGAAATATTTTTAACATAAATTAATCAAACAATTAATCCATTAATGTAAATTAATCGATTAATGAATTCATATTTGAATTTAATAAATTGATTCTCTACTGTTTAATCGAACAATTAATGGATTAATGTAAATTAATCAAACATCTAATAGATTAATAGAGTTGTTGTCATTTAAAGTAAAAACCTGTTCTTAATGGATTAATCGAACATCTAATGGATTAATCATAATTAATTGAATACCTAATCGATTAATAGACTTATCTTTTTAATTCAAGAGAGCTGTCTTATGACATTAATCGAACACTTAATCGATCAATGGACATTCATTAATCGATTAATTAATGATTAATCAATGTTCACATAACATTGTCCTTACATTAATCGAATAACCAATCGATTAATTGATATGAATTAATCGATTAACTCCTTTGGTTTTTCTTTTTAACATCTTTTAAATGCAGAAACACTTTGAGTTATTTTAAATCACTTTTGACATCATTCAAGTACATAAATAATTTAATCATTGAATTTTCTTTTGACATCATCAAAACATTATTAAATCTAACACTTTTGTCCTACCAGTTTATCGAAGGACGTACTTCACCTGTTTTGCCAAGGGGCTGCGACATCCCTACCTATTTACTGAGGGGGAATGAACCCATAGTCTGGTCATGTGCTCTGTGGATTTTGGCATATCCATAACCTTTGACTAGTTAGCTTTTTAGTAGCCAGGTATATGGTAGTTATCTCTAGCCCATGGGTTCGGTCGGTAGGGATAAGATGGTTTATTTAGATTGATGGAAAGAACTTAGGTGGGTAATCCATTTGATTTTATAATGATAATATACTATTTTCTATCTATTGTACTTTAGGATCTATCCCCCTTAACACCTTATGAGTATATGTTAGTATGCATGATGAGTAGAATTGTTGGTTACTAAGACATTTGCTTCACCCTATTTTTATTATCATTTTTCATGTGATAGTCTCATCTTAAGACCCCAGGGAAAACTTTAGAGGCTTGATTAAAGCTATATCAATTGTATAACCTTCTCCTTTGAATATATGTGTAGAATACTTATATATGGCTATAGTAAGATTCATTATGCATACTCTAATATTATATAATACATTATTTGGATTTGATTCTTGGAGTTCGTCTTGGGGATAATATTCTAAATATCCATGATAGACTCTTCTAAATTATTAATTATTTTCTTAATTTTATTAAAATTTCATAGACTCTTACATTATATTTATATATACACTTTAATCTAATTTTTAATATCTTTAAGAATATTTCATAAAAGATTCTATTATTACCTTTTTATTAATTAATATACATGTTTATATAAAAATATAATATTTATATTATAAAATCAAGTCTACTCTAGTATCTATCTAGTTATAATATACAATTTATAAAAGATTCAGTAATTTATATATCCTAAATAATTTGATTAATCTTATTCTTTTTCTATTATAATTATTTGTATATTAAGTAAAGTCTTTTTATAACTATGGTAGGGTTTCTTTTAGATTTTAGTAAAGCTCTTTCCTACCTTGGTTAACTCTTTTGAAATAAACCAAATTTATTTATAATATTATTTTTTATTTATATTGTGTACAAAATGAGTCTAAGTAATTAATAGTTGTTATAGTTTAGGAGGATTTTACATGTATCACCCAAGAGGGTAAATTGGGTGATTTTAAAATTTTTGAAAGCTCTAGGAATATTAAAACAAAATCAAAGAGTAGAGTTTATAAGGATGTCACCGAAGAAAGAAGTTTGATGAAGAAATATTGCACAAGACAATTTATACTAGTTCAGCTTAAATCCATTTGGCCTATATCTAGTCTCTAGAACTCTTCTGAGTGTTCTACTATCTTCCAAGATTCCACAGACTCTTGTGCCTTAGTACAATAATGTGAGAATTTCCTCTCACTCCCCTTACAACCTGTAAGGTAATCACTAGTGAGAATCCCTCTTAGTGCCCTTTATAACCGTAATGTTATACTCCACTCAAGAGTCCCATACTCTTGAGCAATTTAGAACTATAATTGAGTAATTACAAACTCTCTCTCAATAGAGAAGATAAGATAAACACTAAAGTATACTCTTTCTAAATTTATCTCTTAAGAATATAGTACAATATGTACCAAAGAAGAGAAATAGAGTGAAACAGAGACTCTCTTATGATTTTACTGAATATGATCGAAGTGCATTGTTGAGCCTTTCTCTTTTATTCTTACGTCGTTCAACTTTCTTAGCTTTCTCTCTCTGGCTTCTTCTTCTTTTATAGTTGAGTTCTTCATAAATTCTTTAGAGTGTTGGAGTAGCCGTTGAAGAATATATCTGTTATTTGCTTATGTGTCATCTGAATTTTGCCTCTCTTCTTAGTTTAATATAGTCTCAGCCTATAAATAATCTTGAAACATACTTTAGTGAAGATATATAATCAGTTTAAGCATATAGAGATTGTTTCCAAATAATTTAGATTTAAGAATCAAAATCTGTCAAAGTCTGGTTCAGAAATCATTTCACAAATCAATCTTAATTATCGAAGTGCTTATCGAAGAGAAACCTTATCGAAAAGGTCTTCTATAAATTACTGAAGAATTGTATTTGAAACAGTTTAAATCTTATCGAGTAATATTTTGATAACCTGCCTTATCGAAAAGATCTTTGATAAATCATCATTGAACTCCATTCAAACATATCTTGGATTTATCGAATAGGTCTTTGATAAACATCCTTATGAAAGAGCTCTTTGAAAAAAAAAATCGAAACATATACTTTTAGACTTATCGATATGTTTCATAATACATTGTTTATCGAAGTGTTTTTCGATAAATAGCCTCATTGAATAACTTATCGATAAATGTTGAAGAACATTCTTTTCAAACTCTTCAAATAGACTTTCAAACATTCTTTGATCTTTAAACCATGTAATATATTTAGAAACAAGAGTTCATAAGATCATTTAACAAATCAAAGTAAGTCATAACCCCATTAGAACATTCAAAGAGTTATACGTTAATTTTCAATAAATTCATAATCTGAAATGTATTCGCATTTAT
The DNA here is from genome assembly GCA_037074615.1 of Leucaena leucocephala. Classification (NCBI taxonomy): domain Eukaryota; kingdom Viridiplantae; phylum Streptophyta; class Magnoliopsida; order Fabales; family Fabaceae; genus Leucaena; species Leucaena leucocephala. The sequence goes on along the minus strand of CM073523.1, from coordinate 10,438,184 downwards.
TGAAGTCCTTATTGATAAGGGCCCTTATCAAAAAGGACTTTGATAAATGATCTTATTAAATAGTTATTTGATAAATATCATAAGTTCTTAGATTTCAGAATATCCAATTTATCAAAGTGTTCTTGATAAATAGGCTTATCGAATAACTTATTGATAAGAGCCAGAAAAGTAATGTCAGACGTATTTAATCTCTCTTCTTTTTACAATATTTTTGAAAGCATTTTGAGCGATATATAATTCAAACAAATTAGCAACATGATAAGCAATAAACCACCAATAAAATCATTTGTCAATTTAGTGTTTTAGTGATTTGGATAAAACTGAAAACAACTTATCAGCTTATCGATGAACAAAGAACTGAATTTAAATCTTTCTTTCTCATATTTTATAAAATTTTTAAATTAAGTTTTCATAAATCGTTTGAGAAAAAAGTTATTTGTCAGACTAAGACAATAGTAAGTAAAATGCAAAATCATTTATAAGTTCAATGCTTTTGATAAAATATAAATTTTCTCTATTAATCGAAGTATTCTTTGATAAATCCTCTTATCGAATAATACTTCAATAAATTGAGTCTTTGAAAACTTAACAAACTTCATATTTATCAAATAGCTTATCGATAAATTGATAAGTTCTTCTTTATTTGAAATACTTTATTTATCGAAGATCTTATCGATAAAACTATTTATCAAATAGGACTTCGATAAATTCTCTTTAGAAATATTTTCACAAAATTTGTTTCTATTTGAAGCTTTCTTATCGATAAATACTTGGATAAATGCTTTCATAAAATGCATTGAGTCATTTATAAAGTCTATCGAAGGCTTTATCGATACCTTATCGAATAAGTCTTTGAAGAGAAATGGTTTTAAAATAAGACTCAGAGCTTTCTCAATAGTTGATTTATCGAAGGTCTTATCGATAAGCAATCTTATTGAATAGGCCTCGATAAATATACTTCAGAAATCAATTATTTTCACAAATTTTCTCTTCATGTAATGAAGGGCTTATCGAATTGGCTTCTTATCTATAAGCTTATCGATAAATCTCTTTATCAGTTTTAAAATAGTTTTCTCTATTGTCATCATTAAAATATTAGAGTCTAACAAATTAAGCGTCAATGTTACCTATAATGTGGAAATCTGCTCTCAACCTCCTCTATATGTTCCTCCATCTGGTCAGAGGAAGGAAAAACTATTGGAAGAGGAAAAGTTAGTTCCTCTTAAGGTATCTCTTCTACTCCTACTCCTGATGAATTAACCATTGGACACTTAGAGAAAGGAGTACACAAAGGGAAATATAAGTTAGAATTTGCTAATAGGGATTTCTTTTCAGTGGTCTATGTGGACTTAGACTACTTGAAGTAAAATGATAAGACGCAGTTAGATTTGTCTAATCCCATGAAGTATTATGAAAATTGGGTAGGGATTAATCTATCTTATTGCCCTATAGTACTTAAGAGATTCTACGGTAACATAAATATAAACGATGAGGTAAATGATGATCGATAGTTGATAAAGAGTCATCTCACTACTAAGATAAGAGGTAGGGAGATAAGGCTTGATGGTGACATAATTAATCTTCTCTTTAGGACAAATAATCATGTGAAAGGACCTACTCTATCACTCAAGGACATTTACAGAGTTTTAATGTTAAGTGACAATTTTACTAGAGATTTAAAGTTTGTCCCAAAGGATATGTGTGATTATCATAGGATAATACACTATATCTACTCTAAAAGCATGGTCAACAAGTTAGGGAGCTTTACATATCTTAATTAAGATGATTATCTACTGTTTGCAAGAATTATTAGTGGGGAGAAAATCAACATAAATGCTTTTATTTACAGTGAAATAAAAAACTTCCAATATGACAAGTCCAAGTTCACTCCTATCCCCTATCCCCCAATTGGTCTCCTTTATTATTAATCACAACCATATTGACTACATGGAGAAAGGAGATAAAGAATTAAAGATTCAAAGATTTAGGGCTGAGCATATACATAGTATGAGAATCACATTTTCCTTGCCATTAGAGGCAAGCAAGTTCAAAAAGAAGAAGGGAAGCAACCTGTTGCATCAAGCTCAAGGCAACAGGATCAAGCTCAATCTTCTACAGGACCTACTCAACCTTCTATCCCATCATTTGCTCAGGCATCTCTTTAACCCTTGATACAACAAGAGCTAAGAAGTGGGCCAAGCTTCCTTTAAGGGCATTCCTGAACTATTCAATGACTTTGGACAGTCACTTGAAGACAAGTTAGTTTTTGAGATCAAAGAATTAATTTGGGATTCTTTACAATCTCATTGATATCCAAACTCAAGCACTCAAGGCACTAAGACAAGAGGTAGTAGATTTGAAGGATAATGCTGATAATTCTCAAACCACATTCTCCGTTGATGAATTATTTGCCTCACCAAATACTCCCTCTACTCCTAGACCCTTAGTACCCTCTTCTATACCTTATGCATCCAAACTTTCCTCTTCTAAACCTTAATTGTTGTTTTTGATAATGTAGAAAAGGAGGAGAGGAATTGACAAGCGTTAAGTGTTTTCGTATGGTCATATTCTATATTTGAACAAGTGTTTTGTTAATAAAATTATCAGTTTGCTAAGTTGCTATTTTGTTGTTGTCATTATTTAGTTTGCTAAATTACTATTTTTGCTCAATTCTGCAATTTGATTATTTAATCTATGATAGTATATGTTCAAATAATATTATTTTTATCACTTGTATTTTGCCATCATCAAAAGGGGTAGAAATGTTAGACTCTATATTTTGATTATGACAAATGGTTTTAATGATAACACTTCAAATATGTTCTTAACATAGCATTATTTTTTGACAAGTTTATTGATAATGGTGTTTATTGATAAGTCCTTCGTTAAATAAAAACAAAATTTAGTTGTCAAATCTTTTTTAAAAGAAATTTATCAAAGTATTTATCGATAAGGGCATTAATAAAGCCTTCGAAAAACAATAACAAAACTTAGTTTGTGAAATCTGCTTTTGAAAGGTATTAATCGAAGCATTTATCAATAAGCTCTTCGATAAATAAGAACAAAGTCGTTATGAAATCTGTTTCAAAATGTCATTTGCCGAAAAATTAATCGATAAAGCAGTTTATGTATAAACACTTTGATAAATAGAGAAAATTTAATTTTTAAATCAGTTTCTAAAACTAGTTATGAATTTTAGAATCTGTGATTATTTGAACAATGATCTTATGATTGCTTTGAAAAAATGATCTTATAAAATCTTGATCTGAAATATATTACATAGCATTTGAGATGAAATTAGAAGAATCAAAGAAAGATTCAAAGCTAGACTATTGTTTTTAAACATCCAGATTTTATTAATAAGTTATTCGATAAACTTACTTGTTGAAGAACATTTCTATAAATTACCTATTCTAGTATATGGAATGAATGTTTTGAAAAGACTTCTTCTCGATAAGTATTTCAATAAGCCTGAACTAAGCCTCTGTAACTAAAAGCTTTTTTTTAAAAGACATTTTGATAAGGCTAGTTATCGAAGTATTGTTCGATAAGAATCATAATGTTTAAATACACATTGTTTGATATTTATCGAAACTCGTTTCGATAAGGCTACTTTTTGCTAAACACTCGATAAATCTATCTGTTCTTCAAAATAATTTTCAAATCATACTTTGATAATTCAATCCAAAAATGATGGATTAATTGATATTTGCTGAAACTATTATTATATCATTTATACAATACATTTCAAAAACAATTGCAGGTAGAAACAAGATCAAATGAAGAAATCCATCAAAAAATAAATTTCTTTCAGATCATTAAATGCTTCAACCGTCAGCAACATCAACGGCTCTATTCTTACTGAGTTCACCGGCTATTCAAATGACTCAACTATATATAAAAGAAGCCATAGTAAATGCTGAAGAAAGAGAACAACGAACAATTAACGAACAACATTTATGGAACATTCATTACTATTTTGTTTTACTCTATTTCTCATTCTATGAATTGAGCATTTTAATTTGAGAGAGAAACTTAGAGAGCTTAATCTTTAGTACTTATCATTATCATTCTACTTGAGAGATTTAGAAATCTTTATTCTTTATCTGAGATATTTGAGAGTGGGACTTTTGAGTAGGATTGTAATCTTACGGGAAGTAAGAGGCAGTGAGAAAGGCATTTTCTTATTGATGTACTAAGATACCAAGAGCCCAGTACATATTGAAAAATAGTGCAATACTCATAGGAGAGTTCTAAGGAATGGACATAGGCTGAATGATTAGATTGAACCAAAATAAATTGTCGTGTGCATTGTCTTATTTATCTACTTCTTTCATCGGTAATATCTTTCTTAATGTCCTCTTTGTTTTTCTATTTAAGTTTAAAATTTTTAATATCATCCAATTCACCTCCTTTTAGGAGAAACTACCATTATAACAAAAAGGAGGGAGGATTAGGGTTTTTGTGTTTGAGTTTAGTGGTGGCTTCCAAATATGGGTGGTTGTTTTGGTTGTGATTCCTTTAAAGTAGGGCTGTACATGGGCAGGGCTGGGCAAGGTAGCCCCCTGCCTGGTGCCCTGCCCGAAAAAAGTATGGGCTGCATTTTGTAGCCCGATGCTGGGCCCTGCCCGGTAAAAGCCCTAACTATTTTGGGCTAGGCATGCCCAAATCGTGATGCCATGCTCATGTTGTGAAAAAAATCTGTAATTATGAATTTTTAAAATAATACCATATTCATATTTCTTTAAGAGTTAAATAATATACATAATTCACTAAGAATAAAGCAAAAAAAAATAATAATAATCAAAGTCTTGAAATTCAATGCATATAAAAAAAAAGTCTTGAAGTCTAAAAGTTTGTAATTGTCACTTTACATCAATTTCTCTAATGTTGACAAAGATTAAACATCTAAAAAAAAATTATAATTTGTAATGTTATCATATGATAATTAGCAAAGTTAAAAAAATAATAATATATTTATAAATATTAAAAGATGCAACTTATCTACTTAACTATTCATATTTCTAAAATTACCCTCTAGTCACAAGTAGCAATCATATTATCTCTTCCAAATATAGCATCTAGGAAAACAAAGTAAAAAAATAAAAAAAATGGGTGCTCATGGGTAGGGCAGGGCAGGGCAGCCCTCTGCTAGGTGCCCAACTCGAAAAAAAGCATGGGCTATATTTTGTAGCCCAATGTCTACCCTACCCTATATTTATCGGGTTGGACAAAGTTATTTTATTGCGGCCTCGGATGGACATATAGGGCCGCGGGCTATATGTACACCCCTACTTTAAAGTCTAATTATTTGAGATAGACCTAAGTAGTTTTTCACTTTTTCTAAAGGCACTATCCTGATGATTTCACGGGTGTATTTTACATTTTAATTTTAAATTAAAAAAAAACTAAATATCAAATAACTTATGTGCCCTATAAATAATCTCCCATTATTTAGACCCATAATATTATATGTATTATTTAATTGTCTATATCTATCAAAATTATAGCACAGTAATTATTTTTATTTGAATTTATTTTGAATTTTAGCTTTAGAATTTATATATGTTTTTCAAATTTCAATTTCACTATTTTTTACGGTTAATCGGTTATCTTGAGTTCTTATGTATTATTTAAATTTGAGTATTAAAAAATTGTGAAAATCGTAACTCTGAACCCATAATAAATTATTTTTGTTTGAATTATTAGTGGAATTATTTGGATTTATTTTTTATCCTAGATTTTATATTTTGGATTTAGAACCCTTTTTTATGTGAAAAGCTAAATATTCATTTGTTTATGCATTATATTTCAAAGTTTAAATTATTTTATTTTAGATTAAAATATTAAATTGAGTATTACAATGTATGCAAAGAGGGAGGAAAGGTTAAAGACTTGGGGGGTTTTGTGGATTATTGGGCATTAGTGGTGAATCAGACGTGGGTGGCCATTTTCTTTGTAGTTCCTTGAACTCTGGTTAGATGAAGTGCGTGTTTGGCATAGCGGTGGAGAATAGATTCTGGGCTAAAATTGTGGTTTAGAAAATTTTTACACAAACAGCAATTTTTATTGAGAATTGATTTTAGACAAAATCTGGTTTGAAACATAGGTTTTGAATAAGCCACTGAAAATAGCTTTTGGTTTGAAACCTAGGTTATGGATTATCCAATTACTATTCTACCCCTACTTTTTCTTACACCCTCTCTCCTCTCTCCTCTATTTTCTCTATCATTTCTCCTCTCTCTTCTCTTATCTCTCTTTCCTCTCTTTTCTCCTATCTCTCTTTTTCTCTCTGCTCTCTCCACTCTACACTCTATTATCTCTCTTCTTTCTTCTCTATCATCTTTCATCTCTATTACTTTTAATCATATCATACCCTTTTTGGTAATTTACTACGATAAAAAGTGATTCTACTACTAATCATCTAAACATCTTTATTCCCAAAATCTATTTTTCCCATAATCTATTTTCTAAAAGCTAATATAAACACATCCGAAATATACCGAAAATAGTCTTTTCAAACACAATGTCATCGTCATTGGTGTATTTTGAATTTTAAATTAAGAAAAGCTTAAAAATACAGTAACTTCTGTAGTCCCCAAAGAAAGAAAAAGTTGTCTCACTTGTTGAAAACAACTTTTAAACTACAATCCATTCAAAAATTTTAGAGATTGTTTGACGGTTCTTAAGTTTACTTAAAAAAACTTATAATTTTTAATTAAACACAAATCCACAATTAAAAAACTCTAAATATTGTTAAAATCTGAAATATTTTATGTATATGATATGTTTTAAATAAATTCACCATTAATTATATACATTATATAAATAAATAGTAAGCTAAGATATATAAATAATGTAATTATTTGTATTTTTAGAGGCAATTTTGAAATGACATATTATGACTTGTGCTCAATCTATCATTTTACATGTTTAGATATTTTTTTAGTATCTTGAAATTTATATGGTTTTTTATGGTCTTTTTTTCTAATTTTTTTTAACTTTTGATTAGTAATCAAAGAGGTGAGAAGAACTGAACTTAAATTGAAAATATTTGATGCCTTGATCCAATATAAAACTACCTGCAACGCCGCGTCACTTAAGTCATTGTTTATTGTTTGTTGCGAGGGGGGGGGGGGTGTTTAGAAGGGAAGGGAAAAAAAAAAGGTAAGGATGAGTGTGTTTGGTTAAAAAAATAGAGGGGGAAGTTAAAATTTTTATCTTCCAGTGATGCCGTCCCCTCCTCTCTACCCTTCAAAAGTGAGATTTTTTAGAGTGATAAATTTTTTTTGATCACATGTTATCTAAAATGCGCTTGACTTTTTTATATATTTAAATTTGACCTATAACAATTAAAATAATAAAACTATTTTTTTCTTCAGCTTCCACTTTTGGTCATAAAATAATTTTTTTTTTCTTTTTTTCTTCTTATTGTTGCATTTGTTTTTTTCCTTCAAAAATTAAATCTTTTGTCATTATTTTTTCTTTAGTTTTTTTTTTTCAAATCTAAATTACATTTTTATTTAAAAAATCTAAAATGTGTTTTCTTAAAAAAAATTGGGAACGAAAAATAAAAAATTCAATAAATTATAAAGATAAAATAATAAGAAAAAATTTAAATAAAATAATAAGAGGTATATTTGTCAATTTGTGTGTGTTTGGATTCCTTCCAAACCGATATTTTAAAAGGGTTTTTAGATCAAATCTTAGTTTGAGAAAATTTTAAAACAAACAACCATATTTGTCTAAAAGAGCTTATGAACCAAATTATAATTTAAAGTTATAGTTTTGGATAAGCTACTAATAATCACTTCTAGAAAAGTAAAAGAGTTTTTAGATTACCTAATTACTATTTTGCTTCTATTTTTACCCACTCTCTCCTCTCTCCTCTCTTCTAGAATCTTCCCATCGTCCATCGCAAAGCGGGTCTCATCTTCTTCTGGTCTCCTTCTTCACTTCCGTCCAAATCTGCGACGACAATAGTAATGAAGGAGGGACAACGGTTCATTGTGACAAGTGAACAGTGATCACAGCTGATTGAATTAGTTTTTTTTTATCCCATATCATTTCTGATAATTTACTAATTATAAAAGTCACCTTATAGTAATAACTATCTAAACACTCATTTATTTATAACAACTTTTTTCTATAAACTTTTATCTAAATTTTTTTTTTTAAAAAACATGTCCAAAAGTCTTTTTCTTCTTCTTTTTATAAGCCTTTTTTCCAAAATATATCCAAACAGGCCCTTATTGCAAGGTTCTCATTTTAACCAAATAAAAACAATCTCCTCCCCTTCTTTGCTTACCTTCCTCATCCACCCTTTTAACCTCTCCTCCCTTCGATTAAACCAAACAAAGCCTTATATCAAAGCCTTAACTGCTGAATTTCCAATTGAGAGAGGGGAAGCTCTTCGCTCTTCTAAGCCTGTCCACAGGAAATTAACGAAAGGAAAATTCAACTCTATTCCAAAATTTGTCGACCATGTGGGTAGCGGTTATATGCGGTTTAGTCATCTACCAATTGTTCAAATGCTTCTTCTATGACGATGATACGATGGACCTTGAATACTCTGATACCAATGCTCTTTTCTCGGTCGCTGATAGGTAATTTTCTTGGTTAAATTTCAACATTTCAGCTTAGGATTCAAATGTTTTTTTAAAAAAATTGAATAAAAGGCACATGATTAAGATTTGAATCTAGTTGCACTCAATTTACCCGTTTATCACTGTGAGGATCGAACCAATTCGGAGAAGTAAGATGAGAGTAAAGTATTTATTTTGGGCTGTCTTTTTTGTTCATCTCTTATTCATTACTTATTTTTTGTTCGAGGGGAAGAAGTAACGATATTTTCATTTTCTTTTATGTATTTTTAGACTTAAAAAGCTTTATGGAGGAAATGTGTATGTGGGGCTCAGGATTCCGGATGCTGATACTGGTTCCCGACAGAGCATAAATGTAGTTCTTGTGACAAAAGGGTATGATGACTTTTTCTTGTTTCTGGATTTTAAAATTTGCAGGGATTATCTTTTTTTTTTTTGGCCTGTATTATAACTTAATAAAGAATGGGGCACCTGCATATGCTATATTCACTCATATATCCACGCAGAAAAAGGAAAAGCAAAATAGAATTCGTGAAACAGTATAACCTGGATAACAATTTGGCTTTTCTGCTGTTTTTACCATCTTGATTTAAAAATTGAAGGACAAATATTATACTCGAATTTCCTTTCTTATTTTTTGCTTATTATCATGAAAGCCTTTATTTTATCATATCTTTTCTTCATTTACTAGTAGATAAGATGCTGGATAATTAGTGGGAAGTATTTTAATTATGATCATTTTATCTTTCCATCCTAACTGTAACCATGCAGAGAGCTAGTAGTGGTTTCTGTCAAGAACTTTTCAGGACTTGTGTCGGTGAGCACTGGTGGTGATTGGGTATGTGAAAGTCCAGGAAGACATAGAGTAAAGCATCACCCTGATCCTGTAAGGAATCAATTAAATTTGTTTGTTATTTAGAAACAGAACAGCAGCATATTTATTGCTGGATTGGTACTGTTCATCATATGGCTTGATTAGAATTGATTTGAAATGATGCATACACACTCTATTCTGACTATCGGATTCAGAATGCTATTTTTTATAATTTTATATCTTTTTATTGGGGTTTCATCTGATGTCCTGTCAGAGGACTGAAGAGTTTTCTTTCAACATTGCTTAGTGCCAATTTGCTCAACTATGTTTTCTTGGCAGCTGTTCCCACTTTTACCTCAGGCCCTGCTTGGTATGATGGACGTGGAAGTGAGGGTGGAAGTGTGAAAAATGGGTGTTTGGTATGTTAGAAGCATCTTCACCATGGAACCTGCTTCTGTAAAATATGGAGGAAGTGACTTCCATGTGGAGGACTATGGAAGTCTGAAGACTTCCATGGAAGTGATGATAAGTCTATTATACCCCTACATATATCATTTTAAGACACCTTTGCCCCTGCCAATTTCAACCTATACTACCTTCCGTTGATAGATTTGGCCCTTTGGTGATACACAAGACCCCGGGGGCTAAGCAATGGTGACGACAATGACAAGGATGATGCAAGTTTCCAATGTGACAAGGACGTCCATGGTGCGGTCAAGATTCAATCCTTCTCTTCTCCCTCAATTTCCATAACATTAATGGAATATTATATAAAAAGCTACTCCATCATACCAAACGGGGCCAAAAAGTTTTTGTGATTTGGTCTTTATCGGAATTTACCCCATTGGAAACAAATTTCTTTGAGATAAAGTTATGTATCACTTTGCTGTCAAGAAGTATAATTATATCCTTGTTTCTGAATCTTCCTGTAAATTTCATGGTTTTAGTTATGCAAAGCCTAACACTAGAACTCATGCGCAACTCCATTTGAATTTTGTCAACCATAGTTTCTTCCCTGTCTGTTCCCTTTTTCTCTTCATTCTCTTTCCGCCGTTTGCTGTAACTTTTTGTTCCAACATGAGTGGTTTATGTGGTATTTTGCAATATCCCTTTTCTTTCTATGCTTGGTATTCAGCTTCAGTCAGCTCTTGGTACCTTCCCTCCCTTTAAGCCTTGCTTCCCTTTTCTTGTCTTTGTTTCAACTTTGTCAGTAAGAATCCTAGGTGATATGAATCACAATGACCCTTTTGCTGGTCTCAAATTGGCTGGGTGTTTCATCACTAGGTTCATACTCCATAACTTGTTTTTTTTAATGTTCAAATCATGGGTTCTATTTTGCAATACTGCACCCTTAATTCTCTCTACTCTCCAGTGCCCCGTTCCTGTATTCAATCTTTTGAGCTAACATTGTGCATGACATGAACTAGATTTCTGGATCTGATGAGTCTAACCTCAATTTTCACATCCTCCACCATGCCGTTAGTCAGCACTCCCATCCATGATTCACCTAACATATCTATCATTTGGTTGACGGTAGCGCGCTCTGCTCTTCATACTTAGCCTCACCCCCAATTGTTTGTGATACGGACCAAGGTAGTAATAGCTTATAAAACAACACTGAAACTGATATTGATTACACAAAATAATTCCTCCTTAAGACTAGAAGGAAAATTACAGCAGATAACTCACACTAATACACTAAAACAGACACAAATATGATGAAGAAAGATAACCTTCCTCCACCCTCAGCTAGTATTCGAGTGACCAGCCACTCTCCTCACCAAACTCAGATTACAAAACAAGTCCTCCCTTTCCCAGCACACAACAACGGCCAAATAAGAGCCAAAAAGTAACCAGCACAGTCCCCAAATTAACTTTTAACAAAAGACAGGTCTAAAACACCCCTATAGCCACTCTAATGCTCAGTAACTTTCTCCAAAACAGAAGGAAACTTGAGGTCAACACTGTGGACAGCAGAAAGTGATCTTCCTCTTTCATGTATTTTCCTAATTTTTATTTTATAGGTCTGACCAGTAAAAGCAACTCTATCAGTTTGTAAGACTGATTTTTTTAACCAAGATTGGGCACCCCATTTGATGGTTGAATCCTCTCTATTAGAAGCAGTTTGAACATTGATCAATTCAGAAGCTGTAGCCTCCCTGCACTGCAACCAACACAGGCCTAATGATAAAGGCCAAATAAAGATATAATAGAATTATAATTCTGTGAGAAAAAGGAGAGAAGATAGACTTCTATGAGTAGAACTTTAAGTGCAGGAATCTCAACTCCAATACTGAACATCATATGTAGAGGACTTGAACTCCCAATACAAATAGAATTTGTAAACTAACCCTAGTGGATATTTGTACTAACAAATATTTGTTGCTTTCAATAACTTTTAGTCAGAAACTGACACTACCTAAAATCATGCACTGTAAATGCTTGTTGATCATGGAAATGCTTCCATTATCTCAGGGGAAACAGAAATAATAGTGGCATAGATAAATGTGTATAAATTGGAACGAGGTTTACTATTGTGGGGTTTGATTTGTTGTTTATTATTCCAGTGTTTGTATGTGTATCTTAATAACTTGATGATACTAAAAGAGAACAAAATGATAAAGGTTGCTTGTTTGTGATAAGTGTGTGATATCTAATCGTGAAGACTGTAATAACTAGCTAGCGGATGATAATGCAAGACCATGAAACAAGGTGGATCGTAATAGTGTGCTGTTGATTTGTGTTAGCCTATTTTTCTGTTAGTTATTTGTTGCTTTTGTTTTGTTTTCTGTTTGTTATTGATTCTGAATTATAATTTCATGGACAAATGTTCTCTAAATGGTAAATTTGACATTTAATCATGAATGTTGTAATATCATCTTTCCCACAAAATGGAAAAAATGCTGAGGTCAATTTGTTAGGAACCTATTTCTTAATTAGCATCTAACAGAATCAGAATAACACTGCCACTGCCAGACAAAGGAATAAACAAAATCAATGATGAAAACCAGCAAAAAACAGTCTGACAACAGCAAAACTATTAATGGAAGTATTTAATGATTAAAGAAAATGATAGGAGAATATCTTTCTGGTAGTGTCAAGGTTGTTCTCCTGAAGAACCCAGTTCTTCCTTGTTAACTGCCTACCTTCATCTGCTAATAATTCTAGCCTATTTTCACTTCTTCAACAATGCCCCCTCCAGACAAGTGGACTGCTGCTTCCTGTCCTATTTGATGTGCTGCACCTAGTCTATCAGTTATAACTTCTGCATTCTGGGTCCTTTGCTGACTTGACAACATGCTGGTGCCTTCTCCTCCTTTAGACCCTTTGAATTGTGGGGTCTAATATGCACAATTGGATATGTAATTTGTACAATTATATTTATGGTATTTAAATTGGATACTACTCTAGATAATGTTATTGAGAATCAATGTATGCATCGTAAGTTGTTTCGGTTGACTTAGATGTGGGAGAATCATGTAATTGTTTTAAATTTAATGTTGCTTGCATATTAGTCACTTTGTTGAACAGGTCAAAGAATTATTAGAAGGACATGGCTGGTTGTCTTACTGTATTTTTCTCCTTCCTTTCTCACTAATCTTCATCTAGGTTGTGGAAGCTAGAAAGCAAGCGTCTATCCTTGAAGCGTATCTTGCACAAAGAGGAGTTACACTCCCTGAAGGATACATAACTTGTAAAGTTATACTCCCAAATCCTAAACTATGGTATGATTTTTAATCTCCTTCTATTTCAGTCATCTTCCACTATCTGATAATATCCTCTTTGTTTATTTGTAGCCAACTAATTTGCTTTGTAATTCATCCAACTCTTTGAAGTTTGAAAATTTGGCAAAAACGAATTTAATTTTAAAAAGACAGAAAATACTATTAGCTATGCAAACAGTGGCTGTTAAATATATTCTTAAAGTTGTAAAAGTGTAGTTTCATGTATCATACGCGCTTTCAATACTGTGTTCTGCAATAAAAAGAAGGCCAGAACTGGAAAGGAGGACTAGAATCAAGCACTGTTATATGTAAAGAAAAGATGTGGAAAGAACAAATTATTCTACTTTCATTTAGATTGCTTAAAGAGGTATTTATAGAAATAGAGAGAGGGAGGAATATAGGAGAGGAACACGTGCGAAACTACGAGTGAGGTGAGCAATGGATAGTGGAAAGTATTAGTTTCTCAAATGCTAGCTGGGAGGTCTAGGAGTGATAGATCGTTTTCATCTTTGTGTCTTTCTTTAGCCAGATAAATGTGTAGCTATGATTTCTGAGTTTTGACCTTCAATCTTACACGTGGAGGCTAGATTGGACGTCTGGTAACATATAATACATATAGCAGCTGTGTCCTTCATTTTGGTCTTGGTTTTGGAAGAATTTTCTTCTCCTCTTTTTTTTATTTGTTCTGATTCCCAATAATTAACTTGCACAATATTTTAAATTTCAACTGACAACTTGAGTGCCAACAGCAATGTGTAGCGTTCATTGTCCTCAATGAACAGTTGGCATTTGCATTGTTGTTCCAGCTTTGTTCCTCTTCCTCACGGAAGCACCAAAGGCACTTGCTTTTTTCTCTTAAAAGATGCCAAAAGGCAAGTGAAGTCATTGCCTCTCCTGCTATGGGAGGTGTCAAGTTGTTTGGTGCCTCACCTTAGCAAAGCTTCTTTCATTTAACTTATAAAACCTAAACTATGGCTAGGATGTTTCTCTCAAGGGTGACATCTATCTCATTATTGCATCAAGTAATATGTTTTAAGCATGTTTATCATCAACTTGGGTGGAATACATTTTAGCATTCACAGCTCTACTTGTTCCAGGAGTTGATGGCACTTTTTGATCAGTTCTTTCTATAAGATCTTCTGTTTGTGTGATGCTTTGGCAATCGGAGTGCTGTTTTTTTGTTGGGTTGACAAGGCATAGGTTATCGCTTTTAAGGAAGGCTTGTAGTCCCTCATAGCATAATACACAGACTGAATGTTTTTCCCAAACCAGTGTTCAAAAGCTTCTTGTATATTCAATATTTTGTAGAAATCTTGGCGAGGGGAATTCTTAGTGTTCACAACTCTTTTGGTTCTCTGTGATTGTACACATTTTTCTATCTATCCAATTAGGAAGATTAGGATACTTTTGGTTTTTATCCTCGTAAATCTTATTTCCAATTTCATTTTAATTCTGTGTTATGGGACGGAGTAATGACCCAAGTCCCACATCGGGTAGCTTAGGCTGCTCGCTGGGGTATATAAGTGGTGTGGTTCTTCCCCCTTACGAGGCGCCTTTTGAGGGTGGGTTCCCCACTCCGCTTTGTATCATAACAGATGGTATCAGAGCTGGCACCGGCCTCTGCCCGGGTGGCTCCGTTGGCTCGTCCCAGCGGCGACTTCTGCCCGGCGTGGACGCCGGCTCTTCCGGGGAGGGCCACTGTTATGGGACGGAGTAATGACCCAAGTCCCACATCGGGTAGCTTAGGCTGCTCGCTGCGGTATATAAGTGGTGTGGTTCTTCCCCCTTACGAGGCGCCTTTTGAGGGTGAGTTCCCCACTCCGCTTTGTATCATAACATTCTGAGAGTAGGGATAGGCTTCTTTTAGACAGGGACAAATATACTTGTATGAAAGGAGAAAACATATTTTACTCATTCCAAAACACCACTGTTAATCTCTTAGTTTGTTATTTATTTTCTGGCAGTGTATGCTGTAGTTGATAGTTATCTCTGTGTTGCAGTATGTTTTCAGAAAGCAGTTCTACGTCTGAAGTTATTACCCATGAACAATGGGTACAGCTGAAGCCAGCATCGAAGAGTATGTTATCTAGTTGGATGAAGAGTGCCTTCCGTGGTGAGAAGAAAGATATGCAAGAATCTGTGCATCAGAATCTTGACTTCATCCTTAGCACAGCTCCAATTTGGGATAGGTTAGTTAATGTCTTGTCGGTGTGTGATCCACAAGTATTTTTATATGTGCGTTTTGAGATGTGAAATCTACTTTGTCTTTGAAAATTGGCATACAACTCTCCTAAATACATAAATGCATGATGATGATCTGGACATAATAAAATCCGGATTTCCGTTTGTAAATCTTTCCATAATCTGGGCATTATACATCTTGATTCTGAACTCTCCCCTCAAGTTATGGAAAACATATTAATTGATGAAAAGCTTTGGTAGCCTTGTATTATTTGTGGCATTTTGAGCATGGAACCTGTAAGTGTTAGATATCTGTCCTTGAAGTTGGTATCTTAAAACGTAGTCTGCATCACCAGATATTATCAAAAAGATAAATCTATTTCACTTAAATTTTATGCATCAGGTTAGCTCTGTCTCATTTGGTTATATGTAAGACTATCTTAATGATCATTTTGTCTTTTCATTAAAAAAAATAAAAAAAACATATTCTGGTTTGCAGGTTGGAACTGAAAGGAAATAAGTATATACTGGGGGAGTTCCTAGAATTTAAGGGCAAGCAAGAAGATGTCCAAGCTTTGAGGGATATTAAAAGATCAAAAGTTTCACGTATGACAATTCAACGAACAAGCATGTTTGGACTAGGTAATCTTTTTGAAGATATTGATCTAATCTAGTCGTCTGGAGTGCTAATCTAGTGAATCTATTAAAATATTTACTTGTGATTCGTGTTGTCTTCCATAAGACTGCAATTTCAATTTTTAATTACCCAAGTCTGAAAGTGGCAGAGGCATTACAAAATAGTTAACTTCTATAAGCTTACCTTCCTTGAACTTGCTGGTTCAACTACATATTGCTTTCTTTGTACTCTTAGTTCTGGTTTTCTTCAATTTACTTTTGCCATTTTCAGCGCCTTCGAGGCTCCAAGTTTTATTTGCGGAGCGTGACTATAGAACTGAAGGAGGATCAACGAGAGAGTGGAAAGAAGTAAATGTAAGATCAAGTACTGAGGTCTTATTTCAGCTTGAAGGTTCTTCAAAAGTCCGCAAATTTAAGCTTGCTTCTGTTATATCTCTCACTCTTAGCGCTTGAATTGGCCCAAACTTAACTTCCCCATCGTCTGAAGATGAAGTTAAGAATCTATGAAGCTGGTGTAATTGAATGCAACATATCGGTACCATATATGTAGTTTCATTGTTTTGAATTCAACATTACCAACTTCAATTTCAAAAGGATCGACCCCAAACTTAATTTATCATATACGGGTGTTCGGTGATGTCATCAGTTAAATTTTATCTGTATCTATGCCAGCTTTAAGGATGCAATTAATTGTTATTGCATGATAGTGAGAGAAATTGTTCAAAAAAATGAAGCATTGTTAATGGATGGTACAACGATCCATTGATACATTTCAGCCTGGTCATAAATTTAGCTAACACGGGGTTAGTCCCACACTAATGCCACTTGTAATGCTTTAACTTCTTAAATGTTTTTTTCCTTATCATTAAGCATGCATTAAGTATGATCGAGTACCAAGGGAGGTGCTTTGGAAAGCTTTGGAAAAGAAAGGTGTGCGCATGATATATATCAAGGCAATAAAAGATATGTATGAGGGGGTAACAACTACTGTAAGAACGTCTGGGGGCGAAACAAAGGATTTTCCCATAAGGATTGGTCTTCATCAGGGATCATCCTTGAGTCCTTATTTATTTAATCAAGTAATGGATGTTCTAACCAAGCCTATTCAAGAAAAAATTCTTAAATGTATGCTTTTTGCAGACGATATAGTTCTTGTGGCAGAGTTAAGAGAAGAGATTAATTTTAAACTTGAGTTATGGAGAAGTACTTTAGAGTCGAAGGGTTTTCGTCTAGTAGAAGTAAGACTGAATATATGCATTGTAATTTTGATAAGAGGCAAGTTAGAAATAACTTGGAGGTCAAATTGGGAGATCAAGTTATTCCACAAATAGATAAGTTCAAATATTTGGGATCAATTATACAGAAGGATGGGGAAATTTTGGAGGATGTTAATCATAGAATTCAAGCTGTGTGGTTTAAATGGAGAAAGGCTACTGGGGTTATATGTGATCGGAAAGTACCAGATAAATTAAAAGGAAAGTTTTATCGCACTGCTATAAGACCAGCAATGCTTTATGGAAGTGAATGTTGGGCTTTAAAAGGACAGCAAGAGTATAAAGTTGGGGTAGCTGAAATGAGGATGTTGAAATGGATGTGTGGACATACAATAAAAGATAAGATTCGTAATGAACAAATTCGGGGAAGAGTTGGAGTGGCATCTATTGAGGAGAAAATGGTAGAGAACCGTCTTAGGTGGTTTGGACAAGTATAAAGAAGGCCAAGGGATGCGCCAGTGAGGAGGGTGGATCAAATCGTATGGAGCTCGGTTAAAAGGAATAGAGGAAGGCCAAAGAAAACGCTCAACGAGGTCATTGAACGGGATCTCCTGGTCAATAACTTAACCAGGGATTCAGTTTTTGATAGAGTACAATGGCGTCGTATGATCCATGTAGCCGACCCTATTTAATAGGATAAGGCTTTGTTGTTGTTGTGGTTGTATTAAGTTTTATATAAAATGGTTGATATTTTGATATTTTACAGGTAAAAAATGGTGCAATTTTGATTTTTTTTAAATGAGTTTTTTGAAAAAATAAATCAAAAGTGCACAAGTTTAAAGTATTTTTTTCTTTTGAAAAATTGTAAAAAAATTCAAAACTCCCTGTTAGTTTTTGCTGATATGATATTAAAATGTTCTCTGTGTTTTAATTATAATTGCTAATTGTTTTTTAGATAAATTTAAAAAGTTAAATAAATTAATTAATTATAATTAAATCTGATTTTTTAATATGAATTTATATTATATATTTTTTAATTTATTTAAATTAATTAATTAGTTAATTAATTAATTAATTTAGTTTATTAAATTTATTAAAAAAAGTTAACCATTTAGTTATTAAATTTATTAAAAAAAAGTTAGTAACTCTTATAACTAAGATTAAGATTGGAGATACTATTCTTTTTATATAAAATATAATGATTAAAAGAAATAAGAAGCATATTTAGGAGGTTCGGGTATTTTAAGGAACACCAGAGAGCAATAGAGAGTGGGACCCCTTGTTCACTAACATGACGACCAAAAAATGCATGTCGAATGTACCGCACCAATGATGATATTATTCCTATTTTTTTTATATATAACTATCTAATAGGGTAAGATTTAAATATTATCAGGTATAATTAAGAGTAATTTCTTAAAAATTGTTTTGTGTATTAAGAGTTACTGGAAGTGTGGTGCTCATCTTACATGATCTCTCTCACATGTTCAAGAAACCAAGCCCAAGTATCAAATGTTTCTCCACCAACCATAACATAAACGAGAGGGAATAAATAAAATATTTACCAAAAAAAAAAAAGAGAGGGAATAAATCATTATCTGCATCAATGGCCGAAGCTGACAACAAAGTTTCCTTATATGGATCACTTAAATGAAATCTGTCAATAAATAAAATTGGACAACCACCTTGCAAAGAAAGAACCCTTGATGGAGAATCCATATGCAATAAAAAGCCTGCCAAATGTGTTATTTGTTGACGCAACCCATTTTGCAACTGTGTTTGGGGTTGTCTCCTTCAGTTTTTCACAAAGCCAGGAGATCAATATGTAGGGTTGTCACCAACAAGCAACAAAATCCAGCACAATTGATTGATAGCTAATTATCTTAAATATAATGACTTGAGTTCAAACTAAGACATGTACATAAAAATATTTTGTTAGGAGAGGCAAAATCTATTTCAATGATCTCTATACCTCGGGAGAATTAATCTCTAACTATCAACTAAGATATACTATCTAGACTTTACCAAAACAAAAGTACGTAGGATTGTCCCGAAACTCCATGTATTTCCACCAATACTTTTAAGGGTTCGATTTTAAAAAAATATATTAGAAAAGTTGGGTTAGAGGCTTTTAATTAATTTTTCTTACTCTTTTATTTTATATCTTCACTATATTAAAATTTTAAACCTCCACTTATCTATTTCTTTTAAATTGAACTCATTTAAATTCCCCTCCTTCCATTTCCTTCATACCAAATATACCCTTAAAGCTATGTGAGGTTCAGGCCATTAATAAATTCTTATTTTATCATATTATTTTCTATCTATTTCAAGAAATTGATCATGTTTAATAAGTATTACTATAGTAGTTGTGACTATTTTATATTTTAATTGATTATATAAATTAAATAATTAAAAATATCATTTTCTTATATTTTATTAAATTTATTATTTCTCTTTATTAAATTGATTTGTATTAAAGTATTTTGCTTTTAAGTATTTCAGAAAATTGAAAAAAATAAATAAATGATGATTAGGACCCACATCAACTACTCTACAATTATATAAGGAAAGTTAATTGAGAAATTGCTAAATTAAAGTAAGAAATTATAATATCCAATTAGAGAAAATCAAAATACCTCCAATAATATCATATTATATTATATTAATTCATTCATTTAATATAATATTATAATAGCATTATGTTATATTATATTATATTAATATAATATTATTTGAATTAATTCAAAGATAATTTCTCAATATCTAACATTGGAATTTAATTAAAGGATAATAGATAAATGTGTTATCTTATCATATTTTTTTATTAATTATTTTATCTCTTTTATCCTATTACTTTTTATTTAAATTATTTATAGGATATTTGAGTTGAAAATATTCTCTAGAGATATTGGAAAAAATTACAGCTTAGAAGGATGCTAAAGATAAATAGAGATTATCATTATCTTTTGGAGAGTCAATTAATGAAGAGTCTCACATCTACAAAAAAGGCACCAAGGTCATAGCCTAAGGTTATATAAAGGACTCTAAGGCTCATCCATTCAACACATCAATTACCACCACCATCACAATCATCTTTTTCACAATTCCTTCTATTTCTTTTTAAGTTATTGAGGAGAAATATAATGACTTGAGTTCCTGTGTTTTAGAGTATGACTTGACTAATTTTATATTTTGATCTTTTTCTTTATGAAAATTTATGATTTTCTAGATTTAGGTTTTGAGATTTGTATATGTTAGACTTTGGGTTTCGATTGAGATACCTTTATGATAAACCCTTGTGATTTATTATTTCAATTTATGATTTAGTATTCTTTATCTAATATCTTTGGTTTCCTCTTATAATTATTCATGTTGGGTTCACATGTTTAATTATAGAGTTTTCTGTTGAATATCCATGTTAGAAGAACAAATCATTTATTGTTTAATTTATCACATGCTAAGTAGATTTTCACTAATTATTCTTAATACAATTGTATGCTAAATCTAGGTATAATTGTGGATTGTTTGATTATGATTATGACTGTTATCTAGTATTCTATATGTGAGGGACTTAGTATATATAATTGTTATAACTCAAATATATTATTAAATGATGATAGTCACGCATCAATCGTTAGAAGTGCTCGTTTTATTGGTGATATCCTTTTATTGCTTTTATTTTATTTTATTTTTGATATTATTTCTTTTTACTTTCTAAAACTTATAAATAAATTTTTTTACTACTCATCTCATCTTTTTCACACTTAATCTAATATAAAGTTAAACTACACATTGACTCCATGCAAAGAATTCAACTTAAGTTGACATCTATACTATATAGAGATTAATTTAACAAATAATTTGAGTGCTAACAATAAATAATATCAGTCATACTCTCTATGTGTTTAGATTAGTTTTTGGATAATAAATTTTGGGAGAATTAAATGCTTTGAAAAAGTTGCACTAATGAGATTTTGTCTAAACCATACTTTTGGGCTTAAAATATTCTTTTGGATGCATGATTGGCTAGTATGTATAAAAGATTTGTTAGGACTAACTTTTAAAGAATAATTTTTTAAAAAAATAATAAAAATAATTTTAGTAGAAAATAGTTTTTAAAAAAATAAAAAAATATTTGTTTAATAGAAAACTATAGTATTTTAGTGTTAAAATCATGGTTTTAATAGAGATAATCAAGATATTATGACGTGTGTGGATGGGTTTTAGCAAAACCATGGGTGAAAAAGTGCTTTCTGACGGCTATCTTCCATTTACAGGTTGCATTTGAGAATAATCTTGCTAGCGCTCTTTCTCACAAATGTGTAGCGAAATTTATGAGCAATGCCATACTTATATGTAGTGCTTTTCTGAAATCACTGACATTATCAAAGGTTTGTCCTACACCTATCAATAAATTGTTCCATTTTTTCTGAAAGGAAAACTCATTGAGGTTCTCTGCTAGGGTTCAGGGAGAGCTCGTCTCTCTTATCGGCGCCGTCACTCTTGGTGCTCCTTGGGGGATATATCCGCCTCGTTTGTCCTTCCGTTGACGTTTCTCCAATCGTCTTCCTCATCCTCACCTTGCTCTATTTTTCTCCCTTCGCCCCTGTTCCGTTTTCCTCCCTTTCCTTTTTTGGCCTTAACGTTCATTCCGTTTTCTCCTTCCACCATCCACCATCACCTTCTCTGCTTCCCTGTCTTCCAGTTTTAGCATTTGGGCCTTCCTCTCACTGCCATCACCATCTTCACTACCTCTGGTCTTTCCACCGCCTTCTTTTGGCTTACCGCCTTCTTTTGGCTTTCCACCTGACCTTCATCCCCACCTTCTATGGGTTTGACTTTTCTACTTTATACTTTTCCACTTTACCTTTTGGACTTTCTTTTGCTTAACAATAGCCATATCGCTAAAAGGACTTTCCAGTTTAGCGATATGGCTCTAGCATAGGAAGCCAAGTCTGGGTTTCGTATCAAAAGAGAGTTTTCGCATATCCTAATTTATTAAATTTAAATTTGTGTTGTTATTTTTATAAAGTTAAAACTGCTTACCATTTCATTCGAGAACTTACTAATTGATTGTCCTTATATTTAAGAAACTTATAAAAATATTAAGGGTTAAAGTATAAAAATACTTTTATATTTTTTGTTAAAATTTCGTCCAACACTATAGGTGTTTTAAAAACAAAAAATACCTATAAATATTAAAAATAAGAATAAAAATATTAGGACTATTAAATATAATTTAAGACTATTATTTTTTGTGGTGAGTCTAATGCTATTGTTAGGAAAATATCAAAATATTCTTAACTCAAACTAAAAAGTTTAAAACTGTAAAAATACTTATAAACTTTTACCCAATATTCGTCAAACACTATATACTTTATAGAGATATAAAAGTACCATGAAAGTATAAATAAATTAATTCTTTTAATTTTAGAGAAATAAAAAACTTTATTAAATTTTATTATATTATTATAATACTAATAATTTTATGGTTAATATATATGTTTAGTTCTCTAAATTTATATCAAATTTTAGTTTAATCCCTTAAATTTATAAAATATATAACAATCATTTAATGTTAATACTAATGGTCTCATTAATGAAAAATACAAACTGAATGAATTTAAATGGTGACCCTAAAATTAAACATCGATATATTAAAAAAAATGTTGTTTGATCTTTAAAATCGATAAGCCATCTATCAATATATAAAAATATTATATTAAATGATCTCTTCGATCAATGAGATCATTGCTACAATGATTTCTCAAGCCATTCTTATTTTTGATGTGATAAAATGAGTGGTAGACTTTGGGATTACTAAGTATATATATGCAAATAAAGAGATGTATACCTTCTTTGAAGAAGGAGAAGACCACATATATATTGCTGACTCCCAAATTGTGAAGGTTCAAGGGAAAGGGAAAGTAGTATTGAAACTCATCAGGAAATATCTTAGTACTAAATGATGTTTTGTATGTACCCAAAGATAGAGCATATATGATTTCTGTGGCTATATTAGGGAAAGATGGGGTTAATGTGTCTTTTGAATATGATAACATCGTCTTGACAAAGAACAATATTGTCATAAGGAAGGGTTATTGTAATCATGGATTGTTTGTACTAAGTGTTGATGAGAATAATAATATGCATCTTCTTTTACTTACTTGATTGAGTCTTTTGATGTTTAGCATGCTAGTTTAGGCCATATTAATTAGTCTTATTTGAAGAGATTGCAAAACCTTGGATTAATTTCTAGAATTAAAGATAATATGCAAAACAAATGTGAGATTTGTACAGAAACCAAATTAACTAAAAAGACACATTTGTCTACAAAAAGAAAAACTGAGTTATTGTCTTTAATCTATACTGATTTAGGGGATTTAAAACAAACAGAGACTAGAGGTGGTAAAAGATATTATATTACTGTTATTGATAATTTCTCTATATATACTAAAGTGTATTTGTTGGGAAACAAAGTTGAAGCCTTTAATAAATTTGTGTAGAAAACCAATTAAATAGAAAATTTAAAAGAGTTAGGTCGGATAGAAGAGGAAGGAGAATATTTTTTATTAGATGATTTTTATGAAAAAGATAGAATAATTCATGAAGTAACTCATCCTTATTCACTTAAGTCAAATGGTATTGTAGAAAGGAAAAATAAAACTTTTAAAGAGATGATGAATGTCTTGCTTGTGAGTTCTAGTATACTTGATAACTTGTGGGAAGAAGCCATATTATTTGCTTGTTACTTACAAAATAGAATACCCATAAGAAAACAAAGAAAACCCCTTATGAGTTATGGAAAGGTTTTATATCTATTCTTGTAAAAGTTTTATTACCCGATTTAAAAAATAGAAAAGTTGGTTCTAAAATTTCTTATTGCTTGTTCATTAGTTATTTTAACATCCTAAATTTTAATATTAGGATCTGAGTGAATTAAGGATTAAAAAAATGATGATGAATTATAATAGTTGAAGAGATTAGGGAAAATCCAAAAAAAAAATACCACTTGAATTTCAAAATTCTAAATTAGTTGTTTACTACACCTTATAAGCTATTGATTACTCTTATAGAGCAAATAACAACACATTTTTTAGTAATTCCTAAGTTGGGATTTTGAAATTCAAGTAGTATTTTTTAAGCTTTTCTCAATAGATTATGTACTAATAAAAAATGAGTTTGAAAAATAAAAGCGGTAAGAAAGAGGAAATAAAATGGAAATGAGGTCCTTAGCTCTAATTTTTCTATGTGGGGGCCTTAAGTGTAATTTATCCCTAACCTATTATTATATTGTGTGAGAAGAGCGTCGTCTTCTCCTTCTTGCACAGTTCGCCATTTTTCATTTTCTCCAGCCTGGTTTCAAATTATCAAATATTTTTGGTAAGCAAAACGACCTCAAATCACTTCACTCATTTTATGAAAATTATTCTACTCATTTAGATATTTCTAATGGTAGTATTTTTTATGGAGATTTGAGAAAATTTTTGGATCAAAGTTGGGAGTAAGTGTTGAGTTTTAACAATATATAACCATAGAAATGTAGAGAAAAATTAATAGTGAATTTCTATTGATTTAGAATTATTATTTGATTGTTACAGGAATTTAAAATAATTTTTATTTAAAATTTAATGATTCATTTGATAAAGGGTATTATTTAAATAATTTATTTGGGTTCTTGGAGGCATTATTGAAGTTTTAATTGGTTTAGTTTTGTTAAATTTAGAGTTTGATGAATTTTTGGAATTAGGGTTTGAAGAAAGTTTAGTATTTTGATGATTTATGATAATGTGAAGTTAGGAAAGGAATTTTTATGATTGAGTTATATTAATATGAGCTAGAATTTATGTGTAATCGGTTTATAATGTTGATTTAAATGAAATTTAAATGGGAAAATGACATCTAAGTCCCGTGCAAGGTATTAAATACCAAAAAAATCCCAGGAAATGACATAAGTAATTTAAAGTCCCATGGGACTTTAGATGAATTTTTTTCAATTATGAAAAGATATAGTTGCCTTACTCATGTTCTCTTAATGCTCTTCTCCTTACCACCTTCATCTTTTGTTCTCTTCAATTTAAGGATTTTTTTAACCTAGATAACGTAAAACCTATTTGTTCGTTAAATTTTTACCTTGAGCTCCTCCGATTGTTGAAGCGCATCAATAAATCGTCGATGAAGCTCCAGAGACCATCATCGCCTTTGTTTTCTTGGATTTTGATGCAAATGTTGAGGTTGTGATTGGACTTTTTCGTCAAGCTGACCTGTAAGGAAGGAAGCACCCGAACAATTTATGCTACAAGTTTTTGAATTCTTGAGATTCAGTTCAGACGCTGGAGTCATCAAGCTAAGACTAGGAACTTGTGAGAGTTCCTTGTCTTCCTTCATCACTGGCTTTGACATACCCAAATTTCCATTAAAGGGGATAAATGCCCCTCCTCTGTTTTTCAGATTTTGTGACTGAATTAGGTTCTCCGGCACAGATCGATCATTTTCACTTCCCTGAAAGTACCGAAATAAATTTGTTTATTGTTGTCCTAATTTATGAAATTTACTTGCAAATTACAATATTTTCTGAAAGTCATCTGCTGAAATTGAAATTTGAAGGAAGACCTGGGAATTACCAATTTGGTTTCAGCGCTCCACAGTTGAGCAGAGGTTGTAACATCCTGATTTTTGGTCTAGGAGATCGGGACAGTTCATCTAGGTCCAAGATGAGGAATGTGAGAAATGTCCTAAGTCTCAAGCCTAGGAATTCTGCAGGTAGCTTGATATGGGCTGGCTCCTGTGTAAGATAACCTGATATGGGCGGGTTGTCGAGCCTTTCAATTAACGATGACTCCCGAAGAGTTTAAGGGATGAGTTATTGAAAGAGAATTTCTAGACCTTAAGATGAGGGATGAGAAGATGAGCAACGAGGCCAGAAAGAGAATGCAGGGGCAAAATCGTAATTATGGGAAAGATCGGGCTGGTAGCCGATGAGTACCATATTTTGCCAGAAAATAGAGAAAATTATGCTGATCATTTCACTGAACTGTGAAATGTGCATACGAGGTCTCTATGAGTATGAAAGAATTATGGAAAGTTTAAGGACAAAAAGGTGGGGTCCTTAAGTGTAATTTTAGCCAAATAAAAAGGGACTTAAATGAAAAGAAGAAAAGTTCCTTGGGGCTAAAGTGTAATTAAAGAAAGTCAGGCTGGAAGTGGTTTGGACTGTCCGACGGCATTTCAGTCCCAGATTTCACCGGTAGAGAGAGCAAGGGACGCTCGGTAATCTGGCTTAATACAGGAATTTTTGAAGACTCCAGATAGCCAGAAATGGACTGATCGTCCAAAAGTTATAAAAATTCATACCGGATATCCTAGATTTCAGATCTAGGTGAGAAAATACAGGATGATGCGTCCTTATGGGGCGGACGTCGGGAAACTGACAGAATACCGATAGGAGGCCTGTAGAAAAAGTTATTCGCAAATTAGAAAATCCAGACGGGAGTGTAAGGCCTCCGGGTATCCGATAGGGAAGTTTATCGGTATTTGAAAAGGGACTGAATAAGTTCGGATAACCTCGGTCAGATGACTGATATGACTCACAGGGATGCCTGAACACCGCAGGCCATTGTATCGGACAGAAGGAACCGGTGTCCGGATATGTGTATAAACGGTGATTAATAGATAAAATATTTAATAAACATTAACGGGGGAAGATTCCTCGTAATGCGTGCCATGAAGGTAATGGACCCTGAAAGGCCCAATAATGGCGCCAACAAAGGCCCAGTATGACCCTTGGACTGATAGGTGGGCCAGTGTCCGGCAGAACCCCGGAAAAGTGCAAAATTACGAAAATGCCCCTGTGTTGTACTAAAGGGGTAGTAGATGAATGAGGGCATTTTGGTCATTCTGGACAGGCCCAGGAGCCAAGGCTCATACAGATAAAGTTACTTAGAGTCAGTATATATCCTGACAGAGTACAGAAGGGTGTGAAATGACGATTTTACCCTTAGGGTTAAAATAGTGCAAGAAAGGGCACCCAGGGGTATTTTGGTAATTTGCCGAGGGATGTTTCTTGGGAATCGAGCCATCAGAGTACTTGAGATTGATCAGGATCCAAGATAACACACCCAGAGCCTAAAAACGTAGCCCATGGAGTATGTGGGAAAAAGTGGCATTAAAATACTATTTTAATGCTGTTTCAATAAAGTAAAGTTACTCGGTCGGCACGATAACCGAGGAGGTGATCAGATAAAGTCCAGGACTTATCTGGATAGCATTGGAAGGCGTGAAAGGTCCCTTCCAGATGCCACATGGCGTCATCTTAGAGGCAGAAGAAAAGTTAAGGACACGTATTACGGTGCAAGACTCTTGACCGGTACTGGATTGGACTTAACTGCTGAGTCAGCTGATGAGGTGTCCAGGAATTGTGACATGTGAAGAATGTGGCGATGAGGTGTCCCGGTGAGGTGTCCTGGATGATGTCATGCATGATGCAGTAAAAAGGAATAAAGAAAATAGGAAAATCCAGGAAAAACCAGGACCACATGTTCAGATGGCTTCAAAATTACAAGAATGCCATCCATTAAAGCTATAAATACCCCCTTCCCCTCCCATTTTAGGCATCCCACGTTTTTGGCAAGAAAAGAGAGAGAAAGAAGAGAGAGAAGGAGAAAGAAAGAAAGAAAGGAAGTTCTGGTGGAGTTGGAAGCAGTATAGAAGTTCTGGAGCTCTGCTTTTGAGGTAGTAACTAATCCTAGCTCTTATGTAATGTCTTTGTGATTTGTTGTGCTATTGTTTGGTTGGATTGTTGTCTTATATGTTATGCTTGAAGCTCTATTACAATGCTATGATCATATGTTATTGAATATGGAAGCACGCAGCATACTTATCTATACACAATCACAAGCAAGCACCGTCACTCTGCATTACATATATTATTATGATTATTGCTACTGGGATTCTTTTGAATCTCATTCCCAAAAATAACATTACAGGGGAGGTTCTGTCAAAATAAAATCTGGAAATTTTGAGAGACGTCGTTAGGCTGCCAAAATTCTGGCAACAGAGGAAGGAACAAAGAAAGAAACTGATACGTACTGTGTACGTAGGTGCTGTCTAAGGAGGCTGGAAGTGAGTGGACCTAGCCGGTTCATCCAGTCTTTCCTGGGTACTTACGTAGAATGGTAGTTCCTACGGGAATTACCGAATCGGTACAAGATCGGTTACTTTCTACAGAAGGAATGTAGCAGTTATGCTGCCGAATTTTAGACAGGAAGAGATGTAATAGAAATAAGAGAATTTGGTGTATGATTTGTTGTATGACATTTTATTATTTAATAATAAATATTGTTTGGCATGTTCAATTTGTGGATGACGAATTAAGGGAGAAATTCGCAGGTCCTGAGGTAGCAGTATTTTGACCTCAGTTTGACCCAGTAAACGGAGGAGTTTGGCTATGAAATTTGGTGAGCCAGTAGTATACATCTGGGGCATTACGTGGATAGGTAATAAGACTTGTTTGGATGTGTAGAATGAGATTAAGCAGTTTTCAAATTAAAAGTCCAGAATAAGGAACTTAAGAGTAAAATTTTGAATTTCTGGGCTTAAGTTAAGATATAATCAAGCTAATATTACTTCTGCAAGTGTACTCTGAGGGGTCTAAGGGAGGATGTTTCATTTTGGTATCAGAGCAATAGGTTCTGGCATAAACCAGACAAGATTCTGGTTCAGAGCATAAGATTCTGGCACAGAACAGAAGGTTCTGGCTCAGTGATGCTCTGATTTAGAAATGTTATTTCCCTAGAGTACATAGAGGTTTAGAAAAGCCCAGTGGAGGTAAAATTCCCTAGATGAGTAAGTAGTATAATGTTATGTGTTCACTTTTCTTTTCTGATGGACAAGGAACCAGATGGTGAACACGAGACGAGGACGTAGAATTCAAGTGGAGGAGCCACACGTAGAGGAGGCTGGCAACTCCAATGAGGTAAATCCTATGCAAGTCATCCTTGCTAGGCTAGAACAGCAGCAGAGGATGATGGAAGAAATGAGGGCGGAACAAGTTCGCCGAGATCAAGAAAGAGATGCCACTATAGCTACTCTTACAGCTATAGTTAATCAATTGCAAACCCCTGATAGACCAGCAGAAGGGATATCAGGAATTCCTCCAAATAATGGGCAGTCAAGAATAGAGGATCCAGTGGTAGATCCTAATAGCATTCAGCAATGGATGGAGCGGTTCCAAAAGTACAATCCTCCGGTGTTTGAGGGGACATTTGACGTCCAAGTAGCTGAGGATTGGATAGATCAGCTTGAGAAGATTTTTGAGGTGCTGGATTGCCCATCAGGAAGAAAAGCCCGACTGGCCATTTTCAAGCTAGAGAAGGATGCGCGAAGATGGTGGAGGAATACTGAGCTTATTCTTCAAGCAAAAGGAGTCCCAGTTACATGGGAAATATTTCTGGGTCAGTTTAGGGAAAAATACTTTCCCCAGTCAGTGAGGGACGCGAAGGAAGTTGAGTTCCTAACTTTGAAGCAAGGAGAGAAAGAGTCATTCGATGAGTTTTGGCTAAGTATCTTCGATTGTCGTACTATTCCACATACCTTAGAAGAATGGAGGACGAAGAATGGTCGACAAAGAGATTAGTAGAGGGTCTGAGCAGCACCCTAAAGGAAAGAATAATTCCTCAGCAACTTACGCAGTTCAATAGAGCGGTAGAAGTCTGCAGATTGACAGAGAGAAGTATGAACAATCATGCAGCAATTGGGAACAGCGTAAGGAGCAAGGAGGTAGCTAAGTCAGAAGCAAGAAGTAAAGAAGTATTGGCTAGGAGCACTCTGGGAGGTAACTCAGGTTATGAAGCCAATAATAATAATAACAAGAGAAAGAGGCAACAGTTTAGGCAGGGGACTGATCAAGGTGAGGATCAGGTTGGAGGACAAAGATGTCAAAGATGTGGAAAGAACCACGGCACAAGGGAGTGTCGAGCAGGGCAAAGCGGCTGTTTCATTTGTGGCGAGAAGGGTCACTTTGCAAGAGTTTGCCCTAAGAATGCTGACATCCCTAGGCCAAAGACAACAGGAAGAGTATTTTCCATTTTTTCAAACAGAGTCTCCAAATCCCCTGAGGTCGACCCTAAGAATGGTTAAGAAGAACCATAGCTGTAAGGGTGACTTAGTTGTAAGAACTGTATGCCTAGATGTAAATGATGTGATTAATGAAGAGTTCCTTTCTGATCTAGAGAATGTGGTTATTGTAACAAGTCATGAGAAATAAGTAGTAAGATAATAAATCCGTCTTAACTCAGTGATGAGGTTGCTGTATGAGGGGTTAGAACATGGATAGCTGTAAGCAACTATAATGAAAGATGTTAGTTGCTAAGAATCCATGTGGAAGGTCTGGGACCAAGCTGTTGCTCCTCTAGACCATCGCTGGAGTGAGGATAAGACAGAGAGGGATGATCTTACTGGTTATATATATGACTGCGTTATAAGAATCACATAGCTTTATAGGTCAGTAAGTTCTCTTCAGGAAAGATGAGGTATCCCTTAAAATTTCGAGGACGA
The DNA here is from genome assembly GCA_037074615.1 of Leucaena leucocephala. NCBI lineage: Eukaryota > Viridiplantae > Streptophyta > Magnoliopsida > Fabales > Fabaceae > Leucaena > Leucaena leucocephala. Next base: position 10,407,454 of record CM073523.1, on the reverse strand, counting down.
AATTTTTAAAAGGGGAGGAGAATTGTAACATCCTGATTTTTGGTCTAGGAGATTGGGACAGTTCATCTAGGTCCAAGATGAGGAATGTGAGAAATGTCCTAAGTCTCAAGCCTAGGAATTCTGCAGGTAGCTTGATATGGGCTGGCTCCTGTGTAAGATAACCTGATATGGGCGGGTTGTCGAGCCTTTCAATTAACGATGACTCCCGAAGAGTTTAAGGGATGAGTTATTGAAAGAGAATTTCTAGACCTTAAGATGAGGGATGAGAAGATGAGCAACGAGGCCAGAAAGAGAATGCAGGGGCAAAATCGTAATTATGGGAAAGATCGGGCTGGTAGCTGATGAGTACCATATTTTGCCAGAAAATAGAGAAAATTATGCTGATCATTTCACTGAACTGTGAAATGTGCATACAAGGTCTCTATGAGTATGAAAGAATTATGGAAAGTTTAAGGACAAAAAGGTGGGGTCCTTAAGTGTAATTTTAGCCAAATAAAAAGGGACTTAAATGAAAAGAAGAAAAGTTCCTTGGGGCTAAAGTGTAATTAAAGAAAGTCAGGCTGGAAGTGGTTTGGACTGTCCGACGGCATTTCAGTCCCAGATTTCACCGGTAGAGAGAGCAAGGGACGCTCGGTAATCTGGCTTAATACAGGAATTTTTGAAGACTCCAGATAGCCAGAAATGGACTGATCGTCCAAAAGTTATAAAAATTCATACCGGATATCCTAGATTTCAGATCTAGGTGAGAAAATACAGGATGATGCGTCCTTATGGGGCGGACGTCGGGAAACTGACAGAATACCGATAGGAGGCCTGTAGAAAAAGTTATTCGCAAATTAGAAAATCCAGACGGGAGTGTAAGGCCTCCGGGTATCCGATAGGGAAATTTATCGGTATTTGAAAAGGGACTGAATAAGTTCGGATAACCTCGGTCAGATGACTGATATGACTCACAGGGATGCCTGAACACCGCAGGCCATTGTATCGGACAGAAGGAACCGGTGTCCGGATATGTGTATAAACGGTGATTAATAGATAAAATATTTAATAAACATTAACGGGGGAAGATTCCTCGTAATGCGTGCCATGAAGGTAATGGACCCTGAAAGGCCCAATAATGGCGCCAACAAAGGCCCAGTATGACCCTTGGACTGATAGGTGGGCCAGTGTCCGGCAGAACCCCGGAAAAGTGCAAAATTACGAAAATGCCCCTGTGTTGTACTAAAGGGGTAGTAGATGAATGAGGGCATTTTGGTCATTCTGGACAGGCCCAGGAGCCAAGGCTCATACAGATAAAGTTACTTAGAGTCAGTATATATCCTGACAGAGTACAGAAGGGTGTGAAATGACGATTTTACCCTTAGGGTTAAAATAGTGCAAGAAAGGGCACCCAGGGGTATTTTGGTAATTTGCCGAGGGATGTTTCTTGGGAATCGAGCCATCAGAGTACTTGAGATTGATCAGGATCCAAGATAACACACCCAGAGCCTAAAAACGTAGCCCATGGAGTATGTGGGAAAAAGTGGCATTAAAATACTATTTTAATGCTGTTTCAATAAAGTAAAGTTACTCGGTCGGCACGATAACCGAGGAGGTGATCAGATAAAGTCCAGGACTTATCTGGATAGCATTGGAAGGCGTGAAAGGTCCCTTCCAGATGCCACATGGCGTCATCTTAGAGGCAGAAGAAAAGTTAAGGACACGTATTACGGTGCAAGACTCTTGACCGGTACTGGATTGGACTTAACTGCTGAGTCAGCTGATGAGGTGTCCAGGAATTGTGACATGTGAAGAATGTGGCGATGAGGTGTCCCGGTGAGGTGTCCTGGATGATGTCATGCATGATGCAGTAAAAAGGAATAAAGAAAATAGGAAAATCCAGGAAAAACCAGGACCACATGTTCAGATGGCTTCAAAATTACAAGAATGCCATCCATTAAAGCTATAAATACCCCCCTTCCCCTCCCATTTTAGGCATCCCACGTTTTTGGCAAGAAAAGAGAGAGAAAGAAGAGAGAGAAGGAGAAAGAAAGAAAGAAAGGAAGTTCTGGTGGAGTTGGAAGCAGTATAGAAGTTCTGGAGCTCTGCTTTTGAGGTAGTAACTAATCCTAGCTCTTATGTAATGTCTTTGTGATTTGTTGTGCTATTGTTTGGTTGGATTGTTGTCTTATATGTTATGCTTGAAGCTCTATTACAATGCTATGATCATATGTTATTGAATATGGAAGCACGCAGCATACTTATCTATACACAATCACAAGCAAGCACCGTCACTCTGCATTACATATATTGTTATGATTATTGCTACTGGGATTCTTTTGAATCTCATTCCCAAAAATAACATTACAGGGGAGGTTCTGTCAAAATAAAATCTGGAAATTTTGAGAGACGTCGTTAGGCTGCCAAAATTCTGGCAACAGAGGAAGGAACAAAGAAAGGAACTGATACGTACTGTGTACGTAGGTGCTGTCTAAGGAGGCTGGAAGTGAGTGGACCTAGCCGGTTCATCCAGTCTTTCCTGGGTACTTACGTAGAATGGTAGTTCCTACGGGAATTACCGAATCGGTACAAGATCGGTTACTTTCTACAGAAGGAATATAGCAGTTATGCTGCCGAATTTTAGACAGGAAGAGATGTAATAGAAATAAGAGAATTTGGTGTATGATTTGTTGTATGACATTTTATTATTTAATAATAAATATTGTTTGGCATGTTCAATTTGTGGATGACGAATTAAGGGAGAAATTCGCAGGTCCTGAGGTAGCAGTATTTTGACCTCAGTTTGACCCAGTAAACGGAGGAGTTTGGCTATGAAATTTGGTGAGCCAGTAGTACACATCTGGGGCATTACGTGGATAGGTAATAAGACTTGTTTGGATGTGTAGAATGAGATTAAGCAGTTTTCAAATTAAAAGTCCAGAATAAGGAACTTAAGAGTAAAATTTTGAATTTCTGGGCTTAAGTTAAGATATAATCAAGCTAATATTACTTCTGCAAGTGTACTCTGAGGGGTCTAAGGGAGGATGTTTCAGAGGTCATCCAGTTCCTCTTGTCACAGCTTTCCTTTTCCATAGCTAATTGTTGGTTTTCTCCATAATTGGCTTTCAATGGTATGAATTCTTCAATCTCAGGTCGATCTAGCACTTCCACGAACCGTACTTTCTCCTCCTTCAACCTCATTATAGCTACACACCCAAGAAAAATTATCAACAAAAATTTCACAAAAAGAAAACATCACAAGCAAATCGCCCCCTTAGAAAATCCAAGGATAGAACTTACCATTGTTTACGAGCAACATGCAGAGTGGAAGTCGCGTTTGAAGGCTTCGGTCTTCCTCATTTCATCCTCCAATCTCTTGACAAAGTTGTCAAGCATATCTAATTTCTTAGCTTTTCACTGTTACCATAATTTGGGTTGAGTAAAAGATATAAAGTTGACATGCAAGAATCCAAACTCGAGATGAGGAATAGCGCTGGGTTGCTCTATTTTTTTGTGTAAATACATAGCACACTGATTTTTGCTTTGTATATATTTGTAGAAAGTAATGAAAGTCATTTTTTGTAACCTTGATCAATCTCCATCTTGTTGGAAGGTAGGGTGGATCTTGATGAAGGTGTCTATATTTACTGTAATCCTTTTACATTTGTGCAAAGAGCTATGTAATTGCAAAGTACATATATATGAATCAAAGTTCATACTATGTTGTTGGAAATTGTGCCCTAGGGGCCAATCATTGTATCATGTTATCATATTATTTGCATGTTTACTATGATGACAATCCTTGGATAACTAATGATTTTATCCTAAATGTCCCTGGTCAGTCATCTATGCGGGAACAGAGATGAAATAAGACCAGTATGACTTTGAAGATATATAGAGATATAAATCAAAGTCATAAGCACATGTAAGAGTACAGGGTGTTGGATCGACCCGCTATGAGAGAGCTGCATGGGTCAAGTCATAAGCTTCTCTCATATACAAGCCATGTCACTATGCCCTTTGACCTGAGATCATCATGGATTCCTACATGACAAACGCTCAGCTTTGACCTAGTCAAAAGTCACTTTTGACCGAGTGATCATAAAGGCTATGCTCGGGCTTAGTGGTTTTTCATGCGGAGGAATGTGAATGGTCAAGATGGAATTTGTCCCTCACATTCGTAGAGAGATATTACTGGGCCCCTCGATGAGTGAGTCTGAGAAATGTATGGCCATACTAGATTGGAAGGGTAGTTCCATTTCTATATTCAGACTACTCAGGGATCGAGAAAGTAACGGTCAGGAATAGGAGGATGACGTTCTCCATGCCTCATCCTTGACCGAAATATCGTGTGACAAAAGGGACGTGATATGGTTGTATGAAAGGTTACATCGTTTATCGATCCTCATATGTTTTGGGTAGTCGTAATGCCTTGCTAGAGACCGCTTACGACTTGTGGGTCAGTATAGTAACTGGGCCACTGCCAACTTCATATGGGCCTACAGGGTCGCACACAAAACAGCCCAATGCGAGCTATGATGTCCAGATTCATTGAATCTAAGAGATGTCTAAATTCAATGAATAATCTAGGGTGGATATATATTTTATATATATATATATAAATTAGTTTATATATATATATTATATAAATAATATAAGAGATATTTGTAAGATTTAATTTATAAGGATAAATTAAATCTCTATCATTTTTGAATTTGAATTTAAATGGATATGATCTATTTGAATTTGAAATTCAAATTGATAAGATATCTCAAATTTGATTTATGAGAATAAATCAAATATAATTCTGTCTTATCTTTATTTTAAATTAAATAAATAGGTGAATTAAATCTGTGGGACGGATTTAATATAAACCATATTTATTTAATCAGTTTCTTATTAAATTATGCAATATATGATATTGTATTAATTCAGAATTAATGTAAGATTAATTCTGAAGCCCGGTCCTATTAGAAGCCCGATAGCTTCCTATATATTTGACATTAGGAGCTAGGGTTCGACACACACAAGATAGATCTCCTCACACATATTCAGTCGTGAGAAAAGGGGGCAGGGAGAGTGCAAAAGGTTTGCACATAAGAAACTACCGAGATAGAGACGGTGAGGACGGAATCTCTAGAAAGCCCTAGAGGGACAAGAGGCGCTAGCACGTCGTTCGCAATTGGAACGCTGTTCGTGTGGATACCGGTAGAGGAAGCCGATCTGAGCTGTCGACTTCTACGATACGACCAGACACGAAGAAAGGTCGCGACCAGAAAATACTTAGGTCGCGACCAAACGGGCATCTGAACGTCAGAAATCCGAAAAGAGGAGATAGGTCGCGACGTGAAGTTTAAGAGGTCGCGACTAAAAGCTCCAGAGGCGACAGGTCGCGACTAGAAGCAGAAGAGGTCGCGACTAACAACTCCAGAGGCGACAGATCGCGACTAGAAGCAGTTCAGGTCGCGACGAGAAGCAGAGGAGGTCGCGACTAAAATGTTCCAGAGGCGAAGAGTCGCGACTAGTGGACACTGAGGTCGCGACCAAAGCTCGAAACCGAAGGTAACACTTCTTTCTCCTTGACTTAAACATATTCGGTAGATCCTGGCTGGGAATGGAAAAATTTTTAAAGTTAATTTCCGCTGCGTGTCTTCCAATTCCCTTCATATGTTTGCTGTCGTTTGCTGTTATTTATTAATTACAGGTGCTGGGGTTGTTATTTGCAGGTGCTGGGGTTGTTATTCCTTCAACAACTTGTTGTTATTGTAGGTGCTGGGGTTGTTATGGAGTTGTTAATTTGGCTGGGGTTGGGTAGTTGTTATTTATGATGCTCAGCTTGTGGAAGATCCAAAGTACTCCAAGAAGACCTCCACCAGTTAAGGGTTGATTGTTTGTGTTGGCTGATGAATTAAGTGTATTTGTGATTGTAAACTTTGTAAAGAATACGTGTACTTGAACAGCTTCAATTAATCTCAACATGTTAACTTGTTCAGGAAAGATTGTTATCATGTTCAATAGCCAAGTGTTGTGTTTCATATGTTATCATGTGCAACCCTATATGGGGGAATACTAACAACTCACCGATACGGGAATGATAAGTCCAGTGCGTATGAATGACAATTAGACCACAGTAAATAACAACTACTTAAGACAGGAAAAATAACAACTCCATCACTTATAAGTAGCAACCCCTATTGACTGAATAACAACTCCAGCACTAGGGAATAACAACCCCAGTACCTAAACTAACAACCCCAGCACTAACGGTAACAACCCTAGCACCTGTAGTAACAACACCAACACCAACAAATAACAACCCCACCACCTACGAATAATAACCCCATCACCAACAAATAACAACCCCAGCACCTGCAGTAACAACCCCAGCACCTACAACTAACAATCCCAACACCTACAGTAACAACCCTAGCACCTACTGTCGCGACTGGTGGATCCTCTTATCGCGACTAGACGTCTCGGGAGTTCTTGGTCGTGACAACAGTGCCATCCGATTGCCACACTTATTCACATAAGCTTCCAGAAAACCAGCGACTGGGAATAACAACCCCAGCACCTACAACTTATAACCCCTGCTCCTGGGAATGACAACCCCAGCGCCTATGAATAACAACCCCAGCGTCTAGGAATGACAATCCCTGCGACTGCAACTAACAAATGACAGTAACTGACAGCAAACATAGTATTTGATCTTATTCATATATATGCACTTTCCAATTACATTCGAATAACAACCCCAGCACCTGCAGTAACAACCCCAGCACCTACTGTCGCGACTGGTGGATCCTCTTGCCGCGACTAGACATCTCGGGAGTTCTTGGTTGCGACAACAGTGTCATCTAGTTGCGACACTTGTTCACATAACCATCTAAAAAACTAGCGCCTGGGAATGATAACCCCAGCGTCTGGGAATGACAACCCCAGCACCTACGACTTATAACCCCAGCGCCTGTGAATAACAACCCCAGCACCTGCGACTTACAACCCTGCGCCTGGGAATGACAACCCCTGCGACTGCAACTAACAAATGACATCAAACATAGTATTTGATCTGATTCATATATATGCACTTTCCAATTACATCAGGTCTTGGCAGCAAATGTAAAAGGATTACAGCAAACATAGACACCTTCATCAAGATCCACCCTACCTTCCAACAAGATGGAGATTGATCAAGGTTACATATTTGTTTTGGTGGAATATCGTTATGGGAATTTTGTTTAATTGGAAGCCATTTTTTGAAAGCATTGCCAATTTCTTCCATATGACAGTAGAGGTACTTTTTTGTTGCAATAGTTCCTTATTTTTGAGGAGATGCTGGTTGTGTGGAGAAGGTTTCCATAGTGTAACTTTATGGAGTTGGAACATGTTATAGTACTCCGTTTATGATACATTAGTTGCGCGCTATTAACTGAGGTCAAGAAGAATGATGTTAATAACTCCACCATTACGGAATAATAACTCCATAGTGAAGGAATGACAATTGCAGCACCATAAATAACAACTGCCTAACCCTAGGAAACATAATAACTTCATAACAACCCCAGCACCTGCAACTAACAAGAAGGTTTTGAAGGAATAACAACTTTAATACCCGCAACTAACAACCCCAGCACCTGCAACTAACAACCTCAGCACCTGCAACTAACAACTCCAGTACCTATAACTAATTCCAGTACTCGCAACTAACAACCCCAGCACCTGCAAATAACAACCCCAGCACCTGTAACTAACAAACGACAACAAACATAGTATGCAATTTGATTCATATATATGCACTTTGTAATTACATAAGCTCTTTACAGTAAATGTAAAAAGATTAATATATGCACTTTGCAATTACATAAGCTCTTTGCAATTACATATATATGAGACTTAATCCTTTTTCTCACTTTTTCATGATAACAACTACTGTAAATAACTACTATCCATGACAGCAAAAATACAAGTCCAACACTCAATAATAACAATCCTATATTGACAATTACAAGAGATTGGGGGCGTTCCAGATTGCTGCAACACATGAAAAACAGAAGAGACCATCTTTTGTTGTGTCCTTTCCAACTTTTTCAATCTCTCCTTTGAGCATCATATTTTAATTTCACTTGCTTGCCACTCCTGTTCATGTCTGTCTAACTTTAGATGAAGTTGTTGGCTTTCATGTTTCAACCTCTCTATTTTTCCTTTTAAACTCTGTCTTTCTGGTCTGCTAATAGAAAAGCTCCCTGTCCTTGGAGATTCTATAAAGAATGGCTATGAACTAGCTTTCATCTATGTATATTCTTCAAAAGATGCTATTGACATCTTATAAAATTATCATTTGCGAAGTCCCATTGTTCTGGATCAACTTTTCTAAAACCCTATTCAAATAGAAATCATCCGTTAATTACTTAGTTTAAGCAACAAAAGCAGAAGGGCAAAATAAAAGCAAATCATATAGTGGCATCACTAATATCAAGATTAAATTTGCTTACATAGGTGTTCAGTTGTCTGATGAAACTAAAGAAGTTATTGTGCTTAAAGAATCTAGGTAGCAACTCACTTGCAAATTCTAGCCATGAAATCAAACTATTGTTACCTAATATAACACCTTAAACCTATACAATATAAAAAATGCCATACACTAACATAACAGATATAAATGACTAGAAAAAGAGCTTTGTTATATGTATAAAATCAAAACTTTAGAAATTATCCCTTCTTTGACAGTATATCACATCAAAATTGATATAAAAAGGTTTCATCTTTTAGAAACAGTAATCAGAATAAGAGAAACTATGAAATAAAATTTAACTGTAAGAAATTGAGGCAAACAATAAAATGACAAGTTTACTATCCAAGGGGTCCTTCTATGGCTAATTAATATATTTAAGCAACTTCTATTTTCCTAATCAATTAACAACCCCAGTACTTGCAAGTAACAACCCCAGCACCTAAAAGTAACAACCCTAGCGCCTGGAACTAACAACCTCAGCCCCTACAACTAACAAATGATAGTAAATGACAGCAAATATATTATGCACTTTACAATTACTGAACACTGGATGAAAATATCTTCTAGATTTATAGATGAAAATTTTTCCACTGATTGAAGTTTTGCTGCACACTACAATAATTCAAGATAAAAGCAAAAAGAAAAGAACAAATTTGTTGCAAGCATCTCCTCCATTGTCTCAATATTATGTGCAAGGACATCTAATCCTGATTTGGAAACCTTCTCCACACAACCAGTATCTCCTCAAAAATAAGGAACTATTGCAACAAAAAAATGCCTCTACTGTCATATGGAAGAAATTGGCAATGCTTTCAAAAAATAGCTTCCAATTAAACAAAATTCCCACAACGATATTCCACCAAAATAAATATGCAATGATCATTATAATGGAATTACATAAATAGATGTAACTTTTAAATTAAATACTAACACAACAGACAAAAAGGGAAAGCTCATCACACCGCATCACAGATTATAAGATTTTACAATTCCAAAGGCAAATATTTGATAAAAAAATTACCAAAATATATTGTATAAAAAGACTCCTAAAAGATCCTTATCAGTTTTACATTGAATCCTAAAAGATCCTTATCAGTTTTACCTAAAAGCTCGTCACCTTGGCTCAGCTCCTCCGCAGTTTGCAATTGATTCGCACCTTGTGATAGGAAAAAGAAAGAGAATACAACCTGATGGAAAAATGAGTTTCTTTATAGGAGAAGATGATAGATAATAGGAAGAGGGTGAACTGAGTTGGAAGAACCGTCATTAGAAAGCTAGAGCCCAACGAGTAGAGAGCTAGCGGCCAAAGAAAGAGCAAACATTAGACCCAAAAAGGAGAGAGAAGGAAGGCTCAACATTGAGGATACCACAACAAGAGAATTTGAGCAACAATATTGTAGAAAGATTGTAGTGAGATAGGGAGGAGGTTGAGGTGATAGAACGAAGAGAGAGAGAGAATAGATTCTGATGAGAGGGGGATTACGGGCAAAGGAAAGATAGAAAAAACTTAAGTCCCAAGGGGCAGTTATGTCTTTGTACAATTAGAAAAAATTCATCTGAGGTCCCATGGGATTTTAAATTAATTATGCCATTTCTTGGGACTTTTTTGGCATTTAATTCCTTCCATGGGACGCAGATGTCATTTTCCCAATTTAAATTTGAATTTTTTGAGGTGGAGCCCTAGATTGGAAAAAATTAGGGCTTTTGATAAGTTGAAGTAATTAGAATTTAATTGAGGATCCTAATGGGTTATTTGATTTATAGGAATATGAAATTTGATATTAGATTGATTTGATTGAGGTTTTAGGGAGTTGTGGGTTAATTAAAGAGTCGTAGAAACTCTAGTTGTTATTGTTAACCACTTAATTAGTTATAAACTAATATGTGATGATTATGTGATTATGTAGATTGTTTATTGTTTATATTGTTGTATATAGGGCAACTTAACTTGTAGTAATTATTTCTTGCTTTAGAGAGAGGTAACCACTTTCCACTTGTTATATATGTTAATGTCTTACTTGTGAGTAATTTTGGTTTGTTGAACTATTAGAATGTTGTTGGAATTATGTTAATATATATAAATAAAATTGTCTTGTGGGACTTTGTTTTAAAAAACCTATTATTGGAATTTATGATATCGAGTTCGAATTATGAGAATTGTGATTTAGAAATGATTATGGCATTTGAAATTGACCGCTTGTTGAGTGCTTAGCATGATGCATACAAAGGGAATTGGTGAGGGGATCATGTTGGTTACCTTCACGTAATAAGGCCTCCATTAATGCATGATAGTGGGCTCTGTCGCCTTGTAATGTCCCTAATTTTTTGTATTGGATGGTATGTACAGTTTGTACATAATATATATGAGATTTTCTGGAAAATTGGTGGCCATTTATGCAAAGAAAGGGATTAAATTACAAAAGAAAGAAAATGTAAGGACTTAAGTGCAATTATGAAAAGTTTAAAGCTAAAAGGGAAAAGTAGACAAAAATATGGGGTCTTTAAGTGTAATTTTAGCAAAATTTAAAGGACTTAATTGAAAAGAAGAAAAGTTTCTAGGGGTTAAAGTATAATTAAAGAAAGTTACGCCAGAAGTGGTTTGGACTGCTCGAAAGCATTTCAGTTCCAGATTTTACCAGTAGATAGAGCAAATGATGCTAGGTAATCTAGCTTAATACAGGAATTTTCTTAGGACTCCAGATAGCCAAAATTTATCTGATAGTCTAAAAGTATAAAAAATTCTTATCGAATATCCTAGATCTCAGATATAAGTGAGAAATTACAGGAAGATGCGTCTTGATGAGGCGGATGTCAGGGAACTGACAAAATACTGAAAGGACATCTGTAGAAAAAGTTATTCACAAATTAGTAAATTCAGACGGAGTGTGTGATCTCCGGGGATCCGATTAGGAGATTTATCGGTATTCAAACTGAGGATGAATGAGGTCAGATGACATCAGTCAGATGCCTGTTATGACCCAAAGGGATGCCGTGATGCAGTATGCTAGTCTATCGGATAAAAGGAGCCAGTGTCCGGAGACAGGTAGAAATGGTGTATAATGGCAAAAGTACCCGATAAATATCGTCGGGAGAGATTTCTCGTGAAACATGCCAGAAAGGTTATGGACCCTAAAAGGCCAAAAAATGGCGCTATCAAAGGCCCAATAAGACACCTGGACTGATAGGTGGGCCAGTGTCCAGTGGAACCTCGGATAAGTATGAAATTACGAAAATACCCCTGTGTTATCTTAAGGAGAAATAGATGAATGGAGGGCATTTTGGACAGGCCAAAATGCCAAGGCATACACAGGTGAGGTTAGTCAGAGTCAGTATATGCTCTGACAAGGTACAAAGAGGTGTGAAATGACGATTTTTCCCTTAGGGTTAATATAGAGAAAGAAAGGGCACCAAGGGTATTTTGGTCATTTCACGAGGGATCTGTAATTAAGTTTAGACCCAGTATAAAAATATCAATGATATAAAGAACCCATATACTGAATTTAAGGTCAGAAGACATATTATGGAATCTCAGAAAAAGTAGATGTAGAAAATAATCCAGTTTTCGAGGAATCGGACCGGGCTGGTACCGAATTGGACTGAAAATTTTCCAGAGGCTTCTTGGCTCTTCCATTTGCGTCACATGGCTGATTAGGTGGCCCATGAGTTGTCCCTTGAGTGATGTCATCAAGGTGATGCAATAATTCAAAAAAGAAAAGAAATTCCAAGATTAAATCTAAGCCACAAGATCAAATAGTAACCAAAATGATCTTGGCCTTTCATTTCAACCCAAAATTGTCTATAAATACCCCCCAAATCAGATTCAATTCGGCATGCATGAGGAACCTAGGGGAAACTCTTGCAAATTGAAAACTCAAGCCAAGAGGAAGCAAGCACTTTGGAAGAAACATCAAGGTAATTAATCCTCTTGATCATAGTCTATGTTCTAGTGGATTTTCTCTTGAGTTTAAGTGCTTTTTGAGGCTTAAATCTTGTGGAGGTGCTGCTGGAATTTCTGTGTATGTGTGAAAAGAACATGAGTTTTATGTTATGGATAGTTTAGACAAGCTTAAACAAGCTAGAATCAAGTGGTAATGGCTTAGGAATTCAAGTATGTTTGTGAATCCAAGATCATGTTCTGTTCTGTACAGTATGCAATCACTGTTCATATGTTGGAATTTCATGGTTTTGGTGCTTTCAATGAGTTTAAAATGGAAAATTGTGTGGGGTTATAGTAGGGAAACAAGTATTGGAAGCATTGGAATCAAAATGAGAATTTTTGGGAAACAAGAGGTCACTTTTTGGTTCTGTACAGAAGTGAAAGATGCAATTGGATTCTGGAATTTTTGAATGCATATTTGGATTCTAAATGAAAAATTATGTGGAAATGAACCATGAGAGTTTAGTTTGGAAGGATGTAAACCTAAGTCACAAAGTAGAGAAAGAAAGGGACTTAATGAAACCCTAGTCTTGAGAATAGTTTGAATTGAGTTGTAACTTAGTGATTGTTTGGTTATGCCTAGGCTTTTACATTTGTGGGAAGGAAGGATCAAGCCAAGAAGGAACTCACAAAGATACATAAGAGGTAGCAAGAATACTTAACTATAAACTTATGTTGTTTGATTGATATGCTTGCTTGTTATGCATAAGGTTTGGTTGAGCATGATATGTTATGTGATGATGATTATGATGATGATGAGTTATGAATATGTGCAACTCCTTGCAACCTATGTCATGACAATATGCATGTTAGAGTTTGCTTATGTATGATCATGAATTAGCTCCCATTGCATGATAACATTTTAGGCATTTAATCAAACATGCATAACCTTATAGTTTGTATGACTTGCTATTGAGATTTCCATGAAATCTCATTCCTTCCATATAAATAACCATGCTCTAGGTGCTGGATCTTCTCAAGGAAAAAGAGTAAATGTAGATGGATGATTGTATATAACTTAAAAAGTGTGCACTTTACTTACAAGTTGATGTTTTGGTGTGTAAAACATATGCACTCACTGGATCTGATCCGAGGTAGTGTACTTCCAATGATAGTTTAAGTGACTTATCCGACGAGTTTTCATATGAAATTTGGTATGAACATATCTAAGATCTAGAGATTTAAATGGACACCAAGAACACCTCATTTGGTTAAGAACTCGAATTGTTATGATTTTTTAAAGTCGGGATTTAAAATCTGGAATAAGATAATACGACTACTCAGAGGCAATGAGGTTCATGCGCTAATTTCATATATTAAATGAATGAGTTTTTCTACAAACATTTATGACCTTAAAGTAAACATATGGAGATTTAAATCCATGTGTAACACGACTAATTTGGATAAGTAACCAAAGAGAAATGAATTTATGAAAATGAGACAGAATCTGGAAGTTCAAGATTTACCAAATGAACAGTATTTTTCTACGAATAAACTGATTTCATTTGGACAAGGAAATCTCATTTTCATATTTTTCTTTCAAAGTTTAACGAAATAGATTTCATTAGAAATTGGAACCACCTCGTTTCGATTTTTCTAGATTTAATTATGAATTTCCAAAGTTCATGCTGCAAACTGAAATTACCAAGTGAACAATAAAGTGAACAGTACCCGGTAGCCTAACTCTTGAAAATTCATGTTTCTAAGGAAAAATGGTTTTCCAATGATCGAAGATACTTCCAATTGAGTATATGTATGAGATTAAGGATGTTTCACGCCTCCTGTGTGGGGTAGGCCTTAATAGCTATTTTCATCCTCCTACGTGGGGATATGCCTTCTATGGCTCCTTTCGTCGTCCTGTGTGGGTATATGCCTTTATGGCTCTTAAATTATGATTTTGGGATTACATTTGCATCACATCATTGGAAATTACTTATTTAATGTTAATTATGATATTATTGTATATTTGTCCCACTTGGCACATCAAGAGTACATATTGGTATGTATGATGAGTAGGATTACTTGTTACTGACATGTTTGTCTCACCCATGGTTATTAATATTTTTTAATTGATAGTCTTATGCTAGAACCTCAGGAAAAGCTTCAGAGGCTTGATTAGCGCTATACCAATTATATAGCCTCCTCCTTTTGATTTATATGTGGAATAGTTGTATATTATCACAGTAGGCCTCATTTTGCATACTTTAATGTAATGTAATATTTTATTTAGATTTGATTCTGAGAATGCGTGTTGGTAGTGGGCTTGAGGCCCTAGGTTGTAGCTTGTGATTTGTTTTTGGTGAATCCACTTTTGGAATGTGTGACATTGAGAATTTATTTATGAATGAGTATTATACAGGATCTTAGAGTTAAAGTGGGTTTATGTGATGTTATTCCTAGATTTGATGCCTAGAGGCCTATTTGAGATTATTGTGTTGATAACTGTGATATTACTACGATAATCGAGGGTGCAAATTCTAATAACCATGCTAGCAAGGTTGAATCCTTTCTAATATAGTTTTGCATGCGATAGTTATGTGAAGTATATTTATCCATGTTAGCTTTTAGAGTTGAGTTTGGTTCTTTTTCTAACATGGATAAGTTTGATTGGTGGTGAGTGTTTAAAATATCCATGATAGATTCTTCTAAGTTATTGATTATTCCTTTTCTATCATGGATAATGATTTGGGATTTTAGTGAAGCCTTTATATCCATGATAGTCTTCTAATGTAAATTTAATTATTTTTTATCATAGATGTCCTTTTTCAAATGAGTTGAACTCTTTTAACTATGATAGTGCTTGAAGGGTGGTTTATCTTTTTCTATCATGGTTAACTCTTTAGAAGTAAAGTTTTTTTTTTCTATAGCCATGATATCTTTAAAATGATTAACAAAACTTATTTCTACCATAGTTAGTTTGTAATCAATTTTGGTAAAAATGATTTAAGGTAGTTAATTATTGTTATTAGAAGGAGAAGTTTATAGTTATGCTTAACAAAGTGCTACTTATCGTTTTCTAGTTTTAAAAAGTGATGTTTTGAGTCAAAACACCATTGTTGAAACTAAAGATGTAGAATTTTTTGAAAGTATCTTTCTGTTGAAAGTTGATCATATTCCTAAAAGAATTGAAAATTATTCCTCTTTTGAATAAAATTCAAATGAAGTCTTGGGTGAAAGTTTACGAAAAAGTAAAAGACAAAGAAAAGAAACCTCTTTTGGAGATGAATTTTATACCTATCTTGTTCAAGATGAACCTAGAAAATTCTCCATATACAGATTTTTGGAAAGAAGCTATTAAGGCTAAAATAGATTCTTTAGTTCAAAATAAAATATGGGTTTTGGTAGACTTGCCTTTAGGAGTAAAATCAATTGGATATAAATGGGTTCTTAGGAAAAAAATATTTTCCAGATGGGCCTATAGATAAATACAAGGCTAGACTGGTTGCTAAGGTTACACCCAAAAGGAAAATATTGACTATTTTGATATTTTTTTCTCCTGTGGGTAGGATTTCTTCTATAATAATCTTTATTGCTTTAGATTCAATTCATAAGCTTTATATTCACCAAATGGATGTTAAAACAACATTTTAAAATTGTGATTTAGAGAGGAGATTCATATGGTACAACCTGAGGGGTGCATTGTTCCAGGGTAAGAAAATAAAGTTTGTAAACTAATAAAATCTTTATATAGTTTGAAACAAAGCACCTAAATAACAATGGTATAAAAAGTTAGACCATGTTATGACCAGTGGTGATTTTTCTACTATAGAAGTAGAAAGATGTGTTTATACAATAGTTGTTAATAATAATTGTGTGATTATATGCTTATATATGGATGACATACTTATTTTTTATAATAGTATGAATGTTGTGCTTATATGTGGGTGAAAAAAAGTTTTTTTGCTTCAAATTTTGATATAAAAGATCTAGATGAAGCAAAAATGATATTGGGTGTTCAAATAATAAAATGAAAATGGTATCTTACTTTCTCAAGAATACTATGTCGACAAAATTCTGAGAAAGTTTGAACAATTTGATAAATCTCCTTTAAGTACTTCTTATGATTCCAGAGTGCACTTAAAGAAACATGAAGGAGATCCAATAGCTTAATCTAAATATACACAGATCATCTAGAGTCTGTTACATTTAATGAATTATACCATGCTTGACATAACATATGTTAGAATGCGTGTTCCACCCAAGAGGGGGTAAATTGAGTGAAATTGAGAAATTTAAGAACTTTAAATAAGATCAAAATATCAAGTTTAGAAGAATATCACCGATTACAAAAAGATAAAGGAAGCAGATAAATGAGAAGTTGAATACCGAAAATTTATAGTGGTTCAGCCCAACCACTTGGCCTAAGTCCAGTCCTCAAAGCTCCTCTGAGTGTTCCACTATCTTCAAAGATTACCCGGGCTCTTGGCTCCCCTTAAGGTATCAACCATTTAAGAGACACTATCAATATCCTATTCAAGAGACCCACTCTTAAGTATCTTAGGAATGAAAAAGAAGTTTTACAAATATCTCTCTCAACTAGAGGAATTGTGATAATCACTGAAGTATAAACTCTCTTAGTTTCTCTATCAAAGAATATAACAAGCTCTATTCAGATAGTGTGAAATAGAGTGAAACAGAGACACTATTAGTAACTAATACTGTTTATGGTCGTAATGCATTGTTGAGCATATATCTTTTTCTCTTGTTCATGTTTTTACTTCCTTATGTCATTAGCTTTCTCTCTCTGGCTTCTTCTTTTTATAGTTGAATTCTTTATAAATCTGTTAGATAGCTTTAGAGTAGCCATTGAAGAATATTTCCATAAATCTGTTCTTCATAAATCCTCCTTTTTGAGATGGTAAAACTTGATTTGAAATATTTAGAACACTTGAAAAACAATAAAACATCAGTAACCAAATATCATATCAGTAAGCACACAAAGAACATAGAAATCAATTTTCATTGATTTTGTAAGTTTTTAGTACAGTTGACCTTTCTATCAGTTCATCATATTTCTCTCCCTTTTTGACATCATTAAAAAAATGGAGTCAGAAGAGGAAGAGACAGGTTGCTGCTCTTGATTGGGTTCATTGGGTTGATTTGGTTGAGAGTCTTAGTCAGTAGTTTGCTTAATGGTTTTTTTGGTTGGTTCAGTAGGAGGATTTGTTTCAGAGGGCTTAGTGGGAACAGGATTAAATTTTTCAGAAGTTTGAGCTGCCTCAATAGTTTGAAGGAAAGGAGCAAAGATTGGGATAACAATAGTGATAGGGACTATGGTCCGGTGAGTGGATGCTAGAATTTCTAAAAGATCTTTAACGTTGAACACAGTGTTGTTGGAATCCAACTTTTGCTCCAATTCTTGTACTTTCTAACCAAGCACCTCAATTGCTTGTCTTTGGAGAGAAATGATGTGACTAAGAGATTGAATTTGAATTCAAGTGGTCTCACTTCCTTTAGCCACTTCAGATATCAATTTGTGCTCCAATGAGTTACCAAACTCATTGAGCATCTTGAAGGGAATTGGAAGACACGCAGCGGAAATTAACTTTAAAAATTTTTTCATTCCCAGCCAGGATCTACCGAATGTGTTTAAGTCAAGGAGAAAGAAGTGTTACCTTCGGTATTCGAGCTTTGGTCGCGACCTCAGTGTCCACTAGTCGCGACTCCTCGCCTCTGGAACTTTCAGTCGCGACCGCCTCAGCTTCTAGTCGCGACCTGTCGCCTCTGGAGTTTTTAGTCGCGACCTACTACGCTTCTAGTCGCGACTAGACGTCTCTGGAGTTTGTTGTCACGACCTCTTCAGCTTCACGTCGCGACCTGTCTCCTCTTTTCAGATTTCTGACGTTCAGATGCCCGTATGGTCACGACCTAAGTATGTTTTGGTCGCGACCTTTCTTCGTGTCTGGCCGTATCGTAGAAGTCGACAGCTCAGATCGGCTTCCTCTACCGGTATCCACACGAACAGCGTTCCAATCGCGAACGACGTGCTAGCGCCTCTTGTCCCTCTAGGGCTTTCTGGAGATTCCGTCCTCACCGTCTCTATTTCGGCAGTTTCTTATGTGCAAACCTTTTGCACTCTCCCTGCCCCCTTTTCTCACGTCTGAATGTATGTGTAGAGATGTATTGTGTGTAGAACCCTAGCTCCTAATGTCAAATATATAGGAAGCTATCGGGCTTCTAATAGGGCCGGGCTTCAGAATTAATCTTATATTAATTCTGAATTAATACAATATCATATATTGCATAATTTAATAAGAAACTAATTAAATAAATATGGTTTATATTAAATCCGTCCCACAGATTTAATTCACCTATTTATTTAATTTAAAATAAAGATAAGACGGAATTATATTTGATTTATTCTTACAAATCAAATTTGAGATATCTTATCAACTTGAATTTCAAATTCAAATAGATCATATCCATTTAAATTCAAATTCAAAAGTGATAGAGATTTAATTTATCCTTATAAATTAAATCTTACAAATATCTCTTATATTATATAATATATATATATACAAATTTATATATATATATAAAATATATATCCACCCTAGATTATTCATTGAATCTAGACATCTCTGAGATTCAGTGAATCTGGACATCATAGCTCGTATTGGGCTATTTTGTGTGCGACCCTGTAGGCCCATATGAAGTTGGCAGTGGCCCAGTTACTATACTGACCCACAAGTCGTAAGCGATCTCTAGCAAGGCATTACGACTACCCAAAACATATGAGGATCGATAAACGATGTAACCTTTCATACAACCATATCACGTCCCTTTTGTCACACGATATTTCGGTCAAGGATGAGGCATGGAGAACGTCATCCTCCTGTTCCTGACCGTTACTTTCTCGATCCCTGAGTAGTCTGAATATAGAAATGGAACTACCCTTCCATTCCAGTATGGCCATACATTTCTCAGACTCACTCATCGAGGGGCCCAGTAATATCTCTCTACGAATGTGAGGGACAAATTCCATCTTGACCATTCACATTCCTCCGCATGAAAAACCACTAAGCCCGAGCATAGCCTTTATGATCACTCGGTCAAAAGTGACTTTTGACTAGGTCAAAGCTGAGCGTTTGTCATGTAGGAATCCATGATGATCTCAGGTCAAAGGGCATAGTGACATAGCTTGTATATGAGAGAAGCTTATGACTTGACCCATGCAGCTCTCTTATAGCGGGTCGGTCCAACACCCTGTACTCTTACATGTGCTTATGACTTTGATTTATATCTCTATATATCTTCAAAGTCATACTGGTCTTATTTCATCTTTGCTCCCACATAGATGACCGACCAGGGACATTTAGGATAAGATCATGAGTTATCCAAGGATGGTCATCACAGTAAACATGCAAATAATGTGATAACCTGATACAATGATTGGCCCCTAGGGCACAATTTCCAACACATCTGAGCTATGTTGTGGACAATGGTATGTGTGCTTTCTTCGACCCTTGCCATAATGCTACTCTCAAATGTTTTCAACTCTTGCTGAACCAGGTGATGAACGGCAATCTGGGCAAATGAAGGTGCTGTAGATGGTTGAGTTGGCCTAGTAGAGGATTGTACCTCATCCGGTTGAATCTATTGCTTCCCCTTCTGAGCTTTCTTGCCTCTAGTAGACAAGAGAAGTGAAATCCTCATCCTATGAATCTATTCAGCTCCAAATATGGGGATTTTTACTTCCTTCTCTCCTTTTCTAGATATGAGATATTATTGAACTAAACGAAGAATGAAACTAGGATAAGGAATAGGAGTGGCATTTGATTTTTCAAAATAGAAATTCCTAATCTCACGGTAAATCAAGTCTTCGATGTTGACTTTTTCTCCACTAATTATCCTAGCCAACAATAGGTAATCCTCTTAAGTGAGATAGGTGAAACTCCCAGATTTATTCACTATACTCCTTGAGCAAATATAGTGGATTATCTTGTGATAATCACACATCTCTTTGGGTACAAATTTAAGATCACCTGTGAATCCATCAGAAAGCATGAGAATCCTATAAATTTCTCTTAGAGATAGTGTTGGCCCCTTCTCATGTTTTGTTATCTTAAGCAGGAAGTTGATTATGTCCCCATCTAATTTAATCTCTCTTCCTCTGAACTCTGTGGTAAGATAACTTTTCATAAGCTCCCCATCCTTATTTGCCTCATAAAAAATTTTTATATTGCAGTAAAATCTCTTAACCACCTCACGACAATGTGATAGGTTGATTTCTAACCAGTTCTTATAATAGCTTAAGGGGTTGGAAAGATCTAATTGGGTCTTGTTATACTTGAGGTATTCTAAGTCTATATAAACAACAGGATAAAATTTTCTTCAAAAACATCCTTGAGTTTACTTTTATCTACCCCTTTGTCTAATTCCCCAGAGAGTAGAGCTAGAGAAGTAAAGGTAAAAGTTGGAATAGAAGAAGGAGATTCAGGAGTAGTTTCTGAAATACCTTGAGCAGGATCATTTCTTACTTTTCTCGCGATTTGTTTCACTTTTTGACTAGATAGAGTAACAACAGATGATGGAGAGGTGTCAGGTTTATAGTAGTATGAATGACTTGATTTATGTTGTCATCTGATTCAGTGTGCGTAGACCCAGTCTCATCAGACACTATAGACAGCATGTGTCTTTTCCCCTTAGAAGCTTGTCGAGCACTCTGTCTTATTTCTGGACTTGACTGAAGTTACTCGGTGCTTTGTGTCGCTGCTACCACTAGTGCTCACTCCTTAGGTGGGCTTTTATCTTTTATTACTTTAGGTTTGTACTTAGGTATAGAGGATGATGTCTTTTTCTTGCCCTTTTCTTGCTCTAGACCACCTCCAGGAGTCTTTGTTCTTGCCATTTTTGGGAATGATAAATGATGAACAAAGGTTGCGACGAGAGGGTAATTTTAGGTTTATGAGAGGAAATTTATTATTTGAATGTTGGGGTAACTATTTCTAAGAAGTTTAATTGCAGAGAAGAAAGTATAGAAGTTGATATGATTTTCTAGGTTCAAAGAACGAGAGACTTTTCAAGAAAGAATTTGATGAATTGAACAGTAATGGTCATATTATGCTTAAATACTAATAATTTATCAATAAGTATCGTATTCGAAGTGTTTATCGATAAATCTTCAAACAATAGTTAGAAATTTATCGAGTAGCTTTAGATAATCCCCCTTATCGACGAATTGTTCGATAAATAACTACCTTATTCAATTAAATTACACAAGATTTATCGAAGAATCTTTGGATAAATTTTCTTATCAAAGTGTTATTCAATCAGAAACATATTTTGTTTTAACAAAAATAGCTAATTTATCG
Source organism: Leucaena leucocephala (assembly GCA_037074615.1). Classification (NCBI taxonomy): domain Eukaryota; kingdom Viridiplantae; phylum Streptophyta; class Magnoliopsida; order Fabales; family Fabaceae; genus Leucaena; species Leucaena leucocephala. Next base: position 10,385,712 of record CM073523.1, on the reverse strand, counting down.
AATAGCTTTTTGATAAGTATACTTATCGATCAATTGTTCAATAAATTTCAGTACTTTTTCACATTATTTATCGAATAACATTTGGATAAGTGTCCTTATCGAAGGATTTATCAATGAAAACAACATAGAACACTTCACAAAATAAGTTAATTTATTTATTAGCTTATATCGAACATCTTATCGATAAGATGTTCGATAAATTCCAATTTTGACAGTTCAAAAAATCTTTAACTAAGTTCATTCATATCGAATATATGTTCGATAAATGACTTTATTGTATAGGTTTTTTTAAAAGATTTAGTTCATTGAAACAAAATATTTTTACTTTTATCTCATGTTTTATCGAAGTCTTTATCGATAACAACCTTTATCGATAACTTATTTGATAAATTCATGACTTCTTTTGCAAATTCATATGATATTTTTAAAAGCATGAATTTCAAGAACAATATTTTAACACATAGACATATATAGTATTAAAAATATTATCATAAAAATAGCTCAGATATATTTTTAATATAAATAGAGTTTAGAAATATTCACTTAGTTTCTGCAACTTGATGAATTGATCCATGAAGTTCTTTTCTTTCCTCTCTTATTTGAGCATCGTTTGTATTGGCATGGATGATGATCCTCTTTAATTTGTTGCCAAATGAACTTTGCAGCTTCAGTGCTCCCTTGCCTATCAATTCTCAATCTTGATGTTTCTTCCATGTATGTAGTCTATTGAGATTTTCTTTCTTAGCATAGATTCCCCTTCTGTCATGAATACAAATACTTTCTTTCTAGGAGAATGGTTAGTATGGTTAAAATCATATAATAACTTATCATCAAAACACATCAATTAACAGTGAATGCAGGTGAGTATATCAGGAGATGAGTTTGTGAGATGTAATGCATATTTAAATACGAAGCTCTCCCTCTTTGAAAGGAGTCTATCTTAATAATAATGTTTCTTTTTAAAGAAAACAAATTCAATGTGATTTTTCAAAAATATGGACCTTTGAAACTTAATTTTGTGAAAATATGGAAGTCAGCAAATTGGAGAAGAATATTTTGTTAGACCACATGTTTAACAATAATGTTAACATGCTTTAGGAATTTTTGAGGGAGCAAAAGTCATATAGGATAGGATATCAGCTAAAGAAGCATAATGAAAGTTCAAAGACTTTGCTCATCATTTTTTAACAATGAGGCTCATTAACTCATTAGTCCAAATGACCAGAGTAGCAAGTATACTCCATCAAATAAATACTTTTAAGCATAAAGCTTTGATGTTCTAGAATATTTCTATTTCTAAATAGATAAACTTGAACTTCATGTAGATGATTTAAACAAAAGAATGTTTAACTAGTTAAAGGATAAGGAATTCAAGCATTTGAAAGTAAAATTAAAATGATGATTCTTAAAAATGGATTTAGAGTATTTCCATACAAGTATATTAATCTCCAATATAGATTTCTATACTTTTTAGAAGTGAATATTTTCAAAATCATTTGTATGCATTTTGTACAACTGAAATATTTGACATAGGAGTTGAGATTTACATTTATCTTTAAAATTATAAATAGTAACATTTATAAATTTACTATCAATTTATGAATTGAAATACATAAAGTAATTTAAAATATGTATTTGAAAACATAAATATGGAAAACATGCATAATTTCACTTTACCGTTCATTTAGCAATCTAAAAATATTTTTACAATATTGAAAAGTTGATTGCTAAAGGAGTTCAATAAGGATCAAGTATTCATTACCTCAATCAAGAATTTAATTAAGTATAAAGAGGTAAAGATTAGATTTCACCATGTTTTCTCTTATCCTTGTGATAGCTTGCTTGATTTTGGTGAATTGATGTTGATTTTTCTTTCTTGCACATTCAGTACCAAAAACTCAAGCTTCGCCAGTTCATCTTCATCAAGATTTAAATTATTTCTTTGCAGACACAGATCTTGATATGAACCTCGTCAACCAGATTTCCTACAATATAGTAGAACTAGTTTTCTTTCTTGGTATCCAACTTTGCTTGGATCTATCAATGGTTAGTTTGTAGGAGCAACAAATATAACATCCTGATTTTTGGGTCTAGGAGAACTGGGAGGTAGTCTGATATGGGCAGGCTGTAAACCCATAATCCCAGGGTAGTAATCTGATATGGGCAGATCACTTACCTATATTTTGTAGGAATCTGTGGGATGAGCTAAGTTCCTCAAGATTTAAAGATGAGTCAAGTCTTTAACCTACAAAATAGGGACAGTTCACCTAGGTTCAAAAGGAAGAATGTAAGGAATATCCTAAGTCTTAAGCCTAGGAATTCTGCAGGTAGCTAGATATGGGCTGGCTCCTGAGTAAGATAACCTGATATGGGCGGGTTGTCAAGCCTTTCAATTAACAATGACTCCCAAAGAATTCAGGGGATGAGTTGTTGAAAGAGAATTTCTAGAACTTAAGATGAAGGATAAGAAGATAAGTAAAGATGCCAAAAATAGAATATAGGGGCATAATCGTAATTATGGGAAAGATCGGGCTGGTAGCCGATGAGTACCATATTTTACCAGAAAATAGAGAAAATTATGCTGATCATTTCACTAAACTGTGAAATATGCATATGAGGTCTCTATGAGTATAAAAAAATTATGGAAAGTTAAAGGGACTTAATTGAAAAGAAGAAAAGTTTCCGGGGCAAAAGTGTAATTATGAGAACCTGGACTGAAAACAGACAAAAACAGTGATCGTATTCAGATCAGCTCCATATTTCACCAGTAGATAGAGCAAGTGATGCTGGGTAATCCAGCTTAATACAGGAATTTTCTCAGGACTCCAGATAGCCAAAATTGATCTGATAGTCTAAAAGTATAAAAAATTCCTACCGGATATCCTAAATCTCAGAGATAAGTAAAAACTTACAGGATGATGTGTCCTGTTGAGGCGAATGTCAGGAAACTGACAAGAAACCGATAGGAGGTTTGTAGAAAAAGTTATTCATAAATTAGTAAATTTAGACGAAGTGTGTGGCCTCCGGGTATCCGATAGGGAGATTTATCGGTATTTGAACTGAGACTGAATGAGGTCAGATGACATCAGTCAGATGCCTGTTATGACCCAACGGGATGCCTAGACACAGTAGGCTAGTGTATCTGATAAAAGAAGCCGGTGTCTGGAGATGTGTATAAACGATGTATAACGACGAAAATACCCGATGAACATTGCTGGGGAAGATTCCTCGTAATACGTGCCATAATGGTAATGGACCCTAGGAGGACCAAGAATGGAGCCATCAAAGGACAGTAAGACCTTTGGACTGATAGATGGGTCAGTGTCCGGTGGAACCCTGGAAAAGTGTGAAATTACGAAAATGCCCCTGTGTTGTATTAAAGAGCAATAGATGGATGGAGGGCATTTTGGTCATTCTAGATAGGCCAAAATGCCAAGGCATACATAGGTGAGGTTAACCAGAGTCAATATATGCCTTGACAGGGTACAGAGGGGTGTAAAATGACGATTTTACCCCTAGGGTTGAAATAGTGCAAGAAAGGGCACCAAGGCATTTTGGTCATTTTGCAAGGGATCTGTAATTAAGTTTAGACCCAATATAAAAATGTTAATGATATAAAGGACCCAGATACTATATTGTTATGATTATTACTACTGAGATTCCCCCGAATCTCATAACCATTTATAACCCATTACAGGGAAGTTATGTCAAAGTGAATTTTAAGAATGCTAAGAGACGCCGTTATGCTGCCGAAATTATGGCAAAGTAGCAGTAATGAAGAAAGGAGTTGATACGTACTGTGTACGTAGGTACTGTCTAAGGAGGTTGGAAGTGAATGGACCTAGCAGGTTCATCCAGTCTTTCTTGGGTACTTACGTAGAATGGTAGTTCTCATGGGAATTACTGAATCAGTACAAGATCGGTTACTTTTTAAAGTTGAAGCCTAGTAGTTATGCTGCCGGATTTCAGGCAGGACAAGATGTAATAAAAATATGAGGATTTTGTATATTCCATGATGTATAACAACTTATTATTTAATAGTAAGTATTATTTGGCATGTTTGACTAATATGTGATGGATATATGCATATGTATGTAAAGTTGAGTGCTGTAATTTGCCACCATGAACAGTAACCCGTGGTGACTTAATGATATTTGATCTATGATTAAAAATAGTAAATGATTGAATAAATGTATGATATTTTTATGGTAAATATTAGACATACCAAGCTTCGATTTGATATATAGAACTCCTCATTTGGATGTATACACGTGGAGATATAAATTATCAAAGTTGGGTCCAAAATGCTGGATTCAGGAGAAAAACGTTGGATGAACAGTAAAGTTGTAGAGTTGACTGATGTTGACTTGGTCAAGGAATGGTCAACGAGTTATTTTTTCCTGAAAGATAATTGAGTTATCTTCATGTATCAATTTGAACCACTTTATTTTGATTTTTATAGAATTAGTTATGATATTTTGAAGTCAGGTCACTCATCTGGAATTTAAACAGTGAACAATATTCGATAAGAGTAAAACTCCAGATTGAGAAATTGGACTTCAATGACCTTGAAAGGGTTCTAAATGATACCAAATGGTCCCTAAGACATACAAAAGTAAGAATGTTTCAACAAAACTCACATTCTCTATAGATATAACCAATTTAAATCAATTGAGAATAATTACTTTATACATATAATAGATATCTTTTTTTCTGATCATGTATGCACAAAGAATTTAACTATTGAATATTGCAATCTTTTTGTAAATATATTTGTCAAATAGATTTTCTAATAAACAAGTATTTTATAGTAGTGCAATATTCATTTCTACTCAAAATTTAAGAGTCAAATATGACGATTGACCCTATCTTTCTTGTCATCTATTTTCAATTTAATGTAATGCATATGAAAATGATAGAGTTTTAATACCCCTTTTTTTAGCATAGTCCTAGATGCATCTCTATTATGATGTTGATACTTTGGATTTATTGTTTTGATAACTTCCAATATTCTTGGTGATTTAGAAATTCAATTTCTCTTATTCTTATAAAAATAGTTAAATGTTAGTTTGTGGTAGTCTATTGAGATGCGAAGTGCTCTTCTTCTTTGTCTCTATTGCTTTTCTTTGTGGATGTTCCGTGTAACATGAGCAATGGGTGTACTAAGAGTTTTCTTGTTGGTTATGTGAGTAGCTATCTTAGGCACTTTCTTCTTCTTTGGCCCAATCTGTCTATTAGAAATATCTTGTATGATCAGAGGACTGGGGCATTTTAGTACCCACTTATATTTAGGTCCTTGAGAGTTAGCATTGTACCTTACTTGTCTTTTAGGAACCCAAATCATATATTTCACTTTAGAATTTCTTTTAATATAACATGTGTGAGAAATGTGATATAGTTTACCACAATAATTATAAATAATAGGATGATGCACTTTACGAATATGTTTTCAAGTACTATGTTGGTTGAGTGGAAATGATCTTAAATTATCAGTGTGCATAACTTCTCTCTTCCTATTAGATTTCTTAGTGATATCCTTAATTTTAGAATGTAAAATATTCTTACTTTTTGAAATAGAATCAATAATAGGTTGAAAAAAGTTTATGCAATATTTCAAAATCATTTATCATAAATGTACTGGAAGAATTGGAATTGTTTACTATATGTACATCTTGACCTTCTCGCAATGATTCTTGTAACACCTTACTTTTATACTTCTTAGGGACCTTTCAATAGCATTTAGAACTACTTACAAGTCCATTGAAGTTCAATTACAAAATCTAGAATTTCCAAGCTTCACGGCTACTCTTCATATAGTAATTCTAGATTAAGCAATGAATTTCAAAAAATCATAATTAATTCTAGAGAAATCTGAAGTGGTTCAAAAGACTACTTGAAGATAACATACTAAATTTTAAATTAAAAATAAGTGTCAGACCAAATGATCAGCCAATTAGTATAGTTTAATCGTCAAAGTTTACTATTTATTTGGTCAAAAATTCTGGAAAACAGTTTCTGGTCCTTAATTTTGAAAAATTCATTGTCTTTCTTGTAGAACTGTATTCTATCTTTACTCTACTTTAGACCTCTTCTTTAGGTCTCTTTGGCCTTTTTTTCTCTTTATCCTCATCTGGATGATTTATTTGCTCATACTTCTTTGTTCTCAAAACATATGAGGTTCTCTTCTCTGTTCCTCAGGCATACTTCTACAAAACTTTGAACATCAGCACTCATACTTGAACTTGGACTTTATCTTCATTTAAGGGAAAACTAAGTTCAGTCTGTATATAATAGAGGATATCTAAGAAAAACCATTATAAATATTTTTTCTAGATGAGTTAATCAACTCGTAAAGCTTCGTTATTTTAACTTTGTCCTTAGTAATCATCTTTCCAGAGAGATATTGCACTGTAGTCATATCTTTATGGCTCATTACTTTCCTTAGGCTACGTCTACGACCTTAGGATCTAACTGCGATCTACCGTAAGCCTCTCTAGGATCTAACTACGACCCTGGAGCCATGTTAGGATCTAATTGTGATCCCCCAGAATCCTCTATGATTTTGTTATACTGTATTATCATCTCTAGAAGATCTTAAAACCAACAAACTAAGTTATAATGTTAACCGCTTCTACTTGTTGATAACCCAATCAATAATTTTTTTTAAAAAATAATACATCCAATAGCCCATATTATTTACCAAGACTTTACTTATTTTTTCTCTTACTCAGAAGTTCCTTCTCATCTTTCTTACTCTGTTGTGGCTTACCATGGGTTATTACCTTGTGTAATCATGATCTAACCACCTATCATTGTATTCTATTACTATGGCCACATCATAACATATCACCTCAATCTGTGCTCTAACTGCGAGCAATTTGTATCTGAACTGTGCTTTATCTAAGAGCAATCTGCATCAGATCTAACTCTTATCTGAAGAGTAATCTAAACTTATCTGAATCTAGCTCTATCTGATAGCCATATGTTTCAGATCTAACTCTTATCTAAAGAGTGATATGAAAACAATCTCTTTACTATTGTTTGTTGTTCTTTCTATATACCATTTCTTTTGATAGAGTTATAACACTACCACCCTCTTGGTATTTGTTGCAACCCTAACATAAGAAATGGGTCCGAGTAATGCATTCATAAGCCTGCAGAAATACCTAAGTAACCTCCAGTCATACTGTAACTGACTATCCCACTCATTGAAACTGTCTATCATCCTGAGTACATTCCTATTGCTTTATCATTACTGAGTTAAATTATCTAATTGCATGTTATATTGTATGGGAGTAACATAACTTTCTCATCTTATATACTCTACCTGCATGAATTGCAAAGAGTATTCATTCATCATAGCATACTCTAACATGCATGTCATTATATGACAATTGCAAATAGATGCAACTATTCATCATAACTTATGGTAACATAATGCCTTATCATCATCACATAATTTGCTCAACCATCCATTATACGCATACTGCAATTAAACAATTAACTAAATAAACTTTAAATCATTCTTTCCTTTATCACATTACTTGCCAAATCCTGACCATTTATTTAGGAACTTGAAATAACTACTTCATTCTATAGCTTTAGCCTTTATAAGGCCATATTTACTCATTTAGCTTAGTTTGCCACATTACCCTCTTGCTAGGGTATAACTCAACCCTTAACTATTTTATCTGGCTCTTGCTCATTACTCTTTCTTAAATAGGGGAGTATCTTTATCTTTGAACTATTGCTACCTTTCTCTTTCTAGACATCATAAACTTCTTTTTCTAATCTTTCATACATCTACCACTCTATTGAACTTCTGTAACTACCTGGGAGAAACTCTTTCTTTTTAACACAAAATTATATCCGTAAACTAACTTCTCAGGTGAGCGGATTAATCCCATATTTATGAAGTAACTTATGTATCTCTCTACTATCTCTTAACTTATTCTATCTATATATCAGTCTTAGTCTGTTCTGGACTGGACTGCGGTTCCTGTATGATCTTTCTCTTGATCTTAGCAAACTTGAGTCTCATGGATCTCATTTATCATCTATTACTTTACTTCTGCTCTCTAGGGTGCTTTACCCTAGGTCTGCTAGGCTACTATTTCTTCATGATAGGATTCCTCTATTTCAGGAATATTAGCTCTCTATCTATTAACCATCATGTCTCTAACCTTATACTATGTGATAGGCTTATTCCTAGAAAATTCTCAATCTAACTTCTGATTCTTCTACTCAGGAAAGACTAGCTGAACAAAGTTTTTTCGTAAGGTAGATCTACTCCTGGTGATCACACGGAGGATCTACTTTTGAACATTATCTTAAACTGATTTTTTGTATCTCTATACCTCGTACTGTCTGGCTTGGATATACCTCATACCAATCCTCTAGCTGAAAAACTTCAGCAAGGTTGGGACCTTTATTATCGTCATTAGGTATCTGTGTATCCTAGTCGCGACCTGAGTATTGGCTAGTTACGACTGACATTCTCTGTGAACTTTCATCGCAACCCTCTTACTTGACTCATCACAACAAGATAGCTCTGTATTCTTCCGTCGTGACCAATGGTCTTCTACCGTCGTGGTCTGAATATATCTTTCCTTAAATATTCTCTTCCTAAAGTTTCTTATATGAATCCTTCTTTAAGTAGTGAACCAATCATCTAGGGAGATAATCTTCTTGGTTTACTTAAAATTTAGACTTAAGTGGTATTGTTTAAACACCATAACCTTAACATAGTGTTAACTACTTAGGTTTAGGGTCTGGGAACTATCTTATTTGATGCCAGAAACTTTACTCTGATACCAAAATGTAACACCTTACTTTCATACTTCTTAGGGACCTTTTGTAACATCCTAAATTTTTATTAGATTTTTTTAGCACATTAAAAATATTATTTACCAATAACTTAAAGATATTAAATAAATTAAAATCATTATAGTTTGATATTTTTATTAATTTCAATAAAAATAAAGATATATGAATTATCCTACTATTATTTTTATTAAAATTCACGATTTGATTGATGTTATTAATTAGGGATATATTGAGATTTATATTCAGATTTAGATATGAATTCAAATTTTGAAGATATGATTTAAATTTTAAATTATCATATCTTATGGGATTCTAATAAATGATAGAGATAATAATAATAATAATAATAAAATAATAAGATTATATTAGATAAAAAAAAAGGTTAAACCTAGATTCCTTTCTCACCTCTTTTTATATAGCCGTCACTCTTGCAATAAAGGTACGCGTTCTCAATTCCTGTTCTCAATTCCTCTTCTGTCTCTCCTTTTTTTTTAGTGTTTATCATAGTACTATACTTCTTTTTGCCAAATCTTGTCCCCGTCACGCCACTGCTCTTCCTTTTGTCAAGCAAGTTCTGCGTATATATAGTATGTATATATATTTGAGTGTGGGTGTTGCATTAGGTGTGAGTTTCAATGTCTTGCTTCACAAAGGAACCATCAAATATATATATACACACACTTTTCCAAACATCATTATCCATATGTCTTCCTGTACGTCTCCTTTCTTCAATACATATATGGATATATGCTTATCAATTATCCCTATCTCACCATCACCTTACGCATACCTTACGCATGTATACATATGCATATATATATATTTATATATACATTTAGGTTTCAACCTAATTTATTATTATATTAAACTAATTAAATGTTTAAATGTGACAGTGGGCATGTATATGTAAATAAAGAAATAAAAAGAAGTCCAGTAAGCTTGGCAAAGAAACATATAAATATATATATATCTTATAAATAAAATAAGTATGTTCTTAAATAATATAGGATTAAAATAGAAAATAATTTTATATGTGTAACCATTTATATATATACATATATTTAAACAAAAATATATTAGTAAAAGAGATGAGCTCTAAGATTCTAGAGTAGCTTTAGAATAATTTCAGAGGAGTATTAAGTACTATAGTGATAGTTTTTATGTGGTAATTTTGTAGACTATCCTTGGAGTTGTGGAGTAACTCCTAGTAAAGCACCAAGTTGTTGTGATTGATATTGTTATACACTGGGCCACTCGACTCTTATAATTATTCCTTATTTTGGTGAGAGGTAACCACTTTTTACTCATTGTGTGTGCTAATGTGATGCTTGTGAGTTATTTGTTATATATAAATTTACTAGTATTTACGTGATTATATTGAGGAATTATTATTGATAATTTTATAAAAAAAAATAGTCTTGTGGGACTTGAAGTTTAATTTAGAAAGTTGAATTGAGAAAAATTTTATTTGTGATACTTATTGATGTTATTGATTACCAAGTTTGAGATTATTGATTAATATTATTATCTTGAGAATTGTGCATTGGGGATTAGTGATGAGGGAGTTATATTTCTACCACGTGGTATAGCCTCCATTGAAGCTAAATGGTTGGCTTTAGTTCCACCTGTTTACTAAGGGACTTGCCCCACCTGTTTACCGAGGGGCCGCGATACCCCCACCTGTTTACCGAGGGAGAATGAACCCATGGTCCAGTCATGTGCTCTATAGATTTTGGCCGGTCTATAACACTTGACCGGTTAGCTTTTTGGGTGGCCAGTCATATGGTAGTTATCACTAGCCCATGGGTTCGGTCAGCGGGAATAAGGCGGTTCAGTTGGATTGAGGGGAGGAACTTAGGTGGGTTATTCATTCGATTATAATATGATGATATGTATTTTCTATATATTGTACTTGATAACTATCCCACTTGACACCTCATGAGCACATATTAATATGCATGATGAGTAGGATGATTACTAAGGCTTTTGTCTCACCCTATTTTTATTAACATTTTTCAGGAGTTAGTTCATTTGCTGGTTCGAACCGCAAGGCGCCGGAGGCATAGTTGTGCTAGTTGAACTGTACAACACCCTCCTTTCTATTTATGTGTTGAGTAGATGTATATTGCCATTATAGGGCCTACTTTTATTTATATCTATACTCTGATAATTTATTATTTCTATGATCGTACTAAATAATAGGTGCTGGCAGCAAGCCAGAGCCTTTTAGGATTATGCATGTGACTTAATGGACCTACAAGGATTACTTACTATATTATGAGTATTATTTGGAAATTTTGCTAGCGTTATGGGTATTGGTGTTGTTCACCTGAGTACGTTACTGGGGGATATTCGAATTGATGACTTTAATGATGTTAAATGGGGGATTGAATCTTTTAACCATGTTAGTGGGGTTGAGTTCTTTCTAACATGGTTTTGCGTGCGAAAATTATGTAAAGTTTTTATATCCATGATAGTCTCATTTTATAAGTTTCACTCTTTTCTATCATGGATATCATTTTCAACATAAGTTAAACTCTTTTAACCATGATAGTGCTTGAGGGTGGTTTTGTCTTTTTCTATCATGGTTAACCTTCTAGAAGTAAAGTTTTCTTTCGTTAGTATTGTCTTTTCTACCATGTTAAATATCGATCAACAAAAGTTCTTTTATAACCATGGTAGGGTTGCTTTTAAAATTTAGTAAACTCTTTTCTACCATGGTTAACCCTTTTGAAATAAATCAAATTTATCTACAATATATTTTATTTATTTAATAAGAAGAATTTTACACCTTTTAATAGTATTTAGAACCACTTACAAATCTATTGAAGTTCAATTATAAAATCTAGAATTTTCAATCTTCACAGGTACTGTTCATATGGTAATTCCAGATTAAGAGATGAACTTCGAAAAATCATAATTAATTCTAGAGAAATCGAAATGAAGTGGTTCAAAAGGATACTCGAAGATAACATACTGAATTTTAAACTAAAAATAAGTGTCAGACCAAATGATCAGCCAATCAGTATAGTTTAATCTTCAAAGATCACTGTTCATTTGGTACAAAATTCTAGAAAATAGTTTCTGGTCCCTAATTTTGAAAAATTCATTCTCTTTGTATTGATGTTGTAATAAGGCATTCTTGGTGTCAAAAGAAGTTTGACATATTAACTAAATATTGATAAAATTTTATATATTTATTCTGTCATATCCTAATTTTCCCTATCTGTGTATGACTGATAGAGGAAAGAGGTTTGGAAAGGATTAAAAACTTATCCTAAACTTGTATGTATTAAATGTATGCTTGGTTATGCTATGGCTATGTTGAATTATGTGCATATGTGTATATGATTGAAGCTCTGTCTCTATGATTACTTTGGCTAGTTGTATTTCATACGATACATGGAAGCATGCACATTACACAATGTTAACACTTTCATAAGCAAGCACAAGTATTTACATTAATACATGCATTGTTTAGTATTGTTTGCTACTGAGATTTTCCCATAAATCTCACCCCTCCATGTAATCCCAATCCCAACAGGTTTATGAATAATGAGAGAGGATGAAGAAGCATGAAGAGGAGTTAGGATTGGTTAATGTAAATGTTATATGATGTTATGTGTAGAATTGTTGCAAGTAATGATGCTGTATGACCAGTTTAAGAAATAATGTTTATGATAAAATGAAAAATAGTAAATGATAGAATAAATGTATAAAATTTTACATACATTAATTTAACATGTCAAGCTTCATTTTGAAACCAAGAACGCCTTATTTTGATGTCTGTTCAAAGAGAACGAATTTTTCAAAATCAGGGACCAGAATCTGTTTACAGAATTTTTGACCAAATGAACAGTAATATTTAATGATTAAACTGTATTAATTGGCTAAGCATTTGGTCAAGAAATTATTTTTCCCTTAAACTTCAAGATGTTAGCTTCGATTATAATTTTGAACCACTTCATTTCAATTTTTTTAGAATTAATTATGATTTTTCAAAGTTTGTCACCTAATCTGGAATATAATATAAACAATAATTCGCCAAGAGTAAAATTTCCAGATTTAGCTAATGGACTTCAAGGGTCATGTAAGTGGTTCTAAATGCTACCGAATGGTCCCTAAGATGTATAAAAGTAAGGATGATACATATTCCAATGTTTACAATTTTTAATTACATCTCATATGTCATTGCCTCCTCATGAGTTATTGTTCATAGTGACATTTCATCAACTATCTTTACATACATTTACAAATACATCATGCAACTCATTCCTATCTCTTCTTCATGCCTCTTCATCTTCCTCCTCATGTTAAATTCTACTGTGATGATGACATGGAGGGGGTGATATTTCAGGAGAAATCTCAGTAGCAAACAGAAACCATACAATGTATGTAACTATATGCTTGATGTTACTATGTGTGCACTTAATGATCATGCTTGCATAATGATAACTTACATGCTTCCACGTCCCTTAATTATAACATATGGCCATAGCATAAAAAGAAATAAAGCATCACTTAATCATACATGCTACACATCATCAAAGTAAGTAAATATCACATAAAACATCCAAGCAACATAAGCATACAAGTAGGTAAGTTCACTACCTCATACTCCTTGCCTTCCTTATCCTTTTCCTTTACCTCTTGCTTCCTACTTCTCCTTGATTTGTGACTGCTCTCTTTAAGCACACAAACCAAATCCTAATATTGCATTACCATTAACTCATTACAATTCAACTTCCTTGAACATTGAACTTTATCTACTAAAGTAACTTTCTTTAATCTTTGTTAATTAGCTTGGTCTTTGAATCAATTGATGTCTTGACTTTACCCTACACAATTTGGCCTTCTGAATCCATTTATGAAGTCAAAATTCCCAAATTCTAGTAGCTACATGCTATTCTAGATAGAACCGAAAAGCCTATCTTTTTCTTTCAAAAATTCTCATTTTTATTCCAAAGCTTCCAATACTTGCTTCTCTACTTTACTCCACATAATTTTTCATTTTAAAACCATTGAAAACATCAAAATCATAAAATTTCAATCATTGATCATTGTGTGAAAAGTAACAGAGAAGACTTCTAAAAGTTATAATTTTCAATTCCAAGGTTTTAAATGAAACATCCTTCCTTAGACCCTTCAGAGTACATTTACTGAAGCAATCTTAACTTTATTAATTCTCTCCTGTCGATAATCCTGGCAGAAAATAACTGTACTGATTCGGTAATTCCCCATGAGAACTACCATTCTACGTAAGTACCCAGGAAAGACTGGATGAACCGGCTAGGTCCACTCACTTCCAGACTCCTTAGACAGTACCTACGTACACAGTACGTATCATCTCCTTATGTTCAGTCTGAAAATCGGCAGCATAACGGCGTCTTACAGCATTCTCAAAATTCACTTCGACATAACCTCTCAGTAGCAAACGGTACTAAACAATGCATGCATTAAAGTAAATACTTGTGCTTGCTTGTGAAAGTGTAAACATTGTGTAATGTGCATGCTTCCATGTAACATATGAAATACAATTGGCCAAGGTAATCATAGAAACAGAGCTTCAATCATATACACATATGCACACAATTCAACAAAGTCATAGCACAATCAAGCATAACATTCAATACATACAAGTTTAGGGTAAGTTTACTACCTTATGGCTTTACTTCTTTCCACTTTAACTTTGCTTCTTCCTTCTTACTTTTCCTTGCTATGTGGCTGCCTTCTTTTGAGCACACCAAGCAAATCCTAACATCACATTACCATCCAACCATTACAATCTAACTTCTCTTGAACACTAAGCTTACTTTAAGTAACATAACATCCTTTAATCTTTACCAATTGACTTGACCTTTGAATCAATTGATGTCTTGACCTTACCCTACACAATTTGGCCTTTTGAATCCATTTATGAACTCAAAATAACCAAATTCCAGCAACTATGCACTGTTCTAGACAGATTTGAAAAGCATGCATAATTCTTTGAAAAATTCTCATTTTGATTCTAATGCTTCCCATACTTGTTCCTCCACTTTTCCCCGACACAAAATCTCATTTTAAGACCATTGGAAGCATCAAAATCATGAAATTCAAATCACTGTTCACGCGAGTGAACAGTAACCGTGAGGAATTTTCAACATTATAACCTTTAATTCCAATGGTTTCCAAGGTTCAAAACCTTTCCAATCCTACACAAAATCATCATATAAACTCAATGGAAGCATTAAATCATTGAAATTCCATTTCCTTCTATCATGAACAGTGCATGAACAGTGCAAATCGAAATGGTAAAGTCAAGAACATCAACTTACTTCACAACCAAGCATGTAACTAACTTGTTTAAGCTTGTCTAAACTATCTATGACATAAAACTCATATTCCTTTCACATATACACAAAAATTCCAGCAACATCCCCCCAAGATTTAAGCCTCAAAAAATCACTTAAACTCAAGCACAAACCATAAGAACAAAAGGTAGAAGCAAGGAGACAACTTACCTTACTTGCTCCTTCAAGACCCTTGCTTCTTCCTTGCTTTCTTCCACTTTCTTTCTCTAGAACTCACTTCTCTTTCTAAAGGAGCTCTTGGGTGTGAAGAATGAATGGAAAGGGGGGGTATTTATAGCAAAAGTCATGTGCCATTTGAAGGCCAAGATCACTTTGGAAACTATTTGATCTAATGGTTAAAGGTTTGATCTTGGAATGTCTTTTCACTTTTCACTCAAGACCTTACCACCATGACATCACTAGCATGGCCTCACTTGGTACACCTAACCCTTCCTCTTTTTGGGTGCCATTCTTGTGTCCTTGTGGGTCCCACCATGTGCAACACCTAATTCTTACTTTATTCTCTTTTTCTTTCTTTTCAAAAATCCATGAATTATTTATTATTTGGACTTGGGCTCCAAGATAACTTTTGGTCCTTATTGGGCTGGCCTAGGACAAAATGTTGGGCCTCTTTTAGGTCCAATAGCTAACTGGCACAAATCCCAATGTACTTTCCTCATACCGATATCCGTAAATTACCCTGATCTTAGAATAAATGCTAAACACCTCCTTTAATTGTTCTAACATTTTTAGAAATTCATTCTAATATAAAATGAATTCTCTACAAAGTTTCATAATTTTCTGAGACCCAGAAGTCCTGTTAAAAATTACATATGTTTAATTTAACCCTTTATCGGTGTCCTTTTTCACCGTAAATTCCATAATTAATTCTACAGGACTCCTTTTTGACTTCTGTCAACTCCATAAATTCTCATATTAATTATAATAATTTACTATCAAATTTTATCTGATATCTATCCCTTGAATGAAATGACCAAAATGCCCTCCATTTACTTCTGGTTTCTTAGGGCATCACAGTGACATTTTCGTAATTTTGCACTTTGGCTCTTAGACTTTCTTCCTCTTCCAATTAATCCTTTTCTTTACATAAATATGGCCACATCTTTTCCTAAACATCTCATATATTTTATTCAATCTGTATATACAACTTAGTACAGAAATTAGGGATGTTACATTAAACCTATCCAATCCTGCACAAAATCATCTTTTAAATTCGATGGAAGCATTAGATCATTGAAATTCAATCTCCCTCTATCATGAACAGTGCAGATCGAAAGGTCTCTTTTATAGCAAAGTCAAGAATATCAACTTGATTCAATAACCAATCATCTAACTAACTTATCTAAACCTCAATCACATAGTTCTAACTTTAAATTCTTCTTTCTTCTTTCATCTAGGGTTTTGGACAGCATATATATCCTAGAGAAACATCACCTTTCTTCCATGGAAACCCTAAGTTCAAGCCCCCAAATTAAAGAAAAATAAGTTAGGATAGATTACTTACCTTAATCCCTATCTAGCTTGAACTTTGGTGCCTTGAATCTTTCTTCTCTTGGCTTGAGTTTCCATTTGACCATAGTTTCCCCAAGGTACCATATGCCACAATTTTGCAAGAAAAATGATGGGCTATTTATAGGCCAAAGTCTAAGGTCATGGATGGCCAAGATTGCTTCCAATACTATTTAATCTAATGGTTGATATTTGCTGTCAATCTTGGCTTAATCTTCAAGATAAAATCACATGCCAAAATTCTTCTTCTTTCCTTGCATATGGTGCCATTTGGAAGAGGTGTAGGGCCCACAATGTGCTCTTGTCTTCCACCTTGCAAGACTTGAAGTTTCCTTGTAACTTCCTTTCTTTTTTAAAAAAAATTATCCAAAATTGACTTAAACTCCAAGACCTAATCTTGTGCTTGTTGGACCCTTATTGTGACACCCTATTGGGCCTCTTTTAGGTCCAATAGCTAATTGGCACAAATCCCAAGGTACTTTCCTTATACCGATATTCTTAAATTACCTTGATTTTTTAGATAAATTTTAGACACATCTTTTAATGGTTCTAACCTTTTTAGAAATTCATTCTAATATAAAATAATTTTTTTACAAAGTCTCATAATTTTCTGACACCCAAAAGTCTTGATAAAAATTCATACATCTTCTTTAAATCTTTATCGGTGTCATTTTTTACCGTAAATTTCATAATTAATTTTACAGGACTCCTTTTTTAATATAAGAACTTACTGCTAAATTTTATTTGATTATAAGGTCCAGAGAATACTATAATAATCTCCCAAATTTAGAAATTAATATCAATTTATCAGGACCTCAAATCAAAATTTCGTGTTGCTTTAAATTGATCAGAATAACTTTCTCTATTTTATGATAAAATTTGAGACTGGAATGCTTTCAGGCAATTTTTGACTTTTTTTGGCTCAACTTTTCATAATTCTCACTTGCCCCTGAACTTTTGAAAATTATATTTTAGGCCCTCAACTTTTTTATAATTACACTTAATAGCCCAAAACTTATGTCTACTTCCATTTTGCACCATGAACTTTTAAAATTTTCACTTTAGTCCCTTTCTTTTCTAAAATAACTATTATGTCCTTGAAACTTTCATTAATTATAATTTAGTCCATAGACTTTCACTAAATTACAATTTAGCCCTTTTTACTCTACAACTTTATACCTTCTCTCTTTCTTTAGCTTAAAATTTATCTTAATCATTATCTTTTCTTCTGATTACCATCCCAATCCCTTTATAACCTCTTTTCTCTATCAGTCTTATACAAATAGAGAAAATTTGGGATGTTAGCATTCTTTCTCTTTTGATTCGTCCATGTTGAGCTCTTCTGGATACTCATTTTACTCTTGTTGATATGAGATTTCTCCATTAATCTTAGGTATTATTTTCTCAAACGAACTATTAGAATCATTCACTTCAACGCACTTGTTAGACATATAGATAGAGTCAAGAGTATTTAAAATTTCTTTAGCATTATAACAAAATTTGATTTTCTCATAATCATTTTCAATTAAACCACTATACATAATTTTCATTACTCTAATATTCAAGAAATACATTTTATTTTCTTTCTCAGTCCAATCCTTTCTAATTTTAAAATCAAAATCATTTGTGAAGATATATCTCATATCAAAATGAATAGTTTTTAAAAATATAATCATTTGAGCTTTCCAAAAACAGAAATAAGTATCTTTGAGGAAAGGAGGAATAATATAATCAGAACCTTCATATTCATTAATAATCTTTGCGCTTGAGATCGTTAGATCTTTTAAACAAGTGACTTACTTTGATATCAAATGTTAGAATACATGTTTCACCCAAGAGGGGGTGAATTGAGTGAAATTGAGAAATTTAAGAACTTTAAGTAAAATCAAAATATCAAGTTCAGAAGGATATCACCGATTGTAAAAAGATGAAAGAAACAGATAAATGAGAAGTTGAACATTGGCAATTTATACTGGTTCAGCCTAACCATTTAGCCTACGCCCAGTCCTCGAGCTCCTCTCAGTGTTCCATTATCTTCTAAGATTAGCCGGGCTCTTGGCACCTCATTACATTAACGTGAGAATCTCTCTCACTCCCCCTTACAACCCTTAAGGTATCAACCATGAGAATCCCTCTCACTCCCCCTTACAACCCATCGGATAATATCCTACTCAAGAGACCTACTCTTGAGTATCTCAGGAATGAAAAAGAAGTTTTACAAATATCTCTCTCAGCTGCAGGAATTGTGATAATAACTGAAGCACAAACTCTCTTAGTTTCTCTCTCAAACAATATAACAAGCTCTATTCGGATATTGAGAAATAGAGTGAAACAGAGACACTATCAGTAACCAATACTATTTATGATCTTAATGCATTATTGATAATATCTCTTTTCCTCTTGTTCATCTTTTTACTTCCGTACTATGTTAGCTTTCTCTCTCCAGTTTCTTCTTCTTTTTATAGATGAATTCTTCATAAATCTGTTAGATAGTGTTGGAGTAGTCGTTAAAGAATATATCCGTTATTGCTAACATATTCATTTTGATAGATTTCACTTTTTATAAACTTCTTTGTTTAATCTTCTTTATGCCTGAAAATGATCTGAAATATGCTTCATAAGTGATATATAAAGAGTTTAAGCATATATCAATTGATTACAAATAATTTATATTTAAACATCAAGTGCTGTCAAAGTCTGGTTTAAAAATCTTTTCGAAGATCAGATCAATTTGTCGAAATATTTATAAAAAAGATGCCTTTTTGAATAGTACCTCAATAAATATAAAATGAATTGCGTTGAAATAGTTTTAGATTTATCGAATAGGACTTCAATAAACAGTCTTATCAAAAAAGAATTTGATAAATCTCAAATGAATTGCGTTGAAACATTTTTGGATTTATCGAATAGAACTTCGATAAATAGCCTTGTCTAACAGCTCTTCAAAAAATATCCTTTTTATAACATAGACTTGCAGATTTATCGATAATTCAAACTTCACCAATTTATCGAATTATTCTTCTATAAATAGGTTTATCGAATGGTTTATCAATAAATGCTTGAAGAACATTCTCTTATACTTTCAGATATTCCTTGATCTTTTAATCTTTTCTCAAACCATGTAGTATATTTGGAAACAAGAATTCATAATATCATTTCTCAAATCAAACAAAGTCATAAGCACATAAAAATCATTCAAAGAGTCATTCGTTAAATCCTTTTCAAATTCAAAATCCAGAAACTGAATTTTCTTCTCATTTGTTGAATTGCTTATTGAAAAGGGCCCTTATCGAGAAGGACTTCAATAAATGGCCTGATTGAATAGTTCTTTGATTAAATATCATAAGTTCATATTTCATAATATCAAATTTATCGAAGTGTTCTTCGATAAATAAACTTATCGAATAGCTTATTGATAAAAACTAGAAGAGCAATGCCATATTTTCTTTTTTTTTTCATGTTTATTCTCTCTTCTTTTTGCAAGATTCCTTAAAGTATTTTGAGAAATAGATAATTCAAACCACTTAGCAAAATTATAACCAATAAATCACCATCAAATCAATGCTTTAGTACTTAAAATGAAAAATTAAATTTTCTCTATTTGTCAAAGTATTATTCGATAAATCCCCTTATCAAATAATACTTCGATAAATTAAGTTTTTGAAACCAATAACTCTTAACAAACATGATATTTATCGAAAAACTTATCGATAAGCTGATAAGTTATTTAAAACAAAGTTCAAACTTATTTTCTTAATTTATCGAATGCTTTATCGATAAATCAATTTCAAAACAATTTTCACAAAACTTTCTTTATGAAGTCTTTATCAAGCAATAATCTTATCAATAAATACTTTTATAAATCTTTTCCTAAAACACTCTGAGTCATTTTTTAATTTATCAAAGTCTTTATCAATATATAGCCTTATTGAATAAGTCTTCGAGAACTTAAGGTTTCAAAACAAAGACTCGGGCTTTTCTTAACTCATTCTAAAGTTCTTTTATCGAATATCTTATCAATAAGTAAATTTATCAAATAGGGCTTCAATAATTGTACTTCTAAAAACATATTTTCTTCACAAATTTCTTTCTCATTTATCGAAGAGCTTATAGACAAACCCTTTATGAAGAAACTTATCGATAAATACTCTTTATCAGTTAAGATCCTTTTTTTGAAAACTTTTCTCAATTGACATCATCAAAATATTGGAGTCTAACAACATATGTTATGTGTAGATTGAGCAGGTATACTCACTGTCCATGCAGTGAACATTGGGATGCTATGTTAAGAGTATTGAAATACCTGAGAGATACCATGAATTATGGTATACTGTATAGAAGGATACAGTGATGCTAACTAGATCTCAAACTTAGAAGGGTCAAAATCTACTAGTGGTTATATGTTTACTCTTGGTGGAGGTGCAGTCACATGGAAGTCAGCCAAGAAAAACATTCTAACTAAATACTCAAGGCATTCAAAATTTATTGCTATGAAATTGGTTGGTACTAAGGCTGAGTGGTTGAAAAATTTCTTAGCAAATATCACATTGGGTGACAAGCCCATACCATCAATATCTTTCCACTATGATAAACAATATGCTATAGCTAAGCTAAGAACAAAACCTTTAATGGTAAAAACAGACACATCTGATTGACACACAATATTATAAAGCAGCAATTGAAAGATAGTGTGATCTCTATCGATTATGTAAGGGTCAGAAGTGA
Source organism: Leucaena leucocephala (assembly GCA_037074615.1). Taxonomy (NCBI): domain Eukaryota; kingdom Viridiplantae; phylum Streptophyta; class Magnoliopsida; order Fabales; family Fabaceae; genus Leucaena; species Leucaena leucocephala. Next base: position 10,364,299 of record CM073523.1, on the reverse strand, counting down.
ACCTAGCGGATCCGTTAACAAAACCCTTGGGGAGGAAACATATTATCGAAACATAGAGAGGACTGGGATTAAAACCAATTTGAAATTAACAGCGATGTCAACCTAACCTTTATGATTAGTGATTCTATTAAGAAGGTTCAATGGGTAAGAACAAAACATTTTTTAGTTCTGCAAGTACTAAAATATATCATTGGTCCTTTATGAAGAAGTGCTAGCGTAAAACCGTTTAGTAGACATATTTTCTTTCTTGATGCTAGGGTGTATTCCATCATTAAACTTTTTGGGTGATTAATTCTTTTATAACTAGAATGAGAGCATCTGAAGTATAGGATTTCATACCTTTTGTGCTTCCAAATTGGACACTATTGTGTGCTTCTAATGCAGGATCTTTATTCTTTATCTTTATTTTCTAATTTTTGTAGAAAGTAATATTTGGAGATAACATACAAGATCGAAGAACAAGGCATCTTTCTAAAACAGCCTTAAATTGAAGGTTGACTATCTCACGCTCTTTCTAGTACGTGGAAATATGCTTGAATTTTGTTTCTACATATATGAGATGAAGGGTTGTTTTGCTGGTTGGGGAAAAAAGAAAGAACCAAGAAATCTGAAGTCATTGAGATTGAATAATTTCGCCTGAGTTTGAACAAACAGATACATAACAACTCGTCATACTGAAAATTACTCAGATAACACATCTCTTAATACAATTACTAATGATGAAAATTATCCTAATTTTCAACTTTATCCTTCTTTTTCCTCCTACTATAAGTACGCAAGGGAAATTCATCATCAAGAATTCTATCATCCCCCTGTTCTGTGAAATATTTCTCGAATAAAATTCCTGTCAAGAAACAGAAAACCAAAGGTTTAAAGTAATTTTTGTAAAAGAAAATTTTCTGTTTTCTTTTACAGGAAAAATGGAGGGATTCTTTGCAGTGAATTCTAAATTTGTTTCATCAGGTTTTTATATCGTATTCATCAAGATCATGTGTTTGCCTTTTTTTTGAAGCTGTTTACTGGGATATATAGGATAGAGCATATGGTCATTATTTCCAATGTTGAAATAAGTTGGGAAAGGTTGGAGAGAAGACTCAAAACTCAAACGTCCAACAACTATAACAATTAGGGATTGGGATAGTATGATGAATGCTTGTTTGTGTAAAGGTATTTTGAGCTATGCATGGTTCTCTTGGACTTGTAGTATGTTATTTAACTCGATTACTTTTCAGGATTAAGCTGCATTTATCCATCTGACTTTCTACCATTTACAAGAAGACCACTTCTATTAGTCAATGACAGTGAAAACAGTGAGTCATTCAAGGCAAGTATTACCTCTTTATTTTAGTATACATAATGAACTTTAGGCTATTACATATACTGGTGTAGGATGTAGGGGAAATAATGATTTTACACACTTACTCTTTCCATGTACTAAAGAAAACATTGTACATAAGGGTATTGATACGGTATTTCCATGGGAGCTTGTTCACCATGTTTCTGACGGCTCCACTGCAAGCTTTCTGTCTGTTGCTTGGTCTTTCAGGCAATAATATTGATACGGTGCTTAATAAATGGGCTCATTTTACTGTTTTTGGTTTCTTTCTTACTTTTCAAGGTAGGAAAATTCTAAATGTTTTGGTGTCTTAAGGAGTTCAATTCCATTGTCTGGACACATACGACAAAGCTGAGAAGCTGCTTTCATCATTATTAAACGCTTAATCCTGTTTGGGGACAGATTTTAGGTGATCCCTTCATAAGGCAAATTCTTTCAAGGTAAGAAAGGTCTTCCTTACGTGTCCTCTTATTTTTATTTGTTATTGGGAATGACCACTGTTGAATTGCATTATTTTTTACAAAATGTTTTGGTCCTCTTATTATGCTTTTGTCACTGTTCATTGTACTTCTTGATTAATGTCAGTTGATTGGTGATTGATTTAGGGTTTGGAAGGTGATTCAACTTACCTTCATGATAATTTCTCTTCATTCTCATACCTAGCTATGTTTTTAGTCAACTGAAAACCTCTTGTAACTGAAAATCCTAGTTTTGGATCTGTTTCCTTCTAATTTTTGGATATCATCAATTTTGAGGGGAAAACCATGTTAAGAGAAAGTCATATCTTCCTTAAATTCTAAAATTTTGATGTTATTTTTGACTTAGTGCAGCTTGAGTATTGCTCATCTACATCTTGAAGTATTTGGCTTCAAAGCATGTCCAAAAGATTTGCTTTTCTCGTTCAAGATTTTTTGCTAGGAATTCCGAATAAGAAACTACTTAAGAAGCACATGAACCATATGGGAGCGACTATTTTTTTGCGTTAGAGATCATAGTAATCATGATTTGTAATATGAAATCCCATTTACTTTTAATTTTAAGCTATATGTATCACTGGAGGAATCGCAGATAAATTGCTGAAATCATGGGATTCATTCCTTAAATGGCAAGTTGCATGATTCTCATTTTCTGCACTTGGTATCTGTCTCATGAATGCCCCAGCATCGCAGTTCTGACAAAATTTATTTGACTCATTACTTGTTAATCTGTTTTCAAGACCGAAATGTGTTCTGTAGTATGGAGATTAAACCCTTCAAATGCCCACTAGAACATTTAGTTTACCCGTGAGGGAGATTTTATGAATTTCTCTCAAGTGGCTTAGGTAATTTCTTATTTCACTTTTCCTTTTGCTAGGCAGTGCTAACACTATATGCTCCTATCCACAATAAGAAGGAATTCCTTCCAATATGTGTCCCATCTCTTCCAACACTTGTCCTGCCCTCAATAAGTTAAGTTCTTCACCAGAGAGTGTAATTCCACAGTTAACCAGCTAATTTGGTGCCACTGAAAGTTTCATATTCTCAGAGGAGACTGTTCTTCCTGAAAATTAGATGCCACCTCAATGAGGATCATTCCTGGATAGAAGCTTTAGATTTGTAATCTTATACAGCTTCATTGTGTAGCTGAATTCATCAATGTTAACTTTTGTACTTCAACATGGGTGTTTGTTGGGAAAATTAAAGGAACTATATCAGGCAAGATATGATTTGGCTATAATAGGGAAGATTATATGCGATATGATATGATTTCAATGTTTTAATGTCTTCCTGGATCCCATTCGGATATCATGCTCCTCTGATTATGTATTACAGTGTATATATATGTACAGCCATAGAATAAATGAGATATATTGAAATACCATTCATTCCAACAACTCTCTGTATATTCCAACTCATCTCCTTCCTACAATCTCATCTCTTTTCTTATATGGTATCAGAGCCTGGTTCAGATTCTGCGATGTCATCCTCTGCCGAAGTCGACTCCACCTCAGATGGTGGGCTGCGTTTCCCAGCCAAAGTCACCGGCATTGAAGGTTCCTCTATTATCATCGTTCCCAAATGTCTCACCAAAGAAAATTACTTGGAGTGGGCCCAGTCTATGTACTTGGCACTTGAGGGTCGTGACAAACTCAAGTTCATCCTAAACGAGCCCCTACCTACCGGTGACACTGTCTCTTGCCGTCGCTGGATAACCGAGAACTCCCTAGTAGCATCTTGGCTTCTGAATGCCATGATCTCAACAGTGTATCGCAGTTTTATATTCCTTTCGTCAGCGAAGGAGATTTGGATGGTAGTGAAAACAGCCTATGGGAGGCACCCGACGGCCTTACTAGTGTTTGATTTGTGCTCAAAGGTGTGGACGGTTCGTCAAGGAGACCGTCCCTTGAACACTTATTATCTGGAAAAAAACAAATATATGGCAGGAACTAGATCAACTGAAGCAAAAGGTATAGAGAAATGCCGAAGATGCTGCTGCTTATTGACAGGAGTTAGAAGAAGGGCTTTTGAGTTTTTGGTTGGATTGAGCCCTACCAACGATGACATCCGTGGACGGCTCCTTAGGCGAGTGCCCCTTCATTTTGTGCCAGAAGCCTTTGCCTTCCTTCGCGATGAAGACTCTCGACGACAGGTCATGCTCTCGGCTCCCATCGCTCCTCGGCCCATGACCACAGAAGCCTCCGCCTTGGCTGCTCGAGGACCAGACCAGAAAATGGACAAACCCATCTGTGAACATTGCAGGAAAGCTAGACACACCAAAGACAAATGCTGGGACCTCCATGGAAAACCAACGGATTGGAGGCCTATGCAGCGGAAACCTAAGGGGAACATGGCAAAAATGAATCCAGACAAGGCCCAATTTGCTACAGGCACAACACAGGCCCAATACGCTGTTGGTACAAGCGCAACACATGAAGTAACGCAGGCCCAATTCATTTCTGGTACGATGCAGGCCCAATTTCCTACTAGTTCCACACAAGCCCATTTTCCAGCTGGGCCAACACATGCTCCAAGCCCATATCCCCTTACTATTATCCTAGAACGTTTGACTGTACTTGAAAACCAGTCTCATAAACAGTCTGTTGCTACTGTGGTACAACGAGGTAATTTCTCTTAAGCCCTTACTAGCAGTCACGGTAAGTATTTAGGCCCTCATTGGATAGTTGACTTAGGTGCCACCGATCACATGATCAATGATGCCTCACTTTTCTCTGAATATATTCCTGTCACATCACATCTTACAGTTAAGATTGCTGATGCCTCAGATTCCCAGGTCGCTGGTAATGGTACTATCAATGTTTCTAGCACTCTCATATTGCACAATGTCTTGCATGTTCCTAAATTAAAATGCAACTTATTATCTGTGAGTCAACTGACCAAGGATGAACGGTGTCGAGCTAACTTCTTTGCTACACACTATATCTTTCAAGATCTGCTCACGGGGACGACGATTAGTGTTGCTAAGAAGCTAGATGGACTCTATTACCTAGATTACTATCACAAACAAGTCTCTCATTTATGTAATAAAGTGTCTCTCCCTAAGACTAGTGAATTGGAGTTATGGCACAAGCGATTAGGACATCCAAACTTTCAATATATATGTAAGATGTTTCCTTCAATCTGTTCTAATAAAAACCCAAACTTGTGACTCTTGTGAACGTGCCAAACATCATCGAGCTCACTTCCCAAGTGTCCCATATCGCCCATCTATACCTTTTTTCATTATCCATAGTGACTTATGGGTCCATCCCGAGTCTCCAACCGTACCCAGTCAAAGTGGTTTATGACACTTATTGATGACCATACCCGTGTCAGTTGGGTTTTTCTCTTCAAAGACAAAATTGAAGTATACCAAACCTTTGTTGACTTCTATAATATGGTTCTTACCCAATTTGATACAAAAATCCAGACATTCCATACTGACAATGGAACTGAATACTTTAACCATCCATTATCTCAGTTTCTTAAAACACATAGCATTAGCCACAAAAGCTCATGTCCTTACAGCCCCCAACAAAATAGTATTGCCGAACGGAAAAATAGGCATATCCTAAAAACTGCAAGAGCACTTCTATTTAGTAGTCATGTCCCCAGTTTCTATTGGATCGATGCTATCCTTATGGCCACATTCTTAATTAACGGCATGCCATGCAAGACCTTGAAATTCCAAACTCCTCTCCAGGTTCTCCAACATCACTTTCACTTGCCTTATCTAGAAAACACTCTTTCTCTCAGAGTCTTCGGTTGCACTACATTTGTCCATCTCCATCACACCTCCAAACTTGATCCTAAAGCTGTCAAATGCATTTACCTTGAGCCTGCTAGTACCCAAAAGGGTTATAAATGTTTTCATACCTTGGCTAAGCAGTTGTATGTCACATGTGATGTTACTTTCCATGAGACCATACCTTTTTATCCCTCATCTATAGTTCAGGGGGAGCCTTGGGGTGATCCTCAGCCAATACACACCGACCTTGGCCTTGAAACCCAACCTCTATACCTTCATCATGAACATGATCACATATATACCCATGACACACCTGTACACAAGACACCTAAAGAGTCTGAAAGACAAACTAGTTTAGGGGGAGACACCAAGAAATGGGGACAAGTATATACCCGTAAAAACACGACAGGTAATACTCCTCCAGTAGATGATGCACACCAAGAGTCTACACCAAGTGCAGATCCAGAACAAACCGAGACCAGAATGATGATCTTGAACTTCCAATAGCAATCAGAAAACCACAAAGGACATGTACCTGGCACCCGATAGAAAGGTTTGTTTCTTACCAGGCCTTATCATCCGAACATCATGCTTTTGTCTCTCACCTTGATCAACTCAGAATACCTGAAAAATACATGAAGCTGTAGCTAGACCTAAGTGGAGAAAGGCAGTGATGGAAAAAATGAAGGCATTAGAAAGAAACGAAACGTGGGCAATAGTTGAGCTACCTAAAGGAAAGAAAGCAGTTGGTTGCAAATGGTTATTCACCCCAAAGTATCTTGCAGATTGAAGCCTTGACAAGTATAAAGCACGGTTAGTAGCTAAAGGTTTTACCTAAATTTACGGTATGGATTATACTGAGACATTTGCACCTGTAGCAAAGTTGAACACTATCATAATTCTACTATCGCTTGCTGCAAATCTAGACTGGCCACTACATCAGATGGACGTCAAAAATACATTTTTAAATGGGGAATTAAAAGAGGAAGTGTAAATCCTGGAGAAAGGAAAGATCTTGTATGCAAGCTGAAGAAATCACTGTATGGATTGAAACAATCACCTCGGGCATGGTTTGAGAGATTTACCAGAGTATTAAAGAAATAGGGGACAAAGCGATCACATTCTATTATTTAGACATGCAAATAGAAGGCTTGTTGTATTAGTAGTGTATGTAGATGACATCATTCTCACGGGTGACAATTCAACGGAGATTGATCGAGTTAAAAAAAGCTCTTAACCAAGAATTCCAAGTAAAAGATTTGGGAAAGATGAAATACTTCTTGGGCATGGAAGTGGCCAGATCTGAGAAAGGAATCAATATCTCATAGAAAAAGTACATACTGGATCTCCTGACAGAAACTGGTATGCTAGGTTGCAGGCCTAGTGATACTCCTATTCGAGTTGACAAGATTTGAGAAGATGAAGACTTGGGTAAGGAGGTAGATATGGGAAGATATCAACGTATGGTGGGCAAGCTAATTTACCTATTGCCTACGCTGTTAGTATGGTGAGTCAACACTCTCATAACCCCAAACAGAAGCACCTGAATGAAGTTTATAAAATCCTCAGATATCTGAAAGGCTCATCTGGCTTAAGTCTCCTATTCAAAAAGTCTGATAAGAGAAATGTGGAAATACTCACTAATGCTGATTGGGCAGGAGATCAAGACGATAGAAGATCCACCTCGGGCTATGTTACTTATGTATGGGGAAACCTAGTCACGTGGCACAGTAAAAAATAAAGTGTGGTCGTTAGAAACAGTGCTGAAGCCGAATACAGAACTATAGCTCTAGGAATATGTGAGAATCTATGGGTGAGACAAGTTTTAGAAGAATTGGGAGTACTACTAGATTTACCTATCACACTTTCCTCAGACAATATGGCAGCTATCAATGTGTCCCACAATCCAGTCCAGCATTATCGAACAAAGCATGTGGAGATAGACCGACACTTCATACGAGAAAAAATTGATGCTCAGCAGATAAAATTGAAGTATATTCCCTCCAATGAGCAAACCGCAGATGTGCTTACAAAGGGATTAACTCGAGACAAATTCAATTATCTGATTAGCAAATTGGACATGATCAATATCTATACTCCAACTTGAAAGGGAGTATAAGAGATATTAAGAATCAATCAGGAGGAATTAGAGGAACTATATTAGGCAAGATATGATTTGGTTATAATAGGGAAGATTATATGCGATATGATATGATTTCAATGTTTTAATGTCTTCCTTGATCCCATCCATTAATCATAAACCAGCATACCTGACCAACTGATGTTGCACCATGTCGTTTTGCTAATTTACTACGATCAGGTGCTAGAATAAGGGAGACACGATTATAGGATTCCAAGTCAACAAGATGTCGTTGACCTAGCCATATTAAAAGTACGTTTTATTATTTAAATGAGTAGTTAGCTGAATAAAAGGAGCAATTAGGTTTTTTACTGCTCCACCAACGTCATTTTCAGTTAGTGCCTAGATATTACGAGTCTCTTCTTATTTTTATTTTATTCCAATGTATTTTTCTGCATTATAAATATGTTAGCAGATCCTATAGCTAACATACCAGAGAAATAAAATATCAGTTTAGTTTTGGAGATTCTCCGTTGGCTATGAAGTTTATTTGAGTGAGGTACTTGCTTAGATAATCCTTAATAGAATCTATCCTTGGCTATTAGTGAGTTGAATCTATCCTTTTAACACCCTAATAGATTTATTTTCAGTCCGTTTTATATTTTCAGTTTTCAGGTTCTACCACATGAGCAAAGTGAGGCATGCCAAATCCTAGTGCCTGCAATAATCATGCATGAACAAAAGAATTGCTTCCAAGTTAATTTTACATAATATTTTTTGAATAATACAAGGACCTTCCACCTTTTTTAATGTTTTGGCAATTAAAAATGTGTGCCGTATTTAGAAGGCATCTTTGTATAATGCCCTAGTTTATAATTTCTGTTTAACTAGGATTAATCTGTGAGGATTATAAATTGCATGCAAACAAAGAAAAACGATAAATGTACAGTGCCTTCGGTAATGACTATATATATGTAATACATATATTGATTCTATTTAATTAGGAGAATTTTTTTTTTCTTGCAACTATCATTTTTCAAGGCATCTTACAGGAAGAGATATGAATAAATAGAAATATTGTTGCCTCTTGACAGAGTTACAATTTCCCGATTTAAGAATTTTGATTTTAGATTTAGGTAGTGTATTGTATATTCTTGTAAATCTTGCTTTTATTTCCTTGTTTCTTCTCCTATGATGGAGGTGCTCCATTTTGAAAAACCCATCTGGAAATCAAGAAGCCACGCCAAAAGACCAATTGTTTATTTGGACAACAGTAATCAATATCAATAGTCAATATAATTAGCACAAATGACACATTGCAAATTTGTGAACCTAAGTATAATACTCATGCAAAGCGCAAAAACTGCAGCTCATTCATTTAACATTGTCAACTGGCTGTTTTCTTGTGGAATTGAGCTGTTTGGGATTCTTGGCGAGAAATGCCTATGTTTACAGGACTTAGAACAGTTTCTCCTTGTTAGTTAAAAGGATGGAGGAACCTTATAGCAATAAGAAGTTAATGAATTTGGAATGTATGGCTAGAGCCAGATAATCTTATTTTTTTTAAACAACCTGATAGGAGGTCATCACTTACTTATTCTAGGCATATTATGTCAGAACATATTCCTAGTCAGCAGGGAGAGTAGTTGTAGCATGAGTTTGCAGTTAGTCCAAGATCATGTTGCCACTTAGTAGGAGGAAGTTATTTGGAGCAGGGTGGTTATTAATTTTATTGCTATACATCTGAAGGCATTTGTAATGTACAGACTCACTTTTGATAAATCGGACTTCTACTTTCAGAGATTCTCCTGGATATTAGAGCTATTGAGCGAGATACTTGCTTAGTTTCCTCTAATAGAACTCTTGTTCAAAGCCTTGCCTATATATGTGGATCTAGCTTTTTCATATTCAAAAGACATATACCAACTAACCTCATTTGATTTGGGGTTGGCTTAAAATTTGAGAAACAAAATAGTGCAGAATATGTAAAGTATTTAGCAAAACATTTGCTATGAAAATCAACTATAAGGCATGCAATTAGTCACTTAACTTGTATATTAACGCCTGCCTCAGTGTTTGGTAAATGTTCCTCTGCCCTGCATTCTCAAAAGTTCACGGAATTAACAGGTGATCAAATAATCAAATTAAAAAATGGAAATGCTATTGGTAACTGAAACATATCAGGGATAAGACAAAAAAATTGACTTGAGAAAGTTTAAGATTAAATTCTTACTTCTTAATTTGATCCCTAAAAAGTATCAGTCTTAAGTCTGTCCCCAGAGAAACATAATGAACAGCTGCTTCCTCAATTTTGTTGATTTTGGGACAGCATAGTCCTTTTGCGAGCCAACAATGGACTATATTGAACCCAAATAAATAAAACTGATGACTAAAATATAAATTATTCTTTATACCAAAACAAAAAGTATAAATTATTCCCTATTCAGGACATTCAGATCACAGTAATATTTTTCATGCACTAAAATATGATATATTCAAATTAGAATAACTACCTGATAACGTGGGAAATAGCCATGGTTGCATCATCCATGGTTACACAAAAATTGTAAACAGGCTGACTATTGCTTCTCACAATCACAAAATCTCAAGGGTATCCAAATTCCATGCAATAAAATGTGATATAGTCAAATTAGAATAACTACCTTATAACGTGGGAAATCGCCATGGTTGCATCATCCACGGTTACACAAAAATTTTAAACAGGCTGACCATTGCTTCTCATAATCACAAAATCTCCAAGTGTATCCAAATTCCAGCTAGGCTTCAAGACACTACCAAAGCAAGTTAATACCTAGTCTGAGTTCTATTAATAGAAATGTCATAAATTTGTCCTTTTTCTTTCTATCATGAATTGTCCACACAATGGTAAAGACTAGCACTTTTTTTATGTATGACTCAAAAGGCAGAAAATCAGCAACCACACAAGTCAGATGCGCCAATAGGTGTTACCATTTGCCTATTTAATATTGGAATCCATAATTCATCAATGCAAGTATAGAATTTGGCAATTAGTTAAACAACACTAATCAGTAAGCAGTAATAAAAAATGGAGCACAAAACTCATTTAGCCTCTTATGAGATCATTAATGTTTGGAACATGAAACCGGTATGTATAAGGGGTTCCCTTTCCCAGCTCTTCTTGCACTTCCTCATCACTTGCACTGGCCCATTTACCAGTATACTGGAGGCAGTTGCTGTAGTTTAGCAATCTCCTTTTTTCTAATTCATGACAAGATCAATATGACTCAAGAAGCATTCATGGACAATTGCAATCAAGCAACAAAGCTTCAACACAATGCAGAATACAGTAATAGAAAATTTCTCAAGTACAACCTCAAAATCCCTTACTATCTACTCTGTTACAGATTGGTCCTTAAATTCAAACAAGAAACCTGTTTTGACCAAGAAAAGGTCCATTTTGCGATGAAAAAAGATTCACAGCTAGCAGTCGAGTACCTCAATAGAGCAGAAGCAACGATAGACATGACCAGACTGTAAAAGTGTATCAGCATAATTTTTGTACAGAGAATTCCTCTCAGACTGCCTACATGGTCCATAATATCTACCAACCCCAGGACCTGAATGGTTCAGATCATTACATTATGAACAAATGTGTGAGAGCTTTTTTGTTTTTTTTTTGGGGGGGGGGGGTGTAAGTTCTGCTAAGAGAGCTACCAAACATGAAAGAACTCTAGTAGATTCAGATACTGATACATTGTTAGTTAAGAGTAAACTATGTATTGCTGCAGATACCTTCATCCTAATCAAGACCAAGCCAAGAAACATCTTTTAACATGGCTTCCACAGACTCCTTCGTTGACCTCTCCAAGTCAGTATCTTCAATTCTCAAAACAAACTTCCCGCCTTTGGACCTGAAAGACATCAGAACAACGTGGGCAAAAAGGAAAAAGATAAAAGGAGAAAAAAAACCAGACAGTGAATCCAACCTACAAACAAGTAATTAAACAAGGCTGTTCGCGCTCCACCAACATGAAGGTTCCCAGTAGGGGGATGGCGCAAATCGAACGCGAACTGCTCCTTTGGTTTTCTGCTCGGGAACAGAGAAGGCAGAGACTGAAAAGCTCCTTTGGAAGTGAATGACTTTTCATCGCCTGTACAAGAGATTAGACTGATGTAGAATCGGAGGGCCAACCTCAAAGGGAAAAGCCCTCATCTCTGTCCATGGTGATCCTCGTAAGACCGCCATGGGCATGCTCCGCTGCTGCGCCGAAACAGCTCCAAATCAAAAATGATGATAGCCATGAGAGGAAGAACACGAGATTCATCAGAACATCATCAGAATTCAGACAACGAAACGGAAAAATGTAATTTAGGACTGACCAACCAAGTCTAATTCAACAATGGCGTTCTGCTGGGAGAAGAGGCGCGAGATATTGAAGATTGCACTATCCCTGACTGACCGAGGGCTAAGGCCTGTTTGGTTTGAGTGCAGGTTTGGGGAGGGAAGGATAAATGATCCCGCGTGTTCATGGGCAGGGCTGGGCAGGGCAATTCTCCTGCCCGGTGCCCTATCCAAAAAAAGTATAGGCTATATTTTACAGCCCGATACCTGGCCCTACCCTGTAAAAGCTCTAATTATTTTAGGCTGGGCATGGGCGCTGGACATGCTCAAGTTGTGATGTCATGCTCATGTTGTGGGAAAAAATTTACAATTATAAACTTTTAAAATAATACAATATTCATATGTTTTCAAGAGTTAAATAATATTTATAATCCATTAAAAATAAGGTAACAAAAAGATAATAATTAAAGTCTTAAAATTTATTGCATATAAAAAAAAAGCCTTAAAGTCTAAGTAGTTTGTAATTACAACTTTACATCAATTTTCTAAATGTTGACAATGATGAAGTATCTAAAAAAAATAAAATAAATAATTATAATTTATAATGTAATCATATTATGATTAGTAAAGTTAAAAAAAATTAATATAGTTATAAATATTAAAAGACGCAACTTACGTATTTAACTATTTATATTTCTAAAATGACCATTTAGTCACCAGTAACTATCATATTCTCCCTTCCAAGTATAGCATCTAGGGAGAAAAGTAAAAAAATAAAAAATAAAAAGATGCTCATGGGCAGGGCAGGGCAGGGCAATCCCCCTGCCCGGTGCCCAGCCCAAAAAAAGTATGGGCTACATTTTACAGCCTAATGCCCAACCCTGCCCTATATTTATAGGGCTGAGCAGTGCTTTTTTTTTCGCAGGCTCGGGTGGACATACCGGGCCATGAGCTTTATGAACACCCCTATCCCTTACCCTTTGATTGGTTAAAAAATTTGAAAGTCCCTTCCTCGCCCCTCCCTTCCCATCCACACCCCTTATTTTGGGTTTTTGGAGGGTAGCTAAATTTTATAATTAATTTATCCTCATATATTTTATAATATTATATATTTGTATATATCAAAAAAATTAAAAAACAATTCCAATTATTCACCTCCAAACTTTACCCCCTCTACTATTCGTACTATTCTCGCCAATCAGAGCTTGGTCATTGATATTTGCTTTTATCGTTGATAAATTCTTATTTTATCATATTATTTTATATTTATTTTAAAAAAATTATCATGTTTAATACGTATTATTATAGTAGTTGTGGCTATTTTATATTTTAATTGATTATATGAATTAAATTATTAAAATATCATTTTCTTATATTTTTATTGATTTTATTATTTCTCTTGATAAAATTGATTTACATGAAGGTATTTTGCTTTTATATATTTCATAAAATTAAGAAAAATAAATAAATGATGACTGGAACCTATATCAACTACTACATAATTATATTATATAAGAAGGTTAATTGAGAAATTATCAAATTGAAAGAAAAAATTATAATATCTAATTAGAAAAAATCAAAATACCTCCAATAATATTATATTATATTTTATTATATTAATTTATTCTTTTAATATAATTATATTATATTATATTATGTATCATTTGAATTGATTCAAAGATAATTTCTCAATATCTAACATTTGAATCTAATCAAAGGATAATGATAAATATTTTATCTTTTCCTATTTTCTTATTAATTATTTTATTATCCTATTACTTTTTATTTGAATTGTTTATAGGATATTTGAGTTAAAAAATATTATCTCTAGAGATATTTGAAAAGATGACAGTTTAGAAGAGTACTGAAGATAAATGAATATTATTATTATCTTTTAAATAGTCAATCAGTGAAGAGACCCATATCAATAGGATTTACTTCCAAAAACTATATATAAAAGACCCCAAGGCTCATCCATTCAACACATCAATCACCACCATCACAATCATCGTCTTCATCTCTTCCACAATTCCGTCATTTTCCTTCTAAGTTATTGAGGAGAGATATAGTGGTTTGAGTTCCTGTGTGCTTCAGAGTCAGGAGTTGAACAATTTTATGTTTTGATCTTTTTCTTTATGCAAATTTATGATTTCTTAGATTTAAGTTTTGAGATTTGTATATGTTGTGGCAATTGAAATACATTTGTGATCAAACTCTTGTGAGATGTGGCAACCACTACTGAAGGTGTCATTGAAGATGCTATTTGAAACATCCTCCCTTAGACCCCTTAGAGTACACTTGCGGAAGCGATATTAGCTCAATTATATCTTAACTTAAGCCCAGAAATTAAAATTTTACTCTTAAGTTCCTTATTCTGGACCTTTACTTTAAAAACTAATTTATCTCATTCTACACATTCAAATGAGGCTTATTACCTATCCACGTAATGCCCCAAATGTGCGCTACTGGCTCACCAAATTTCGTGGCCAAACTCTTTCATTTACTAGGTCAAAACACTGCTACCTCAGGACCTGCAAATTTCTCTCTCATAATTTCTTATGCACAAGCTGAACATCCCAAACAATATTTATTATTAAATAATAAATTATTATACAAAAGGGCATGAACAAATTTCTCATATCTTTATTACATCTTTCCTGCCTGAAATCCGGCAGTATAACTATTATACTTCATCTTTTCTGAATAACTAATTTTGTACTGATTCGGTAATTCCAGTGAGAACTACCATTCTACATAAGTAGTACCTAGGAAAGACTGGATGAACCGGCTAGGTCCACTCACTTCCAGACTCCCTAGACAGACACAATACGCATCATCCTTCCTTCATAACTGATATTTTGCCATAATTTTGGTAGCATAACGGCGTCTCTTAGCATTCTCAAAATTCACTTTGACATGTAATGGGTTATACATAGGGAATGAGATTCGGGGGAATCTCACTAGTAATAACCATAACAATATATGTAATGCAGTGTGATAGTCCTTGCTTGTGATTGTGTACAGATAAGTATGCCGCGTGCTTCTATACTCAATAATAAATTATGATCATAGCATTATGTAGTAGAGCTTCAGATATAACATATAAAATAACAATCCAACCAAACAATAGCATATCACATCATAAAGCCATTACATAAAAATTAGGATTAGTTACTACCTTACTAGTTTAGCAGAACTTTACTATCTCTATACTGCTTTCGGGTCCGCCAGAACTTCCTTCCTTTTTTCTTTCTCTCACTTTCTCTCTCTAGAACTCACTTCTCTCTCTAAATTGGCTCTTGGCCATGGGATGAATGAAAATGGGAGGGGGAGGGGGTATTTATAGTTTTCATGGATGGCATTTCTGTAATTCTTAAGAACTTTGATCTTGTGGTCACCGATTTTCCTGAAATTTCCTATTTTCTTTAATCCAACTTATCGCATCATCATGGTGATGTCATCTTAATGACTCATCATGATGACTCATGGCCTTTCATAATTACCTGTTGACTCAACATGCTGACTTAGTGTTCCAGAAAATTCTAGAGTCTTGCACCGGAATACACGGCTGAGATCGTGCCACGTGTCCTCAGCTTTTCTTCTCCCTCTAGGTTGGCGCCATGTGGCGTCTTGCTGACACCTTTCACGCTATTCCATGGCTTCCAGATAAGTCCAAAGCTTTATCTGATCAATCCCCCGGTTATCACGTCAACCGAGTAACTTTATTTTATTGAAAAGTCACTAAAATATTATTTTAATACCACTTTAACTCCCATAACCATTGGGCCACATTTTTGGACTCTGGGAATGTTATCTTGGGTCTCTGATCCAGCCCAAGTACTCTGATGGCTCAATTCCCAAAAACTATCCCTTGGTAAATTACCAAAATGCCCTTGGTTTCTCTTTATTTACCTTAATGAATCTAGGGGCATTATTATCTTTTCATATCTTACCAGAGTATTCTCTGACCAACTATCCAGATAAACTTTCTTGACTGTCTAACCTTAGCCAAATGACCAAAATACCCTTTACTCATTCTTTCCTTATTTTATAACATAAGGGCATTTTCGTCATTTACACATTTTTTCTGGATACCGGCCCCTTTTATCATATAGACTGCCATAATGACTCTAGACATCCCTTTGTGTCACTACGGGCCTCTGACTGATGTCATCTGAGCTCATTCAGTCTCAATTTGAATATCGATAAATCTCTCAATCGGATACCCGGATGTCACAAACCCCTCTGAATTCACTAATTTGTGAATAACTTTTTCTACAGACCTCCTTTCGGTATTCTGTCAGTTCCCTGACATCCGTCTCTATAGGATGCATCTTTCTGCAGTTTTTCACTCATATTTGAGGTCTAGGATATCCGGTAAGAATTTTTTATACTTTTAGACTATCAGATAAATTTCGGCTATCTGGAGTCCTGATAAAATTCCTGTATTAAGATGGATTATCCAACATCATTTCTCTATCTACTGGTAAAATTTGGGACTGACATACTTTCGGGCAGTTTTAAGCCAATTTTGGCTCAACTTTCCATAATTACCATTTTGCCCTTGGAAACTTTTCTTTTTTTTCACTTAAGTCCCTTTACTTTCCATAATTCTTAAATACTCATAGAGACCTCATATGCATATTTCACAATTCAGTGAAATGATCAGCATATTTTTTTCTATTTTCTGGTAAAATATGGTACTCATCGGCTACCAGCCCGATCTTTCCCATAATTACGATTATGCCCCTGCATTCTCTTTCTGACATCTTTACTTATCTTCTTATCCTTCATCTTAAGTTCTCGAAATTCTCTTTCAACAACTCATCCCCTGAACTCTTCGGGAGTCATTGTTAATTGAAAGGCTCGACAACCCGCCCATATCAGGTATCTTACTTAGGAGCCAGCCCATATCTAGCTACCTGCAGAATTCCTAGGCTTAAGACTTAGGATATTCCTTATATTCCTCTTTTTGAACCTAGGTGAACTGTCCCTATTTTGTAGGTCAAAGACTTAACTCATCTTTAAATCCTGAGGGACTTAACTCATCCCTTGGATTCCTACAAAATATAGGTAAGTGATATGCCCATATTAAATTACTACCCTGAGACTACGGATTTAGCAGCCTGCCCATATCAAACTACCTCCCAGTTCTCCTAGACCCAAAAATTAGGATGCTACACTATTGAAAATATCCATGAGCACACCAATGAAAGTGTGGAAGACTTTACTAAACACATCTCTAAAGTGCCCAAGTAATCAGAAAGTTTGAAAGAGAAAGAACTACTCAAGAAAGATGAGGTAGCTCAAGTAGAGACTTTCCCAACTATCAATAAAGAGGTAAGTATTTGTTTCCCTAAATCTTATGACATGAGTAATAGGGCTGCTAATAAGGAACATGAAAAGGAGATTTATGACTTGTTTAGCAAAATTGAGGTGAATGTTTTATTGTTAGAATTACTTAAAGGCATGCCTAGAGTTGTCAAAGTCATCAAGGACCTATGTACCCATTATCGTAGGTTTAAACTAAATGAAAAAGTCCAAGTTTCTTCAAATGCTTATGCCCTCTTCAAACCTCTACTTCCAATTAAATGTCAATATGCAAGGACTTTTACAATTCCTTGCACTATTTGAAAATACATAGTAATAAGGCTTTATTAGATCAAGGAATAGCTATTAATGTAATGCCTACAATCTAGGAGGATGAAAATGAGGGTGATGATAAAGATGAAATATTATCATGTGATTTGCCGCCAGATAAATAAATAATCACTAATGATTATATTCCAATCCCTCATGTTAAAGTCAAGACTCTTACTAAAAAGAGTCTTATTGATTTTATTGGATGTGAGAAATACGTGTGTCCTTATATATCTTATAAAGATTTCACATCCGGTATCTTGATTACTAACCTTGCATGCTTGAAGGCTTTCCACGGGTTCAAGTATTTTGATTCTTATCCCATACTTAGAGTTGGAAAAGGTACTTCTTGTGATTTGTTGAATCTCTTACAGGTACCTCACTTAAGAGAATTGTATGGTGATCATCATACTCCCTATATTGTGGCGCCTCCACAAATTGACCCCGAGCCACCACCCCAAACAATTAGAGAAAGCTATGTAGAGAAGGTACACTTGCATAAGAGCATGTTCCTCATCATAAATGAGAATTTCAATTTTAAGACCCTAAAACGATATAAAGGCATCATGTTGTCTATTTCCTTATCTTATCCTTCTAATATTATGTGCTTTATTGTTTAAGATAAGTGTGGGGGAGGGACAATCCCAATAGTAAAAGATAGATTTATTTCTTTATGTCTTTTAACAAATTCTTAGAATATGTTGCATTTTAAAGATTTCTTAGTTTTAGGTTTAATTTTTCTTTAAATAAAATATCCTCTCTTAGCACATGACTCTTTAACCATTTTCCCTTCTCCCTTTATATATGCTTTAGTGCTACGTTGAGGACAATGTCTAGTTTAAGTGTGGGGGGAAGGAATGAATCAAGGAATGAATTTGATTGACTATTTGATTGAGCTCTTGAAAATGCCTATTTTTCAAAAAATTTCCACACTTATGCTTCTAAGCACTCATGTTTTAAATTAAAATATCATTTTGATTACACTGATACTTGTATGAATCTTTCAAGTCTATTGTTAATTGTGATAGTTCAGTTAGTTAATATTCTAAGAGTTATCATAGAAGCAGATAATGTAATACATTGAAAACGGTTGAAGTCTTCAATAAGGCTATGTGAATAGGAATGAAGAGAGATAGTCTTGTTGGAAGAATTCTCAACTTTAAATTTCTAAATTGAGTAAGTACCTCTAATGCTAGTTATTCTTCAGAACTTATCTTAGTTCTCTTATCTGCTATCTAACTCATGTGCAGCTCTTTAAAATGATTGAGGCCATCATATTCTAAGCCCCTTTTATCTCAAACACAAGCCATTATACATTATATATGTAGTCACCCCCTTTAAGCCATCATTTCTCTTTCTCCATCATTTTTATAGAAAGTCATATATGCATGAATATCTTTTTAAAATAAAATTTTTTATTCATGCCATAAAATCATTATTATTTTTGTGCTACATCTTTTATATACAAGATGCCAAATAAAAAAAGAAGAAGAGAAAAAGCATATTGAACAAAAAAAAATGAAAGAAAAGAAAAATAGTGCAAGAAGAATTGAAGAAGGAAAAAGAAAAAAGAAATTAAGAAAGTACCATTATCACATCTTATTAGCACAATTATCACCCCTACATCTCTTATAACATGAACTCATGCTATATATTCATTATTGCATGCATATAGTACTTTCTATCCTTCATATTCTATTCCACGTGGCCTATTTCCAATATTACCAGCTTATAAAGTCATCTTGATTAAAGAATGCACATGTAACTGACGGCAGAGACTTAGAACTATTACAAGCCTATGGTAGATGCTAGTATAGGCAGATTTGAGTGAAAGAACCATTAAAAGGTGAGATGAGTGAAATAATTATATCCCTGAGTGTACTATCTTCTATCATGTTCCTCTGTTTTAACTATGTTCATAGAGATTGATCACATTGCATTTGTTATTCTATGACCATAACTGACTTGAAGAATTTGATTGATTTAATTATCACTTTCGTGCTTGAACTTGTTTGATTCTTCTATTTGTTTTCAGTGTCTAACACGATGTTCTTTATTAATTTGCCCATGAGTGCAAAGGTTTAAGTGTGAAAAAATTTGATGAATCCCTATTTTATCATATTATTTTATATCTATTTTAGGGAATTTATCATGTTTAATAGGCATTATTATAGTAATTGTGGCTATTTTGTGCTTTAATTGATTATATTAATTAAATTATTAAAATGTCATTTTCTTGTGTTTTATTGATTTTATTATTTCTCTTGATTAAATTGATTTGCATGAATGTATTTTTCTTTCATGTATTTCATAAAATTATGAAAAATAAATAAATGATGATTGGGACTTACATCAACTACTACATAATTATATTATATAAGAAGGTTAATTGAGGAATTATAAAATTGAATGAGAAAATTATAATATCTAATTAGAGAAAATCAGAATACCTCTAATAATATTATATTATATTATATTAAATCATTCTTTTAATATAATATTATATTATATTAGTATTATATCATATTATATATCATTTGAATTGATTCAAATATAATTTCTCAATATTTAACATTTAAATATAATCAAAGGATAATGATAAATATGTTATCTTTTCCTATTTTTTTATTAATTATTTTATCTATTTTATCCTATTACTTTTTATTTAGATTGTTTATAGGATATTTGAATTAAAAAATATTATCTCTGGAGATATTTGAAAATATGACAGCTTAGAAGGATACTGAAGATAAATGAAGATTATTATTATCTTTTAGAGAGCCAATTAGTGAAAAGACCTACATCAACATGATTCACTTCCAAAAGCTATATAAAGGACCCTAAGATTTCTCCATTCAACACACCAATCACCACCATCACAATCATCTTCTTCAATTCCATCCTTTTCCTTCTAAATTCATGAGGAGAGATATAGTAGCTTGAGTTCTTGTACTTCAGAGTTAGGAGTTGAACAATTTTATGTTTTAATATTTTTCTTTATGCAAATTTATGATTTCCTAAATTTAAGTTTTGAGATTTGTATATATTGGACCTAGGGTTTCTTTTGAGAATATCTTTGTGATCAAACTCTTATGATTTATTATTTTAATTTATGATTTGATGTTCTTTATTTAATAACTTTGGTTTCCTTTTATAATTATTCATGTTGGATTTACATGCTTAGTTATAGGATTTACTATTGAATATCCATGTGAGATGAACAAATCATTTATTGTTTAATTTATCACATGCTAAGTAGATCTTCACTAATTATTATTGATACAATTGTATGCTAGATTTAGGTATAATTGTGGATTTTATGATTATGACTATGACTAATGTTTGGGGTTTTGCATGTTAGAGACTTAGTATATATAATTCTCATAACTCCAATATATTATTGAATGATAATAGCCACACATCAATTTTTAGGAGCGCTATTCTTATTAGTAATATTCTTATATACTATTATTTTTATTTTATTTTTATTATTATCTCTTTTTATTTTTTAAAAGTTATTAAGTAATTTATTTTTACTATTCTTCCTTCTCACACTTAATTTAATTTAGAGTTATGTCAAATTGACTCCACATAAAAAATACGACCTAGGTTGATATTTATATTATATAAAAATTAATTTAATAAATAATTTGAACTCTAATGACAAGCTCACATCAACTGTCTATTTTCTTGTATGGATGCCATCTGTGTTGATCCTACTCGTCATTTTATTCATCATCTGCTTTCATCGCCTGATTTCTCGCTTGCTCGTATTCGATCTTAGGTAAAAAATTCTTCATCTACATCCCCCTCTTGTCCTATTTTATTTGTAACTTTTTCATATTTTTATATATAGTTTATTTAATCATCCTCTTGTTGTTTTCGGTTCTGGTTTTGTTTTACTTTTTATTACTTTTGGAGTAATCATAAAGGAAAATTTTCGATAAACTCAAATAAAGAAAATTATTTCAAAACTTACTTGTTTGTAAT
Source organism: Leucaena leucocephala (assembly GCA_037074615.1). Lineage (NCBI taxonomy): Eukaryota > Viridiplantae > Streptophyta > Magnoliopsida > Fabales > Fabaceae > Leucaena > Leucaena leucocephala. The sequence goes on along the minus strand of CM073523.1, from coordinate 10,342,705 downwards.
TTAGAAAATTAGAAAGCCATTATGGTAGTAACTTTTGCTGTCATTAGTGGAGGTCTAAATTTATTGGTTCTCCATTACTTTATTTGCGATGATTAGATGTCCTGGGACAATCAATTCTAGTTGAGCTAAATTTCAGTATCTGCAGCAATTTCTTTGTTCAAAAGCTCATGTATGAAATCTCACTACATTAGAGATTATTGAGCTTTACATCTTGTATCTGTGCTTTGACATCACTGTACTTGCTTCATTCTGTTTGACTAGGGACTGATTTATGAAATTTTCGCTGGTCTGGTGCAGAATTCAGATGTAGTCTCATTAATGTTGAAAATTTGATTTTTACTAAATCTAGAGTTTATAACTGAATTCTTGTCGTTGAACTTTGGCTAAGTTTATGTTTCCATTCTCATTGATTTGAATTTTGTAGTTGCACTAAGTGTTGGAATTTCAAAAACTTTGCATTGGATTCTAGTCTAAGTTGCTGAACATCGAAATCAGTTTAAGCTACTGTATTGAAACTTGAAAGTTGAGATTTTCAAACTTGTGTTGGTCAATCAATTGTTAAAATTTGGTAGAGAATGATTTTTAGATTTGTTCATTTAAATTGTGTTGGATGTACACTTACACTGTGTTTGGTATGTGATTTTTAGAGGAGAGGGGATGCTACCCTCCCTTTATTTGACTTATAAATTTTTTAAAGGATATAGGGGAATTGCTCCCAACCCTTATTTAGATAAAATAGCCTCCCCTATAAAGTTGGGTATTTTTGGGGGGGAAATGAAAGAGACTTTTTTTTTTTACAATGTTAATCTCTATAAAATTATATAATTTTTCTTTTATCTTTTCTTATTTTATAATATTTTATCTTTTATGCTGTTCTTTCTCTTGCCCTCTCATCGGAGCGTAGATTTTAATCAAATATTTCTTTTATCTAGTAGCTTATTTTATTATATCTCATTGGGTTTTAATTTTTTTATTTTTAAAATTATGTTCATATAATTCTGTTATATATATTCAAATAACTTTTTGAGATATAAGACTATAATAATAATATTAAATTTTTTACTTAGTTATTTTTATTAATAATTAGACCCTATGACAACACAATCATGACAAATAATTTATTTAAATTTTATAAAGTTAAATTAATCAATTTTTATTAGCTCCATTCCCTTTATCTCTTAAGTCAAACAAAAAATAATTAAAATCCCTCACTCTCTTCCTCACAAATCAATCCAAATAAAAAATAATTAAAATCCTTTCTTTCACTCCACATTCCTCCCCTTCCCTCTCTATCTCCCCTTCCCACCCATTCCCTCTCTTTCATTAAAAACCTTCCCCTTAGCTCCATCCAGCTAAACACAACGTTAATATGATCTTTTAGAAATTTAAACCTTGGTAAATTGTTTGCTCTATTGTTCTCTTGGATGATCTTAAGTGTTCTTAACTTTGTGATTGACCCTTAGTTAATAAAGTGATTGATCTAGTGTTTTAATTTAATTTAGTCATGGATTGGTATGCAAATGATAAAAGTATATCCATTATTAATGACTTTTGTAGGATATATTATTTACAGGCTCGCAGCTTTATAATTTCAATTATGCCAAAATTTAGAATTTTTTAATAATTAGATATATGACATCACACAAATATTATATTCATGATAATATATGGGCCTTTTTAGTAACAACTAAACTATAGTTTTAAAAATTTTTTTGAGTAAAATCTTAGTTTGTAAAAATTTTAAAATAAACAGTTATATTTGTCTATAAATACTTTTAGACTAAACCATAGTTTTAAATAAGCTACTAAAATTAATTTTTGGAATAGTAAAAGAGCTTATGGACTATCTAATTACTATTTTACCCATATTTTTTCTTACACCCTCTCTCCTCTCTCACCTTTTTTCTCTACCCTCTCTTCTCTCTCTCCTCTATCCACTCTCTTCTTCATCTTCTCTCCGCCCTCTTCTCTTTTCTCCACCATCTCTTCTCTTTTTAATAAAATCATATTTTTTTAGTAATTTATTAATAAAAAAATATTTTAAAAATAACTATTTAAATATTTATTTATTTAAAATTATTTTTTTTATAATTTTTTTTAAATTTTTTTTATAATAGTTTTTTATAAACTATTTTTTAAAAGTTTATAGTTATTATTTGGCCGTGCCTTCTTTCTCAACTTGGAGAACGAATCAAAGAAATGTGAACTCACATAAAATATAATAACAAATAACAAAAAGGAGGCCAAATGCCCTGAATTCATGGGTTTGGTGTCTGCTGGGACTTTCGCTTTGCTTGAATAATTGAGACTTCGAGAGATCTGTCGCCATCATTTGCGGCTGCAAGTGGTTGATCCTTCTTCTCTGTCTCCTCTCAGGCAGTGAATTCAATGAACTTGACCGCCATAGCTAGGTCCAATTCAAGCAGCTTGTTTCTGTTGATTCCTTTCTGATTCGTCGATCCTCGCAGCTCGCTTCGCTCTGGTCAGTTTTCCTTTTTTCAATTTGGGTTCCTGGAAGTTTGAGAGTAGGGGGTTGAAATTGAAAATTGTCTTATTAAATTTATGTTGTTCTTCGGTGCACTTCCTCTCCCAAATACTTTCCAATTTGTTTTATAGGCAAAGCCTGTTGTCCGTCTGATGTATTATCCTCGTTTTCCTACATAGTGCTTTGACTGAAATTGGTTTTATACGAATACCCATTTAATTTTTTATGCGTCTTTTGGGTCATAAAAATAACAAACTTTTTTTGCCTGTTGATTTTAAATTAAGACTGTTTATTCGAGAAGCTGAAGAAGTTATAGGGGAGGGGACCTGCATACCTGTTAACTTGTTAAAGATATTATGGAGATTTTCGGGCTACAGTAAATCACGATATATGTGAAGAAGAGTTTGAATAAGGACATGGGTGTAGATATGGTGGAGTTTTAAAATTCATTAATCCTTCGAATTTGCTCAATCATTAGGGTGGTTTTAGGGTTTAAGATGTATTGCAATAAGAACAATAAAGGCATAGTGTGAGATCATCCCGAAGATTCAAGCCTGTATTAGTATCAGTATTTTCAAATTTCAAAGTATGACCAATAGTGCTCGCATTGCATGTTGTTGCTATCAGTAATAGGGTTGGCATTATGCATCTGGTTTAACCTTATCCACCACGGCCTTCACTTTTCTCTATCGTTTATGTTCTGCAAGATAGTGCTAGAAACTATCTAGGGAAAGTGGAAAATTGAATGCTGAACTGAAATTGTCATATCAATATATAGTTACTAGTTTTTTTTCCTTGTATAAACTTACTATTTTGTTTTTCTCCATTTCCATATATTCTATGCTAAATCTTTACATATTCATATGCAGTTATGTAAAAAAGGAAACTTTCTGTCATTGATTCGGTATGGAATCCTGCAACTGTATTGAGCCACCAGCAGGGGATGAATTGTTGATGAAGTACCAATATATTTCGGATTTCTTCATCGCCCTTGCTTATTTTTCAATCCCACTAGAACTGATTTACTTTGTTAAGAAATCAGCCTTATTTCCATATAGATGGGTACTTGTTCAGTTTGGTGCTTTCATAGTTCTATGTGGAGCAACACATCTAATAAATTTATGGACCTTCACCGTGCATTCAAAGACTGTGGCAGTAGTAATGACCACTGCTAAGGTTTTAACTGCTGTGGTATCATGTGCAACTGCCCTTTTGCTTGTACATATCATTCCTGATTTATTGAGTGTTAAGACCAGAGAACTATTTTTAAAGAATAAGGCTGCAGAGCTTGATAGGGAAATGGGCTTGATTCGAACACAGGAAGAAACTGGTCGACATGTTAGGATGCTGACTCATGAGATTAGAAGCACTCTAGATCGACACACCATACTCAAAACAACTCTTGTTGAACTGGGTAGAACTTTGGCACTAGAGGAGTGTGCATTATGGATGCCGACACGTACTGGGTTGGAGCTCCAACTTTCCTATACATTGAGGCAGCAAAACCCGGTTGGCTATACAGTACCCATCCATCTTCCTGTAGTCAATCAAGTATTTAGTACCAACCGGGCTGTCAAAATTTCACCAAACTGCCCAGTAGCCAGGTTACGGCCTCATGCAAGAAAATACATGCAGGGGGAAGTAGTAGCTGTTCGAGTGCCCCTACTTCATCTTTCTAATTTTCAAATTTATGATTGGCCAGCAGTTTCATCAAGCTATGCTTTGATGGTCTTGATGCTTCCATCAGATAGTGTGAGACAGTGGCATCTCTATGAGTTAGAGCTGGTTGAGGTTGTCACTGATCAGGTAAGCTTTATCTTATTGACTTTCTTTTTTAATACATTTTTTTGCTACACGTCCTTCATCTTTGTATTTCTTTATATGAACATGTTTGTCAATGATTTTTTTTTCAAGTTGAAGTTCAAGTATATGTAAAAGTTCAACAATATAACTTTTGAACTTCATTATTATGTACACTTTGATTTGATTTGACTAGCTAAACCATTTTGGCCAGTTATTTAAGTAGTCTAATTTCTTATGGTAAGATTTCTTTAATTTGATGAATAGTTTAACATGTTATTTTTTTAAACAATGAAGTGAACTTGAACATATTTGTGACAAACTTACCTAGAACTACAACTTAGCAGCTTGTGAGAATATGCCTAAGTTCCCAAAAGTTAGGTATATAACCACAAATTAGGCTATTGGGCGTGCTTACTATAGCTTACCTAAATATAATTTTATCCTTTAATTCAAAAGTTTCCTTGGATATAATGAGAACATATTCTGTATCAATAATATGTTTTGGAAATCATCTGTCTGTAAATGTTTTATGTCCCACATGATTTTTTTTATCTCAGCATTCCTGTAGATAAATGACTATAGTTGTACCTCCCATGCCAGGTAGCTGTTGCTCTTTCACATGCCGCAATTTTAGAAGAGTCAATGAGGGCAAGGGATCAGCTCATGGAGCAAAATGTTGCACTTGATCTGGCAAGAAGAGAAGCAGAGACTGCTATTCGTGCTCGCAATGATTTTTTGGCTGTAATGAATCATGAGATGAGGACTCCCATGCATGCAATTATTGCACTCTCCTCCTTGTTACAAGAAACAGAGCTGACACCTGAGCAGCGTTTGATGGTTGAGACCATACTGAAAAGTAGTAATCTATTGGCTACTCTTATCAATGACGTTTTAGATCTTTCACGTCTGGAAGATGGCAGTCTTCAACTTGATGCAGCAACGTTCAGCCTTCATTCTATGTTTAGAGAGGTAAAGTCTATGTATTAAATCGTAAGGGACTGTTTGGTATGCATAATGAGGTTGGCTACATGGATTGCGTGACTCTAATATACTTTGTTAACAACAAAATCTTTGGATAAAATGTTAAGCAAAAGATCTCGCATAATAACTTCATTAAGTGTCCTATTTGGTCTGCTCTTCACAGAAATCAAAATTATCTGCTCCACTCTCCTTACTGGCGCCTCCAACAATCTTTTTTGTACATGTCCGAACAATCTTAAATGATTTTCTACCATTTTCTACTTAAGAGATACCAAATCAACTCTTCCTCGTATATGTTCATTACAAATGTTATATTTTTTTGTATGTTCACACATCCATCTCAATATCTTCACCTCCTCTACCCCAACTTTATGTTCTTGTATGTCCAACAGCCTTTTTTGTACATGTTCGAACCATCTTAAATGATTTTCTACCATTTTCTACTCAATAGATACCATGTCAACTCTTCCTCGTATATGTTCATTACAAATGTTATCTTTTCTTGTATGTATACACATCCATCTCAACATCGTCATCTTTGTTATCCTAACTTTATGTTCTTGTTATCCCTTTAAAGCCCAACATTTACTACCATAAAGCATTATTAGTCTTATAGCATTTTGCTGAAACTTCTGTTTAAGCTTATTAAGTACTTTCTGGTCACAAATAATTCCTGTAGTCTTTCTCCATTTAAACCATCTTGCGTGCATTCTATGTGACATCCCCATCCATTTCATCTTGTATAATTGATCCCAAATATCTAAACTGTGTCACTTGTTGTATGAATGAAAAGGACAATGTAATAGAAACAAAATTTTGTTGAAGGGAAATTTCTGGGTATGCTGGATAGAAAAATAATACAAAAAGGAGCAGCTATTGTCAAGTAATGATAATGGAAAATTAACGAACATTACATGAAAGAAAGGGAAACAATTTGCATTAGAGTTGCCCAAAATGCCCTTGTAACATCGTATAAGATTGATTTGTAGCTTGAAGGTTTGGAATATCTTAATAACTTGATATGTTAAATTTTTCTTTTCTTTTTGCAGGTCCTTAGCTTGATCAAACCTGTTGCATCTGTCAAAAAGTTGTCACTCACTTTATATTTAGTTCCAGACTTGCCAGTGTATGCTATTGGTGATGAAAAACGCCTCTTGCAAACTATTCTCAATGTTGTTGGTAATGCTGTTAAGTTCTCGAAAGAGGGTGGTGTCTCCATCACTGCTTCTGTTGCAAAAGTTGAATCCTTTAGGGATGCTAGATTTCCAGACTTTATACCAATGCTTAATGATAATCAATTTTATTTACGTGTACAGGTTTGTCCCTTCAAGCTCAATTCTGAAATGGAAACTTTACTTTTTAATTGCGGACTTATATAATGAACTTTGTTGGTAATTCCTCATTGTAGGTAAAAGATTCAGGATCAGGAATTAATCCACAAGATATACCTACATTATTTACTAAGTTTGCACAAACCCAATCTACAACAGCAAGAAATTCTGCTGGAAATGGACTTGGCCTTGCAATTTGCAAGAGGTACTGATCTTCTCTGTTTACTACAAAGAGATCCAAAGCATAATGTATTGTTTTATATTAATTGAAATCTGACTTCTAAAATTGGTGTAAGGTCTCTCCAGAATGCTGGATCAAGAGTTCAATGTTGCTTATGTGTTGTTTTTATTTGTGACTAGGTTTGTAAATCTTATGGAGGGGCATATTTGGATTGATAGTGAAGGTATTGGTAAGGGGTGTACGGCTACCTTCATTGTAAAACTTGGGATCCCTGATCGATCAAATGAATCTAAAGCCCCCTTTGTACATAAGCTTCTGGGAAATCCTGGCCCCACGAACTTTGCAGGGCTCAAGGTTCTTGTCTTGGATGATAATGGGTATGTCATACAGCTATAATTTTTATTCTTTGGTCTTGCAATTTGCTTATCACAAATAATTTATTTTTTCAACACATGGCACTTTTCATAGGACCTCCCAGCAATTTGTATACTTTGGCCTAATGATTTAATTAGTTTATGCATGATTGTAAATGTAGGATCGTGCTATAGGTCAAGTTGTTTGTTTTTGCTTGTCTACTGTGCATTTCCACTATCCAGTGTAATCAATTCCTTGATTTGTGCTGATTTGTAGATTCTTTAGTGGTCTTAAGTTTTGATGATTCAGGTTCTGTGGAGTTGTTATTTACCCTTATGTTATATGCTTTATTAATTGGTTATTGAAACTTGTGCAGGGTTAGCAGGACAGTAACGAAGGGACTACTTGTGCGTTTAGGGTGTGATGTTACAACAGCAAGCTCAACTGAAGAATGCTTGCGGGTTCTTTCTCATGAACACAAAGTGATCTTCATGGACGTATGTTCAGGTATAGATGGTTATGATCTTGCGGTACGTATCCATGAGAAGTTTACCAAACGTCAAGATAGGCCTCTAATTGTTGCTCTGACTGGAAACACTAACAAGGTCACAAAAGAAAACTGTGTGAGGGTTGGAATGGATGGCCTCATATTGAAACATCTTTCTGTTGATAAGATGAGAGGTGTTTTGTCTGAACTACTAGAGCACCGGGTTTTATTTGAAACCATTTAAGAAACTAGAATATGGCTTCATCTCTTGAGAGCCTCTTGTTCTTGTGTACATAACCAGATGAACTTTGGAGAATGAAATGAGGAAAATGCCACGAAATTGGAAAATGGTTTTGTATTATAAGTTCTGTTATTATGAGTTCCAGGTAAAAGGAACATTATTGTCTGAGGCTGAATCAATAAAACCATTTTTCTGAACCGAGTTTTTATTCGTTTTTTTTTTGGGTATCGGTAAGTTTTTATTCGTTGTGACATTTGTGTCTATGTTTAGTATGGATTCCACATTGGGAAATTATTCTTATATTAATGGACATTATTTTTTTTGTTAACACGTTGTCAATGGATGATGAGGATGTTGAGATGAATATATGGTCATATAAGAAAAGATCATATTTGTAAGGAACATATATGAGAAGTAGTTAAGTGATGTTTATTGAAGAGAAAATTATAGAAAATAGTTTGATTTGGTTAGGCTAATGCTATGGTTAATAAGGAAGGTAGATTAGACTCTATGGAGTATTTTAGAAAGGGCAAGGGAAGATCAAAGGAACCCTCAATTAAATTATAAAAGGACATTGTGATTAATAATATATTTAAAATTTTAGTTGTTAATAGAGTATAATAGTGTTATGTATTCTATAAAGTAGAGACCCACCTAGTGGTATATTGTCAATGGATTTTGAAGATAGCAAATGGTGAATTGGTACATCAGTCACTAGTCTTGCTGATATTTCTACCATTAACCATTTCTTTGGCTCAACAAAGGAGAGTAGTGAAATTTTAATAGACAAAAGAGGACGGGAATGAATTTAATGATCCCTTTATTGAATTTGATTGGATATGAGATATTTTAATAATATCATGTGTAGCTCAAGAGGGATGCGGGTTATTGGTTGTTTTTTTGTTGAATTGGACGCTGGTTAATTAATTTGACATATTTATTAATATGAAATTTAAATGAATTTTCCTTCCTTTTTTATTTATTAAGAAATAAATATGTATAATACAATTCATTAATTTTGACCTAATATAATATAAATTTTTTTAATCTAGTATTTCGTAAAAGAATTTGTACAAAAATTAAAATAACAAAATATATACTATTTTCTTAAAGAACAAAAATTAATTTTTAAAATAACACAACTACAATACCTACCTAACTAATATGGTGTACACATATATTTGTAAAATAAAATTGTACAAAAATTATTGGGAATAATTGCTGAAATTATTTGTCAATGTTAAGACCTATGTATGTGTGAACAAGGCTAACAACAAATAGGATATTTTTTGAAATTTTAATATCAATTTTAGTCCTTATCCTTTATCTTTTATTTTTATTTTTATTTTAGTTCCTAAAATTTAATAGGGACAGGAAGTTTAAGTCTTTTAAATTTAAGTTTTAGTCTTTTAATTTTATTCTGTTTCAAATCATTAGTCTTTGTATTATAAAAATAACTTAAAGCTGAGGGAAAAGTGGTGTTAAATATATTGATGTGTCACTTAATACCATCAATGTGCTGATGTGGCGTGACACTGGGCAAGATGACATGCAAATAGAAGCAAAAGTGGGTAAATAATGAATGACCTGTTTAAAAAGAATTAAAATTATAGTTTTAAAAGAATTTTTGATTTAAATTTAAATTTTAATTTTTTATTTGTCTAAAAAGATTTTTAATCAAACTATAGTTTGAAATTAAAGTTTTAGATAAGTTACTGAAACTAATTTATAAAACAGTAAAAAATTTATAAATTACCTAATTACTATTTTATCTTTACTTTTTTTTTATATAATCTATGTTCTCTGTTCTCTCTTTTTTACCTTCTCTCATCTCCACCCTCTATCATTTTTTTCTTTTTTCTCTATTTTCTACTCCCTCTTCTCTCTCATCTCTCTATTTTTTAATAAAATTATACTCTTTTTAGTAATTTTTTAATTATAAATTTTTTTAATAATAATTATCTAAATATTTATTTATTCAGAATTATTTTTTTTTTCTATAAAATCTACTTCAATTTTTTTTTAAATTGTCTAATTTTTTTTAAGTTCTTTTTCAAACTTTTTCCAAATTTAAAAAAAAAAAAGAAAAAAAATCTTCAAAAATACCTATTTTAAATTTTAAATAATTTATAAAATATAGTAAATAGAATTTTAAAATTTAAATAACTGTTTTTTAAAATTTTCCCTAAGGCTATGTTTGGTTCAATAGAGGGGAAGGTATGTTAGGTTAATTTAAGGGAAGGTAGGTAAGGGTAAGGGAGGTTATAAGTGTGAAGGTAGGGGAGGAGAGATGATATTTTTTGTTTGTTTCAGGAAGGGAGAGGAGGGTAGGTAATGAAAAATTGATAAATATACCCTCAGGCCTTTATTTAATTTTTTTAATTTATAATATTTATATCAGAATTGTTATTTTTTTATTTATATATTTAAAAAAACTTTTTACTCATTTATTTATATATATGATTAGATTATTATTATTATTAAATACAAAACTAAAATAATTATTTGAGAATTCTATATCCAAAACATATTGCAATACCTAAGCTTCACCTACTCTTATTTTCATTTACGAATGGTGGTATAAAAATAGTTGATATTGCATTAAAAAAGCGAAGGTAACAATTATTTTGAAACTGAAAGAGCATTATCGTAATCTAATTACAATTTATTTATTCAACAATCTCTGCGTTGTATAAACCTTGTACAACTTATAAATGGAATAATAATTCACAAGTGAGGAGGGCAAAATTACTTAAAAATTCTTATTGCCTCCATTTTTTATTTAAAAAATAATAATTATTAATATAACTTATGTTCTTGTAACCACCAAGGGTGGGAAAGAAACAAGTGTGAGTTCTTAAAAATTAACAATCAATTGCCATTGCCAATTTCTTCCGCTAATGAAGCTGCTTTTTTCGAATTATCAATCCATCCATAAAAAACAATGGCTAGGGCAAGCCGCATAGACCATATGACTGCTGTTGCAATGGTTGAGTATATTTCTGCAGGTACAGTGAAACATCCTTCCTTAGACCCTTTAGAGTACACTTACGGAAGCACTCTCAACTGGATTATATCTCTTTTGTCGAAAATTCAGGTATAAAATAACTGTACTGATTCGGTAATTCCCCATGAGAACTACCATTCTACGTAAGTACCCAGGAAAGACTGGATGAACCGGCTAGGTCCACTCATTTCCAGCCTCCTTAGACAGCACCTACGTACACAGTACTTTTGATATTCTGCCAGTATAACAACGTTTTCTTTAAATCTTAACCTTAAAGCTTAACCATAAATCTTAACCTTACATATATTCAATTGGACTATTTTAAAATATTGGAATACCTCTTAACCTCAAAAACATGAATATCCAAGAGTTGGGCTTACTGGTACTGTTCACTGGGTAATTCTAGATTACAGCCTGAACTTTGGAAATTCATAACTAAATCTAAAAAAATCATTTTGAGGTGATTCCAATTTCTAATAAACTTTCTTTCATTTAACTTTGAGAGAAAAATATGAAAATGAGGTTTCCTTGTCCAGATCAAATCAGTTTATTCGTTGAACTTTACTGTTCATTTGGTAAATCTGGAAGTTCCAGTTTCTTTGCCCCATTTTCAAAAATTCATTTCTTCTTGTATACTTATCCAATTGAGTCAAATTAACTATAGATTTAAATATCAGAATGTTTAATTTAATCTCATAAAATTTCGTGGAAAAAATCATTCATTTACTATATGAAATTAGCGCATGAACCTCACTGCCTCTGAGTAGTCGTACTATCTTATTCCAGATTTCAACTCCCGACTTTGAAAAATCATAACAATTCGAGTTCTTAACCAAATGAGGCGTTCTTGGTGTAGAATTAAAGCTATGGATCTTCGCTATGTTCATACCAAATTTCACGTAAAAAATCACTGGATAAGCTGCTCAAACTATAGCTGGAAGTAGACTGACTCTCATTGGATCCAGTGCATGCATACAATATACATACCAATATATCATCACATAAATTAAAGGCATGCTTTCCAAGTCATACACCATTCATACATCCACCATTACCTCCTTCCTTGGGATGTTCCATCACCTAGATCATGGTTATGGGGGGTGAGATTCGGGGGAATCTCAGTATCAAACAATACCAAACAATGCATGTATTAATGTAAAGACTTGTGCTTACTTGTGAAAGTGTTATCATAGTATGATGAGCATGCTTCCATGTATCATATGAAATACAATTGGCCAAAGTAATCATAACATAATAGAGCTTCAATCATCTACCATATACACACAATTCAACCAAGCCATAGCACAATCAAGCATACATTACATACATACAAGTTTAGGGTAAGTCCACTACCTTGGATTTAAGCTTTCTTTCTTATGCTTGCACTTGCTTCCCAAGCTTTCCAATCATGAAGCTTTTTGGTCAATCATTCCCCAACACCTTCTTAGAGGTTTCAAGGTCCTAAACACATTCATATTCATTACATAATCCATTAGGACCATGAACTCAAACGCTACTCAAGACTACCTCTCTTGAACCTTTAACTTGCTTTAACTAACATAACTTTCTTTAATATTTGCCAATTAACTTGGCCCTTGAATCAATTGATGTCTTGACCTTACCCTACACAATTTCACCTTTTGAATCCATTTATGAACTAAAAATAACCAAATTTCAGCAAGAATACACTGTTCTGTACAGATTTGGAAAAGCATACATAAATCTTCCAAAAATTCTCATTTTGATTCCAATGCTTCCCATACTTGTTCCTCCACTTTTTCCCCACACAAAATCTCATTTTAAGACCATTGGAAGCATCAAAATCATGAAATTCAAATCACTGTTCACGCGAGTGAACAGTACCGTGAGGAATTTTCAACATTATACCCTTTAATTCCAATGGTTTCCAAGGTTCAAAACCTTTCCAATCCTACACAAAATCATCATATAAATTCAATGGAAGCATTAAATCATTGAAATTCCATTTCCTTCTTGCATGAACAGTGCAACCCAAAATGGTAAAGTCAAGAACATCAACTTACTTCACAACCAAGCATGTAACTAACTTGTTTAAGCTTGTCTTAACTATCTATGACTTAAAACTCATATTCCTTTCACACATACACAAAAATTCCAGCAGCATTTCCCCAAGATTTAAGCCTAAAAATCACTTAAACTCAAGCACAAACCATAAGAACAAAAGGTAGAAGCAAGGAGACAACTTACCTTACTTGCTCCTTCAAGACCCTTGCTTCTTCCTTACTTTCTTCCACATTCTTTCTCTAGAACTCACTTCTCTTTCTAAAGGAGATCTTGGGTGTGAAGAATGAATGGAAAGGGGGGGTATTTATAGCAAAAGTCATGTGCCATTTGAAGGCCAAGATCACTTTGAAAACTATTTGATCTAATGGTTAAAGGTTTAATCTTGAAATGTCTTTTCACTTTTCACTCAAGACCTTACCACCATGACATCACTAGCATGGCCTCACTTGGTACACCTAACCCTTCCTCTTTTTGGGTGCCATTTTGAAGTCCTTGTGGGTCCCACCATGTGCAACACCTAATTCTTACTTTATTCTCTTTTTCTTTCTTTTCAAAAATCCATAAATTATTCATTATTGGACTTGGGCTCCAAGATAACTTTTGGGCCTTATTGGGTTGGCCTAGGACGAAATGTTGGGCCTCTTTTAGGTCCAATAGCTAATTGGCACAAATCCCAATGTACTTTCCTTATACCGATATCCTTAAATTATCCTGATCTCAGAATAAATGCTAAACACCTCTTTTAATTGTTCTAACATTTTTAGAAATTCATTATAATATAAAATGAATTCTTTACAAAGTTTCATAATTTTCTGAGACCCAGAAGTCATGTTAAAAATTACATATGTTTCCTTTAACCCTTTATCGGTGTCCTTTTTCACGGTAAATTCCATAATTAATTCTACAGGACTCCTTTTTGACTTCTGTCAACTCCATAAATTCTCATATTAATTATAATAATTTACTATTAAATTTCCTCTGATATCCATCCATTGTGTGAAATGACCAAAATGCCCTCTATTTACTTCTGGTTTCTTAGGGCATCACAGTGGTATTTTCGTAATTTTGCACTTTGGCTCTTAGACTTTCTTCCTCTTCCAATTAATCATTTTCTTTACATAAATATGGCCACATCTTTTCATAAAAATCTCATATTTTATTCAACCTGTACATACAACTTAGTACAGAAATTTTAGGATGTTACATACAGCATCCACATTAATGACATCAAAATTAACAACTTATTGATGCAGCTTTCTCCAAACATCATTCTAGCAATCAATTGGCATCCGGTCAACTACATGACGCCGAAACACAATATCCTTAGGATTCACTTCAGTTCCTGATGAATTTCCATTTTTATAATATGGTAGAATCACTGCATAATTGAGGCAATAAATATTCAACATGAGGCTTTTGTCCATCAAATCAGAACAAGTGGATTTTTAAAGTGTTAATAATATTAATAACAAGAGTTTGTCATAGAACATAAAAAATTCATGCTTTAGTTCTATTGGAAACAAGCACCTTCAGTGTATAAGGCTAAGTACAAAAGTTTTTTCCTACATTTAAATAGATATGAATGCACAATCACAAAACAAAATTATATATCATTACATAATTACATAGGCTAAAAGTATTTTTTTATATACAGAGAACATTGAAAGTCATCTGTATATAAAAAAAATCAAAAGTCACCAAATGGTTAGCAAAATATTAAGTAATTGCCTATGTCACAAAATAGTCAGTAAAAGTCTAGATAATGCCTATGGTAGACCATCAAAAATCAAACATAATTAGCAAGTATCACATAATTCCTAAGTCAGACATGACATCCATAAGTAAATTCTTCCGTGCCACAATGGGACATTCAACAAATACCCTTAGTTGGTCCACATCCCCCATGAGAACTCTATAAATCAAGAAACTATTTTATATTGAAATCTGAAATGTAGCATAGTGAATCTTGTAATCTGAAATGTAACATAGTGAATATAAATATCAAATAATGTAACTTGTAAGTATAACTTATAGATTGAAATGTGACATCAAACAATAAGTCATAGTATTTGTAATCTGAAATATGAAATGGGAATGGGAATTTATAGACAAACTTAGAGACAAATTTTATATTGAAATCTGAAATGTAGCATAGTGAGTCTTTAACATTAATTTATTGGAATGGGAATGCTTCTTTCAATTGGTTGTAATAAAGCGAGTAAGTTTATTTGCAGTTAGATTCATTTATTGGTTCATAGGAGTCTTCACACGTATTATATGGAAATATTAAACAAAAAGAAGGAGTTAACAAAAATATTCATCAAGAAGTTGAGGCCTACAGAAATCAGTCTGTTGTTTATGTGGGAGTAAATGATACTGTAGCTAGCCTTGTATATTTTAAAGGCCAGATAAGGGAAGATGCAAGACATATTGTTGATGCTTTGTCTAAACAAGGAATTGGTGTTTATATGCTCTCGGGAGACATACCTATACACATTCCTTCTATATATATGTGCATTTGCAATGTTGATATTTGAGTGACATGCTTAATAACTTGATAAGCCATAAAAAGGATTATATGGGTGCTTAAAGTGCCACTATTGATAGCAAAACCATTTCACTCCGTCATCTGCCCACATATTAACTAGTTAAGCAATTAAGTGATTCCTATGAATATATAGGCCATCTGGTTAAACATGAGGTGGAAAATGATCCTGGACTGACTTATGTTACCATGCTTACTGAAGAACTCCAGGAAACTAACAGCAACAGAACTCACATTCAATAATACAAAACTCACAATGGGTATCTCGTTTGGCAAATAAGACAGCAGGAAACTCCAGGAAACTCACATTCAATAACCAAATCAACTATCAGTCTGGAAAATTAGACAACAACTACAAACATTATCAGGAGAGCTGAATGGCTATCGGTCTGAATTGGAAAATACAGAAAGACGCAATAGAACTATAAAGCAAATGGAAAATATACTGAATGGTTCAATGGCTACATTCACTACAAAATGAAATTGATAGGTACAAGGAAATGCTACACGAGTCCACCAAGTGTCAATTCTCCTTAGTTGTTGAACGGTTGAAGAATGATCTTCAACAACCAGAACTGGCCAAGCAATCAAATAAGGACATACAAGGAGCGAAGAAGGAGAAAGAGGGTACAAGGGGTTACCTGAATGAAGTCGACGGTAGTATTGCCGGAGTATGTCGAGCGACTGGCAACAGTTGGTGGAGACGCGCGCCGACGGAGAAGGAGGCAGAGCACAACGCTGAAGCTGGAATGGCAGAAATGCGAAGGGAAAAGGGTTTTTACACCCTGAAGGAAGTCCTGACAATTCAAAATATGGGCAGGGGTAATTTAGTCAGGATTGCACATAATATTTCTCACCCCTCCAAAAAACCCTAAATTTGGAGGGGTGAGAGAGAGGGGTGGGGGAGCAGAAAATGACAAAAATATTCCCCTCCCCTCCCCTCCATTTTTTTCAACCAAACATACTTATATCTCACCTACCCTATGTTGGAAATTGTGCCCTAGGGGCCAATCATTGTATCAGGTTATCACATTATTTGCATGTTTACTGTGATGACCATCCTTGGATAACTCATGATCTTATCCTAAATGTCCCTGGTCGGTCATCTATGTGGGAGCAGAGATGAAATAAGACCAGTATGACTTTGAAGATATATAGAGATATAAATCAAAGTCATAAGCACATGTAAGAGTACAGGGTGTTGGACCGACCCGCAATGAGAGAGCTGCATGGGTCAAGTCATAAGCTTCTCTCATATACAAGCCATGTCACTATGCCCTTTGACCTGAGATCATCATGGATTCCTACATGATGAACTCTCAGCTTTGACCTAGTCAAAAGTCACTTTTGACCGAGTGATCATAAAGGCTATGCTCGGGCTTAGTGGTTTTTCATGCGGAGGAATGTGAATGGTCAAGATGGAATTTGTCCCTCACATTCGTAGAGAGATATTACTGGGCCCCTCGATGAGTGAGTCTGAGAAATGTATGGCCATACTGGAATGGAAGGGTAGTTCCATTTCTATATTCAGACTACTCAGGGATCGAGAAAGTAACGGTCAGGAATAGGAGGATGACGTTCTCCATGCCTCATCCTTGACCGAAATATCATGTGACAAAAGGGACGTGATATGGTTGTATGAAAGGTTACATCGTTTATCGATCCTCATATGTTTTGGGTAGTCGTAATGCCTTGCTAGAGACCGCTTACGACTTGTGGGTCAGTATAGTAACTGGGCCACTGCCAACTTCATATGGGCCTACAGGGTCGCACACAAAACAGCCCAATGCGAGCTATGATGTCCAGATTCATTGAATCTAAGAGATGTCTAAATTCAATGAATAATCTAGGGTGGATATATATTTTATATATATATATAAATTAGTTTATATATATATTATATAAATAATATAAGAGATATTTGTAAGATTTAATTTATAAGGATAAATTAAATCTCTATCATTTTTGAATTTGAATTTAAATGGATATGATCTATTTGAATTTGAAATTCAAATTGATAAGATATCTCAAATTTGATTTATGAGAATAAATCAAATATAATTCTGTCTTATCTTTATTTTAAATTAAATAAATAGGTGAATTAAATCTGTGGGACGGATTTAATATAAACCATATTTATTTAATCAGTTTCTTATTAAATTATGCAATATATGATATTGTATTAATTCAGAATTAATATAAGATTAATTCTGAAGCCTGGCCCTATTAGAAGCCCGATAGCTTCCTATATATTTGACATTAGGAGCTAGGGTTCCACAGACAATATAGATCTCTTCACACAATTCAGTCGTGAGAAAAGGGGGCAGGGAGAGTGCAAAAGGTTTGCAGACAAGAAACTGCCGAGATAGAGAGGGTGAGGACGGAATCTCTAGAAAGCCCTAGAGGGACAAGAGGCGCTAGCACGTCGTTTCGCGATTGGAACGCTGTTCGTGTGGATACCGGTAGAGGAAGCCGATCTGAGCTGTCGACTTCTACGATACGACCAGACACGAAGCAAGGTCGCGACCAGAACACGCTGAGGTCGCGACCATACGGGCATCTGAACGTCAGAAATCCGAAAAGAAGAGGCAGGTCGCGACTTAAAGCTGACGAGGTCGCGACTATAAACTCCAGAGACTTCAGGTCGCGACGAGAAGCAGAGGAGGTCGCGACTAAAATATTCCAGAGGCGAAGAGTCGCGACTAGTGGACACTGAGGTCGCGACCAAAGCTTGAAACCGAAGGTAACACTTCTTTCTCCTTGACTTAAACACATTCGGTAGATCCTGGCTGGGAATGGAAAAATTTTTAAAGTTAATTTCCGCTGCGTGTCTTCCAATTCCCTTCAGTGGTATCAGAGCCATGCCGTTTTGTGTTTAAGTTAGGTTTGATTGTTGATACATGTGATGTATGTTAGACTTCTTAGCTGATTATATGATAACATGCGAGATATGTATGACATATATGGAATCTATTTATGTATGACATATACGGAATCTAAAAGGAAACTGAAATTGGAATCTAAATAGCGGGACCGCCGTGGCTATTTAATCGTAGCGCAACATAATCGTAATATGTATTGACTTTCCTGATATATGAATGTTTTGAAACATTTATTGCCCTTCAAATAGTATGAATTTTGATTCTTGAATGTTTGGGTATGGTGAACAATATGGCTCTAGATTACAAGTGTTGTAAATTTTCTAAATACGGCCTGCGTGTCGTGCCTTCCTCTAATGACTCTCGTTGTACATTCTCTTCTCATCTCACTCCCCTCGAATGTTAAAATGAGGTTTCCTTATGTACTTTTCCTATTCTAATTAGAGAGCTCCTCTCATTGGCTTGAGGGGACTTAGGATAGGTGAGCCATATTGTATCACGTTTAAGATTATGCATCTTTTGATTAGATCACTGCATGTATGTTTTATATGCATAATACTTGTATGAGATACAACCGCGATACATGCATCTTATAAACCAGATAATTAATTAAACCCTCTAAAACGATTGAGTTATCTTGGGGAGATAAGCAAGAGTAATGGTGCTACTCTTATGTTTGTTATTGTTTGACTTAATTGAGATTATCAAAACGATTTTGGGTCTCAAGGCATTAGATGGGATTAAAACATGCCGGATCATATGATGATGGAATCCCATAAACATCTAAGAGTTACATGTGATGTAATTGGTAAAGTTGTTACCTACCTAAATAACTTAAAGTTGAGCGTCCTGCCAAAGCGGACTCAAGTTTAAGCCAAATATGGATCTTAGCCCACTAATTATTACATTGAGGGTTGTTTTATTCAGTGGGAGATTGCTAATTCTCTTGCATATTTTAATTGTAGAATCATGACGACTAGTAATACTGCTACATTATCGTTGCGATCTATCCTTGAGAAGGACAAACTCAATGGGACAAACTTTCTTGACTGGTTCAGGAACTTGAGAATTGTTCTTAAGCAGGAAAGAAAGGCATATGTCCTAGATCAACCCATTCCTGAGGAGCCAGCAGCCAATGCTCCTAGAGCTCAGAGAGATTCTTATGCGAAGCATAAGGAAGACTCTGTTGATGTGGGATGCTTGATGCTTGCCACCATGGTTCCGGAGCTCCAAAGAGATTTGGAACACATGGAGGCTTATGAGATGATTGTGCATCTTAAGGAAATGTTCCAGCAACAAGCAAGGCAAGAGAGGTATGAGACCACTAAGGCCTTACATTCCTGCAAGATGGCTGAAGGTGCATCAGTGAGTACTCATGTCTTAAAGATGAAAGGGTACATAGATCACCTTGAGAGGCTTGGATTTCCCATGAGCCAGGAGTTAGCTACAGATTTGATCTTGAACTCACTCCCGGAAAGTTATGACCAGTTTGTCATGAATTACAACATGAACAACATGGAGAAATCTATTTCTGAACTGCATGGGATGCTTAAAACTGCTGAGCCGACTGTTAAGAAGAAGCCCAGTACTATTTTGATGGTTCACAAAGGAAAGGGTATGAAAAAGAAAGGCAAGGGTAAGGGGAAGGGTCACGGCTCATCTGGTAAGACCAAAGAGTCAGGCAAGCCCGAAACCAAGCCTGCACCAAAGAAGGCAAAGCCTCCAAAGGAAGGAGTTTGCTTCTTCTGCAATGAACCGGGTCATTGGAAGAGGAATTGCAAACTCTACCTTGAAGATATGAGAAAGAACAAGAAGGATAGCGGGGCTATCGCTTCAGGTATTTATGTTATAGACATTCATCTCTCTACTTCCACTACATGGGTATTAGATACTGCATGTGGTTCTCATATTTGTACAAATGTGCAGGGCCTAAAGGACAGTAGAAAGCTGAAAAAGGGTGAAGTTGACCTACGAGTTGGAAATAGAGCAAAGGTTGCTGCTCTAGCTGTAGGCACTTATGAATTAGTTCTGCCAACTGGGCTTTTGTTAGTTTTGAACAATTGCTATTATGTTCCTGCTTTGAGTAGTAACATTGTTTCTCTTTCTTATTTGGATAAGGAAGGTTACACTTCCATTTCTGGGAATGGTAAATGTTCTATTTATCATAATGATATTTTCTATGCTCATGGTGATTTGCATGTTGATCATTACATATTAAACTTGGAACAACCCAATCATGGAAATATCTATAACATAACCGCCAAAAGGATCAAACCAAATGATTTGAATCCGACGTACCTCTGGCACTGTCGTCTAGGCCACATAAATGAGAAACGCATTTCTAAACTCCATCAAGATGGATTTCTCAACTCATTTGATTTTGAATCATATGATACTTGCGAATCTTATTTGTTAGGAAAGATGACAAAGTCACCTTTCACTGGGCACAGTGAGAGGGCCACTGATTTGTTGGGCCTCATACATACAGATGTGTGTGGACCGATGAATACAAATGCCAGAAGAGGTTATTCGTACTTCATTACATTCATAGATGATTTCAGTAGATATGGCTACGTCTATCTAATGAAACATAAATCCGAATCTTTTGAAATGTTCAAGATATTTCAAAATGAAGTACAAAACCAGCTTGGCAAAACAATTAAAGCTCTTCGATCTGATCGAGGTGGTGAATATTTGAGTCAAGAGTTTATCGATCATCTTAGGAATTGTGGAATAGTCTCACAATTGACTCCTCCAGGAACACCACAATGGAATGGGGTTTCTGAACGGAGGAATCGAACACTATTGGATATGGTTCGATCCATGATGAGTCGAACAGATCTTCCACCATCCTTTTGGGGCCACGCCCTAGAGACAGCTGCGTTCACACTGAATCGTGTTCCATCTAAGGCAGTTGAAAAGACTCCGTATGAGATATGGACTGGGAGGAAACCTAGTTTGTCTTTTCTCAAGATTTGGGGATGTGAGGTCTATGTTAAGCAACAAGCCTCAGATAAGTTAGCGCCCAAATCTTCAAAGTGCCTTTTTGTGGGATATCCTAAGGAAACTAAGGGATATTATGTCTACAACCCCACTGATAACAAAGTGTTTGTTGTCAGAAATGGTATCTTTCTAGAACGAGAATTTATCTCTAAAAGAACCACTGGGAGCAAGGTACACCTCGAAGAAGTTCGACAGCCACAAGACGCCACAGAACTAGAGATGGAAAGTAGAGAAGACTCACAAGAAGTTGTTGAGACTCCTCAAGTCACGCAAGGCCCAAGGCGATCTAATAGGGCACGACTTCAGCCTCAGAGATATGGATTTCTGATTTCTGATAGTCGTGATGTGTTGCTCATTGAGCATAATGAGCCCACTACCTATCAAGAAGCTATAGTGGGACCAAACTCTGAGAAATGGCTTAATGCCATGAAGTCTGAGATGCAATCCATGTAGGACAATAAGGTATGGACCTTAGTCGACCCGCCTGAAGGTGTAAAAACCGTCGGGTGCAAGTGGGTTTTTAAAGAGAAAACCGACATGGATGGCAATGTAAATGTCTTCAAGGCACGACTGGTTGCAAAAGGATTTACTCAAACTCATGGTATGGACTATGATGAGACCTTTTCCCCAGTGGCAATGGCCAAATCAATCAGAATCCTCCTTGCCATTGCAGCATATTACGACTATGAAATATGGCAGATGGACGTCAAGACAGCCTTCCTCAATGGAAAGCTCCTTGAGGATGCGTACATGACACAACCTGAAGGTTTTATGCGTTCTGAGGACTCTGGTAAGGTGTGCAAGCTTCAAAGGTCCATTTATGGACTGAAGCAAGCATCTCGGAGTTGGAATCATCATTTTGATGAAGTAGTCAAAGAGTTTGGATTTCTTCAAAACATTGATGAACCTTGTGTGTACAAAAAGGTTAGTGGGAGCACAGTTGTATTTTTGGTACTCTATGTCGATGACATCCTACTCATTGGGAATGACATTCCTACCTTGCAGATTGTCAAGTCTTGGTTAGGAAACTCTTTCTCGATGAAAGACTTGGGTGAAGCCACCTACATCCTAGGAATTAGGATCTATAGAGATAGATTTAAAAGGCTTCTAGGACTGAGTCAGAGCACATATATAGACAAGATACTGCATAGGTTCAGTATGCAGAAATCAAAGAGGGATTTCATACCCATGTCTCGTGGTATTCACCTCAGCAAGGATTTGTGTCCTAATACACCAGATCAGCGAGGTCGCATGAGTAAGATTCCATATGCCTCGGCCATAGGATCTATCATGTACGCCATATTATGTACTCGACCGGATGTCTCGTTTACCTTAAGTATGACTAGCAGATATCAACAGGACCCCGGTGAGGGCCATTGGACTGCTGTCAAGAATATCCTTAAGTACTTAAGAAGGACTAAGGACTTATTCTTGGTCTATGGTGGATTGGATGACGAGCTCTCTGTAACTGGTTACACAGATGCAAGTTTCCAAACTGACCAGGATGACCAGAAATCGCAATCTGGATACATATTTCTCCTAAATAATGGAGCAATAAGCTGGAAGAGCTCTAAGCAGAGCACTGTAGCAGATTCTATAACGGAAGCCGAGTATATAGCAGCATCTGATGCAGCTAAGGAGGCCGTTTGGATCAGGAAGTTCATTACTGAACTAGGGGTGGTATCGACCATCTCAGATCCAATAACTTTGTTCTGTGACAATAGTAGTGACATTGCACAGGCCAAAGAGCCTTGGTCACATCAAAGGACCAAGCATATACTCAGGCGATTTCATCTCATCAGAGAAATCAATGATAGAGGTGATATAAAAATATGCAAGGTAGCAGGAGAAGACAATGATGCCGATCCTCTAACAAAACCGCTTGTCCAGGCAAAACATGAGCGTCATGTTAGGTCAATAGGATTGAGACAAATTAATGATTGTTCCTAGTGCAAGTGGGAGGATGTTGGAAATTGTGCCCTAGGGGCCAATCATTGTATCAGGTTATCACATTATTTGCATGTTTACTGTGATGACCATCCTTGGATAACTCATGATCTTATCCTAAATGTCCCTGGTCGGTCATCTATGTGGGAGCAGAGATGAAATAAGACCAGTATAACTTTGAAGATATATAGAGATATAAATCAAAGTCATAAGCACATGTAAGAGTACAGGGTGTTGGACCGACCCGCAATGAGAGAGCTGCATGGGTCAAGTCATAAGCTTCTCTCATATACAAGCCATGTCACTATGCCCTTTGACCTGAGATCATCATGGATTCCTACATGATGAACGCTCAGCTTTGACCTAGTCAAAAGTCACTTTTGACCGAGTGATCATAAAGGCTATGCTCGGGCTTAGTGGTTTTTCATGCGGAGGAATGTGAATGGTCAAGATGGAATTTGTCCCTCACATTCGTAGAGAGATATTACTGGGCCCCTCGATGAGTGAGTCTGAGAAATGTATGGCCATACTGGAATGGAAGGGTAGTTCCATTTCTATATTCAGACTACTCAGGGATCGAGAAAGTAACGGTCAGGAATAGGAGGATGACGTTCTCCATGCCTCATCCTTGACCGAAATATCATGTGACAAAAGGGACGTGATATGGTTGTATGAAAGGTTACATCGTTTATCGATCCTCATATGTTTTGGGTAGTCGTAATGCCTTGCTAGAGACCGCTTACGACTTGTGGGTCAGTATAGTAACTGGGCCACTGCCAACTTCATATGGGCCTACAGGGTCGCACACAAAACAGCCCAATGCGAGCTATGATGTCCAGATTCATTGAATCTAAGAGATGTCTAAATTCAATGAATAATCTAGGGTGGATATATATTTTATATATATATATAAATTAGTTTATATATATATTATATAAATAATATAAGAGATATTTGTAAGATTTAATTTATAAGGATAAATTAAATCTCTATCATTTTTGAATTTGAATTTAAATGGATATGATCTATTTGAATTTGAAATTCAAATTGATAAGATATCTCAAATTTGATTTATGAGAATAAATCAAATATAATTCTGTCTTATCTTTATTTTAAATTAAATAAATAGGTGAATTAAATCTGTGGGACGGATTTAATATAAACCATATTTATTTAATCAGTTTCTTATTAAATTATGCAATATATGATATTGTATTAATTCAGAATTAATATAAGATTAATTGTGAAGCCCGGCCCTATTAGAAGCCCGATAGCTTCCTATATATTTGACATTAGGAGCTAGGGTTCCACAGACAATATAGATCTCTTCACACACATTCAGTCGTGAGAAAAGGGGGCAGGGAGAGTGCAAAAGGTTTGCAGACAAGAAACTGCCGAGATAGAGAGGGTGAGGACGGAATCTCTAGAAAGCCCTAGAGGGACAAGAGGCGCTAGCACGTCGTTCGCGATTGGAACGCTGTTCGTGTGGATACCGGTAAAGGAAGCCGATCTGAGCTGTCGACTTCTACGATACGACCAGACACGAAGCAAGGTCGCGACCAGAACACGCTGAGGTCGCGACCATACGGGCATCTGAACGTCAGAAATCCGAAAAGAAGAGGCAGGTCGCGACTTAAAGCTGACGAGGTCGCGACTATAAACTCCAGAGACTTCAGGTCGCGACGAGAAGCAGAGGAGGTCGCGACTAAAATGTTCCAGAGGCGAAGAGTCGCGACTAGTGGACACTGAGGTCGCGACCAAAGCTTGAAACCGAAGGTAACACTTCTTTCTCCTTGACTTAAACACATTCGGTAGATCCTGGCTGGGAATGGAAAAATTTTTAAAGTTAATTTCCGCTGCGTGTCTTCCAATTCCCTTCACCCTACCCTCCCCTTCAAAACCCCCAACCAAACAATGCCTAAAAAGAATCTGGAGGCATCGCACGGGGAGAGGTGCAGACGGTATTTGGAAAAAGAATGTGAGGGTGGGCAAGGTTACAGCTTTGGGAGATCCGATGAATGTCTCATGAGGTTCGGTGAAAGCCTAAGAAGGTGCAACGAGGACCAGCGGCACATTGATCTTCACGGAGGACGCCTACCTTCTTTGTCTTATTCTTCTCCCTCTTCAGATGTGCGACATCGAAGGTAGACGGCATTTTGACTTTAGATCGAGAATGACAGCGGAAGGCCTTCACCACAGTGACTTGTCGATCTTCACGGAGGACGACTACCTTCTTTGTCTTCTCCTTCTCCCTCTGCGACAGCGAAGGTAGACAGCACTTAGACTTCAGATCTGCGATGAAGGATTATTGTTTTTGGTTTCTTCGATTTGATTATTGTTTCTGCTTTCATTTGTGGTTCCTTTCGATCTCGTTATTGTTTCTGGTTCCTTCGATTTGATTATTGTTTCTGTTTCTGGTTCTTCTCTCCAACGATGGGAACGATGCTAAATTATTGTTTGGATGGAGGTTTTTGGAGAGGACGGAAAGGAGGGAAGGGAAAATGTATATTTAATTCATAAAATAAAATGGAGGGAGAGGGAAGAGAATTTTTTTTGTCTTTTAGTGCTTGTCTCTCCAACCCTCTCATCTTCTAAAATTGGGTGATGAATTTTATTATGAATATTATAATATGGATATTTATCTCTCTCCTTATTTTTAATTTTAACTTCTACTAATATATTAATTTTCTTCTTTTTTAATTTCAACTTCTACTACTCCAGTACTCCTTTACTATTATATTAATCATCTTTCTCTTTAATTTCAACTTCTACTAAATTATTCATAAATTTTATTATCTACTATGTTTATAAATAAATCATATTATTTGTGTTGTAACGTAAGTAGAAGAATACAAGATATTTCTCTCATTATTTTGTCTTCATCTTTTCTTTCCTCCTAATCTTATTGTTAGTTTTACAATACGTTATCTGAAACATCCTTATTTTCATACATCTTAGGGACCAATTGGTAGTATTTAGAACCACTTTCAAGGTCATTGAAATCTAATTTCTCAATCTGGAGTTTTACTCTTATCGAGTACTGTTTACTGTGTAAATTCCAGATGAGTGACCCGACTTCGAAAAATCATAACTAATTCTAGAAAAATCAGAATGCAGTGGTTCAAATTGCTACATGAAGCTAACTCAATACTATTTCAAGAAAAAATAACTCGTTGACCATTCCTTGTCCAAGTCAACGTCAGTCAAAGTTACAACTTTATTGTTCATCCAGCGTTTTTCTCCTGAATTCAGCATTTTGGTCCCAACTTTGATAATTTATATCTCCATGTGTAGACATCGAAATGAGACATTCTATATATCAAATCGAATCTTGGTATGTCTACTATTTATCATAAACATATCATACATTTATTTAATCATTTACTATTTTTAATTATAGATCAAACATCACTATATCACCACGAGTTACTGTTCATGGTGGCAAATTCCAGCAAGCAACTTTACATACATATGCATACATTAATCACATATCAAACAAACATGCCAAACAATACTTATCATTAAATAATAAATCTTTATACAACAGGGTATGAACAAGATCCTCGTATCTCTATTACATCTTTCCTGCCTGAAATCCGGCAGTATAACTACTATACTTCATCTGTAAAAATAACTGATCTTGTACTGGTTCGGTAATTCCCGTGAGAATTACCATTCTACGTAAGTACCCAGGAAAGACTGGATGAACCGACTAGGTCCACTCACTTCCAGACTCCTTAGACAGTACCTACGTACACAGTACGTATCATCTCCTTATGTTCAGTCTGAAAATCGGCAGCATAACGACGTCTTACAGCATTCTCAAAATTCACTTCGATATAACCTCTCTGTAATGGGTTATAAATAGGGGATGAGATTCGGGGGAATCTCAATAGCAAACGGTACTAAACAATGCATGCATTAAAGTAAATACTTGTGCTTGCTTGTGAAAGTGTAAACATTGTGTAATGTGCATGCTTCCATGTAACATATGAAATACAATTGGCCAAGGTAATCATAGAAACAGAGCTTCAATCATATACACATATGCACACAATTCAACAAAGTCATAGCACAATCAAGCATAACATTCAATACATACAAGTTTAGGGTAAGTTTACTACCTTGGATTTAAGCTCTCTTTCTTATGCTTGCACTTGCTTCCCAAGCTTTTTGGTCAATCATTCCCCAACATCTTCTTAGAGGTTTCAAGGTCCTAATCACATTCATATTCATTACATAATCCATTAGGACTATGAACTCAAATACTACTCAAGACTATCTCTCTTGAACCTTTAACTTGCTTTAACTAACATAACTTTCTTTAATATTTGCCAATTAACTTGGCCCTTGAATCAATTGATGTCTTGACCTTACCCTACACAATTTTACCTTTTGAATCCATTTATGAACTAAAAATAACCAAATTCCAGCAAGAATACACTGTTCTGTACAAATTTGGAAAAGCATACATAAATCTTCCAAAAATTCTCATTTTGATTCCAATGCTTCCCATACTTTTTCCTCCACTTTTCCCCCACACAAAATCTCATTTTAAGACCATTGGAAGTATCAAATTCATGAAATTCAAATCACTATTCATGCGAGTGAACAGTACCGTGAGGAATTTTCAACATTATAACCTTTAATTCCAATGGTTTTCAAGGTTCAAAACCTTTCCAATCCTACACAAAATCATCATATAAACTCAATGGAAGCATTAAATCATTGAAATTCCATTTCCTTCTATCATGAACAGTTCATGAACAGTCAACCCGAAATGGTAAAGTCAAGAACATCAACTTACTTCACAACCAAGCATGTAACTAACTTGTTTAAGCTTGTCTTAACTATCTATGACTTAAAACTCATATTCCTTTCACACATACACAAAAATTCCAGCAGCATTTCCCCAAGATTTAAGCCTAAAAATCACTTAAACTCAAGCACAAACCATAAGAACAAAAGGTAGAAGCAAGGAGACAACTTACCTTACTTGCTCCTTCAAGACCCTTACTTCTTCCTTGCTTTCTTCCACATTCTTTCTATAGAACTCACTTCTCTTTCTAAAGGAGCTCTTGGGTGTGAAGAATGAATGGAAAGGGGGGGTATTTATAGCAAAAGTCATGTGCCATTTGAAGGCCAAGATCACTTTGGAAACTATTTGATCTAATGGTTAAAGGTTTAATCTTGAAATGTCTTTTCACTTTTCACTCAAGACCTTACCACCATGACATCACTAGCATGGCCTCACTTGGTACACCTAACCCTTCCTCTTTTTGGGTGCCATTTTGAAGTCCTTGTGGGTCCCACCATGTGCAACACCTAATTCTTACTTTATTCTCTTTTTCTTTCTTTTCAAAAATCCATAAATTATTCATTATTGGACTTGGGCTCCAAGATAACTTTTGGGCCTTATTGGGCTGGCCTAGGACGAAATGTTGGGCCTCTTTTAGGTCCAATAGCTAATTGGCACAAATCCCAATGTACTTTCCTTATACCGATATCCTTAAATTATCCTGATCTCAGAATAAATGCTAAACACCTCTTTTAATTGTTCTAACATTTTTAGAAATTCATTATAATATAAAATGAATTCTTTACAAAGTTTCATAATTTTCTGAGACCCAGAAGTCATGTTAAAAATTACATATGTTTCCTTTAACCCTTTATCGGTGTCCTTTTTCACGGTAAATTCCATAATTAATTCTACAGGACTCCTTTTTGACTTCTGTCAACTCCATAAATTCTCATATTAATTATAATAATTTACTATCAAATTTCCTCTGATATCCATCCATTGTGTGAAATGACCAAAATGCCCTCCATTTACTTCTGGTTTCTTAGGGCATCACAGTGGCATTTTCGTAATTTTGCACTTTGGCTCTTAGACTTTCTTCCTCTTCCAATTAATCATTTTCTTTACATAAACATGGCCACATATTTTCCTAAACATCTCATATATTTTATTCAATCTGTACATATAACTTAGTA
This sequence comes from Leucaena leucocephala, assembly GCA_037074615.1. Taxonomy (NCBI): domain Eukaryota; kingdom Viridiplantae; phylum Streptophyta; class Magnoliopsida; order Fabales; family Fabaceae; genus Leucaena; species Leucaena leucocephala. The sequence continues at coordinate 10,313,424 of CM073523.1, read as the reverse complement.
CAGAGATTAGGGATGTTACATTATCAGCATGACTACTCTAGAAATTGATATTATTGTAAGATTTATCATTGGAAGGTGAGTTTCTATATTATTTTTATGTTGAATTATAGTTTCATATTTGATTATTTTCTAATTACTCAACCTTCTTAATCTCAATCTCCATTTAACTTTTATTACATTTTTATGATATTATCATCATGTTAAATCTTATAAAACTTGAGTTTGTGGCTTTTGACATTACTGTAAAGAATTATCTATCCTGGATACTAGATGTAGAAATCTATCTAGATGCTATGGGTTTAGGAGACACTATCAAGATGACAATAAGGAATCTAACAAAGCCAAAGCCAAAGCCAAAGCCATGATCTTTCTCCGCCACCACCTGGATGAAGGACTAAAAACTAAGTATTATGTGTTTTCTTTTTGCTATAATGAAGTTTATACTTCTTTCAATAAGAAAAAATTCTACTTACTATGAAGTTATTTCTCTCAATAAATAAAATTATGAGTATTTCTTTTCATTAATTCTTTTGTGTTTCTTTTTAATTGCTTTGTTCATGTTAATGAAGAATGACACTCATTGACATTAATAAAAAAGATTTGTGTCTCATTGATAGTGCAACACCTCGTATAATATTCAGAAATGCAAAATATTTTTTCCTTTGGTGATGTGAGAAGCCAATATCCAGACCATATCTAGAAGTATAAAGATGATTGAGGGGTTTGGAAGAGCTAATATATTGTTACTTGGAGGAACACAATTATACATTGATAGTGCATTTTATTCCTCCAAATCTAATAGGAATTTGTTGAGTTTTAAGGATATCCGCAAAAATGGATACCATATTGAAACAACAAATAAAGAAAACCAAGAATATCTTGTTATCATATATATGATTTCTGGTAAAAGATGCACATTGAAAAAATTTCTTGCTCTTTCCTCTGGCATGTACTACACATTTATTAGTACAATTGAAACACATGCTAGTGCAAACTAGAAGTTTGCAAGTGAGAATAAATTTAATATTTGGCTTGACCTGTTAGGCCATCTTGGGACAATAATGATGCGAAAAATAATTGAGAATTCATGTGGACATTCGTTGAAAAGACAATTAATTCCACAATCCCATATTTTCTCATGTGTTGCATGTTCTGAAGGGAAACTAATTATTATACCATGATCAATAAAAATAGAAAGTGAGTCTCTCACATTTCTAGAACTTATACAAGGAGATATTTTTGGGCTAATACACCCACCATATGGACCATCTAGATATTTTATGGTTCTAATTGATGCATCAACAAGATGGTCGAATGTTTTCTTATTATCTTCTTATAACTTGGCATTTGCGAGATTACTTGCTCAACTAATTAGATTAAGAGGATATTTTCTAGATTATCCCATTAAGAAAATACGTCTAGATAATGCGGTGAATTTACTTCATAAGCTTTCAATGAGTATTGTATGTCTCTGGGGATTGATCTTGAACATACTGTAGCACATGTTCATACACAAAATGGACTTGCAAAATCATTAATTAAACGTTTGCAGTTGATTGCAAGACCATTGCTTATGAAATCGAATCTCCCAATATCTACTTGGGGGCATGCAATTTTGCATGCAGCGATATTAATTCGTATCAGGCCAATTAGTTATCTCAAGGCCTCCCCTTTACAAATGGTTTTTGGTCAGGAACTAAATATTTCTCATCTAAGGACTTTTGGATGTGCGGTATATGTTTCGATTGCTCCACCACAACGTACTAAAATGGGTCCTCAAAGAAGGATGGGAATATATGTTGGATATGAATCTCCTTCTATAATAAAATACTTAGAGCTAAGAAGAGGAGATTTTTTTACAGCTCGATTTGCTTATTGTCATTTTGACAAATCAATTTTTTCAACATTAGGGGGAGAAAATAAGCAGTTGGAAAATAAAGTTAGTTGGAATGAATTATCATTGTCTCATCTTGATCATCGTACAAAACAATGTGAGCTAGAAGTTTAAAAGATAATTCATTTACAGAGTCTAGTTAATCACTTGTCAGACTCATTCACTAACCCCAAGAAAGTGACCAAGTCACATGTTCCAGCTACGAATGTTCCTATCAGAATTGATGTCCCTATTGGACAATCTACTGATGTAAATGAATCAAAAGCATGCTTGAAGCGTGGCAGGGCCATTGGTTCTAAAGATAAAAATCCTCGAAAAAAAGGAGCTATAAATATAGATGGCCAATTCGAGAACTAGGTCGAGAATATTCAAGAAAATTTAATGACTCCAAAAAAGTCATTTGACAACACTAATATCTCAATTCCGAGAGAAACTCAGATACCTGAAATATGTGAAAATATTGAGATCTCAATAAATTATGTTGTCAATGGAATACGATGGGATCAGGATAAAGTCATTATTGACAATATTTTTGCATATACATGTAATAAATGATTATGAGGATCATGAACCAAGGTGTATTAGTGAATGCAAACAAAGAGATGATTGGCCAAAATGGAAAGACGTAATTGAGGCAGAAATAAAATCATTAGAAAAACAAAAAGTTTTTGGCCCTGTGGTTCTTACACTTGAAGATGTAAAACCAGTTGGATATAAATGGGTTTTTGTGAGAAAACAAAATGAAAATAGTAAAGTAGTAAGATATAAAGCACGATTTGTTGCTCAAGGATTTACACAAAGACTTGGTATTGATTTTGTAGAAACATACTCACTAGTGGTGGATGCAACTACTTTTCGATATCTAATTAGTTTGGCAGTAAATGAAGGCCTCGATTTACGTCTAATGGATGTTGTTACAACCTATTTATATGGCTCACTTGACAATAACATTTATATGAGTCTCCCTGATGGATTTGAGTTGCTGAAAACATACAATTCAAGTTCTCGAGAATGGTACTCAATTAAGTTAAATAAGTCTTTATATGGATTGAAGCAATCAGGGCGCATATGGTATAATTGACTTAGTGAATATCTATTGAAAGAATGATATAAGAATGATCAGATATGTCCATGAATTTTTATAAAAAGATATGAAAATGAATTTGCTATAATTGCTATTTATGTCGATGACATAAATATCATTAGAACTCCTAAAGAGATTTCCAAAGCGGTGAATTGCTTAAAGAAAGAGTTTGAAATGAAGGACCTGGGAAGAACAAAATTTTGCCTTGGACTACAAATTGAACATCTAAAAAATGGGATCTTCGTGTGTCAAGAAACTTACACGAGAAAAGTCCTAAACCGTTTCTATATGGATAAATCGCATCCATTATGTACTCCGATGCTTGTAAGATCTCTGGAGAAAGATAAAGATCCCTTTAGACCTCAAGAAGGTGATGAAGAACTACTTGGCCCAGAAATGCCTTACCTTAGTGTAATTGGTACATTTATGTATCTTGCTAGTCACACATGACCAAACATATCATTTGCTGTTAACTTATTAGCAAGATATAGTTCTTCACCAACACGAAGACATTGGAATAGAGTTAAGCACATTCTTCGTTACTTGAAGGGTACTATGGATATGGGATTATTTTAGTCAAATGAATACAAGACTGACTTTGTCGGCTATGCCGATGCTGGATTTCAGTTTGATCCACATGTTGGGTAGATCACAAACAGTCTATTTGTTCACATGTAATGGATAAGCTATTTTATGGCGATCAATGAAATAAACCATATCAGCCACATCATCTAATCATGCATAAATACTAGCGATACATGAAACAAGTCGAGAATGTGTATGGTTAAGATTGATAATACATGATATACGTACTACCTGTGGATTGTCATATAGTAAAATGATCCCAACAATCTTATATGAAGATAATACTGAATGTTTACCCAACTAAAAGAAGGATATATTAAAGGAGACAAGACAAAACATATTTCTCCAAAATTATTTTTCACACATGATCTTTAAAAGAATGGTGAAATTAATATCCAGCAAATCCGTTCTAAAGAAAATCTAGCAGATTTGTTCACCAAGTCACTTCTGGCAACAGTATTTGAGAAGCTCATACATGATATTGGACTTCGCAGAGTCAGAGATATCAATTGACGTTGTAAAAAAGGGGAGTCGATACATGTTGTACTCTTTTTTCCTTGACTGAGGTTTTGTCCCACTGGGGTTTCCTAGCAAGGTTTTTAATGAGACAGCACTGTGATTGTATCAATTAATTGTGTACCCTTTTTTCTTCACTAAGTTTTTATCCCATAGGGTTTTTTCTAGTTGAAGTTTTTTTTAATGAGGCACATTATTAAATAATGGACATCCAAGGGGGAGTATTATGGATATTAGAATATGGATGTCCATCTCCCTCTTTCTCTTCAACTTCAACTTCAACTTCAACTTCCACTACTACATTAATCCTCTTCCTCTTCCTCTTCAACTTCAACTTCCACTACTCCATTACTCCTCCACTACTACATTAATCATCTTCCTCTTCAACTTCAACTTGATCATTCATGAATTTTATTGCCTACTATACCTATAAATAGGGCATGTCATTTGTGTTGTAAAGAAAGTAGAAGAATACAAGATACTTCTCTCATTTTCTTGTCTTCATCTTTTCTCTCTTCCTAATCTTATTGCTAGTTTTACAATACGCTCTAATTTTGATAAAATTATTTATAGTAATTTTTCTACACTTATTTTTCACCAGAAAGAGAGGGATCTGTCGGAAAAGATATTGAACCTTGAAATTTATGTGGGTGTTTCTCCAGCCGCCATGTGGTTCGTCGGCGTCAGGAGAATCTCGTACCTTTTCATGGTGGGCCTTCTGTTAATCTCTACTGTTCATATGGGTTTGCTCCTACTAGTGACTGGTAGAGGCTGTGAATCTAACATCTGCTTCTTCCGCAGTGTCAATGAAGCATAAAGAGAAGCTTAGTTATGGCGTTTTGAAGAACAAGAGCAAGTAAAATATGGAAGTATTTCAGAGGAACAAGAGCTTTTGGCCCCCACCATTAAAACAACTTAGAAGGGATTAGACAAAGACCTAATTAGAATTGACACATATAGTAAAGAACGAGTTCATATTTCACAAGGATGAGAGTTTGATTTTCGCTACCGTTGAGAGGGCTTATTTAGTAGGCGATCTCATAAGTTCCTTATAAGCATTCTTTGAGCCCTAGGATTATGCCCTAACTTTGGTGGGGATTAGTGCCGAACTCACTTAAACTTTTTTGTAGAAAAAAAATCTTTGGAATCTTATCCTCTAACTATCAATGCTATAATTGTCCAGCAAATGACATAATGATGCTTATCATTGAAATTTTTACAAGTATTGTTGGTCCAGTAAAAATAAAGTATAATTATTGTACAAAATTTCTTATTTCTTATCAGATTTTTCAGTGATATCATTAAAATGTAAAACATTTTTGTTTTTTAAAATAAAATCATTGATTGGTTGAAAAATTATATCATAAAATTTTTTGAAATCATTTTTCATAAATTCACAAGAAAGATTGAAATTCTTTACCACTGAGGTATTTTGAGCTCTGAATAATGATTCATCATATTCGTATACACCGAGCTCTTCCTGATTCCTTCTTCCTCTTGTTGTTCTGTGTTGGCTGATTCACAGAAGTCTGTTTGGATTTTTCCTTCAATGGTCTTTGCTTTCGTTTGTTCATCGTCAGTAGATGTCTAACGTTTAGGTACCGATGAACTATCAACACAATGAGCTTCAACATGATTGTTGGAGGAATAGATAGAATCAATAACATTAAAAATATCTATAATATTAGAGTAATATTTGACTTTCAAATAATCACTTTCAGATAAAGCATTGTATAAAATTTTTATTGTTCTAAGAATTAGGAAAAATAATTTCTTTTCATTTTTATTCCAATCATTTCTTGGTTTAAAATAGAAATCATTTGAAAGGATTCTTCTCATATCAAAATCAAGAGTTTTTAAAAATATTGTTATCCAACATTTCGAACACAAAAATTCGTAATTTTTTAAAGTCAGAGAAATGGTAAAATCAAAATCTTCAAAAAGCATTTTACCGACTAATCTAGCCATGATCTTTTCACTTGAAATTATTAGATCCTATAAACAAGTGATATTCTCTGATACCAAATATTAGTTCTAGGCATATAGGTTGTATCACCTAAGAGGGGGGTGAATTGGGCGTTCAACGACTTTTAAAATCTTTTCGAAACTCTTTTGAAATTTGATTAGTGAAACAAATAAACTTGAAAAACTTTGATAAGATATTGGAAATATATTACTAAAAATCAAAGAGTTAAGGAAGATAGAAATTGCACGACAAATTTATCCTGGTTCGGTCTTCCCTTAACCTACATCCAGTCCTCAGCTCTCTACTGAGATTTTCAATCCACTATTTTCCAATATTACAACGGGCTCTTGGTAGCCTTTACAACTTCAATTTTTATGGCTAATTAACAACCATCTCAATCCTGAGGTTACACCACTCTCTAGTGCTAACGCTCTCCCTTACAGAGACAAGAGCAAATTCCACCTTGAATCCCCGATTTCAAGGTTTACTCTCAGACTTGGATAAGGATGATGAAATATAAACTCTCTCAGATAGAGTAAATAATACATTGTAATACATGATATTTCTCTCTCTCAAGATATGATGATGATAAATAATGAAGAACAGAGAGTTAGAGGCTTTCTTAATTTAATGATATTTTGTCATTATGATGATGCATTCTTAGCTCGTCTCAGTCTTCTAATTAAATGTTCTCTTATTTATAGATAAAGTCTTTTGATCATTGAGTATAATTTCTTTCTCTATTGAGCTTTTCTTTCGTTGAGAATATGACAGTTAGAATTAGCCATTGAAACTTCTGACACAAAGTACCTTTTTACCGTTGAGTATACGTTGGCTTTAATATTTGTCTAATCTCATTTTAATCATGTCTTTGGATACCTTAAATGAAGTTTGGCACAATCAAGAGAAGTTCTGGTAATAATTATTCAGTACTTAATTTTCTTCCCTCTTCTGATTATCTCTGAGTTGAGGAACAATGATCTTCTTTCAATTTTTATAACTTCATATATTTAACTCCAAACATAGCAAATGACCTATCCCTAGAAAGCTCTCTGTGTCTACTTTCCAATGAACCATGTTCAACTTCAAAATTCATTATAGATAGAAATATATAATCAATTTAGTGAGTATAGGTTATGACCAAAGCGTTAATCCTATATTCCATATTGTGAATGGTATATCTCCTTCCTATGATACTCTTTGGTGATGAATTGGTGTCATTGAACCGTATTTTGAGTCTAGTTTTATATGAATCAAGTTTCACCTCAATCAGATAAGTATTTAAGATATTATCAAAATACTCAACCTATGTCAAAGCAGAGTAGAACAACATAATGAAAAATGAAGAATTAATTGATTAGTTAATCGATTAATTAAGCAAAAATGGTATATTTGAGTTGTTTTATCGATCATCATCTTCTCCTTTTGCTATTCCTTCACTCCTTTGTTTAGTCGATCAAGAGTTCAATTAATTTCTTGATTCTTGAACTTGATTTCCTTCTTCCAATGCCTTCTTCATAGTTCCTCTATATTATAAAGATCAAGTTCTAATCAGATGGCTTTTCCAAAATATACTGTATTAATCGATTAATTATCATTAATTTGATCAATGATTCAATTAATGAGAGAAACAGATCAGAATTTTCAACCATATATAATGTAATAAGTTTCTCAAAAGATATATAATGAAGAATATAGAGACAAATATGTATATTTCATGTTTGAATCAAACATATATGGCTCAGAGAGAGATTCAGTCAGTTTTAACATAACCAGAGAAGGATTCTTAAAATATATTAAGTTAATCGAATAACTAATCGATTAATGTAAGTTAATCCAATACCTAGTCGATTAATGTATCTGGAAGAATTAAATTAGAAAATATTTTAACATAGATTAATCGAACAGTTAATCTGTTAATATAAATTAATCAATTAACCAATCGATTAATTGATTTATATTTGAATTTTGCAAAATTGATACTTCACTGATTAATTGAACAATTAACAGATTAATATAAATTAATCGATTAATAGCAATATCTTTGTTAAATAGAAAATCTGTTATCAAAAGATTAATCGATTAATTATAATTAATTAGCTTATCAATTCAATTCAAGAAGACAAGCTTTTTACATTAAGCGAACACTTAATCGATTAATGGTCACTCATTAATCGATTAATTTATTTTCCTTTGTAAAACAGAATGCTACCTTTACATTAATCGAACAACTAATTGATTAATTGACATTAATCGATTGACTAATCGATTAACTCGATTAACTTCTTCTTTTAACAACATTTACACATAGAAATACGTTTTGATTGTTTTAAATATCATTTGACATTTTATTGAAAAATTTTTTGCTATTTGTTATTTTGTATCATCAAAACATACTTTCCAACAATCTCTCTCTTTTTTATGATGGCAAATCCTTAATGAAATTTTTTTGCTGAAAAACTTTTACTAAAAACTTTTAAACATCATTTGACATTTTACTGAAAAACTTTTTGCTATTTGTTAATTTGGCATCGTCAAAACATACTTTCCAACAATTACTACTAATATCCAAGATTTTTGTAATGATTAGAGGGAACGGTTATGGGATATAACTTTACCCATCATCTCTTCATGCGTGACTGAATGAGGTTATTGTTACTATCATAAGTTTTCCTCTATTTTCTCGGTGGGTTTTCTCTTTTTTGGTAGACAGACTTTCTCTTCTTTTCTCTAGTGTGCCTTTGCTGGGTGCCAGAGACTCAGGTCCGGTAACGATCCCGGGTTGTCGTGTGAGTACTTGATCAAAGTGGATAACGATAGGTATGTCCGAATCCCTATATTGGTATCAAGTTAGGTTCTTATTTTTTATGATTATTTCTGCTGCATGAATCTGCCTATATTAGCTTTTCACCGTAAGTTCATACTGTAGAGATAAGAGAACACAATGAGTGAAAAACTAAACCGTATGTCCTTACACTTTTATTTTGGGTTACTAAAAGCAACCAATTTAGCCTTTAAAAATAGTACTATTGTGAAGAGCTCATGAAAACAATGAGAATAAACTTCAAGAAAGTAAAAAACTTCATGGAGTTGTGGAGGAGAGAAGTTTCGGGTAAAATTAGGTCACATGAAAATCTCCAATTTAGACTTCAAAAATAGTTCCATTGTGTAGAGCTCACAAAAATGATGAAAAATAACTTCAAGAACGTTGAAAATGGATGTTGGACGGCGAATAAAAGGAGGATAGAATTTTTAGGTCTGACAAACCTGACCTGCACAGGGAACCGGGTAGGCTAGACCTGGCTGGAGGTTGAAACGACCCAAAATGGAATTGTTTCAACCCCAAGCAATCAATAAGAAAAAAGAGAGGGCTGACAAAAAAATGGGCTGCTATGGACTGGGTCAGATCATAGGATCCCTCCCGCCCAAAAAAAAGGTGGAAGGTGACCAAAAAATTGGCTACTTGCGGACTGGGCCAGATCATGTGATCCAGCCAAGAACAAAAAATATTGTGTATTTGACTGGGCCGGATTGTGGGATCTAGCCCAGCCTAAACATTAAAAAAAACAAAGAGTCTAAAAAAACAAATAAAAAAAGACCAACTTGGTCGGGTTGGACCCACCGGATTGAGTTAGATAGACCCCAACCTGGTCTAGTCTAATAATAATAATAATAAAAATAAATAAAATAAAATAAAATTATAAATAAGAAAATTTTTTGTGGACGCAGAGGCGCCATGTGGAAACCAAGCGCGGGGCTCGAGAGTAAGCCTCGTCCTTTTTTTTTAATTTTTTCTAGATTTAAACTTCGAGTGGTACATAAGGGAGCGTTCGAACTCCGATTGAGGTGAGACTTGTTTTAACAATCCATAAAACCTATATCTTCATTTTGGGGGAAATTTTATACCCATTTGTGAGTATTTAGTGCATTTTCTAGTACTTTTAAGTGTTTAAAAATTCCAGAAAATTATGTGTATTTATATTATTTAATTCCTAAGTACAAATGAGTCAACGGACTTCAAGTAGCACCGAAATCACTGAATATGCTCTGTTAAGCTTTTCATATCTGGATAATGAAGTTCCAGAAAATGAACCTAAGTGTGAGGATTCAGATCATGAACTTCTTGAATAAGAAGATTTGGAGGAGGTTGTAGAGATTAATGGTTCATAAGAAGATCTTGATGAGAACCTTGAAAAAAATCCTAATACAGATACAGAAGGGGATCTTGAGCAGAACCCTAAGGAGGATCATGAGGATCTAGTGGAATATCCTCTACCCGAGGAGCTTCAGTTAATGTTCATAGATTCTGGACCTAACTCTACGCCTTCTGTTCCTGAATAACTTATGAACGGGGAAGAAGAAGAAGTAATCCAACCCAGTACCCTAGCTTTGGCTAGGAGGATAACTAAAGATCAAATAGTCAAACTCACGAACATAAAAAAGGCATTTATAAAGTTCTCCATATTATGTCAAGTTCATGACTAATAAGAAAGATAAAAAATTCTATGCTGAAGTCATGATAGAATACATAAGATAAGTAAGGAGAGCTATATAATACATAAAATTTTATATAGAGGCTGGTGCACCAGAAAATTTTTCTGGGTTGACACATAGAGAGAACTTTAAAATTTATGCTTAAGTCACCAAAACTCAGAAAACTAATGAGAGCTAATCATTAATTTTTTTGCTCTCATCTTCATTGATGTTTATTTGACTAGCTTTCCTTATGTTTACTGTACTGGAAAGCATGTATAATGAAGCTCATTTGATTGCAATTTGATTATTCATGTATAATCAAAGTATGCTTCTTATAAGTGGGAGCTTTTAGAAGACTTTGTAAAAGTTGCATTTTATTGTTAAAGTACTTGTATAGAATTCTTGATAGCACATAATGATTGTTGCTAGTATCTGCTTGATGGGAAGTACAAACTTATGCTCCTGATCATAGATCTTGTAGTGTCATTATTTTTTAGTCAAGAATAATATAAGTACATGATACTGTATACCTTACTGTGCTATGACTGAAATATTCTTTGGTATGATTCCCTTTGGAAGAGAACCTATATTAATTGAGATCAAATGGCAAAACATTATTGCTAAACTAAATAAAGATGAACAACTCAATGGGGATAGCTGTGATATCACTACTACAAAAATAGACTTTCTAAAGCCCCATTTTTAAATCGATTCTTTCGAAATGATTTAAAAAAATGATTGGTGGCATATTTGTAAATAAGATGAAATATTTATATCGGAGTTATACATACCCGGTGTAAAAGAAATGAGCTGTGGTATTTTTGTAAATAAGGGTAAATTATTTACACCTGATGTACATATGCCGATGTAAATAAAACTGCAAAATATGCTTTCTAAAGCCCCATTTCTAAACCAGTCCTTATAGAGACGATTTAAAAAAATGACTGGTGGTATTTTTGTGAATAAGATAAAATATTTACACCAGAGTTACACTTAACTGGTGTAAAATATCTATTATGACTCTTCAGTTTCTTGTCTATGCTTTCTTGCTTCTTTTCTATACCTTATTCAGACCGTTCATTTCACTTCTTCGGTTCCCAATGTTTGTAGTCATTATGATAGAATGCCAATTGCATTCTTCAATATTCTTTTCTGAAACCTTCTTATTCCTCAACCATATGTATACTATTCCTATGATCAGTACTTTTTGTCTCATCACTTTATTTCTGTTTTCTTTTCTTTTCTTCTATCTGAACCCTTTAATGGCTTCTTCCTAACACACACCTCCTTCTCTGCTGCACAAAAGAAACAGAGATAAATTTGAAGACAAACATCCTGACCCTCACCCTGTAGTTCCTTTTCCTCCTCCCCTGGTTGTCACTCTGATAGAGCGCTTTGAGGAACTCATCATGCGCTTCAATGGGCTAGAAGACTCCATGGAAGAACTGACTCAGAAAATTAATAGACTGAAAGACAGTTTCAGAGGTTTTCGCTTAGAAGTTCGTCGCCATCAATAGAATGATTGTAATATCCCAATTTTCAGGCCTAGAGACTCAGAAAGTAGCCTAAAATAGATAGCTACCAGACCCCTTTGAGCAAAAATCCAAAAAACATACAGAGGATTTTTAGGGACTAAACTGCAAATAAGTGAAAGTATAGTGACTTATATGTAAATAGTGAAAGTCCCTAGGGGCATAATGGTCATTTTAGAAAAGAAAGGGACTAAAGTAAAAAGTTTTAAAGTTCCATGGTAACAAATAAAAGTAGACACAAGTTGTGGGCCATTAAAGGTAATTATGAAAAGTTAAGGGACTTAATTGAAAAGAAGAAAAGTTTCTAGGGGCAAAATGGTAATTATAGAAAGTTGAGCCGAAAGTGGCTTAGAATAGCCCAGAAGCATTTCAGTCCCAAATTTTACCAGTAGATAGAGGAAATGATGCTGGTTAATCTAGCCTAATACAGAAATTTTATTAGAGTTTTAGATAGCTAAAATTTATCTGATAGTCTGAAAGTTATTTGAAATTTTTATCAGATCTCCTGAACCTCAGATATGAGTGAAAAATTACATGAATGTGCGTCCTGTGAAGACAGAGGTCAGGGAACTAACATAATCTAGAAAGGAGTTCTGCAGAAAAAGTTATTCACTTTTTAGTGAATTTAGATGGGAGTTCGTGAACGTCCAATATCCGATTGAGAAATTAATCGATAAGCAAAATGGAACTGAATGAGCCCAGATGGAGTCACACAGAGGCCCATAATGACACCAAGGGAGGCCCAGGCCCATGATATTAGTTCAACGGTAAAAGGGGCCAGTGTCCGAAAAAGGTGCAAAATGATGAAAATACCCCTATGTTGTAAAATAATTGAAGAATGAGTAAAGGGTATTTTGGTTATTTGACTAAGGTTAGACAGTCAAGAAAGGTTATCTGGCTAGTTGACTAGGGTCAGGGAATACTCTGGTAAGGTGTGAAAAGACAATAATGCCCCTAGCCCCTAGATTCATTAAAGTAAATAAAGAGAAACCAAGGGCATTTTGGTAATTTGCCAAAGAATGTTTCTTGGGAATTGAGCCATTAGAGTACTTGACCTTGATTAGAGACCCAAGATGACATTCCAAGAGCCCAAAATTGTGGCCCAATGGTTATGTGAGTTAAAGTGGCATTAAAATAATCTTTTAGTGAGTTTTCAATAAAGTAAAGTGACCCGGTCGAAGTGATAACTGGGGAATTGATCAGATAAAGTTTGGACTTATCTAGAAGCCATGAGGTGGCATGGAAGGTGTCCTCATGGATCCATCAAGATGTCACATGGCACTAATCTAGAGGAAGAAGAAAAAGTTAAGGACATGTGGCACGATCTCAGCCGTTCATTCTGAGACAAGACTCTGGAATTCTCTGGAAGCGATGAGTCAGCTGATGAGGTGTCCCGAGGGCCCCACCATTATGCCACCTAAGCATGTGAGGTGTCCATGGATGATTTCATTTTGATGAGTCATCTAGGATGATGATGTCATCACGATGATGCAGGCGAAGCTTCTTGAGGAAGCTAAGCGATCTGAGCCGTTGATCGTGATTCGATCTGAGCCATCCATTCCACCTCCTTCCACCTATAAATACCCCACCCCTCCCTCCATTTCGAAGTTCACAGCCAAACCAAGAAGAGAAGAGAAAAGAAGAGAGAGAAAGAAAGAAAGGAAGAGAAAGGAGAAGTTCTGGCTGGACTAGGAGCAATCCAAGGAGCTTAGGGACTCGGAAAGCTTAGGAATAAGGTAAGTAATTTATTCTAGTCCCTGCTCTAATAAATTAGAGGATTGTTCTTGTAAATTTAATATTTAGAATAGATGAATATCTCTCTATATAAGGTTAACCGTGGATAGAAAGAAAGCTATAGGATTGGTAGAATAGGGGTATTGCCTCAAGAAAAGCTTGAGTTAAGTGGAGTTATTCTAGATAAGATAATAAAGAAATATTATTATGCTATGTATAGGCTCTGACCTCTATAAAGAAGGGATCTCAGAGCAAAGGCTAAGGACTAAAGGAAAGGCTGCATGCCAGGTAGTGAACTTACCCATTCTTGTATGCTTGATGTACATGCTTGTGTGTTAATATGATTATGATATGTGATGATGATGATGAATGATATATGCTCTGCCCTTTATGAGTTTATGGTTATGCATAGTAGTGATAGGCATGGAGCATGATAGTATGCAAATGGAAGCTAAAGGAAGATAAAGGAACATGTCATGCACTTGCATTCATCTGGTATACATTGAATGGTACCGTTTGCTAATGAGATTTCCCCTGAAATATCACCCCTACCTTTTCCAAACATAACAGGGTACTGGTTTGTAGAAGATGAAGCTGGGAAAATGAGGATGTGACAATGATAGCTTCTATAATCCTGTTGATCTTACCCACTCTGATAAATCCCAAAACTCCAAGTCTAATGAGGAGTGAAAGTACGCAATCTTTATCTACCCCTCCTATTTTATTTTTTTTACGTAATGACAAAAAAAGAGAATATATTATATATTCTGATAGATTGTTTTTGGAAATTTCAAACTTTTTATGTAAAGTTATTAGTAAAGTTGAGTGAATAAATTTCTTATTTTGATGACATGGTGTTCTTTTATTTTTCAAAAAAAAAAATACAACAAATTGAAACCGGACATGTCAATGTCAGTTGTAGATTATCATATTTTCTAACCATGAGGGCAATTTCATCAGGTGTAGATTAATATTTTACACCGATTGTAAAAGTGGCAGGTGTAGAATGTAATGTTGGTTTAAAAAAAGTTATTTTTGTACCGGTGTTCCATTTCATGCGGTGTAGATTTGTGTAATTTATAATATTTTACACCATTAGAAAAGTGACCGGTGTAGAATATAATGTCAGGTTTGAAAAGTTATTTCTACATTAGTGTTCCACTTCATCTGGCATGGTGAAAATGTGGAAAGGTCGACTGCATCTGAACAGTTGGAACAGACTTTTGATGATGACATGGATACTAATGATCGGGTAGAGGACATGATTCATGATGTTAGAGAAGATGCTTTTATGCGGTCACATGCATATGGTAATATGTGCAATAATGCAAAAAAACCTCTATACCCAGGGTACAGAAAATACAACTTGTTGAATGCGGTATTGAGATTGGTAAATGTGAAAGCACGGCATGGGTGGAGTGATAGAAGTTTTTCAGAATTGCTTGAGTTGTTGCAAGACATGTTTTCAGAAGAAAATGTGTTACCCAAACGCTACTATGATGCTAAGAAAATAATATGTCCTTTAGGCCTGCATTATAGAAAGATTCATGCATGCCCAAATAATTGCATATTGTACAGGAAATATTTTGAAGATGAGGATAAGTGTCCAATATGTAAGACACAAAGGTATAGATCAAACAAGTCTCCTACAAAGGTGTTATGGTATCTTCCATACCAAGGTTTAAGCAGCTTTTTGCTAATGAAGATGATGCAAAAAAATGTTATGGCATGTGACTGAAAGGATTTGTGATGGAAAGCTTCATCATCCTACTGATTCTTTGTAGTAGAAGAAGATTGATGACTTATTTCCCTAGTTCGGTAATGAACCAAGAAACCTAAGGCTTGGACTTAGTACAGATGGCATGAACCCTTATGGTAGCTGAAACATCCTTATTTTTGTACATCTTAGGGACCAATTGGTAGTATTTAGAACCACTTTCAAGGTCATTGAAATCTAATTTCTCAATCTGGAAGTTTACTCTTATCGAGTACTGTTTATTGTGTAAATTCCAGATGAGTGACCTAACTTCAAAAAATCATAACTAATTATAGAAAAATCAGAATGCAGTGGTTCAAATTGATACATGAAGCTAACTCAATACTATTTCAAGGAAAAATAACTCGTTGACCATTCCTTGTCCAAGTCAACGTCAGTCAAAGTTACAACTTTACTGTTCATCCAGCGTTTTTCTCCTGAATCCAGCATTTTGGTCCCAACTTTGATAATTTATATCTCCATGTGTAGACATTGAAATGAGACATTCTATATATCAAATCGAAGCTTGGTATGTCTACTATTTATCATAAACATATCATACATTTATTTAATCATTTACTATTTTTAATTATAGATCAAACATCACTATATCACCACGAGTTACTGTTCATGGTGGCAAATTCCAGCAAGCAACTTTACATACATATGCATACATTAATCACATATCAAACAAACATGCCAAACAATACTTATCATTAAATAATAAATCTTTATACAACAGGGCATGAACAAGATCCTCGTATCTCTATTACATCTTTCCTGCCTGAAATCCGGCAGTATAACTACTATACTTCATCTGTAAAAATAACTGATCTTGTACTGGTTCGGTAATTCCCGTGAGAATTACCATTCTACGTAAGTACCCAGGAAAGACTGGATGAACCGCCTAGGTCCACTCACTTCCAGACTCCTTAGACAGTACCTACGTACACAGTACGTATCATCTCCTTATGTTCAGTCTGAAAATCGGCAGCATAACGGGGTCTTACAACATTCTCAAAATTCACTTCGATATAACCTCTCTGTAATGGGTTATAAATAGGGGATGAGATTCGGGGGAATCTCAGTAGCAAACGGTACTAAACAATGCATGCATTAAAGTAAATACTTGTGCTTGCTTGTGAAAGTGTAAACATTGTGTAATGTGCATGCTTCCATGTAACATATGAAATACAATTGGCCAAGGTAATCATAGAAACAGAGCTTCAATCATATACACATATGCACACAATTCAACAAAGTCATAGCACAATCAAGCATAACATTCAATACATACAAGTTTAGGGTAAGTTTACTACCTTATTGCTTTACTTCTTTCCACTTTAACTTTGCTTCTTCCTTCTTACTTTTCCTTGCTATGTGGCTGCCCTCTTTTGAGCACACCAAGCAAATCCTAACATCACATTACCATCCAACCATTACAATCTAACTTCTCTTGAACACTAAGCTTACTTTAAGTAACATAACATCCTTTAATCTTTACCAATTGACTTGACCTTTGAATCAATTGATGTCTTGACCTTACCCTACACAATTTGGCCCTTTGAATCCATTTATGAACTCAAAACAACCAAATTCCAGCAACTATGCACTGTTCCGGACAGATTTGAAAAATATGCATAATTCTTTCAAAAATTCTCATTTTGATTCCAATGCTTCC
This sequence comes from Leucaena leucocephala, assembly GCA_037074615.1. Lineage (NCBI taxonomy): Eukaryota > Viridiplantae > Streptophyta > Magnoliopsida > Fabales > Fabaceae > Leucaena > Leucaena leucocephala. The sequence goes on along the minus strand of CM073523.1, from coordinate 10,296,200 downwards.
CATACTTTTTCCTCCACTTTTCCCCCACACAAAATCTCATTTTAAGACCATTGGAAGCATCAAAATCATGAAATTCAAATCACTGTTCATGCGAGTGAACAGTACCGTGAGGAATTTTCAACATTATAACCTTTAATTCCAATGGTTTCCAAGGTTCAAAACCTTTCCAATCCTACACAAAATCATCATATAAACTCAATGGAAGCATTAAATCATTGAAATTCCATTTCCTTCTATCATGAACAGTGCATGAACAGTGCAAACCGAAATGTTCTTCCATGGTAAAGTCAAGAACATCAACTTAATCCAACAACCAAGCATGTAACTAACTTGTTTAAGCTTGTCTTAACTATCTATGACTTAAAAATCATATTCCTTTCACATATACACAAAAATTCCAGCATCATTTCCCCAAGATTTAAGCCTAAAAAGTCACTTAAACTCAAGCACAAACCATAAGAACAAAAGGTAGAAGCAAGGAGACAACTTACCTTACTTGCTCCTTCAAGACCCTTGCTTCTTCCTTGCTTTCTTCCATATTCTTTCTCTAGAAATCACTTCTCTTTCTAAAGGAGCTCTTGGGTGTGAAGAATGAATGGAAAGGGGGGGTATTTATAGCAAAAGTCATGTGCCATTTGAAGGCTAAGATCACTTTGGAAACTATTTGATCTAATGGTTAAAGGTTTGATCTTGGAATGTCTTTTCACTTTTCACTCAAGACCTTACCACCATGACATCACTAGCATGGCCTCCCTTGGTAAACCTAACCCTTCCTCTTTTTGGGTGCCATTCTTGTGTCCTTGTGGGTCCCACCATGTGCAACACCTAATTCTTACTTTATTCTCTTTTTCTTTCTTTTCAAAAATCCATAAATTATTTATTATTTGGACTTGGGCTCCAAGATAACTTTTGGGCCTTATTGGGCTGGCCTAGGACGAAATGTTGGGCCTCTTTTAGGTCCAATAGCTAATTGGCCCAAATTCCAATGTACTTTCCTCATACCGATATCCGTAACTTACCCTGATCTTAGCATAAATGCTAAACACCTCTTTTAATTGTTCTAACATTTTTAGAAATTCATTCTAATATAAAATGAATTCTCTACAAAGTTTCATAATTTTATGAGACCCAGAAGTCCTGTTAAAAATTACATATGTTTCCTTTAACCCTTTATCGGTGTCATTTTTCACCGTAAATTCCATAATTAATTCTACAGGACTCCTTTTTGACTTCTGTCAACTCCATAAATTCTCATATTAATTATAATAATTTACTATCAAATTTCCTCTGATATCCATCCATTGTGTGAAATGACCAAAATGCCCTCCATTTACTTCTAGTTTCTTAGGGCATCATAGTGGCATTTTCGTAATTTTGCACTTTGGCTCTTAGACTTTCTTCCTCTTCCAATTAATCCTTTTCTTTACATAAACATGGCCACATATTTTCCTAAACATATCATATATTTTATTCAATCTGTACATACAACTTAGTACAGAAATTAGGGATGTTACAGTAGCCTTAGTAGTATACATAGTTCATGGCTCGTCCTCTTGGTGATTTACAACCTATCTCCCTTGCTGTGTATGTAATGCAAGTATGTAATGTTGTCTATGTTGATTTACAACCTATCTCCCTTGGTGATTTACCTAATACCCTTGATCGAAGATTTGAAGAAGCTATGGGAAGGTGTGGATCACGGCTGGAAAAAAGGCTTTCTAAATCGGTTGAAAATAGACTTCTACACCGGACTTTGATCCTGTGTAGAAATAGCCCGTGTAAAAAGTTTAATATTCTACACCGGTTGTATATGACTGGTGTAAACAATCAGCTTTTTTAAATCGGTTAGTCCATACAACCGATTTAAAAAGTAATGTCAAAATAAAAAAGAATTTAGAATAAAAAACTCTAGGTCCGAAATTATTTCCTTCTTCGTCACAAATCTGAAGGAGGAGGAAAGTGATGAAGAAGAATAGGTACCTGTAAAATGCAAGTAGGGAACAAAAAAGAGGAAGAAAGAAAAAGCTAGAGAACCCAGAAACGAAAGAAACAAAAACACAGATATATGCACAGAAATAAAAACCCATAAACGTCGTCACCTAATTGAAGATATCACAAAAACATCGTCACAATTCCTTTTGGTTACCTGCTCAAAAGCAAACAAAAATATATTTAAACAGAACCCAGAAATGAATGAGACAAAAACCCAAATATATACACAAAACAAAAACCTAGAAGCGTCGTTACCTAATTAAATATATCACAGAAACATCGTCACAATTCCTCCGACTTACCCAGTTAAAAGTGAACAGAAATATATTTAAACAAAATCGAGAAAGAAAGGAACAAAAAAATAGACACCTACCATCACAGATCTGGGTCTTCTTCTTTGGCGAGTTTTAGAGGCTACAACGACTGACTTCAACAATAGAGAACGACAAGCACAGGTATGGGTTATGGCATATCTAGGTCTTCTTCTTCGGCGAGCTTTAGACGGTGTGTTATGAAGGTGGAGCTTCCTATCACTATGTGTTCTCCCTTGTCTAGTTTTCTCCATGGACGACGATATGATTTGTGAAGATAGGGAATCGTAAAAATTAACGCTTTTTGTTAGATTTTTAATAGCAAAGATATTCTACACTGGATGTAATTCTATCAGTTGTAGATAAGACTGGTTTTAAAAATATGCTTTTTAAAGCCCCATTTTTAAATCGTTCACTGCGGAACCGGTTTAAAAAAACTGACCGGTGACATTTTTGTAAATAAGCTAACTTTTTACACCAGTCATTACTTTTTACACCGGTCATGTTTTATAACTGGTGTAAATATTTCATCTTATTTACAAAAATACCACCGATCATGACTTTTTACACCGGTCATGTTTTACAACCGGTGTAAATATTTCATCTTATTTACAAAAATGCATCTGGTCATGACTTTTTACACAGGTCATTACTTTTTATACCGGTTATGTTTTACAACCGGTGAAAATATTTCATCTTATTTATAAAAATATCACCGGTCATTTTTTTAAACCGTCTCAGCAGTGACCGGTTTAAAAATGGGGCTTTAAAAAGCTTATTTTCCACTAGTGGTTGATGCGATTAAGAAGGAGATATTCAATATGCGGGCCATGATCTTTTGTACAATTAATGACTTTCCTACATACGAAAATTTGTCAGGGTATAGTGTTAAGAGCTATAAAGCATGTCTGATTTGTGAGGAAGGGACTTGCTACTATCAACTTCGTCATGGAAGAAAGACAATCTACCTAGGTTATAGGAGATTTCTAAGACAAGGCCACCCATACCGTCGATTGAAGAATTTTTTTTTGCGGCTGATAAGACACATTTTGTATATGGTTTCTATGACATTTTTATGAGTTTTATAATAACTTTACCATTCATTTCATGCCTTAAATTGTGCTTTCGTGTTAATACATGATTGTGCGGGCAATATGCTAATTAAAGGGTAACATGGTAAAATAACTCTTCCAAACTGCATATATTATGGTATCCACTGATTTGAACTTTTACAGTGAGCTTTTATGTTGAATTGCAGGTACTTTGGAAGAGAGCAAGGACCGGGAAAGAAATCATAAGTCAATAAAAGTGAAATCACGCTTTTGTGCTATTTAGTCGCGACCAAAGAGCCCTCCTGTCGCGACCTTTAATTTTTCTAGAAGATTCCCTGTGTTCATTGAAGCATCCTTACTTTCGTATGTCTTAGGGACCATTTGGTAGCATTTAGAACCACTTTCAAGGTCATTGAAGTCCAATTTCTCAATCTGGAGTTTTACTCTTATCGAGTACTGTTCACTATGAAAATTCCAGATGAGTGACCTGACTTCGAAAAATCATAACTAATTCTAGAATAATCGAAATGAAGTGGTTCCAATTGCTACTTGAAGATAACTCAATTATATTTAAGGAAAAAATAACTCGTTGACTATGAATTAACCGAGTCAACATCAGTCAACGTTTCTACTTTACTGTTCATCCAACCTTTTTCTCCTGAATCCAGCATTCTGGTCCCAACTTTGATAATTCATATCTTCATGTGTAGACATCCAAATGAGACGTTTTATATATCAAATTAAATCTTGGTATGTCTACTATTTACCATAAAAAGTTAGTACATTTATTCATCCATTTACTATTTTTAATCATTTATCAAACATGACTAGATCACCATGTGTTACTGTTCACAGTGGTAAATTTTAGCATTTCTACTTTGCATACATATGCATACATCCATCATACATCAGTCAAACATGCCAAACAACACTTATTATTAATTAATAAGTTGTTTTACAATCTGGGTATGTACAAAATTTCCCATATCTCTATTACATCTTTTTCTGCCTAAACTCCGGCAGCATAACCGCTACGCTTCATCTTCAGAAAGTAACTGATCTTGTACCGATTCGGTAATTCCCGTTAGAACTACCATTCTACGTAAGTACCAGGAAAGACTGGATGAACCGGCTAGGTCCACTCACTTCCAGCCTCCTTAGACAGTACCTACGTACACAGTACGTATCAGCTCCTTTCTCTACTATTGTCATCTTGTCATAATTTCGACAGCATAACGGCGTCTCTTAAAATTCCCAGAATTCATTTTGACATAACCTCCCCTGTAATGGTTTACTTATTGGGATGAGATTCGGGGAAATCTCAGTAGCAACAATCATAACAATATATGTAATGCAGAGTGACAGTACTTGCTTGTGATTGTGTACAGATAAGTATGCTGCGTGCTTCCATACTCAACAACATATGATCATAGCATTGCAGTAGAGCTTCAGACATAACATATAAGACAACAATCCAACCAAACAATAGCACAAAAAATCACAAAGCCATTACATAAAAGCTAGGATTAGTTACTACCTCAAAGGCTCAACAGAGCTCTACTATCTCTATTCTGCTTCCAGCTCCGCCAGAACTTCCTTTCTTTCTTTCTTCCTCTCACTTTCTCTCTCTAGCACCTCCTCCTCTCTCTAAAAGGTTCTTGGCCGTGGCATATGAATGAATGGGGGGTATTTATAGTTTTGGTCAATGGCATTCGTGTAATTTTGAAGCCATCTGATCCTGTGGTCCTGATTTTTCCGGAATTTCCTATTTCTCTTTATTCCTTTTACTGCATCATGCATGACATCATCTCAAGGCCACCTCATGGGACACCTCATCGCCACATTCTTCACATGTCACAATTCCTGGACACCTCATCAGCTGACTCAGCATCTCCAGTCCAATCCAGTACCAGTCCGGTCCGATTTCCCACAATCTGGACTCACCGGCTGAGATTGTGCCACGTGTCCTTAACTTTTCTTCTTCCTCTAAGATGACGCCATGTGGCATCTGGAAGGGACCTTTCACGCCTTCCAATGCTATTCAGATAAGTCCAGGACTTTATCTGATCACCTCCTCGGTTATCATGTCGACCGAGTAACTTTACTTTATTGAAACAGCATTAAAATAGTATTTTAATGCCACTTTTTCCCACATATCACTGGGCCTACGTTTTTGGGCTCTGGGAATGTTATCTTGGATCCTGATCAAGCTCAAGTACTCTGATGGCTCGATTCCCAAGAAATATCCCTTGGCAAATTACCAAAATACCCTTGGGTGCCCTTTCTTGACTATTTTAACCCTAAGGGTAAAATCATCATTTTACACCCTTCTGTACCCTGTCAGGGCATATACTGACTCTGAGTAACTTTATCTGTATGTGCCTTGGCTCCTGGGCCTGTCCAGAATGACCAAAATGCCCTCATACATCTACTACCCCTTTAGTACAACACAGGGGCATTTTCGTAATTTCACACTTTTCGGGGGTTCTGCTGGACACTGGCCCACCTATCAGTCCAAGTGTCTTATTGGGCCTTTGATGGCGCCATTATTGGGCCTTTCAGGGTCCATTACCTTCATGGCACGCATTACGAGGAATCCTCCATTGTCAATGATTATTGAATATTTTATCTATTATTCACCGTTTATACACATATCCGGACACCGGCTCCTTCTGTCCGATACACTGGCCTGCGGTGTTCAGGCATCCCTGTGAGTTATTTCAGTCATCTGACTGAGGTCATCCGAACTCATTCAGTCCCTTTTTAAATACCGATAAATCTCCCTATCGGATACCCGGAGGCCTCATACTCCCGTCTGGATTTTCTAATTTGCGAATAACTTTTTCTACAGGCCTCCTATCGGTATTCTGTCAGTTTCCTGACATCCGTCCCATAAGGACGTGTCATCCTGTATTTTCCCACCTAGATCTGAATCTAGGATATCCGATAGGAATTTTTATAACTTTTGGACGATCAGTCCATTTTCGGCTATCTGGAGTCTTCAAAAATTCCTGTATTAAGCCAGATTACCGAGCGTCACTTGCTCTCTCTACTAGTGAAATCTGGGACTGAAATGCTTTCGGGCAGTCCAAACCACTTCCGGCCTGACTTTCTTTAATTATACTTTAGCCCCAGGGAACTTTTCTTCTTTTCATTTAAGTCCCTTTTTATTTGGCTAAAATTACACTTAAGGACCCCACATTTTTGTCTACTTTTCCTTTTTGGCTTTAAACTTTCCATAATTGCACTAAGTCCTTCCATTTCCTTTCTTTACTTTACTAGGTCTAGGGGCATTATTGTCTTTTCATATCTTACCAGAGTATTCTCTGGCCCTGGTCAACTATCCAGATACCCCTTCTTGACTGTCTAACCTTAGCCAAATGACCAAAATACCCTTTACTCATTCTTCAGTTATTTTATAACATAAGGGCATTTTCGTAATTTTGCATATTTTTCCCGGACACCGGCCCCTCTTACCCCTGAACTGATATTATGGGCTTGGGCCTTCCCTGGTGTCACTGTGGGCCTTAACAACCACTATATGGCCTCTGGCCATAGTCTGATCATCTCTATTCGGACTGCCTTTCCTTTACCGATTATAACTGTAAATTCCCATCTTCAGGAATTTTTACAGAAAAATCGGGACCTCAAATCAAAATTCTGTGTTGCGTCATTCAACCCGGAATCCTTTTCTCTATCTCCTGGTATTTTCAGATATTTAATTCGGACCGCTATTTTTGCCTAAAAGTACGCTCCCGCGCACACTTTTCAAAAATGAACATTTTACCCTTGGTCACATTTCTAATTCTTTCATACACATAGAGACCTCATATGCATATTTCACAGTTCAGTGAAATGATCAACATAATTTTCTCTATTTTCTGGCAAAATATGGTACTCATCGGCTACCAGTCTGATCTTTCCCATAATTGCGATTATGCCCTTGAATTCTCTTTCTGGCATCTCTAGGCCTAAAATTGGGGTGTTACATTTCTACCTCACTTAAAATAAATTTTGTCCTCAAAATTTACTTAGCACCTTAATCAACTATCCTGGATATAGCTCCTCTGTATATCCTTTCCTTGTTCATGACTAAGGCTTGGGGCATTCATCCTCTTATACTTATGGACAACTCATTACACTTGTGAGTAGTGTCCATTTCTTTCATATCTTATCCCTTAGAATTTTGATGTATTCTGGGGTCTACATCACCCCTCTTACACTTTGCTAATCTCTCAGGAGAGATATTGTTCTTCTGACTTTCTTTCTCCTGATACGAGATCATAACCCAGATAACTTCTTTGACTTTTCTTAACTGTTCTCATAACTTCATGCATCTATGCCAAACCTTTGTGGCATTTGCACTTTCTTATCCCTTCTTAGGGCTTACATATCATTAGGCTACTCTTGCCTTAGCACCTTTCAATTTAACGTGCTACTGGGTTAGGGCTAGATTACTCTTTATATAGCTTTAGGCCCTAGCAATCTCTTTCTTATAGAACTACGTTTTATCTTTGCTTTGCCTTAGACCCTCTTCTCTAGGTCTCTCTGGCCTTTTATTACCATTTCCTTTAGCTCAGAAAAGAACTCTTCATTATCCACATCATTATCTAGGCCTATAGTTCCTTACAGCTCAGTCGCCCTTACCGCTATGGTTTTTCTTATTCTTAGGGTCGACCTCAGGGAATATTGGAGACTGTGTTTGGGGTAAGAGCAAATACCTTTCCTAGGGATGTTAGCATTCTTAGGGCAACCTCTTGCAAAGTGGCCTTTCTTACCACAACTGTTTTGCCCTGCTCGACACTCCCATGTGCCATAGCTCTTTCCACCACATTGACATCTCTGCTATCCAACCTGATCATTACCTTGATCAGTCCCCTGTCTGAACTATTGCCTCTTTCTCTTGCTATTGGCTTCACAACTTGAGCTACCTCCTAGAGTGCTCTTAGCCAATGCTTTTCTATTCTCTATTCACAGGGAATTCTCCTTTCTGCTTCTCAGGCATACTTCTACAAAACTTTGAATATCAGTACTCAGATTTGGACTTGGACTCCGTCTTTATTTAAGGGAAAACTAAGTTCAGTCTGTATAATATAGGCTATCTGAGAAAACCATTATAAAATAATTTCTCTGGGTGAGTTTATCAACTAGTGAAGCTTCCTCACCTCAACTTCGTCTTTGGCATTCATCTTCCCAAAGAGATATTACACTGTACTCATATATCATGGCTCATTACTTTCCTCAGGCTAGGTCTAACTACGACCTCGGGATCTAACTGCGATCAACCGTTAGCCTCTTCAGAATCTAGCTGCGACTCTAAAGCTGTTAGGATCTAACTGCGACCCTGGAGCCATGCTAAGATCTATCTGTGACCCTCCAGAATCTAACTGCGATTCTGTTATACTGTATATCTCCCGAAGATCTTAAACCAACAGACTAAGTTATAAGGTTAACCGCTTCCACCTATTGATAACTCCATAAATATTTTTTAAAATTATATTTAGTAGCCTCATATTATTTACCCAGACTTTAGTTACTTCCTCTTGTACTCAAGAGTTCCTTCTCATCTTTCAACCTGTCCTCTAACTGTGAGCCATTTGAACTATGCTCTAACTGCGAGCATTCTATATCAGATCCAACTCTTATCTGAAGAGTGATCTATACCCATCTGAATCTAGCTCTATCTGAGAGCCACCTGTTTTAGATCCAACTCTTATCTGAAGAGTGATCTAGAAACAATCCCCTTACTGTTATCTGCTACTTTATCTGTATACCATTCCGCTCAATAGAAATGGCCCTGAGTACTGTATTCACAAGCTTATAGAAATACCTAAGTAACCTCAATCATAATTCATATCTGAATATCATATCATAACTTATCGTCCCATAAACTGAGACTATCTATCATCCTCAATACATGTCGTATGGTATGGGAGCAACATACTTTCTCATAACTTTCTCATCTCATAAGTGTACTCATATATATTCTACCCTGCATGCACTGCAAGAGGGGAGTATCCATTCATCATAGCATACTCTAACATGCATGTCATCATATGACAACTGCAAGGAGATGTAACTATCATATCTTATGGCAACATAAGCCATATCATCATCATCATATTTTGCTTAACCATCCATCAGACATTGTAATAATCTAAGTAAGCCTCAAAACGTACTTCCTTTATCATTTTGCCTATGATATCCTGATCATTCATCCTGAAACCTCCATCTATTTCACTTAGGCTGCCACGCTACCCTCTTACCAGGGTATAGACTCAACCCTTCATTACTCTATCTCATATAGGAAATAGGGGAGTCCCTTTATCTCTTAACTGTGGCTACCTCTTTACTATCTCTTAACTTCTTCTGTTTATACATCAGTCCTAGTCTACTCTTGACCGGACTATGGTTCCTTATTAGCCTTTCTTTTGATCCTTAGTCCTCATGGTTCTCATTCATCATCTTTCACTATTACCTCTGTTCTCTAGGGTATTCTCCCCTAGGTCTACTACTCCTTCGTGATGGAATTCCTCTGTTCAGGGAACATTTAGCTCTTTATCTATTAACCATCACGTCTCTAACCTTAGGCTATATGCTAGGATCATTCCTAGGCAAATCTCATTCTAGCTTTAGGTCTTTGATTCAGATTAGCTGAATAAAACCCCTGTAACATAGATCTACTCTTAGTTATCACATAGAGGATCTACTTTTACACATTGTCTTAAACTGATCTTTCGTACCTCAATACCTTTGTACTGTCTGGCTTACCATATGCTATTCCAATTCTCTAGCTGATGGACTTCAGCAAGGTTGGTACCTTCATTATCATATGGCCTCTACTATCTTTATTGAGAACTGCATAGTCGCAACTCACATACTCTGTGACTTTTAGTCGCGACTGTCATACGCTACTCGTCACGACTTAGCATTTCTGTGTCCTTTAGTCGCAACCTATAACATCGCTACCTGAATTCCTTTGTACACTGGTCACGTACTGCAATATTACTCATCGCGATCTGAGGTCTTCTCACGTCGCAACATCAACTTATCGGTACATATTAGTCGTGACATAAGACCCCCTTCTCTACTTCCTACTTTTAAAACATGTAGTCATACTCATCCTCATACAACGGCAACATACTAGGTATAGGGTAGCTCAATAGTGTCCATACTGGACAGTACACTCCAATCACATACAGGATTTATCCATTCATTAGCCAGTGGAAATAGAACACAAATAAACTCATACCTTAATTTGGCGCAGGCGACTTTCTTATCTCGTTGCCAGTCAGGGTATATACTCTTCCCTGAGTCGGGTATCTTTCGCCTGTTGTGTTCTGTGGACACTCCCTGGCATAATGTCCATACTTTCCACACCTATAGCATAACCCTTGACCTACTGGACAAGGCCTCGTACCATGGTCTCGACCACAGTTCCTACATACATTAGGCCTTGGTTGCCTAATAACTTCTCTTGGCCCACTACCTAGCCTACTTCCCTGTTTCTTATCAATTTCTGACCCATATGCTGGCCCATTTCTCTTCTTACTGTTCCCTATTAAGGAACCTAGTGGCATCATTTTCAATGGTACTGATGTAGCAGGCTCACTCTTTTCTAGATATTGCATATTCTTTTCTATCTTGTAAACTGCCAGCTGGGTCTTTCTTTCAGTGGGACCTTCTAAAATCTTAAAGATTTTCTCTAACTGGCTTACCCAATCCTCAGCTACTTGAGTGTCAAAAGTCCCTTCAAACATGGGCGGATTAAACTTATGGAATCGTTCCATCCATGTTTGCAGACTTTCCTGGTCATTGTTATTTCCTATAGACCCTTGATGTCTATTCATTCCAGTCTGCTCATGATCTGGCTGAGGTTCAGGTTCTACATCATTCTCTGGTACTACCTCCTTCTCAAACTGCTGTAAGCTAGCAATTGCAGCAGCAACCACCGTAGCGATAACAGAATCTCGTTCTTGATCTTAGCTAGCCTGGGTTGCCCGCATCTCATCGTGACTTATGACTTAACTTGTTGTAACTTGGATATCTGGCATCCTCACTATAGTATCTGGTCACAACATGATACCTCGAGCTACTCTTGCAGCTTCCTTAGTCGTGAACTGATCAGCTTCTGTCTCTATCCATAGAGGAAACTGCTTCTTAAACATTATTCTGCTTAGTCCAGCCATATTGTGTTAATAAACACGAGACCTCGACTGTATCGGCTGACTAAACCCTAAACCTAAACCCTTTGTTCTGTGCTAACTTTATTCTGTACTAACGCTAGAAATTATCTGTTCAGAGCATTTCCTAAGCCAGAATCCTTTACTATGATACCAAAATGAAACATCCTTACTTTCATATGTCTTAGGGACCATTTGGTAGCATTTAGAACCACTTTCAAGGTCATTGAAGTCCAATTTCTCAATCTGGAGTTTTACTCTTATCGAGTACTGTTCACTATGAAAATTCCAGATGAGTGACCTGACTTCGAAAAATCATAACTAATTCTAGAATAATCGAAATGAAGTGGTTCCAATTGATACTTGAAGCTAACTCAATTATATTTAAGGAAAAAATAACTCGTTGACTATGAATTGACCGAGTCAACATCAGTCAACGTTTCTACTTTACTGTTCATCCAACCTTTTTCTCCTGAATCCAGCATTCTGGTCCCAACTTTGATAATTCATATCTTCATGTGTAGACATCCAAATAAGACGTTTTATATATCAAATTAAAGCTTGGTATGTATACTATTTACCATAAAAAGTTCGTACATTTATTCATCCATTTACTGTTTTTAATCATTTATCAAACATGACTAGATCACCATGTGTTACTGTTCACAGTGGTAAATTTTAGCATTTCTACTTTGCATACATATGCATACATCCATCATACATCAGTCAAACATGCCAAACAACACTTATTATTAATTAATAAGTTGTTTTACAATCTGGGTATGTACAAAATTTCCCATATCTCTATTACATCTTTTTCTGCCTAAACTCCGGCAGCATAACCGCTACGCTTCATCTTCAGAAAGTAACTGATCTTGTACCGATTCGGTAATTCCCGTTAGAACTACCATTCTACGTAAGTACCCAGGAAAGACTGGATGAACCGGCTAGGTCCACTCACTTCCAGCCTCCTTAGACAGTACCTACGTACACAGTACGTATCAGCTCCTTTCTCTACTATTGCCATCTTGTCATAATTTCGGCAGCATAACGGCGTCTCTTAAAATTCCCAGAATTCATTTTGACATAACCTCCCTTGTAATGGTTTACTTATTGGGATGAGATTCGGGGAAATCTCAGTAGCAACAATCATAACAATATATGTAATGCAGAGTGACAGTACTTGCTTGTGATTGTGTACAGATAAGTATGATGCGTGCTTCCATACTCAACAATATATGATCATAGCATTGCAGTAGAGCTTCAGACATAACATATAAGACAACAATCCAACCAAACAATAGCACAAAAAATCACAAAGCCATTACATAAAAGCTAGGATTAGTTACTACCTCAAAGGCTCAGCAGAGCTCTACTATCTCTATTCTGCTTCCAGCTCCGCCAGAACTTCCTTTCTTTCTTTCTTCCTCTCACTTTCTCTCTCTAGCACCTCCTCCTCTCTCTAAAAGGTGCTTGGCCGTGGCATATGAATGAATGGGGGTATTTATAGTTTTAGTCAATGGCATTCGTGTAATTTTGAAGCCATCTGATCCTGTGGTCCTGGTTTTTCCGGAATTTCCTATTTTTCTTTATTCCTTTTACTGCATCATGCATGACATCATCTCAAGGCCACCTCATGGGACACCTCATCGCCACATTCTTCACATGTCACAATTCCTGGACACCTCATCAGCTGACTCAGCATCTCCAGTCCAATCCAGTACCGGTTCGGTCCGATTTCCCACAATCTGGACTCACCGGCTGAGATTGTGCCACGTGTCCTTAACTTTTCTTCTTCCTCTAAGATGACGCCATGTGGCATCTGGAAGGGACCTTTCAAGCCTTCCAATGCTATCCAGATAAGTCCAGGACTTTATCTGATCACCTCCTCGGTTATCGTGTCGACCGAGTAACTTTACTTTATTGAAACAGCATTAAAATAGTATTTTAATGCCACTTTTTCCCACATATCACTGGGCCTACGTTTTTGGGCTCTGGGAATGTTATCTTGGATCCTGATCAAGCTCAAGTACTCTGATGGCTCGATTCCCAAGAAACATCCCTTGGCAAATTACCAAAATACCCTTGGGTGCCCTTTCTTGACTATTTTAACCCTAAGGGTAAAATTGTCATTTTACACCCTTCTGTACCCTGTCAGGGCATATATTGACTCTGAGTAACTTTATCTGTATGTGCCTTGGCTCCTGGGCCTGTCCAGAATGACCAAAATGCCCTCATACATCTACTACCCCTTTAGTACAACACAGGGGCATTTTCGTAATTTCACACTTTTCGGGGGTTCTGCTGGACACTGGCCCACCTATCAGTCCAAGTGTCTTATTGGGCCTTTCAGGGTCCATTACCTTCATGGCACGCATTACGAGGAATCCTCCCTTGTCAACGATTATTGAATATTTTATCTATTATTCACCGTTTATACACATATCCGGACACCGGCTCCTTCTGTCCGATACACTGGCCTACGGTGTTCAGGAATCCCTGTGAGTCGTTTCAGTCATCTGACTGAGGTCATCCGGACTCATTCAGTCCCTTTTTAAATACCGATAAATCTCCCTATCGGATACCCGGAGGCCTCACACTCCCGTCTGGATTTTCTAATTTGCGAATAACTTTTTCTACAGGCCTCCTATCGGTATTCTGTCAGTTTCCTGACATCCGTCCCATAAGGACGTGTCATCCTGTATTTTCCCACCTAGATCTGAATCTAGAATATCCGATAGGAATTTTTATAACTTTTGGACGATCAGTCCATTTTCGGCTATCTGGAGTCTTCAAAAATTCCTGTATTAAGCCAGATTACCGAGCGTCACTTGCTCTCTCTACTAGTGAAATCTGGGACTGAAATGCTTTCGGGCAGTCCAAACCACTTCCGGCCTGACTTTCTTTAATTATACTTTAGCCCCAGGGAACTTTTCTTCTTTTCATTTAAGTCCCTTTTTATTTGGCTAAAATTACACTTAAGGACCCCACATTTTTGTCTACTTTTCCTTTTTGGCTTTAAACTTTCCATAATTGCACTTAAGTCCTTCCATTTCCTTTCTTTACTTTACTAGGTCTAGGGGCATTATTGTCTTTTCATATCTTACCAGAGTATTCTCTGGCCCTGGTCAACTATCCAGATACCCCTTCTTGACTGTCTAACCTTAGCCAAATGACCAAAATACCCTTTACTCATTCTTCAGTTATTTTATAACATAAGGGCATTTTCGTAATTTTGCATATTTTTCCCGGACACCGGCCCCTCTTACCCCTGAACTGATATTATGGGCTTGGGCCTTCCCTGGTGTCACTGTGGGCCTTAACAACCACTATATGGCCTCTGGCCATAGTCCGATCATCTCTATTCGGACTGCCTTTCCTTTACCGATTATAACTGTAAATTCCCATCTTCAGGAATTTTTACAGAAAAATCGGGACCTCAAATCAAAATTCTGTGTTGCGTCATTCAACCCGGAATCCTTTTCTCTATCTCCTGGTATTTTCAGATATTTAATCCGGACCGGCTATTTTTTCCTAAAAGTACGCTCCCGCGCACACTTTTCAAGAATGACCATTTTACCCTTGGTCACATTTCTAATTCTTTCATACACATAGAGACCTCATATGCACATTTCACAGTTCAGTGAAATGATCAGCATAATTTTCTCTATTTTCTGGCAAAATATGGTACTCATCGGCTACCAGCCTGATCTTTCCCATAATTACGATTATGCCCTTGAATTCTCTTTGTGGCATCTCTAAGCCTAAAAATTGGGGTGTTACATTCATAGGTCGCGTCCAACAAATGTATATGGTCGCGACTAAAATGCAAAATCGCT
The DNA here is from genome assembly GCA_037074615.1 of Leucaena leucocephala. NCBI lineage: Eukaryota > Viridiplantae > Streptophyta > Magnoliopsida > Fabales > Fabaceae > Leucaena > Leucaena leucocephala. The sequence goes on along the minus strand of CM073523.1, from coordinate 10,280,823 downwards.
GAAACTAAGCGTTTTGAATTTGGTTATGCTCTTATAAGAAGAGACGGAGGCTACAGTCAGATGGGATTCTGGTTTTTGGACCTGATTAGGCTAAGAATCAGTACTCGAGCGCTCTCTACACACTTTCTCTACATATTCCATCCTTCAACACCTTTCCACAGACTTCTACACATCTCTACACCATTCACCCTTCATCTCTTCATCGTTTCTTCATGGCCTCACATCTGAACAACGAATGCAGTGCAGTAGAAGTCATGAGAGGCTAAACCTTTAGTTTCTTGGTGATAGATCTAATATCTTGAGCTCACAGACTGAAACAGAGAGTTTTTACTATTCTAATTTGTATTCTTTTACATGTTATAATTGCTGCTAGATCTAGGGTTTTCATTCTATGTTTAAGGATTGAATATCAATTGATCATTCTCAAATTAGATTGTTGTATTTGATTCTGGATGATTTGAATGTTTGGTTTCAATTTAATATTTTAGTTTTAATTTTAAGAAAGTTGGGTTATTTTCAGCGATCGTTGCAAATCAATTCAATTGCTTGAAATCTAGGGTTTTCGATCGACGACCATTCGAGGGCGTTCTCATCAGTCTAGGGTTAATTACACGCTAAGTGGTTTCTAACAGTTCCCTAATAGTTCTTAAACTAGCTTTGATTAAAGGAGTTCAAGGAATATTAGGGTTCTGGACTCAATCGATCGATTGAGGTTTCTCTTTGAGACTTAGTGATTTAAAACTCCAATTTAACATAAGAGTAAGGATAGATAAGTTTTCATCATCAAGAGTCTACCATTACATATTTCTCAAACAAACCAACTCTTCTCATCTCAATCAAAAGAAAATCCAAAAACATTTACTTTCCTGCAAATTAATTTTTCAAGCACCCAAAACCCCAAAACCATTTTTACCTTTACTCATGTTTTCATCGATTTTGACATCCAATTTGCTAGGTTTCTAATAGAAAGGCTCCTTGAGAAGAATGATAGGGTTGTTCCTTATACTACATTATATTGGGTGCAACTAACTTTATTTTAATGGATCGGACTGCAACAATCAGACAGCCTCGTCAATGGCGCCGTTGCTGGGGAGCCAAGTAATTGGTTCCTTAGTAATTGATTGTCAATTTCATTGGCTACTTGAGTCAATTTTTTTGCTTTTCATTGCATTTTAGTTTTTAGTAGTTTTCTTAAATTGCATTGCATACTGCATCTTTTTCTGACTTTTTGCAGAATCAGTCTCTATGACTTTGATTCGTGACCTGACATGTCCTAAGTTGCGACCATTACTCTCCGTCACTTTTTGTCGAGACCAAATATTCTTCGAGTCACGACCTTATTGCTATCTGTGATATCTGACTGCTCTCTGTGAAAACTAGTCGCAACATTTAAAACTTTTAGGCACGACTGCTGCTCTCTGTGATTTTAAGTCGCGACTGAAAGACACTTTTGTCGCGACCAACTGAAAATTTTCTGCTGTGCAACTTTTGAATCTGAATTTGATTGTTTGCATTAATCATTCTTGATTGTTTCTGCATTGCATGCGTAAAAGAACTGAACCATTAGTGCCCTTTGAACCTAAAATTGAGAGAAGACTTAGAAAACTAAGGAGAGAATTTAGGGAATTTAGAGAAGAAGAAGCAAAATCTAGTTCCTCCTCTAGTATTCTAGAGTCTGAAACTAAACTAAATATGGCTAATCATAATGGGCATAATGGGCATAGAGAGAATGAAATGAATGTAGAAGATAATAGAAGTGTTAGGGAAATAAATCATTCGCATGTGAATTATGATCCTAATAGTTTTTATACTGAAGAGGCTAATTTTGAAATTAAAGGAGCTTTGATTGCAGCCTTACCTAAATTTCATGGTTTTGCAGGAGAATATCCACACAGGAACTTACAAACCATGCACATGATCTGTTCTTCAATGAAACCTCTAATGGCCACTTTGGATGATGTCTTGAGGAGGTGTTTCCATTTCACTTTGGAAGGGAAGGCTAAGGAGTGGCTGTACAATTTACCAACCTATTTTTCAACTCTTACATGGGATCAGCTGAAGTCTACTTATCTTGAGTAGTTTTTCCCAGCCTCCAAGACCACTCGGATGAAGAAGGAAATCACTAATATTATGCAATAGGATGGAGAGTCTTTGCATGAGTATTGGACAAGATTTATTAACCTTTTGGCTCGATGTTCCCACCACAACATCACTAAGGCTGATTTAGTAGACATCTTCTTTGATGGTCTACTACCTCACAATAAAGTGTCCTTGAATGCTGCTGCGAATGGTTCGTTGAGAGATAAGACCCCACAAGCAAGTTAGGATTTATTCCAGAAAATGGCTAATGAGGACCATCAAACTGAAGATCCAAGAAGATTACCACCCTCATCTTCAGGTAGTTAGAATACGATCTTAACTGAGATAGCAGCCTTGGGAAATCGAATGGAAAAGAGGATGGGTTTGATTGAAAGGGAGATGCACTCCACAAAACAAGTTCATGCAGTGGATACCTCACAAGCCCTAGTTACAGGATGTGAATCATGTGGTTCAATGATGCATGCTACAAGTACATGTGATAGACAGTATGAGGAAATGGCAGCTATGTATCAAGAGAGAGAGAATAACTTCCAGAAGAGAGATCCATACTCTAACACATAATCCTGGCTGGAGAGACCACCCAAATTTTAGGTAGGGGAGTGGGGAAAACATATCTAATCAATTTCAAGGAGGTGGTGCTTCCTCAAGCAACTACCAAGGTAATGTAAGGTCTATGGTCCCCACACAACCTAATGCTTTAGTGCCTTCAAGACCAGATGAGACCTCTCAATTGTTAAAGAGTATGGCAGCACAAATGAATAACATGGATGGTAGAATGACCAATATTGATCACAATCTCAAAGAGAATGATGGTCAGTTCACCTCCATAGCTTCAATTCTCCAAAGTATGCAGAAGGAGAATGCAGATGTACATAGAAAACTTGAGGAGTTAAGTTGTTAGAATGCAAATATCACAAGCCATTTAACTCAAGTTTCTAATATAGTGAGTGACATCCAAGGAAAGAACAGTGGCAGCATACCTTCGAACACTGTTATTAATCTAAGAGGGGTGAATGCCATATCTCTAAGAAGTGGAAGACAGGTTCATTTTAAGGAAGTTGATGCGCCACAGGAGGATAAGGAAGATTCTGAATTTGATGATTTATCACTGCCACAGATGCATATTGGTAATTCTGAAAGTACCAAAGAACGATTGCTTGTGAGTAAGAAGGAAAACCAAGAGGAGAACTCACAAGCACAAGCTACAGTACAAGAGCTACAGGAAGAAGAGGTAATAGTGAAGGGAATTGGAAGACACGCAGCAAAACTTAACTTTAAAAATTTTTCCATTCCCTGCCAGGATCTACCGAATGTGTTTAAGTCAAGGAGAAAGAAGTGTTACCTTCGGTATTCGAGCTGCAGTCGCGACCTCAGTGTCCACTAGTCGTGACTCTTCACCTCTGGAACTTTCAGTCACGACCTACTCGTCTTCCCGTCGCGACCTGTCGCCTCTGGAGTTGTTAGTCGCGACCTCCTCAGCTTCTCATCGTGACCTATCACCTCTGGAGTTGTTAGTCGCGACCTCCTCAGCTTCTTGTCGCGACCAGACGTCTCTGGAGTTTATAGTCGCGACCTCGTCAGCTTCAAGTCGCGACCTATATCCTCTTTTCAGATTTCTGACGTTCAGATGCCCGTTTTAGTCGTGACCTTTGTGTCTGCAAGTCGCGACTCGTCGTCGTACTGCTCTCTTCTCGATCACAAGAAGTCGACAACTTAGATCGGCTTCCTCTACCGGTATCCAGACGAACAACATTCCAATCACGAACGACGTGCTAGCGCCTCTTATCCCTCTAGGGTTTTCCCAAGATTCCGTCCTCACCGTCTCTATTCTGGCAGTTTCTTATCTGCAAACCTTTTGCACTCTCCTGACCTATTTTCTCTTGTACGTTGTGTTGTGTATTGTATAGAACCCTAGCTCCTAATGTCAAATATATAGGATGCTATCGGGCTTCTAATTGGGCCGGGCTTCAGAATTAATCTTATATTAATTCTGAAATTAATACAATATCATATATTGCATAATTTGATAAGAAACTAATTAAATCAATACAATTTTTATTAAATCCGTGTCACAGATTTAATTCACCTATTTATTTAATTTAAAATAAAGATAAGATGGAATTATATTTGATTTATTCTCATAAATCAAATTTGAGATATCTTATCAATTTGAATTTCAAATTCAAATAGATCATATCCATTTAAATTCAAATTCAAAAGTGATAGAAATTTAATTTATTCTTATAAATTAAATCTTGCAAATATCTCTTATATTATATATATAATAATATACAAATTTATATATATATAATATATAAATCCACCCTAGACTATTCATTGAATCTAGACATCTCTTAGGTTCAATGAATCTGGACATCACAGCTCGAGTTGGGCTATTTTGTGTGCGACCCTGTAGGCCCATATGAAGTTGGGAGTGGGCCAGTTACTAATCCACAAGTCGTAAGCAGCCTCTAGCAAGACATTACGACTACCCAAAACATATGAGGATCGATAAACGATGTTACCTTTCATGCAACCATATCACGTCCCTTTTGTCACACGATATTTCGGTCATGGATGAGGCATGGTGAACGTCATCCTCCTATTCCTGACCATTGCTTTCTCGATCCCTGAGTAGTCTAATGATAGTAATGGAACTACCCTTCCATTATAGTATGGCCATATATTTCTCAGATTCACTCATCGAGGGGCCCAATAATATCTCTCTACGAATGTGAGGGACAAATTCCATCTTGACCATTCATATTCCTTCGCATGAAAAAACACTAAGCCCGAACATAGCCTTTATGATCACTCGGTTAAAAGTGACTTTTGACTAGGTCAAAGCTGAGCGTTCATCATGTAGGAATCCATGATGATCTCAGGTCAAAGGGCATAGTGACATGGCTTGTATATGAGAGAAGCTTATGACTTAACCCACGCAACTCTCCCATAGCGGGTCAGTCCGACACCCTGTACTCTTACATGTGCCTATGACTTTGATTTATATCTCTATATATCTTCAAAGTTATACTGGTCTTATTTCATCTCTGCTCCCGCATAGATAACCGACCAGGGACATTTAGGATAAGATCACGAGTTATCCAAGGATTGTCATCATAGTAAACATGCAAATAATATGATAACATAATTAAGAAATTCATAAATCAACAATGTTCATAAGGTAATGGTTGGCCCCTAGGGCACAATCTCCAACAAATAGTACCAACTCCAGCATATAAAGGAAATAAACCTGAGGAGAAGCCAGAGTCGAGCAAGCAAGGAGCCTCTATGCATACTGGTAAGGAGGTAAGTATAAAAGATCTCCCTTTTCCTAACTCTTATTTTGCTGGAAAGAAAAAGGTTGATCCTGATTTTGCAAAAGATATTTACAATCTGTTCAATAAATTGGAAATAAATATCCCTATGGTTGAATTCCTCAAGAGAAACCCTAAGTATGCTAAATTTTTAAAAGAATTATGTGCTGATAAAAAGAAATTTAGGCCTCTTGAGAGAATTCAGGTGAGTGCTAATGTGTCATCACTCTTTAAGGCTAAACTAACGGTTAAGTGCCAAGACCCAGGCTCCTATACAATCCCATGCACTATAGGAAATGTTCCTATTAAGGGAGCGTTACTAGACCTAGGGGCAGCCATTAATGTAATGCCTTGGCCAGTTTATCAAGCTTTAGGTATTAACAATCTTAGAGACACATGTAGTACTCCAATTAGTTGATAGGTCAATCAGGTATCCTAAGGGAATCCTTGAGGATATTCTAGTACAGGTCAAAGACTTAGTGTTCCTAGCTGACTTTTATGTTCTGTATATGTCTAATGAGCTAGTAAATGATAGCACTTTGATCCTAGGCTGACCTTTCCTATAAACTTCCAAAACCATCATTAGTATGAAGCATAGTTCCATTACAATGGAAGTTGGAGAACATGTGGTAAGTTTTAATATGAATGAAGCAATGAGATATCCTTATGATAATTCTGCTTTTACTGCTTTAAATGCCATTGACTATGCTGTTGAAGAGATTAGGGATGAATATGAATTGAGTTTGCATGATAATAATAGAGATAATGTACTTGCAAAAGGTTTGTGGAGTGATTTTGCAGGATCCCAAGGTGTTCTGGAAGGTGAAAGTCCAACAATTGAAGACGGGTCGAGTTTCTGTGATAAAAGGTAGCGACCCAATGACCAAAATGTCGCGACCAAACTTCAGTCTGTAGCCCAATATGAATATGAGTCGCGACCATTTGAATTTAAGGTCGCGTCACACAATTCCAGAGATAACCAGTCGCAACCGAAGATGTAGGTGTTGTGATTGAACCTCAATCTGCTGAGGGACAACCTCTCTATGGATCAGAGTCATGACCACATGGGTTATAGGTCGCGACACAAAACTCCAGAGAACACATGACGCGATAAGATGAAGATAATGTCGCGACAGTATGCTGAAAGTTCGTGACCCGATATACCAGACGCATCCAATGAACTGAAAATTCCTTCAGATCACTTTTCCACTATTTTGGCTAAAGGGCTAATGTGTTCTAACCCTACTTCCCCTTATTCTCATTCCAAAATTACTTCTCATACCTTCAAAATTTTTGAATGATTTGTTTTCTAACAATGATGTAAGTATGGGAAGGAATAACCCCAAGAATGTTGAGTTGTAGACCAACTTCAGCTTGGAACGACACTTGGGGAACCAGATGATAAATTAGAGTGTTTACGCAAGCTGGATAAGAGCAACCTCAAGGAATGTATGAAGGATGCGAAGGGAAAACCTCCCAACTCTGTTGCTGCTACATGCCAACCACAGTTGGGCAAGTTCAAGTTTAAAGTGGGAAGATTCAACACAAGGTTGGATGAATTTCAGGACAGAATGCACGACTGTCAAACTTTAAAGTAGAGAGTGAAAGCAATAGGGGAGATCATCCAATTAAACAGTTGTCGCTCAAAGTTTATTGAGTTCCCCCTGTCACCTTGAGGCCAGGTTGTCTCTTTCCTATCTCTCACCGTTTACGAGTTTTCCGGTTTGATATCTGTTGGTTAAGTTGAGTATAGGAAAGAGATGATTCAGTAGATTAGATTCCATTTTCAGTTTAGTTCTATTTGTCTTCAGTTTATTCCTGTTTATTCTTGATTTATTTCTTCTTTGTTCCACTTCCCGTTACTGTCCATGTGTTGCACGCTCATCAATGGATACCTTTCCATCCACACACTCACATGCATGACTTTAGCTTACCCATCCTGTCCTCTTTGCTTTACTTGTATTGCCTTGTATGACTTGAATGTGACTGCGAGCTTCATTGCGAAAATTGCATTGAGCGTTATGATTACCTACAGTATTGAGGCTAGATTTAACTAATAACATTGTCAATTTCTCTGGTTCTGTTGACAGTGAGGACACTGACAAGTTTAAGTATGGGGGATGATGTTTTACTTTTGCTTTTGTAATTAATCCAATCTTTCATCACAAAATTTTTAATTTTGATCTTAATATGTGGTGAATTGCTGAAAATTGGACCTCCACCTTAAACAAAATTGTTAATTGGTAAAAAGGATTTAGCGTGAAAACCATTTTTGGACTTTGAAAACTGTCACTTGGTAGTCTCTGTGAAAAATGGTCGCGACATATATGATTTATGGCCGCGACCTTTGATGAAATTTTGGACTAACATGCTCTCTGTGAACTACAATCGTGACCTATGTGCTTTATAGTCGCGACAATACCTCTCTGTCGATTCACATCGTGACATGAATACCTTATTAGTCACGAGCAATGTTTGAAAATTTCTGAGCATGTACCCCTGTGAAAATAGGTCGCCACCTAAACCGTTTTAAGTCGCAACCCACGTTTGAAAAAAGTGTCCAATTACCTTCTCTTTTCCTTGTGCAATGCTAGAAAGAAGGATTCCTTTTGAACTACTAAGATGCTTTCACAAACGATTCATTGCCCCCTTATTTCAAAACCTTTTTAGTCCTTCGAGACCATTGCCACACTTAAATGTTTCTTTGAGAATCTTGGAAATCGAATTTGAAACACCTAAGATTTTGCTATTGAATTTGGGATTATTACATGATTCTAAGTGATTACTCTGGAACTTTTAAATCATCGTTTAGAGGGTTTTCAGTTGTGATAAGTGTTCTAATGCCTAGTGAATGATGAACTTTGTTTGGGACTTTAGCTTATGAGCAATTTAGATCAAAACCCTAGTTGGAAGGATTATCGGCCTAAATTTCTATATTAAGTGATTATTCAATTGGTTTATATCCTCTAGAACTTGTCTTGGCTCTGAGTTGAGAATGACTTGCACGTTTATGAATTGAACATGATCGAGGCATTCATTTCTAAACCCTTTTATCCCAAACACAAGCCCACTATATATTATATCCTTAGTCACCCCCTTTGAGCCCATCATTTTTCTTTCATCCATCATTTATATGGAAAGTCATATATGCATAAACTTCATTTGCGGAATAAAATTCTATTCATGTGAAAAATTCATTATTGTTGTGATGTGTGCTACAGGTTCTGTGCATGAGGTGCCAAATAAAAGAAAAAGAAAAAAAATCATGTTGCACTGAAAAAAAGAGAGGATAGTGCAAGAAAAGAAAACAAAAAGAAAAGAAAAGAGAAATGAAGAAGGTATTATTATTAACTCTTATTAGCATAATTATCACTTCTAGATCTCTAGAGACATGAATTCATGCTACATATTCATTGTTAAATGCATGTGGTACTTTCTATTCTTCATATTCCATCCCATGTAGCCCATCTCCATCATTACAACCCTAAAAGACCTCTTGATTCTTTGCATAAGTGCTATAGAGTTGCTGAGATTTAGAGCCATTACAATCATATGGTAGGATGTTTTCCAATTTGAATTTGAGTGAAAGAATCCTAACAATGAGAGGATAGAGAGAGCTAAACACTTACATCCTTAGAGAGAATCTATTGTGCTCATACAGTTGAGGTTGATTTCATTTAGTAGTTGATTACTTGGCATTGCTCACATTATCACTTCTGCACTCCCAAAAGATGGTGGATTAATTGTTTTCAGGTCACACTATGGATTATGTTATTATTTTAGATTTAATAGTGTTATTCTAGGTGTAATTCATTTCTTTGTCCAGGAGTACAAAAGTTCAAGTGTGGGGGAATTGATAAGACACATTTTGTATATGGTTTCTGTGATGTTTTTATGAGTTTTATAATAAATTTACCATTCATTCCATCCCTTAAATTGTGCTTTCATGTTAATACATGATTGTGCGGGGAAATGTGCTAATTAAAGGGTAAAATGGTAAAATAACTCTTCCAAACTGCATATATTATGGTATCCACTGATTTGGACTTTTACAGTGAGCTTTTATGTTGAATTGCAGGAACTTTGGAAGAGAGAAAAGACCAGGAAAGAAATCATAAGTCAATAAAAGTGAAATCACGCTTCTGTGCTATTTAGTCGTGACCAAAGAGCCCTCCTATCGCGACCTTTAATTTTTCTGGAAGATTCCCTGTGTTCATAGGTTGCGACCAACAAATATATATGGTCACGACTAAAATGCGAAATCGCTGAAACTGCGCGTTTTAAATTAGGTCATGCTCTTATAAGAAGAGACAGAGGCTGCCGTCAGACAGGAGGATGGTTTTTGGACCTGATTAGGCTAAGAAGCAGTACTCGAGTGCTCTCTATACACCTTCTCCACATATTCTATCCTTCTACACCTTTCCACAGACTTCTACATATCTCTACACCATTCACCCTTCATCTCTTCATCGTTTCTTCATAGCCTCACATCTGAACAGCGATTGCAGTGCAGTAGAAGTCATGAGAGGCTAAACCTTTAGTCTCTTGGTGATGGATCTAATATCTTGAGCTCGCGGACTAAAATGGGGAGTTTTTACTGTTCTAATTTGTATTCTTTTACTGTTATGATTGTTGCTAGATCTAGGGTTTTCATTCTATGTTTAAGGATTGAATATCGATTGATCATTCTCAAATTAGACTGTTGTATTTGATTCTGGATGATTTGAACGTTTGCTTTCAATTTAATATTTCAGTTTCAATTTTAAGAAAGTTGGGTTATTTTCAGCGATCGTTGCAAATCAATTCAATTGCTTGAAATCTAGGGTTTTCGATCGACGACCATTCGAGGGCATTCTCATCAGTCTAGGGTTAATTACACGCTAAGTGGTTTCTAACAGTTCCCTAATAGTTCTTAAACTAGATTTGATTAAAGGAGTTTAAGGAATATTAGGGTTCTGGACTCAATCGATCGATTGAGGTTTCTCTTTGAGACTTAGTGATTTAAAACTCCAATTTAACATAAGAGCAAGGATAGATAAGTTTTCATCATCAAGAGTCTACCATTACATATTTCTCAAACAAACCAACCCTTCTCATCTCAATCAAAAGAAAATCCAAAAACATTTACTTTCCTGCAAATTAATTTTATCAAGCACCCAAAACCCCAAAACCATTTTTACCTTTACTCAGGTTTTCATCGATTTTGACATCCAATTTGCTAGGTTTCTTATAGAAAGACTCATTGAGAAGAACGATAGGGTTGTGCCTTATACTACATTATATTGGGTGCAACTAACTTTATTTTGATGGCTCGGACTGTGACAATCCGAGAGCCTCATCAGCGGCCAAGAATTTGAAAATGCTCCAGAGCCATTGACTGGAGAATAAGTTTATGAAAAGGTGAAAGATATTAATGTTACTTTCGGTAAGACTACCAAGAGAAGTGAGAAAAATATATGAAAAAAAGATCTGTCTTCTTTGAGCTTCTGTACTGGCAACATCATCATGTAAGGCACTATATTGATGTCATGCATGGAGAAAAATATGTGTGACAGCGTTAATGGAACACTTCTCAACATACATGGTAGTTCCAAAGAGGCTTTGAAGGCAAGATTAGATTTGGAAGAAATGAGAATACGTGAGGATTTATATCCAAGGGTAGTGGTGAAGGGAGTTATTGTGTTGATGAAGAGATTAATATTTTGTCCAAGGATGAGAGAAGAAGTATTTGTGAATGTTTATAAGAAATCAAAGTTCCCTCTGGGTACTCATATAATCTTAAGAAGATTGTGTCGATGAAAGATTTAAAATTAGTAGGCCAAAAGTATCATGATTTCATGTCTTGATGCAATAATTACTCCCAGTAGCTGTTCGAGGAATCCTTCAAGATGATTTGAGACACATTGTAACCTGACTTTGCTTCTTCTTTAATGCTATATATGGCAAAGTCTTTGAGACTGAAAAGTTGGATGAATTGGAGCACGAGGGTTATGTTATTTTGTGCCATCTTGAAAAACTATTTTTTCTTGGCTTTTTTGACATCATGGTACACCTCATCGTTCATCTAGTGTGAGAGATAAAATTGTGTGGCCCTGTATACTTACGATAGATGTACCCATTTGAAAGATACATGAAAATCCTTAAAGGGTATATGAAGAATCCAAATCGGCCTGAGGCATCCATTGTTCAAAAATATGTTTTTGAAAAAGCTATGGATTTTTGTCAACACTACCTGTCCAAAGTAAGACTTACCGGTTTCCCTAAACCTCATGCCAAACAGGGGGTTCAACGCGGAATATTGGTGAAGAGTGTTGATCATAATAAATTGCATCAAATACACATACACATCTTGAATAATATTGATGAAGTTCAAGACTATATAGCTGTTTATAAAGAGCTTGTCTAGACATAATAGAATGACAGAGCAAAAGATGATTAGAGAATACAACAAATCTTTTGCACATTGGTTCAAACAGAAGGTTGAAAATGAGGATTGTGTATTTGACTCTGTTAGATGGTTGGTGTAACATCCCGATTTTTGGTCTAGGAGATCGGGACAGTTCATCTAGGTCCAAGATGAGGAATGTGAGGAATATCCTAAGTCTTAAGCCTAGGAATTCTGCAGGTAGCTTGATATGGGCTGGCTCCTGTGTAAGATAACCTGATATGGGCGGGTTGTCGAGCCTTTCAATTAATGATGACTCCCGAAGAGTTTAAGGGATGAGTTATTGAAAGAGAATTTCTAGAACTTAAGATGAAGGATAAGAAGATGAGAATAGATGCTAGAAAGAGAATGCAGGGGCAAAATCGTAATTATGGGAAAGATTGGGCTGGTAGCCGATGAGTACCATATTTTGCCAGAAAATAGAGAAAATTATGCTGATCATTTCACTGAACTGTGAAATGTGCATATGAGGCCTTTATGTGTATGAAAGAATTAGAAATATGACCAGGGGTAAAATGGTCATTTTGGAAAAGTGTGCGCGTGAGTGCTTTTTCAGGCCAAAACAGCCCGGTCCGGATAAAATATCTGAAAATACCGGGAGATAGAGAAAAGAATTCCGGGTTGAATGAGGAGTCACGGAATTTTGATTTGAGGTCCCGATTTTTCTGTAAAAATTCCTGAAGATGGGAATTTACAGTTATAATCGGTAAAGGAAAAGCAGTTCCGATAGGGATGATCGGACTATGGCCAGGGGCCGTATAGTGTTTCTAAGGCCTTTAGTGATACCAGGGAAGGCCCAGGCCCATTATATCAGTCCAGTGGTAAAAGGGGCCGGTGTCCGGGAAAAAGGTGCAAAATGACGAAAATGCCCCTATGTTATAGAATAGTGAAAGAATGAGTAAAGGGTATTTTGGTCATTTGGCTAAGGTTAGACAGTCAAGAAAGGGTATCTGGATAGTTGACCAGGGTCAGAGAGTACTCTGGTAAGATGTGAAAAGACAATAATGCCCCTAGACTCATTGAAGTAAAGAAAGAGAGACTAAGGGCATTTTGGTAATTTGCCAAGGGGTGTTTCTTGGGAATCGTGCCATCAGAGTACTTGGGCTGGATCAGAGAGCCAAGATGATATTCCCAGGTCCAAAAACGCAGGCCCAGTGATTCAGGGGGAAAAGTGGCATTAAAATAATGATTTAATGACTTTTCAGTAAAGTAAAGTTACTCGGTTGGCACGAGAACCGAGGAAGTGATCAGATAAGTCTGGGACTTATCTGGATAGCATTGGGAAGCGTGCAAGGTCTTTTCCAGTCGCCACATGGCATTAGTCTGGAGAAAGCAGATAAAGCTGAGGACACGCTTTACGAGGCAAGAGACTGGACCGGTGAGTCAGCATGCTGAGTCAGCTGCTGAGGTGTCCAGGATTTCAGACATGTGATAAATGTGGCGCTGAGGTGTCCCGGTGAGGTGTCCTGGATGATGTCATGCATGATGCAGTAAAAAGGAATAAAGAAAAATAGGAAAATCCAGGAAAAACCAGGACAAGTTCATATGGCTTCAAAATTACAAGAATGCCATCCATTAAAGCTATAAATACCCCCCTTCCCCTCCCATTTTATGCATCCCACGTTTTTGGCAAGAAAAGAGAGAGAAAGAAGAGAGAGAAGGAGAAAGAAAGAAAGAAAGGAAGTTCTGGTGGAGTTGGAAGCAGTATAGAAGTTATAGAGCTCTGCTTTTGAGGTTGTAACTAATCCTAGCTTTTATGTAATGGCTTTGTGATTTGTTGTGCTATTGTTTGGTTGGATTGTTGTCTTATATGTTATGCTTGAAGCTCTACTGCAATGCTATGATCATATGTTATTGAGTATGGAAGCACGCAGCATACTTATCTGTACACAATCACAAGCAAGCACTATCACACTGCATTACATATATTGTTATGATTGTTGCTACTGAGATTCCCCCGAATCTCATTCCCCATATATAACATTACAGGGAGGTTATGCTGAAGGGGATTTTGAGAATCCTGTGAGACGCCGTTATGCTGCCGAAGTAAAGACTGAACATCAGTATATGATAAGTACTGTGTACGTAGTGCTGTCTAAGGAGGCTAGAAGTGAGTGGACCTAGCCGGTTCATCTAGTCTTTCCTGGGTACTACGTAGAATGGTAGTTCTCATGAGGGGATTACCGAATCAGTACAGTTCAGTTCTTTGTACAGATAAAGCGTAGCGGTTATGCTGCCGGAGTTTAGGCAGAAAGAGATGTAATAGAGATGGCAAGATTATGTATATGTCTTGTTGTGTATGCCATGCTGTATGACATTATGTTATTCAATGATAAGTGTTGTTTGGCATATTCAATTTATGTATGGTAAATTAAGGGGAAATTCGCAGGTCCTGAGGCAGCAGTGTTCTGACCTCAGTTTGACCTAGTAAACGAAGGAGTTTGGCTACGAAATTTGGTGAGCCAGTAGTACACATCTGGGGTATTACGTGGATAGGTAATAAGCCTTGTTTGGATGTGTAGAATGAGATTAATCAGTTTTCAAATTAAAGGTTTAGAATAAGGAACTTAAGAGTGAAATTTTGAATTTCTGGGCTTAAGTTAAGATATAATCGAGCTAATATGGCTCCCGCAAGTGTACTCTGAGGAGCCTAAGGGAGGATGTTTCAGTTGGCATATAGTCTTGAATTTAATGTGATATATTGGAATTCATTTGATATCAACGGGTATTCCTTTTATACAAAGTCCCTAGATGATAAACGTAGCGTGCATAATAGTGGTGTTATGTTAGTGGCTGAAGCTATGCACTTCTCTAGTTCAAAAGACAAATATCCTAAATTAGCAGTCATCCCTTATTATGATGTTGTGGAAGAGATTTGGGGGTGGACTACACCAAATTCACAGTTCCCGTGTTCAAATGCAAGTAGGCTAATGTAAACAATGGTGTTATGGTGGTTCGGTTAGGATTTATACTATTGATTTAAATAGTACAAGTTTTGGGGGTGAGCCTTTCATTATGGCAAACCAAGCAAAGCAAGTGTTCTATATTACTAATCTGGTAAATAAAAGATGGTCTGTCGCTCTCTAAGGAAAAAGGTTGTTGATGATGATGATTGGATTTGTGAGACCCCTTCTTTTTCAGTAGGTTTACCAAAATTGAATGAAGAAGAAGTGGATTATGATTGATTTGTATGTGAGTTTTTTATGTTTTTGAGGCACTAATGCAATTAAGTTTCTTGTTTTGATTGCATATATGGTTTTGATGTAATAATAACACAAGTTTCTTGTTCTGATTGCATATATATGTTGTAACTTCAAGGGATGGGGTAATATAAAGGTTGGAGTAAAAAAATAACTCTAATATTTAAACTGGTTGTACATGTTTTCTGAAACATCCTCCCTTAGACCCCTCAGAGTACACTTGTGGAAGCGATATTAGCCCGATTATATCTTAACTTAAGCCGAAAAATTTAAAATTTTACTCTTAAGTTCCTTATTTTGAACCTTTATTTTAAAAACTGATTTATCTCATTATACACATCCAAATGAGGCTTATTACCTATCCACGTAATGCCCCAGATGTGTGATACTGGCTCACCAAATCTCGTGGCTAAATTCCTCCATTTACTAGGTCAAACTGAGGTCAAAACACTGCTACCTCAGGACCTACGAATTTCTCTCTTAATTTTTATACGCAAACAGAACATGCCAAACAATATTTATTATCAAATAATAAATTGTTATACAACAAGGCATGAACAAAATCCTCATATATCTATTACATCTTTTCCTGCCTGAAATCCGGCAGTATAACTACTAGGCTTCATCTTTACAAATAACTGATCTTGTACTGATTCGATAATTCCCGTGAGAACTACCATTCTACGTAAGTACCCAGGAAAGACTGGATGAACCGGCTAGATCCACTCACTTCCAGACTCCTTAGACAATACCTTCGTACGTATCATCCTTCCTTCATAACTGATATTTTGCCATAATTTTGGCAGCATAACGACGCCTTTTAGCATTCTTAGAATTTACTTTGACATAACTTCCCTATAATGGGTTATCATAGGGGATGAGATTCGGGGGAATCTCAGTAGTAACAGCCATAACAATATATGTAATGCAGTGTGATAGTGCTTGCTTATGATTGTGTACAGATAAGCATGCCGTGTGCTTCCATACTCAATAATAACATATGATCATAGCACTATGTAGTAGAGCTTCAGACATAACATATAAGACAACAATCCATCCAAACAATAGCACATCACATCACAAAGCCATTACATAAAAGTTAGGATTAGTTACTACCTTGCTAGCTTAGCAGAACTCTACTATTGCTACACCGCTTCCAGCTCCGCCAAAACTTCCTTCCTTCTTTCTTTCTCTCACTTTCTCTCTCTAAAACTCACTTCTCTCTAAATTGTCTCTTGGCCGTGGGATGAATGAAAATGGGAGAGGGAGGGGGTATTTATAGTTTTCATGGATGGCATTTCTGTAATTCTCAAGAACTTTGATCTTGTGGCCACTGATTTTCCTGGAATTTCCTATTTTCTTTAATCCAACTTATTGCATCATCATGGTGATGTCATCCTGATGACTCATGGCCTTTCATAATTACCTGCTGACTCAACATGCTGACTCAGTGTTTCCAGAGAATTCCAGAGTCTTACAGCGGAATACACGGTTGAGATCGTGCCACGTGTCCTCAGCTTTTCTTCTCCCTCTAGATTAGTGTCATGTGGCATCTTGCTGGCACCTTTAACGCCATCCCATGACTTCCAGATAAGTCCAAAGCTTTATCTGATCAATCCCTCAGTTACCACTTCGATCGGTAACTTTACTTTACGGAAACAATACTAAAATAATATTTTAATGCTACTTTTACTCACATATTCCTTGGGCTACGTTTTTGGACTCTGGAAATGCTATCTTGGGTATATGATCAAGCTCAAGTACTCTGATGGCTCAATTCCCAAGAATTATCCTGTGATAACTTACCAAAATGCCCTTGGTTCCTCTTTCTTTACTTTAATGAATCTTGTAACATCCCTAATTTTTGTACTAAGTTATATGTACAGGTTGAATAAAATATATGAGATTTTTAGGAAAATATGTGGCCATATTTATGTAAAGAAAAGGATTAATTGGAAGAGGAAGAAAGTCTAAGAGCCAAAGTGCAAAATTATGAAAATGCCACTGTGATGCCCTAAGAAACCAGAAGTAAATGGAGGACATTTTCATCATTTCACACAATGGATGGATATCAGAGGAAATTTGATAGTAAAATATTATAATTAATATGAGAATTTATGGAGTTGACAGAAGTAAAAAAGGAGTCCTGTAGAATTAATTATGGAATTTACGGTGAAAAAGGACACCGATAAAGGGTTAAAGAAAATATATGTAATTTTTAACAAGACTTTTGGGTCTCAGAAAATTATGAAACTTTGTAAAAAATTTATTTTATATTAGAATGAATTTCTAAAAATGTTAGAACAATTAAAAGAGGTGTTTAGCATTTATGCTAAGATCAGAGTAATTTACGGATATCGGTATAAGGAAAATATATTAGGATTTGGGCCAATTAGCTATTGGACCTAAAAGAGGCCCAACATGTCATCCTAGGCCAGGCCAATAAGGCCCAAAAGTTGTCTTGGAGCCCAAGTCCAAAAATAAATAATTTATGGATTTTTGAAAATAAAGAAAAAGAGAATAAAGTAAGAATTAGGTTTTGCACATGGTGGGACCCACATGGACTCAAAAATGGCGCCAAAGAAGTAGTCTTAGATGTCTCAAGTAGTGCCATGCTAGTGATGTCATGGTGGTAAGGTCTTGAGTGAAAAGTGAAAAGATATTCCAAGATCAAACCTTTAACCATTAGATCAAATAGTTTTCAAAGTGATCTTGGCCTTCAAATGGCACATGACTTTTGCTATAAATACCCCCCTTTCCATTCATTCTTCACACCCAAGAGCTCCTTTATAGAGAGAAGTGAGTTCTAGAGAAAGAAAGTGGAAGAAAACAAGGAAGAAGCAAGGGTCTTGAAAGAGCAAGTAAGGTAAGTTGTCTCCTTGCTTCTACCTTTTGTTCTTATGGTTTGTGCTTGAGTTTAAGTGATTTTTTAGGCTTAAATCTTGGGGGGATGCTGCTGGAAATTTTGTGTATATGTGAAAGGAATATGAGTTTTAGGTCATAGATAGTTAAGACAAGCTTAAACAAGCTAGTTACATGCTTGGTTGTGAAGTAAGTTGACGTTCTTCACTTTACCATTTCGGTTTGCACTGTTCATGATAGAAGAAAATGGAATTTCAATGATTTAATGCTTCCATTGAGTTTATATGATGATTTTGTGTAGGATTGGAAAGGTTTTGAACCTTGGAAACCATTGGAATTAAAGGTTATAATGTTGAAAAGTCCTCACGGGTACTGTTCACTCGCGTGAACAGTTTTTTGAATTTCATAATTTTGATGTTTCCAATGGTCTTAAAATGAGATTTTGTGTGGGGTTAAAGTTGAGGAACAAGTATGGGAAGCATTGGAACCAAAATGGGAATTTTGGAAAAAGGGAGCTTATTGAAACTAGACTTGGAATTTGTTTGGAATGGAGTTATAATTTGGTAATCATATTGTAATATTTAGGTTTTGACATTTGTGGTAAGGAAAGACTATTTCAAGAAAGGAATGACAAGGATCTACAAGAGGTAGCAAGAATACTTAACTATAAACTTATGTGCTTTGATTGATTTGCTTACTTGTTATGCATGAAGGTTTAGTTGAGCATGGAATATTATGTGATGATGTTTATGATGATGATGTGCTATGAGTATGTGCCACTCCTTGCAATATATGTCATAACAATATGCATGTTAGAGTTTGCTTATGTATAAGCATGAATTAGCTCCCATGGCATGATAACATGTTAGGCATTTAATCAAACATGCATAACCTTATAGTTTGTATTACTTGCTATTGAGATTCCCCCGAATCTCACCCCGCATAACTATGCTCTAGGTGCTGGATCTTCTCAAGGCAAGAGGGTAAATGTTGATGGATGACTGTACATAACTTAAAGAGTGTGCACTTTAATTACAAGATGATGGTTTGGTTTGTATGATGCATGCTACTCATAAATCCAATTTGAGGTAGTGTACTTGGAACGATAGTTTAGGTGACTTATCTGACGAGTTTCCATATGAAATTTGGCATGAAAATAGATAAGATCTATAGCTTTAAATGAACACCAAGAAATCCTCATTTGGTTAAGAACTCGAATTGTTATGATTTTTCAAAGTCAGGAGTTGAAATCTGGAATAAGATAAAACGACTACTCTGAGGCAGTGAGGTTCATGCGCTAATTTCATATAGTAAATGAATAATTTTTTCCACTAAATTTTGTGAGATTAAAGTAGACATATGGATCTTTAAATCCATAGGTAATTCAACTCAATTATATAAGTATACAAGGAGAAATGAATTTTTGAAAATGGGGCAAGGAAACTGGAATTTCCAGATTTACTAAATAAACAGTAAAGTTCAACGAATAAACTGATTTGATCTGGACAAGGAAACCTCATTTTCATATTTTTCTATCAAATTTAAATGAAATAGATTTCATTACAAATTGGAATCACCTAAATTTTTTTTTCTATATTTAGTTATAAATTTCCAAAGTTCAGGCTGTAATCTGGAATTACCCAGTGAATAGTGGCAGTGAGCAGTATCCGTAAGCCCAACTCTTGGAAATTCATATTTTTGAGGTTAAGAGGAATTCCAATGTTCTAAGATAGTTCCAATTGAATATAAGTAAGGTTAAGGTTTAAGTTCAAAATTTAAGGTCAAGGTTTTAAAGTTAAGATTTAAAGGTATTTGCTAGAAAATGCCATTGTGCTGGTAGACTATACAAAGTACTATGTACGTAGGTGCTGTCTAAGGAGGCTGGAAGTGAGTGGACCTAGCCGGTTCATCCAGTCTTTCCTGGGTACTTACGTAGAATGGTAGTTCTCATGGGGAATTACCGAATCAATACAGTTATTTTCTACCAGGATTTCCGGCAAGAGAGATATAATCTACTTCAAGAGAGCCATAGCAAGAGTACTTTGAGAGAAATAAAGAAGGATGTTTTATTTTGGTATCAGAGAAAAGGATTCTAGATTAGGAAATGCTCTGGATAGATAATAGATAGATACCCATTAGTAAAGCTGTCATAAATGACATTAAGTTAATACTTGCAGGATGGCTAGAGGTAGAACCAGATCAGATTCCACCGTAAACCAAGGAGACCCTAGACCAAATATCTATGTCTTGGATAGCTCAGAGGAGGAGCTTGTGATGGATGAGGATCTGGGTGTAGCTCACATCTCTGATTCTAGTGACTCTGATCTAGATAGATCCGATAGCTCTTTTGTGCAGTCGAACTTCTTACCACAAGAACCTATTTTTGTTCCCCATGTACCTGTCCCACATCTAGATCCAGCAGATGCTAGTTCAATTGTTATAGAAGACAGAGGATTGAAGAAGATGTGGTATATACCCCAGATGATGCTAAGTCTAGTGACTCTACACAGTATGAGTTGGTTGGAGTGCCCTCTAATCCTGATGTCAGCTCTATTCTCTGATGAGAGGATAGATTACGGCTGAGGAAGCTGAGTACTGGTACTAGACTATGGATAGACCAGATACTATTCCTCCTCCACCAGAGTTTGAGGATAGATTTAATGCGGGTAACTTATAGCAGTACCTTGACCCAGAGATCCAATTACAACCTATGGCAGTCCCTACCTATTCACACAGTCCAGGAATATATGACAATACAAATAAAGATCAGAAGGATGTTCCTGGTCCTAGTCAACCCCAGCCTTCTTTGCTAAAAATGAATAATGTTGACTATACTAGTCTCAAGAAGGCTATGGAAAATGAATTACTCAGTTTAGGTCAGGGGATGGATAGAAGTAGAGATCAAGAGCAGTCAGTCTACCTGCAATTCCTCAATGTTGTAGCAAGGATAATAAATAGATAAACAATAGAGGGCATTGACCTGAATCAGGTTTACACTCTAGAAGATTGGCATGAGATGATCGTAAGTCAGATATTGCCATATACTCCCACATGGCATGTGGAGCTAAGTGAGTTTTTGGCCAATGATCCACCAACTGATATACAAGGGTGGCATTTCCGTATGCAGAAGTATTTACAGTTTACAATTCCCTAGAGGAGAACGCAAAAAGAGATGGAGGATAATGTAAACAGTGTAAATTGCATGGATGTATGATAATTATGACTTACCCCTTATATTTAATTGGCATATATGTGTAATGTATGTATATGACCTATTTTGAATGGAATATAAATTATGTTGTTTATTGTATTCCTCTTCTGTTAGATTTTCTGCTAAACAGTAAAGCAAAATGGTTTGTACAAGAAGAACCATTATGACAGAGGAACTGGAGAACACAAGGGATATTAACTAGCTAATATTAGAAAGGCTGGAGCAACAACAAAAAATAATAGAAGAGATGCGTGCTACACAAGCAAGAAGTGAACAGGAAAGAGATGCTGCTATAGCCGCAGCAGTGGCTATAGCAGTGAACAATATGAGGCCTCCAGAACCATTTGAAGCAGCGAATGCAGCAGCAGAAAGACTACAGCATTCGGTAGAGCCACCTAGACGGGCTGAGCAGACAGATCATGTAATTAGCATTTAGCAATGGATGGTCAGGTTCTGCCAGCATAATCCTCCTGTATTTGAAGGGACATTTGAGGTCCAGGCTGCAGAGGATTGGATTAGTCGACTGGAAAAGATTTTTAAAGTTCTAGATTGCCAAACGGAGACAAAGGCTCAGATGGCCATCTATCAGCCGGCGAAGGATGCTGATAGGTGGTGGAAAAATACAGAACTGCTCATGCAAGCAAGAAACATTCCAGTCACTTGGGAAGTGTTTCTTGAACAATTCTATGTAAAGTATTTTTCTTAGTCTGTGAGGGACGAGAGAGAAGCAGAATTCCTTGTGCTGAGACAAGGAGAAAGAGAATCATTTGACGAGTACTTAGCCAAATTCATCCGTCTATCCCAATATTCTACCTACCTATGCCAAGTTAATAATGAGCGCTGGATGACAGAACGGATGATCAGAGGATTGAACTCTATGTTGAGAGAGAAGCTTACCCCTCAACAGTACAATCAGTTCAACAAGGCTGTGGAGGCTTGTCGTATTGTGGAGGGAAGTATGAATTACAGGATATTGTCTAGGCCTGTAAGCAAGGAACAGACAATTCCTGAGAAGGCCGGTCAAAGCCAAGATGTTGCAAGAAGCAGCAACTACAGAAAAAGGAAGCAGCCATGGAAGAATAGGAGACCTAGCAAAGGAAATTATCGAGGAGGGCCGAGTAACAAAGACACAAGACCCCAAGTGTGTAACAAATATTGGAAGAATCATGGGGATAGGCCTTGTTGGGTAAGCCAAAATATCTTCTACGCTTGTGAAAGCTGGGACATTTTGCTCGGGAATGTCCTCAGGCAGCAGCTGATCAAAGGCCGCAGACGCAAGGAAGCGTATTTGCACTCTCCAGAGAAGATGCACAGAAATCACCTGAGACGATTCAAGGTACAATCTATATTAATGACCACTTAGTGATTGCTCTGTTTGATTCTGGTGCAAGTCATTCTTTTATTTCCTATGAGTGTGCTAGACGTCTAGGCCTGATGATTAGTAAATTGCATTATGACATATATGTGACAACTCCTACAAGTACTAGGGTAGTTAACTCCGATGCTTGTTTGAATATTTTTGTGCGGTATGAGCACTGTTATACAACCCTAGACTTAATATGCATGCCTTTCCGAGAGATGGAGATGTAATGCTGGACTGCAAAAATAAGACGCTAGTTCTTGGTTCGACGGTAGCAAACCTGAGTCTAGAAGTACGACTGAATTTCATAACGGAGGCACAAGCAGATAAATGCTTGCGGAAAGGATGCCAAGGATACATGGTTTTCCTCTTTGTTCAAGCAGAAGTCGAAGAAGGAATTGAGACGATTGCAGTAGTTAATGAATTTCTTGAAATCTTTCCAACGGAAATTCAAGGATTGCCTCCGGAGCGAGAAGTGGAGTTTGCAATCGATATTGTGCCCGGAGTGGGACCAGTATCCAAAGCCCCATATCGGATGGCTCTTAATGAAATGAGTGAGCTTAAGAAGCAAATTGAGGAGCTTTTAGAGAAGGGTTTCATACGACCTAGTGTTTCTCCCTGGGGTGCTCCAGTTCTGTTTGTTAAGAAAAAAGATGGCAGCTTAAGACTGTGTATTGACTATAGAGAGCTGAACAAGATCACGGTTAAGAACAAGTACCCTCTCCCAAGAATTGATGATTTGCTAGATCAATTAGCTGGAGCGAGTCTATTCTCCAAGATTGATTTACGATCTGGCTATCATCAGTTGAGAATTAAGTCAGATGACATTTCAAAGATTGCTTTCAGAACACGTTATGGGCATTTCGAGTTTTTAGTTATGCCTTTTGGTCTGACTAATGTGCCTACAATTTTCATGGATTATATGAACCGGATCTTCAGGCCTTATTTAGATCAGTTTGTGGTAGTCTTCATAGATGATATTCTGGTTTACTCCAAATCTGCTGAGGAGCATGAAAGGCATTTGAGAATTATTCTTGGTACCCTTAAAGAGAGGCAGCTCTACGCTAAGCTTAGTAAGTGTGAGTTTTGGCTTTCAGAAGTCAAATTTCTTGGTCACGTCATATCCCAAGATGGGGTAGCTGTGGATCCTAGCAAAGTTGAAGCTGTTTTAAGCTGGGAGCAGCCAAAGACGGTGACAGAGACCAGAAGTTTCTTGGGCTTAGCAGGGTATTACAGAAGATTCATCCAGGACTTTTCTCAAATTGCCTTGCCACTAACCAAGCTTACCAGAAAGAATCATCAACTTAAGTGGGACGAGAAGTGCGAGGCTAGTTTTCAAGAGTTAAAGCAGAAATTAACCACTACTCCTGTGCTGATTATCCCAAACCCAGCTCAGACTTATGTAGTCTACACTGATGCTAGTAAACAGGGGTTGGGATATGTGTTGATGCAGCAGGGTAGAGTAGTAGCCTATGCCTCTCGGCAGTTAAAGCCGCATGAACAGAATTATCCCACTCACGATCTGGAGCTTGCAGCGGTGGTTTATGTTCTGAAGATATGGAGGCATTATTTATATGGAGCTACAATTGAATTGTACTATGACCACAAAAGCCTGAAGTATCTGTAGGATCAGAAAGAGCTGAATATGAGGCAACGTCGATGGATGGAATTATTAAAGGATTACGATTTCCAAATTAAATACCATCCAGGAAAAGCTAACATAGTGGTAGATGCTCTAAGTAGAAAGGTGGTGCAGGTAGCATATATGATGATCAAAGAATTAAAGTTGATTGAGGATATGCGAGATTAGAGCCTTTGTATCAGATGCAAGTGACGAAAAGTTCCTACGGGGAGTGCATGTCAAGGCTTGCATAGAAGACGAGATTAAAGAGGCTCAAGAACATGATAAGCTCGCAATGATATTTAAGGACAAGCTGGAGAGAAGGAAGACTAAGAATTTTGAGATTTCCTCAGATGGATTATTATAGTTTCGAGGAAGACCTTACATCCCTAATGCTAGGGGACTAAGGGAAAAGAATCGATGAAGCACACAAAAGCCGATATACAGTGCATCCAGGTATGACCAAGATGTACCATGATGTTAAAAGATTATTCTAGTGGCCTGGACTGAAGAAAGATGTGGTGGCTTATGTGTCTAAGTGCTTAACATGCCAAAAAGTGAAGATTGAGCATCAGAAGCCAGCAGGAACATTGCAACTTCTAGATGTTCCTGAATGGAAGTGGGACAGTATTACCATGGACTTTGTAGAAGGACTACCCATGACCCCAACTAAGCATGATGCGACATGGGTGGTGATTGATCGGTTGATAAAGTTAGCTCATTTCCTGGCAATAAATAAGAGGGATTCTCTAGAGAAGTTGGCAAAATTATACATAAAGGAAATTGTTAGACTGCATGGAATTCCAAGCAGTATTGTGTCTGACAGAGACCCTGGATTCACGTCAAACTTTTGGAGGGCTTTGCAGCGAGAAATGGGCACTACTCTCAGATTCAGCACAGCTTATCATCCTCAAACTAGGTACATACACGCTGAGTTGGTTTTTAAGGGAAAACATTGTCATTTTAGATTCCTATGCCTAATTCACATTTATGCAAAAGGGACTTCCCAATCTTTGAGACTTCAATACATTTGAAGGAGGCTTGGTGAAATGATATTGATTGTTTCTTTGCACCATATATGCAGGAGTAAGAATAATAAAATTTTATTTTATTTCATACTAGTATAGTTTTGTATTTGCTTAATGATAATACTCATTATTGTTTAATTAATTTCTACAGCAATCATTGGCAACTGATCATACTATGTAAGCACACTTATAAAGTTTTCTTCTTATGCTCCCTCTATTACAAGCCATCGGTTGATGCCAAGAAGATTATGAACACGTGAGTTTTCTTCTATACAGAACAATGGTCTTTGTAATAAATATGGTATTTGTAATAAATCGGTTACTAACTTCATAACTTTAGTCATAGGGGTATGAGGACATTTGCAATTGCAAGGGGTCTTAAGCACGCCAACTTGGTGACTGATAACTGTCATTTCTATTATCAAACAAAACTAAGCTAACCAATAGTAAAGCGGAGGCTAACCTAGGTAGATTCACAAGGAGGCTAAATGGATGTTAAGTTCCTAATTAATCTATTGAGCAACAAATTAACAAATTAAGCAGATGATTTGTGTGATGAGATATTATCTAACTTCTAAAAGTAAATCCTATACTATTGTTTATGCTTTTATGTGTTTATGATGATGAAATAAATCAATGACAAGTGTGTTCCCTTGGATATTACCTTACCTTCATTATCCACAGAATATCAAGAGTTAATCAGCTGAATTATAATAGGTTAGCTAACAACTCGCTAGCTAAATCTCAATCAAAGCTACAACTCGCAGACATTGAATAGAGAATATGAATCATTCAACTCAGAGATAGAGAATATGAATTAAACAGAATCACTTCAATTAATCACAGCTATGTTCAACTCGATCAAAGATGAGAATTAATCAAAGGATCATTTATGTATAAATAAGAAATTCAACTCGGTTCCTTACTTCTTTGTCATCTACTACTCTAATTGAATTAATCAACCAGAAGTAAATACATCAACTCGATACATTTAATTCTGAATTAAAGACATAATGACACTCCCTTTTAGCTCAAGGATTCTGGTTTAGTGTCATCTCCAAGAGAGCACCACAGCTTAGCCTTGCATTATCTTCTGAACTCTAGCAGCAATAGAAAGCTTAGTAGCAGTCATAATGGAAGAAGAAGGATCAAATGGAGATGAAATGGATATGTAGAACTTTCCTTTGTTTCTATTGACTAGAACAGAGGAAAGTTGCAGAAGAGAAAATGAAGATGGAGAGAGAGAAAGAGTGCTCTGCGTGTGGATGTGATATATGAATTATGGATGATATGTGTATGAGCTGCCCCGTGAAGTATGGAACCTGATGAATATACAGCTGCAGATGAAATGGGATGCATGAACCAATCTCTTCTTTAGTCCACTTGCTTCTGTTAGCACATGTCAATTCTGTTTACAGCATGTAATATCCTTAATTTTCTATACTGATTCCTATATACAGATTAAACGGAATATATGAGTTCTGTTTCAGGAAAAAGATGTGGTCCTTTATGTAAAGAAAAGGATTAAATTGCAAAAGAAAGGAAATAAAGGGACTTAAATGCAATTATGGAAAGTTTAAGGTTAGGAAAGAAAGGTAGACAAAAATGTGGGGTCTTAAAGTGTAATTTTAGCCAAATAAAGGGACTTAATTGCAAAGAAGAAAAAGTTCCCTAGGGCTAAAGTGTAATTAAAGAAAAATAGGCCAGAAGTGGTTTGCACCGCCCGACAGCATTTCAGTCCCAGATTTTACCAGAAAATAGGGCAGGTGACGCTGGGTAAGTCAGCCTAATACCAGAATTTTTGAAGACTCCAGATAGCCAAAAATGGACTGATCGTCCAAAAGTTATAAAAATTCATACCGGATACCCTAGAATTCAGATATAAGTAAGAAATTACAGGATGATACGTCCTTATGGGACGGATGTCAGGAAACTGACAGAATACCGATAGGAGGTCTGTAGAAAAAGTTATTCACAAAATAAAAAATCCAGACGGGAGTGTGAGGCCTCCAGGGATCCGATAGGGAGATTTATCGGTATTTAAACTAAGACTGAATGAGGTCAGGTAACAATAGTCAGATGCCCGTTGTGACCCAAATGGCTGCCTAGACACAGTAGGGCAGTGTATCTGACAGAAGGAGCTGGCGTCCGGATATGTGTGTAAACGGTGCATAAAATAATAAAATATTCAATGAACTGTGCCAGAGGAAGATTTCTCGAAATACGTGCCATAAAGGTAATGGACCCAGAAAGGCCCAAAAATGGCGCCATCAAAGGCCCAGTAAGACTCTTGGACTGATAGGTGGGTCAGTGTCCAGCAGAACCCCGGAAAAGTGCGAAATTATGAAAATGCTCCTGTGTTGTACTAAAGGTTAGTAGATGAATGGAGGGCATTCTGGTCATTCTAGACAGGCCCAGAGGCTAAGACATATCTAAATAAGGTTGACTAGAGTCAGTATATGCTTTGACCAGGTACAGAAAGGTGTGAAATGATGATTTTGCCCTTAGGGTTAAAATAGGACAAGAAAGGGCACTAAGGGCATTTTGGTCATTTCGCAGGGGATCTGTAATTGAGTTTAGACCTAGTATTAAAATGTTAATGATATAAAGGATCCAGATACTAAGTCCAAGGCCAGAAGACATAATATGGGTTTTCAGAAAAATTAGATTCAGAAAACGGTCCAGTTTTCGAGGCGACGGACCAGTCCAGTACCGGATTGGACGGAAAGCTTCCAGAAGGTTTTTCCCCTCTCCATTTCGCCATGTGAAGAATGTGGGTGGTGAGGTGTCCCATGAGGTGGCATTGAGTGATGTCATGCATGATGCAGTAAAAGGAATAAAGAAAAATAGGAAATTCCGGAAAAACCAGGACCACAGGATCAATGGGCTTCAAAATTACAAGAATGCCATTGACCAAAACTATAAATACCCCCTAGCTCTTCATTCAGAATGGCCCAAGCAAGGTTTAGAGAGATAAGGAAGTTCTTGTGAGAGAAAGTGAGAGAAAGAAAGAAGAAAGGAAGTTCTGGTGGAGTTGGAAGCAGTAGAGAAGTTCTGAAGTTCTGCTTTTGAGGTAGTAACTAATCCTAGCTTTTATGTAATGTCTTTGTGAATTGTTGTGCTATTGTTTGGTTAGATTGTTGTCTTATATGTTATGCTTGAAGCTCTATTACAATGCTATGATCATATGTTATTGAATATTGAAGCATGCAGCATACTTATCTGTACACAGTCACAATAACATTACAGGGGAGGTTCTATCAAAATAAAATCTGGAAATTTTAAGAGACGCCGTTATGCTGCCGAAATTCTGGCAACGAAGCAGGAACAAAGAAAGGAACTGATACGTACTGTGTACGTAGGTGCTGTCTAAGGAAGCTGGAAGTGAGTGGACCTAGCAGGTTCATCCAGTCTTTCCTGGGTACTTACGTAGAATGGTAGCTCCTACGGGAATTACCGAATCGGTAAAAGATCGGTTACTTTCTACAGAAGGAACGTAGCGTTTATGCTGCCGGATTTTAGACAATGAGAAATGTAATAAGAATATGAGGGTGTTAATCATACACTGTTGTATAACAATTGATTATTCAATAATGATTGTTATCTGGCATGTTTGACTGATATGTGATGTATGTATGCATTAATATGTAAGATTGGTTGCTGAAAAATGACTCTGTGAACAGTAATCTGTGGAGACCAATTGATGTTGGATAAATCATTAAAAATAGTAAATGGTTGAATAAATGTATGATATTTTTATGGTAAATAGTATACATACTAAGATTTAATTTTATATATAGAATGCCTCATTTGGATATATACACGAAAAGATATAAATTGTTAAAGTTGGGACCAGAATGCTGGATTCAGGAGAAAGTCATTGGATGAACAGTAAAGTTGAAACGTTGACCCATGTTGAATTTGTCAAGGAATGGTCAACCAATGATTTTTCCCTGAAATATAATTAAGTTATCTTCATGTATTTGAACCACTTCATTTCTATTTTTCTAGAATTAGTTATGTTTTTTCAAAGTCAGGTCACTCATCTGGAATTTGCCACAGTGAACAGTACCCGATAAGAATAAAATTCCAGATTAAGAGTTTAAACTTCAATGACCCTAAAAGTGGTTCTAAGTGCTACTGAATGGTCCCTAAGATGTATAAAAATAAGGATGTGACACAGCACATGCTCCCCACTTGCTGTCAGCAACTTGCTCAGTCTGTTCAGATGGAGTATGCTGATATGTGAATAGTGCCAGATACGTGAACAGTGCTCCTTTATGTGCCAGCACATGCATGATCTCCTACTTACAATTTGTTATCAGCTTTTATTTGCAGTCTGTTAAGTCCAGCTATTTAATTCATCACATGCTTAAATCACCTTCTATCCAACTGTCCCCTTCTTTAAGTCATTCGCTGATTGATTTCTGCACTAAAGTTTGGTCACGACTATAATTACATCAGGTTGTGACTAATATTTACAGAGAATTCTCTTCTTTGCTGATTGACGTATGGTCACGACATTGGCTACATTAGGGCGCGACTGAATTCCACAGGGATGTTCTACTTTGCTAATTGATTGTTGTATTAACCTGAAATGGACATTTAATAGATTATTTATCCAATTAAGCACTAAAATCACATCATTTAAATTCCCACTTGTCCAATTTCATATTATTAACTAATTTGCTCAACATAGTAGTAAATATGGATAAAATCAATAATAAACTCTCTTTTAACATATTAAAAATTAATACAAATATGAGTTTATCAGTGAGGGATCCTGAATGGATCACACTGAAGGTAATAAAAGTATTAAGTCTTATGCTCCACGGTTTTTTGCTGATGACAAATAATTTTTTTCATGTTAATATTACAGAGTTGAAGGCAACCCAAAGAAAGTAACTTGTGTGGCTTCTACATTATTAGACACATGATCAATATCATCTTGTCAAATAGGACTGACCTAACTGAGGAGGTAAATTGTGTTTTTAATGATTTCATATTTCGAGTCAATTTAATATATATTACTAATGCCGTAATTTCTTTTATTTTAATTTGATGTTTCAGATGTTTGATCAACCTAACCCATTTCTTGAACAAGATATTGAGGACCTGTGCAATCTTAGGGCTGAGTTTTTTGTTCAATTCATTCCTTCTCAATAGTATTTGTCATTAACTGAATACACTTTTTTATATTTTTGTTCAAATTTTTGCATTTTTGTATTGAATTTTATTAAATGAATAATATAATGAGCAATTGAATATCTGTCTCTACCATCTTGAACTCTGTCTCTATTGCTGTCACTTTGAGTTCTATATTTGGGCAATTTATTCATGAAGCTTCAGGGGATGGGGTTAATGAAACATTAAAGGGGTCATTTTTTAAAAATATATTTAAAACGGACAAAGAATACTGGCAGGTGTATAAACAATATGTAAATATCATAACATCTACACAGGTTGTCTTTATTGTGAAGTGTAGAAAATGGATTAATCTACACCGGGCTGTAAACACAACCAGTGTAAAAAATTCATTAATCTATAGCTGATGTTCACATAATCGGTGTAGAAAATGCATTCATCTACACCGGATGTCCTTATAACCTGTAACACCCCAATTTTTAGGCCTAGAGAGGCCAGAAGGAGAATTCAAGGGCATAATCGTAATTATGGGAAAGATCGGATTGGTAGCCGATGAGTACCATATTTTGCCAGAAAATAGAGAAAATTATGCTGATCATTTCACTGAACTGTGAAATGTGCATATGAGGTCTCTATGTGTATGAAAGAATTAGAAATGTGACCAGGGGTAAAATGGTCATTTTGAAAAAGTGTGCGCGGGAGTGCTTTTTCAGGCCAAAACAGCCCGGTCCGGATAAAATATCTGAAAATACCGGGAGATAGAGAAAATGATTCCGGATCGAATGAGGAGTCACAGAATTTTGATTTGAGGTCCCGATTTTTCTGTAAAAATTCCTGAAGATGAGAATTTACAGTTATAATCGGTAAAGGAAAGGCAGTCCGAATAGAAATGATCGGACAATGGCTAGAGGTCATACAGTGTTGTCTAAGGCCCGTAGTGACACCAGGGAAGGCCCAGCCCCATAATATCAGTTCAGTGGTAAGAGGGGCCGGTGTCCGGGAAAAATGTGCAAAATGACGAAAATGCCCTTATGTTATAAAATAACTGAAGAATGAGTAAAGGGTATTTTGGTCATTTGGCTAAGGTTAGACAGTCAAGAAGGGGTATCTGGATAGTTGACCAGGGCCAGAGAATACTCTGGTAAAATATGAAAAGACAATAATGCCCCTAGACCTAGTAAAGGAAATGAAAGGACTTAAGTGCAGTTATGGAAAGTTTCAAGGCCAAAAAGGAAAGTAGACAAAAATGTGGGGTCCTTCAGTGTAATTTTAGCCAAATAAAAAGGGACTTAAATGAAAAGAAGAAAAGTTCCCTTGGGCTAAATTGTAATTAAAGAAAGTCAGGCCGGAAGTGGTTTTGACTGTCCGACAGCATTTCAGTCCCAGATTTCACCGGTAGAGAGAGCAAGGGACGCTCGGTAATCTGGCTTAATGCAGGAATTTTTGAAGACTCCAGATAGCCAGAAATGGACTGATCGTCCAAAAGTTATAAAAATTCATACCGGATATCCTAGAATTCAGATCTAGGTGAGAAAATACAGGATGATACGTCCTTATGGGGCGGATGTCAGGAAACTGACAGAATACCGATAGGAGGCCTCTGGAAAAAGTTATTCGCAAATTAGAAAATCCAGACGGGAGTGTGAGGCCTCCGGGTATCCGATAGGGAGATTTATCGGTATTTGAAAAGGGACTGAATGAGTTCGGATGACCTCAGTCAGATGACTGATATGACTCACAGGGATGCCTGAACACCGCAGGCTAGTGTTTCGGACAGAAGGAGCCGGTGTCCGGATATGTGTATAAACGGTGAATAATAGATAAAATATTCAATAATTATTAACGGGGGAAGATTCCTCGTAATGCGTGCCATGAAGGTATTGGACCCAGAAAGGCCCAATAATGGCACCAACAAAGGCCCAGTAAGACCCTTGGACTGATAGGTGGGCCAGTGTCCGGCAGAACCCGGGAAAGTGCGAAATTACGAAAATGCCCCTGTGTTGTACAAAAGTGTAACAGATGAATGAAGGGCATTTTGGTAATTCTGGACAGGCCCAGGAGCCAAGGTATATACAGATAAAGTTACTTAGAGTCAGTATATGCCCTGACAGAGTACAAAAGGGTGTAAAATGACGATTTTACCCTTAGGGTTAAAATAGTGCAAGAAAGGGCACCCAAGGGTATTTTGGTAATTTGCCAAGGGCTGTTTCTTGGGAATCGAGCCATCAGAGTACTTGGGCTTGATCAGGATCCAAGACAATATTCCCAGAGCCCAAAAACGTAGCCCATGAAGTATGTGGGAAAAAGTGGCATTAAAATACTATTTTAATGCTGTTTCAATAAAGTAAAGTTACTCGGTCGGCACGATAACCGAGGAGGCGATCAGATAAAGTCCTGGATTTATCTGGATAGCATTGGATGGCGTGACAGGTTCCAGTAAGATGCCACATGGCGCCATCACAGAGGAGGAAGGAAAAGTTGAGGACACGTATTACGAGGCAAGAAACTGGACCGGTGAGTCAGCATGCTGAGTCAGCTGCTGAGGTGTCCAGGATTTCAGACATGTGATAAATGTGGCGCTGAGGTGTCCTGGTGAGGTGTCCCAATGATGTCATGCATGATGCAGTAAAGGAGGAATTAAAGAAAATAGGAAAATCCAAGAAAAACCAGGACCGCAGGATCAAAGTTCATAGAAACTACAGAATTGCCATTGAAGGCAATTATAAATACCCCCCCTCCATTCCATTTTCATTCACGCATAGCTTGGGTAAGGGAGAGAAAGAAGAGAGAGAAGGAGAAGGAAAGGAAGAGAGAAAGGAGAAAAGGAAGTAAGGAAGTTCTGGCGGAGCTGGAAGCAGAATAAGGATAGTGGAGTTCTGCTAAGCTAGCCAGGTAGTAACTAATCCTAGCTTTTATGTAATGGCTTTGTGATTTGTTGTGCTATTGTTTGGTTGGATTGTTGTCTTATATGTTATGTCTGAAGCTCTGCTGTAATGCTATGATCATATGTTATTAAGCATGGAAGCACGCAGCATACTTATCTGTACACAATCACAAGCAAGCACTGTCACTCTGCATTACATATATTGTTATGATTGTTGCTACTGAGATTCCCCCGAATCTCATCCCAATAAATAACCCATTACAGGGGAAGTTATGTCGAAATGAATTTTGGGAATTTTAAGAGACGCCGTTATGCTGCCGAAGTAAAGACTGAACATCAGTATATGATAAGTACTGTGTACGTAGTGCTGTCTAAGGAGGCTAGAAGTGAGTGGACCTAGCCGGTTCATCTAGTCTTTCCTGGGTACTACGTAGAATGGTAGTTCTCATGAGGGGATTACCGAATCAGTACGGTTCAGTTCTTTGTACAGATGAAGCGTAGCGGTTATGCTGCCGGACTTCAGGCAGGAAAAGATGCAATAGAGATATGAGAATTTATGTACATGGCCAGATGTAAAACAACTTATTAATTAATAATAATTGTTGTTTGGCATGTTTGACTGATATATGATGGATGTATGCATATGTATGCAAAGTAGAAATGCTGAAATATACCACTGTGAACAGTAACACGTGGTGACAAGGTCATGTTTGATAAATGATTAAAAATAGTAAATGGATGAATAAATGTATGAAATGTTTATGGTAGATAGTAGACATACCAAGCTTTAATTTAATATATAAAATGTATCATTTGGATGTCTACACAAGAATATATAAATTATCAAATTTGGGACCAGAATGCTGGATTCAGGGAGAAAAACGTGGGATGAACAGTAACGTTGACACGTTGACTGACGTTGACTTGGTCAACTAATGGTAAACGAGTTATTTTTTCCTGAAATATAATTGAGTTATCTTCATTTATCAATTGGAACCACTTTATTTCGATTTTTCTAGAATTAGTTATGATTTTTCGAAGTCGGGTCACTCATCTGGAATTTACACAGTGAACAGTACTCGATAAGAGTAAAACTCCAGATTGAGAAATTGGACTTCAATGACCTTGAAAGTGGTTCTAAATGCTACTGAATGGTCCCTAAGACATATCAAAGGAAGGATGTTTCATTTTGGTATCAGAGTAAAGGATTCTGGCTTAGGAAATGCTCTGAATAGATAATTTATGGTGTTAGTGCAGAATAAGGTTAGCACAGAACAAAGGGTTCTGGCTCCGAGCATAAGATTCTGGCACAGAACAGAAGGTTCTGGCTCAGTGATGCTCTGGTTTAGTTAGTTGATTCCTTAAACAAATGAGAAGTTTGAGTGGTTCTCTCCCTAGAGTAGGATATAGGGATGGTGTTCACTGCTTGGAAAGGTTTAGACAGAAGACAGTGACACCCAGATGTATGAGGCTGGACCCCGAGCTCTATAGTCTTACGAAGGTTATGATTATGATGGGCTAATCTTAGTCAGCCAATACAGTCGAGGACTCGTGTTTATTAACACAATAGGGCTGGACTAAGCAGAACAATGTTTAAGAAGCAGTTTCCTCTATGGATAGAGACAAAAGTTGATCAGTTTACGACTGAGGAAGCTGCAAAGAGTAGCTCGAGGTATCGTGTTGTGACCAGATACTATGGTGAGGATGCCAGATATCCAAGTTACAACAAGTTAAGTCATAAGTCACGATGTGATGTGGGCAACCCAGGCTCGTCAAGATCAAGAGCGAGATTCTGCTATCACTACGGCGGTTGCTGCTGCGGTTGCAAGATTACAGCAGTCTGGGAAGTAGGTAGTACCAGAGAATGATATAGAACCTGAACCTCAGCCAGATCATGAGCAGATTGGAATGAATAGACATCAGGGGTCTATAAGAAATAATAATGACCAGGGAAGTCTGCAAACATGGATGGAGCGATTCCATAAGTTTAATCCGCCCATGTTTGAAGGGACTTTTGACACTCAAGTAGTTGAGGATTGGGTAAGCCAGTTAGAGAAAATCTTTAAGGTTTTAGAATATCCCACTGAAAGAAAGACCCAGCTAGCAGTATACAAGCTAGAAATGAAAGATCAGTTTGAGACGAGGTTTAAAGTAGATCCTCCATGTGATAACTAAGAGTAGATCTACATTACAGGGGTTTTATTCAGCTAATCTGAATAGAAGACCTAAAAGTTAGATTGAGATTTGACTAGGAATGATCCTAGCACATGGCCTAAGGTTAGAGACGTGATGGTTAATAGATAAAGAGCTAAATGTTCCCTGAGCAGAGGGATTCCATCACGGAGAAGTGATAGACCTAGGGGAGAATACCCTAGAGAATAGAAGTAATAGTAAAAGATGATGAATGAGATCCATGCGACTCAAGTTCGCTAAGATAAAGAGAAAGATCAATAAGGAACCATAGTCCGGTCATGAGTAGACTAGGACTGATGGATAGATAGAAGAAGTTGAAAGATAGTAAAGAGGTAGCCACAGTTAAGAGATAAAGCGACTCCCCTATTCCTTATGTAAGATAAAGTAGTGAAGGGTTGAGTCTATACCCTAGTAAGAGGGTAGTGTGGCAGCCTAAGTAAGATAGACAGATGTTCTTGTCAGATCCTGACCATGTGATTGATAATCTGACAGATAATGCGATAGATAGTATGATCAGATGATGATCTGACAAATGATATGATAAAGGAAATATGTTTTGAGGCTTACTTAGATTGTTACGGTATCTAATGGATGGTTGAGCAAAATATGATGATATGACTTATGTTGCCATAAGTTATGATAGTTGCATCTCCTTGCAGTTGTCATATGATGACATGCATGTTAGAGTATGCTCTGATGAATGGATACTCCCCTTTTGCAGTACATGCAAGGTAGAGTATATATGAGTACACATATGAGATGAGAGAGTTATGAGAAAGTATGTTGCTCCCATACCATATGATAGGAGGATGATATGATTGTATTGAGGATAATAGATAGTCTCAGTTATGGGACGATAAGTTATGATATGATACTTAGACATGATGTATGATTGAGGTTAATTACTCAGGTATTTCTATAAGCTTGTGAATACAGTACTCAGGGCCATTTCTATTGAGCGGAATGGTATATAGATAACGGTAAAAGGATTGTTTCTAGATCACTCTTCAGATAAGAGTTGGATCTGAAACAGGTGGCTCTCAGATAGAGCTAGATTCAGATGAGTATAGATCACTCTTCAGATAAGAGTTGGATCTGATATAGAATGCTCGCTGTTAGAGCATAGTTCAAATGGCTCATAGTTAGAGCACAGGTTGAAAGATGTGAAGGAACTCCTAAGTAAGAGAGGAAGTAAGTAAAGTCTGGGTAAATGATATGAGGCTATAAAATTTTTCAAATATTTATTTATGGAGTTATCAACAGGTGGAAGCGGTTAACCTTATAACCTAGTCTGTTGGCTTAATATCTTCAGGAGATATACAGTACAACAGAATCGCAGTTAGATTCTGGAGGGTCATAGTTAGATCCTAGCATGGCTCCAGGGTCGCAGTTAGATCCTAATAGCTTCAGAGTCGCAGTTAGATTCTGAAGAGGCTAACGGTTGATCGCAGTTAGATCCCGAGGTCGCAGTTAGACCTAGCCTAAGGAAAGTAATGAGCCATGAGACATGAGTACAATGTAGTATCTCTTTGGGAAGATGAATGCCAAAGACGAAGTTAAGGTGAGGAAGCTTCACTAGTTGATAAACTCACCCAGAGAAATTATTTTATAATGGTTTTCTCAGGTAGCCTCTAGTATACAGACTAAACTTAGCTTTCCCTTAGCAAAGACGGAGTCCAAGTCCAAAGCTGAGTACTGATATTCAAAGTTTTGTAGAAGTATGCCTGAGAAGCAGAAAAGAACAGAATCCTCTATGTGTTGAGAATAAAAAAGCATTGGCTAAGAGCACTCTGGGAGGTAGCTCAAGGTGTAAAGCCAATAGCAGGAGAAAGAGGCAATAGTTCAGGTAGGGGACTGATCAGGGTAATGATCAGATTGGAGAGCAGAGATGTCAATATGGTGGAAAGAGCCATGGTACATGGGAGTGTCGAGCAAGGCAAAGCAGTTGTGGTGGAAGGCCACTTTGCAAAAGGTTGCCTAAGAATGCTGACATCCCTAGGAAAGGTATTTGCTCTTACCCTAGACACAGTCTTCAATATTCCCTAAGGTCGACCCTAAGAATGGTTAAGAAGAACCATAGCTGTAAGGGCGACTGAGCTGTAAGGAACTATAGGCCTAGATAATGATGTGGATAATGAAGAGTTCTTTTCTGATCTAAAGGAAATGGTAATAAAAGGCCAGAGAGACCTAGAGAAGAGGGTCTAAGGCAAAGCAGAGATAGAACGTAGAAAGAGATTGCTAGGGCCTAAAGCTATATAAAGAGTAATCTAGCCCTAACCCAGTAGCACGTTAAATTGAAAGGTGCTAAGGCAAGAGTAGCCTAATGATATGTAAGCCCTAAGAAGGGATAAGAAAGTGCAAATGCCACAAAGGTTTGGCATAGGTGCATGAAGTTATGAGAATAGTCAAGAAAAGTCAGAGAAGTTATCTGGGTTATGATCTCGTATCAGGAGAAAGAAAGTCAGAAGAACAATATTTCTCCTAAGAGATTAGCAAAGTGTAAGAAGAGTGAAGTAGACCCCAGAATTACATCAGAATTCTGCGGAATAAGATATGAAAGAAATGGACACTACTCACAAGTGTAATGAATTGTCCATAAGTATAAGAGGATGATGCCCCAAGCCTTAGTCATAAACCAGGAAAAGATATACAGAGGAACTATATCCTGGATAGTTGATCGAGGTATTAAGTAAATTTCGAGGACGAAATTTATTTTAAGGGGGGTAGAAATGTAACACCCCAATTTTTAGGCCTAGAGAGGCCAGAAGGAGAATTCAAGGGCATAATCGTAATTATGGGAAAGATCGGATTGGTAGCCGATGAGTACCATATTTTGCCAGAAAATAGAGAAAATTATGCTGATCATTTCACTGAACTGTGAAATGTGCATATGAGGTCTCTATGTGTATGAAAGAATTAGAAATGTGACCAGGGGTAAAATGGTCATTTTGGAAAAGTGTGCGCGGGAGTGCTTTTTCAGGCCAAAACAGCCCGGTCCGGATAAAATATCTGAAAATACCGGGAGATAGAGAAAATGATTCCGGATCGAATGAGGAGTCACAGAATTTTGATTTGAGGTCCCGATTTTTCTGTAAAAATTCCTGAAGATGAGAATTTACAGTTATAATCGGTAAAGGAAAGGCAGTCCGAATAGAAATGATCGGACAATGGCTAGAGGTCATACAGTGTTGTCTAAGGCCCGTAGTGACACCAGGGAAGGCCCAGCCCCATAATATCAGTTCAGTGGTAAGAGGGGCCGGTGTCCGGGAAAAATGTGCAAAATGACGAAAATGCCCTTATGTTATAAAATAACTGAAGAATGAGTAAAGGGTATTTTGGTCATTTGGCTAAGGTTAGACAGTCAAGAAGGGGTATCTGGATAGTTGACCAGGGCCAGAGAATACTCTGGTAAAATATGAAAAGACAATAATGCCCCTAGACCTAGTAAAGGAAATGAAAGGACTTAAGTGCAGTTATGGAAAGTTTCAAGGCCAAAAAGGAAAGTAGACAAAAATGTGGGGTCCTTCAGTGTAATTTTAGCCAAATAAAAAGGGACTTAAATGAAAAGAAGAAAAGTTCCCTTGGGCTAAATTGTAATTAAAGAAAGTCAGGCCGGAAGTGGTTTTGACTGTCCGACAGCATTTCAGTCCCAGATTTCACCGGTAGAGAGAGCAAGGGACGCTCGGTAATCTGGCTTAATGCAGGAATTTTTGAAGACTCCAGATAGCCAGAAATGGACTGATCGTCCAAAAGTTATAAAAATTCATACCGGATATCCTAGAATTCAGATCTAGGTGAGAAAATACAGGATGATACGTCCTTATGGGGCGGATGTCGTGAAACTGACAGAATACCGATAGGAGGCCTCTGGAAAAAGTTATTCGCAAATTAGAAAATCCAGACGGGAGTGTGAGGCCTCCGGGTATCCGATAGGGAGATTTATCGGTATTTGAAAAGGGACTGAATGAGTTCGGATGACCTCAGTCAGATGACTGATATGACTCACAGGGATGCCTGAACACCGCAGGCTAGTGTTTCGGACAGAAGGAGCCGGTGTCCGGATATGTGTATAAACGGTGAATAATAGATAAAATATTCAATAATTATTAACGGGGGAAGATTCCTCGTAATGCGTGCCATGAAGGTATTGGACCCAGAAAGGCCCAATAATGGCACCAACAAAGGCCCAGTAAGACCCTTGGACTGATAGGTGGGCCAGTGTCCGGCAGAACCCGGGAAAGTACGAAATTACGAAAATGCCCCTGTGTTGTACAAAAGTGTAACAGATGAATGAAGGGCATTTTGGTAATTCTGGACAGGCCCAGGAGCCAAGGTATATACAGATAAAGTTACTTAGAGTCAGTATATGCCCTGACAGAGTACAGAAGGGTGTAAAATGACGATTTTACCCTTAGGGTTAAAATAGTGCAAGAAAGGGCACCCAAGGGTATTTTGGTAATTTGCCAAGGGCTGTTTCTTGGGAATCGAGCCATTAGAGTACTTGGGCTTGATCAGGATCCAAGACAACATTCCCAGAGCCCAAAAACGTAGCCCATGAAGTATGTGGGAAAAAGTGGCATTAAAATACTATTTTAATGCTGTTTCAATAAAGTAAAGTTACTCGGTCGGCACGATAACCGAGGAGGCGATCAGATAAAGTCCTGGATTTATCTGGATAGCATTGGATGGCGTGACAGGTGCCAGTAAGATGCCACATGGCGCCATCACAGAGGAGGAAGGAAAAGTTGAGGACACGTATTACGAGGCAAGAGACTGGACCGGTGAGTCAGCATGCTGAGTCAGCTGCTGAGGTGTCCAGGATTTCAGACATGTGATAAATGTGGCGCTGAGGTGTCCTGGTGAGGTGTCCCAATGATGTCATGCATGATGCAGTAAAGGAGGAATTAAAGAAAATAGGAAAATCCAAGAAAAACCAGGACCGCAGGATCAAAGTTCATAGAAACTACAGAATTGCCATTGAAGGCAATTATAAATACCCCCCTCCATTCCATTTTCATTCACGCATAGCTTGGGTAAGGGAGAGAAAGAAGAGAGAGAAGGAGAAGGAAAGGAAGAGAGAAAGGAGAAAAGGAAGTAAGGAAGTTCTGGCGGAGCTGGAAGCAGAATAAGGATAGTGGAGTTCTGCTAAGCTAGCCAGGTAGTAACTAATCCTAGCTTTTATGTAATGGCTTTGTGATTTGTTGTGCTATTGTTTGGTTGGATTGTTGTCTTATATGTTATGTCTGAAGCTCTGCTGTAATGCTATGATCATATGTTATTAAGCATGGAAGCACGCAGCATACTTATCTGTACACAATCACAAGCAAGCACTGTCACTCTGCATTACATATATTGTTATGATTGTTGCTACTGAGATTCCCCCGAATCTCATCCCAATAAATAACCCATTACAGGGGAAGTTATGTCGAAATGAATTTTGGGAATTTTAAGAGACGCCGTTATGCTGCCGAAGTAAAGACTGAACATCAGTATATGATAAGTACTGTGTACGTAGTGCTGTCTAAGGAGGCTAGAAGTGAGTGGACCTAGCCGGTTCATCTAGTCTTTCCTGGGTACTATGTAGAATGGTAGTTCTCATGAGGGGATTACCGAATCAGTACGGTTCAGTTCTTTGTACAGATGAAGCGTAGCGGTTATGCTGCCGGACTTCAGGCAGGAAAAGATGCAATAGAGATATGAGAATTTATGTACATGGCCAGATGTAAAACAACTTATTAATTAATAATAATTGTTGTTTGGCATGTTTGACTGATATATGATGGATGTATGCATATGTATGCAAAGTAGAAATGCTGAAATATACCACTGTGAACAGTAACACGTGGTGACAAGGTCATGTTTGATAAATGATTAAAAATAGTAAATGGATGAATAAATGTATGAAAT
Organism: Leucaena leucocephala; assembly: GCA_037074615.1. Taxonomy (NCBI): domain Eukaryota; kingdom Viridiplantae; phylum Streptophyta; class Magnoliopsida; order Fabales; family Fabaceae; genus Leucaena; species Leucaena leucocephala. The sequence continues at coordinate 10,239,550 of CM073523.1, read as the reverse complement.
ATTTATGGTAGATAGTATACATACCAAGCTTTAATTTGATATATAAAATGTATCATTTGGATGTCTACACAAGAAGATATAAATTATCAAATTTGGGACCAGAATGCTGGATTCAGGGAGAAAAACGTGGGATGAACAGTAATGTTGACACGTTGACTGACGTTGACTTGGTCAACTAATGGTAAACGAGTTATTTTTTCCTGAAAGATAATTGAGTTATCTTCATTTATCAATTGGAACCACTTTATTTCGATTTTTCTAGAATTAGTTATGATTTTTCGAAGTCGGGTCACTCATCTGGAATTTACACAGTGAACAGTACTCGATAAGAGTAAAACTCCAGATTGAGAAATTGGACTTCAATGACCTTGAAAGTAGTTCTAAATGCTACTGAATGGTCCCTAAGACATATCAAAGGAAGGATGTTTCATAACCCGTGTAGATATTAGTAAATTCTACTCCTAATTTTAAAAGGGACCGGTTTAAACTCTACTCCTTCTACACCGGTGAACTTCCCGCTTTAAAAAGTGTACATTTTCTACACGATGTCTTTCTACGCCAGATCGTTGTTCGGTGTAGAATACCATTTTCAACCGATTTAGAAATCCTTTTTTGCAGTAGTATATCTAGCACCAAATGGTCTAGTACATCTTAGAAGAATAAGATGCTATTGAACCTTTGATAACTGCTATGGTTGAACCTGAAACTGGGAATAGGTCCAGTACAGGAGAGACAAAGAGACTTACCAGGCTTGGAGGAAGAAGAATAATATAGCTAGAATCATGCTTCTTAGTGCCATGACAGATGATATCATGTGTGAATTTAAGAAGCACAAGACTGCTCAAGCTATGTGGATTGCATTAAATGATAAATTTGGTGGTGTTTCTACCATTAAGCTTAGGAGGTTAACGATTAAGTTCAACACCTATAAGCATAAGCCAAACACTCCTATGAAGCAACATCTGAGAGAGATGACCAACATGATTAGAGAATTGAAGGAAGCTGGTCATACTCTATCTGATAAACAACAAGTGTAGGATGTAATAAGAGCGCTCCCTGCTAGTTAGGAGCATATAAAAGTCAACTTAACCCGTAATGAAAAATAGTTATTTTTAACGATACAGCTAGGCATTTGGAGCTGGTGGGATATGAACTTCTAGAGGCTTACAGGACCTCTGGATATGCCTATTTGACTGAGGATTCTGGCATTTCCCAATCAATGCCTTATTTTAAGAAGGGCAAGAAGTTCCAAAAGAAAGGGAAGAAGGGCGTTCCTCAATTTCAAAAGGGTAAGAAACAATTCAAGAAGAAGGTCCAGAAAGGCGAAAAGTAGAAATTGCACCTGAAGAAGGTCAAGTGCTTTGCCTGTTAAAAGATGAGACATTTTTCACATCCTTGTTCTGAACAAGCTGGGAGCAAAAAGGTATTAGTGAATTATGTGAATTCACATGCCTCATATGTTTCTAGTACTATTTTCCTAATAGAAATAGTTTCTTCATGAGTTATTAATTCAGGCTCCACAGACCACGTAAACAAGGATCGAGAATCCTTCATGGAGTATCGTCGGTTATGTTGGAAATTGTGCCCTAGGGGCCAATCATTGTATCAGGTTATCATATTATTTGCATGTTTACTATGATGACCATCCTTGGATAACTCATGATCTTATCCTAAATGTCCTTGGTCGGTCATCTATGCGGGAGCAGAGATAAAATAAGACCAGTATGACTTTGAAGATATATAGAGATATAAATCAAATTCATAGGCACATATAAGAGTACAGGGTGTCGGACCGACCCACTATGAGAGAGCTGCATGGGTCAAGTTATAAGCTTCTCTCATATACAAGCCATGTCACTATGCCCTTTGACATGAGATCATCATGGATTCCTACATGATAAACGCTCAGCTTTGACCTAGTCAAAAGTCACTTTTGACCGAGTGATCATAAAGGCTATGTTCGGGCTTAGTGGTTTTTCATTCGGAGGAATGTGAATGGTCAAGATGGAATTTATCCCTAATATTCGTAGAGAGATATTTCTGGGCCCCTCAATGAGTGAGTCTGAGAAGCGTATGGCCATACTGTAATGGAAAGGTAGTTCCATTTCTATATTCAGACTACTCAGGGATCGAGAAAGTAACGGTCATGAACAAGAGGATGACGTTCTCCATGCCTCATCCTTGACCGAAATATTGTGTGACAAAAGGGACGTGATATGGTTGTATGAAAGGTAACATTGTTTATCGATCCTCATATGATTTGGGTAGTTGTAATGCCTTGCTAGAGGCCGCTTATGACTTGTGGGTTATTATAGTAACTAGCCCACTACCAACTTCATATGGGCCTACAAGGTCGCACACAAAATAGCCCAATACGAGCTATGATGTCCAGATTCATTGAATCTAAAAGATGTCTAGATTCAATGAATAATTTAGGGTGGTTATATATATTATATATATATAAATTAGTATATATATTATATATAATATAAGAGATATTTCCAAGATTTAATTTATAAGGATAAATTAAATCTCTATCACTTTTGAATTTGAATTTAAATGGATATGATCTATTTGAATTTAAAATTCAAATTAATAAGATATCTCAAATTTGATTTATGAGAATAAATCAAATATAATTTCGTCTTATCTTTATTTTAAATTAAATAAATATGTGAATTAAATATGTGGGACGGATTTAATATAAACCATATTTATTTAATTAGTTTCTTATTAAATTATGCAATATATGATATTGTATTAATTTCAGAATTAATATAAGATTAATTCTGAAGCCCGGCCCAATTAGAAGCCCGATAACATCCTATATATTTGACATTAGGAGCTAGAGTTCTATACATATCTACACATCTATACAGACGTGAGAAAAGGGGGCAGGGAGAGTGCAAAGGTTTGCAGATAAGAAACTTCCAAAATAGAGACAGTGAGGACGGAATCTCTAGAAAGCCCTAGAGGGACAAGAGGCGCTAGCAAGTCGTTCATGATTGGAACGCTGTTCATGTGGATACCAGTAGAGGAAGCCGATCTGAGCTATCGACTTCTTACTATCGAGAAAAGAAACCAGACACGAAGACAGGTCACGACCTATTGACACTGAGGTCGCGACCATACGGGCATCTGAACGTCAGAAATTCGAAAAGAGGCTACAGGTCGCGACTAGCAGCAGAGGAGGTCGTGACTAACAACTCCAGAGGCGATAGGTCGTAACTATAAGAAGATGAGGTCGCGACTATAAACTCTCGAGATGATAGGTCGCGACTAGTAGCTGAGGAGGTCGTGACTAAAAACTCCAGAGGCGACAGGTCGCGACTAGAAGCTGAGTAGGTCGCGATTGAAAGTTCCAGAGGTGAGGAGTCGCGACTAGTGGATACATAGGTCGCGACTATAGCTTGAATACCGAAGGTAACACTTCTTTCTCCTTGACTTAAACACATTCGGTAGATCCTGGCTGGGAATGGAAAAAAATTTTTAAGGTTAATTTCTGCTGTGTGTCTTCCAATTCCCTTCAGGTTACCATATCAAAGCAAGTGGCTTTACGTAGGGAACAATGCAAGGATCAATGTTAGAGGCATTGGCATATGTAAATTTACTTTGCATAGTGGAAAAACCTTGATACCCCATGATGTGCTTTATGCTCCCGATATCCGGCATAACTTAGTATCTATTTTTTTATCTTTTTAGAGTTTGGGTTTGATGTAAATTTCATGAAAAAGTTATAGACAGTTTTAGTAACTTAGTCTTTTATGGTTCAACTGTCCTACTCAAAAAGTTCTTTGTTTTTAAATTGTTGGTTGTTCTAATGTTAATGAATACTTTGCTATTTCTTTCAATAATATTGAAATCAATGCTTGGCACGCTAGACTAGGACATATTAATCAAAATAGAATGATTAAAATGGCTAAAGAAAGATTTCTAGGTTCCATTATAAATATGGAAATGTCCTTATATGAAAATTGTCTAGCTAGCAAGGCAATAAGAAAGTCTTTCGGCAAGGGAACTAGAGCTGAAAGCCTATTATAATTAATCCATTCTGATATTTGTTGTCCAATGAGTGTGAGGGCAAGGCACGGATTTGTGATATTAGGAGCTTGGTATTTTCTTACCTTTATTGATGACTTTTCACGTTGTGGTCAAGTCTATTGGATCTCATATAAGTCTGAGGCCCTTGAATATTTCAAACGATATATTAATTAGATAGAGAATCAAATGGGAAAGAAAATCAAAGCATTAAGCATTGATTGAGGTTGTGAATATTTGTCTGATCAATTTAAATAGGTTCTTGAAGAAAAATGGATAATTAGGCAACTACCTGTCCCTAGAACTCCAAAACAAAATAGAGTTGCCAAAAGAAGAAATAGAACTCGTCTAGACATAGTTAGATCTATGATGGCTCAAGAAAACCTGCCAATTTCATATTGGGGAGATGCTTTATTGACAGCCACTTTCATACTGAATTGTGTACCCTCAAAATCAGTCATTTCCACACCCTATAAGTTAAGATAGAACACAAGTCATATTTAAGCATTCTTAGACCATGGGGGTTAACAGCGTATATCCATGATCAGATACAAACCTAATGTAATGCTTTTATGATTTATGGAATTATGTTTTTTATCATTACTTGATGTGTCTTTGTTAAAGTATACAATGTCTAGTATATCTACAGGTTAGAAATGTTGATTCTCTCACTCGGGCAACCGCCTTTGACGCTCAGGTGGAGTATGCAAATATGAGAATTTGTGTTCACCAGTAAAGCGAAAAAGAGTGCGACATGGTAGAGAAGAAACACAAACTAAATGACACCTCAAATGAAGTGTAGTGAGTCGAGATGAGATATATTAGTGCAAAATTGTATTGAATCATGGAAACCCACTTCCATGACAATTTATTCAATGCCAACGTCACAGAGATGAAGTTGAAGAATTTCTTCAATATGTACGGTGTTTATAATAGATCTAAAATGTTGTAAGCTCTTATAGTACAAGAGTAACACCGTAGCATATGATTCATACCATATGTGTGAGAATAACGACAAAAGGGAAGCAAGTGAAAGATCCATGTTTCATTGTTGTGTAAGCCCCAGAAAGGAACAATCCTTCCATTGGTGTCTTTTGACTTTGACAATATCATGAGTGTATGTTTCAACAACTGCTACTTTAACATATATCCTACGATTATGACATATACTATCTAAGGAATTAAGCTAGGAAAGTGGTTGATCCATATAGAAGTGAATTATGGGCAAAAGGAAGATTACCTACATTTGTGTCCTTTGACTTTGACAATATCATGGAGGTATATTTCAATGACTATTACTTTAGCATATATACTACGATCATGATAGATACGATCGAAGGAATTATGCTAGGAAAGTGGTTGATCCATATTAAAGTGATATATGGGCGAAAGGAAGATTACCTACAATATACACATGTATGCTAGTGTCTGTGACATGTCCTTTATGATATTTCACTTTCATAAATATGGACACTATGCTTACAATAAAGGCAATTTGAGTCAAGTATTAATTCGAGAAGGATCAGATTGGCCATAAAAAAGTGTATATCGGTAAATCTAGGACATCTGAGGCATATTATTAAATTCAAGCTACACGAAGGAGGTTGTTTTGTGCTAGTACTTTAAAAGGGATTTCTAGTATAGGCACTTAGAGTAAGACATCTTGCCCATGCGGCCACAACAAAGCACTTAGTATGAAAGAAGGAAAAGAGAGTCTAAACCCATGATCCCTAACCCACCAAGTGTGAGTAGGAGATGTAGAAAAATTGGCCAGTCCACCCTTAGTATATTAAGCCCAAACCCATATATGTATGGGGCTGAAGTGAAAATACCCAAAAGAATTTTGGTTATTAGTGCGAATATCCTGGATATTCGAATTGATTGGAAGGAATGGTTATGAGAGATAACCACCCACGCCTCCTATTATCTCTTCTTGAGTGACTGAAGGAGGTTATTGTTACCATTAGAAGTTTTGCTCTTTTTTCTCAGTGGGTTTTCTTTTTTGGTAGACAGACTTTCTCTTCTCTTCTCTAGTGTGCCTTTATTGTGTTCCAAAGAGTCATGTTCGATAACGGTGCCAAGTTGCCATGTGGGTACCTGATCAGAGTGGACGACGACATGTACGCCCGAATTCCTATAGAAGCAATAGTTGAAGTGTATTAATTCATCATTACAAGATCATTGATAATTTAGGTGTAAACAATATCCATATAAAAAGAAAGGGGAGGGTGATTTTCCAAGGTACCAATATTATACACACAAAAAATAGAGGGAATTATAATGAGGTCATAATCAAGGGACTTAATTACCTAAAAGTTTTGATGACAACTGAGGAGTTAATAATGACAAATTTTAATATAGAAATTTATAACAAATTTATCCTACTTCAACTTTTTGTAATTAAATCCTTTCCCTAGGACCTATAATTTCCCTAAAAAATAATATCCAAGTAAAAACAAGATAACACATTGAAATTATATTTCTCCTAATGGCCACTTGAGAATCTAAACAGTCACATTACTTACTAAAACCTTAATCTATATCTTAAAGGCATATTATTCAAGAGAGCATGGCAGAAGTTGAAAATACCAAATTCCATTTGGTTACTATTCACGTGACGCAAGATTTTGTTAGACTTTTCATAACTAATTTTATAAAATTTTTTGTCCTTATAAGAGTAAAATATCAACCTGAAAATCCATCCAAAAAATTCACATAAATTCAGTTCCAATTTTACCCTTACATTTTTAACTTTGTGTAATTGGTTAAAATTTGCCTTGTTTTATTTGTATGCATTCTTGGATGATAATTTGAACTTATAACCACTTATGAATATACTTGGAATTACCCTTTCATTTCTTTCTTAATTACCTATGTATTCATAATTAGTTGAGTACATAGATATAATCATCTAAGTAAAACATATTTAAACTTATACTTCATCTAAGTTTAGGATTTTACATTCCTTACATAATGCAACCAATAATGATTAAAATAATACTCCTTTGATTCTTAATATAGGCCTTAATTGGGAATTTGATCTTAGTCCTAAATATAAGACTTATTTTCTATATTTATAAACTTTTTTCTAAATTACCCTTATTGATACTCCTTTAACAATAATCAAGTAAGAGAGGAAGGAAGAATTAAAGAAGACGATTAGAGTCTTTTAGAGAAAATATGCCACATTAACTAATTTAACTAACTTCCTTAATCTAATCAAATTAGATAAATATATATCATATTAAGGACTAGAGGATTATAATTTAATTAAAAACAAAATTTGATCTCACTTGTCGTTAATGGATAAATTAACTAGGTCTATCTTGGTGAGTTTTAGCTATTTCGATTCATAACTCAATTAAGTGACTCAAATTATCGAGGATAGAGAGACTTATCTAAATTATACCTAGAATGAAATTAAATCTAAATAATCCAAAAGCTACTGTTTATTTGTTTTTCTTATTTTTTTTAATGAATTTAAGGCGTGGGTAGTGTGAAATGTATGGTAAAAGTTTACTAGAGATAGATGTCTTGGCTATCCTAATTTAATTGGATTAAGGAGTGAGTTAGTCATTAACTCATAATAGCAAAACCTTGAACAACCATTTGAGTACTATTGTTCTCAAGTTGTGATTACTCCTAGAATATTAGACAATACACACTCTCTAAAAACTATTATCCACTACTTAGCGTATAATTTATATTAGAGTAATGCAACTTGTTCCTCTCTGTGTGAATTGATCAACTGACAGTCATATTAGAAGCAAAAATCAATTATACACTCCATACATAACTATTCCTCTAGTCCTATTTATAGGGTAGAGGAAGAAGGAACTTTTTTATTTTATTTATAAGTCACATCATTAGACTTTTCATATGAATGTATAATTTTTCCTTCATTTACTACTACGTTGACTTTATTCTCATGAGGTAGAATGTATATTAAATAGGGATAATGTTGAAAAGTTGTTGAATTTTAAGGCAAAGTGAGGTTTAAAATTTTCTTAGACTGTTGAAACATGCTAGAAGTGATGTATAAATAGAACTAGAGGAGTATAATAAAATGTACAACTCCATTGAACTCAAACAAAGAGGAGATAAACATTAAATTGGTCAAGCTACCAAACTAAATGCAATTATAAGGGTTAAACTAATTTTAAAATAGCCAACCAGTCATTTCAACCTTAGAAACAAAATATAAATTCCTAAAATTAGGTATACGTAAAAATCCTAAATCCAAATACAAACATGTCCTTATCATTCAAAAGTTTAATAGATATTTTAACCTAGGGTTAAGGTCATTTTTTGCCCCTGAAGTTGTCACGAAGGAGTTATGGGTACTTATAAGATACATTTTGTATATGGTTTCTATGACATTTTTTAGAGTTTTGTTGTAACTTTACCATTCATTTCATGCCTTAAATTGTACTTTTGTGTATTACATGATTGTGCGTGGCAATGTGCTAATTAAAGGGTAAAATGGTAAAATAACTCTTCCAAACTGCACATATACTGTTATTTACTGATTTGGACTTTTACAGCAAGCTTTTATGTTGAATTACAGGTATTTTGGAAGAGAGCAAGGACCAGCAATGAAATTACAAGTCAATGAAAGTTAAATCACGCTTCTGCACTTTTTAGTGGCGACCAAAGTGTCATCCCGTCGTGTAACATCCCTAATTTCTGTACTAAGTTGTATGTACAGATTGAATAAAATATATGAGATATTTAGGAAAATATGTGGCCATATTTATGTAAAGAAAAGGATTAATTGGAAGAGGAAGAAAGTCTAAGAGCCAAAGTGCAAAATTACGAAAATGCCACTGTGATGCCCTAAGAAACCAGAAGTAAATGGAGGGCATTTTGGTCATTTTACACAATAGATGGATATCAGAGGAAATTTTATAGTAAATTACTATAATTAATATGAGAATTTATGGAGTTGACAGAAGTCAAAAAGGAGTCCTGTAGAATTAATTATGGAATTTACGGTGAAAAAGGACACCGATAAAGGGTTAAAGGAAACATATGTAATTTTTAACAGGACTTCTGGGTCTCAAAAAATTATGAAACTTTGTAGAGAATTCATTTTATATTAGAATGAATTTCTAAAAATGTTATAACAATTAAAGGAGGTGTTTAGCATTTATTCTGAGATCAGGATAATTTAAGGATATCGGTATAAGGAAAGTACATTGGGATTTGTGCCAATTAGCTATTGGACCTAAAAGAGGCCCAACATTTCGTCCTAGGACAGCCCAATAAGTCCCAAAAGTTATCTTGGAGCCCAAGTCCAATAATGAATAATTTATGGATTTTTGAAAAGAAAGAAAAAGAGAATAAAGTAAGAATTAGGTGTTGCACATGGTGGGACCCACAAGGACTTCAAAATGGCACCCAAAAAGAGGAAGGGTTAGGTGTACCAAGGGAGGCCATGCTAGTGATGTCATGGTGGTAAGGTCTTGAGTGAAAAGTGAAAAGACATTTCAAGATCAAACCTTTAACCATTAGATCAAATAGTTTCCAAAGTGATCTCGGCCTTCAAATGGCACATGACTTTTGCTATAAATACCCCCCCTTTCCATTCATTCTTCACACCCAAGAGCTCCTTTAGAAAGAGAAGTGAGTTCTAGAGAAAGAAAGTGGAAGAAAGCAAGGAAGAAGCAAGGGTCTTGAAGGAGCAGGTAAGGTAAGTTGTCTCCTTGCTTCTACCTTTTGTTCTTATGGTTTGTGCTTGAGTTTAAGTGACTTTTTAGGCTTAAATCTTGGGGAAATGCTGCTGGAATTTTTGTGTATATGTGAAAGGAATATGAGTTTTAAGTCATAGATAGTTAAGACAAGCTTAAACAAGTTAGTTACATGCTTGGTTGTTGGATTAAGTTGGTGTTCTTGACTTTACCATGGAAGAACATTTTGGTTTGCACTGTTCATGCACTGTTCATGATAGAAGGAAATGGAATTTCAATGATTTAATGCTTCCATTGAGTTTATATGATGATTTTGTGTAGGATTGGAAAGGTTTTGAACCTTGGAAACCATTGGAATTAAAGGTTATAATATAGAAAATTCCTCACGGTACTGTTCACTCGCATGAACAGTGATTTGAATTTCATGATTTTGATGCTTCCAATGGTCTTAAAATGAGATTTTGTGTGGGGGAAAAGTGGAGGAACAAGTATGGGAAGCATTGGAATTAAAATGAGAATTTTTGGAAGATTTATGTATGTTTTTCCAAATCTGTACAGAACAGTGTATTCTTGCTGGAATGTGGTTATTTTTAGTTCATAAATGGATTCAAAAGGTAAAATTGTGTAGGGTAAGGTCAAGACATCAATTAATTCAAGGGTCAAGTTAATTGGCAAAGATTAAAGAAAGTTATGTTAGTTAAAGCAAGTTAAAGGTTCAAGAGAGATAGTCTTGAGTAGTGTTTGAGTTCATGGTCCTAATGGATTATGTAATGAATATGAATGTGATTAGGACCTTGAAACCTCTAAAGAAGATGTTGGGGAATGATTGACCAAAAAGCTTGGGAAGCAAGTGCAAGCATTAGAAAGAGAGCTTAAATCCAAGGTAGTAAACTTACCCTAAACTTGTATGTATTGAATGTTATGCTTGATTGTGCTATGACTTTGTTGAATTGTGTGCATATGTGTATATGATTGAAGCTCTGCTTCTATGATTACCTTGGCCAATTGTATTTCATATGTTACATGGAAGCATGCACATTACACAATGTTTACACTTTCACAAGCAAGCACAAGTAATTACTTTAATGCATGCATTGTTTAGTACCGTTTGCTACTGAGATTTCCCTAGAAATCTCACCCCATCCATGTAATCCCAAACCCACAGGTTGACGAATGAGTAAAGAAGATAAAGAGGCATGAAGAGAGGTTGGGAATTGGAAGATTTGAATATTATGTAATAAATGTATCAAATAATTATGGCATAACCCCATAATGTATATGAATGTATGAAAGGCCAAAGAGATTGGTTATGTGTTCTGGAACAATTAATGGAAAATTCATGTTTTTGAGGTTAAGGTTAAGGTTAAGATTCAAAGATATTTTCTAGAAAATGCCGTTGTGCTGGTAGACTATACAAAGTACTGTGTACGTAAGTTCTGTCTAAGGAGGCTGGAAGTGAGTGGACCTAGCCGGTTCATCCAGTCTTTCCTGGGTACTTACGTAGAATGGTAGTTCTCATGGGACTTACCGAATCAGTACAGTTATCTTCTGTCAGGATTTTTGGCAGAGAGAGATATAATAAAGTTAAGATTACTTCTGTAAGTGTACTCTGAGATGTTTAAAGGAGGATGTTTCACGTCGCGACCTTGATTCTTCTGGAAACTTCTCTACTTTTATAGGTCGCGACCAAAATAAGGACCTGGTCGCGACTAGAGAAGACAATCGTGAAGCTGCGCGTTTCTGGCTAGGTCAAGATGCTTTTAAAAGGCGAGGCAATCTGCCGTCAAGAGGAGGCTAGTTTTAGACCTGATTAGGCTAAGAAGCAATACTCGAGCTCTCTCTCTGATCACCTTCGCCACATATTCCACCCTTCTACACCTTTCCACAGATTTCTACACATCTCTACACCATCAATCTACTATCTTTCCATCATTTCTTCATGGCATCACACCTGAGCAGCTATTGCAGTGCAGCAGAAGTCATGAGAGGCTAAATCCTTAGTCTCTTGGTGATAGATATCATATCTTGAGCTCGTGGACTAAACCAGGGAGTTTCTTCTTTTCTAGTTTGCATCTTGTCATGTTATGATTGCTGCTAGATCTAGTGTTTTTATCATATGAACAAGTTTTGAATATTGATTGATCATTCTCATATTAGACTATTGTAATTTGATTCTGGATGTTTGAACGCTAGATTTTAATTTAATATTTCAATTTCAATTTTAAGAAAAGCTAAGTTGTTTATAACAGTTCGCTAATAGTCTTTAAACTAGCTTTGATCAAAGGAGTTTAAAGAAGATTAGGGTTCTGGACTTAATCGATCGATTGAGGTTTTACTTAAGACTTAGCAATTTCAAACTCCAATTTAAACTTAAGAGTAAGAATAGATACGTTTTCATCATCAAGAGTCTTCCATAACATATTCCTTCAACAAACCAATTAGTTTTCATCTTAATCAAAAATCCAAAAATATCTACTTTTCTGCACCCTTATTTTGTTGCAAATCAAATCCCAAAACCATTTTATCTCTACTCAGGTTATCATTGCTTTTGACATCCAATTTGCTAGGTTTCCTTTAGAAAAGCTCCTTGAGAAGAATGATAGGGTTGTGCCTTATACTATATTATTGGGTGTAATTAACTTTATTTTGATGGCTCGGACTGCGACAATCCGAGAGCCTCATCAGGTACCAAGAAGTATTTTTGGAGCAATGTCATTTTAAGGTTATAAAATGTTGCCCTGTATTGTAGAATAATGTATTCATCACTAATTATGCTAGCTTGATAGAGATATTAAATTAGATGATGAAGGTATAAACATAATTAAAGTAAATTTATCTGCACTTGCAAAATCGAAGTTCTATCAGTATGATCTTTCTAAAATCACTTAAAATAGATCCTACTAATATGAATCCTTCCCATTACATGAATTATTTTAGTCACATTCAACTATTTCCAAATACAAGCTTCTTGCTAAACCAACAACCACATGAGTCACAAACTCATTTCCCCTCAGTTGAGTAAATGAACATATTGTTAATGTTAGTTATGTGTTATAGCATAAATTAAATAAAAATAACAACAAACTTGAAAGACTTACTTGAATTAAGAACCTTGCTATAGATTCCATAAAATTTCTCTAAACACATGATGACTCTCCATTTTTAGTTAATTTGATATATGTTTTGGAAGCATTTGGTGAGTCATCTATACAAAACAAGAGATTTTTACACGATTTTGAAGGAAAAATTAACCAAGTGCAACATTTGGATTTTATTATCAATATCATTAAGATGATTTAAAGTGATTGAAATTAAAGTAAACTAGAAGTGCACTACTCATAATTGTTTATTTTGATAGGTCATATGAACATTCAAAGCAAGAGAGAAATGAGTCAATGAATAGGAAGTCAAGTTTTGGAAGATCCATTCATGCTATGACCTATGTGTTAAGTGCAATATCACTCTATTCAAGAAAGAGAAATAGTGTCTCGAGTGCCACGACATAACAGTAAGAGTACCATGGCACCCTGTTAAAACGCAAAATGCAAAGTTTCATTTTCTGTTGCTAAATGCCCTAATGAACCCTACTTTCACTTATTTTGGATGTCATCTTTGATTTGGAAACAAAGGAAGAGCCTCGAATCAAGGATTTTGGGAGCAAAGAGGTACTAGGGTTTGGAATTTTGAAGATCTTAGAGTTTGTCATTGGAAGATTGAAGAGATTCAAGCTTATTTCCTTGGGTTTTTATGAACTTCTTCTTTTCCTTCTTTTCTTATTTTATGATAATGTCATGGATTTTGTAGAGATTTCTTGTTTATTTCATATAAGAGTAGCTAAATCTTAGTTCTAGGATTACTCATCAGACCCTTTATCTGGAATGAGACTTGGTTTATTTCCCTCTTTTAGTTGTTAATGAAATTTATATGTTATTTTTACCTTGTGTCTAATGCTTCCAAGTGATTGGTCACCACTTGGTTTGTTTTGTTCAATTGAGTGGAGCTTAAGAAAGTTATTTCAATTATGGAAATTGGGTAATAATATTGGAATTAAAATTAATCAGTTTTAATGGATAATTTGCTAGTGTCATAGAGATATAATCACTAACCTAGTGTTGTCTAATTAAGATTATGCTTCATAGTGATTTTCAATAACTAGAACAAGATATTCAATTGGTTTATGAAAATAAAATTTGAATTTGACTTGAGAAAACTCTTTCAAAGACTTTTGATCCTTGGCAAGCATGTTTATTTCATACAATAGCTAATTGAGGGGGTTTTAATTCAAGTAAATACATTGGGGAGAAGTAATCCTAGGGCTTTTTTGTCTTCAAGTCGACTTTTCAATCTAGTTTCATTTTCAAAGCCATTTTACAACATTTCACTTTCAAAATAGAAGGTTTTAAACATATTTTTAACTCACCTAGTTGAAAGCATAATTGTAATAATTGACTCTCTTTTGTCTTTATTTCTGTGGGAATAAAAAACTTTTATACTACTTGCAACCCATACGCTTGCGGTTAAGCTAAACAGTGAACAACACAACATTAACTATCTTCCTTGAGTACAAACTTCTATTTTCAACCCATCCATTTGAAGGGAATTGGAAGACACGCAGCGGAAATTAACTTTAAAAATTTTTCCATTCCCAGCCAGGATCTACCGAATATGTTTAAGTCAAGGAGAAAGAAGTGTTACCTTCGGTTTCAACCTTTGGTCGCGACCTCAGTGTCCACTAGTCGCGACTCCTCGCCTCTGGAACTTTCAGTCGCGACCTCCTCAGCTTTTAGTCGCGACCTGTCGCCTCTGGAGTTGTTAGTCGCGACCTACTCTGCTTCTCGTCGCGACCTGTCGCCTCTGGAGCTTGTAGTCGCGACCTCTTCAACTTCACGTCGCGACCTATCTCCTCTTTTCGGATTTCTGACGTTCAGATGCTCGTTTGGTCGCGACCTCAGGGTGTTCTGGTCGCGACCTTGCTTCGTGTCTGGTCGTATCGTAGAAGTCGACAGCTCAGATCGGCTTCCTCTACCGGTATCCACACGAACAGCGTTCCAATCGCGAATGACGTGCTAGTGCCTCTTGTCCCTCTAAGGCTTTCTAGAGATTCCGTCCTCACCGTCTCTATCTCGGCAGTTTCTTATCTGCAAACCTTTTGCACTCTCCCTACCCCCTTTTCTCACGACTGAATGTGTGTGAAGAGATCTATTGTGTGTGGAACCCTAGCTCCTAATGTCAAATATATAGGAAGCTATCGGGCTTCTAATAGGGCCGGGCTTCAGAATTAATCTTATATTAATTCTGAATTAATACAATATCATATATTGCATAATTTAATAAGAAACTGATTAAATAAATATGGTTTATATTAAATCCGTCCCACAGATTTAATTCACCTATTTATTTAATTTAAAAGACAGAATTATATTTGATTTATTCTCATAAATCAAATTTGAGATATCTTATCAATTTGAATTTCAAATTCAAATAGATCATATCCATTTAAATTCAAATTCAAAAATGATAGAGATTTAATTTATCCTTATAAATTAAATCTTACAAATATCTCTTATATTATATATATAATATATATATAAACTAATTTATATATATATATAAAATATATATCCACCCTAGATTATTCATTGAATCTAGACATCTCTTAGATTCAATGAATCTGGACATCATAGCTCGCATTGGGCTGTTTTGTGTGCGACCCTGTAGGCCCATATGAAGTTGGCAGTGGGCCAGTTACTATACTGACCCACAAGTCGTAAGCGGTCTCTAGCAAGGCATTACGACTACCCAAAACATATGAGGATCGTTAGACGATGTAACCTTTCATACAACCATATCACGTCCCTTTTGTCACACGATATTTCGGTCAAGGATGAGGCATGGAGAACGTCATCCTCCTATTCCTGACCATTACTTTCTCGATCCCTGAGTAGTCTGAATATAGAAATGGAACTACCCTTCCATTCCAGTATGGCCATACATTTCTCAGACTCACTCATCGAGGGGCCCAGTAATATCTCTCTACGAATGTGAGGGACAAATTCCATCTTGACCATTCACATTCCTCCGCATGAAAAACCACTAAGCCCGAGCATAGCCTTTATGATCACTCGGTCAAAAGTGACTTTTGACTAGGTCAAAGCTGAGCGTTTGTCATGTAGGAATCCATGATGATCTCAGGTCAAAGGGCATAGTGACATGGCTTGTATATGAGAGAAGCTTATGACTTGACCCATGCAGCTCTCTCATTGCGGGTCGGTCCAACACCCTGTACTCTTACATGTGCTTATGACTTTGATTTATATCTCTATATATCTTCAAAGTCATACTGGTCTTATTTCATCTCTGCTCCCACATAGATGACCGACCAGGGACATTTAGGATAAGATCATGAGTTATCCAAGGATGGTCATCATAGTAAACATGCAAATAATATGATAACCTGATACAATGATTGGCCCCTAGGGCACAATTTCCAACACCATTCGCTTAACTCTTGACATGGCAATATATAATTTTTTATGTGTAAATACTGGCTTCTACAAATATAGCCCCATAAAATGTAAAGATTGCCCTTAACTCTTATTAATTGTCCTTATAAATGATATGGTAATCAGAAATTGCCTCATTTTCAAACGAAATGGCATACTAGGATGGAATCATGTCCATTTGATGAATTAAAATCTTTTGATTTGACTTTGAACCATTCAAAGTAATAGCTTCAATAACATGTTTTCCAAGATGAGGTACTCGTAATCAAGTTCCATCACATAACACTGAAGTATGATCAATATTTATTAACAACATTATAAGTACTCTGACCTTCAAAGTAACCTTATGTAAAACAATCCTCAAACTATTAATTGTATTCAAGAATTCAGTGTGTAGAGATCATCAATTCCATCATAATCTTGTGTGGATTTGTAGATATTGTCATAATTGAAGTAATTTATAGGCTCACTTGGTAAGATATTACACATGTAATCATTGGCTTGATAATATGAGTTAGACAAATTCTCCAACAAATGAGGATAAATGTTAAAATAGGATCCTCATAATCATGTATTAACAGGTCTTCAAGAATTTCAATTTCTGATATACCATCATGAGGTAAGCCTAATTTACCATCACCAACATCTAGAAGCCATTTTGAAAACTTTCCCAACTTTTCACGATATTTGATTAAAGAAGACAAACACATATTCTTTGTGAGGTGGAAAACTTTACATGAATCCCATAGATATGATGAACATTGCAAGCATTAACAATATAAGCTCTATTTCTTTTTGGAATAACATAGTAGTTGATGAAAGTCACCACCCATTAAAATGCACTTTCCACCAAATGGTTGACTAGAATGCATGATATCCTACAAGGTACGATCAAAAGCTTATATGCAAAAGCGTTGTACCATAGGAACTTCATCCCATATTATTAATTTAGTGACTTTAATTAAATTAGTTAGTTTATAATGCTACTTAATATTGTAAATAGAGTCCTCATTAATAGCAATAGGAATAACAAACCTTGAATACGCTATCCTTCCAGATGGTAAAAGTGTTGCTGCAATTCCAGTTGACGCTACTATAAAGACGATAGTACATCTCCTCTAGCACGAAGTGTTGAGCACTCCACAAAAATGTTTTGCCCTATCCCTCCATACCCATAAATGAAAAAAAAGCCCCCATAAGAGAACCTAATGAAAATAACACAATGTCAAAAATAGACTTTTGATTTGAATTCAATGTATTAATTAAATTGTTAGACTCTTGAGCCAATGTTACCTATCATAACTTGTATCCTATAATATAAGATATTTTTTACATCAGTTATATTAGTAGATGTAGGCAACAAAAGAGAAGGGAAATGAAAAAGAATTTTCTTATTTTATTGTAGTAGTTGTTCAATTTCAGGAAGGGTAACTTCCTCTCTTTCATAATCTGTTATATGCACACTTGCACAAGAATAAAAACATAAGTTGCTCACAAAAAACAAACTATTATGTATTACACCTCCTATCCTTAATATAAGATTTAGTTTATAATACACTTTGCACTACAAACTAGGTCTTATATTAAGGATCGAAGGAGTACTATAGTAGAAAGAGTTTACAGCTTACTTGATGACATAGTATCATTATGTGGAATGTATAATAAATCTTCAGACAACAAGTTTGAAGTTTCTTTCCAAACAAACTCAAGAAGATTCAAACAATAATGGAACAACATGCTAATAAACATTCTTCTTAAAGAAACTTTGGTTGCCCATAGTAATGGCTCTTTAATTCCTGCAAAATATTCACTATCATCATCTAGCAAACCTAAAGTGAAACATGTAGCTCTAAAAGTTGGATGTATCACATCAATAACATTTCTAATTTCCTCAAAAGAAGTTGGACCTTTAACTTTAGTTAATAACATACACACATAGTATAACTCTCCAAAAGATGAAGATGTATGAGTAATATGTCCAATTGCAAATCATTTTTTCCTAAATTCCCATATTCTTTTACTTAGTTAGAAAACATAATATTGTGGAAACTCAAAATAATATAACTTATTTTCCTACTGATCATCCTCATTTTGTTTCATCTAAGCAAGGAACATAGAGTCACAAACTCTTGGCTTGTCTAACAATTCATCAACATCATTAGAGTGGGCAAATGCGACATGTTGCTGATTAGGAAAGTGAAAACCAAGTCTTTCAATAGCTAGCAACATGTGATGAATATCAAATGCAAAAATATGCTAAGCTATTTTACATGTAGATATATATGTCTAAAATTATAATATTGTTAAATCTCATCAATTGATCGATGAGGAATGCAATCTTGATAAGTATCATCTATTGAAGCGACAATATAATCATTGCCTTTACTAATGTATACTTGAATAAGTACTTAATTGAAGTATATTGATTACACTTCTCCATATTAATATGAGATTCAAACATAGTTATCAATATTGGGTTTTAAGGCACAACAAAACAATTATCTAAAGGTATGTTAGTGTTGAAAATTGTGCCCTAGGGGCCAATCATTGTATTATGAACATTGTTGATTTATGAATTTCTTAATTATGTTATCATATTATTTGCATGTTTACTGTGATGACCATCCTTGGATAACTCATGATCTTATCCTAAATGTCCTTAGTCGGTCATCTATACGGGAGCAGAGATGAAATAAGACCAGTATGACTTTGAAGATGTATAGAGATATAAATCAAAGTCATAGGTCCATGTAAAAGTACAAGGTGTTAGACCGACCCGCTATGAGAGAGCTGCATAGGTTAAGTCATAAGCTTCTCTCATATACAAACCATGTCGCTATGCCTTTTAACCTGAGATCATTGTAACATCCCTAATTTCTGTACTAAGTTGTATGTACAGATTGAATAAAATATATGAGATGTTTAGGAAAATATGTGTCCATATTTATGTAAAGAAAAGGATTAATTGGAAGAGGAAGAAAGTCTAAGAGCCAAAGTGCAAAAGTATGAAAATGCCACTGTGATGCCCTAAGAAACCAGAAGTAAATGGAAGGCATTTTGGTCATTTCACACAATAGATGGATATCAGAGGAAATTTGATAGTAAATTATTATAATTAATATGAGAATTTATGGAGTTGACAGAAGTCAAAAAGGAGTCCTGTAGAATTAATTATGGAATTTACGGTGAAAAAGGACACCGATAAAGGGTTAAAGGAAACATATGTAATTTTTAACAGGACTTCTAGGTCTCAGAAAATTATGAAACTTTGTAGAGAATTCATTTTATATTAGAATGAATTTCTAAAAATGTTAGAACAATTAAAAGAGGTGTTTAGCATTTATGAGGAAAGTACATTGGGATTTGGGCCAGTTAGCTATTGGACCTAAAAGAGGCCCAACATTTCGTCCTAGGCCAGCCCAATAAGGCCCAAAAGTTATCTTGGAGCCCAAGTCCAATAATGAATAATTTATGGATTTTTGAAAAGAAAGAAAAAGAGAATAAAGTAAGAATTAGGTGTTGCACATGGTGGGACCCACAAGGACTTTAAAATGGCACCCAAAAAGAGGAAGGGATAGGTGTACCAAGGGAGGCCATGCTAGTGATGTCATGGTGGTAAGGTCTTGAGTGAAAAGTGAAAAGACATTCCAAGATCAAACCTTTAACCATTAGATCAAATAGTTTCCAAAGTGATCTTGGCCTTCAAATGGCACATGACTTTTGCTATAAATACCCCCCTTTCCATTCATTCTTCACACCTAAGAGCTCCTTTAGAAAGAGAAGTGAGTTCTAGATAAAGAAAGTGGAAGAAAGCAAAGAAGAAGCAAGGGTCTTGAAGGAGCAAGTAAGGTAAGTTGTCTCCTTGCTTCTACCTTTTGTTCTTATGGTTTGTGCTTGAGTTTAAGTGATTTTTGAGGCTTAAATATTGGGGAAATGCTGCTGGAATTTCTATGTATATGTGAGAGGAACATGAGTTTTATGTCATAGATAGTTTAAACAAGCTAGTTGCATGGTTGGTTGTTGGATTAAGTTGATGTTCTTGACTTTACCATGGAAGAACATTTCGGTTTGCACTGTTCATGCACTGTTCATGATAGAAGGAAATGGAATTTCAATGATTTAATGCTTCCATTGAGTTTATATGATAATTTTGTGTAGGATTGGAAAGGTTTTGAACCTTGGAAACCATTGGAATTAAAGGTTGTAATGTTGAAAATTCCTCACGGTTACTGTTCACTCGCATGAACAGTGATTTGAATTTCATGATTTTGATACTTCCAATGGTCTTAAAATGAGATTTTGTGTGTGGGGAAAGTGGAGGAACAAGTATGGGAAGCATTGGAATCAAAATGAGAATTTTTGAAAGAATTATGCATGTTTTTGAAATCTGTCCGAAACAGTGCATAGTTGCTGGAATTTGGTTGTTTTGAGTTCATAAATGGATTCAAAAGGCCAAATTGTGTAGGGTAAGGTCAAGACATCAATTGATTCAAAGGTCAAGTCAATGGGTAAAGATTAAAGGATGTTATGTTACTTAAAGTAAGCTTAGTGTTCAAGAGAAGTTAGATTGTAATGGTTGGATGGTAATGTGATGTTAGGATTTGCTTGGTGTGCTCAAAAGAGGGCAGCCACATAGCAAGGAAAAGTAAGAAGGAAGAAGCAAAGTTAAAGTGGAAAGAAGTAAAGCAATAAGGTAGTAAACTTACCCTAAACTTGTATGTATTGAATGTTATGCTTGATTGTGCTATGACTTTGTTGAATTGTGTGCATATGTGTATATGATTGAAGCTCTATTTCTATGATTACCTTGGCCAATTGTATTTCATATGTTACATGGAAGCATGCACATTACACAATGTTTACACTTTCACAAGCAAGCACAAGTAATTACTTTAATGCATGCATTGTTTAGTACCATTTGCTACTGAGATTTCCCCAGAAATCTCACCCCATCCATGTAATCCCAAACCCACAGGTGTACGAATGAGTAAAGAAGATAAAGAGGCATGAAGAGAGGTTGGGAATTGGAAGATTTGAATATTATGTAATAAATGTGCGAGTTGTTGCATGCAATGTTGTTATATGACAAGTTGAGCAACAATGTTCATGATGAAAAGGTATAATAGTAAATGATGAAATAAATGTATCAAATAATTATGGCATAACCCCATAGTGTATATGAATGCATGAAAGGCCAAAGAGATTGGTTATGTGTTCTGGAACAATTAATGGAAAATTCATGTTTTTGAGGTTAAGGTTAAGGTTAAGATTCAAAGATATTTTCTAGAAAATGCCGTTGTGCTGGTAGACTATACAAAGTACTGTGTACGTAAGTGCTGTCTAAGGAGGCTGGAAGTGAGTGGACCTAGCCGGTTCATCCAGTCTTTCCTGGGTACTTACGTAGAATGGTAGTTCTCATGGGGAATTACCGAATCAGTACAGTTATCTTCTACCAGAATTTTTGGCATAGAGAGATATAATAAAGTCAAGATTACTTCCATAAGTGTACTCTGAGATGTTTAAAGGAGGATGTTTCAATCATCATGGATTCCTACATGACAAACGCTTAGCTTTGACCTAGTCAAAAGTCACTTTTGACCGAGTGATCATAAAGACTATGTTCGGGCTTAGTGGTTGTTCATGCGGAGAAATATGAATGGTCAAGATGGAATTTGTCCCTCACATTCATAGAGAGATATTATTGGGCCCCTCGATGAGTAAGTCTGAGAAATGTATGGCCATACTGTAATGGAAAGGTAGTTCCATTTCAATAGTCAGACTACTCAGGGATCGAGAATATAACGGTCATGAATAAGAGGATGATGTTCTTCATGCCTCATCCATGGCCAAAATGTCGTGTGACAAAAGGGACGTGATATGGTTGTATGAAAGGTTACATCGTTCATTAATCCTCATATGATTTGGGTAGTCGTGATGTCTTGCTAGAGACCGCTTACGACTTGTGGGTCAGTATAGTAACTGGCCCACTGCCAACTTCATATGGGCCTACAGGGTAGCACACAAAATAGCCCAACACGAGCTATGATGTCCAGATTCATTGAATCTAAGACATGTTCAAATTCAATGGATAATCTAGAGCGGATGTGTATATATATATTTATATATATATATATAAATTTGTATATATATATTATATATAATATAAGATATATTTACAAGATTTAATTTATAAGGATAAATTAAATCTCTATCACTTTTGAATTTAAAATTTAAATTGATATGATATCTCAAATTTGATTCATGACAATAAATCAAATATAATTCTATCTTATCTTTATTTTAAATTAAATGAATAGGTAAATTAAATCTGTGTGATGAATTTAATGTAAACCATATTTATTTAATTGGTTTCTTATCAAATTATGTAATATATATGATATTGTATTAATTTCAGAATTAATATAAGATTAATTCTAAAATTCAACTCAGTCAGAATACCGATAGCATCCTATATATTTGACATTAGGGGCTAGGGTTTTTGACGAGTGACAAGGAGGCTACAAAAGGTTTGTAGATAAGAAACAGCCAAAATAGAGGCGGTGAGGACGGATTCTCGAGAAAGCCCTAGAGGGACAAGAGGCATTAGCACGTCGTTCATGGTTGGAACGCTGTTTGTGTGGATACCGGTAGAAGAAGCCGATCTAAGTCGTCGACTTCTTGCAATCGAAAAGAGACCACCAGTGGTGACGAGTAGATACTAAGGTCGCGACCATATAGGCATCCTGAACGTCGTAAGATCGAAAAGAGGCCACCAGTCGTGACTAGAAGCTGAGGACGTCGCGACTGACTACTCCAGAGACTGCCTGTCGCGACGAAAAACTGAGGACGTCTCGAATGAAAACTCCAGATATAACAAGTTGCGACGAGTGGATACTGAGGTCGCGACCATAATTCAAATACTGAAGGTAATACTTCTTACTCCTTGACTTAAACACACTAGGTAGATTGAGGTAGGGAATGGAAAAATTTTTAAAATTAATTTCTACTGCCTGTCTTCCAATTCCCTTCAGTTAGAAATGATTAGTTTTAATCAGTTTAGACTATAAATTTGGATTGAAATTCAATTGGGTATTTTGAGGTGGAACCCAAGATTGGAAATTGGGGCTTTTGATAAATTGATGCAATTGGAGTTTAATTAAGGATCCTAATGGATTATTTAAGCTATAGGAATATGGAATTTGATATTAGATTGGGTTAATTGAGGTTTTGGTAAGTTGTGGGTTGATTAGAGAGTGTAGGAACGCTAATTGTTATTGTTAAACACTTAATTAGTTATAAACTAATATGTGGTGATTATATGATGATGTAAATTGTTTGTGATTGATGTTGTTTTAGCGTGGCAACTTGACTTATGGTAACTATTCCTTATTTTGGTAAGAGATAACCACTTTTCACTTATCATACATGATAATGTCTTGCTTTTGAGTAGTTTTAGTTTGTTAAACTATTGAAACACTTTGGAATTATGTTAATGTGTATGTGTGAATAAAATTATCCTATGGGACTTATGTTTTAAAAACACAATTCTTGGAACTTCGTGTTGAAATTATGATAATTGTGATTTGGAAATGGATTATAGAATTTAAAACTTGTTAAGTTTTGAGCATGATGCATATGATGGGAATTTGTTGAGTGAATTATGTTACTGTCATGTGATAAGGTCTCTATTGATGCATGATGGTTAGCACTTTTCATCCTCCTAGTGGTGATATTCTTTTTATTTCTCCTTCTATATTCCTATATGAGGATATGCCTTTATAGCTCTTAGATTGTGGTTATGAAATTATATTTGCATCGTGACATTTGAAATTGTTTATTTACTATTAATTACGATATTATTAGATATATGTCTCACTTCGCACCTCACAAACATATATTAGTATGTATGATGAGTATGAACTTATTGAGGCTTTTGTCTCACTCTGTAGTTATTTTTATTTTTTAGGAGTTAGTTTAGTTGCTGGTTCGAACGAGAAGGCTCCGGAGGCATAGTTATGCTAGTTGATCTGTATAGCACCTTTTTGTATGTTTATATGTTGATTAGATGTATATTGCCACTGTATGACCTATTTTTTATTTATACTCAGATTATTTGATATTTTGATGAATATGCTAGATATTGTGTGTTGGTAAAGGTTGGATGCCTTTTAGGACAATGCATGTAACTTTATGGATCCACAGTGACTATTTGTTATATTATGAGTACTATTTAGTATTTCTAGTTATGTTATTGCCTTTGGTGTTGTTTATCCTAGGTTCGACGCCCGGAGGTCCATTTGAGAAGTTTGGATTTGATAACTGTGATATTTGTATTAGGGGCTTGAATCATATAACCATGATAATTGGGTTAAATTCTTTATAACAGGGTTTTGCAAGCGTTAGTTAGGTGAAGTTTTTATATCCATGATAGTCTACTAATATAAGTTTAACTTTGTTCTATTATGGACAACCTTTTTGAAATAAGTTGAACTCTTTTAACCATGATAGAGCTTGAAGGATAGTTTTGTCTTTTTCTTTCATGTTTATTTGTTGATTCTTTTTATAACCATGGTAGGATTTTCTTTGAATTTAGTTAGAGTTCTTTTCTACCTTGGTTTACCTCTTTTTAGAGCCAAAGTTCTTGAATAACCATGGTAAGCTTTTCCTTGGTTTTTATAGTAAAGCTCTTTTCTACCATGGTTATCACTTTTAAAACCAAGGTTCTTTATATAATCATGTTAGTTTTCAATTGATTAACTAAACTCTTTTCTACCATGATTAAGTTTTAAAAGATTAGAGAAATCCATTTGTACTATGGTAGCTTTTAGTTAACTAATCTTCTTTTCTACTATAGTAATATAATAACTGGTGCAAAATGAATCTCTCAATCTAAGTCAAGAGACTTGGAATGAGTTAAAATACTACCTTGAATAGCAATACCTAATGGAACAATGTTTTCCTTCAGATTGCTAAAATATCCTTTTTATTGTTGGATTTCTTGTCTCTCTTACAACAACTCTTTGTTTTACTGTATTCTAGGAAAAAAACTTTCAATAGTACAAAATTTGTTGCTTTTACGCTTGATAGAGTTGTTCTTAAACTCCATCTCTCCTATCCAAATTGATTAATTTACATACCAGTTAAAAATAATGTCCTAATGGTTAGAATGAAGAAAAAGACATGAAAATGAAGAAATTACTAGGGGATTTATAACTTTGAAGTCTAGATTCCATATAACTGCAACATCTATAATGTATTGAAACATATATGCTCTTGGTTATGCCTTATAGGATGTGGTTCTGTTATGATTAATCTCTTTTGTTAGTTGAGTATCCAATCTGAGTTTCTTTGGACTATCTATTGCGTGTCTCAAAATTTTCTCCATAATTTCTTTCTATATGATTATTTACAAACCAATTAAAAATGATCTTATAATGCTTAGAATGAAGAAATTACCAAGGGATTTATAACTTTGAAATCTAGAATTAGGTTAACTACAACACTTGTAATGTCTTGAAACAAATATGCTCTTGCTTGAGCCATATAAGATGTGGTTCCATTATAACTAACCTATGTTGTTGGTTGAGTAACCAATCTGAATTCCTTTAGAGTGTCTATTGGGTGGCTCAAAATAGAATTTCCTCCATAATTCTTTTCTATATGATTATTTACACTAGTTAAAATATAATGTCATAAGGTTTAAAATGAAGAGAAATTAAAACATCAAAATGAAAAAAATTACGAGGGGATTTATAACTTTAAAATCTATATTCCAGGTTATCTATAACATTTGTAATGTCTTGAAACATATATGCTCTAGCTTATGCCTTATATGATGTGGTTCCATTATTGTTAATCTCTATTGTTGATTGAATATGCAATTTGAGTTCATCTGGAGTGTCTACTATATTAGATGCCTTAGAACATAATTTTCTCCATAATTTCATTCTAAATTATTTTCTGCCAAAACACTTTTATGACTAATACAGTCCAAATTAAGTTTGGCATCAACTATTATGAAACTAGTGAAATACAATTAATATCAAGTTGTGACATTTAAATGTAAGAGTAAGTACATGAAACAAAAAAAATGGAGAATGAGATAATTAAAATATAACATTTGAAATGCCTATATGATGTCGAGTATGAGTGGCAACCTCAGAAACTGAAGGTCTTGACTAAAGGAGTTATTGCACATGTTGGTGATAATAAAGCAAAATCATTTCCATCTGCTACTACTATCAAGCCCCAAAAATCAAGGGGTAACCGGCAAAAAAATATGAAAGAACTCACATTTTGTAAGCTTTCAAATATTATAATTAAAGTAATAACAATCTTAGACATGCATAAGCCATTTTTAATTTTTATATATGAACATATTTTTACATCTCCAAAAGATAAAAGAGGATAGGAATCCTGCCTATAGACTACGTGGAGCATCTACAAGTTTTGATTAGCCATGAGGACCGGTGCTATTTGAGGCTAAAATAATCTTCTGTTGAAAACGTCCAATTAACAGAAATAAATTGAATATCGAAAGAAATAATTTAAACATATTTAAACTTTGAATAATAAAGCTTGATTATAAATCTCAATTTCTAAATTATAGAATTATAACAAAAATGAACCTGTAACCAAATCAATCTAATACCCAGTAAAACAACTTGCTTAGGGAAATTAGTTTAGGACTTCAACAGAATGAAATAACAAGTGTGGACACATAGTCCACGAGGGTAATTAGCCATTCAAGCGTGGCTCGAAGCCACTAAAATAAGCATGAACACACAGTCCACGAGGGTAAGTAACCTAGTGTAACACGAGGCCACGAAATCAAGCGCAGGTACAAAACCCACCAATAACAAGGGTAGGTATGAGACCCACGAATAACAAGCTTGAGAATGAATCCCACAAATATCAAGCGAGCTTAATTTTAACCATGGAACGCCAAGGACTAACAGTACTACTATTAGTAACCAATATTTTGTATTTAGTCCTCTCCAAAAATATTTTCAAGCATGCATGGGGTCAATTTAATATTAATAAAAAATAAGACATTTCAATACTGAAATCTTATAAAGAATATTTTATAATCAATGACCCCAGCATGAAAATCATTGCACAAAATTTCCCTTAAATCCTCATGCATACAAATTTGTGAAGAATAAAATGATGCAAAATGAAACATCCTACTTTCAACCTCTCAGAGTACATATTCGGAAGCATTTTTTATTAGCGAAAGCATTACGTTGGCCCAAAAATTAAAATTTTAAAACTTACTTCTCGAGTACTGTTCATTAGGTAATTTTCACATTGACAGTCTAACTTTAAAAATTCATAACTAATTGTAGAAAAATCGTATGGAGGTGGTCAAAATTTCAAATTGAAGCTATTTCACAATGCTTTAAGGTAAAAATATAAATATGGAAATTTACTTTACCAATAAATACAATTAAATCGTTCAGTTTACTATTCATAGGCAAATTCTGGAAATTCCAGATTCTGTTTTGTAACTTTGGAAATTAGTTTCTCTTGATATACACATCTAAATGAGGCTTATTACCTATGAATTTAAAGCTCTTGTTGTGTACTACATTCTTTGGCAACATGTCCTAACTTGTCACATCTGTAGCAACTTCCTTGACCTGTTAAACAAATCTTATCTCCGTGGTCTCTACCACATATCACGTATCTCTTAGATACTAATTTCAAGTTTGAACTTCTTAGTTCATTACCTCTTCTCAATTTCTAACCTTTACATTTTTTTGGCATTGCAAACCTCTTTTTGAGATATTGCATGACTCTACCGCTCCATTAAACTTTTGTAACTGTTTGGGAGGAATCCTTTCTTACAACATGAAACTCAGTTCGTAAGTCACCTACTCAATTGTATATCTCTCATCATTCATCTAGAAGAACTTGGATAAGTGTTCATCAAAGGGTTTCTTCTCTTACCCTGCCTTATCACTTAAACTTAGCCTCTCTCTCATCTATATTTGACTGAGGTAACTACTTTTCATAAAACTGTTTAAGTTATACTTCCCAGTTGAGCGGGTTATTCTTTTCCCGTAGGGGAACTTCTATGCTCTTTACTATTTCTTAACATCTTTCTCTAACTGTTGGAGAACTTGAATCGTTTAGATCTCATATCTCATTTGCTGTTATTGACTTAGCTTAGACCATATTATCGTACTAGTTCCACTGAGTCATTGGTTCCAATATGATGGAATTCCTCCATCTTGGAAACATAAACTCTTCGTCTATTCATCGTTACGTCTTTTCCCTTAAACAGTATGCTATGCAGGTCTCTAAACAAGCCTCTGTCTAGCCTCTATTACTTTTGTTTGGAAAAAGACTATCCTGATAAAGTCTTTCATAATGTATATCTATTCCGAATTATTGCACGGATGATCTATATTTGAACATTCCTTAAACTGATTGTTCATATGCCAGTGTATTGCACTAGCTAGCTTAGGCGCATCTTGAAACATCCTTATTCTCCTAGCTCCATCTTCTCCAAACCAGTACCCTATTATGTTTGGAAAAGGTAGGGGTGAGATTTTGGGGGAAATCTCAGTAGCAAACGAAACCACAAACAATGTATGCAAGTATATGCTTAGTGTTAAACATGATTGCTTTACTATGATTATGCTTTCATTATGACATATACATGCTTCTATGTTCTTACTTATAACATATGGCCATAGCATAAAAAGAAACAGAGCATTATCAATCATATATGCTCCATATAACCAAGACAAGTAAATAGCATATTAACAACATTCAAGCAATAAGTATACAAGTTTAGGTATAAGTCAGCTACCTAACATGAAGCCTCTTCTTAACCTTAATCCTTACTCTGACAATCCTCTGACTGCCTCTCTATCCAGAGTTAACCTTATTCCCAAGCTCTTTGGACTGCTCCTAGCTTGATCAAAACTTCTTCCTTCCTTCCTTCCTTTTTCTCTTTCTTTCTCTTTCTCTCTCTCTCTTTCTCTCTCTACTTCTCTTCTCCACTAAATTATGAATGAAATGGAGGGGAGTGCCTCTATTTATAGTGGAGACAAAGTAGAATGGATGGTCCAGATTGAATCACGATGAATGGCTCAGATCGCTTGCTTCCTCAAGAAGCTTTGCTTACCTCATCATGATGACATTACCAACCCCAATGACTCATCACTTATGACATCATCAAGGGATACCTCACATGCTTAGGTGGCGCCTTGGTGGGGACCTTAGGACACCTCGCATGCTGACTCAGCTTTTTCAGAGAATTCTAGAGTCTTTTCCTGGAACGAGCGGCTGAGATCGTGCCACATGTCCTTTACCTTTTTCTACTTTTTCTCTTTCCATCAACTCAATGCCATGTGGCATCTTGTGGGTCCCATGAGGACATCTTTTCATGCCACCTCATGGTTCTGGATAATCTTTACTTTATTTGACCCTTTCCCAGTTCTATCTCCAACCGGGTAAATATCATTCCAATCTCTCTTGGACCTTCATAACTCCTGGCCCACTTGATTCCTGGCGTCTAACATCTTTTCATTACATAGTCGCGACCTAACTATCCTTCTGTCGCAACTTAACACCTTCTGTGTCCATTAGTAGTGACCACAACATCATTTAGTAGTGACCTTATAACTCTTTAGTCGCAACCAGACTTATTTTGTCTATTAGTCGTAACCTACACATCTTTAAGTCACGTCTAAACCTTTCTGGAAAAATTAGTTGCGACCTCATAACTCTTTAGTCGCAACCAGACTCATTTTGTCTATTAGTCGTAACCTACACATCTTTAAGTCGCGTCTAAACCTTTCTGTAAACATTAGTCGCGACCAAACTACTTCCTTGTCACGACCAAAATGGTCAACTCTTAACTCTGCAACTTTTAACCTTTACATCTCCAACTGGCCATTCTACCCCTTGGGACATAGATCCCTATACTCTCTTTCTGACCTCTTCACTTATCTTCTTATCCTTCATCTTAAGTTCTCAAAATTCTCTTTCAATAACTCATCCCCTGAACTCTTCGGGAGTCATTGTTAATTGAAAGGCTCAACAACCCGCCCATATCAGGTTATCTTACTCAGGAGCCAGCCTATATCTAGCTACCTGCAGAATTCCTAGGCTTAAAATTAGAATATTCCTTATATTCCTCTTTTTGAACCTAGGTGAACTGTCCCTATTTTGTAGGTTAAAGACTTACTCATCTTTAAATCCTGAGGGACTTAGCTCATTCATTGAATTCCTACAAAATATAGGTAAGTGATCTGCCCATATCAGATTACTATCCTGGGACTACGGGTTTAGCAGCCTGCCCATATTAGACTACTTCCCAGTTTTCCTAGATCCAAAAATTAGGATGTTACACATCTTGTACCAATCCTCTAGCTGATAAACTTCAGCGAGGTTGGTGCCTTTAATGCATCGAATGATTCTAATTCGTTTCCATATACTAGTACCATTTTTGTAGGCCTTAACAATTCTCTAGCCAATAACCTATCTATCGTTTTAGGTTTGGCTTAAGCCTCATACTAAATTTACATTAAAAGTCTTAGGGGTTTTCTCGCTCTTTCAGCTACTCTTATCATCTCTAACAATTATAATCAGTACATAGAGAGGACTTATACAACTATTCTTTTCTTTACTTTATTGCTAAGTAGGAACACATATTCTAACATGCATAATGCCTGGCTAACATATTGCAGAACTGCATACCTGCTCATGAATGCAAAGCTCTAACATCTGAGCTCAAGCATTCCTTTCCTTAATGTGCACAGCTCTAACACTTGGAGCTTGCATAGCTCTATCATTTAGAGCTTTAGTATATTTTACAAACATAACATAATGCCTGACATTTCATGCAAGGAGTGAAAGCTCTCACTTGCAATTTAATCTTAACATAACATTCAAACATTTTATCCCTACCAAAAGGGAGCCTCTCTATTTGTTTATAGAGTCAACTGTAAAATCATCTTCTTATTCATAAAATTAGAGGAAGAGGACTTATACTGGTCTATTCTTTCTTACATGCTTAATACCTTATGAAGCTCTGTCTCTAAACTTTGTTCTTGGCTAATCATACTTTTATTGGGTAAAGTTAACTCTGCCTGCCTTACCTCGGTTGTATTCTCTTTGTTCTTAATGGAGGACATCTTCTTCTGTTAAAGCAACATCAACTCCATCATAATTGTATCCCCTTTTTACATGGATATGGTATCTTGATCTATTTGGAGCAACATTAACTCTAATTTGGAGGACTAGTTCCCAATTCTTAAGAAAAATAAGGTGACCAGAACTTTCATACATCGTATTCCTTACTCATGCGCCTCTCAACCTAACCCCAAAACTGAGTTGCTATTAACATTATTGGGAACATACTTGTCTCCTATCATATTAGTTTCCCATAACTATCTCATTTACCACCTTTCTATTGCTTTAGCATTACTAAGTTAAATTATCTATTTGCATGTGTATGGTATGGGAGCGATATAACTTTCTCATAACTTTATCATCATATAATTTGCTCAACCATCCATTAAACAATTAACTAGGTAAACTTTAAGGCATTCTTTTCTTTGTCACAATATCTGACAGATCTCGATCATTTATTCAGGAACCTGAAATAACTATCCATTTAACTTAGGAAGCCACTTTACCCTTCTACTAGGGTATAGACTCAACCCTTTACTGCTTTATCTAACTTTCAAGCATTAATCTTTTTGAGATAGGAGAGTCTCTTAATCTATGGCTACCTTTCCTTTTACTGCTGCTAGTCATACTTAGCTTCATTCCAACATAACATCTCCCATCTCTTGTAAGACTTCTGTGTCCCTAACCTGAAGGACTTCTGTATCCTTGGCCTCACTGTAACCCATAACTGAGTCAGCTACTTCCTTTCAGCTAACTGAGGAAGGGTCTGGCTTACCGATCTATGTCATTCATACTTTTAAGTTTCCCCTATCCTCATGGATCACTATCAAGCGGGAAGCTATCTCTTACTTTCTATTAAACTCACTGTGTTGTTTAGTCGTGACCAAACTATTGACTCATTGTGACTAAAATCTTCTGTGTTCATTTGTTGTGACCATAATACTATTTTGTCGCAACTAGCTCCACTGTGTCTATTCGTCATGACCAAAATATCATCTCGTCAGAACTAATATTTTTTGTGAACATTAGTCGCGACCAACGTACCTTCTTGTCGTGACCAACATTTTCTGTCTTCTTTAATTGCGACCTAGGACTATGGCTCATCATATCAAACATACTTACCATAGAGCAATCACCTCCAATTAATAATCTTAGATGGACTATGAACATGTAACCCATCACTAACCTTAATCTCAATTGGGCCTTTGCTAATCCACTACATACTCTGTTTCCTAATCAGAGCAATTTTATCTTGCACTATAACCTCTATCCTGTGCTAAAATTTTGTTCTGTACCAATGCCAGAACCTTTTGCTCTGATACCAAAATGTCATATCCTAATTTTTATACATCTTAGAGATTATTTGGTAGCATCTGGAACCACTTTTAAGGTCATTGAAATCAAATTCCTCAATCTGGAGTTTTACTCTATCGAGTACTGTTCATTGTGTAAATTCCAGACAAGTGACCTGACTTCAAAAAATCATAACTAATTCTAGAAAAATTGAAACAAAGTGGTTCAAATTTCTACAAAAAGATAACTTAATCCTATTTCAGGGAAAAATAACTCATTGACCACAAATTGACCAAGTCAACATCAATCAATGCTACAATTTTACTGTTCATCCAACGTTTTTCCCTGAATCCAACATTTTGGTCCCAACTTTAAAAAATTATATCTCCATGTGTAGACATTCAAATTAGGCTTTCTATATATCAAATAAAATATTTGTATGTATACTATTTACTATAAAAATATCATGCATTTATTCAATCATTTACTATTTTTAATTACAAATTAAAAGTCACTATCTCACCACAAGTTATTGTTCATGGTGGCAAATTCCAGCAACCAACTTTACATACATATGTATAACATACATTAATCACATATTAATCATGCTAAATAATTATTAACTTCTCTTCATGTATATTTATCTCCTCCATCTTGAGAAGACCTGTTGTAATTGGATTGGTATGGAATGGGTGAGATTTTGGGGGAAATCTCAGTAGCAAACGGTACCATTTAATGCATACAAGATGATTGCAAGTGCATGACATGTCTCCTTGATCCTTCTTTAGCTTCCATTTGCATACTATCATGCTCCATGCCTATCACTACCAGGAATAACCACAAACTCATAAAGGGTAGAGCATATATCATTCATCATCATAATCATATTAACACATAAGCATATACATCAAGCATACAAGAATGGGTAAGTTCACTCTACCTGGCGTGTAGCCCTTCCTTTAGTCCTTAACCTTTGATCTGAGGTTCCACCTTTTCATAGTCAGAGCCTATACATAGCATAATAATATTTTATTATGATCTTATCTAGCATAACTCTACTTAACTCAAGCTTATCCTGCTGTAGTACCCCTATTTTAACAATCCCCTAGCTTTCTTTCTATCCACGTCTAACCTTATATAGAGAGATATTTCTCTATTCTAACTATTAAATTTATAAGAACAATTCTCTAATTTATTAGAGCAGGGACTAGAATAAATTACTTACCTTATTTCTAAACTTGTCGAGTCCCTAAGCTGCTTGCATTGCTCCTAACTCAGCCAGAACTCCTTCTTTCTCTTCCTTTCTCTCTCTCTTTCTCTCTCTCTTCCTTTCTCTTCTTCTTGCCGTGGGTGTGCCTTGGAATAGGAGGGGTGAGGGGTATTTATAGGTAGAGCAAGGTGGAATGGATTGTCCATATCAAATCACGATGAATGGCTCAGATCACTTAGCTTCCTCAAGAAGCTTCGCCTGCATCATCGTGATGACATCATCATCCTCCATGACTCATCAAAATGGTATCATCCATGGACACCTCAAATGCTTAGGTGGTGTAATGGTGGGGCCCTTGGGACTCTTTACCAGCTGACTCAACGCTTCCAGAGAATTCTAGAGTCTTATCCCGGAATATACGGCTGAGATCGTGGCATGTGTCCTTAGCTTTTTCTTCTTTCCCAATGCTCATGCCATGTGGTACCTTATAGGTCCCTTTCATGCCACCTCATGGCTTCCGAATAAGTCCAAAACTTTATCTGATCAATTCTCCGGTTATCACTTCAACCGAGTAACTTTACTTTATTGAAAAATCACTAAAATATTATTTTAATGCCACTTTAACCCACATAAATATTGGGCCATATTTTTGGACTCTTGAAATATCATCTTGGGTCTCTGATCAAACTTAAGTACTCTGATGGCTCAATTCCCATAAAACATTCATTGGCAAATTACCAAAATACCCTTGGTTCCTCTTTATCTATTTTAATGAGTCTAGGGGCATTATTGTCTTTTCACACCTTACCAGAGTATTCCCTGACCCTGGTCAACTATTTAGATAACCTTCCTTAACTGTCTAACCTTAGCCAAATGACCAAAATACCCTTTACTCATTCTTTAATTATTTTATAACATAGGGGTATTTTCGTCATTTCGCACATTTTCTACATATTTCTAGACACTGGCCACTTATTCCGATAAACTGATATCATGGGCTTGGCCCTCACTTGGAATCATCATGGGCCTCTCTATGATGTCATATGGGCTCATTCAGTCCAAGCTTGCTTACTGCTTAATTTCCTAATCGGATATATGGCGTTCACAAACTCTCGTCAAAATTCACTACAAAGTAAATAACTTTTCTTACAGATCTTATTTCTGGATTCTTTCAGTTCCCTGACCTCTATCTTCACAGGACATATCTTGCTGTAACTTTTTACTTATATCTAAGGTCCAAGAGATCTGAAAAAAATTTCAGATAACTTTCAAACTATCAGATAAATTTCAACTATCTAAAACTCTAATAAAATTTCTATAATAAGCTAGATTAACCAGCATCATTTTCTTTATCTACTGATAAAATTTGGGATTGAAATGCTTCTGGGCAGTTCTAAGTCACTTTCGGCTCAACTTTCTATAATTACCATTTTGTCCCTGGAAACTTTTTCTCTTTTCAATTAAGTCCCTTAACTTTCCATAATTACACTTAATGGTCCATAACTTGTGCCTACTTTCATCTTTACACCATGAAACTTTTACACTTTCACTTTAGTCCCTTTCTTTTCTCAAAATGACCATTATAACCCTAGGGACTTTCACTATTTACGCATAAGTCCCTGTACTTTTATTTATTTGCAGTTTAGTCCTTAAAAACCCTCTGTATATTTCTGGGACTTCTGCTCAAAGGGATCTGGTAACCTATCTATTTTAGACTACTTTCTGAGTCTCTGGGCCTGAAAATTGGGATATTACACAAAACATTTAAATAATTATTATCATTATTTTAACTAAACATTCATATATCAAATACCATAAAATTCCAATAAACTTGCTTTTAGCAAATCATGCTTAAAAATTGTTATTTTAAATAAAATGTATCAAGTAGCAAGATAATATCCAAGAATATTAATTAAAAATATTGTTTTTATTAAGGGACATTATTCACTCACCTGAAAACCCCGATAGCTATAATCTATCATATTTGATAGCTTTCAATATGCTTCAACCTTAATTCCCTATCATGCAAATAACATCATTATCACCTATCATATCCTACTTTTCCTTATCTGTAAACAATTAATTTTTCCCTATCTATAGGAGACAAATAAAGGAAAGAGGTAAGAAAAGGACTGTGAAGATGAGCAAAATAAAAACTAATGATTAAGATAAGTTTTAATTCAAAGAAATAAAGAAGGTATAAAGTTATAAAGAAAAAGGGGCTAAATTGCAATTTAGTGAAAGTTTAGGGACTAAGTTATAATTAATGAAAGTTTCAATGACAATGGTCATTTTGAAAAAGAAAGGGACTAAAATGAAAATTATACAAGTTCCATGGTGAAAAATTGTGTGGGATAAAGTAGAGAAATAAGTATTGGAAGCATTGGAATTAAAATGAGATTTTTAGAATTTATGAAGGTGTTGTACGGGTCCTATCCAGTTCATGGGGAAGGACTTTGATTTTCATAAATCTGAGCTCATATTTAGATTCCTCATAAAAAAGTGTGTGGGATTGACCTATGGAAGTAATTTTTAATAGATGGAAATTCTTAAAGTTAAGGTAAAGAGTTAAGAGTTCAAGAAGGATAATCTTGAACATTGCTTGAGTTCATGGTCCTAATGAATTATGTGATGAATATGATTGTGTTTAGGACATTGAAACATCCAAGAGGATGTTTGGAAGTGGTTGAGTAAGGTATGCATGGTTGGAAGCCTAAGGAGCAAGTGCAAGAGTAAGGAAGAAATCTTATGTTTAAGGTAGTGACTTACCCATTCTTGTATTCTTGATGTATATGCTTATGTTTTGATATGATTATGATATATGATGATGATGTATGATAAGTATGAATGATATATACTCTGCCCTTTATGAGTTTATGGTTATGCATGATAGTGATACTCATGGAGCATGATAGTATGTAAATGGAAGCTAAAGAAAGATAAAGGAAACATGTCATACACTTGCATTCATCTTATATGCATTGAATGGTACTGTTTGCTACTGAGATTCCTTAAAATCTCACCCTCCCATAACCAACCATAATAGGCTATTTATGATGGAAGAATCATGCTTGATACATGAGCTAAGGAATGGAAGAGAAGAAGTAGATAAGTAATGGCATGTCATGTAGGTTATCCTTTTTATGTAATGTTATGTAATATTCCATTATATGTAAAGACAAATGTATGAAATAATTATGGCACAACCCATGATGTATATGAATATATGAGACCAAAGGGATGATTTTGTGTGCTAGAACAATTATTAGAAATTAAAGAAAGGAAATTGAAATAGTAAAATATAGGTCCTAAAGCAGTTTTGTTGTGGCTTCAATTTGACCTATCAAAATGAAATAATTAATTTATAAAATTTTATGAGCATGTAGTACACATCTAGAGATTTAAATGAATAGGTAATAATCCTTATTTAGATATGTATATCAAGAGAAATAAATTTTCAAATTTAAGAGATAGAATCTGGAATTTCCAGAATTTGCTATATGAACAGTAAAAAATAACGATTTAACTGTATTGATTGGCAAGGTAAATGTCCAGATTTATATTTTTGCCTTAAAGGGCTATGAAAGAACTTCAAGTAGAAATTTGGATCACCTCCATAATATATTTTTACAATTAATTATGAATTTTTAAAGTTGGACTCTTAATCTGGAAATTACCTAATAAATAGTACCCGAGAAGTAAGTTTTGAAATTTTAATTTTTTGTCCAAAGTAATGCTTCTGCTAATCAAATACGCTTCTGAATACGTACTCTGAGAGATTAAAAGAAGGATGTTTCATCACCCACTGTAACCTTGAAGAAATCTACCAAAATCGTCAGCAACAAAATTCTCCTATTTCCTTCCTAAAAAGCCTTCGTTTAATTTTTACTTTTTTTTACAATACTCAAACACAATTATATACTTTATATGTTATTTAGAACTATAATTTCAAAAACCAATATATGCGTGTGTTTTAGGTAACCTCCAAACCATGATTTTAAAAGAGTTTTTGATCCAAACTTTAGTTTGGAGAAATTTCAAAATAAATAGCTATATTTGTTCAAAAGGGCTTTTGGACCAAAACATGGTTTCTAGAATAGTAAAAGAGCTTATGGACTACCCAATTACTATTTTACCCATATTTTTTCACACACCCTCTCTCCTCTCTCTTCTCCACCCTCTCTCCTCTCT
The DNA here is from genome assembly GCA_037074615.1 of Leucaena leucocephala. Lineage (NCBI taxonomy): Eukaryota > Viridiplantae > Streptophyta > Magnoliopsida > Fabales > Fabaceae > Leucaena > Leucaena leucocephala. The sequence goes on along the minus strand of CM073523.1, from coordinate 10,201,475 downwards.
CCTATTTTTAATAAAATCATACTATTTTTAGTAATTTGCCAATAACAAAATTCTTTAACCCCTTTCAAAAGACTCTATTAATCAAATCTTTACTAACCACAAGCATACTTTAACCAAAACTTATCTCAATATTGAGACTGTACATATCAACAATTAAAACACATATTCTGTAACTAACTTAACAATTAAACACCTGGTTCTTCTCTTCTTTTTCTTTTTTTTTTCAACTCTGGACAGCAACAGACATTACACACATATATATCAAACTCTTGACGCTTAACATTTAAGCTTTCTTTAAGTCTACTTTAATCTTCTAAAATTTTTATTTTACATCTAGCAACACCAAAACTCACATAATAGCTAACTAAAGCCCCTTTCAAACTAAAAGAAAATCATTTTATCAAGCCTTTGTTCTTCAAAGTTATAGCCCAAGGCAGAGAGCACTCGTGCAGTCGCCAAAGTCTTCGATTCGGGCTATATTTTGTGTTTAAATACTTGAATCTTAGCTACACTTATTAAATCAAACAATTTCCCTATCAAATACTTGATTTTTATCAGAACCTAACCTAACATAGAAAGATCAAAGGAGATAGAGCTAAAGATGGAGTCCAAGAATTCACCTCAATTGGTCAACGGCATCGGGAGCTCATCTGTTTTCCTCCGGCGTGCACGTTGACAGTGGGTAGAAGAGACGACATCTTCATCACCACACACACACTTGCAGAATAGAGGAAGAAGGAAGAGAAGTTCTTAGAGTAGATGGCAGATGAACAACAGCTAGGTTAAATGATGGCACAACCTTCAACGACGATAACACTGATGATAGAAGCTGATAGAGTCATGACAGCAGTGGATTCAGGGGAGAATCGCAAAGCTTCCTCTCTACTCTCTCTCTCTCTCTCACCAGCGAGCTCAAGAAAAAAAATGAGAAATGAAGAGTGATATGATTTAAAATATAGAGGCAATTTGGTAATTTCGCGCAAATGGGCTGGAAAATAAAAATTCCCTTTGGAGAGAGCTAGGATTCAAACCTTGGACCTATTACTCATTCCACAATTTTCAACCACTCAACCACCAGCTTCTCGTGTATAAATGCCAAAATTAATACATATATTATTAAAGTGATATTATTTACCTATTTATTTTCTTTATTAATCTAGGGTCATTACAACTACCCTTGAAGATTGACTTTTTTTAGTCTTAATCTCTTCCAATCTTCCTACTACTATAAAACATAATTAGAAACGAAATTCATATGGGATGAAGGACAAAATTAACATTTTAGAAATATAAATTGTTGTTGTTACTACTACCTTTTAGGATTTTGACTTCTTCTGAATTATAATCTCTAGTCTGTTATGTTAGTGTTATAGAATAGACTACAAAGATAACTAATCTTTTTATGAAATATAAAAGAAGTATCTAAAAAATATGAGTGAGAACCATGAGGGAGACAAACATGTTTAGATCACCATAAAGATCTAAAACTAACTTTTTACTATTGTTGGTAATCTTAGTATGACAAACTCATATTTTTAATCTAGTAGTATTAGTTTACATGCTAATGGTAGCTGTTTAATGGGTTTATATTAATTAATATATAATAAATCAATTATAAAATTGATCAATGCATGGTATGTTCACACATAAGGCAAATTAACTTTAATTTTTTTTTCAAAACATGTGCCTAACTAACTGAATGACCTAGACTTTTAACAAAAAGAGAATCATACCATTTATCTAAAATTTGATTTTATGATAATGAGATCAATTAGCCAACATAAAAGACCAATAACTTTTGCAAAAAAGGAATCCATATGTACCAAAATAAAATGAACATTCATGAGTCATTAACACAATTCCTACTAATGAATAGGTTTTTAGGTGTAGCTATAATACAATTAATCTAAATTTAAAGGGTTATTTAACATTAGCCTAGATTCATAATGACAACATTACTGCTAATGTGCTTTAAGTTAAAAAATAATTGACAACCTTGAAACAAATATTTCAACTAAGAACAACACAACAAATATTTAATTCCAACTTAAACAACACAATAAGATAGAGCATCATATATAGATACAAGAACAAAAATACTGCTAACAACTACTCCAAATCAAAATATTATGAAGATACCATCATTACACCAAAGTCCAACAAAAAGGATTACTTTATTCCAAAAGAGACAACAAATCAGCTCATGCCAGCTTCTCCTACTTGATTACTTTGATTGGTTTGGAAGTTGACTTCGTAGGGGACACAAGCAAATTAGGGACTAAATTATCTTTCCCATTAACACTCCTCCTACTAACAATCTTCCTTTTCCCCTTTGTATAACCTAAGGGTAGTAAGGAAATTGGTAAGTCATCTAAAGCAAGACAGTTAGGGTGATTTGAGTTTGTCATTGAAAGAGTAGCAGATAGGCTGATATCTTTAATAGTTGATTCTTTGATGAAGACATAATTTGATTCCTATTATTTAAAACCAATAATGAATATAGTATGAAAAATTAGATGATCAAAGCAATTGGAAAACAAAAACTTACAATTACCTCCCCCTCAACAATTTTACTTGGTTCTCCAATTTCATAAAAACAAAACATTAACATTAGGTATTTAATACAATCTCAAACTCCATACATCAGCAAGACCCCATTCATAGCCAACGAAGTCATAACCTAATTCTTGTTATTTAAAGCCTAGAATGAATATATTTTAGAAAATTGGATAATCTAACAAATTCGAAAACTAAAGCTTAAGATTATCTCCTCATCAGTAATATTAATTGTTTCTTGTAACATCCTTACTTTCGTACGTCTTAAGGACTATTCGGTAGCATTTAGAACCACTTACATGACCTTTGAAGTCCATTAGATAAATCTGGAATTTTTACTCTTGGCAAGTTGCTGTTCATATGGTATTCCACATTCGGTGACGAACTTCAAAAAATCATAATTAATTCTATAAAAATTGAAAAGAAGTGGTTCAAAATTATACTCGAAGCCAACATCTTGAAGTTTAAGGGAAAAATAATTTCCTAACCAAATGCTTCGTACATTGATACAGTTTATTCGTTAAAGTTTACTGTTCATTTTGTCAAAAATTCTGAAAATAGATTTTGGTCCCCATCTTTGGAAAATTGGTTCTCTTTGTATAGACATCAAAATAAGGTTTTCTTGGTGTCAAAACGAAGCTTGACATGTTAGCTAAAGGTCTGTAAGATTTCATACTTTTATTCCATCATTTACTATTTTCATTACATCATAAACATTATTGTTCAAACTGGCCATAAAGCATCGTTACTTGCAAGAATTCTTCACATAACATCATATAACATTTACATTGACCAATCCCTAACTCCTCTTCATGCTTCTTCATCCTTTTTCCTCATTCATAAACCTGTTGGGATTGGGATTACATGGATGGGGTGAGATTTCTGGGAAAATCTCAGTAGCAAACGGTACTAAACAATGCATGTATTAATGTAAATACTTGTGCTTGCTTGTGAAAGTGTTATCATAGTGTAATGAGCATGCTTCCATGTATCATATGAAATACAATTGATCAAAGTAGTCATAGAAATAGAGCATCAATCATCTACACATATGCACACAATTCAACAAAGCCATAGCACAATCAAGCATAACATTCAATACATACAAGTTTAGGGTAAGTTTACTACTTTATTGCTTTACTTCCTTTCACTTTAACTTTGCTTCTTCCTTCTTACTTTTCCTTGATGTGTGGTTGCCTCTTTTGAGTCCACAATCAAATCCTAACATCACATAATCATCCATTCATTATAATCTAACTTCTCTTGAACATTAAACTTACTTTAACTAACATAACTTCCTTTAATCTTTACCAATTGACTTGGCCTTTGAATCAATTGATGTCTTGACCTTACCCTACACAATTTCATCTTTTGAATCTATTTATGAGCTTAAAATCATGAAATTCCAGCTCCCATGCACTATTCTGGACAGATTTGAAAAACATCCACAATTCTTCCAAAAATTCTCATTTTGATTCCAATGCTTCCCATACTTGTTTCTCTACTTTATCCCACACAACTTTTCATTTTAAAACCATTGGAATCATCAAAATCATAAAATTTCAAATACTGTTCATGCGAGTGAACAGTACATAAAAGAACTTCAAACATTACAACTTTCAATTCCAATGTTTCCAAGGTTCAAAACCTATCCAATCCTACACAAAATCATCATATAAATTCAATGGAAGCATTAGATTATTGAAATTCCATCTCCTTCTATTATGAACAGTGTATGAACAATGCAAACCGAATTTTTTCATCCATGGCAAAGTCAATAATATCAACTTGATTCAACAACCAATCATCTAACTAGCTTGTTTAAGCTTTAATCTCATAATTCTAACTTTAGTTTCTTCTTTCTCCTTTCATCTAAGGTTTTGGACAGCATATACACCTTAGTTCAAGCTCCCAAATCAAAGGAAAATAAGTTAGGATAGATTGCTTACCTTTAATCTCTAGCTTGCTTGAACTTTGGACTTTGAATTCTTCTTTGTCTTGGCTTGAGTTTTCATTTTGCCATAGTTTTCCCAAGGGTTCCATGAGCTACAGTTTTGAATCAGAATTTGGGGGTATTTATAGAGAAATCCAATGGAAAATGGATGGCCAATATCACTTTGGTTAATATTTGATCTAATGGTCCATAATCCACCTTGCAAGAAGCTTGCCCTAGAAACCTCATTAATGACATCATCCATGAAATCATGAGGGCTTTGTTTGGTGCAATAAAGTAGGAAATACTGATAAGAAAAATCCAGTCCAGTCCGGTACTGATCGGGTCAGTTTTATAAAAACCAGACTGTTTTATGTTCCCAATTTTTAAAATATTCCAGAATATGTATTATGTCAGGAAAACCAGTGTTTAGGTTTCTCCTACCATTGACATTGTTATACTGAGTATTTATCTGATATCCATCCATTGAGAAATGACCAAAATACCCTTGGTGCCCTTTCTTGCACTATATTAACCCTAAGGGCATAATTGTCATTTCCCACCTCTTTATACTTTATCAGGGCATATATTGACTCTGGTAATCATTCCTGTACTCATCTTGGCATTTTTGGCCTATCCAAAATGACCAAAATGCCCTCCTTTCATCTCTTGTACAATATTATAACCTAGAGGCATTTTCATAATTTCACATTTTTCCAGGGTTCCTCTGGACACTGGCCCATATAACTGTCCAGTTACCTTATTGGGCCTTTGTGACGCCATTTTGGGCCTTTATATGGTCCACTACCTTTATGGCACAAATCCCGAGAAACCTCTCCCACAGGTATTTATCGAGTATTTTATTCTACTGTAAATTCCATTAGAAATTCTACAGGATTCCTTTTCTGATCCTGTCAATTTTATAAATTCATATTAATTATAAGAATTTACTGTAAAGCTCATCTGATTCTGAGGTCCAAAAAAAACTGTAATAATTTCTCCTAACTTCAAAAATTTATATCAATTTTTTGGGACCTCAAATCAAAATTCTGTGTTGCATCAAACTAACCGGAATAATTTTCTCTAGCTATTGGTAAAATTTGGGACTGAACTAATTTCGGGCATTTTTAGGCTTTTTTCGGATCAACTTTCTCATAATTACACTTTTGCCCCTTGAACTTTTGATAAATTACATTTAGGTCATTAAACTTTTAAAAATTACACTTTAGGCCCTTAACTTTTCATAATTACACTTAATGGCCTAAAGTTTATGCTACTTTACATTTTGCATCATGAAACTTTTATACTTTTCAATTTAGTCCATTTTCTTTAAACCTTCATCTAATCATTTTTTTTCCATCACAATCCTTTCCAAACCTCTTTCCTCTATCAGTATTATACAGATAGGGGAAAAATTAGGATATGATATTTCTCCAAGCTTGTAAGAAATAAGAAACAAAAACATTAGGTATTTTATACAATTTGAAACTCAATGCATTAGCAACATAACAAATTTATCATTAAAAATATACTTTTGCATGTGCTTGATTAAATTTTGTCAAAAGGTCAACACACGCTACATGTGAAAACACTAAAACACTAAAATTTGGATTATTTTTGTTGCATTTATTCAGTTTCAACTTAAGTAACAACTTTATCCCAAACCAACTTGTACACATTATCAAGAAAATCAAAAGGGCATTTGTCCTATTTGACATGACAAATAATATAGTCAGAATTAAGCTACTATAGAATAAAAACGAAGGAATAAAAAAGTTTACTTCTTTAAGCTCATGTTTTATTTGAGGAACCGATTTACCCAAGAGTTAAGATGCAATCTCAATAAAAAAACACAAATGATTCCCTCCCTATCTCATCTGACATAGTGTAATTCAATCTTAGCCTACAAAATAATAAAATTTCAACATGTTTAACGACAATATGCTTTTTCTCTTTTTAATAAATCACTAGATGCAAAATAGATGTGAAATTCATACTTGGATTGAACTGTTATCTCCTTCCATTTATAATTGTAATTGCTACAAGATCCTCCCTTCCTCAGTTTTAGGCTTACTCTCATACTTAAAGCATCCATCATAATACCAACCAGGACGTGTTTCAAAATTCAAAATTTCACATAAAATGGATAAATAATATTCTTGTAACATCAAATTATACACCTAAACAATTAAAAAAATAACACACAGTTTTAACTAAAATGATATAAAAACAGAGAAAATCTTGCTAAATTGAGGTGTCTCAATTATCTTAATCCTCCTATGAGTAGCAATACTAGTAATAGCTGAATTAGATAATTCAAATGACTTACAAGCAGATATAATACTGATAGTAGGAGAAATAAGGGTCTTTACACTGGAAACAAAAAAGTTACAGGGTAAATAATCAATCTATCGTTAGAAAAATTTGTTCATCAACTTCGAAGTTGCACAACTTTGACCTTGAAAGTAATTCCTTGACTTCAGGGAAGTTCTTATTGAAGCAAATCTTAGTTGCATGATAAGAACTGCATATTGCTGGTGTACCCAAATAAAGAGAACCTTGAAATTATTATCTGTAATCCTCATTGAGCAAAGATAAATATAGTTTATAAATAAATAACCAAATATATGAAATAAAAACCATTACCATCCTCATCAAAGTCCTTAGAAGTTGGCCAATGAACACAATTAGCTTATTCATCTGATTAAAATCAAGCATACAGAAGTTAATAGCACAATCATCATACAAAATATATAGCGTAGTATTCTCCCTGAAAAGAACACACCTTCACATTAACCCTACAATTATAAAATTGAATAAGTCAACTACAAAATAAATAATAAATATTCTTGCACCCATGTCATCAAAAAATGTAAGTTTAATTTTATTTTTGATCTCAGATCTAGACTGGTACTCCTCTAGAGAACCAATTGATGTAACAAAGTTTATAACATCTGCAAGAAAAGATATATAGAACTTTATCATTTCTTATCTTACCTAAAACATAAAGGAAATGCCTAAAACATATAGGAAAGAAATTACTAAATAGGTAATTAACATGGTGCTTCTCAACCTGTTCAAGAATTTTTCATATAGGAAAGAAACTAAAATCACATTATAGAATTATAGCTTCTTGTTCCCTAATATAGATGAAATGTCCAAATATAAGCTTAAACTTGTAATTAGCAACTCTAAAATCCTTGAAAGTTAGTTTAACCTCAAAATTAGCCATAAATAAGCTCACCCCTCCATAGGAGATTGCTCATTGAAACATCCTCCTTTATATCTCTGAGAGTACTCTTGATATAGCACTCTCAACTGGTTTATATCTCTCTTGCCAGAAATCCTGGTAGAAAATAACTGTACTGATTCGGTAATTCCCCATGAGAACTACCATTCTACGTAAGTACCCAGGAAAGACTGGATGAACCGGCTAGGTCCACTCACTTCCAGCCTCCTTAGACAGCACCTACGTACACAGTACTCTGTATAGTCTACCAGCACAACGGTATTTTCTAGAAAATATCTTTAAATCTTAACCTTACAACCTTGACCTTAAATTTTAAACTTAAACCTTAACCTTACTTATACTCAATTGGAACTATTCTAGAACATTGGAATACCTCTTAATCTTAAAAACATAAATTTTCAAGAGTTGGGCTTACGGGTACTGTTCACTGTCACTATTCACTAGGTAAATCCAGATTACAGCCTAAACTTTGGAAATTCGTAACTAAATTTAGAAAAATCGTTTTGAGGTGATTACAATTTCTAATGAAATATATTTCATTTAAATTTGAGAGAAAAATATAAAAATGAGGTTTCCTTGTCTAGATCAAATCAGTTTATTCATTGAACTTTACTGTTTATTTGGTAAATCTGGAAGTTCCAGTTTCTTTGTCCCATTTTCAAAAATTCATTTCTCCTTGTATACTTATCCAATTGAGTCAAATTACCTATGGATTTAAATATCATAATGTTTACTTTAAGATCACCAAATATCGCAGACAAACTCATTCATTTACTATATGAAAATCATGCATGAACCTCACTGTATCGCAGGGCTAGTTTTATCTTGATCCAGAGTTTAAGTTCAACTTTGGAAAATCATATCAATTTGAAAACTTAACCAAATTAGGCGTTCTTGGTGTCCATTTAAATCTATGGATCTTATCTATGTTCATACCAAATTTCACCTAAAAACTCACTGGATAAGATGCTCAAACTATCGCTGGAAGTAGACTGCCTCTCATCGGATCCAGTGCATGCATACATTATACATACCAATATATCATCACATAAATTAAAGGCATGCTGTCATACACAATTCATACATCCACAATTACCTCCTTCCTTGTGTTGTTCCAGCACCTAGATCATGGTTATGGGGGGTGAGATTTGGGGGAATCTCAGTAGCAAACAATACCAAACAATGCATGTATTAATGTAAAGACTTGTGCTTGCTTGTGAAAGTGCTACTATGGTGTGATGAGCATGCTTCCATGTATCATATGAAATACAATTGGCCAAAGTAACCATACAAACAGAGCTTCAATCATCTACACATATACACACAATTCAATCAAGCCATAGCACAATCAAGCATACATTACATACATAAAAGTTTAGGGTAAGTTCACTACCTTGGATTTAAGCTCTCTTTCTTATGCTTGTACTTGCTTCCTAAGCTTTTCAATCATGAAGCTTTTTGGTCAATCATTCCCCAACACCTTCTTAGAAGTTTCAAGGTCCTAAACACATTCACATTCATTACATAATCTATTAGGACCATGAACTCAAACACTACTCAAGACTACCTCTCTTGAACCTTTAACTTGCTTTAACTAATATAACTTTCTTTAATCTTTGCCAATTAACTTGGCCTATTGAATCAATTAATGTCTTGACCTTACCCTACACAATTTCACCTTTTGAATCCATTTATGAACTCAAAATAACCAAATTCCAGCAACAATGCACTGTTCTGTACAGATTTGAAAAACATGCATAATTCTTTCAAAAATTCTCATTTTGATTCCAATGCTTCCCATACTTGTTCCTCCACTTTACCCCCACACAAAATCTCATTTTAAGACCATTTGAAGCATCAAAATCATGAACTTCAAATCACTGTTCATGCGAGTGAACAGTAATCGTAAGGAATTTTCAACATTATAACCTTTAATTCCAATGGTTTCCAAGGTTCAAAACCTTTCCAATCCTACACAAAATCATCATATAAACTCAATGGAAGCATTAAATCATTGAAATTCCATTTCCTTCTATCATGAACAGTGCATAAACAGTGCAACCCGAAATGGTAAAGTCAAGAACATCAACTTACTTCACAACCAAGCATGTAACTAACTTGTTTAAACTTGTTTTAACTATCTATGACTTAAAACTCATATTCCTTTCACATATACTCAAAAATTCCAGCAGCACCTCCCCAAGATTTAAGCCTCAAAATTCACTTAAACTCAAGCACAAAGCATAAGAACAAAAGGTAGAAGAAAGGAGACAACTTACCTTACTTGCTCCTTCAAGACCCTTGCTTCTTCCTTGCTTTCTTCCACTTTCTTTCTCTAGAACTCACTTCTCTCTCTAAAGGAGCTCTTGGGTGTGAAGAATGAATGGAAAGGGGGGGTATTTATAGCAAAAGTCATGTGCCATTTGAGGGCCAAGATCACTTCGGAAACTATTTAATCTAATGGTTAAAGGTTTGATCTTGGAATGTCTTTTCTCCTCACACTCATGACCTTACCACCATGACATCACTAGCATGGCCTACTTGGTACACCTAACCCTTCCTCTTTGACTCCATTTTGATGTCATTGTGAGTCCCACCATGTGCAAAACCTAATTCTTACTTTATTCTCTTTTTCTTTCTTTTCAAAAATTCATAAATTATTCATTATTGGACTTGGGCTCCAAGATAGCTTTTGGGCCTTATTGGGCTGACCTAGGATAACATGTTGGGCCTCTTTTAGGTCCAATAGCTAATTGGCCCAAATCCCAATGTACTTTCCTCATACCGATATCCGTAAATTACCCTGATCTTAGCATAAATGTTAAACACCTCTTTTAATTGTTCTAACATTTTTAGAAATTCATTCTAATATAAAATGAATTCTCTACAAAGATTCATAATTTTCTGAGACCCAAAAGTCCTGATAAAGATTACATACATTTCCTTTAACCCTTTATCGGTGTCCTTTTTCACCATAAATTCCATAATTAATTCTACAGGACTCCTTTTTGACTTCTGCCAACTAAATAAATTCTCGTATTAATTCTAACAATTTACTATCAAATTTCATCTGATATCCATCCATTGAATGAAATGACCAAAATGCCCTCCATTTACTTTTGGTTTCTTAGGGCATCACAGGAGCATTTTCGTAATTTTACACTTTGGCTCTTACACTTTCTTCCTCTTCCAATTAATCCCTTTCTTTACATAAATATGGCCACATCTTTTCTTGAAAAATCTCATATATTTTATTCAATCTGTACATATAACTTAGTACAGAAATTAAGGATGTTACACTCATACTAATTGAAGAGATACTTGCTCATCACTGAAGCCTAGATTTTACTTCCTTACAAGTGAGAAAAAACCACATTAGTCATTACTCCATAACACTAAAAAAGTACAACAACCAACTCAACATCAATAATTTACGTAGCCAAACTTCCAAACCTATCATCTACCAGCAACATGAACATGTAGAACAATTCAGTAGGCACTTCTTTATGATAAACATTCCACTTTCTTAGCACACAAACAACTAATCTCAACCTATTAATGTTGTCATCAAGGTCTTTAATTTTTCTCAACTTTGGAGGAGCCTTTGTAGCAGCAAAGGTAGTGATAGAATAACTTTTAAATTGAGAAGTTAATGAGGATGATGGTTGTGTGTAGTTGGTGATGAAATGATAATGGTATACATATACCAATAGATTATTGAAAAATGTAGAAACAAATCAAATGGATGAAACCAAAAAAAAAGAATAAAGAAACTATGAGAATGAATTGCATTTCACATAATATATAGAAATAGATTAGGCTAATGGTAGGCTTGATTTCTTTAGTTGAAAAGTCTAATCCTACATATGAAATATCAGTCCTTGATTGCACTATGGTTCAATTACTTATGTTAAAATGTAACTCACCATTTTATATAATCTATCCATGCATTAGTCATTTAAAGAACATAAAGTATAGGCATGAATTGACATAACATCCAACCTGTTATGATTTTGGTGTATTACAAAAGATTTTAACATGTAAGCTACCTAAATCCTATGGATGGAGGGATTTTATTATAAAAAAGGGAGTACATTGAATTTGATAGGATAATATAACTTGTTTATCTTAATTTTAAATGGTGTTATACTTTGCTATTTCTTTTTAACTAAAAAATGAAGTTTAGAACTTAAGAAAATTACATGAGAGATATCAATTGAGTTTGTTATATGTATTATATTAGTGCTTGATTGCACTATAAATCCATGAGATCCTAGATCTCATTGTGATATTTTTTTCCTAATTTACATTTAAAATTGTCACATAGTTTACATATGTAACAACACTTGTAACACTTGCATAGTTGCACTATAAATCCATTTCTTTTCAACATGTAGGCTGCATAAATCCCATAACTTGAGGGATTTTATTTGAAACAAAAGAGAGTACACTCAAATTTCTATTAACAGATATAGGTCCAAGTTTACATGTATAACCTAGTAACAGAAACAAATTAAATATGATATTAACACAGTGGAAATAAAAAGGTAGAGTTTTTTTTTTTATAAAATCCAATCTGTAGCTCCTTGTAGCATATAAAATCTTCATGTAAGTGAATCAATGAAGAAGATTTGAAGATAATGAACCAACAAAAATCGCATGAAAGTAGGGATGTGGTTCAACATTTAATTTGCATAGATGCTCTATGACAAGCGAAATAAGTTAACAGTATGTTGCTGAACAATGTGGAGGAAATTTTTATCTAAGGTTTAAGTATTTACCTTTTGACATTTTGACAAGCCTTTTCTTAAGACTAAATCAAACAATTAAAGCTTAGCTAATGCACTATAGTGGTGCATCAACCTAGGTGTCGATCTCTTTTGAGAAGCCAATTATACTCCTAGCTAACTAGGTTAGATTACAAGTTAAACAAGGGGGTGTGGATGGAACGAAAACTAACTAGACTCAATCTAAGACTAAAATACCTAATATTTGTGATTTAATCTTTTTACAATGGAATGGAGGAATATGAAAATTTGATGAAGTGAGATCTTTATGCTAGGCCAACTAACCTTCCTAGTTCCACTAATGATAGTTCAATTGCATCTAACTAGACTAACACCATTAGCAACCTATAATAGTGTTTCAAGCCTAGATTGAATTAGATTCCTCAAGGTTCTCTCAACTCATAACCCAAACCTAGCCACCTAGAATTCTAGCTAAGAGCATCAAGAACATGGATTACAATTACCTACACCTTTGATTCAACAACTAGGCCTCCCTATATTGCCACTGAGCCTTCTCTTATATCCTAACACATCATTGACTCAATAAATGCACTAGAATAATCAATAATGGAAGCATAGTGTAACAAATTAATTGAAATCCATTAAGAATAAATCTAAATCAAATATCAATATACAAAATCATAAAAAACAGTAATCCAACTCATCCAAAATACATCAATCAAGTTCTAAGACCCCAGAAAATAAAATTGAAGTAAAAGAGCATAGGAAATTGAAACTAGATACAATAAAACTTCCCTTAAGACCTAGGAACTCAGATTAGATCACTAATGCATAAAGAAAGGAGGAGATCATGAGCTCATGGCTAAAATTGAGCTCAACTAAGCTCCACAGCTTTTAAACGCCATCAATTCATGATCTGGACTGAGAAGAGCTTTAAACTTAAATGGATGATGAAGATGAATGGTGGAAGTGGTGTAGGATTGACTATGGATTTGGCCCGAGGATGATGGGAGAGGGATAGAAATTGTGATATGAATGAAGTCTAATGATGGATGAATAATCTGAGAAAATGCGTGATCCTTAAATATGAATCAGAGAGAGTGCAATCTGAAGAAGGTTGGAATGCACCATTTCTACTTTCAGGTCCTCGCTATAGTTTGCTAATTCCAGGTCCCTAGTTGTCAATATCTCTTGGTCCTTCTTTGTATTTCTACAATTTTATGTCCTTGAGTGACAATAACTTGAAGTCCTTGACCAGAATTTCTGAAATTCATCTCCTTTTGATGAATATTAATCTAAGCTTCCCACAAAATATACCAAGCTAAAGGGATCAAAGCACAAATACACAAAAATCCTATAAAACATATAAAAATGCACTAAAAACCTCATAATTGACTTCACTAACCTCTATGCACAATATATCACTAATTATGCCCAAAATACCTAATAAAAGTGCTAAAACTTACAAATAACACCTAAAAAAAATACACAATGACAATTGTCAATGGTCATTAACCATTGTGTCATAAAAATGACTTTTGTACTAGAAAAAGTTATTTCTAATAGGCTAGATATCATGAACCTACCAATTGCCACAACAAACAATAAGATTTTTGAGCCCATAAAATCATCCATGTCATTTCAACCACTCATATTGTACACACATTATTTGACATAATCAATATCTCATGTCTCAACTATGTTGACCTTCCTACAAATTGAATCATGTAGTTAAATGGTTGATAACTTCAATTCATTTTGAACAAAATAATATCTTATATATTATATATAATAATCTTGCCAATGTTCATGATAGGTGTTCACTTCTTTCATAGAAAAGGTAAAATCATGCATTAAGTTTCTTATATGTATTGTATTTATAAAAACTTATTCCCTATATCATAACCTATAACTTGATATGTAGAACATACTTGAACTAATTTTAAAGCTATATCATTGATTGATTAACATAAATATTAGTTAGTAGCAACTAATATTGCTCAAATTACTGCGTACCAATTTTGAATAGATTCCAAACATCAAAAAAGTAGGTATGCAAAACTATCAACTATCCAAACAAAACATAAGCAAAAGACTACAAAAGATGAACTTTTCAATCCTTCCCAAAAAACACAACATCAGGTCTAGTTGTTCCTCTTCATTGCCAAGGCCATCAAAGCTCTCCTCTCTAGAAGTATTTCATTGAATTTAGCATTCCAATAGACCTTTATAGCAAATAAATAGTTCACCAAACTAACATCATCTGATAAAGTAAAATGAAACATATACAACTCATTAATACCATGCAAATGGAAATAAGGAAATGAAAACTGAAACAATAATATATAACAAAAAAGATTGAATCATATCTCCTTACTTCTTCACCAAAGTGTACTAAAAAACACCATAAGAGGAGACATGGTACTTACTTCCTGGTATTCCTTCCAAGCCTACTTTGCATTTTCCCCATAAAAGTTCCCCTTGGATCCTTCTTTCCCTACTAACAGTAACATAAACAATTAACCCAGAGCATAAACATCTCTACAAACATGAAAAAATCATCATTAACATAATAAATACATGTAACAAAAACCTTTTGTCTTCAACCATAAAAGTCAGATAACAAGTAAGCATCCCTCCAACCCTTTCCCATTTTAACCTATTAATAGTATAAAGTAAGCCAATATATCTGAAAACCATTTTAGAAGCAGGCATTATTAGAACCATTTACAAACAAAAAAGTAGAAGAAAAATAAAATACAAAGTATAATAAAATCTTACATTACCTCTAACTATAACATTCAAAATTTTTCCTATCTGTATAAGACTGATGAGGAAAGAGGTTACGAAGGAATTATGATGGTAATCAGAAGAAAAGTTAATGATTAAGATGAGTTTTAAGCCAAATAAAGATAAAAGGTATAAAGTTGTAAAGCAAAAGAGATTAAATTGCAATTTAATGAAATTCTAGGGACTAAATTGCAAATAATGAAAGTTTCAAGGACATAATGGTAATTATAAGAAAGTTGAGACGAAAAAGGCCCAAAACTGCCCGAAAGTATTTCAGTCCCAAATTTTATTAGTAAATAGAGAAAATTATTCTGATCAGTTTAACAAAACACATAATTTTGATTTGAGGTCCCAATAAATTGATATGATTTTTTAAAAAATTAGAAAATTAGTACAGTATCTTTTGGACCTTAGAATTAGATGAAATTTTACAGTAAATTCTTATAATTAATATGAGAATTTATGAAACTAACATAACTAAAAAAAGAGTTATGTAGAATTTATAATGGAATTTACAGTAGATTAAAACACTCGATAAATGCTTTTCAGGGGAATTTCTTGGGAGTAGAGCCCATGAAGATAGGGGACTATATAGAAAGCCCAAAATGATGCCTCACAGGGTTAATAATATTTTTAGATAGGTATTGAGCCAATGTTTATAAAGACCCCAAAAAATATAAAATTACAAAAATGCCACTAACTATGCCACTATATTATATAATGAGTAAGAGATGAATGGAGGGTAATTTAGTCATTTGATCAAGGTTAGATGGTCAAGGAAGGTTATCTGAATAGTTGACCAGGGTCAAAGAATACTCTGTTAATGTGTGAAAAGAAGATAATGCGCCCTAGAGATATCAAAAGTAAATAAAGAAGAACCAAGGGGCATTTTAGTAATTTGCCTTGGGATTAGTAATTAAGTTTAGACCCAGTCCAAGAATGTCAATGGTAGGAACAATCCGAATACTAGATTTAAGATCTAAAACATATTATAAAATCTCAGAAAAATTAGATTTAGAAAATAGTTTGGTTTTTGGAAAATTGGACTGAGCCGGTACCAAATTGAACTAAATTTTTTCTAGATGCTTCATTGAAACATGCTCCCTTAGACCCCTCAGAGTACACTTGCGGAAGAGATATTAGCTCGATTATATCTTAACTTAAGCCCAGAAATTAAAATTTTACTCTTAAGTTCCTTATTCTAAACCTTTACTTTGAGAACTGATTTATCTCATTCTACACATCCAAATGAGGCTTATTACCTATCCACATAAAGCCCCAGATGTGTGCTACTGGCTCACCAAATTTCGTGACCAAATTCTTTCGTTTACTAGGTCAAACTGAAGTCGAAACACTGCTGCCTCAGGACCTGCGAATTTCTCTCTTAATTTCTTTTACGCAAGCTGAACATGCCAAACAATATTTATTATTAAATAATGAATTGTTATACAACAGGGCATGAATAAAATCCTCATATTACTATTACATCTTTTCGGCCGGGAATCCGGTAGTATAACTACTATACTTCATCTTTAAAAATAACTGAATTGTACTGATTAAGTAATTCCCATGAGAACTACCCTTCTAAGTAAGTACCCAGAAAAGACTGGATGAACCGACTAGGTCCACTCACTTCCAGACTCCTTAGATAGTACCTACGTACACAGTACTCATCATATCTTATCTTCACTCTGCCATAATTTTAGCAGCATAACGGCGTCTTTCAGCATTCTCAAAATTCACTTTGACGTAACCTCTCTGTAATGGGTTATACATAGGGGATGAGATTCGGGGGAATCTTAGTAGTAACAACCATAACAATATATGTAATGCAGTGTGATAGTGCCTGCTTGTGGTTGTGTACAGATAAGTATGATGCATGCTTCTATACTTAATAACGACATATGATCATAGCATTATGTAATAGAGCATCAGTCATAACATATAAGACAACAATCCAACCAAACAATAGCACATCAAATCACAAAGCCATTACATAAAAGCTAAAATTAGCTACTATCTCACTAGCTTAGCAGAACTCTAATATCTCTATACTGCTTTATGCTCCACCAGAACTTCCTTCTTTCTTTCTCTTTCTTTCTCTCTTTGTCTCTTTCTCTTTCTATCTCTTCTTGCTCTCCAAAACCGTGAATGGAATGGCAAGGGGGGTGGGGTATTTATACTTGAGGCAAGGTGGAATGAATGGCTCAGATTGATTCACGATGAATGACTCAGATCGCTTGCTTCCTCAAGAAGCTTCGCCTGTATCATCGTGATGACATCATCCTCCATAATGACTCATTAAAAGTGACACCATCATGGGACACCTCACATGCTAGGTGGCGCAATGGTGGGCCCTTGGGACACCTCACCAGCTGACTTAGCGTTTCAGAGAATTCCATAGTCTTGTCCCGGAATAAGCGGCTAAGATCGTGCCACGTGTCTTTAACTTTTTCTTCTCCCTCTAGATCAGAGCCATATGGAGTCTTGATGGGTCCCATGAGGACACCTTCCACGCCACCTCATGGCTTCTAGATAAGTCCAGAGCCTTATCTGATTAATTCCCTGGTTATCATGTTAACCGAGTAACTCTACTTTATTGAAAACTCACTAAAATATTATTTTAATGCCACTTTAACTCACGTATTCCTTGGGCTACATTTTTTAGCCTTTGGAATGTCATCTTGGGTTTCTGATCCAGCCCAAGTACTCTGATGGCTCAATTCCCAACAACCATCCCTTGGTAAATTACCAAAATGCCCTTGGTTCCTCTTTATTTACTTTAATGAATCTAGGGGCATTATTGTCTTTTCACATCTCACCAGAGTATTCTCTGACCCTGGTCAACTATCAGATAACCTTTCTTGACTGTCTATCCTTAGAAATACTATATGGCTTTTTGCCACAGTCCGATCATCTCTATCCGGATTGCTTTTCCTTTATCGATTATAACTGTAAATTCTCATCTTCAGGAATTTTTACAGAAAAATCGGGACCTCAAATCAAAATTCCATGTCGCGTCATTCAACCTGAAATTCTTTTCTCTATCTCCCAGTATTTTTAGATATTAAATTTGGATCGGGCTGTTTTGGCCTGAAAGTACGCTCGCGCGCACAGTTTTTCAAAATGACCATTTTACCCTTAGTCACTTTTCTAGTTCTTACATACTCATAGGGACCTCATATGCATATTTCACAGTTCAGTGAAATGATCAACATAATTTTCTCTATTTTATGGTAAAATATGGTACTCATCGGCTACTAGCTCGATCTTTCCCATAATTACGATTATGCCCCTATATTCTCTTTCTGGCCTCTTTACTCATCTTCTTATCCTTCATCTTAAGTTCTCAAAATTCTCTTTCAATAACTCATCCCCTGAACTCTTCGAGAGTCATTGTTAATTGAAAGGCTCGACAACCCGCCCATATCAGGTTATCTTACTTAAGAGCCAGCCCATATCTAGCTACCTGCAAAATTCCTAGGCTTAAGACTTAGGATATTCTTTACATTCCTCTTTTTGAACCTAGGTGAACTGTCCCTATTTTGTAGGGTAAAGACTTAACTCATCTTTAAATCCTGAGGGACTTAGCTCATTTCTTGGATTCCTATAAAATATAGGTAAGTGATCTGCCCATATCAGATTACTATCTTGGGACTACGGGTTTAGCAGCCTGCCCATATCAGACTACCTCCCAGTTCTCCTAGACCCAAAAATTGAGATGTTACACTTCTTCCCCTTGGAATTTTGCCACATGTGGATATTAGGTGTCCCTTGATCATGTCATGGATGATGTCACCATTTGGCTTATAGCGCATGCTTGATTCAAGAGCAAATGTGAGCCATTAGATCAAATAGTACATAAAGCGATCTTGGCCATTTATTTACATGCCTTCAAGTCTATAAATACCCTCTATTTCTCTTCACTTTATGTAAAGTTAGAGGAGCCTTGGGGAGGTGCTGCCTAAGTGAAAAGCCAAGCCAAGACAAGGAAGATCTAAGGTACCAAAGTTCAATCTAGCTAGGGATTAAGGTAAGCAATCTATCCTAGCTTATTTTTCTTTAATTTTGGGGGCTTAAACTTAGGGTTTTTGTGGAAGAAAATTAATCTTTCTCTAGGGTATATATGCTGTCCAAAACCCTAGATGAAAGAAGAAAGAAGAAGTTGAAATTAGAACTATGAGATTAATGTTTAGATAAGTTAGTTTTAGTGATTGGTTATTGAATCAATTTGATATTCTTGACTTTACCATGGAATAGACCTTTCAGTCTGCACTGTTCTATATATAGAGAGATGGAATTTCAATGATCTAATGCTTCTATTGAATTTATATGATGATTTTGTGTAGGATTAGATAGGTTTTGAACCTTGGAAGCATTGGAATTGAAAGTTATAGTTTTTGGAAGTCTTCTCTATGTACTATTCACATGCATGAATAGTGATTGGAATTTTATGATTTTGATGTTTCCAATAGTTTTAAAATGAAAAATTAGATGGAGTAAAGTAGAGAAACAAGTATTGGAAGCATTAGAATCAAAATGAGAATTTTTGAAAGAAAAATGGAAGTTATGCAATTCTGTCCAGAATAGTGTGTAGCTGCTGGAATTTTAGAATTCTGGGCTCATAAATGGATTCAAAATTCCAAATTGTGTAGGGTAAAGTCAAGACATCAATTGATTCAAAGACCAAGCTAATTAACAAAGATTAAAGAAAGTTACTGTAGTAGATAAAGTTCAATGTTCAAGAAAGTTAGATTATAATGAATAAATAATTATATGATGATAGGAGTTGTATGCTCAAAGAAGGCAACCACACATCAAAGAGAAGTAAGAAGCAAGAGGTAAAGAGAAAGGATAAGGAAAGAAAGCTATTCCAAAGTAATGAACTTACCTACTTGTATGCTTATATTGCTTGAATATTTTGTGTTGGTTGCTTACTTTGATAATGTGAATTATGTATGATTAAGTGATGACCTATTTATTTTTATGCTATGGCCATATGTTATAATTAAGGGACATGGAAGCAGGTAATATATCATTATGCAAGCATGATCATTAAGTTCACACATAGTAACATCAAGTATGTAGTTGCATACATTGTATAGTTTTTGTTTGCTTCTGAGATTTCTCTAAAAATCTCACCCCCTCCATGTCAACACCACAACAGGGATTTCACATGAAGAGGAATATGAAGAGGCATGAAGAAGAGATAGGAATTAGTTGTATGATGTATGTGTATATATATGTAAAGATAGTTGATGAAATTTGTCGCTATAAATAGTAACTCGTGAGGAGGCAGCGGCAATTAAGTTGTAATTAAAAATAGTAAATATCAGAATAAATGTATGAAACTTTACCTACATTTATTTAACATGTCAATCTTCATTTTGACACCAAGAATTCCTTATTCCGACACCTAGCCAAAGATAACAAAATTTTTAAAGTTTGGAACCAGAAACTGATTTCTAGAAATTTGACAAAATGAACAGTAAATTTTGATGTCAGAGTTGACTTAGTTAACCGGTCAATTGGTCTAAGAAATTATTTTATCCTTAAATTTCTAGATATTAGCTTCGTTTAGATTTTTGAACCACTTCATTTTGATTTTTCTAAAATTAATTAAGATTTTCTGAAGTTCATTATTGAATCTGGAAATATCATATGAACAGTAACTCGTTAGAGTGAAATTCCAAATTTAGCTAATGGACTTCAAAGGTCATGTAATTGGTTCTAAATGCTACTGAATAGTCCCTAATAGAGCTGGTAAAACGAGCCTAGCCTGCAGGCTGGGCCCGTTTTACCTTAAGGGGGCGGGTTCGGGATGGCAAAATGCCAGCCCGTTTTTGGGCGGGCTGCACAGCCCGCCCCCCTCAGCCCGCCACTTTTTTTTTTAATTTTAATATTATTATTTATTTTACTTAAATATTATTTTGAATACTCCTATTATCAAATACTAGTAAAGATAATTACTTATTTGTTAATATATGTTTACATATTATAATTGATTAATATTATGTTAATATTTATTTAGATTTATAATTATAAAATTTGATATTTTTTTATAAAAAATAGAAATTTTTAAGAGTATAACATGAGTAATTTTTTGATTATGCTAATATAACATTAGAAATTTTTTATTAGTATTTTAAAAATGTTAAAAATAATTTTTTAAAATTTTTAAAAAAAAAAGTTGCACCAGCCCGCCACTAAGGGGGGGCGGGCTCGGGTGGGCGTTTTGCTAGCCTGTTTTGGGGCGGGCTGCATAGCCCGCCCCGTCTTCTGGCGGGCTGGGAGCGGGCTGGCCCATTTTTGGGCGGCCAGCCCGCATTCCCAGCTCTAGTCCCTAAGATGTACGAAAGTAAGGTGTTACACTAACCCTATAGGTGGATACCACTCTTTGTTAATCTCTTTGACATCTTTTAGCATTAGTCCATGTTTAGGAACCATAACTTCATACTCTTTCATTGTAGTGTTTAGGAAAAGCAAGATATGATAATTAACATGAATCCCTTCACTACGTAGTCCCACCATGAAATCTTGGTTATAGAAGACCCTTTGCTCTTCAAGGACGTTGCAAAAATGATCCACCTAGCCTGACAATCATTTGAGAACCCTACTTAGAAAAACTCGTTAGAAAACATGAGAAAGGATGTACAAAACATAACCACTCAAACACCACAAGAAGAATAAATGTTACTAACCACCCAAGACAAGTGTCCTTGATTAGAAATTAAAAAGAAGTGAAACATCAGAAAATGAACAAGCATAAGTTGAAGCAACACACCTTGTATCCCATAAAAATCTAGAATGAGAATATTGGTTTAGGGTTTAAAAATGATCCTTCATTAATGGCCACCAACCAGAAATGCATAATCAATCCTTGAATGGCAAAAAAAATTTAAGTCTTTTAACAGGGTTTTTATTACAACCAATCAAATGCCCTTCATTTACTACTTTTCCTAGCAATAAATGCATGAAGGAGATGATGAACAAGGTATAAAATCATCATGAAGGCAATACAAATATAAGAACCATCAATACAAATATCCATATCAAGATTCATTTATGAAGAGGACTAAAATTTTACCTGAATGGCCAGACCATTTTCCTTCTGCGACAATATTTGGAGAGTGTGCGAAATAAGGCATAATGTAAAATGACCATAGCATGTGTGGTATGTGTTAGTCTCAGCAAAAACACCCAAGAGGGATATGAATTGGGTGTTTTGAAAATATTTTAGCATAAATTGATAAATCTTAAAGACAAATAAAGTATAGCAGAATAATGAGAATAGAGATTAGAAAGATTTTACCGAAGGATAGAAGAATCAACACAAGTCAGTTTATCCTAGTTCTGACCAATCCTCTTGTCCTATGTCTAGTCCCCAGAGGCCTTCTAAGATTTTTAACTATACCCCAAGATTTGAACAGGCTATTGGTGCCTCAGTACAGTAAGTGATCCTTTCAATCACTCCCCCTTACTTCCTATAAGGTAATAATCCCAAATTAAGAGAACTAATCTCTTAAGTCTAAAGAATGAATGAAAATATTCTCAATCTCTCTCATAGAGTATATATGATGATGAACACTAAAGCACAAGAATATCAGGTTATAGAGTAATGAATGAAGAATCAAATAATGTAATAAATTCAATCGTTGTTGTTTCGTCTATTGTTATATCTTCATTAATGCTAAGTCCTTGAATCGCATTTACTTCGTTTGGTAGCTATTAGACTCAAGCTTGTAACCATTAGAGTGAAGGCACCGTTGGTGGTTAGGTGAGCATTTAATGTAGCCTTCATCATTTCAAACTTTTAGCCTTTTCTAAACACATTCAATCTCAAAAGATTTGTCAAGAGTTTAAGCATTGATTAAGTGTATTGAACAACTAATAATGAACTCATATTAAAAATATTAAGTTATAATAAGGTTTATATGGCTTTCTAAAAAATATGTTGTATTCATCGATTAACTAATTGATTAATCATCAATAATTCAATCAATTTTTCAATTAATATAGAAAATAGAAAACAGAGCATCATATTATTGAGAGTGTTCAACCATATTCAATATAATTTGATAAGATAAGTTTCTCAAAATATTTATAATGAAGAATGTTGAGAAACATAAGCATATTTTAGGTTTAAATAAAAATATATAGCTCAGAGAGAGATGCAAGTAGTTTAAGTGTAAATGGAGAAGTATCATTGAAATATATGAAGTTGATCGAACAATTAATCCATTAATGTAAATTAATCGAATTCATAGTCCATTAATGTCTATGGATGAATTGACATAGAAAGATTTTCAAACTATATTAATCAAACTGTCAATCGATTAATGTTAATTAATCGAATCCTCAGTCAATAATGTCTTTGGAAGAATTGATACAAAAAGCTTTTTAGAACATATAATCGAACAATTAATCCATTAATATAAATTAATCGATTAACCAATTGATCAATGGATTCACATTTGATTTTCACAAAATGATTCTGAACTAATTAATCGAACAATTAATGCATTAGTATAAATTAATCGATTAATAGAGTTTTTATATAAAGGAAAATCAATTGTGAATAGATTAATCGAACAGTCATTCAATTAATTTGAATTAATCGATTAATTGACTTATCTTTTCAATTCAAGAGAGCAATTCCATGACATTAATCGAACAGTTAATTAATTAATGGACACTTATTAATCGATTAATTGACTTTCTTTTTATAGCACAAAATGATGTCATGTCATTAGTCGAACAAACAGTCATTTATCGATTAATGGACTTTTCTTTTAATTGATACTCATTAACCGATTGACTAATTGATTAAGTATCATTAATCAATTGACTAATCGGTTAACTTGATTAACTTCTTTTAACATCATTTAAACACATAAACAACTTGATTATTTTGAGTTACTTTTGACATAATTATTTTGAGTTACTTTTGACATCATCAAAATATTATTGATTATGATTCTAACATTCTCTCCTTTTTTGATAATAACAAAACCAAGTGAATCAAAAACATTAACATATCAATTAACACATAAAAAACAAGGTGAGTCAAAACATAACTTAGACTATCAAAATAACAAAGTGAGTCAAGAACACAACTTGCATAGCATTAACATAACAAATTGAGTTATACAATAAACAATATAATCAAAAATAGGAACGGTTCAGTCAATTGACTCAAGAGAATATTCATCATTCTCTTCATTTCTCTCTCCTCCTTTTTGATGTCATCTAAAAAGGTTGGGGTTAGAGAGATGAAGAAAATTGGAAGACACGCATAACTTTTAAAAATTTTTCCATTCCCTGTCAGGATCTACCGAATGTGTTTAAGTTAAGGAGAAAAAGTGTTACCTTCGGTATTCGAGCTATCGTCGTGACCTCCGTGTACACTAGTTGCGACTCTTCGCCTCTGGAGTTTTCAGTCGTGACCTACTCAGCTTATAGTCACAACCTGTCGCCTCTGGAGTTTTCTGTCGCGACCTGTAACATCCCAATTTTTTGGTCTAGTTCGCCTAGGTTCAAAATGAGGAATGTGAGGAATATCCTAAGTCTTAAGCCTAGGAATTCTGCAGGAAGCTTGATATGGGCTGGCTCCTATGTAAGATAACCTGATATGGCCGGTTGTCGAGCTTTTCAATTAACGATGACTCCCGAAGAGTTTAAGGGATGAGTTTTTGAAAGAGAATTTCTAGAACTTAAGATAAGGGATAAGAAGATGAGAATAGATGCCAGAAAGAGAATACAGGGGCAAAATCGTAATTATGGGAAAGATTGGGCTGGTAGCCGATGAGTACCATATTTTGCCAGAAAATAGAGAAAATTATGCTGATCATTTCACTGAACTGTGAAATGTGCATATGAGGTCTCTATGTGTATGAAAGAATTAGAAATATGACTAGGGGTAAAATGGTCATTTTGGAAAAGTGTGCGCGTGAGTGCTTTTTCAGGCCAAAACAGCCCGGTCCGGATAATGTAACATCCCTAATTTCTGTACTAAGTTGTATGTACAGATTGAATAAAATATATGAGATGTTTAGGAAAAGATGTGGCCATATTTATGTAAAGAAAAGGATTAATTGGAAGAGGAAGAAAGTCTAAGAGCCAAAGTGCAAAATTACGAAAATGCCACTGTGATGCCCTAAGAAACCAGAAGTAAATGGAGGGCATTTTGGTCATTTCACACAATGGATGGATATCAGAGGAAATTTGATAGTAAATTATTATAATTAATATGAGAATTTATGGAGTTGACAGAAGTCAAAAAGGAGTCCTATAGAATTAATTATGGAATTTACGGTGAAAAAGGACACCGATAAAGGGTTAAAGGAAACATATGTAATTTTTAACAGGACTTCTAGGTCTCAGAAAATTATGAAACTTTGTAGAGAATTCATTTTATATTAGAATGAATTTCTAAAAATGTTAGAACAATTAAAAGAGGTGTTTAGCATTTATGCTAAGATCAGGGTAATTTACGGATATCGGTATGAGGAAAGTACATTGGGATTTGGACCAGTTAGCTGTTGGACCTAAAAGATGCCCAACATTTCGTCCTAGGCCAGCCCAATAAGGCCCAAAAGTTATCTTGGAGCCCAAGTCCAAATAATAAATAATTTATGAATTTTTGAAAAGAAAGAAAAAGAGAATAAAGTAAGAATTAGGTGTTGCACATGGTGGGACCCACAAGGACACAAGAATGGCACCCAAAAAGAGGAAGGGTTAGGTGTACCAAGGGAGGCCATGCTAGTGATGTCATGGTGGTAAGGTCTTGAGTGAAAAGTGAAAAGACATTCCAGATCAAACCTTTAACCATTAGATCAAATAGTTTCCAAAGTGATCTTAGCCTTCAAATGGCACATGACTTTTGCTATAAATACCCCCCCTTTCCATTCATTCTTCACACCCAAGAGCTCCTTTAGAAAGAGAAGTGAGTTCTAGAGAAAGAATGTGGAAGAAAGCAAGGGTCTTGAAGGAGCAAGTAAGGTAAGTTGTCTCCTTGCTTCTACCTTTTGTTCTTATGGTTTGTGCTTGAGTTTAAGTGACTTTTTAGGCTTAAATCTTGGGGAAATGCTGCTGGAATTTTTGTGTATATGTGAAAGGAATATGAGTTTTAAGTCATAGATAGTTAAGACAAGCTTAAACAAGTTAGTTACATGCTTGGTTGTTGGATTAAGTTGATGTTCTTGACTTTACCATGGAAGAACATTTCGGTTTGCACTGTTCAAGCACTGTTCATGATAGAAGGAAATGGAATTTCAATGATTTAATGCTTCCATTGAATTTATATGATGATTTTGTGTAGGATTGGAAAGGTTTTGAACCTTGGAAACCATTGGAATTAAAGGTTATAATGTTGAAAATTCCTCACGGTTACTGTTCACTCGCATGAACAGTGATTTGAATTTCATGATTTTGATGCTTCCAATGGTCTTAAAATGAGATTTTGTGTGGGGGAAAAGTGGAGGAACAAATATGGGAAGCATTGGAATCAAAATGAGAATTTTTGGAATATTTATGTATGCTTTTCCAAATCTGTACAGAACAGTGTATTCTTGCTGGAATTTGGTTATTTTTAGTTCATAAATGGATTCAAAAGGTAAAATTGTGTAGGGTAAGGTCAAGACATCAATTGATTCAAGGGCCAAGTTAATTGGCAAAGATTAAAGAAAGTTATGTTAGTTAAAGCAAGTTAAAGGTTCAAGAGAGATAGTCTTGAGTAGTGTTTGAGTTCATAGTCCTAATGGATTATGTAATGAATATGAATGTGATTAGGACCTTGAAACCTCTAAGAAGATGTTGGGGAATGATTGACCAAAAAGCTTGGGAAGCAAGTGCAAGCATAAGAAAGAGAGCTTAAATCCAAGGTAGTAAACTTACCCTAAACTTGTATGTATTGAATGTTATGCTTGATTGTGCTATGACTTTGTTGAATTGTGTGCATATGTGTATATGATTGAAGCTCTGTTTCTATGATTACCTTGGCCAATTGTATTTCATATGTTACATGGAAGCATGCACATTACACAATGTTTACACTTTCACAAGCAAGCACAAGTATTTACTTTAATGCATGCATTGTTTAGTACCGTTTGCTACTGAGATTCCCCCGAATCTCATCCCCTATTTATAACCCATTACAGAGAGGTTATATCGAAGTGAATTTTGAGAATGCTGTAAGACGCCGTTATGCTGCCGATTTTCAGACTGAACATAAGGAGATGATACGTACTGTGTACGTAGGTACTGTCTAAGGAGTCTGGAAGTGAGTGGACCTAGTCGGTTCATCCAGTCTTTCCTGGGTACTTACGTAGAATGGTAATTCTCACGGGAATTACCGAATCAGTACAAGATCAGTTATTTTTACAGATGAAGTATAGTAGTTATACTGCCGGATTTCAGGCAGGAAAGATGTAATAGAGATACGAGGATCTTGTTCATGCCCTGTTGTATAAAGATTTATTATTTAATGA
Organism: Leucaena leucocephala; assembly: GCA_037074615.1. Lineage (NCBI taxonomy): Eukaryota > Viridiplantae > Streptophyta > Magnoliopsida > Fabales > Fabaceae > Leucaena > Leucaena leucocephala. The sequence goes on along the minus strand of CM073523.1, from coordinate 10,173,710 downwards.
TAAGTATTGTTTGGCATGTTTGTTTGATATGTGATTAATGTATGCATATGTATGTAAAGTTGCTTGCTGGAATTTGCCACCATGAACAGTAACTCGTGGTGATATAGTGATGTTTGATCTATAATTAAAAATAGTAAATGATGAAATAAATGTATCAAATAATTATGGCATAACCCCATAATGTATATGAATGTATGAAAGGCCAAAGAGATTGATTATGTGTTACCAGAGATTGATTATGGGCGGGTTGTCGAGCTTTTCAATTAACGATGACTCCCGAAGAGTTTAAGGGATGAGTTTTTGAAAGAGAATTTCTAGAACTTAAGATAAGGGATAAGAAGATGAGAATATATGCCAGAAAGAGAATGCAGGGGCAAAATCGTAATTATGGGAAAGATTGGGCTGGTAGCCGATGAGTACCATATTTTGCCAGAAAATAGAGAAAATTATGCTGATCATTTCACTGAACTGTGAAATGTGCATATGAGGTCTCTATGTGTATGAAAGAATTAGAAATATGACCAGGGGTAAAATGGTCATTTTGGAAAAGTGTGCGCGTGAGTGCTTTTTCAGGCCAAAACAGCCCGGTCCGGATAAAATATCTGAAAATACCCGGAGATAGAGAAGAGGATTCCGGGTTGAATGAGGAGTCACGGAATTTTGATTTGAGGTCACTATTTTTCTGTAAAAATTCCAGAAGATGGGAATTTACAGTTATAATCGGTAAAGGAAAAGCAGTTCCGATAGGGATGATCGGACTGTGGCCAGGGGGCCGTGTAGTGTTTCTAAGGCCTTTAGTGACACCAGGGAAGGCCCAGGACCATTATATCAGTCCAGTGGTAAAAGGGGCCGGTGTCCGGGAAAAAGGTGCAAAATGACGAAAATGCCCCTATGTTATAGAACAGCTGAAGAATGAGTAAAGGGTATTTTGGTCATTTGCCTAAGGTTAGACAGTCCAGGGAAGTTATCTGGATAGTTGACCAGGGTCAAAGAATACTCTGGTAAGATGGGAAAAGACAATAATGCCCCTAGACGCATTAAAGAAAAGAAAAAGGAACCAAGGGCATTTTGGTAATTTGCCAAGTGGTGTTTCTTGGGAATCGTGCCATCAGAGTACTTGGGCTAGATCAGAGACCCAAGATGATATTCCCAGGCCCAAAAACGCAGGCCCAGTGATTCATAGGGGAAAGTGGCATTAAAATAATGATTTAGTGACTTTTCAGTAAAGTAAAGTTACTCGGTTGGCACGAAAACCGAGGAGGTGATCAGATAAGTCTGGGACTTATCTGGATAGCATTGGGAAGCGTGCAAGGTCTCTTCCAGGCGCCACATGGCATTAGTCTGGAGAAAGCAGATAAAGCTGAGGACACGTATTACGGTGCAAGACTCTGGACCGGTGAGTCAGCAGGCTGAGTCAGCTGATGAGGTGTCCCGGGTTTTAGACATGTGAGAAATGTGCTGCTGAGGTGTCCACTGAGGTGTCCTGGATGATGCAGTAAAAATGAATAAAAGAAAATAGGAAATTCCAGGAAAAACCAGGACCACAAGTTCATATGGCTTCAAAATTACAGGAATGCCATTGAAGGAAACTATAAATACCCCCTCCCCCTCCCATTTCATGCATCCCACGGTTTTGGCAAGAAAGGAGAGAGAAGGAGGTGCTAGAGAGAGAAAGTGAGAGGAAGAAAGAAAGAAAGGAAGTTCTGGCGGAGCTGGAAGTAGAATAGAGATAGTAGAGCTCTGCTAAGCTTTTGAGGTAGTAACTAATCCTAGCTTTTATGTAATGGCTTTGTGATTTGTTGTGCTATTGTTTGGTTGGATTGTTGTCTTATATGTTATGCTTGAAGCTCTACTGCAATGCTATGATCATATGTTATTGAGTATGGAAGCACGCAGCATACTTATCTGTACACAATCATAAGCAAGCACTATCACACTGCATTACATATTTTGTTATGATTGTTGCTACTGAGATTCCCCCGAATCTCATCCCCATCCATAACCCATTACAGGGAGGTTATGCTGAAGTGGATTTTGAAAATCCTATGAGACGCCGTTATGCTGCCGAAGTAAAGAATGAACATCAGTATATGATAAGTACTGTGTACGTAGTGCTGTCTAAGGAGGCTAGAAGTGAGTGGACCTAGCCGGTTCATCTAGTCTTTCCTGGGTACTACGTAGAATGGTAGTTCTCATGAGGGGATTACCGAATCAGTACAGTTCAGTTCTTTGTACAGATGAAGCGTAGCGGTTATGCTGCCGGAGTTTAGGCAGAAAGAGATGTAATAGAGATAGCAAGATTATGTATATGTCTTGTTGTGGATGCCATGCTGTATGACATTATGTTATTAAATAATAAATATTCTTGGGCATGTTAAACTTGTGTATGAGGAATTAAGGGAGAAATTCGCAGGTCCTGAGGTAGCAGTGTTTTGACCTCAGTTTGACCTAGTAAACGAAGGAGTTTGGCCACGAAATTTGGCAGGCCAGTCGTACACATCTGGGGCATTACGTGGATAGGTAATAAGCCTTGTTTGGATGTGTAGAATGAGATTAATCAGTTCTCAAATTAAAGGTCCAGAATAAGGAACTTAAGAGTAAAATTTGAATTTTCTGGGCTTAAGTTAAGATATAACTAAGCTAATATTGCTTCCGCAAGTGTACTCTGAGGAGTCTAAGGGAGGATGTTTCACGACCTCCCCATCTACTAGTCACGACCTGTAGCCTCTAGAGTTGTCAGTCGCAACTTCCTTAGCTTCTAGTCGCGACCTATTATCTCTTTTCGATTTTATGACGTTCAAGATGCCAGTATGGTCGCGACCTCAGTGTCTACTAGTCGTGACTCGCCGTCGTACTTGGTGTTCTCTTCTCGATCGCAAGAAGTCGACAACTCAGATTAGCTTCCTCTTCCGGTATCCACACGAATAGCATTCCAATCACGAACGACGTGCTAGCGCCTCTTGTCCCTCTAGGGCTTTCTCAAGAATCCGTCCTCACCGTCTCTATTTTGGCCATTTCTTATCTGCAAATCTTTTGCACTCTCCTTGCCCCTTTTTCTCTCTCACAGAACCCTAGCCCCTAATGTCAAATATATAGGATGCTATCAGTGTTCTGATTGGGTTGGATTTCAGAATTAATCTTATATTAATTCTGAAATTAATACAATATCATATATTTCACAATTTGATAAGAAACTAATTAAATAAATATGTTTTATATTAAATATGTCCCACAGATTTAATTCACCTATTTATTTAATTTAAAATAAAGATAAGACGGAATTATATTTGATTTATTCTCATAAATTAAATTTGAGATATCTTATCAATTTAAATTTCAAATTCAAATAGATCATATCAATTTAAATTCAAATTCAAAAGTGATAGAGATTTAATTTATCCTTATAAATTAAATCTTACAAATATCTCTTATATTATATATAATATATATACGAATTTATATATATATATAATATATATATCCATCCTAGATTATTCATTGAATCTATACATGTCTTAGATTCAATGAATCTGGACATCATAGCTCGTGTTGGGCTATTTTATGTGTGACCCTATGGCCCATATGAAGTTGGCAGTGGGCCAGTTACTATACTGACCCACAAGTCATAAGCGGTCTCTAGTAAGACATTACGACTACCCAAATCATATGAGGATCGATAAACGAAGTAACCTTTCATACAACCATATCACGTCCCTTTTGTCACACGATATTTCGGTCATGGATGAGGCATGGAGAACGTCATCCTCCTATTCCTGACCGTTACTTTCTCGATCCCTGAGTAGTTTGACTATAGAAATGGAACTACCTTTCCATTACAGTATGGCCATACATTTCTCAGACTCACTCATCGAGGGGCCCAGTAATATCTCTCTACGAATATGAGGGACAAATTCCATCTTGACCATTCACATTCCTCCGCATGAAAAACCACTAAGCCCGAACATAGCCTTTATGATCACTAGGTCAAAAGTGACTTTTGACTAGGTCAAAGCTGAGCATTTGTCATATAGGAATCCATGATGATCTCAAGTCAAAGGGCATAGTGACATGGTTTGTATGTGAGAGAAGCTTATGACTTAACCCATCAGCTCTCTCACAGCGGGTCAGTCCAACACCTTCTACTCTTACATGTGCCTATGACTTTGATTTATATCTCTATATATCATCAAAGTCATACTGGTCTTATTTCATCTCTGCTCCCGCATAGATGACCGACTGGGGACATTTAGGATAAGATCATGAGTTATCCAAGGATGGTCATCACAGTAAACATACAAATAATATGATAACATAATTAAGAAATTAATAAATCAATAATGTTCATAATATAATGATTGGCCCCTATTACACAATCTCTAACATCCTCCCATTTGCACTAAGTACAATCATTAATTTGCCTAATTCCTATTGACCTAACATGACACTCATGCTTTGCTTGCACAAGCGGCTTTATTAGAGGATCAGCAAAATTGTCTTCTCCTGCTACCTTGCATATTTTTATATCACCTCTATTATTGATTTCTTTGATGAGATGAAATCTCCTAAGTATATGCTTGGTCCTTCGATATGACCTAAACTCTTCGGGCTGTGCAATGGAACCACTATTGTCACAGAACAAAGTTATTGGATCTGAGATGGTAGATATCACCCCTAGTTCAGTAATGAACTTCCTGATCCAAATGGCTTCCTTAGCTGCATTAGATGCTGCTATATACTCGGCTTCCATTGCAGAATCTGCTATGGTGCTCTACTTAGAGCTTTTCCAGCTTACTGCTCGATTATTCAGGAGGATTATGTATCCAGATTGCGATTTTTGGTCGTCCTGGTCAGTTTGAAAACTTGCATCTGTGTAACCAGTTACACATAACTCGTCATCCAATCTACCAAAGACCAAGAATAAGTCCTTAATCCTTCTTAAGTACTTAAGGATATTCTTGACAGCAGTCCAATGGCCCTCACCAGGGTCCTGTTGATATCTGCTAGTCATACTTAAGGCAAACGAGACATCCGATCGAGTACATAACATGACGTACATGATAGATCCTATGGCCGAGGCATATGGAACCTTACTCATGCGACCTCGCTGATCAGGTGTACTAGGACACAAATCCTTGCTGAGGTGAATACCATGAGACATGGGTATAAAACCCCTCTTTGATTCCTGCATACTAAACCTATGCAGTATCTTGTCTATATATGTGCTCTGACTGAGTCCTAGAAGTCTTTTAGATCTATCTCTATAGATCCTAATTCCTAGGATGTAGGTGGCTTCACCCAAGTCTTTCATCGAGAAAGACTTTCCTAACCAAGACTTGACAATCTGCAAGGTAGAAATGTCATTCCCAATAAGTAGGATGTCATTGACATAGAGTACCAAAAACATAATTGTGCTCCCACTAACCTTCTTGTACACACATCGTTCATCAATGTTTTGAAGAAATCCAAACTCTTTGACTACTTCATCAAAATGATGATTCCAACTCCGAGACGCTTGCTTCAGGCCATAAATGGACCTTTGAAGCTTGCACACCTTGCCAGAGTCCTTGGAATGCATAAACCCTTCAGGTTGTGTCATGTACACATCCTCAAGGAGCTTTCTATTAAGGAAGGTTGTCTTGACGTCCATCTGTCATATTTCATAGTCATAAGATGCTGCAATGGCAAGGAGGATTTTGATTGATTTGGCCATTGCAACTGGGGAAAAGGTCTCATCATAGTCCACACCATGAGTTTGAGTAAATCCTTTTGCAACCAGTCGTGCCTTGAAGACATTTATATTGCCATCCATGTCAGTTTTCTCTTTAAAAACCCACTTTCACCCGACAATTTTTACACCTTCAGGCGGGTCGACTAAGGTCCATACCTTATTATCGTACATGGATTGCATCTCAGACTTCATGGCACTAAGCTATTTTTCAGAGTTTGGTCCCACTATAGCTTCTCGATAGGTAGTTGGCTCATTATGCTCAATGAGCAACACATCATGATTGTCAGAAATCAGAAATCCATATCTCTGAGGCTGAAGTCGTGCCCTATTAGATCGCTGTGGGCCTTGCGTGACTTGAGGAGTCTCAATAACTTGTTGTGAGTCTTCTCTATTTTTCATTTCTAGTTCTGTGGTGTCTTGTGGCTCTCGAACTTCTTCGAGGTGTACCTTGCTCCCCCTGGTTCTTTTAGAGATAAATTCTCGTTAAGAAAGATACCATTTCTGACAACAAACACTTTGTTATCAGTAGGGTTGTAGACATAATATCCCTTGGTTTCCTTAAGATATCCCAAAAAAGGCACTTCGAGGATTTGGGCACTAACTTATCTGATGCTTGTTGCTTAACATAGACCTCACATCCCCAAATCTTGAGAAAAGATAAACTAGGTTTCCTCCCAGTCCATATCTCATACGGAGTCTTTTCAACTGCCTTAGATGGAACACGATTCAGTGTGAACATAGCTGTCTCTAGGGCGTGGCCCCAAAAGGACGGTGGAAGATCTGTTCGACTCATCATGGATTGAAGCATATCCAATATTGTTTGATTCCTCTGTTCAGAAACTCCATTCCATTGTGGTGTTCCTGGAGGAGTCAATTGTGAGACTATCCCACAATTCCTAAGATGATCGATAAACTCTTGGCTCAAATATTCACCACCTCGATCAGATCGAAGGGCTTTAATTGTTTTGCCAAGCTGGTTTTGTACTTCATTTTGAAATATCTTGAACATTTCAAAAGATTTAGATTTATGTTTCATTAGATAGATGTAGCCATATCTACTAAAATCATCTATGAATGTGATGAAGTACGAATAACCTCCTCTAGCATTTGTATTCATCGGTCCACAAATATCTGTATGTATGAGGCCCAACAAATCAGTGGCCCTCTCACTGTACCCAGTGAAAGGTGACTTTGTCAGCTTTCCTAACAAATAAGAATCGCAAGTATCATATGATTGAAAATCAAATGAGTTGAGAAATCCATCTTGATGGAGTTTAGAAACATGTTTCTCATTTATGTGGCCCAGACGACAGTGCCAGAGGTATGTCGAATTCAAATAATTTGGTTTGACCCTTTTGGTGGTTATGTTATAGATATTTCCATGATTGGGTTGTTCCAAGTTTAATATATAATGATCAACATGCAAATCACCATGAGCATAGAAAACATCATTACGATAAATGGAACATCTACCATTCCCAATAATGGAAGTGTAACCATCCTTATCCAAATAAGAAAGAGAAACAATGTTACTACTCAAAGCAGGAACATAATAGCAATTGTTCAAAACTAACAAAAGCCCAGTGGGCAGAACTAATTCATAAGTGCCTACAACTAAAGCAGCAACCCTTGCTCTATTTTCAACTCGTAGGTCAACTTCGCCCTTCTTCAACTTTCTACTGTCCTTTAGGCCCTGCATGTAACACCCCAATTTTTAGGCCCAGAGACTCAAAAAGTAAGCCTGAAATAGATAGACTATCAGACCCCTTCGAGCAGAAGTCCTAGAGACATACAGCGGGTTTTTAGGGACTAAATTGCAAATAAGTGAAAGTCCAGGGACTTATATGTAAATAGTGAAAGTCCCTAGGGATATAGTGACCATTTATGCAAGGAAAGGGGTTAAATTGCAAAAGAAAGAAAATGAAGGGACTTAAGTGCAAATATGAAAAGTATAAGGCTAAAAGGAAAAAGTAGACAAAAAGGAGGGGTCCTTAAGTGTAATTTTAGCCAAATAAAAGGGACTTAATTGAAAAGAAGAAAAGTTCCTTGGGGCCAAAGTATAATTAAAGAAAATTAGGCCAGAAGTGGTTTGGACTGCCCGAAACCGTTTCAGTCCCAGATTTCAATAGTAGATAGAGCAAGTGATGCTCGGTAATATGGCTTAATACAGGAATTTTCTCCGGACTCCAGATAGTCAAAATTGAGCTGATAGTCCAAAAGTTCTAAAAATTCCTACCGGATATCCTAGATTTCAGATATAAGTGAGAAATTACAGGATGATGCGTCCTGATGGGGCGGAAGTCAGGAAACTGACATAATATCGATAGGAGGTCTGTAGAAAAAGTTATTCATAAATTAGCAAATACAGACGGGAGTGTGAGGCCTCCGGGTATCCGATAGGGAGATTTATCGGTATTTAAACTGATACCGAATGAGTTAGGATTACCTCAGTTAGATGACCGTTATGACCCACAGGGATGCCAGAACATAGTAGGCCAATGTATCTGGTAAAAGGAGCCGGTGTCTGGATATGTGTATAAAAGGTGTATAATAGTTAGAATATTCGATGAACTATGCCGGGGAAGATTCCTCGTAATCCATACCATATAGGTAATGGACCCTGAAAGGCCCAATAATGGCACCACCAAAGGCCCAGTAAGATCCTTGGACTGATAGGTGGGCCAGTGTACAGCAGAACCCCGGAACAGTGCGAAATTACGAAAATGCTCCTGTGTTGTACTAAAGACTAGAGATGAATGGAGGGCATTTGGGTCATTCTGGATAGGCCCAGAATCCAAGGCACATTCAAATAAAGTTACTCAGAGTCAGTATATGCCCTGACAAGGTACAGAAAGGTGTAAAATGACAATTTTACCCTTAGGGTTAAGATAGTGCAAGAAAGGGCACCCAGGGGTATTTTGGTCATTTCGCAGGGGATCTGTAATTGAGTTTGGACCCAGTATAAAAAGGTTAATGATATAAAGGACCCAGATACTAAATTTGAGGTCAGAAGACATAATATGAATTTTTAGAAAAATTAGATTCAGAAAACAATCCAGTTTTCGAGGAGACGGACCGGGCCGGTACCGGATTGGACTGGAAAGCTTCCAGAAGGTTTCTTGGCTCTCTCAATTTCGCCATGTGAAGAATGTGAGGGGTGAGGTGTCCCATGAGGTGTCCCTTGATGATGCAGTAAAAGGGAATAAGGAAAAATAGGAAATTCCGGAAAAACCAGGACCACAAGTTCAGATGGCTTCAAAATTATGAAAATGCCATCCATCAAAACTATAAATACCCCCACTTACTCTTCATTCTCACAGCCAAGAAGCATATTTAGAGAGATAAGGAAGTTCTTGAGAGAGAAAGTGAGAGAAAGAAAGAAGAAAGGAAGTTCTGGTGGAGTAGGAAGCAGTATAGGGATTCCAGAGTTCTGCTAAGCTTTTGAGGCAGTAACTAATCCTAGCTTTTATGTAATGGCTTTGTGATTTGTTGTGCTATTGTTTGGTTAGATTGTTGTCTTATATGTTATGCTTGAAGCTCTGCTACAATGCTATGATCATATGTTATTGAGTATGGAAGCATGCAGCGTACTTATCTGTACACAATCACAAGCAAGCACTATCACACTGCATTACATATATTGTTATGATTATTACTACTAAGATTCCACGAATCTCATCCCAACAAATAACCCATTACAGGGGAGGTTATGTCAAAGTAAATTTTGAGAATTTTAAGAGACGCCATTATGCTGCCGAAATTATGACAAGATAACAGTAGTGAAGAAAGGAGCTGATACGTACTGTGTACGTAGGTACTGTCTAAGGAGGCTGGAAGTGAGTGGACCTAGCTGGTTCATCCAGTCTTTCCTGGGTACTTACATAGAATGGTAGTTCTCACAGGAATTACCGAATCGGTACAAGATCAGTTACTTTCTAAAGATGAAGCGTAGCGGTTATGCTGCCGAATTTCAAGCAGGAAAAGATGTAATAGAAATATGAGGATTTTGTACATGCCCTGATGTATAACAACTTATTATTTAATAAAAGGTATTGTTTGGCATGTTTGACTGATATGTGATGGATGTATGCATATGTGTGTAAAGTTGAGTGCTGGAATTTGCCATTATGAACAGTAACTCGTGGTGACTTAGTGATGTTTAACCTATAATTAGAAATAGTAAATGAATGAATAAATATATGATATTTTTAAGGTAAATAGTATAAATTCCAAGCTTTGATTTGATATGTAGAGTGCCTCATTTGGATGTCTACACATGGAGATATAAATTATCAAAGTTGGGACCAGAATGCTGGATTCAGGAGAAAAACGCTGGATGAACAGTAAAGTTGTGACATTGATTGACGTTGACTCGGTCAATGAATGGTCAACGAGTTATTTTTCCCTGAAAGATAATTGAGTTAGATTCAAGTATCAATTTGAACCACCTCATTTCAATTTTTCTAGAATTAGTTATGATTTTTCAAAGTCAGATCACTTATCTAGAAATTACACAGTGAACAGTACTCGATAAGAGTAAAACTCCAGATTGAGAAATTGGACTTCAATGACCTTGAAAGTGGTTCTAAATGCTACCAAATGGTCCCTAAAAGGTACGAAAGTAAGGATGTTTTTTTGCACATTTGTACAAATATGAAAACCACATGCGGTATCTAATACCCATATAGTGGAAGTAGAAAGATGAATATCTATAACATAACTACCTGAAGCGATAGCCCCGCTATCCTTCTTGTTCTTTTCCAGATCTTCAAGGTAGAGTTTGCAATTCCTTTTCCAATGACTCGATTCATTGCAGAAGAAGCAAACTGCTTCCTTTGGAGGCTTTGCCTTCTTTGGTACAGGCTTGGTTTTGGGCCTGCCTGACTCTTTGGTCTTACCTGATGAGTCATGACCCTTCCCCTTGCCCTTGCCTTTCTTTTTCATACCCTTTCCTTTCTAAACCATCAAAACTGTACTGGGCTTCTTCTTAACAGTCAGCTTAGCAGTTTTAAGCATCCCATGTAGTTCAAAAATAGATTTCTCCATGTTGTTCATGTTGTAGTTTGAAACATCCTCCCTTAGACTCCTCAGAATACACTTGCGGAAGCAATATTAGCCTGATTATATCTTAACTTAAGCCCAGAAATTCAAAATTTCACTCTTAAGTTCCTTATTCTGAACCTTTAATTTGAAAATTAATTAATCTCATTCTACACAACCAAATGAGGCTTATTACCTATCCACGTAATGCCCCAGATGTGTACGACTGGCCTGCCAAATTTCGTAGCCAAACTCCTTCGTTTACTAGGTCAAACTGAGGTCAAACCACTGCTACCTCAGGACCTGCGAATTTCTCTTTTAATTCATCATTCACAAATTTAACATGCCCAACAATATTTATTATTTAGTAACATAATGTCATACAGCATGGCATACACAACAAGACATATACATAATCTTGCTATCTCTATTACATCTCTTTCTGCCTAAACTTCGGCAGCATAACCGCTACGCTTTATCTGTACAAAGAACTGAACTGTACTGATTCGGTAATCCCCTCATGAGAACTACCATTCTACGTAGTACCCAGGAAAGACTAGATGAACCTGCTAGGTCCACTCACTTCTAGCCTCCTTAGACAGCACTACGTACACAGTACTTATCATATACTGATGTTCAGTCTTTACTTAGGCAGCATAACGGCGTCTCTCTAAATTCTTAAAATTCTCTTCAACATAATCTCCCTGTAATGGGTTAGACATGGGGAATGAGACTCGGGGGAATCTCAGTAGTAATAATCATAACAATATATGTAATGCAGAGTGACGGTGCTTGCTTGTGATTGTGTACAGATAAGTATGCTGCGTGCTTCCATATTCAATAACATATGATCATAGCATTGCAGTAGAGCTTCAAGCATAACATATAAGACAACAATCCAACCAAACAATAGCACAACCAATCACAAAGACATTACATAAGAGCTAGGATTAGTTACTACCTCAAAGGCAGAGCTTCAGAACTTCTCTACTACTTCCAACTTCACCAGAACTTCCTTACTTCTTTCTTTCTCCTTCTCTCTCTTCTTTCTCTCTCTTTCTCTTGCCAAAACCGTGCATAATGAAGGCAAAGGGGGGGTATTTATAGTTTTGGTCAATGGCATTCTTGTAATTACCATGAACTTTGATCCTGCGGTCCTGGTTTTTCCTGGATTTTCCTATTTTCTTTAATTTCCTTTTACTGCATCATCAGTGCCACCTCAGGGGACACCTCAGCAGCTGACTCATCGCCACATTTTCCACATGCCTAAATTCCCTGGACACCTCAGCAGCTGACTCAGCATGCTGACTCACCGGTCCAGTCTCCTGCCTCGTAATGCGTGCCCTCAACTTTATCTGCTTTCTGCAGACTAATGCCATGTGGCGACTGGAAGAGACCTTGCACGCTTCCCAATGCCACCCAGATAAGTCCCTGACTTTATCTGATCACCTCCTCGGTTTTCGTGCCAACCGAGTAACTTTACTTTACTGAAAAGTCATTAAATCATTATTTTAATGCCACTTTTCCCCCTGAATCACTGGGCCTGCGTTTTTGGGCCTGGAAATATCATCTTGGGTCTCTGATCCAGCCCAAGTACTCTGATGGCACGATTCCCAAGAAACACCCCTTGGCAAATTACCAAAATGTCCTTAGTCTCTCTTTCTTTACTTTATTAGGTCTAGGGGCATTATTGTCTTTTCCCATCTTACCAGAGTATTCTTTGACCCTGGTCAACTATCCAGATAACTTCCCTGGACTGTCTAACCTTAGGCAAATGACCAAAATACCCTTTACTCATTCTTCAGCTGTTCTATAACATAGGGGCATTTTCGTCATTTCGCACCTTTTTCCCGGACACCGGCCCCTTTTATCACTGGACTGATCTAATGGGCCTGGGCCTTCCCTGGTGTCACTAAAGCCTTAGAAACACTATATGGCCTCCTGGCCACAGTCCGATCATCCCTATCGGAACTGCTTTTCTTTTACCGATTATAACTGTAAATTCCCATCTCCCGGAATTTTTACAGAAAAATCGGGACCTCAAATTAAAATTCTGTGACTCCTCATTCAACCCGGAATCCTTTTCTCTATCTCCCGGTATTTTCAGATATTTTATCCGGACCGGGCTGTTTTGGCCTGAAAAAGCACTCACGCGCACACTTTTCCAAAATGACCATTTTACCCCTGGTCATATTTCTAAGTCTTTCATACACATAGAGACCTCATATGCACATTTCACAGTTCAGTGAAATGATCAGCATAATTTTCTCTATTTTCTGGCAAAATATGGTACTCATCGGCTACCAGCCCAATCTTTCCCATAATTACGATTTTGTCCCTGCATTCTCTTTCTAGCATCTATTCTCATCTTCTTATCCTTCATCTTAAGTTCTAGAAATTCTCTTTCAATAACTCATCCCTTAAACTCTTCGGGAGTCATCATTAATTGAAAGGCTCGACAACCCGCCCATATCAGGTTATCTTACACAGGAGCCAGCCCATATCAAGCTACCTGCAGAATTCCTAGGCTTAAGACTTAGGATATTCCTCACATTCCTCATCTTGGACCTAGATGAACTGTCCCGATCTCCTAGACCAAAAATCGGGATGTTACATAGTTCATGACAAACTAGTCATAACTTTCCAGGAGTGAGTTCAAGATCAAATCCGTAGCTAACTCCTGGCTCATGGGAAATTCAAGCCTCTTAAGGTGATCAATGTACCCTTTCATCTTTAAGACATGAGTACTCACTGATGCACCTTCAGCCATTTTGCAGGAATATAAGGCCTTAGTGGTCTCATACCTCTCTTGCCTTGCCTTTTGCTGAAATATTTCCTTAAGATGTACAATGATCTCATAAGCCTCCATGTGTTCCATATCTCTTTGGAGCTCCGGAACCATGGTGGCAAGCATCAAGCATCCTACGTCGACAGAGTCTTCCTTATGCTTTGCATAAGAATCTTTCATACCTCTAGGAGCATTGGCTGCTGGCTCCTCAGGAATGGGTTGATCTAGGACATATGCCTTTCTTTCCTGCTTGAGAATAATTCTCAATTTCCTGAACCAATCAAGAAAGTTTGTCCCATTAAGTTTGTCTAAAATAGATTCCCTATATGTCATACAAAATTCACATGTTATCATATAATCGGCTAAGAAATCTAACATACATCATATGTATCAACAATCAAACCTATATTAAACACAAAACGGCATGGCTCTGATACCACTGAAGGGAATTGGAAGACACGTAACGAAAATTAACTTTTAAAAAAATTTTCATTCCCTGCCAGGATCTACGGAATATGTTTAAGTCAAGGAGAAAAGTGTTACCTTCGGTATTCGAGCTATCGTCGTGACCTACGTGTACACTAGTCGCGACTCTTTGCCTCTGGAGTTTTCAATAGCGACCTACTAAGCTTATAGTCACGACCTGTCGCCTCTGGAGTTTTCTATCGCGACCTCCCTATCTACTAGTCGCGACCTGTAGCCTCTAAAGTTATCAATCGTGACTTCCTCAGCTTCTAGTCGTGACCTGTCGTCTCTTTTCAATTTTTTGACGTTCAAGATGCCTGTATGGTCGTGACCTCAGTGTCTACTAGTCACGACTCGCCGTCATACCTGGTGTTCTCTTCTCGATCGCAAGAAGTCGACAACTCAGATCGGCTTCCTCTTCCGATATCCACACGAATAGTGTTCCAATCACGAACGACGTGCTAGCGCCTCTTGTCCCTCTAGGGCTTTCTCAAGAATCCATCCTCACCGTCTCTATTTTGGCCGTTTCTTATCTACAAACCTTTTGCACTCTCCTTGCCCCTTTTTCTCTCTCACAGAACCCTAGCCCCAAATGTCAAATATATAGGATGCTATCAGTGTTCTGATTGGTTTGTATTTCAGAATTAATCTTATATTAATTCTGAAATTAATACAATATCATATATTGCATAATTTGATAAGAAACTAATTAAATAAATATGGTTTATATTAAATCTGTCCCACAGATTTAATTCACCTATTTATTTAATTTAAAATAAAGATAAGACGGAATTATATTTGATTTATTCTCATAAATTAAATTTGAGATATCTTATCAATTTAAATTTCAAATTCAAATAGATCATATCAATTTAAATTCAAATTCAAAAGTGATAGATATTTAATTTATCCTTATAAATTAAATCTTGCAAATATCTCTTATATTATATATAATATATATATAGAATTTATATATATAAAATATATATATCCACCCTAGATTATTCATTGAATCTAGATATGTCTTAGATTCAATGAATCTGGATATCATAGCTCTTGTTGGGCTATTTTGTGTGTGACCCTATAGGCCCATATGAAGTTGGCAGTGGGCTAGTTACTATACTGACCCACAAGTAGTAAGTGGTCTCTAGCAAAATATTACGACTACCCAAATCATATGAGGATCAATAAATGATGTAACCTTTCATACAACCATATCACGTCCCTTTTGTCACACAATATTTTGGTCATGGATGAGGCATGGAGAACGTCATCCTCCTGTTCCTGACTATTACTTTCTCGATCCCTGAGTAGTATGACTATAGAAATGGAACTACCTTTCCATTACAGTATGGCCATACATTTCTTAGACTCACTCATCGAGGGGCCCAGTAATATCTCTCTACGAATATAAGGGAGAAATTCCATCTTGACTATTCACATTCCTCCGTATAAACAACCACTAAGCTCGAACATAGCCTTTATGATCACTCAGTCAAAAGTGACTTTTGACTAGGTCGAAGCTGAGCGTTTGTCATGTAGGAATCCATGATGATCTCAGGTCAAAGGGCATAGTGACATGGTTTATATATGAGAGAAGCTTATGACTTAACCCATGCAGCTCTCTCACAGCGGGTTGGTCCAATACCCTATACTCTTGCATGTGCCTACGATTTTAATTTATATCTCTATATATCTTTAAAGTCATACTGGTCTTATTTCATCTCTGCTCCCGCATAGATGATCGACCAGGGATATTTAGGATAAGATCATGAGTTATCCAAGGATGGTCATCACAGTAAACATGCAAATAATGTGATAACATAATTAATAAATTTATAAATCAACAATATTCATAATACAATGATTGGCCCCGAGGGCACAATCTCCAACAAAGGAATGATCATAAGAAGTTGGGGTATTGGAAGAATTGGCTAGGTGGTAATGGAAGGAAAGGGTATGGTGAGTGAAAAGGTAGGGATGATAGAAGTTGAGGCTGAAGAAGGTGAGGGGACAGGAACATCCTGAGGCTCTGATGGTGGTGGCTGATCCCTGAGTTCCTCCTCTAATAAGGAAGGTCAAATGTTGTTCAATAAGCGAGAAGAATGTTCTTCACGTTAGATACTTCTTGATGAATAGCCTATTATCTCTCAAAAATGGCCTTTTGCCTCTCCCTTACTTCTTCCTTGAAGACTTGGGAATCCTGGATATGATTCTTGAGAAGTGTCTGGATCCCAAAACTTCGCGTCTTATAAATGATGTCTACTTCTTCCCTAGAGGTATTAAGTCTACTCTATAGCTCTACAAACTTAGTCTAAAGATATCTCTGAATAGATATACCCAGAAATAATGGTGCAATAGATATTTGAGGTCCAATAGAGTAATGACCTTCATCCTGAGAAAGAGAATCACTAGCTAAAGGCTGTTTGGCTTGACTGTCTCTAGGAGTTAGGCCCTTGGTAACATATGGAAGCTTAATCTTCATTTTGTGTAGCTGAGTCCTCCCGAAAGCTCTAATTTTTTCCTCTTTTCTTCCCTTTAGGTGATGAATGTTGAAATGCTTAAGGAAGAAGGAGACAAGTTGAGGAAAAGGTAGAGAAGTAGTCCTTGTTTGGCTAAGATAAAAGTCCCTCATTTGGCTATAAATAAAAGCTCCTAAGTTGAGCTTCTCTCTATTGACTATTCTGGCCAGTGTGATGTAGTCCTGTTTGTTGAGATTGGTGAAGCTATTGGACTTAAAAATCATGCATTGAGAGTAGATGTAATGGATGATGTGATAGAAATCACACATCTGACTTGGGGTGAAGGAGAGAGACCTAGGGAAAGGCTTTTTGGTCAGTAGAAGGATGTGATAAGGCTTGGCATGATTCATATTCTTTATTAGTATTGATGTTGAAGCACCTATCATCTGATTAATGACACCAAAGTCCAGCTTGATTTCCCGACCTTTCAGTTCAGTAATTAGATAATTATCCACAATATTTTCATCTCCATCTAATATATCAAATATTTCCATATTGCATTAAAATCTTCTAACTACTTCCAGACTATATGGTTCACTTATCCTAAGCCAGCTTTCAAAGTGATGTAGAAGCTCTATCAAGTCCAAATTAACCTTCTGATCAGCCTTAAGAGCAAGAAGATCTACATAGACTAATGGGCAACACTTTCTTTCCCTTAAATCTAAATTAAACTTAGCCATATCAACATCTAAGTCTAAGTTACCTTGTAGAAAAATTAAACTTGATAGCTGAGAACTTGAAAGAGCTGGAGTTGTAGAGGCCTTCCTTGGAGTCTTCTACCTCTTGCTCAGTGG
This sequence comes from Leucaena leucocephala, assembly GCA_037074615.1. NCBI lineage: Eukaryota > Viridiplantae > Streptophyta > Magnoliopsida > Fabales > Fabaceae > Leucaena > Leucaena leucocephala. The sequence continues at coordinate 10,156,373 of CM073523.1, read as the reverse complement.
CAATTTTCACGGTCTTGTCCAACATCGTAGTGAATTCAGGATCTGAGTCCATGTCAGAATTATGCTATTGTGACCTTGCCTTTCTCTTTAAAACAGATTGAGGAGAAGGCTTAGAGATTTGTACTTTGCTTCTATCTTTAGTTACTGCCTTTGATGGTGCCTTGCTTGACTGAACCTTGCTTTTACCCTTTGAGACGTCTAGGCCATCCTTGGCTATCTTAGCTTGATACTTCTTCTTTTCCTTCGAGAGTGATGCCTGAGGAGCATTAGATACAGAATTGGAAGGATTAAGCTCAGACCCGTTGGTATTTGTAGTCTTTGTTCTCACCAATAGAACTCTTAATCGATTAATTTCACAAAAATAAGACATTTAGCACAAAATATACTTAATCAATACAGTTACCTCCTTGATTAATTAATTAAGTGTAAGATTAATCTTTCCTCTGTCAGCTTTTGTTTTCTAATCCAATAACTGCACATCCTGCAAAAATATAACTATATACTCCAAAGCTTAAGTTAGTAATTTGAATCATCAAAATATCAATATTAAATAATTATTTTAAGAAAATAAAGACAGAAGAAAGCTTAAAGATAAACAAACTCAAATAATTTATTAAGGAAATAGAATTCTTACAACTCATTAGGATTTACCATTCCTAATTCTCTCCTGATATAGTTGAATTGATTCTGAGCAAGTGGTTTGGTGAAAATTCTGCTAGTTGAAGATGAGTTAGGATGAATTCAACTTTTACATCTTTCATCTGCACGTGATCTCTTATAAAATGATGTCTAATGTCAATATGCTTCATCCGGGAAAGAAGTAAGGGATTCTTTGACAAACTATTGTACTGGTGTAGTCACAAAGAATTGGAATCTCGTTCAAATGTATTCCCAGATCTTGAAGTTATTGTTTGATCCATAGTACTTGTGTACAACAACTTTTAATAGCTACATACTCAACTTCTGTTGATGATATAACCACAGTGTATTGCTTCTTATTGAACCATGAGACTAAATAATCACCAAAGAATTCATACTGTCCATTGGTGTTTTTCCTATCTATTTTGTATCCTCCATGTCAGAGTCTGAGTATGCTATCAAGTATTATGCTCCTCCTTTAGGAAACCATATCCCAAGATCAATTGTTCTGATGAGATATCTTATAGCTTCAGCATGTGATTCCTTTGGAGTAGCTTGATATCTTCTACACATCGACATGCTAAATTGTATGTCTGCTCTTCTTGTAGTGAGGTATAGAAGAGATCCAATCATTCCACGATATCTTTTAATGTTGAAATCTTTTCCTTTCTCATCCTTATCTAGTATTATATTTGTACTTGTAGGTGTTGGCATACTTTTGGCTTGATTAAATTCAAACTTTCTCAAGAGCTCCTTTAGGTACTTTGTCTGTGAGATGAAAATGCCAATCTTTCGTTGTTTGATTTGAAGTCTAAGAAAGAAGTTCAATTCTCCCATCATAGACATTTCAAATTCTCCCTACATTAACTTGGAAAATTCTTTACAAAGATCCTCATTAATAGCACCAAAGATAATATTATCAACATAAATTTGAACTACTAATATATCATATTTATTTATTTTGATAAATAATGTATTATCTAAATCTTTTTCAATCAAGAATTTGCTGAGATGATCATACCAAGCTTTAGGAGCTTGTTTTAACCCATATAATACTTTCTTAAGTTTGTACACATGATCTGGAAAGTGATGATTTTCAAAACTAGGAGGTGTTCTGTAACATCCCTAATTTCTGTACTACGTTGTATGTACAGGTTAAATAAAATATATGATATTTTTAGGAAAAGATGTGGCCATATTTATGTAAAGAAAAGGATTAATTGGAAGAGGAAGAAAGTCTAAGAGCCAAAGTGCAAAATTACGAAAATGCCACTGTGATGCCCTAAGAAACCAGAAGTAGATGGATGGCATTTTGGTCATTTCACACAATGGATGGATATCAGAGTAAATTTGATAGTAAATTATTATAATTAATATGAGAATTTATGCAGTTGACAGAAGTCAAAAAGGAGTCCTGTAGAATTAATTATGGAATTTACGGTGAAAAAGGGCACCGATAAAGGGTTAAAGGAAACGTATATAATTTTTAACAGGACTTCTGGGTCTCAGAAAATTATGAAACTTTGTAGAGAATTCATTTTATATTAGAATGAATTTCTAAAAATATTAGAACAATTAAAAGAGGTGATTAGCATTTATGCTAAGATCAGGGTAATTTACGGATATCGGTAGAAGGAAATTACATTGGGATTTGGGCCAATTAGCTATTGGACCTAAAATAGGTCCAACATGTCATCCTAGGCTAGCCCAATAAGGCCCAAAAGTTATCTTGAAGCCCAAGTCCAAAAATAAATAATTTATGGATTTTTGGAAATAAAGAAAAAGAGAATAAAGTAAGGATTAGGTTTGGCACATGGTGGGACCCATATGGACTCAAAAATTGGCGCCAAGAAGTAGTCTTAGATGTCCCAAGTGGTGCCATGCTAGTGATGTCATGGTGGTAAGGTCTTGAGTGAAAAGTGAAAAGACATTCCAAGATCAAACCTTTAACCATTAGATCAAATAGTTTCCAAAGTGATCTTGGCCTTCAAATGGCACATGACTTTTGCTATAAATACCCCCCCTTTCCATTCATTCTTCACACCCAAGAGCTCCTTTAGAGAGAGAAGTGAGTTCTAGAGAAAGAAAGTGGAAGAAAGCAAGGAAGAAGCAAGGGTCTTGAAAGAGCAAGTAAGGTGAGTTGATGCTCTTCACTTTACCATTTTGGTTTGCACTATTCATGATAGAAGAAAATGGAATTTCAATGATTTAATGCTTCCATTGAGTTTATATGATGATTTTGTGTAGGATTGGAAAGGTTTTAAACCTTGGAAACCATTGGAATTAAAGGTTATAATGTTGAAAATTCCTCACGGGGACTGTTCACTCGCGTGAACAGTGATTTGAATTTCATAATTTTGATGCTTCCAATGGTCTTAAAATGAGATTTTGTGTGGGGGTAAAGTGGAGGAACAAGTATGGGAAGCATTGGAACCAAAATGGGAATTTTTGGAAAAAGGGAGCTTATTGAAACTAGACTTGGATTTTGTTTAGAATGGAGTTATAATTTGGTAATTATCTTGTAATGCCTAGGTTTTGACATTTGTGGCAAGGAAAGACCATTACAAGAAGGAAAGGAACAAGGATCTACAAGAGGTAGCAAGAATATCTAACTATAAACTTATGTGCTTTGATTGTTTTGCTTACTTGTTATGCATGAAGGTTTGGTTGAGCATGGAATGTTGTGTGATGATGATGATGATGTGATATGAGTATGTGATACTCCTTGCAATATATGTCATGACAATATGCATATTAGAATTGCTTATGTATAAGCATGAATTAGCTCCCATTGCATGATAACATGTTAGGCATTCAATCAAACATGCATAACCTTATAGTTTATATTACTTGCTATTGGGATTTCCATGAAATCTCATTCCTTCCATATAATTAAACATGCTCTAGGTGCAGGATCTTCTCAAGGCAAGAGGGTAAATGTTGATGGATGACTGTACATAATTTAAAGAGTGTGCACTTTAATTACAAGATGATGTTTTGGTTTGTATGATGCATGCTACTCATAAATCCAATCTGAGGTAGTGTACTTCCATCGGTAGTTTGATTGACTTATATAATGAGTTTTCATATGAAATTTGGTATGAACATAGATAAGATCTATAGATTTAAATGGAAACCAAGAAATCCTCATTTGGTTAAGAACTCGAATTGTTATGATTTTTCAAAGTTAGGAGTTGAAATCTGGAATAAGGTAAAACGACTACTCAGAGGCAGTGAGGTTCATGCGCTAATTTCATATAGTAAACGAATGATTTTTTCCTCGCAATTTTGAGAGATTAAAGTATACATATGGAGATTTAAATCCATATGTAATTAAACTCAATTGGATAAGTATACAAGGAGAAATGAATTTTTGAAAATGGGGCAAAGAAACTGGAATTTCCAGATTTACCAAATGAACAGTAAAGTTCAACAAATAAACTGATTTGATCTGGACAATAAGATCTCATTTTAATATTTTTCTCTCAAATTTAAATGAAATAGATTTCATTAGAAATTGGAATCACCTTAAAATGATTTTTCTAGATTTAGTTATGAATTTCCAAAGTTCAGGTTGTAATCTGGAATTACCCAGTGAATAGTGGCAGTGAACAGTAACCATAAGCCCAACACTTGGAAATTCATGTTTTTGAGGTTAAGAGGTATTTCAATATTCTAAAATAGTTCCAATTGAGTAAGGTTAAAGTTCAAAATTAAGGTCAAGGTTTTAAGGTTAAGACTTAAAGATATTTGTTAGAAAATACCGTTGTGCTGGTAGACTATACAAAGTACTGTGTACGTAGGTGCTGTCTAAGGAGGCTGGAAGTGAGTGGACCTAGCCAGTTCATCCAGTCTTTCCTGGGTACTTATGTAGAATGGTAGTTCTCATGGGGAATTACCGAATCAGTACAGTTATTTTCTACCAGTATTTTCGGCAAGAGAAATATAATCCACTTCAAGAGAGCTATAGCAAGAGTACTTTGAGAGATATAAAGGAGGATGTTTCATGTTCTACATAGACCCCTTCCATTATATATCCATTAAGAAAAGTACTTTTGACATCCATTTAATAAAGTTTAAATTCTTTAAGCAAGTGAAGGCTAAGAGTACTCAGATGACTTCCAATCTTGCCACTAGAGCATATGTTTCCTTACAATCAATACCTTATTCTTGACTATAAGCATTTGCCACTAATCTAGCTTTATTTCTAATGATTACAGTATATTTATCAAGCTTATTCTTGAATACCCATTTAGTCCCGATGACCGGATGATCATTGGGTTTAGGTACCAAGTCCCAAACTTGATTATGTTCAAATTGATTTAGCTCTTCCTGCATAGCAACTATCCAGAAGTCATATGATAATGCTTCATCTATATTAGTAGGTTCAATGTTTAAAATAAATATAAAGAAATACAGCTCATTGAATACTTGTCTCTAGGTTTTTACCCCTTCATCGACTTCACCAATAACCTGGTTTAAAGGATGATCTCTATTATGTCTCCAGGCTCTAGGTTAATCTTTATCTAATTCGTTAGACTCATTATTAGGTTAATCATCTATGGGTTCTTTTTCTTTATTCAGTTTCATCATCTAGAGGCTTTGAAATGGGTTCTATTTCATAAAACACTACATGAATAAACTCTTCTATTGTAAAAGTTCTCTTATTAAAAAGTCTATATGTCTTGTTACAATTAGAATAACCAAGAAAAATACCCTTATCAGATTTAGGATCGAATTTACCCAAATTTTCTTTATTGTTATTGTGGATAAAACATTTGCTCCTGAAGATCCTTAGATGAGTGAGATTAGCTTATATCCTTTGTAGAGCTCATATAGTGTCTTGTTGAGTAGTGGTCTGATGTAGGCTCAATTAGATATATAACATACTATGTTCATAATCTTTGCCCAGAAAACTTGTGAGACACCTTGATAGGGTGCAAATTGTATATGGTTTCTTTGACATTTTCAAGGGTTTTATGGGAAGTTTACCATTCATTTTATGTCGGCAAGTGTGCTTTTATGGTAATATATGAGTGTGCATGGTAATGTGCTGATAAAAGGGTTAAATGTTAAATTAACTCTTCTAAACTGCATTTATGTTGTTCTTTATTTATTTGGGCTTTTATAGTGAGCTTTGATTTTGAATTGCAGGTGGTTTGGAGGAGAATCAAGGACCCAATGTTAAGCAGAGAAGGAATCACTAGACAAAGATGACCTGAAACTTGAAAGCAAGCTTTTGTGATGTTTAGTCATGACCTAAGAGTCCACTGGTCGCGACCTATTTTCTCGTGGGATGTTCTCTATGTTCTCAAGTCATAAGCGAAATTAGGATCTGGTCACGACTAAAATAGCCAGTTAATGAAGCTGTACATTTTCATTTAGGTTACTCTACAATTAAAGGAAGGAAGGGCAAGCAGACGAAAGGGGCTGGAGTTTTTGCCAGATTTAGCCAGGAAATAGTTGCTCCCTCTCTCTCAATATTCTCTTACATCTTCCATACACACCTTATATTTTTATTGATCTTTCCACATATTTTCACATTTCTACACCTATTGATCCACTTCTACCATCTTTCTCTTGACCTTTCCATCATATTTTATACATTCTTCATGATGTCATTCTTGGGCAGCGATGGCAGCACAGTAGGAGCTATGAGAGGTTAGAACTTTAGTCTCTTGGTGATGGACATCATATCTTGAGCTCATGGACTGCACTGGGGAGTTTTCTATCTTAATCTGCACCTATTTCATATTTTGACATTTTTAGATTTAGAGATTTCATTGTATGAATAGGGATTGAATGTCGATTGATTATTCTCATATTAGATATTTGTAATTGACATTAGATGATGTGATTGTTGATCTTAATATAAATATTTTAGTTTTAATTTATGGATAATTAGACTATTATCAATGATTATTGATGTCTAATTCAATTGCTTAAAGTCTATGGTTGTTGATTGATGACCATTTGAGGGCATTTTCATCATCTGATTTATTTACACACTAAGTGATTTTCAACATTGCATTAAGTTCTTAAGCTAGCTTTGGTCAAAGGAGTTCAAGAATCCTTAATGCATTGGACTCAATCGATTGATTGAGGTTTTTATTTAAGACTTAGTGATTTCAAAACTCCCATGTCAAATTAAGAGCAAGGATAGATATGATTTCATCATCAAAAGTTTTTCTTAACATATTTCTTTCACAATCCAACTCATTCTCATCTTACCTCAAAAATACAATAACATTTACTTTATTGCAGCCTTATTTTATAGCATCAATATTCGATAAAACCCAAAACCCATGTTTTTACTCAGTTTTTCAATGGCTTTGCCTACCAATTTGCTAGGATTCCAATAAAAAGGCTCCTTGAGAAGAACAATAGGGTTGTGCCTTATACTACATTATCGGGTGCAATCATGAATCAGACAACAATAAACAGAGCTTATCAATGGCATCGTTGATATTGGAGGCTTCATCGAAGAGCAAATCATATGCATGGTTTGTCAATGGCACTGTGGCTAGGGAGCCAAGTAATTGGTTCCCTAGTAATTGGTTGTCAATTCTGTTGTGTACCTGAGTCATTTCTTTTTGTTTAAGTTTTAGTTTTTGTTGTTTTCATTGCATAGCATAAAAATTTTCAGAAATAGAAACAAATATGTTATTTTATTTCACTTGGGCATTTGCATCATTGCATAGCATTATGCATTTCTTCTAAGTTCCTACAAAATTACTCTCTGTGTCTTTGAGTGGCAACTAAAACTTATCTGGGTCACGACCTTATTACTTTATTGAGGTACTTGATTACTCTCTCTGAAATCCAGTCGCAACTTTTGTAACTTTTTGTCACGACTAGTTTGAAAGATTTTCTCTTTGTGAAATTTAGTCGTGACTTGTGGAATTACTAGTTGCGACCTGAAATTCATTTTAAGAATTTTTTCTCTCTGTATTCTTGAGTCACGACCTGAACATCCTTTAGTCGCGACCTGATTGAATTTTCTACTATGAAACTTGTGTGTCTGATTTAGATTGCTTGCTTGGTTATTCCTGATTATTTCTGTGTTGCATGCATAGAAGAACTGAACCATTAGTGCCTTTTGACCTTGAAATTGAGAGGAAACTTAGAAAACTAAGAAGAGAATTTAGAGAAGAAAGAACTAGAAAAGTTGTAGCTAAAGAAGAGGAAAAATCAACAGAATATAATTCATTCTCTAGTGTCCCAGGATCTGAAATTGAACTTAATATAGAGATTCCATTGGAAATTCCTAATATGGCTGAGATTAATCCTAAAGGGCATAATGGACATAATAGGCAGGGAGAAAATGAAATACCATTAATGTAGAAGATAATAGAAGTGTGAGGGAAATAAATCATTCTCATGTAAATTATGATCCTTATGGTTTTTATACTGAAGATGCTAATTTTGAAATTAAAGGAGCTTTGATTGTAGCCTTACCTAAATTTCATGGATTTGTAGGAGAATTCGATAAAGCCTCTAATGACTGCATTGGATGATGTCTTAAGGAGGTGTTTCCATTTCACTATGAAAGGGAAGGCTAAGGAGTGGTTATACAATCTGACAACTTATTTCTCAACTCTTACATGGGATCAGTTGAAGTCAACATTTCTAGAACAGTTCTTCCCGACCTCTAAGACAATTCGGATGAAAAAGGAGATTACAAACATTTTGCAATAGGATGGAGAGTTATTACATGAATATTAGACAATATTTATCAACTAGTTGGCTCGATATCCGTATCACAACATCATGAAGGCTGATTTAGTAAACTGAATGGAAAGAGAATGAAATTACTTGAAAGAGAGCTATATTCTACAAACCAAGTTCATGCAGTAGGAACCTCACAAGCATTAGTTACAGGGTATAAGTTATGCGGTTTAATTATGCATGCTACAAGTAAATGTGACAAGCAGTATAAAGAAGTAGCAGCAATGTATCAAGGGAAAGACAATCAATACCAGAAGAGAGACCCGTACTCTAACACATACAATCCTGGTTGGAGAGACCACCCAAATTTTAGGTGGGGGAGTGGGGAAAATAGGCCAAATCAATTCCAAGGAGGTAGTGCTTCTTCAAGCAACTACCAAAGTATTGCAAGGTCTATAGTTACTGCTCAATCTAATGCTTTAGTAGCATCAAGACTATATGAGACTTCTCAATTATTGAAGAGTATGGCTGCATAAATAAATAACATGGAATGTAGAATGATAGATACTAAGCTCAAAGAGAATGATGGTCAATTCACCTCATAGCCTCAATTCTTCAAAGTATGCATAAGGATAATGTAGATGTACACAGGAAACTTAAGGAGTTAAATTCTAAGAATGTTGATATTACAAGTCATTTAACTTAAGTTTCCAATATAGTGAGTGACATCCAAACAAATAGCAGTGGCAATATACCTTCGACTACTGTTATTAATCCAAAGGGTCTGAATGTTATATCACTCAGGAGTGGGAGAAAAGTTTATTTTAAGGAAGATGATACACCAAAAGAGGATATAGAAGATTTTGGAGTTGAAAATACATCATTATCACATATGAATATTGGGAAATCAGAGAGTGTTAAAGAACAGCAGCTTATGATTAAGAAAGCAAACCAAGAGGAGAACTCACAAGCACAATAGGAAATACAAGAGATGCAAGAAGATAAAGTGATTTTTCAAAGTCCAGTATACAAAGGGAAGCAAACTGAGGAGAAGGCAGAGTTAAGCAAGCAAAGAGCCTCTATACATATAGGTAAGGAGGTAAGTATAAAGGATCTCCCTTTTTCTAAAGCTTACTTTGCTGGAAAGAAAAAGACTGATTTTGAATTAGCAAAAGACGCTTATAATCTCTTCAATAAGTTAGAAATAAATATTTCTATTGTTGAATTCCTCAAAAGGAACCCTAAGTATGCTAAATTTTTGAAAGAGTTGTGTGCTGATAAGAAAAAGTTTAGACCTCTTGAGATAATTCAAGTGAATGCTAATGTGTCATCTGTAATATCCCAAATTTTCTGTATTGATTTGTATAGACAAATTGAATAAAATATACGTGAGATTTTTTAGGAAAAGATGTGGCCATTTATGTAAATAAAGGGATTAAATTGAAAAGAAAGAAAAAACAAGGACTTAAGTGAAATTATGGAAAGTTTAAGACTAAAAGTAGAGGTAGAAAAAAATATGGGGTCTTTAAGTGTAATTTTGAAAAGTTAAGGACATAAAGGTGATTTATGGTAAATCAAGGGGCAAAAGTGTAATTATGGGAAATTTGGACCGAAAATAGGCCAAAAATGACCTGTTCTGATCGGACCCAAATTTTTCCAGTGGATAGAGAAAATTATTCCAGGTTGTTTGACGCAACACAGAATTTTGATTTGAGATTCAGAAAAATTGATATAAATTTCTAAAGTTAGATAAAATTATTATAATACTTTTTGGATCTCAGAATCAGATGAGATTTTCTAGTAAATTCCTAGAATTAATATAAGAATTTATAAAATTGACAGCATCAGAAAAGGAATCCTGTAGGATTTTTAATAGAATTTATTGTGGAATAAAATACCCGAGGAATATCGTCGGGAGAATTTTATAGGGATTCGTGCCACAAAGGTATTTAGAGGACATATTACAGCTGAGGAAGCTGAGTGCTGGTACTGGACTATGGGTAGACCAAATATTATTCCTCCTCTACCAGAGTTTGAGGATAGATTTGATATGAGTAACTTACAGCAGTACCTTAATCTAGAGATCCAGTCACAATATATGATAGTCCATTCCCATTCTCGAAGTCCAGGAATATATGAAGTTATAGATAAAGATCAGAAGGATGTTCCTGGTCCTAGTCAACCCTAGCCTTCTTTGCGAAAGATAGATAATATTGACTATGTAGTCTCAAGAAAGATGTGGAGAGTGAATTACTCAGTTTAGGTCAAGGGATGGATAGAAGTAGAGATCAAGAGCAGTCAGTTTATCTGCATTTCCTCAATACCGTGGCAAGGACTATAAACAGATATATGATAGAGGGCATCGACCTGAATCTGGTTTACACTCTAGAAGATTGGTATGAGATGGTCGTAAGTCAGATATTGCCATATACCCTTACATGGCATGTAGAGTTAAGTGAGTTTCTAGGAAATGATCCACCAGTTGATATACAAGGGTAGCATTTCCGTATGCAGAAGTACTTGCAGTTTACGATTCCTTAGAAAAGAATGTAAAAAGGGATGAGGGGTAATGTACATATGTAAACAGTGTAAAGTGAAGTAATTACATAGCGGTATGCTAGTTATGACTTACCCCAAATATGTAATTGGCATGTATGTAATGTATGTACAAATGTTATGATGGTATAATGAAATGATAGTTGGTTGAACATCAATTGTGATAGCTAGATATGGATGAGTTTTAAATTACTCAAGCTCATCAAAGTTAAGAATAAGAATTGGCCATTGCTAGAGTAAAGACTGGGCAAGAATACTAGAACAGAATGTTTAGAGAAAGCTATGTACAGGTCACGATGTGAAACAGTTTAGGTGGCGACTAGAAGTCCCAGAGAAGTTAAGTCGCGACTAGTGAATACACGGGTTGTGACGAATATTTACAGAGGTTGTTTGGTCGTGATGAGTAAAGATCATTGGCTACGACGGATGTAACATCCCAATTTTCAAGCTTAGAGACTCAGAAAGTAGCCTGAAATAGATAGACTACCAGACCCCTTTGAGCAGAAGTTCCAGAAACATACAGAGGGTTTTTAGGGACTAAACTGCAAATAAGTGAAAGTATAAGGACTTTATATGTAAATAGTAAAAGTCCTAGGGATATAATGACCATTTATGTAAATAAAGGGATTAAATTGAAAAAGAAATAAATTCAAGGACTTAAGTGAAATTATGAAAGCTTTAAGGTTAAAAGAGAAAGTAGACAAAAATGTGGGGTCCTTAAGTGTAATTTTAGCCAAATAAAAGGGACTTAATTGAAAAGAAGAAAAGTTCCAGGGGCAAAAGTGTAATTATGGAAAGATGAGCCAGAAATGGCTTAGCACTGCCCATAAGCATTCAAGTCCAAAATCTCATCAGTAGATAGAGCAAAGGATGCTGAGTAATCCGGTTTAATACATGAATTTTATCAGGACTCCAGACAGTCGAAATTTATATGATAATGAAAAAGTTATAAAAATTATTATCGGATATCCTAGACCTCGGATATAAGTGAAAAATTACAGGATGATGCATCCTGTAGAGACGGATATAAGGGAACTGACAGAATACCGAAAGGAGGTCTGTATAAAAAGTTATTCACAAATTAGTAAATTCAGACGGGAGTTTATGACCTCCGGGTATCCGATTGGAAGATTTATCGGTATTCAAACTGAGACTGAATGAGCTCAGATGATATCGGTCGGATGCTTGTTATGACCCAAAGGGATGCCTAGACTCAGTATGTCAGTTTAACTGATAAAAGGAGTCGATGTCCGGAAAAAGGTGAAAATGACGAAAATGCTTATGTTATCAAATAGTGAAAGAATGAGTAAAGGGTATTTGGGTCATTTGGCTAAGGTGAGATAGTCAAGAAAGGGTATCTGGATAGTTGACCAGGGTCAAAGAATACTCTGGTGAGGTGTGAAAAGACAATAATACCCCTAGACTCGTTAAAGTAAATAAAGATGAACCAAGGGAATTTTGGTAATTTACCAAGGGATGTTTCTTGGATATCGAGCCATCAGAGTACAAGAACTTGATCAGAGATCCAAGATGACATTCCAAAGCCCAAAAACGCAGCCCAACATATATGTGGGAAAAAGTGGCATTGAAATAATGTTTTAGTGACTTTTCAATAAAGTAAAGTTACTCAGTTGGAGTGATGACCGGGGAGGTGATCAGATAAAGTCCTAGACTTATCTGGAGGCCATGAGGTGGCGAAAAAGGTGTCCTCATGGGACCCACAAGGTGCCACATGTCATGAGTATAAGGAAAGTAGAAAAGCTAGAAAAAGGTGAAGGACACGTGGCACGATCTCAGCCGTGTATTCCGGTGCAAGACTCTGGAATTTTTCCAGAGGCTTTTTGGACCTGCATTTTCGCCATGTGAGAGATTAGGTGTCCCATGAGGTGTCCCTTGGATGATGTCATAAATGGAAAAGAAAATAGGAAATTCCAGGAAAAATGGTGGCTACAAGTTCAGAGTTCTTAAGAATTACAAGAATGCCATCGATGAAAAGTATAAATACCCCCTCCCCCTCCTATTTTCATCATACCACGGTTTTGCAAGAGAAAGAGAGAGAAAGAAGAGAGAGAAGGAGAAAGAAAGAAAGAGAGAAAGGAAGAAAGAAAGAAAGGAAGTTCTGGCGGAGCTGGAAGCAGTATAGAGATTCTAGAGTTCTGCTAAGCTAGCGAGGTAGTAACTAATCCTATCTTTTATGTAATGGCTTTGTGATTTAATATGCTATTATTTGGTTGGATTGTTGTCTTATATGTTATGTTTGAAGCTCTACTGCAATGCTATGAGCATATGTTATTGAGTATGGAAGCACACAGCATACTTATCTGTACACAATCACAAGCAAGCACTGTCACACTGCATTACATATATTGTTATGATTATTACTACTGAGATTCCCCCGAATCTCATTCCCCACATCTAACCCATTCAGGGAGGTTATGTTGAAATGAATTTTGAAAATTTTAAGAGATGCCGTTATGCTGCCAAAATTATGACAAAATGGCAGTAGTGAAGAAAGGAGCTGATACGTACTGTGTACGTAGGTATTGTCTAAGGAGGCTGGAAGTGAGTGGACCTAGCCAGTTTATCCAGTCTTTCCTGGTTACTTACGTAGAATGGTAGTTCTCTCGGGAATTACCGAATCAGTACAAGATCAATTATTTGTAAAAATGAAGACTAGTTGTTATACTGCCGAATTTTAAGCAGGAAAAGATGTAATAAAAATATGAGGATTTTGTGCATGCCCTATTGTATAACAATTTAATATTTAATAATAAATATTGTTTAGCATGTTCAGCTTGTGTACGAGGAATTAAGAGATGTTATGCTGGATGAATAGTAAAGTTGTAACGTTGACTGATGTTGACTTGGTCAAGACATGGTCAACGAGTTATTTTTCCATGAAAGATAATTGAGTTAGCTTCATGTAGCAATTTGAACCACTTCATTCCGATTTTTCTATAATTAGTTATGATTTTTTGAAGTCAGGTTACTCATCTAGAATTTACACAGTGAACAGTCCTCGATAAGAGTAAAACTCCAGATTGAGAAATTGGACTTCAATAACCTTTAAAGTGGTTCTAAATGCTACCAAATAGTCCCTAAGATGTACAAAAGTAAGGATGTTTTATTTTGGTATCAGAGCAAAAGGTTCTGGCATAGACCAAAAAGGGCTCTGGTTCAGAGTATAAGATTCTGGCACAGAATAGAAGGTTCTGGCTCAGTGATGCTCTGAAATAGTTAGAATTGAGGTTTAAATGAGTTAGAGATATAAATTAGAAAGGTTATTTTTAGAGTGCAAGATAATGACACTCAAGTCGCGACAGATAGTCACAGAGAGCTGAGGTTACGACGAGAGGGGTCTTATGTCGCGACTAATATGTACAGATAAGTTGATGTTGCGACGTGAGAAGGCCTCAGGTCATGATGTGTAATATTGCAGTACGTGACTAGTGTACAAAGGAGTTCAGGTTGCGACGTTATAAGAGATAGGTCGCGACTAAAGGACACAGAGATGCCAGGTCATGACGATTAAAGTGTGTCGGTCACAACTAAAAGTCACAGAGCATGTGAGTTGCAACTATGAAGTTCTTAGGTCGCAACTATAATTGGCAGAGGCCATATGATGATAAGAATGAAGGTACCAATCTCACTGAAGTCCATCGGCTAGAGGATTGGTATAGCATATGATAAGCCAGACAGTACAAAGGTACTGAGGTACGAAAGATTAGTTTAAGACAATGTTTAAAATTAGATCCTCTATGTGATAACTAAGAGTAGATCTACATTACAAAGGTTTTATTCAGCTGATCTGAATAGAAGACCTAAAAGTTAGATTGAGATTTTCCTAGGAATGATCCTAGCACATGGCCTAAGGCTAGAGACGTGATGGTTAATAGATAAAGAGATAAATGATCCCTGAGCAGAGGGATTCCTTCACGAAGAAGTAGTAGACCTAGGGAAGAGTACCCTAGAGAACATACATAATAGTAAGAGATGATGAATGAGATCCATGCGACTCAAGGATCAAGAGAAAGGCCAATAAGGAGCCATAGTCCGGTCAAGAATAGACTGGGATTGATGGATAGATAGAAGAAGTTAAGAGATAGTAAAGAGGTAGCCACAGTTTAAAAGATAAAGTGACTCTCCTATTCCCTATATAAGATAGAGTAATGAAGGGTTGAGTCTATACCCTGATAAGAGGGTCATATGGCAGCCAAAGCTAATGAGCTAGTCAGATGAGAAACCTGAAATAAGAATATTATAAAGCTTACCTAATAGTAGTGTGCGATGGATGGTTGAGCAAATTATGATGATGATATGGCTTATATTGCCATAAGTTATATGAATAGTTGCATCTCCTTGCAGTTGTCATATCATGACATGCATGTTAGAGTATGCTATGATGAATGGATACTCCCCTTTCGCAGTATATGCAGGGTAGAGTGTATATGAGATGAAGAAGTTATGAGAAAGTTATGTTGCTCCATACCATATGATATGCAATAAGGAATGTATTGAGGATGATAGATAGTCTCAATTTATGGGACGATAAGTTATGATATGATATTCTGATATGATTTATGATTGAGGTTACTCAGGTAGTTATGCAAACTTGTGAATGCAGTACTCAAGGCTATTTCTATTTAAAGGAATGGTATACAGAAAGAGATGCAGATAAGAGTAAAGGGATTATTTTCATATCACTCTTCAGATAAGAGTTGGATCTGAAACAGATGGCTCTCAGATAGAGCTAGATTCAGATGAGTACAGATCACTCTTCAGATAAGAGTTGGATCTGATACAGATTGCTCGTAGTTAGAGCATAGTGAAATAGCTCGCAGTTAGAGCATAGTGTAATGGCTCGCAGTTAGAGCACCGATTAAAATGAGAAGTGATGATGAGGACATAGCAGCAAAATGTAATGGCAGGTGGTTAGACCATGATTACACAAGGCATGGTAAGCCACAGTATAGTAAGAAAGATGAGAGGGAACTCCTGAGTAAGAGAGAAAGTAAGAAAAGTCTGAGTAAATAATATGAGGCTACTGGATGTAAAAAAATTTAAATTTTTATTGAGTATCAACAAGTGGAAGCAGTTAACCTTATAACTTAGTCTGTTGGTTTAAGATCTTCCAGAGATTATGATACAGTACAACAGAATCGTAGTTAGATTCTGGAGGGTCGCAGTTAGATCCTAGCATGGCTCCAGGGTCGCAGTTAGATCCTGATAGCTTCAAAGTCATAGTTAGATTCTGAAGAGGCTAACGGTTGATCGTAGCTAGATCCCGAGGTCGCAGTTAGACCTAGCCTAAGGAAAGTAATGAGCCATGAAGATATGAGTACAATGTAGTATCTCTTTGGGAAGATGAATGCCAAAGACAAAGTTAAGGTAAGGAAACTCCACTAGTTGATAAACTCATCCAGAAAAATTTATTTGTAATTGTTTTTCTCAGATAGCCTCTATTATATACAGACTGAACTTAGTTTTTTCCTTAAACAAGGATGGAATCTGAATGCTGATATTCAAAGTTTTGTAGAAGTATGCCTGAGAAATAAAGAAGATAATCCTTATGTTTTAAGAACAGAAAAGTATGAGCAGATAGATCCCCCAGATGAGGGTAAAGAGATTAAAAGGCCAGAGAGACCTAGAGAAGAGGGTCGAAGGCAAAGCAAAGATAGAACGTAGTTATATGAGAAAGAGAATACTAGGTCCTAGAGCTATAAGAAGAGTAATCTAGCCCTAACCCAGTAGTGCGTTTAATTGAAAGGTGCTAAAGCAAGAGTAGCCTAATTATATGTACGCCCTAAGAAGGGATAAGAAAGAGTGCAAATGCCACAAAGTTTTGGCATAAAAGCATGAAGTTGTGAGAAAAAGTTAAGAAAAGTTAGAGAAGTTATAAAAAGAAAGAAGATAGAACGATTTATGTTAGAATCATAATCTAAGTTATGACATTGTGTCAGGAGAAAGCAAGGCAGAAAAGCACTATTTCTCCTGAGGAACTAGCAAAGTGTAAGAGGAATGGGTAGACCCCAGAATTACATCAAAATTCTGAGGGGAAAGATATGAAAGAAATGGACACTACTCACAAGTATAATGAGTTATCCATAAGTATGAGTGGATGAATGCCCCAAGCCTTGGTCATAAACTAGGAAGGATATACAGAGGAGATATATCCAGGATATTTGACTAAGATACTAAGTAAATTTCGAGGACGAAATTTATTTTAAGGGGGGTAGAAATATAACATCCCAATTTCCAGGCTTAGAGACTCAGAAAGTAGCCTGAAATAGATAGACTACCAGACCCCTTTGAGCAGAAGTCCCAGAAATATACAGAGGGTTTTTAGGGACTAAACTATAAATAAGTGAAAGTACAAGGACTTATATGTAAATAGTAAAAGTCCTAGGGATATAATGACCATTTATGTAAAGAAAGGGATTAAATTGAAAAAGGAAGAAAATCAAGGACTTAAGTGAAATTATGAAAGCTTTAAGGTTAAAAGAGAAAGTAGACAAAAATGTGGGGTCCTTAAGTGTAATTTTAGCCAAATAAAAGGGACTTAATTGAAAAGAAGAAAAGTTCCAGGGGCAAAAGTGTAATTATAGAAAGATGAGCCAGAAATGGCTTAACACTGCCCGTAAGCATTTCAGTCCCAAATCTCATCAGTAGATAGAGCAAAGGATGCTGAGTAATCCGGCTTAATACAGGAATTTTATCAGGACTCCAAATAGCCGAAATTTATATGATAATGAAAAAGTTATAAAAATTATTATCGGATATCCTAGACCTCGGATATACTTGAAAATTACAGGATGATGCATCCTGTAGAGACGGATGTCAGGGAACTGACAGAATATCGAAAGGAGGTCTGTAGAAAAAGTTATTCATAAATTAGTAAATTCAGAAGGGAGTTTGTCACCTCCGGGTATCCGATTGGGAGATTTATCGGTATTCAAACTGAGACTGAATGAGCTCAGATGACATCGGTCAGATGCTTGTTATGACCAAAAGGGATGCGTAGACTCAGTATGTTAGTTTATCTGTAAAAGGAGTCGGTGTCCGAAAAAAGGTGAAAATGACAAAAATGCCCTTATGTTATAAAATAGTGAAAGAATGAGTAAAGGGTATTTGGGTCATTTGGCTATGGTGAGACAGTCAAGAAAGGGTATCTGGATAGTTGACCAGGGTCAGAGAATACTCTGGTGAGGTGTAAAAAGACAATAATACCCCTAGAATCGTTAAAGTAAATAAAGAGGAACCAAGGGCATTTTGGTAATTTACCAAGGGATATTTCTTGGGAATTGAGCCATCAGAGTACTAGAGCTTGATCAGAGATCCAAGATGACATTCCAAAGCCCAAAAACGCAGCCCAACATATATGTGGGAAAAAGTGGCATTGAAATAATGTTTTAGTGACTTTTCAATAAAGTAAAGTTACTCGGTTGACGTGATAACCGGGGAGGTGATCAGATAAAGTCCTGGACTTATCTGGAGGCCATGAGGTGGAAAAAAAGGTGTCCTCATGGGACCCACAAGGTGCCACATGTCATGAGTATAAGGAAAGTAGAAAAGCTAGAAAAAGGTGAAGGACACGTGGCACGATCTCAGCCGTGTATTCCGGTGCAAGACTCTGGAATTTTTCCAGAGGCTTTTTGGACCTGCATTTTCACCATGTGAAGATTAGGTGTCCCATGAGGTGTCCCTTGGATGATGTCATGGTGATGATGTCATAAATGGAACAGAAAATAGGAAATTCCAGGAAAAATGGTGGCCACAAGTTCAGAGTTCTTAAGAATTACAAGAATGCCATCCATAAAAAGTATAAATACCCCCTCCCCCTCCCATTTTCATCATCCCACGGTTTTGCAAGAGAAAGAGAGAGAAAGAAGAGAGAGAAGGAGAAAGAAAGAAAGAGAAAGGAAGAAAGAAAGAAAGGAAGTTCTGGCGAAGCTGGAAGCAGTATAAAGATTCTAGAGTTCTGCTAAGCTAGCCAGGTAGTAACTAATCCTAGCTTTTATGTAATGGCTTTGTGATTTAATGCGCTATTGTTTGGTTGGATTGTTGTCTTATATGTTATGTTTGAAGCTCTACTGCAATGCTATGATCATATGTTATTGAGTATGGAAGCACGCAGCATACTTATCTGTACACAATCACAAGCAAACACTGTCACACTGCATTACATATATTGTTATGATTATTACTACTGAGATTCCCTCGAATCTCATTCCCCACGTCTAACCCATTTAGGGAGGTTATGTTGAAATGAATTTTGAGAATTTTAAGAGACGCCGTTATGCTGCCGAAATTATGACAAAATGGCAGTAGTGAAGAAAGGAGCTGATACGTACTGTGTACGTAGGTACTGTCTAAGGAGGCTGGAAGTGAGTGGACCTAGCCAGTTTATCCAGTCTTTCCTGGGTACTTACGAAGAATGGTAGTTCTCTCGGGAATTACCGAATCAGTACAAGATCAGTTATTTGTAAAAATGAAGACTAGTTGTTATACTGCCGAATTTTAGGCAGGAAAAGATGTAAGAGAAATATGAGGACTTTGTGCATGCCCTATTGTATAACAATTTAATATTTAATAAAAAATATTGTTTAGCATGTTCAGCTTGTGTACGAGGAATTAAGAGATGTTATGCATATGTATGTAAAAGTTGATTGCTGGCATGAACAGTAACTCGTGGTGACTTAAGGATGTTTGATCTATAATTAAAAATAGTAGGTTATTGAATAAATGTATGATATTTTTATGGTAAATAGTAGACATACCAAGCTTTTATTTGATATATAGAACGCCTTATTTGGATGTCTACACATGGAGATATAAATTATTAAAGTTGGGACCAAAATGCTGGATTCAGGAGAAAAATGCTGGATGAACAGTAAAGTTGTAACGTTGACTAATATTGACTTGGTCAAGGCATGGTCAACGAGTTATTTTTTCATGAAAGAGAATTGAGTTAGCTTCATGTAACAATTTGAACCACTTCATTCCTATTTTTCTATAATTAGTTATGATTTTTCAAATTCAGGTCACTCATCTAGAATTTACAGAGTGAACAGTATTCGATAAGAGTAAAACTCCAGATTGAGGAATTGGACTTCAATGACCTTGAAAGTGGTTCTAAATGCTACGAAATGGTCCCTAAGATGTACAAAAGTAAGGATGTTTCAACAAAAAGTCACAGAGCTATCAGGTCACGACGAGAGAAGACCTGTGGTCAGGACTGAAGATCACAGAGCCATCAAGTCGTGATGTGTGGAATGGGATGGTCGCGACTAAAGTTTACAGAGAATATGAGTCGTGACTAGTAAACACTCAGGTTGCGACTAGGATGCATAGAGACCTGATAATGAATGAAGATGACAGCCTCACTGAAGTTTGTCAGTTAGAGGTTTAGCACGAGATGCAGGCAAGCTAAATAGTATGAGATACAGAGATACATATTAATTTAAAAAGATGCTCAGAAGTAGATCCTCTGTATAACCCTCAGGAGTAGATCTACATTACGAAAGAAGTTGTTCAGTTAGTCTTTCCTGAACAAAAGGATTAAAAGTTAGAATGAGACTTGCTTAAGAATGAGCCTAACATATGGCTTAAAGTTAGAGACATGATGGTTAATAGTTAGAGAGCTAATATTTCCAAGATAGAGGGATTCCATCACAAAGAAACAGTAACCTAGCAGACCTAGGGGAGAGCACCCTAGAGAACAGAAGTAATAGTGCTAGATGATGAGTGAGATCCATGTGACTTAAGTTAGTCAGGATCCACAGAAGAAGACTAGAAAGGGATCACAGTCTAGTCTAGAGCAGACTGAGACTGATATACAGATAGAACGAGTTAGGAGATAGTAGAAAGACACAGAAGTTACTCCACACAGATGGAGATTGATCCGCTCACCTGAGAAGTTTTTCTTCAGTAGTTTTACAAGAAGCATTCCTCTCAGTTAGATAGAGATGAGCGTAAGGCTAAGGGTTAAAGAGAGAAATAGAAACCCTTTGATGACTATTTAGCCAAGTTCATCCATAAGAGCAATGAGAGTTGAATGACTGAGAAATTTGTTCACGGATTGAATTTTGTGTTATAAAGATTTCTCATGTAGTCACTGAAGTTCAATAGAGTGGTAAAGGTATGCAAGATTAGAAACAGAAGTGTATGATGTATAGAGAAAGAAAGGTAGCCACAGTTCAAAGATAGAGTGACTCCCCTATTCTCTGTGTAAGAAAGAGTAGTGAAGGGTTGAGTCTGTACCCTAGAAAAAAAAGGGGTTACGTGGTAGCCTAATTAAATGAGTATTTATCTTAAGCTCATGAATGAGTAATTTGATAATTTGATAAGAAACCAATTAAATAAATATGGTTTACATTAAATCTATCCCATAGATTTAATTTACCTATTCATTTAATTTAAAATAAAGATAAGACAAAGTTATATTTGATTTATTCTCACAAATCAAATTTGAGATATCATCTCAATTTAAATTTCAAATTCAAAAGTGATAGAGATTTAATTTATCCTTATAAATTAAATCTTGCAAATATCTCTTATATTATATATAATATATATATGAATTTATATATATATAAATATATAAATCCACCCTAGATTATTCATTGAATCTGGACATGTCTAAGATTCAATGAATCTGGACATCATAGCTTTTGTTGAGCTATTTTGTGTGCGACTTTGTAAGCCCATATGAAGTTGGCAGTGGGCTAGTTACTATACTGACCCACAAGTCGTAAGCGGTCTCTAGCAAGACATCACGACTACCCAAATCATATGAGGATCGATGAACGATGTTACCTTTCATACAACCATATCACGTCCATTTTGTCACACGATATTTTTGTCATGGATGAGGCATGGAGAACGTCATCCTCCTATTCCTAACCGTTACTTTCTCGATCCCTGAGTAGTCTGACTATAGAAATGGAACTACCTTTCCATTACAGTATGGCCATACATTTCTCAGACACACTCATTGAGGGCCTCAGTAATATCTCTCTACGAATGTGAGGGACAAATTTCATTTTGACCATTCACATTCCTCCACATGAAAAACCACTAAGCCCGAACATAGTCTTTATGATCACTCTGTCAAAAGTGACTTTTGACTAGGTTAAAGCTGAGCATTTGTCATGTAGGAATCCATGATGATCTCAGGTCAAAGGGCATAGTAACATAGTTTGTATATGAGAGAAGTTTATGACTTAACCTATGCAGCTCTCTCACAGCGGGTCGGTCCAACACCTTGTACTCTTACATGTGCCTATGACTTTGATTTATATCTCTATATATCTTCAAAGTCATACTGGTCTTATTTCATCTCTGCTCCCGCATAGATGATCGACCAGGGATATTTAGGATAAGATCATGAGTTATCCAAGGATGGTCATCATAGTAAACATGCAAATAATGTGATAACATAATTAAGAAATTCATAAATCAACAATGTTCATGATACAATGATTGGCCCCTAGGGCACAATATCCAATATCCTCCCACTTGCACTAGGTACAATTATTAATTTTCCTAATTTCCATTGACCTAACATGACACTCATGCTTTGCTTGCACAAGCGGCTTTGTTAGAGGATCAGCAACATTGTCTTCTCCTACTACCTTGCATATTTTTATATCACCTCTATCATTGATTTCTCTGATGAGATGAATTCGCCTGAGTATATGCTTGGTCCTTTGATGTGACCTAGGTTTTTTGGCCTGTGCAATGGCACCACTATTGTCACAGAATAAAGTTATTGGATCTGAGATGGTTGGTATCACCCCTAGTTCAGTAATAAACATCCTGATCCAAACGGCTTCCTTTGCTGCATCAGATGCTGCTATATACTCAGCTTCTGTTGCAGAATCTGCTACTGTGCTCTGCTTAGAGCTCTTCCAGCTTACTGCTTCATTATTCAGGAGGAATATGTATCCAGATTGTGATTTAAGATCATCCTGGTCAATTTGGAAACTTGCATTTGTGTAACCAGTTACACATAGCTCGTCATCCAATCCACCATAGACCAAGAATAAGTCCTTAGTCCTTCTTAAGTACTTAAGGATATTCTTGACAGTAGTCCAATAGCCCTCACCAGGGTCCTATTGATATCTGCTAGCCATACTTAAGGCAAACGAGACATCTGGTTGAGTATATAACATGGCGTACATGATAGATCATATGGCTGAGGCATATGGAACCTCACTCATGCAACCTCGCTGATCAGGTGTACTAGGACACAAATCCTTGCTGAGGTGAATACCATGAGACATGGGTATGAAACCCCTCTTTGATTCCTGCATACTGAACCTATGCAGTATTTTGTCTATATATGTGCTCTGACTGAGTCCTAGAAGTCCTTTAGATCTATCTCTATAGATCTTAATTCCTAGGATGTAGGTGGCTTCACCCAAGTTTTTCATCGAGAAAGACTTTCCTAACCAAGACTTGACAATCTGCAAGGTAGGAATGTCATTCCCAATAAGTAGGATGTCATCGACATAGAGTACCAAAAACACAACTGTGCTCCCACTAACCTTCTTGTACACACAAGGTTCATCAATATTTTGAAGAAATCCAAACTCTTTGACTACTTCATCAAAATGATGATTCCAACTCTGAGATGTTTGCTTCAGTCCATAAATGGACCTTTGAAGCTTGCACACCTTACCAGAGTCCTCGGAACGCACAAACCCTTCAGGTTGTGTCATGTACACATCCTCAAGGAGCTTTCCATTAAGGAAGGTTGTCTTGACTTCCATCTGCCATATTTCATAGTCATAATATGCTGCAATGGCAAGGAGGATTCTAATTGATTTGGCCATTGCAACTAGGGAAAAGGTCTCATCATAGTCCACACCATGAGTTTGAGTAAATCCTTTTGCAACCAGTCATGCCTTGAAGACATTTATATTGCCATCCATGTCAGTTTTCTCTTTAAAAACCCACTTGCACCTGACAGTTTTTACACCTTCAGGCAGGTCGACTAAGGTCCATACCTGATTGTCGTACATGGATTGCTTCTCAAACTTCATGGCATTAAGCCATTTTTCAGAGTTTAGTCCCACTATAGCTTATCGATAGGTAGTTGGATCATTATGCTCAATGAGCAACACATCACGATTGTTAGAAATCAGAAATCCATATCTCTGAGGCTGAAGTTGTGCCCTATTAGATCGCCGTGGGCCTTGCTTGACTTGAGGAGTCTCAACAACTTGTTGTGAGTCTTCTCTATTTTCCATCTGTAGTTCTATGGTGTCTTGTGGATCTCAAACTTCTTCGAGGTGTACCTTTGAAACATCCTCCCTTAGACCCCTTAAAGTATACTTGCAGAAGCTAGATAGCTCGATTATACTTTAACTCAAGCCCAGAAATTTAAAATTTTACTCTTAAGTTCCTTATTCTGAACCTTTAATTTGGAAACTAATTTATCTCGTTCTACACATCCAAATGAGGCTTATTATCTATCCACATAATGCCCCAGATTTGTGCCACTGGCTCACCAAATTTCGTGGCCAAATTCCTCCGTTTACTAGGTCAAACTGAGGTCAAAACACTGCTACCTCAGGACCTGCGAATTTCTCTCTCATAATTTCTCATACACAAATTTAATATGCCAAATATTATTTATTATTAAATAATAAATTGTTATACATTAGAACATGTACAAAATTCTCATATTTCTATTACATCTTTCCTGCCTGAAATCCGGCAGCATAACCGCTACGCTTCGTCTTTAGAAAGTAACTGATCTTGTATCGATTCGGTAATTCCCGTGAGAACTACCATTCTACGTAAGTACCCAGGAAAGACTGGATGAACCTGCTAGATCCACTCACTTCCAGCCTCCTTAGACAGTACCTACGTACACAGTACGTATCAGCTCCTTTCTTTATTACCAGAATTTTGGCAGCATAACGGCGTTTCTTAAAATTCTCAAAATTCACTTTAACATAACCTCCCTGTAATGGGTTAGACATGGGGAATGAGATTCGGGGGAATCTCAGTAGTAAATAATCATAACAAAATATGTAATGCAGTGTGACAGAGCTTGCTTGTGATTGTGTACAGATAAGTATGCTGCGTGCTTCCATACTCAATAACATATGATCATCGCATTGCAGTAGAGCTTCAAGCATAACATATAAGACAACAATCCAACCAAACAATAGCATATCAAATCACAAAGCCATTACATCAAAGCTAGGATTAGTTACTACCTCAAAAGCTTACCAGAACTCTAGAATCTCTATACTGCTTCCAGCTCCGCCAGAACTTCCTTTCTTTCTTTCTTCTTTGCACCTTCTCTCTCTAGAACTTCCTTCTCTCTCTTAAATGATCTCTAGGCCGTGATGAATGAAGGCAAGGGGGGTATTTATAGTTTCCACCTATGGCACTTCCGTAATTCTCAAGAACTCTGAACTTGTGGCCACCGTTTTTTCTGGAATTTCTTATTTTCTTTATTCCCTTTACTGCATCATCATGACGTCATCCAAGCGACACCTCATGGGACACCTAATCTATCACATGGCGCAAATGAGGGCTCCTGGGACATCTCACCAGCTGACTCAGCGTTTCCAGACAGTTCCAGAGTCTTGCACCGGAATCAACGGCTGAGATCGTGCCACGTGTCCTCAGCTTTTTCTTCTTCCTCTATGTTGGCCCCATGTGGCATCTTGCTGGCACCTTTCACACCATCCAATGCTATCCAGATAAGTCCATAACTTTATCTGATCATTTCCTCGGTTATTGTGCTGACTGAGTAACTCTACTTTATTTAAAAGTCACTAAAATATTATTTTAATACCACTTTTTCCCACATATATGCTGGGCTAAGTTTTTAGGCCTTGGAATACCATCTTGGGTCTCTAATCCAGCCCAAGTACTCTGATGGCTTGATTCCCAAGAAACATCCCTTGGTAAATTACCAAAATGCCCTTGGTTCCTCTTTATTTACTTTAACGAGTCTAGGGGCATTATTGTCTTTTTCATATCTCATCAGAGTATCCTCTAACCCTGGTCAACTATCCAGATACCCTTTCTTGACTGTCTCACCTTAGCCAAATAACCAAAATACCCTTTTCTCATTCTTTCACTATTTTATAACATAAGGGCATTTTCGTCATTTTACACCTTTTTCCCGGACACCGGCTCCTTTTACCACTGAACTGATATCATGGGCCTGAGCCTTCCCTGGTGTCACTATGGGCCTTAAAAATACTATATGGCCTCTGGCCACAGTCCGATCATCTCTATTCGGACTACTTTTCCTTTACCGATTATAACTGTAAATTCCCATCTTCAGGAATTTTTACAGAAAAATTGGGACCTCAAATCAAAATTCTATGACTCCTCATTCAACCTGGAATCCTTTTCTCTATCTCCCGGTACTTTCATATATTAATTCCGAACCGGGCTATTTTGGCCTGAAAGTACGCTCGCGCACAACTTTTTCAAAATGACCATTTTACCCTTGGTCATATCTCTAATTTTTACATACTCATAGAGACCTCATATGCACATTTCACAGTTTAGTGAAATGATCAGCATAATTTTCTCTATTTTCTGGTAAAATATGGTACTCATCGGTTACCAGCCCGATCTTTCCCATAATTATGATTATACCCCTGAATTCTCTTTCTGGCATCTTTACTCCTCTTCTTATCCTTCATCTTAAGTTCTCAAAATTCTCTTTCAACAACTCATCCCGTGAACTCTTTGGGAGTCATTGTTAATTGAAAGGCTCGACAACCCGCCAATATCAGGTTATCTTATACAGGAGCCAGCCCATATCAAGCTACCTGCAGAATTCCTAGGCTTAAGACTTAGGATATTCCTTACATTCCTCTTTTTGAACCTAGGTGAACTGTCCCTATTTTGTAGGTCAAAGACTTAACTCATCTTTAAATCCTGAGGAACTTAGCTCATCCCACGGATTCCTACAAAATATAGGTAAGTAATCCGCCTATATCAGATTACTAGCCTGGGACTACGGGTTTAGTAGCCTGCCCATATCAGATTACTTCCCAGTTCTCCTAGACCAAAAAATCGGGATGTTACAACCTTGCTCCCACTGGTTCTTTTAGAGATAAATTCTCGTTCGAGAAAGATACCATTTTTTATAACAAACACTTTGTTATCAGTGGGGTTATAGACATAATATCCCTTGGTTTTCTTAGGATATCCCACAAAAAGGCACTTTGAGGATTTGGGCACTAATTTATCTGAGGCTTGTTACTTAACATAGACCTCACATCCCCAAATCTTGAGAAAAGACAAACTAGGTTTCCTCCCAGTCCATATCTCATTCGGAGTCTTTTCAATTGCCTTAGATGGAACACGATTTAGTGTGAACGCAGCTGTCTGTAGGGCATGTCCCCAAAAGGACGGTGCAAGATCTATTCAACTCATCATGGATCAAACATATCTAATAGTGTTCGATTCCTTCGTTCAGAAACGACATTCCATTATCGTGTTCCTGGAGGAGTCAATTGTGAGACTATCCCATAACTCCTAAATGATCAATGAACTCTTAGCTTAAATATTCACCACTCCAATCAGATCAAAGGGCTTTAATTATTTTGCCAAGCTGGTTTTGTACTTCATTTTGAAATATCTTGAACATTTTAAAAGATTCAAATTTATGTTTCATTAGATAGACGTAGCCATATCTACTAAAATCATCTATGAATGTGATGAAGTACGAATAACCTCCTCTGGCATTTGTATTCATCGATCCACACACATCTGTATATATGAGGCCCAACAAATCAATGGCCCTCTCGTTGTGCCTAGTGAAAGGTGACTTTGTCATCTTTCCTAACAAACAAGACTCGCAAGTATCATATGATTCAAAATCAAATGAGTTGAGAAATCTATCTTGATGGAGTTTAGAAATACGTTTCTCATTTATGTGGCCCAGACAACAGTGCCAGAGGTATGTGGGATTCAAATCGTTTGGTTTGACCCTTTTGGTGGTTATGTTATAGATATTTCCATGATTGGGTTGTTCAAAGTTTAATATGTAATGTTCAACATGCAAATCACCATGAGAATAGAAAACATCATTACGATAAATAGAACAGCTACCATTCCCAACAATGGAAGTGTAACCTTCCTTATCCAAATAAGAAAGAGAAATAATGTTACTACTCAAAGCAGGAACATAATAGCAATTGTTCAAAACTAACAAAAGCCCAGTGGGAAGAACTAATTCATAAGTGCCTACAACTAAAGCAGCAACCCTTGCTCTATTTTCAATTCATAGGTCAACTTCGCCCTTCATCAACTTCCTACTGTCCTTTAGGCCCTGCACATTTGTACAAATGTGAGAACCACTTGCAGTATCCATGTAGTGGAAGTAGAGAGATGAATGTCTATAACATAAATACCTGAAGCAATATCCCCGCTATCCTTCTTGTTCTTTTTCAGATCTTTGAGGTAGAGTTTGCAATTCCTCTTCCAATGACCCAGTTCATTGCAGAAGAAGCAAACTCCTTCCTTTGGAGGCTTTGCCTTCTCTGGTGCAGGCTTAGTTTTGGGCTTGCCTGACTCTTTGGTTTTACCTGATGAGCCATGACCCTTCTCTTTACCCTTGCCTTTCTTCTTCATACCCTTTCCTTTCTTAACCATCAAAATAGTACTAGGCTTCTTCTTAACAATCGGCTCAGTAGTTTTAAGCATCCCATATGGTTCAGAAATAGATTTCTCCATATTGTTCATGTTGTAGTTCATGACAAACTGGTTATAACTTTTTGGGAGTGAGTTCAAGATCAAATCCGTAGCTAACTCCTGGCTCATGGGAAATCCAAGCCTCTCAAGGTAATCAATGTACCCTTTCATTTTTAAGACATGAGTACTCACTGATGCACCTTCAGCCATCTTGTCGAAAAGTAAGGCCTTAGTGGTCTCATACCTCTCTTGCCTTGCTTATTGCTGGAACATTTCCTTGAGATGCATAATCATCTCATAAGCCTCCATGTGTTCCAGATCTCTTTGGAGCTCCAGAACCATGGTGGCAAGCATCAAGCATCCCACATCGATAGAGTCTTCCTTATGCTTCGCATAAGAATCTTTCTGAGGTCTAGGACCATTGGCTGCTGGCTCCTCAAGAATGGGTTGATCTAGGACATGTGCCTTTCTTTCCTGCTTGAGAACAATTCTCAAGTTCCTGAACCAGTCAAGAAAGTTTGTCCCATTGAGTTTGTCCTTCTCAAGGAAAGATCGTAATGTTAATGTAGCAGTATTACTAGTCGTCATGATTCTACAATTAAAATATGCAATTGAATTAGCAATCTCCCACTAAATAAACAACCCTTAATGTAATAATTAGTGGGCTAAGATCCATATTTAGCTTAAACTTAAGTACGCTTTGGTATGACGCTTAAGATTAAGTTATTTAGGTAGGTAACAACTTTACCAATTACATCAAATGTAACTCTTAGATGTTCATGGGATTCCATCATCATATGATCCGGCATGTTTTAATCCCATCTAATGCCTTGAGACTCAAAACCATTTTGATAATCTCAATTAAGTCAAATAATAACAAACATATGTGAGTAGCACCATTACTCTTGCTTATCTCCCCAAGATAACTCAAATGCACCCACTTTGGTGGAGCCTACAAGTGAGCGATCGAGGTTTTAACAAGTGTTCATAAATTGACGGCATTATGACTTAAGATTTCATTTAGAGGGCTTAATTAACTATCTAGTTTACAAAATGCATGTATCTTGGTTGTATCTCATACAAGCAATATGCATATAGAACACACATATAGTGATATGATCATAAGATGCATAATTTTAAACGTGATACAATATGTCTCACCTATCTTAAGTCCCCTCAAGCCAATGAGAGGAGCTCTCTAATAAGAATAGGAAAATTACATAAAGAAACCTTATTTTAACATTCGAGGGGAGTGAGATGAGAAAAGAATATACATTGAGAGTAATTAGAGGAAGGCATGACACGCATGCCGTATTTAGAAAAATTACAACACTTGTAATCTAGAGCCATATTGTTCACCATACCCAAACATTCAAGAATCAAAATTCATTTTATGTGAAGGGCAATAAATGTTACGAAATCAAAATATTCATACATAAGGAAAGGTAGTACATGTTACGATTATGTTGCGCTACGACCAGGTAGCCACGGCGGTCCCGCTAGCAGGTTAGCTGGCGGGGTCTGGGGCAGTGCCCCAAGGAATTTTTTTTTTGATAAATAATCAAGAATCTTAACTCAATTTCCTTATATCCCCTCAATTTTAATTGATCAAAATCAATTAACATACACCACCGATTTACACATAATCGCACACATAGGTAACGAACGATTTCAGTTTCAATTCGGATCTTTATATGTCATACATAAAACGGATTCCCTATATGTCATACATAATTCGGATTCCCTGTATGTCATACATAACTTGGATGTTATTATATAAACGGCTAAAAAGTCTAACATACATCATGTAAAATTCTTCTTATTAAATAAATAAAATATATTGTAGATAAATTTGATTTATTTCAAAAGGGTTAACCATGGTAGAAAAGAGTTTACTAAATTTTAAAAGTAACCCTACCATGGTTATAAAAGAACTTTTCTTGATCGATATTTAACATGGTAGAAAAGACAAGACTAATCGAAAGAAAATTTTACTTCTAGAAGGTTAACCATGATAGAAAAAGATAAAACCACCCTCAAGCACTATCATGGTTAAAAGAGTTTAACTTATGTTGAAAAGGATATCCATGATAGAAAAAAGTAAAACTTATAAACGAGACTATCATGGATATAAAAACTTTACATAAGTTTCGTGCGTAAAACCATGTTAGAAAGAATTCAACCCCACTAACATGGTTAAAGGATTCAAACCCCCGTTTTACCTCATCAAAGTTATCAATTCGAATTCATGGAATAGACCCCCGGGTGACGTACTCGGGTAAACCACAATAATGCCCATAAAGCAAGCAAATTCCCAAATAGTACTTATAATATCGCAAATAATTCATGTGGGTCCACCAAGTCACATGCATAATCCTAAAAGGCTATGGCCTCCTACCAGCACCCATTATTCAGTACGATAATAAAAATGGTAAATCATCAGAGTATAAATAAAAGTAGGCCCTATAGTGGCAATATACATCTACTCAACACATAAATAGAAAGGAGGGTGTTGTACAGTTCAACTAGCACAACTATGCCTCCAGCGCCTTCCCGTTCGAACCAGCAAATGAACTAACTCCTGAAAAATGTTAATAAAAATAGGGTGAGACAAAAGCCTCAGTAACCATCAATCCTACTCATCATGCATACTAATATGTGCTCGTGAGGTGTCAAGTGGGATAGTTATCAAGTACAATATATAGAAAATACATATCATCATATTATAATCGAATCAATAACCCACTCAAGTTCCTCCCCTCAATCCAACCGAACCGCCTTATTCATGCCGACCGAACCCATGGGCTAGTGATAATTACCATATGACTGGCCTCCCAAAAAGCTAACCGGTCAAGTGTTATAGACCGGCCAAAATCTATAGAGCACGTGACCGGACCATGGGTTCATTCCCCCTCGGTAGACAGGTGGGGGTGTCGCGGCCCCTCTGTAAATAGGTGGGGCAAGTCCCTCGGTAAACAGGTGGGACAAAAACCAACCATCTAGCTTCAATGGAGGCTATACCACGTGGTAGAAATATAACTCCCTCATTACCAATCCCCAATGCATAATTCTCAAGATAATAATATTAATCAATAATCTCAAGCTTAGTAATCAATAATATCAATAAGTATCATAATAAAATTTTTCTCAATTCAACTTTCTAAATCAAATTTCAAGTCCCACAAGACTATTTTTTTAAAATAAAATCATCAATAATAATTCCTCAATATAATCATGTAAATACTAGTAGATTTATATATATCAAATCACTCACAAACAACACATTAGCACACACAATAAGTGGAAAGTGGTTACCTCTCGCCAAAATAAGGAATAATTACACTAGTCGGGTGGCTCAGTGTATAACAATATCAATCACAACTATCTGGTGCTTTTCTAGGAGTTACTCCAGAACTCCAAGGATAGTCTATAAAATTACCACACAAGAACTATCACTATAGTACTTAATACTACTATAAAATTGTTTTAAAATACCTCTAGAATCTTAAAGGTAATCTTTGTTAATTAATATATTTTTATTAAAATGTATGTACATAAAAAAATGGTTATACATATAAAGTTAGTTTCTATTTTAATCTAATGTTATTTGAGGATAGAACTTATATAAATCTATAAGATATATATATTTAGCATTGGACCACTATCTAACCAAGAGAAGTTTGCGAATTGATTAGTACATGTTGGTGTATAGGAAAATTGACATACACGGATGTGAGTGAAATAAGAGGATGAGGAATTCAAAATATAAGGGTGGAACAAAAATTTATGTCTGGAACTAAAACCAAAGAAAGAGGAAAGCTTACATTGTTTCTTTATCAAGGCATTTGGAAATGTGTATATATGTATTTGGTTCTTTATCAAGGCAACAAGTGAAAAGGATTCCCCAGTTATTCCCACTTAGTGAAACACCTATACTTATATATATATATTATATATATGTATGCTCAGGACTTGCATCACTTGCGAAAGAAGAAGGTAGTGGCGTAATAATATCTTGGCAAAAGAAGGAGAAGTGGCGTGATGGTGGAAATACTTAGCAAAAGAGAGAAATATGGCGCTACATGATAAATATCAATAGAAAAGGAGAGACTAATAAAAAGAAAGAATGAGGAAGTGCACCTTTACTGCAAGAGTGAGATCAGAAGGAGAGAAAGAGTGATGTGAAGGAAGGAAATAATAGGTGACGGCTCAATAAAAAGAGGTGAGGAAGGGATCTAGGTTTAACTTTTTTTTATCTAATATAATCTTATTATTTTATTATTATTATTATTATTATTATCTCTATCATTTATTAGAATCCCATAAGATATGATAATTTAAAATTTAAATCATATCTTCAAAATTTGAATTCATATCTAAATCTGAATATAAATCTTAATATATTCCTAATTAATAACATCAATCAAATCGTAGATTTAATTTTAATAAAAATAATAGTAGGATAATTCAGATATCTTTATTTTTATTAAAATTAATAAAAATATCATACTATAATGATTTTAATTTATTTAATATCTTTAAGTTATTGGTAAATAATATTTTTAATGTGCTAAAAAAATCCAATAAAATTTAGGATGTTACAACTCTCCCTACCTATTAGAATTTTGTCCCGAAAATTCACACACAAGAAAAGCACATAAGTAAGGGAGACACAAAAAGCTAACCAAGGAACAAATTTGGGTACTCGTGTCGCATTCTTTCCTCCATTTCCCAAGTCGCATCACCTGGTGTCATCCCCTTCCAGAAGACTTTTACTAGTCGAATGGTCTTATTCCTCAATTGTTTGTCCTTTGTATCCAAGATGCTCTCAGGTTTCGCTTTATAGGTCAAGTTCTCATGTAATTCCACTTCCTCCGGTTCTATGATATGGGATGTATCTGGGTGGTACTTCTTTAATTGTGACACGTGGAACACGTCGTGCACATTAGATAGATGCGGAGGCAAGGCAATCCGATAGGCGACTTCTCCAATCTTCTCTAAGATTTCAAAGGGACCAATAAATCTAGGAGTTAACTTCTTAGCCTTAATAGACCTTCCAATGCTAGTAGTGGGTGGGACCCTTAGAAGCACATGATCACCTTCATTAAATGCCAAAGGCCTCCTCCTTCGATCTGCATAACTTTTCTGTCGACTCTGTGCTGCCAACAACTTTTGTCGGATAACCTCAATTTTCTTAGTGGTGGCATCCACCAACTCCTATCCTAACACCGTTCGTTCACTCAGTTCAGTCTAGCATAGGGGCGATCGACACTTTCTCCCATACAATGCCTCATAAGGTACCATCTGAATACTGGATGGTAGCTATTATATTATGAGAACTCAGCCAGCGGCAAGTGGTGAATCCAACTTCCTTTAAATTCAATTACACAAGCCCTCAATATATCCTCCAATATCTGAATTGTACGCTCCGTTTGTCCATCAGTCTGCGGGTGATAAGCGGTGCTAAACTTTAATTTCGTACCCAAAGCCACGTTGAGTGACTTCCAAAATTTTGAAGTATACCTCGGATCCCGATCCGATATGACACTCTCTGGCACTCCATGAAGCCTCACTATCTCATTTATATATAATTGGCTCATTTCCTCTAAGGAATAAGTAGTTTTATATGGCAAAAAGTGCGCAGACTTAGTCAACCTGTCTACAACCACCCAAATAACATCATATCCACCTGATGTTCTCGATAATCCTACTATGAAATCCATGGAAATACTATCCCATTTCAACTGAGGAATCTCTAATCCCTGAACTAAACCTCCTGGCCTTTGATGTTCTATCTTGACTTTCTGACAAGTCAGGCATCGAAGCACAAAGTTTGTTACATCCTTCTTCATCTTCGGCCACCAATATTGTTATTTCAAGTCATGGTACATTTTGGTTATACCCGGATGTATGGCATATTTACTCCTATGGGCTTCTTCGAGGATGGTCTTCCTAATCTCCTCATTGTGTGGAACACAAATCCTTTTCTTGTACATCAATATCCCCATATCACCTAAAGTATAATCTTCTATTGGAACTTCCTCCAACTCTTCTCGAATTCTTGCTAATATTTCATCCTCTAATAGTGCTACACTTAAGTCTTGATAGAAGCTATAGTCTCCAAGTACTGCGCATAAGGTAGCATTTTCTGTAGGTAAAATATGAATGTCTGTCAATCCTTCTAATAGATATTGTTCATTCAAGCTCATGGCAAACACATGTACCAATTTTCTACTTAAGGCATCTGCAACGACATTGGCCTTTCTAGGGTGATACTTAATCTCAAAGTCATAATCTTTCAAGAATTCCATCCATCGGCGCTGCATGTTGTTCAACTCCTTCTGGTCAACCAAGTATTTCAAACTCTTATGGTCATTGAATACTTTAAACTACGATCCATATAGGTAATGCCTCCAAATCTTCAATGCAAAGACAACAGCTGCCAATTCCAAGTCATGGGTCGGATAATTTCCCTTGTACGATCTCAACTGTCTCGAAGCATAAGCTACTACCTTATCATTCTGCATCAGCACACAACCAAGACCCTTCAAGGATGCATCTGTGTATAGTACATACGGTACCCCTGGGGTAGAAAGAGTAAGTACCGGAGCTGTGGTCCACCTAGTCTTCAACTCCTGAAAGGCAACTTCACATTTTTCAGTCCAAACAAACGTCTGGTCTTTCTTGGTTAACTTAGTTGCATGGCAATCTGAGAAAAATCTTGTATGAATCTTCAAAAATAGCCAGCTAGGCCCATAAAACTTCTCACTTTGGCCATTGACTTGGGAGCCTCCCATTTTAACACTGCGTCAACCTTACTGGGGTCCATAGCTACTCCCTCAGCGGAGAACACATGGCCTAGAAATTTCACTTCGTTCAGCCAAAATTCACACTTCGATGGCTTAGCATATAGTTGATGATCTCTCAAAATTTGTAATGCAATGTGGAAGTGCTCTCGATGTTCCTCCTCACTCCTAGAGTATATTAATATGTCATCGATAAAAACCACTATAAATCTATCTAAGTAAGGTCTGAAAATCTGATTCATGTAGTCCATAAAGACAGCTGGAGTATTTGTCAACCTGAACGGCATAACTAGGAACTCGTAATGTCCATATCTAGTCCTAAAAGCAGTCTTAGAAATATCCTCAGCTCGGACTCTTAACTGATGGTATCCTGACCTCAGATCAATCTTAGAAAACACGGACGATCCCACCAATTGATCTAGCAAGTCATCGATTCTAGGCAACGGGTACTTGTTCTTGATCGTTACCTTGTTCAACTGTCGATAGTCAATGAATAGTCTCATACTGCCATCCTTCTTCTTTACAAATAACACCGGTGATCCCCAAGATGAGACACTCGATCGGATGAAACCCTTGTCGAGCAATTCCTCAAGTTGCTTTTTCAGTCCCGTCAATTCAGACGAAGATATTCTATACGGTGCCTTCGACATTGGAGCTATTCCTAGAATTAGCTCAATAGAGAACTCAACTTCACGCTCTGGAGGTAAACCAGACACCTCCTCTGGGCACACTTCTGGGTATTCATTTACTACTTCAATATGATCAATCCCCACTTTTGTATCCATATTAATGGAGAAGAAAATCGTGAATGCTTGGCACCCCTTCCTGACAGCTTTATCCACTCGTGTAGCAGACATTAATATGGAACCTCTCGGTATCTCAACAAGTGTAGTACTCATGGAGACAGTCACTAATTTCTTTTTACAATCAAAAGTGGCATTATTGGCCATCAACCAATCCATGTCGACAATCACATCAATACCTCTCAAGGGCATATAAATCAAATCAATCAAGGACTCTTGTTCCCCAAACCTAAGAGTAAGTTTCAAACATACATGGGCGGTAATGACAGTAGCTCCCGCGGGAGTTGACACTTTCAAATCATAAGACAAATCAGTCACAAGAAATTTCAATCTCCTAGCATAATCCTCAGATATGAAAGAATGAGTAGCACCAGAATCAAATAAAGTAGATATATCATGCCCTTGTAATAGAATAGTTGAAACGTCCTTATTTTCATACGTTTTAGGGATCATTTGGTAGCATTTAAAACCACTTTCAATGTCATTGAAGTCTAATTTCTCAATCTGGAATTTTACTCTTATCGAGTACTGTTCACTGTGTAAATTCCAGATGAGTGACCTGACTTCGAAAAATCATAATTAATTATAGAAAAATTGAAATGAAGTGGTTCCAATTGATACATGAATCTAACTCAATTATCTTTCAGGGAAAAATCACTCATTGATCATTCTTTGACCAAGTCAACGTAGGTCAACGTTACAATTTTACTATTCATCTAGCGTTTTTCCCTTAAAATTCCAAAAATTTACTTCGGCATAACCTCCCCTGTAATGGGTTATTTGTTACAATGAGATTCGAGGGAATCTCAGTAGTAATAATCATAACAATATATGTAATGTAGAGTGACAGTGCTTGCTTGTGATTGTGTACAGATAAGTATACTGTGTGCTTCCATACTCAATAACATATGATCATAGCATTGTAATAGAGCTTCAAGCATAACATATAAGACAACAATCCAACCAAACAATAGCACAACCAATCACAAAGACATTACATAAAATCTAGGATTAGTTACTACCTCAAAAGCTTAGCAGAACTCTAGAATCTCTATACTGCTTTCAACTCCGTCAGAACTTCATTTCTTCTTTCTTCCTTGCTCCTTCTCTCACTAGAACTTCCTTCTCTCTCTATTTCTTGCTCTTGGCCGTGATGCAAATGAAGGCAAGGGGGGTATTTATAGTTTTGATGAATGGCATTTCTATAATTTCGAAGAGCTCTGAACTTGTGGCCACAGTTTTTCTGGAATTTCCTATTTTTCTTTATTCCCTTTACTGCATCATCCAAGGGACACCTCATGGGATACCTCATCCCTCACATTTCTCACATGGCAAAATTGAGAGAGCCAAGAAGCCTCTGGAAGATTTCCAGTCCAATCCGGTACCGGCCTGGTCCGTTTCCTCTAAAACTGGACTGTTTTCTGAATCTAATTTTTCTGAAAATCCATATTATGTCTTCTGACCTTAATTTAGTATCTGGGTCCTTTATATCATTAACATTTTTATACTGGGTCTAAACTCAATTACAGATCCCCTGTGAAATGACCAAAATACCCTTAGTTCCCTTTCTTGCACTATCTTAACCCTAAGGGTAAAATCGTCATTTTACACCTTTCTGTACCTTGTCAGGGCATATATTGACCCTGGTTAACCTTACCTGTGTATGTCTTGGCTTCTGTGCCTATCCAGAATGACCAAAATGCCCTCCATTCCTCTACTACCCTTTAGTACAACACAGGGGCATTTTCATAATTTCGCACTTTTCTGGTGTTCTACTGGACACTGGCCCACCCATCAGTCCCAGGGTCTTATTGGGCCTTTGATGGCGCCATTATTGGGCCTTTCAGGGTATATTACATTCATGGAATATATTACGAGGAATCTTCCCCCGTTAATATCCATCGAGTATTTTAGCTATTATACATCATTTATACACATCTCTGAACACCGGGTCCTTTTACCAGATACACTGGCCTACTGTGTTTAGGCATCCCTGTGGGTCATAACAGTCATCTGATTGAGGTCATCCGAACTCATTCAGTCCCTATTTAAATACCGATAAATCTCCTAATCGGATCCCCAGAGGCCTCACACTCCGTTTGCATTTGATAATTTGTGAATAACTTTTCCTACAGACCTCCTATCGGTATTCTGTTAGTTTCCTGACATCCGCCCCATCAGGACACATCATCCTGTAATTTCTCACTTATATCTGAAATCTAGGATATCCGGTAGAAATTTTTATAACTTTTAGACTATCAGATCAATTTTGGCTATCTAGAGTCTTGAAAAATTCCTGTATTAAGCTGGATTACCCAGCATCACTTGCTCTATCTACTGGTGAAATCTGGGACTGAAATGCTTTCAGGCAGTCCAAACCACTTCTGGCCTAACTTTCTTTAATTACACTTTGGCCCTAAGGAACTTTTTCTTCTTTGCACTTAAGTCCCTTTATTTGGCTAAAATTACACTTTAAGACCCCACATTTTTGTCTACCTTTTCTTCCTAGCCTTAGACTTTCCATAATTGCAATTAAGTCCTTTCCTTTCCTTTCTTTTTCAATTTAATCCCTTTCTTTACATAAATAACCACATATTTTTCCTAAAAAATAACTCATATATTCCATTCAATCTGTACATACAAATCAGTACAAAAAATTAGGGATATTACAATAGTACCTCTGGTAAGATTAGGAGACGCTCTGGCCTCCTTTTGGGTCATCGCAAACACGCGCCCTGTTTGGGTTGGTCTAGCACTCTGCAAGGGTTGCCTATTCTCGGGGCAAAATTTGGCAATATGCCCTAATTTGTGACACTTGTAGCATTCCCAGCATTGTCCCCAGTGCGGTCTCCCACACTTCTGACATGGGCCGCTACACTAGGTGTAGACATTACAGACCCTCTATGGGGATTGTGAACCCCACTCGGCTGGCTCCTCTGGCTATAGGCCCTCTGAAAAGGGCCCCTCTGATCTGGCCTTCTCTGATCATGTCTCTTCTGACCACCATTCCTGATGTTACGCCAGTTACCTGAGCTCTCAGCACTGAACTGATTTCGCTTCCCTACAGCTCCTGTGGGTCCCAATTGATGAGCCCCCTGACTAGAGCCTGCACCCTCTTACTTTGGTCCACCTCTCTGGCCTTTCTAGCCATAACTAACAGTTTGATGCACAAATCCTCAGATGACTCAGGCTTATATAGAGCCAACGCTTGCTGCAGTTCTGGCTTAGCACGATACAACAATTGTTATGCCTTCCAAAGAAAGTAATTCACATTTTCTGGGCGAGGAACATACTTTACCAATTCAATAAACTTAGTGATGAATAGGTCCTCGTGCATATCATCCTTTCGCAAGGAGTAAAACTAAAATTGTTTCTCCATACGTAATTCCTTAGGAAAGAAGTGATCATAGAACATTTCCTTAAAATCTTCCCAAGTCATCTGTGAGATATTAGTTGGCCTTACACTGTCCCACCAATCTCTCGCCTCATCCTCCAAATATGTTATAGCCACTTGCACCTTTAGTGGTGAGATGCAAGGGACAGCTGAGAATATTGTCTCCATTCTCTTAATCCACTTCTCTGCCTCTGAAGTCTCAAGTCCCCCTTTAAACTTTGGAGGGACATGCTTATGCACTTCTTTCCAGACCTTAGTGATCTCATTCAAAAGTAGGGGATAAAAGACTCCTCCTGTTGTTTCCCTCTCAACGCTAATGTGGACCTGCTCTTTGTCATGGCCCTCACTTGCAGAATAATTCTCCATCTTATTAGGGTTGCTTGATCCCTTATTGCCTGATTCTTGGTTCTCCA
Source organism: Leucaena leucocephala (assembly GCA_037074615.1). Classification (NCBI taxonomy): domain Eukaryota; kingdom Viridiplantae; phylum Streptophyta; class Magnoliopsida; order Fabales; family Fabaceae; genus Leucaena; species Leucaena leucocephala. Next base: position 10,116,412 of record CM073523.1, on the reverse strand, counting down.
GCTCCTTTTCGTCGAACTTCTTTAACCTTTCATTGATCACACCTAACACTAAATTCTTCATATGTTCCATTATTGCATCATAATCTGGTTGAGGTCTATCACGTTGAGGCCCATCATCTAGTTGAGGCCTATCCTGTTGAAGTCTACTGCCACCAGGTGTGCTTGATCGAGTTTGTACCATCCTCCCCACCTAAGGATGCAACCCACCAAAGAAGTAAACAAAATAATACAGATAAACAGGGAAGGTATATGTGAATAATGTATATTGCCATTAGTTAGTATGATATGCAATGTCATACGCATGAAACGACCTTGAAACTGATACCAAGTTGTAAAATTCTTCTTATTAAATAAATAAAATATATTGTAGATAAATTTGATTTATTTCAAAAGGGTTAACCATGGTAGAAAAGAGATTTCTAAATTTTAAAAGTAACCCTACCATGGTTATAAAAGAACTTTTCTTGAGAAATATTTAACATAGTAGAAAAGACAAGACTAACGAAATAAAATTTTACTTCTAGAAGGTTAACCATGATAGAAAAAGATAAAACCACCCTCAAGCACTATCATAGTTAAAAGAGTTTAACTTATGTTGAAAAGGATATCCAAGATAGAAAAAAGTAAAACTTATAAACGAGACTATCATGGATATAAAAACTTTATATAAGTTTCGTGCGTAAAACCATGTTAGAAAGAATTCAACCCCACTAACATGGTTAAAGGATTCAAACCCCCATTCAAACTCATCAAAGTTATCAATTCGAATTCATGGAATAGACCCCCGGGTGACGTACTCTGGTAAACCACAATAATGCCCATAAAGCAAGCAAATTCCCAAATAGTACTTATAATATCGCAAATAATTCATGTGGGTCCACCAAGTCACATGCATAATCCTAAAAGGCTATGGCCTCTTACCAGCACCCATTATTCAGTACGATAATAAAAATGGTAAATCATCAGAGTATAAATAAAGTACGATAATAAAAATGGTAAATTATCAGACTATAAATAAAAGGAGGCCCTATAGTGGCAATATACATCTACTCAACACATAAATAGAAAGGAGGGTGTTGTACAGTTCAACCAGCACAACTATGCCTCCGGCGCCTTCCCTTTCGAACCAGCAAATGAACTAACTCCTGAAAAATGTTAATAAAAATAGGGTGAGACAAAAGACTCAGTAACCATCATTCCTACTCATCATGCATACTAATATGTGCTCGTGAGGTGTCAAGTGGGATAGTTATCAAGTACAATATATAGAAAATACATATCATCATATTATAATCGAATGAATAACCCACTCAAGTTCCTCCCCTCAATCCAACCGAACCGCTTTATTCCCGCCAACCGAACCCATGGGCTAGTGATAATTACCATATGACTGGCCTCCCAAAAAGCTAATCGGTCAAGTGTTATAGACCGGCCAAAATCTATAGAGCACGTGACCGGACCATGGGTTCATTCCCCCTGGGTAAACAGGTGGGGCAAGTCCCTCGGTAAACAGGTGGGACAAAAACCAACCATCTAGCTTCAATGGAGGCTATACCACGTGGTAGAAATATGACTCCCTCATCACCAATCCCTAATGCATAATTCTCAAGATAATAATATTAATCAATAATCTCAAGCTTAGTAATCAATAACATCAATAAGTATCATAATAAAATTTTTCTCAATTCAACTTTCTAAATCAAATTTCAAGTCCCACAAGACTATTTTTTTTTAAAATAAAATCATCAATAATAATTCCTCAATATAATCATGTAAATACTAGTAGATTTATATATATCAAATCACTCACAAACAGCACATTAGCACACACAATAAGTGGAAAGTGGTTACCTCTCGCCAAAATAAGGAATAATTACACTAGTCGGGTGGCTCAGTGTATAACAATATCAATCACAACTATCTGGTGCTTTTCTAGGAGTTACTCCAGAACTCCAAGGATAGTCTATAAAATTACCACACAAGAACTATCACTATAGTACTTAATACTACTATAAAATTATTTTAAAATACCTCTAGAATCTTAAAGGTAATCTTTGTTAATTAATATATTTTTATTAAAATGTATGTACATAAAAAAAATGGTTATACATATAAAGTTAGTTTCTATTTTAATCTAATGTTATTTGAGGATAGAACTTATATAAATCTATAAGATATATATATTTAGCATTGGACCACTATCTAACCAAGAGAAGTTTGCGAATTGATTAGTACATTTTGGTGTATAGGAAAATTGACATACACGGATGTGAGTGAAATAAGAGGATGAGGAATTCAAAATATAAGGGTGGAACAAAAATTTATGTCTGGAACTAAAACCAAAGAAAGAGGAAAGCTTACATTGTTTCTTTATCAAGGCATTTGGAAACGTGTATATATATTTGGTTCTTTATCAAGGCAACACGTGAAAAGGATTCCCCAGTTATTCCCACTTAGTGAAACACCTACACTTATATATATTATATATATGTATGCTCAGGACTTGCATCACTTGCGAAAGAAGAAGGTAGTGGCGTAATAATATCTTGGCACAAGAAGGAGAAGTGGCATGATAGTTGAAATACTTAGCAAAAGAGAGAAATATGGCCTACATGATAAATATCAATAGAAAAGGAGAGACTAATAAAAAGAAAGAATGAGGAAGTGCACCTTTACTGCAAGAGTGAGATCAGAAGGAGAGAAAGAGTGATGTGAAGGAAGGAAATAATAGGTGACGGCTCAATAAAAAGAGGTGAGGAAGGGATATAGGTTTAACTTTTTTTTTTATCTAATATAATCTTATTATTTTATTATTATTATTATTATTATTATTATTATCTCTATCATTTATTAGAATCCCATAAGATATGATAATTTAAAATTTAAATCATATCTTCAAAATTTGAATTCATATCTAAATCTGAATATAAATCTTAATATATTCCTAATTAATAACATCAATCAAATCGTAGATTTAATTTTAATAAAAATAATAGTAGGATAATTCAGATATCTTTATTTTTATTAAAATTAATAAAAATATCATACTATAATGATTTTAATTTATTTAATATCTTTAAGTTATTGGTAAATAATATTTTTAATGTGCTAAAATAATCCAATAAAATTTAGGACGTTACACATCACATGTATCAACAATCAAACCTAACTTAAACACAAAACGACATGGCTTTGATACCACTGTTAGGAATTGGAAGATATGTAGCGGAAATTAACTTTAAAATTTTTTTCATTCCCTGCCTGGATCTACCGAGTGTGTTTAAGTCAAGTAGTAAGAAGTGCTACCTTCGGTGTTCGAATTATGGTCGCAACCTCAGTATCCACTCGTCGTAACTTGTAGTCTCTGGAGTTTTGAGTCGTGACGTCCTTAGCGTCTCGTCATGACGGGTAGTCTCTGGAGTTGTCAGTCGCGACTTCCTCAGCTTTTAGTCATCACTGGAAGCCTCTTTTTGATTTTCTGACGTTCAGATGCCTATATGGTCGCGACCTCAGCATTTCTAGAGTTATCAGTTGCGGCGTCCACAACTTCTCCTCGCGACTGGTGGTCTCTTTTCGATCGCAAGATGTCGACGACTCAAATAGGCTTCCTCTACTAGTATCCACACGAACAGCGTTCCAACCACGAACGACGTGCTATCGCCTCTTGTCCCTCTAGGGCTTTCTCAAGAATCTGTCCTCACCGTCTCTATTTTGGTCGTTTCTTACCTGCAAACCTTTTGCACCTTCTTTTTCACTCATGGAAAACCCTAGCCCCTAATGTCAAATATATAGGATGCTATCGGTGTTCTCACAGAGTTGGATTTCAGAATTAATCTTATATTAATTCTGAAATTAATACAATATCATATATATTGCATAATTTGATAAGAAACCAATTAAATAAATATGGTTTACATTAAATCTATCCCACAGATTTAATTCACCTATTCATTTAATTTAAAATAAAGATAAGATAAAATTATATTTGATTTATTCTCACAAATCAAATTTGAGATATCATTTCAATTTAAATTTCAAATTCAAAAGTGATAGAGATTTAATTTATCCTTATAAATTAAATCTTGCAAATATCTCTTACATTATATATATATAATATATATGAATTTATATATATAAATATATAAATTCACCCTAGATTATTCATTGAATCTGGACATGTCTTAGATTCAATGAATCTGAACATCATAGCTCGTGTTGGGCTATTTTGTGTGCGACCCTGTAGGCCCATATAAAGTTGGCAGTGGGCTAGTTACTATATTGAGCCACAAGTCGTAAGCAGTCTCTAGCAAGACATCATAACTACCCAAATCATATGAGGATCGATGAACGATGTTACCTTTCATACAACCATATCACGTCCCTTTTGTCACACGATATTTTTGTCATGGATGAGGCATGGAGAACGTCATCCTCCTGTTCCTGGCCATTACTTTCTCGATCCCTGAGTAGTCTGACTATAGAAATGGAACTACCTTTCCATTACAGTATGGACATACATTTCTCAGACACACTCATCGAGGGGCCCAGTAATATCTCTCTACGAATGTGAGGGACAAATTCCATCTTGACCATTCATATTCCTCCGCATGAAAAACCACCAAGCTCGAACATAGTCTTTACGATCACTCGGTCAAAAGTAACTTTTGACTAGGTTAAAGCTGAGCATTTGTCATGTAGGAATCCATGATGATCTCAGGTCAAAGGGCATAGTAACATGGTTTGTATATGAGAGAAGCTTATGACTTAACCCATGCAGCTCTCTCATAGCGGGTCGGTCCAACACCTTGTACTCGTACATGTGACTATGACTTTGATTTATATCTCTATACATCTTCAAAGTCGTACATGCCTTATTACATCTCTGCTCCCGCATAGATGACCGACCAGGGACATTTAGGATAAGATCATGAGTTATCCAAGGATGGTCATCACAGTAAACATGCAAATAATGTGATAACATAATTAAGAAATTCATAAATCAACAATGTTCATAATATAATGATTGGCCCCTAGGGCACAATATCCAACATGCCATATCACTCAGAAGTAGGAGAAAGGTGCATTTTAAGGAAGATGAAACACCAAAGGAGGATATGGAAGATTTTGAAGTTGAAAATTCATCATTGTCACAGATAAAGATTGGGAAATCAGAAAGCATTCAAGAACAGCAGCTTATGATTAAGAAGGCAACCCAAGAAGAAAACTCACAAGCACAAGAGGAATTACAAGAGAAGCAAGAAAGGAAGTGATCGTGCAAAGTCCAGTATACAAAGGAAAGCAAACTGAGGAGAAGGCAGAATTGAGCAAGCAAGGAGCCTCTATGCATACAAGTAATGAAACTTCCTTCTTTATATCTCTCAGAGTACTCTTACTATAGCACTCTCAACTAGATTATATCTCTCTTGCCGGAAATCCTGGCAGAAAATAACTGTACTGATTTGGTAATTTCCCATGAGAACTACCATTCTACGTAAGTACCTAGGAAAGACTGGATGAACCGGCTAGGTCCACTCACTTCCAGCCTCCTTAGAAAGCACCTACGTACACAGTACTCTGTATAGTCTACCAGCACAATGGCATTTTCTAGTAAATATCTTTAAATCTTAACCTTAAATCTTAACCATACATATACTCAATTAGAATTATCTTAGATTATTGGAATACCTCTTAACCTTAAAAATATGAATTTCCAAGAGTTAGGCTTTCGGTACTGTTCACTGTTCACTGGGTAATTCCAGATTATAGCCTAAACTTTCGAAATTCATAATTAAATCTAGAATCATATTGAGGTGATTCCAATTTCTAACGAAATCTATTTCATTTATCTTTGAGAGAAAAATATGAAAATGAGGTTTCCTTGTCCAGATCAAATCAGTTTATTCGTTAAACTTTACTGTTTATTTGATAAATATGGAAGTTCCAGTTTCTTTACCCCATTTTCACAAATTCATTTCTCCTTGTATACTTATCCAATTGAGTCTAATTACCATAGATTTAAATATCAGAATGTGTACTTTAAGCTCAACAAAAATCACGGAAAAAGTCATTCATTTGCTATATGAAAACCGCGTTGGAACCTTACTGTATCGGATGACTTGTTTTATCTTGATCCAGAGTTTAAGTCCAACTTTGAAATATCATATCAATTTGAAAACTTAACCAAATTACTCGTTCTTGGTGTCCAATTAAAGCTCTGGATCTTAGCTATGTTCATGCCCAATTTCACATGAAACCGAAATGGATAAGTCACTCAAACTATCGCTGGAATGTCACTCCCTCAACTCGGATCCAGTGAGTATTTACCATGTACATACCAATATATCATCCCATAAATTAAAGGCATGCTTTCCAAGTCATATACACATTGTTCATTCCCATTTACCTTCCTCCTTGTGAAGTTCCAGAACCTAGAGCAATATTTATTGATATGGAAGGAATGATATTTCATGGAAATCTCAATAGCAAGTAATACAAACTATAAGGTTATGCATGTTTGATTAAATGCTTAACATATTATCATGCAATGGGAGCTAATTCATGCTTATACATAAGCAAACTCTAACATGCATATTGTCATGACATATATTGCAAGGAGTGGCACATATTCATAGCACATCATCATCATCATCATCATAAACATCATCACACAATATTCCATGCTCAACCAAACCTTCATGCATAACAAGTAAGCAAATCAATCAAAGCACATAAGTTTATAGTTAGGTATTCTTGCTACCTCTTATGGATCCTTGTCCTTCCCTTCTTGAAGTGATCTTTCCTTACCACAAATGTCAAAACCTAGACATTACAAGACAATTACCAAATTACAACTCCACTCCAAACAAATTCCAAGTCTAGGCTTCAATATGTCCCTTTCTTTCTCTACTTTGTGACATATGTTTATATCTTTCTAAACTAAACTCTCATGGTTCATTTCCACGTAATTTTTCATGTAGAATATAAATATGTATTCAAAAATTCCAGAATCCAATTGCTTCCCAAAGTTCTGTACAGAAACCGAAAAGTGGCTCCCTTTTTCCAAAAATTTCCATTTTGGTTCCAATGCTTCTAATACTTGTTTTCCTACTATAACCCCACACAAAATTCCATTCTAAACCCATTGGAAGCATCAAAACCATGAAATTCTAACATATGAACAGTGATTTCGTACTGTACAGAATAGAACACCTTCATGGGTTCACAAGCACACATGGATTCCTAAGCCCTTATCATGTGATTCAAGCTTGTTTAAGCTTATGCAAACTATCTAGAACATAAACACATGTTCCTATCACATATCCACAGAAATTTGAGCAGAATTTCCCCAAGATTCAAGCCTAAAAACCAACTGAAACTCAAGAAGAAATCATGGGAACAAAGTCTAGAAGCAAAGGAGCAACTTACCTTACTAGCTTCATCAAGATCCTTGCTTCTTCCTTGCTTGAGAAAATATTTTGCAAGAGGTTCCCTAAGGTTCTTGCTCATAGTTTTGGCTTAGAATGAGGGGGTATTTATAGCAAAATCTTGGGAAAATTGAAGGACAAGATCACCTTGGAAACTATTTGATCTAATGGTTAAAGGTTTGATCTTGGAATATATTTTCTCTTTTCACTCATGACATCACCACCATGACATCACTAACATGACATCACTTGGGACACCTAAGCCTCCTCTTTGGTGCCATTTTGTGTGTGTGAGTTCCAAGAAAAGTTTCAACCCAATCCAGTCCAATCCGGTACCGGCCCGATCCGATTTTCAGTAAATCGGACTTTTTCTTAATCTATTTTTGATGGGACTTCATAATATATATTTTTTCAATATTTAAATCCTTTATACCATTGAAATTCTCATACTGGGTTTAAATTTAATTTTAAATGCCTTGAAAAATTACCAAAATATCCTTAGTGCTTTTCCTTGCACTTTATTAAACCCAAGGGCATAATTGTCATTTCTCACCTCTTTAGACATTGTCAAAATATATATTGACTCCGACTAACCTTTCCTGCACTTGTCTTGGTGTTTTGGCCTGTTCAAAATGCCCTCCATTCACTTCTGATTTCTTAGGGCATCACTGGGGTATTTTCGTAATTTTACACTTTTTTGGGGTTCCTCTGGACACTGGCCCACCCATCAGTCCACTTATTTTATTGGGCCTTAATGACTCCATTTTTGGGTCTTTTAGGTTTCAATACCTTTGTGGCACATATTCCTAGCAAACTCTCCCGGCAATATTCATCGGGTATTTTATTTCACTGTAAATTCCATTAAAAATTCTACAGGATTCCTTTTCTGATCCTGTCAATTTTATAAATTCTTATATCAATTATAGGAATTTACTGGAAGGCCTCATCTGATTCTGAGATCCAAAAATATTATAATAATTTTATCAAACTCCAGAAATTTATATCAATTTTTTGGGACCTCAAATCAAAATTATGTGTTATGTCTAACAACCCAGAATAATTTTCTCTATTTACTGAAAAAATTTGGGTCCAATCAGAACACGGTCATTTTTGGCCTGTTTTCAGTCCAAAGTTCCCATATTTACAGTTTTGCCCCTTGACTTACCACAAATCACAACTTTTCATAATTACACTTAAAGACCCCACATTTTTGTCTACCTTTTCTTTTGATCTTAAACTTTTCATAATTGCACTTTGGCTCTTACACTTTCTTCCTCTTCCAATTTAATCCCTTTCTTTATATCTCTCACAGTACTCTTGCTATAGCACTCTCAACTGGATTATATCTCTCTTGCCGGAAATTCTGGTAGAAAATAACTGTACTGATTCGGTAATTCCCCATGAGAACTACCATTCTACGTAAGTACCCAGGAAAGACTGGATGAACCGGCTAGGTCCACTCACTTCCAGCCTCCTTAGACAACACCTGTGTACACAGTACTCTATATAGTCGACCAGTACAACGTCATTTTTCTAGTACACATCTTTAAATCTTAACCTTAAATCTTGACCTTAACCTTAACCTTACATATACTCAATTGGAATTATCTTAGATCATTGGAATACCTCTTAACCTGAAAAACATGAATTTCCAAATGTTGGGCTTACGATACTGTTCACTGTCACTATTCACTAGGTAATTCCAGATTATAGCCTGAACTTTGGAAATTCATAACTAAATCTAGAACAATCATATTGAGGTGATTCCAATTTCTAATGAAATCTATTTCATTTAACTTTGAGAGAAAAATATGAAAATGAGTTTTTCTTGTCCAGATCAAATCAGTTTATTCGTTGAAAATTTCTGTTCATTTGGTAAATCTGGAAGTTCCAGTTTCTTTGCCCTATTTTGAAAAATTCATTTCTCCTTGTATACTTATCCAATTGAGTCTAATTACCTATGGATTTAAATCTCAGAATGTGTACTTTAAGCTCACCAAATATCGCAGAAAAAATCACTCATTTACTATATGAAAATCGCATAGGAACCTCACTGTATCGCAGGACTAGTTTTATCTTGATCCAGAGTTTAAGTCCAATTTTGAAAAATCATATCAATTTGAAAAGTTAACCAAATTAGGCTGTCTTGGTGTCCAATTAAATCTCTGGATCTTAGCTATGTTCATGCCAAATTTCATGTGAAAACTTATTGTATAAGTTGCTTAAACCATCTCTGGAAGTAGACTGCCTCTCATCGGATCCAGTGCATGCATACATTATACATACCCATACATCATCACATAAATTAAAGGCATGCTTTCCAAGTCATATACCATTCATACATCCACAATTACCTCCTTCCTTGTGATGTTCCAGCACCTAGATCATGGTTATGGGGGGGTGAGATTCGGGGGAATCTCAGTAGCAAACAATACCAAACAATACATGTATTAATGTAAAGACTTGTGCTTGCTTGTGAAAGTGTTATCATAGTGTGATGAGCATGCTTCCATGTATCATATGAAATACAATTGGACAAAGAAATCATAAAATAATAGAGCTTCAATCATCTACCATATACACACAATTCAATCAAGCCATAGCACAATCAAGCATACACTACATACATACAAGTTTAAGGTAAGTCCGCTACCTTGGATTTAAGCTCTCTTTCTTATGCTTGCACTTGCTTCCCAAGCTTTTCAATCATGAAGCTTTTTGGTCAATCATTCCCCAACACCTTCTTAGAGGTTTCAAGGTCCTAAACACATTCATATTCATTACATAATCCATTAGGACCATGAACTCAAACACTACTCAAGACTACCTCTCTTGAACCTTTAACATGCTTTAACTAATATAACTTTCTTTAATCTTTGTCAATTAGCTTAGCCTTTGAATCAATTGATATCTTGACCTTACCCTACACAATTTCACCTTTTGAATCCATTTATGAACTCAAAATAACCAAATTCCAGCAACAATACACTGTTCTATACAGATTTGGAAAAGCATACATAAATCTTCCAAAAATTCTCATTTTGATTCCAATGCTTCCCATACTTGTTCCTCCACTTTTCTCCCACACAAAAACTCATTTTAAGACCATTGGAAGCATCGAAATCATGAAATTCAAATCACTGTTCATGCGAGTGAACAGTACCAAAAGGAATTTTCAACATTACAACCTTTAATTCCAATGGTTTCCAAGGTTCAAAACCTATCCAATCCTACACAAAATCATCATATAAACTCAATGGAAGCATTAAATCATTGAAATTCCAGTTCCTTCTATCATGAACAGTGCAAATCGAAATGGTAAAGTCAAGAACATCAACTTGCTTCACAACCAAGCATGTAACTAGCTTGTTTAAACTTGTCTTAACTATCTATGACCTAAAACTCATATTCCTTTCACATATACACAAAAATTCCAGCAGTATCTCCCCAAGATTTAAGCCTCAAAAACCACTTAAACTCAAGCACAAACCATAAGAACAAAGGGTAGAAGCAAGGAGACAACTTTCCTTACTTGTTTCTTCAAGATCCTTGCTTCCTCCAAGCTTGAGAAATATTTTGCAAGAGCTTCCTTCCCCATTCTTGCTCACGGTTTTGGCTTGCAAATGAGGGGGTATTTATAGCAAAAGTCTTGGGAAAATTGAAGGCCAAGATCACCTTGCGAACTATTTGATCTAATGGTTAAATGTTTGATCTTGGAATATCTTTTCTCTTCTCACTCATGACCTTACCACCATGACATCACTAGCATGGGCCCACTTTGTACACCTAACCCTTCCTCTTTGGTTCAATTTTGAAGTCCATTGTGGGTCCCACCATGTGCAAAACCTAATTCTTATTTTATTCTCTTTTTCTTTCTTTTCAAAAATCCATAAATTATTTATTATTGCACTTGGGCTCCAAGATAACTTTTTGGGACTTATTGGGCTGGCCTAAGATGAAATGTTAGGCCTCTTTTAGGTCCAATAGCTAATTGGCCCAAATCCCAATGTACTTTCCTTATACCGATATCCTTAAATTACCCTAATCTTAGAATAAATGCTAAACACCTCTTTTAATTGTTCTAACATTTTTAGAAATTCATTCTAATATAAAATGAATTCTCTACAAAGTTTCATAATTTTTTGATACCCAAAAGTCTTGTTAAAAATTATATACGTTTCCTTTAACCCTTTATCGATATCCTTTTTACCGTAAATTCCATAATTAATTATACAGGACTCCTTTTTTACTTCTATCAACTCCATAAATTCTCATATTAATTATAATAATTTACTATCACATTTGTTCTGATATCCATCCATTGAATGAAATGACCAAAATGCCCTCCATTCACTTCTGGTTTCTTAGGGCATCACAGGGGTATTTTCATAATTTTGCACTTTGGCTCTTACACTTTCTTCCTCTTCCAATTTAATCCCTTTCTTTACATAAATATGGCCACATCTTTTCCTGAAAAAATCTCATATATTTTATTCAATCTGTACATATAACTTAGTACAGAAATTAGGGATGTTACACATGTGATTGTGGTACTCAGAATATATTCCTTCAATAGGGGATGAGATATATGAATGATGTACCATGAACATAAAATAAGATAAGATAGCCATGAAAGGTGAAGCAGCTCTGAGAGGGAGCAACGTCTATATAATAGAAGCTAATGTTCTCGCAATAGAGCTAGATTGTTCTTGCAATAAAATTAGATTGCTTATGAATAGAGCCAAGATAATGGACAGTGCAGCTCATGATGAAAACATGCCCATCAAATGAGGTATACAAATCATGATAGTTATATGCACGGTAGAGCCTATGTAGCTCCCTGTAGTCAGAGATATAGCAAGGTTATGAAAGATGAGAATGATGTAAGAAATTCCTCAATGCTAGATGAAATGAGTAAAGTCTAAATATATAATATTGGCTTCTGTGTTTAGTCTTGGGGAATTATCTGTTGAGTAGTAACTAAGTGAAGGTAACTAACCTTATAACTTAGTCTGTTGGTTTAAGATCTTCCAGAGATAATGATATAGTATAACAGAATCGTAGTTAGATTCTGGAGGATCGCAGTTAGATCCTAACAGTTCCAAAGTCGCAGTTAGACTCTGAAGAGGCTAACGGTTGATCGCAGTTAGATCCCGAGGTCGCAGTTAGACCTAGCCTAAGGAAAGTAATGATCCATACAGATACGAGTACAATGTAATATTTCTATGAGAAGATGAATACCAAAGACAAAGTTAAGGTGAAGGCGCTTCACCAGTTGTTCACTCATAGCAGAGAGAGTACCCACGTTGTTGGTTTCAGATAGCCTTATTATTATTATTATAGACTGAACTCAGAATCTTCTTAGATAAAGGATTAAGTGAAGTTAATAGAGATTCCTAAGATGAGGATAAAGAAAATGAGAATGAAAGCTAGAGAGATCCTCCAGGTGAGGACAAGAAGAATAAAGAGCCAACCCTAGTACTGTTAGAGCCTGTTAGTATCAGTATTGGAGATTTTTATTAGCACTTTTCAGTTAAATATGCTCAGGCAAGAGTAACCCAATGATGGGTAACCCCTGGGAAGTGATGATAAAGGTTATAGATGCCACAAGAAGTTTGGCATAAATGTACGGAGTTATGTAAGATGATAGAAATGGTTATGAACAGTAAAAGATTAAAACCCTTATGACAAGTCCAATTAAAGTGGATGTGAAAGGAAAGATTCAAATTACAGAATTATGTAAAGAGGAAATTAGAATGAAGTAAGAGGAAGATCTTTCTCAGAAAGTTATAAGTTAAAAAGAGCAATATTCTCCTGAGAGACTGATAAAGTGATCAATTAAAGAAAATGTTAGACTTATAGTATCTCATGATAGGTCATGATAAGGCAAGATAAGTCATGAAAGAGTAAGATACACCATGATATGGCCAGATTTGGTTAGACATGCCATGATACAGCATCAGAAGTATGTAATGAGATACACTATGATAAATGTGTAAGGTGGCACGCAATGAGAAATGTGTATTTTATGAGCAAATAGAGAGGGCCCTTAATGAAAAAGGGATAAGATGACGAATGTTATGCTACAGATAGAGATGAGAGCTTTCACTCCTTGCATAAAATGCCAGGCATTATGTTATGTTTGAAAATATGCTAAAGCTCTGAATGTTAGAGCTGTGTAAGCTCCAAGTGTTAGAGCTGTGCATATTCAGAAAAAGAATGCTTGAGCTCCGATGTTAGAGCTTTTCCTTCACGAGCAGGTATGCAGTTCTGCGATTTGAGGGCCAGGCATTATGCATGTTAGAGTATGTGCTCCTATTTAGTAGCAAAAGTAAAGAACAAATAGTTACATAAATCCTCTCTCTGTATGATGTTAAGTGAGTAACGATGATGAGAACATATAATGATATGAAAAGAGAGACGAAATGCTGCAGATGTTAAGACAGTCTGCGAGACGCTAACGAGAGTAATAAGAGATAAATGCTGGAAGTATGATGAGTAATTAATGAAAACTCCAGAATACAGTAATATTTGAGAGAGTAGAAATGGACATTACTCACAAAGCTAGTACAAGGAGTTGTTCCTAAGCAAGTGAATGCATAGCACAAGATCAAGTGTCGTAATGAAGCAGATATTGGAAGTACTCCGCTAGATAATAAGATAAAAGATAAGAGATGGATACCCCAATTCTTAGTCATAAAGAAGAAAGAGATTTAAAGAGGATGTATATTTAAGATTGTTGACTAAGGTACGAAGTAAATTTCGAGGACGAAATTTATTTTAAGGGGGAGAGAAATGTAACATCCCTAATTTCTGTACTAAGTTGTATGTACAAATTGAATAAAATATATGAGATTTTTTTTTCAGGAAAAGATGTGGCCATATTTATGTAAAGAAAGGGATTAAATTGGAAGAAGAAGAAAGTGTAAGAGCCAAAGTGCAATTATGAAAAGTTTAAGATTAAAAGAAAAGGTAGACAAAAATTTGGGGTCTTTAAGTGTAATTATGAAAAGTTGTGATTTGTGGTAAGTCAAGGGGCAAAACTGTAAATATGGGAACTTTGGACTGAAAACAGGCTAAAAATGACCGTGTTCTGATCAGACCCAAATTTTTCCAGTAAATAGAGAAAATTATTCCGGGTTGTTTGACGTAACACATAATTTTGATTTGAGGTCCCGAAAAATTGATATAAATTTCTGAAGTTAGATAAAATTATTACAATATTTTTCAGATCTCATAATCAGATGAGGCCTTCCAGTAAATTCTTATAATTGATATAAGAATTTATAAAATTGACAGGATCAGAAAAGGAATCCTATAGAATTTTTAATGCAATTTCCAGTGGAATAAAATACCCGATGAATATTGCCGGGAGAGTTTGCTAGGAATTTGTACCATAAAGGTATTGCTGGAACTTCACAAGGAGGAACGTAAATGGGAATGAACAATGTGTATATGACTTGGAAAGCATGCCTTTAATTTATGGGATGATATATTGGTGTGTACATGGTAAATACTCACTGGATCCGAGTTGAGGGAGTGACCTTCCAGCGATAGTTTGAGTGACTTATCCATTTTGTTTTCACATAAAATTTGGTATGAATATATCTAAGGTCCATAGATTTAATTGGACACCAAGAACGTGTAATTTGGTTAAGTTTTCAAATTGATATGAGTTTTCAAAATTGGACTTAAACTCTGGATCAAGATAAAACAAGTCATCCGATACAGTAAGGTTCCAATGCGATTTTCATATAGCAAATGAATGATTTTTTCTGTGGATTTTGGTGATCTTAAAGTAAACATTCTGAGATTTAAATCCATAGGTAATTCGACTCAATTGGATAAGTATACAAGGATAAATGAATTTGTGAAAATGGGGCAAAGATACTAGAACTTCCAGATTTACCAAATGAACAGTAAAGTTCAACGAATAAACTGATTTGATCTGGACAAGGAAACCTCATTTTCATATTTTTCTCTCAAAGTTAAATGAAATAGATTTCATTAGAAATTGGAATCACCTCAATATGAATTTTCTATATTTAATTATGAATTTCTAAAGTTCAGGCTATAATCTGGAATTACCCAGTGAACAGTGAACAGTGAACAGTACCGAAAGCCTAACTCTTGGAAATTCATGTTTTTAAGGTTAAGAGGTATTCCAATGATCTAAGATAATTCCAATTAAGTATATGTAAGGTTAAGATTTAAGGTCAAGATTTAAAGATATTTACTAGAAAATATCGTTGTGCTGATAGACTATACAGAGTACTATGTACATAGGTGCTGTCTAAGGAGGTTGGAAGTGAGTGGACCTAGCCGATTCATCCAGTCTTTTCTGGGTACTTACGCAGAATGTTAGTTCTGATGAGGAATTACCGAATCAGTATAGTTATTTTATGCCAGAATTTTTGGCAAGAGAGATATAATCCAGTTGAGAGTGCTATAGCAAGAGTACTCTGAGAGATATAAAGAAGGATGTTTCAGGCGTTCCTAAATGTCTGCTAAGGTTTACATGTCTTGTACTTCTTTTCTTTGACAATGAGGACACTGTCAAGTTTAAGTATGGGGGAGATATTGTTTCTGTGCTAAAGAATCTTTCATCACAAAGTTGGTTTTTGATCTTAATGTATGATAAATTGTCAAAAATTGGATCCCTACTTTAAACTCTTGTTAGCTAAAACGGTTTCAGTGTAAAAGATGTTTTGGGTTTTGAAAATCATATTTGGTAGCCTCTGTGGAAATTAGTCGCGACATATGTGTTATATGGTCGCGGCCTGGGATGGAATTTTGGACTTAATGGGCTTTCTATGAAACGGAGTCACGACCTAAGAGTATTGTGGTCACAACTAAATGTGTAAGCTCAAAGCAAGCACTCACTGTGAAATTTGGTTGCGACCTCCACTATTTTTAGTCATGACCAAAATGCGAAAATGTCTATTTACCTTCTCTTTGCCTTGTACAATACTGTATAAAAGGATTCCTTTTGAGCTACTAAGGTGTGTTTCATTGCCCTATTGTTTCTAACCTTTTTGCATAAATAGTTTTATAGAAACCATGGTCACACTTGAATTTTTGAAAATCTTGAAAATTGAATTGGAAACACTTAAGTTTTTACTGTTAAACTTAGGATTTTTACATAATTTTGAGTGATTACTTTTGAACTTTTAAATCGTCATTTAAGAGGGTTTTCATTTGTAATAAGTGTTGTAATGCCTAGTGAATAATGAACATTGTTTGAGACTTTAGTGTATGAGAATTTAGATGAAAATCTTAGTTGGAAGGATTCTCAGCCTTAATTCCTATATTGAGTGATTATTCAATTGGTTTATATCCTCTAGAACTTGTCTTGGCTCTGAGTTGAAAACTACTTGGGCATTTATGTTATTGAATATGATATAGACATTCATTTCTAAACCTTTGGGCTTAAACACAAGCCATAAATTTTGATACATTGTTTACCCATTAGACCTTCATTGCTATTCCATTATTATCTCATTTTTGCTGGTGTCTAAATTTCATTATAATTAAGTCAAATTCATCTTTTTACTTGAACCCATATAACCTTCAAGGAGCTTGTGGAAGTATTGTATATAAGCTGGTTGATTTCAACAACAAAAAACAGCATTGTCAAGAAGCTATAGCAAAAGAATAAAGGAGAAATAAGTATTCATCTGTAATTGAAGGATATGGTTTGAGGTATTTAGATAAAATTTGACCTACATCATCATCTTTGATTAAGACACTCAATTTTATTCCTTTTCTTTTTCCTCCATACCTCCATCATTTCACCCTTAAAAGACCTCTTGATTCTTTGCATGAGTGTTGTATAGTTAAGGAGATTTAGAACCATTACAAGCATATGGTAGGTTGTTTGCCAATTTGAATTTGAGTGAAAGAACCCTAACAATGAGAGGATATAGAGAGCTACACACTTACATTATTATAGAGAATATATTGCGCTCATACAGTTAAGGTTGATTTCATTTAGTAGTTAATTACTTGGTATTACTCATATTATCATTTTTGCATTCCTAAAAGATGGTGAATTAATTGTTTTAAGGTTTCACTGTGGATTATGTTGTTATCTCAGATTTACCAGCATTAGCTTAGGTGTTATTCATTTCTTTGTCTAGGAGTACAAAGGTTTAAGTGTGGGGGAATTGATAGGATGCAAATTGTATATGGTTTCTTTGAGATTTTCAAGGGTTTTATGGGAAGTTTACCATTCATTTTATGCCAGTAATTGTGCTTTTATGGTAATACATTAGTGTGCATGGCAATGTGCTGATAAAAGGGTTAAATGGTAAATTAACTCTTCTAAACTATGTTTATGTTGTTCTTTATTTAGTTGGGCTTTTACAGTGATCTTTGATTTTGAATTAAAGGTGTTTTGGAGGAGAATCAAGGACCCAATGTGAAGCAGAGAAGGAATCACTAGACAAAGATGACCTGAAATGTGAAAGCCAGCTTCTGTGATGTTCAATCGTGACCTATTTTCTCGTGGGATGTTCTCTGTGTTCTCAGGTCGCAACCAAAATTAAGATATGGTCGAGACTAGAATATCCAGTTAGTGAAGATGTGCATTTTCATTTAGGTTACTCTGCAATTAAAAGAAGGAAGGGCAGGCAGACGAAACGGGGCTAGAGTTTTTGCCAGATTTAGCCAGGAAACAGCTGCTCCCTCTCTCTCTCAACATTCTCTCTACATCTTCTATTTCATATTTCTACACCAATTAATTTACTTCTACCATATTTCTCTTAACCTTTCCATCACCTTTTTCTGCATTCGTCATGGTGTCATTTATGGGCAGCGATGGCAGCACAGTAGGAGCTATGAGAGGCTAAAACTTTAGTCTCTGAGTGATGGATAGCATATCTTGACCTCATGGACAGTTGTATCCTTAATTTTATCCTTATATATACTCATTTGGAAGTATCTTAGACTAATTGAACACCTTTGTAGCTTAAAAACATGAATTTCCAAGAATTAGGTTATGGGGGTACTGTTCATAGTACTGTTCATTTGGTAAATCTAGATTACACCATGGACTTTGGAAATTCGTAATTTAATCTAGAAAAATCTAAATAAGGTGGTTCCAATTTATAATGAAAGCTATTTCATTGAAATTTAAATGAAAAATATAAAACCGAGGTTTCCTTGTCCAAATGAAATCAGATTATTCGTTGAAAAATATTGTTCATTTGGTAAGTCTGGAAGTTCCAGTTTCTTTACCTTATTTTCCAAAATTCATTTCTTTTTATGTACTTATCCAAATGAGACGTGTTATATATGGATTTAAATCTCCATATGTATACTTTAATCTCATAAAATTTTATGGAAAAACTCGTTCATTTACTATTTAAAATTTGTGCATGAACCTCACCGCCTCTGGGTACTCGTTTTATCTTGATCCAGATTTTATTCCCAACTTTAAAAAATCATAACAATTTGAATTCTTAACCAATTGAGGTGTTCTTGGTGTCCATTTAAATCTCTAGATCTTAAATATGTTCATGCCAAATTTCACATGAAAATACGTTGGATAGATTATAGAAACTAACGTCGGCAGTGTACTATCTCAGACTGGATTCTTAGTAACATACATCATGCACCTCAAAATATCATCTTCTCAAGTTAAGTGCTCAACTTTAAGTCATATAAAAATTAATCATCCACATTAACCCTTTTTCCTTGAGAAGATCCAGCACCTAGAGCATGGTTATATATATGAAAAGAATGAGATTTCATGGAAATCTCAATAGCAAGTCATACAAACTATAATAACATGCATGATTGATTAAATGCCTAACATGTTATCATGATATGGGAGCTACTTTATGAACATACGTAAGCAACCTCTAACATGCATATTGTCATGACATTCATTGCAAGGAATTGCAACCATTCATACTTCATCATCATCATCATAAAATCATCTCAAGCTCAACCAATAATCATACATAACAAGCAAGCATACAATCAAACAACATAAGATTATAGTTAGGTATTCTTGCTACCTCTTAGATGTCCTTGTTAATTCCTTCTTGGAGTAATCTTCCCTTCTCACAAATCTCAAAACCTAGCCATTACAAAGTAACATCAAGTTACAATTCACTTCCAACACAATTCCCAAACTAGGTTCTCACTAAGTTCTATTCTTTCTTTAATTTATGACTTATGCTTCCATCTTTCTAAAATAAATTCTCATGGTTCACTTACGCATAATTTTTCATGTAGAATTCAAATATGCATTCAGATTCTCCAAAATCAAATTGCATCTTAAGTGACTGTACAGAACCGAAAAGCTACACCTATTTTCCAAAAATTCTCATTTTGATTCCAATGCTTCCAATACTTGTTTCTCTACTAGAACCCCACACAATTTTCCATTTTAAACTCATTGGAAGCATCAAAATCATGAAATTCCAACATATGATCAGTAATTCGTACAGTACCAGAACAGAACACAATCTTTCATTCACATGCATACTTTGATTTCCAAGCTATTACCACTTGATTCTAGCTTGTTTAAGCTTGTCTAAACTATCCATAACATAAAACTCATATTCCTTTCACATCCAAACAGAATATCCAGAAGCACCCTCAAGATAAATATGCCCCAAAAAACCTTAAAACCAAAAGCAAACTTACTAGAACAAAGGCTAGGATCAAGGGGACTAATTACCTTACTAGTTCTTCCAAGGTGCTTGCTCCTTTCTAGATTGAATGGAAATTTTGCAAGAGTTTCCCCAAGGTTGCCAAGCATGCCAAAATGAATCTGATTTGAGGGGCTATTTATAGGCCAACTTGGGTGGAAATGAAAGGCCAAGATCATTTTGTGCACTATTTGATCTAATGGCTTGATTTAATCTTAGATTTTTTTTTCTTTAATAATTATGATATCACCGTCATGACATCATAAAAGGGGACACCTCATAAGCCACATGGCGAAATTCCAAGGGAGAGAAGGCTCTAGAAAAATTCCAGTCCAATCCGGTAACGGCTCAGCCTGATTTCCCAAAAACCAGACTGTTTTCTGAATCTAATTTTTCTGAGATTCCATAATATGTTTTCTAACCTTAAATCCAGTATCCGGATTCTTTCTATCATTGACATTCTTATACTGGGTCTAAACTTAATTATAGGTCCCTTGGAAAATGACCAAAATACCCTTGGTGCCCTTTCTTGCCTTACATTAACCCTAAGGGTATAATCGTCATTTTACACCTTTCTGTACCTGGTTAGGGCATATACTGACTCTGACTAATCCTTCCTGTACCTACCTTGGTGTTTTAGCCTGTACAAAATGACCAAAATATGCTTCATTCATCTGTTGCTCCTTAGGGCAACACAGGGGTATTTTCGTAATTTCGCACTTTTCCGGGTTCCTCTGGACACTGGCCCACCTATCAGTCCAACTGTCTTATTGGGCCTTCATGGCACCATTTTTGGGCCTTTATAGGGTCCACTACCATTATGGCACAATTCCTTAGGAACTGCTCCCGGAACTTTTATCGAGTATTTTATTCCACTCTAAATTCCATTAGAAATTTTACAGGATTCCTTTTCTGATTCTGTCAATTTTATAAATTCTTATATTAATTATAGGAATTTACTGTAAGGTCTCATTTGATTCTAAGATCTAAAAAATATTGTAATAATTTTATCTGACTTTAAAAATTTATATCAATTTTTTTGGACCTCAAATCAAAATTCTGTGTTACGTCAAACTAACCGGAATAATTTTCTCTACCTATTGGTAAAATTTGGGTCTGATTTGACTCCGTCCATTTTTAGCCTATTTTCGGTCCAAATTCTTCATAATTATACTTTTGCCCCTTGACTTTTCATAAATTACACTTATGTCCTCAAATTTGGCTAAAATTACACTAAAAGACCCCACATTTTTGTCTAATTTCTCTTTTGACCTTAAAACTTTTATAATTTCACTTAAGTCCTTATATTTTCTTCCTTTTTCAATTCAATCCCTTTCTTTACATAAATGGCCACATTTTGCTCAAAAAATCTCACATATATTACGTACAAATTGTACATACTATTTAGTACAGAAAATTAGGGATATTAAATGGACTGCCCTGGGGAGTTTTCTATCTTAATCTGCACCTATTTCATATTTTGACATTTCTAGATTTAGGAATTTCATTGTTTGAATAGGGATTGAATATTGATTGATTATTCTCAGATTAGATATTTGTAATTGACATTGGATGATGTGATTGTTGATCTTAATATAAATATTTCAGTTTTGATTTCTGGATAGTTGGACTATTATCAACGATTGTTGATGTTTAATTCAATTGCCTGAAGTCTACCGTTGTTGATTGATGACCATTTGAGGGCATTTTTATCATATGATTTATTTACACACTAAATGGTTTTTAACATTGCATTATGAAGTTCTTTAGCTAGCTTTGATCAAAGGAGTTCAAGAATCATTAATGCATTGGACTCAATCGATTGATTGAGATTTTTAGTTAACACTTAGTGATTTCAAAACTCCCATATCAAATTAAGAGTAAGGACAGATATGATTTCATCATCAAGAGTCTTTCTTAACATATTTCTTTCACAATCCAACTCATTCTCATCTTAAATTAAAAATACAAAAATATTTACTTTACTACACCCTTATTTTATAACATCAATATTAGATAAAACCCAAAACACATGTTTTTACTCAGTTTTTCAATGGTTTTGCCCACCAATTTGCTAGGATTCCAATAAAAAGGCTCCTTGAGAAGAACGATAGTGTTGTGCCTTATACTACATTATTAGGTGCAATCATTATTTTTTATGGATCAAACGACGACAATCCTGAAGGGAATTGGAAGACACGCAGCGGAAATTAACTTTAAAAATTTTTCCATTCCCAGCCAGGATCTACCGAATGTGTTTAAGTCAAGGAGAAAGGAGTGTTACCTTCGGTATTCAAGCTTTGGTCGCGACCTCAGTGTCCACTAGTCGCGACTCTTCACCTCTGGAACTTTCAGTCGCGACCTACTCAGCTTCTAGTCGCGACCTGTCGCCTCTGGAGTTTTTAGTCGCGACCTCCTCAGCTACTAGTCACGACCTGTCGCCTCTGGAGTTGTTAGTCGCGACCTCCTCTGCTTCTTGTCGCGACCGGACGTCTCTGGAGTTTTTAGTTGCGACCTCGTCAGCTTTAAGTCGCGACCTGTCTCCTCTTTTCGGATTTCTGACATTCAGATGCCCGTATGGTCGCGACCTCAGTGTCAATAGGTCGCGACCTGTCTTCGTGTCTTGTTTCTTTTCTCGATCGCAAGAAGTCGACAGCTCAGATCGGCTTCCTCTACCGGTATTTACACGAACAACGTTCCAATCACGAACGACGTGCTAGCGCCTCTTGTCCCCCTAGGGTTTTCTAGAGATTCCGTCCTCACTGTCTCTATTTCGGCAGTTTCTTATCTGCAAACCTTTTGCACTCTATCTGCAAACCTGTATAGATGTATAGAGATCTATGTGTGTACAACCCTAGCTCCTAATGTCAAATATATAGGATGCTATCGGGCTTCTAATTGGGCCAGGCTTCAGAATTAATCTTATATTAATTCTGAAATTAATACAATATCATATATTGTATAATTTAACAAGAAATTAATTAAATAAATATGGTTTATATTAAATCCATCCCACAGATTTAATTCACCTATTTATTTAATTTAAAATAAAGATAAGACAGAATTATATTTGATTTATTCTCATAAATAAAATTTGAGATATCTTATCAATTTGAATTTCAAATTCAAATAGATCATATCCATTTAAATTCAAATTCAAAAGTGATAGAGATTTAATTTATCCTTATAAATTAAATCTTGCAACTATCTCTTATATTATATATAATATATATATACAAATTTATATATATATATAATATATATATAACCACCCTAGATTATTCATTGAATCTAGACATCTCTTAGATTCAATGAATCTAGATATCATAACTCGTATTGGGTTGTTTTGTGTGCGACCCTGTAGGCCCATATCAAGTTGGCAGTGGGCTAGTTACTATACTGACCCACAAGTCGTAAGCGGTCTCTAGCAAGGCATTACGACTACCCAAAACATATGAGGATCGATAAACGATGTAACCTTTCATACAACCATATCAATTACCTTTTGTCACACGATATTTCGGTCAAGGATGAGGCATAGAGAACGTCATCCTCCTGTTCCTGACCATTACTTTCTCGATCCCTGAGTAGTCTGAATATAGAAATGGAACTAGCCTTCCATTCCAGTATGGCCATACATTTCTCAGACTCACCCATCGAGGGGCCCAGTAATATCTCTCTACGAATGTGAGGGATAAATTCCATCTTGACCATTCACATTCCTCCGCATGAAAAACCACTAAGCCCGAACATAGCCTTTATGATCACTCGGTCAAAAGTAACTTTTGACTAGGTCAAAGCTGAGCGTTCGTCATGTAGGAATCCATGACGATCTCAGGTCAAAGGGCATAGTGACATGGCTTGTATATGAGAGAAGCTTATGACTTAACCCATGCAGCTCTCTCATGGCGGGTCGGTCCGACACCCTGTACTTTTACATGTACCTATAACTTTGATTTATATCTCTATATATCTTTAAAGTTATACTAGTCTTATTTCATCTCTGCTCCCGTATAGATGACCGACCAGGGACATTTAGGATAAGATCACGAGTTATCCAAGGATTGTCATCATAGTAAACATGCAAATAATATGATAACATAATTAAGAAATTCATAAATCAACAATGTTCATAAGGTAATGATTGGCCCCTAGGGCACAATCTCCAATATCCTCCCACTTGCACTAGGTACAATAATTAATTTGCCTAATTCCCATTGAGCTAACATGACACTCATGTTTTGCTTGCACAAGCGGCTTAGAGGATCAGCAACATTGTCTTCCCCTGCTACCTTGCATATTTTTATATCACCTCTATCATTGATTTCTCTGATGAGATGAAATTGCCTGAGTATATGCTTGGTCCTTTGATGTGACCTATGCTCTTTGGCCTGTGCAATGGCACCACTATTGTCACAGAACAAAGTTATCAGATCTAAGATGGTAGGTATCACCTCTAGTTCAGTAATGAACTTCCTTATCCAAACGGCCTCCTTAGCTGCATCAGATGCTGCTATATACTCAGCTTCCGTTGTAGAATCTGCTACAGTGCTCTGCTTAGAGCTCTTCCAGCTTACTGCTCCATTATTCAGGAGGAATATGTATCCAGATTGCGATTTTTTGTCGTCCTGGTCAGTTTGGAAACTTGCATCTGTGTAACCAGTTACATAGAGCTCGTCATCCAATCCACCATAGACCAAGAATAAGTCCTTAGTCCTTCTCAAGTACCTAAGGATATTCTTGACAGCAGTCCAATGGCCCTCACCAGGGTCCTATTGATATCTGCTAGTCATACTTAAGGCAAACGAGATATCCGGTCGAGTACATAACATGGCGTACATGATAGATCCTATGGCCGAGGCAGAGGGAACCTTACTCATGCGACCTCGCTGATCAGGTGTACTAGGACACAAATCCTTGCTGAGGTGAATACCATGAGACATGGGTATGAAACCCCTCTTTGATTCCTGCATACTGAACCTATGCAGTATCTTGTCTATATATGTGCTCTGACTGAGTCCTATAAGTCTTTTAGATCTATCTCTATAGATCCTAATTCCTAGGATGTAGGTGGCTTCACCCAAGTCTTTCATCGAAAAAGACTTTCCTAACCAAGACTTGACAATCTGCAAGGTAGGAATGTCATTCCCAATAAGTAGGATGTCATTGACATAGAGTACCAAAAACACAACTGTGCTCCTACTAACCTTGTATACACAAGGTTCATCAATGTTTTGAAGAAATCCAAACTCTTTGACTACTTCATCAAAATGATGATTCCAACTCCGAGATGCTTGCTTCAGTCCATAAATGGACCTTTGAAGCTTGCACACCTTACCAGAGTCCTCGGAACGCACAAATCATTCAGGTTGTGTCATGTACACATCCTCAAGGAGCTTTCCATTAAGGAAGGCTGTCTTAACGTCCATCTGCCATATTTCATAGTCATAATATGCTGCAATGGCAAGGAGGATTCTGATTGATTTGGCCATTGCAACTGGGAAAAAGGTTTCATCATAGTCCACACCATGATTTTGTTTAAATCCTTTTGCAACCAGTCGTGCCTTGATGACATTTACATTGCCATCCATGTCAGTTTTCTCTTTAAAAACCCACTTGCTCCCGACGGTTTTTGCACCTTCAGGCGGGTCGACTAAGGTCCATACCTTATTGTCGTACATGGATTGCATCTCAGACTTCATGGCACTAAGCCATTTTTTAGAGTTTGGTCCCACTATAGCTTCTCGATAGGTAGTTGGCTCATTATGCTCAATGAGCAACACATCATGATTGTCAGAAATCAGAAATCCATATCTCTGAGGCTGAAGTCGTGTCCTATTAGATCGCCGTGGGCCTTGCGTGACTTGAGGAGTCTCAACAACTTCTTGTGAGTCTTCTCTATTTTCCATCTCTGGTTCTGTGGTGTCTTGTGGCTCTCAAACTTCTTCGAGGTATACCTTGCTCCCACTGGTTCTTTTAGAGATAAATTCTCGTTCTAGAAAGATACCATTTCTGACAACAAACACTTTGTTATCAGTGGGGTTGTAGACATAATATCCCTTGGTTTTCTTAGGATATCCCATAAAAAGGAACTTTGATGATTTGGGCGCTAACTTATCTGAGGCTTGTTGCTTAACATAGACCTCACATCCCCAAATCTTGAGAAAAGATAAACTAGGTTTTCTCCCAGTCCATATCTCATACGGAGTCTTTTCAACTGCCTTAGATGGAACACGATTAAGTATGAACATAGCTGTCTCTAGGGCGTGGCCCCAAAAGGACGGTGGAAGATCTGTTCGACTCATCATGGATCGAACCATATCCTATAGTGTTCGATTCCTCCGTTCAGAAACTCCATTCCATTGTGGTATTCCTAGAGGAGTCAATTGTGAGACTATCCCACAATTCCTAAGATGATCGATAAACTCTTGGCTCAAATATTCACTACCTCCATCAGATCGAAGGGCTTTAATTATTTTACCAAGCTGGTTTTGTACTTCATTTTGAAATATTTTGAATATTTCAAAAGATTCGGATTTATGTTTCATTAGATAGACGTAGCCATATCTACTGAAATCATCTATGAATATGATGAAGTACGAATAACCTCCTCTAGCATTTGTATTCTCGGTCCACACACATCTGTATGTATGAGGCCCAACAAATCAGTGGCCCTCTCACTATGCCCAGTGAAAGGTGACTTTGTCATCTTATCTAACAAACAAGATTCGCAAGTATCATATGATTCAAAATCAAATGAATTGAGAAATCCATCTTTATGGAGTTTAGAAATACGTTTCTCATTTATGTGGCCCAGACGACAGTGCCAGAGGTATGTCGGATTCAAATTATTTGGTTTGACCCTTTTGGTGGTTATGTTATAGATATTTCCATGATTGGGTTGTTCTAATTTTAATATGTAATGATCAACATGCAAATCACCATGAGCATATAAAATATCATTACGATAAATAGAACATCTACTATTCCCAGAAATGGAAGTGTAACCTTCCTTAGCCAAATAAGAAAGAGAAACAATGTTACTACTCAAAGCAGGAACATAATAGCAATTATTCAAAACCAACAAAAGCCCAGTGGGCATAACTAATTCATAAGTGCCTACAGCTAAAGCAACAACATTTGCTCTATTTCTAACTCGTAGGTCAACTTCACCCTTATTCAACTTTCTACTGTCCTTTAGGCCCTATACATATGTACAAATGTGAGAACCACATGCAGTATCTAATACCCATGTAGTGGAAGTAGAGAGATGAATGTCTATAACATAAATACCTGAAGCGATAGCCCCGCTATCCTTCTTATTCTTTTTCAGATCTTCAAGGTAGAGTTTGCAATTCCTCTTCCAATAACCCGGTTCATTGCAGAAGAAGCAAACTCCTTCCTTTGGAGGCTTTGCCTTCTTTGGTGCAGGCTTGGTTTCGGGTTTGCCTGACTCTTTGGTCTTACCAGATGAGCCATGACCCTTCCCCTTGCCCTTGCCTTTCTTTTTCATACCCTTTCCTTTCTGAACCATCAAAACTATGCTGGGCTTCTTCTTAACAGTCATCTCAGCAGTTTTAAGCATCCCATGCAATTCAAAAATCGATTTCTCCATGTTGTTCATGTTGTAGTTCATGACAAACTGGTCATAACTTTCTGGGAGTGAGTTCAAGATCAAATCCATAGCTAACTCCTAGCTCATGGGAAATCTAAGCCTCTCAAGGTGATCAATGTACCCTTTCATCTTTAAGACATAAGTACTTACTGATGCACCTTCAGCCATCTTGCAGGAATATAAGGCCTTAGTGGTCTCATACCTCTCTTGCCTTGCCTGTTGCTGGAATATTTCCTTAAGATGAACAATCATCTCATAAGCCTCCATGTGTTCCAGATCTCTTTGGAGCTCCGGAAACATGGTGGCAAGCATCAAGCATCCCACATCGACAAAGTCTTCCTTATGCTTCGCATAAGAATCTCTCTGAGCTCTAGGAGCATTGGCTGCTGGCTTCTCAGGAATGGGTTGATATAGGACATATACCTTTCTTTCCTGCTTGAGAACAATTCTCAAGTTCCTGAACCAGTCAAGAAAGTTTGTCCCATTGAGTTTGTCCTTCTCAAGGATAGATCGCAACGATAATGTAGCAGTATTACTAGTCGTCATGATTCTACAATTAAAATATGCAATTTAATTAGCAATCTCCCACTGAATAAAATAACCCTCAATGTAATAATTAGTGGGCTAAGATCCATATTTGGCTTAAACTTGAGTCCGCTTTGGTAGGACGCTCAACTTTAAGTTTTTAGGTAGGTAACAACTTTACCAATTACATCAAATGTAACTCTTAGATGTTTATGGGATTCCATCATCATATGATCCGGCATGTTTTAATCCCATCTAATGCCTTGAGACCCAAAACCGTTTTGATAATCTCAATTAAGTCAAACAACAACAAACATAAGAGTAGCACCATTACTCTTGCTTATCTCCCCGAGAGAACTCAAATGCACCCACTTTGGTAGAGCCTACAAATGAGTGATCGAGGTTTTGACAAGTGTTCATTAATTGACGGCATATGACTTAAGATTTCTTTTAGAGGGTTTAATTAACTATCCGGTTTGCATGTATCTCAATTGTATCTCATACCGCTATTATGCATATAAAACATACATGCAGTGATTAATCATAAGATGCATAATCTTAAACGTGATATGTAATATCCTTAATTTTCTGTACTGGTTCCTATGTACAGATTAAACGGAATATATGAGCTCTGTTTCAGGAAAAAGATGTGGTCCTTTATGTAAAGAAAAGGATTAAATTGCAAAAGAAAGGAAATTAAGGGACCTAAATGTAATTATGGAAAGTTTAAAGTTAGGAATGAAAGGTAGACAAAAATGTGGGGTCTTAAAGTGTAATTTTAGCCAAATTAAGGGACTTAATTATAAAGAAGGAAAAGTTCCCTGGGGCTAAAGTATAATTAAAGAAAATAGGCCAGAAGTGGTTTGCACCGCCCGACAGCATTTCAGTCCCAGATTTTACCAGAAGGTAGGGCAGGTGACGCCGGGTAACCAAGCCTAATACCGGAATTTTTGAAGACTCCAGATAGCCAGAAATGGACTGATCGTCCGAAAGTTATAAAAATTTATACCGGATACCCTAGATTTCAGATATAAGTGGGAAAATACAGGATGATGCCCCCTTATGGGACGGATGTCAGGAAACTGACAGAATACCGATAGGAGGTCTGTAGGAAAAGTTATCTGCAAATTAGAAAATCCAGACGGGAGTGTGAGGCCTCCGGGGATCCGGGTTGGAGATTTATCGGTATTTTTAAAGGGGCTAAATGCGATCGAATGACTTCGGTCAGATGACCGTTATAACCCCCAAGGATGCCTGAACACAGTAGGACACTGTATCTGGGAAAAAGAGCCGGTGTCCGAAAAAGGTGTATAATCGGTAAATAATAGTTAAAATATTCAATGAACTGTGTTAAAGGAAGATTTCTCGTAATACGTGCCATACAGGTAATGGACCCAGGAAGCCCAAAAATGGCGCCATTAGAGGCCCAATAAGACTCTTGGACTGATAGGTGGGCCAGTGTCCAGCAGAACCCCGGAAAAGTGCGAAATTACGAAAATGCCCCTATGTTGTACAAAAAGGGCAGCAGATGAATAAAGGGTATTCTGGTCATTTTGGATAGACCCAGAGGTCAAGACATGTCTAAATAAGGTTGACTAGAGCCAGTATAAGCTTTGACCGGGTCCAAAAAGGTGTGAAATGATGATTTTGCCCTTAGGGTTAAAATAGGACAAGATAGGGCACCAAGGGCATTTTGGTCATTTCGCAGGGGATCTGTAATTGAGTCTGGACCCAGTATTAAAAAGTTAATGATATAAAGGGTCTAGATACTAAATGTGAGGTCAGTAGACATAAAAAGGATCTTTAGAAACATCAGATTCAGAAAACGGCACGTTTTTCGAGGCAATAGACCGGGCCGGTGCCGGATTGGACCGGAAAGCTTCCAGAACCTCCAAATTTCGTGACATGAAGAATATGGGTGGTGAGGTGTCCTATGAGGTGTCCCATGAGGTGTCCAGGGTGATGCAGTAAAAGAGAATTAAAGAAAATAGGAAATTCTAGGAAAAACCAGGACCACAGGATCATAAGTCTTCCTAATTACAAGATTGCCATTGCTCAACACTATAAATACCCCCCTTACTCCTTCATTTCGGTGCAAGCAAGAAAGAGAGGAAGAAAGAAGTTCTTGAGAGAGAAAGTGAGAGAAAGAAAGAAGTAAGGAAGTTCTGGTGGAGTTGGAAGTAGTAGAGAGGTTCTGAAGCTCTGCTTTTGAGGTAACAACTAATCCTAGCTCTTATGTAATGTCTTTGTGATGTGTTGTCTTGTTTCGTTGATTGTTGTCCTATATGTTATGCTTGAAGCTCTATTCCAATGCTATGATCATATGTTATTGAATATGGAAGCATGCAGCATACTTATCTGTACACAGTCACAAGCAAGCACCGTCACTCTGCATTACATATTTTGTTATGATTATTGTTACTGGGATTCTTTTGAATCTCATTCCCAAACATAACATTACAGGGGAGGTTCTGTCAAAATAAAATTTGGAAATCTTAAGAGACGCCGGTAGGCTGCCGAAATTCCGGCAACGAAGACGGAACAAAGAAAGGAACTGATACGTACTGTGTACGTAGTGCTGTCTAAGGAGGCTGGAAGTGAGTGGACCCAGAAGGTTTATCCAGTCTTTCCTGGGTACTATGTAGAATGGTAGTTCTCATAAGGGAATTACCGAATCGGTACAACATCGGTTACTTTCTAAAGAAGAATTGTAGCAGTTATGCTGCCGGATTTTAGACAGAGAAGGATGTAATAAAATATGAGAGAGTTAATCATGCACTAATATATAACAGTTGATTATTTGATATTAATTGTTATCTAGCCTGTATGAATGATATGTGTTGGTTGTATGCTCGGGTATGTAAAGACTAAATGCTGAAAATAGGCTCAGTGAACAGTAACTCGTGAAGACCCATTCATGTCTGGTAAATCATTAAAAATAGTAAATGATTGAATTAATGTACGAAATTTTTAGGATAAAAAGTAGACATACTAAGCTTTAATTTGATATATATAATGTATAATTTGGATGTATACACAAAAAGATATAAATGGTTAAATTTGGGACTAGAATGCTGGATTCAGGAGAAAGTCATTGGATGAACAGTAATATTGGAATGTTGACCCACGTTAAATTTGTCAAGGATTGGTCAACCAATGATTTTTCCCTGAAATATATTTGAGTTAGCTTCATGTAGAAATTTGAACCACTTCATTTCGATTTTTCTAGAATTAGTTATGAATTTTCAAAATCAGGTCACTCATCTGGAATTTGCCACAGTGAACAGTACTCGATATGAATAAAATTCCAGATTAAGTGTTTAGACTTCAATTACCCTAAAAGTAGTTTAAGTGCTACTGAATGGTCCCTAAGATGTATAAAAATAAGGATGTGACATGATACAATATGGGTCACCTATCCTAAGTCCCCTCAAGCCAATGAGAGAAGCTGTATAATTAGAATAGGAAAATTACATAAGAAAACCTCGTTTTAACATTCAAGGGAAGTGAGATGAGAAGAGAATGTACAACGAGAGTCATTAGAGGAAGGCACGACACGCAGGCCATATTTAGAAAAATAAAACATTCAAGAATCAAAATTCATACTATTTGAAGGGTAATAAATGTTTCAAAACATTCATATATTAGGAAAGTCAGTACATATACGATTATGTTGCGCTACGATTAGATAGCCACGGCGATCCCGCTAGCCGGTTAGCAGGCGAGGTATGGGGCAGTGCCCCAATGGAAATTTTTGATCAAGAATCTTAATTCTATTTCCTTAGACCCCATTAATATTAATTGATTAAATCAATTAACATACACCACCGATTTCAGTTTCCTTTTGGATTCCGTATATGTCATACTAAAACGGATTCCATATATGTCATACATATCTCGCATGTTATCATATAATTAGCTAAGAAGTCTAACATACATCACATGTATCAACAATCAAACCTAACTTAAATACAAAACGGCATGGCTCTGATACCACTGAAGGGAATTGGAAGAAAGGCAGCCGAAATTAACTTTACAAATTTTTCCATTCCCAGCTATGATCTACCGAATGTGTTTAAGTCAAGGAGAAAGGAGTGTTACCTTCGATATTCAAGCTTTGGTCCCGACCTCAGTGTCCACTAGTTGCGACTCTTCGCCTCTGGAACTTTCAGTCGTGACCTACTCAGCTTCTAGTCGCGACCTGTCGCCTCTGGAGTTTTTAGTCGAGACCTCCTCATCTACTAGTCGCGACCTGTCGCCTCTGGAGTTGTTAGTCGCGACCTCCTCTACTTCTTGTCGCGACCAGACGTCTCTGGAATTTTTAGTCGTGACCTGTCTCCTCTTTTCAGATTTCTGACATTCAGATGCCCGTATGGTCGCGACCTCAGTGTCAATAGGTCGCGACCTGTCTTCGTGTCTGGTTTCTTTTCTCGATCGTAAGAAGTCGACAGCTCAGATCGGCTTCCTCTACCGGTATCCACACGAACAGCGTTCCAATCATGAATGACGTGCTAACGCCTCTTGTCCCTCTAGGGTTTTCTAGAGATTCCGTCCTCACTGTCTCTATTTCGGCAGTTTCTTATCTGCAAACCTTTTGCACTCTCTCTGCCCCCTTTTCTCACATCTGTATAGATGTGTAGAGATCTATGTGTGTAGAACCCTAGCTCCTAATGTCAAATATATCTCTATCTCATTTAAACATCAATCTAACTATCTCAGAGCATCACTAAGCCAGAACCTTCTGTTCTGTGCCAGAATCTTATGCTCTGAACCAGAACTCTATCTGGTCTATGCCAAAACCTTTGCTCTGAGCCAGAGCCCTTTCTGGTCTATGCCAAAACCTTATGCTCTGATACCAAAATGAAACATCCTCCCTTAGACTCCTCAGAGTACACTTGCGGAAGCAATATTAGCTTGATTATATCTTAACTTAAGCTCAGAAATTGAACTTTTACTCTTAAGTTCCTTATTCTGAACCTTTACATTGAGAACGGGTTAAACTCATTCTACACATCCAAATGAGGCTTATTACCTATCCACGGAATACCCCAGATGTGTACAACTAGCTTATCTAATTTCGTGGCCAAACTCTTCCATTTACTAGGTCAAACTGAGGTCAGAATACTGCTACCTCAGGACCTACGAATTTCTCTCTTAATTTCCTCATTCATAAATTAAACATGCCAAATAATATTTATTATTGAATAACAAATGTTATACAATAAGGCTTACACAAAATCCTCATATTTCTATTACATCTTGTCCTGCCTGAATTCCGGCAGCATAACAGCTAGGCTTCATCTCTACAAAGAACTGAATCGTACTGATTCGGTAATTCCCTCATGAGAACTACCATTCTACGTAAGTACCCAGGAAAGACTGGATGAACCGGCTAGGTCCACTCACTTCCAGCCTCCTTAGACAGCACATACGTACACAGTACTTATCATATACTGATGTTCAGTCTTACTTTCGGCAGCATAACGGCGTCTCCTAGCATTCTCTAAATTTACTTCAACATAACCTCCCTGTAATGGGTTATATTTGGGGATGAGATTCGGGGGAATCTCAGTAGTAACAACCATAACAATATATGTAATGCAGTGTGATAGTGCTTGCTTATGATTGTGTACAGATAAGTATGCTGCGTGCTTCCATAATCAATAACATATGATCATAGCATTGCAGTAGAGCTTCAGACATAACATATAAGACAACAATCCAACCAAACAATAGCACATCAAATCACAAAGCCATTACATAAAAGCTAGGATTAGTTACTACCTGGCTAGCTTAGTAGAACTCTACTATCCCTATTCTGCTTCCAGCTCCGCCATAACTACCTTTCTTTCTTTCTTCCTTTCTCTCTTTCTTTCCTTCTCCTTCTCTCTCTTCTTTCTCTCTCTTTGCCTTGCCCGTGCGTGAAGCCAAATGAATGGGGGAAGGGGGTATTTATAGTTTCTTCTAATGTCAATTCCGTAGTTTTCAAGAACTCTGAACTTGTGGCTACCGATTTTCCTGGAATTTCCTATTTTCTTAATTTCCTTTACTGCATCATCATGACATCATGCTGACTCATAGCCTTTCATAATTACCTGATGACTCGCCATGCTGACTCAGTGCCCCTCATGATTACTTGCTGACTCAGCCCGCTGACTCACCCTGCTGACTCACCGGTTCAGAGTCTTGCACCGTAATACGTGTCCTTAGCTTTATCTGCTTCCTCCAGATTAGTGCCATATGGCGACAAGGTGGAACCCTTCATGCCATCCAATGCTATCCAGATAAGTCCAAGACTCTATCTAATCACCTCCTTGGTTATCATGCCAACCGAGTAACTTTACTTTATGGAAAAGTCATTGAATCATTACTTTAATGCCATGTGTCATCTTGTGGGTCCCATGAGGACACTTTATCAGTCCACCTCATGGTTTCCAGATAACCTTTCCTTTATCTGACCTCCTTCCCCAGTTCTATCTCTAACCGGGTAACTATCTCCTTTGGACCTTTACAACTCTTGGCCCACTTGATCCCATACGGCTAGCACCACTTATAGTCACTAGTCGCGACCTAATCATCATCTTATCGCGACATAACACCTTCTGTGTACATTAGTCATGACCACGACATCCTTTAGTCGTGACCAAAACATTCTTTAGTCGCGACCATAACACACTCTAGTCGCGACCCCAACATTTTCTAGTCGCAACCAGGCTCATTTTACCTATTAGTCGCGACACCACACATATTTCCGTCACAACCAATCCTCTCTGCCAATATTAGTCGCGACCACGATACTTTCTAGTCGCGCCTAGATCTTTCTGTAACCATTAGTCGCGACCACACTACTCTTTAGTCGCGACCAAAATGGTCAGCTCTCAACTCTACAATCTTTGACCTTTACATCATCCCCAAAATATCCATTCTTCCCCTTGGACTTCCACATACTACACACGAGTTCCTATACCTTTGCTTACTCACAGTTTAGTCCCTGAAACTCTCTGAGTGCCTCTGGGACTTCTGCTCAAGAGGGGTTCTAGTAGCCTCTTAATCTTAGGCTATTTTTACGTCTGTAGGCCTAAAAATTGGGATGTTACAAAAAACCACTAAGCCCGAACATAGCCTTTATGATCACTCGGTCAAAAGTGACTTTTGACTAGGTCAAAGTTGAGCGTTCGTCATGTAGGAATCCATGATGATCTCAGGTCAAAAGGCATAGTGACATGGCTTGTATATGAGAGAAGCTTATGACTTAACCCATGCAGCTCTCTCATGGCGGGTCGGTCCGACACCCTGTACTTTTACATGTGCCTATGACTTTGATTTATATCTCTATATATCTTCAAAGTCATATTAGTCTTATTTCATCTCTGCTCCCGCATAGATGACCGACCAGGGACATTTAGGATAAGATCACGAGTTATCCAAGGATTTTCATCATAGGAAACATGCAAATAATATGATAACATAATTAAGAAATTCATAAATCAACAATGTTCATAAGGTAATGATTGGCCCCTAGGGCACAATCTCCAACAAATTCGAGCTTTTCACACCTTTGTCATTAAGCATTGCTTTAGCCATCTCTATGAGAACTCTGTTTTTCCTTTCGATAACTCTATTTTGTTGTGGCTTTCTTGGTGTTGAGAAGTTATGATCAATCATTCAATCCTATAGTTGTCATAAAATTCAACAACATTAATGTTTTTGAATTCTTCTCCATGATCAATCCTGATAGACACAATGGAAATACCTTTCTCATTTTGTACCTTTTTGGCAAATACAACAAGAGCATTAAAAGTCTCATATTTAGATGAAAGGTATAAAGTCCAAGTAAATCTCGAATACACGGCTGGAAAAAAGGATTTCTACACCCGTTGAAAATGGCATTCTACATCGCACATATAACCGGTGTAGAAATGGACTGTGTAAAAAGTGAGACCTTTTACACCGGTCACATGACCGGTGTAGAATGTATACTTTTTTAAACCGGTTGCAGGTCCTCAATATCTTGGTCAGAAAATGGATCAGGTTGATCAAACATCTGAAATATGAAATCAAAATCAAAGAAATTAAGGCATTACTAATATAGATTAGATTGACAATTAAGAAATATGAAATCATTAAAAATACAATTTTACCTCCTCAGTTAGGTCAATCATATTTGACAAGATAATATTGACCATGTGTCTAACTATGTAGAAGCCGCACAAATTGCTTTCTCTGGGTTGCCTTCGACTCTGTAATGTTAACAAGATAAAAATTATTTCTTATCATCAAAACGGG
The DNA here is from genome assembly GCA_037074615.1 of Leucaena leucocephala. Lineage (NCBI taxonomy): Eukaryota > Viridiplantae > Streptophyta > Magnoliopsida > Fabales > Fabaceae > Leucaena > Leucaena leucocephala. The sequence goes on along the minus strand of CM073523.1, from coordinate 10,079,900 downwards.
GAACCTAGCTAACACCTAATATATACTTTTATTACCTTCGGTGTGATCTATTCAGGGTCCCTCACCAAATTAGCGTGCTTAAGGCCCCTTGCAACTGTGAACGTCCTCATAGCCCTATGACCAAAGTTATAAAGTTAGTAACCCATTTATCACAAAGATCATTGTGTATAGAAGAGAACTCACGTGTTTATGATCTTCCTGACAATAACCGATGGCTTGTAATGGAGGAAGTATAAGAAGAAAACTTTATAGCTACGCTTACATAGGATGACAAGTTGCCAATGATTGCTGTAGAGATTAATTAAAAGAGAATGAGTATTATAATTAAGCAAATACAAAACTAGTATATATGAAATAAAATAAAATATTATTATTCTTACTCCTGCATATATGGTGCGAAGAAACAATCAATATCAGTTTCACCGAGCCTCCTTGAAATGTATGCAAGCCTCAAAGATTGAGAGGTCCCTTTTGTAATATCCCTACTTTTCTGTACTGAATAGTATGTACAATTTGTACGTAATATATGTGAGATTTTCTAAGGAAAATGTGGCCATTTATGTAAAGAAAAGGATTAAATTGAAAAAGGAAGAAAATGCAAGGACTTAAGTGGAATTATAAAAGGTTTAAGGTCAAAAGAGAAAGTAGACAAAAATGTGGGGTCTTTAAGTGTAATTTTAGCCAAATAAAAGGGACTTAATTAAAAAGAAGAAAAGTTCCAGGGGCAAAAGTGTAATTATGGAAAGATGAGCCGGAAGTGGCTTAGCACTGCCCGGAAGCATTTCAGTCCCAAATCTCATCAATAGATAGAGAAGATGATGCTGGTTAATCTAGCATAATATAGGAATTTTATTAGAGGTTTAGATAGCTTAAATTTATCTGATAGGCGAAAAGTATAAAAAATTCTTATTAGATCTCCTAGACCTGAGATATAAGTGAAAAGTTACAGGATGATGTGTCCTGAGAAGTCAGAGGTCAGGAAACTGACAAAATTCTGATAGGAGTTCTGTAGAAAGAGTTATTCACTTTTTAGTGAATTTAGACGGGAGTTTGTGAGCTCCTGGGATCCGATAGGGAGATTTAGCAGTAAATAAAATGGGACTAAATGAGCCCAGATAACTAAACTCAGAGGCCCAAAAGAACAATTGCGTCAAGAAGGCCCAGTAAGATCATTGGACTGATAGGTGGGCCAGTGTCCTGAGGAACCCTGGAAAAGTGTGAAATTATGAAAATGCTCTTGCGTAGTACTAAGGAGCAATAGGTGAATGAAGGGCATTATAGTCATTTTAGACAGGCCAAAATGCTAGGACAGGTATAGGAAGGGTTAGTCCAAGCCAGTATATGCCCTGATAGGGTACAAAGAGGTGTGAAATGACAATTATGCCCTTAGGGTTAATATAGTGCAAGGAAGGGCACCAAGGATATTTTGGTCATTTTCACAATGGATGGATATCAGATGAAATGTGATAGTAAATTTTTATAATTAATATGAGAATTTATGGAGTTGACAGAAGTCAAAAAGGTGTCCTGTAGAATTAATTATGGAATTTACGGTGAAAAAGGACACCTATAAAGGGTTAAAGGAAATGTATATAATTTTTATCAAGACTTCTGGGTCTCAAAAAATTATGAAACTTTGTAGAGAATTCATTTTATATTATAATGAATTTCTAAAAATGTTAGAACAATTAAAAGAGGTGTTTAGCATTTATTTTAAGATCAGGGTAATTTAAGGATATCGATATAAGGAAAATGCATTGGGATTTATGCCAAGTAGCTATTGGACCTAAAAGAGGACCAAAATTTCGTCCTAGGCCAAACCAATAAGTCCCAAAAGTTGTCTTGAAGCCCAAGTCCAATAAAGAATAATTTATGGATTTTTGAAAAGAAAAAAAAAAGGAATAAAGGAAGAATTATGATTTGCACATGGTGGGTGATAACTGTCGTTTCTAATTATCAAACAAAACTAAGCTAACCAATAGTAAGTGGAGGCTAACCTAGGACGGATCACAAGGAGCTACTGAATGTTAGAGTTCCTAATTAATCTATTGAGCCACAATTTAACAAGTTAAGCAGATGAGTTGTGTTTTGAACTATCAACTAAGGACTGAATGTAAAGTCTATGCTATTGTTTCTGTTTCTATGTGATTAAGATGATGAGATGAATGAATAATGACAAGTGTGCTCCCTTGGAGATTGCCTTACCTTCATTATCCTCAGAATATCAAGAGTTAATCAATTGAACTAGAATAGGTTAGCTAACAACTCGCTAGCTAAATCTCAATTAACACTACAACTCGCAGACATTAATAGAGAATAAGAATTGTTCAATTTAGAGATAATAGAATATGAATATTAATCAAATGATCATTAATGTAACAAGAAAGAATCCAACTCGGTTCCTAATTCCTTGTCATCTATTACTCTAATTGAATCAATAAACCAGAAGTAAACATATCAACTCGATACAAGTACATCTGAATTAAAGACTCAATGGCGCTCCCTGTTTCAGCTCTAAGATTCTGGTTCGGTGTCATCTCCAAGGAAGCACAGTAGCTCAGCCTTGCATTGCTATCTGAACTCCAGCAGTAAATATCGATACAGCAGCAGTAGTCATGTGGAAATGGAAGAAGAAAATGAAGATGAAGAGCTACAGAACTTTGCTCTGGTTCTATTAACTAGAACAGAGAAAAGTTGCAGAAAAGAAATGAGAATGGAGAAGAAGAAGATGATATGCGTAAGATGGTAAGGAATGATGGATCGAATGTGTGAATGGTATCTCAGAATTGTATGGCAGAATATTTGGGAATGTATCCGATACCCCCTGTATGTGTGTATGGTGTGATATATATGAAGTCTGAAATGCATGAGTGAATCAATGGAGCTATCCAGATGCCCTCTATCTCCAGCTGTCAGCACATGATCTGGTATTCTGTTCAGCACATGCTTCCCATTTGCTGTTGGCAACTTGCTCATTCTGTTCAGATAGAGTGTGCTGATGTGTACATTGCGCGCATAAACAGTGCCAGATGTATGGAGTTCAATTCTGTTGCTACACATGTTTGATCTCCCACTTGCAATCTGTTAAGTCCAGCTATGCAATCCATCGCATGCTTAAATCACCTTCTGTCCAGCTGTTTTTTCTGTCATTCGCTGACTGAATTCTTCATTTTGACGTTTTTGGTCACGACCTTATATACATTTGGTCACGACTAATATTTATAGAGAGCGCTTCTTCTTTGCTGATTGAAGTTTGGTCGCGACGGTGAATCAATAAGGTCGCGACTTAATTCCACAGAGATGCTCCACTTTGCTGATTGATTGCTGTGTTGACTTGAAATGGATATTTAATAGATTATTTATCCAATTAAGCACTAAAATCACATCATTTAAATTCCCACTTGTCCAATTTCATATTATTAACTAATTTGCTCAATATAGTAATAAATATGGATAAGGATCAATAATAAACTCTCTTTTAACATATTAAAAATCAGTACAAATATGAGTTTATCAGTGGGACCCATAAGGCCTTCCACATGGCGTCCAAGACAAGGGGGAAGAGTAAAGTTTAAGCAAGCTAGAGATTAAAGGTAAGCAATCTATCCTAGCTTATTTTTTTTTGATTTAGGAGCTTGAACTTAGGGTTTTCATGGAAGAAAGTTGAGTTTTCTCTAAGGTGTATATGATGTCTAAAACCTTAGATGAAAGAAGAAAGAAGAGATTAAAGTTAGAGTTGTGATATTAAAGCTTAAACAAACTAGCTAGATGATTGGTTGTTGAATCAAGTTGATATTCTTGACTTTGCCATGGATTAAATATTTCGATTTGCACTATCCATGCACTATTCACGATAGAAGGAGATGGAATTTCAATAATTTAATGCTTCCATTGAGTTTATATGATGATTTTGTGTAGGATTGGATAGGTTTTGAACCTTGGAAGCATTGGAATTGAAAGTTGTAATGTTTGGAATTCTTCTCTGTACTGTTAACTCGTATGAACAGTGATTTGAATTTCATGATTTTGATGCTTCCAATGGTTTTAAAATCAAAAGTTGTGTGGGGTAAAGTAGAGAAACAAGTATGGGAAGCAATAGAATTAAGATGGGAATTTTTGAAGGAATTATGTGTGTTTTGTAAATTCTGTCCAGAACAGTTCATAGTTGCTGGAATTTGGTTGTTTTGAGTTCATAAAAGGATTCAAAAGGCCAAATTGTGTAGGGTAAGGTCAAGACATCAATTGATTCAAAGGCCAAGTCAATTGGTAATGATTAAAGGAAGTTATGTTAAGTTAAAGTAGTTGGATATTGAAGAAAGTTAGATTATAATGAATGGATGATTATGTGATGTTAGGGTGTGATTGTGGACTCCAAAGAGGCAGCCACACACCAAGGAAAAGTAAGAAGGAACAAACAAAGTTAAAGTGGAAAGAAGTAAAGCAATAAGGTAGTAAATTTACCCTAAACTGGTTGTATTGAATGTTATGCTTGATTGTGCTATGACTTTGTTGAATTGTGTGCATATGTGTATATGATTGAAGCTCTGTTTCTATGATTACCTTGGCCAATTGTATTTCATATGATACATGGAAGCATATTCATTACACTATGGTAACACTTTCACAAGCAAGCACAAGTAATTACATTAATACATGCATTGTTTGCTACCGAGATTTCCCCAGAAATCTCACCCCATCCATGTAATCCCAATCCCAACAGGTTTATGAATGAGGAAAGAGGATGAAGAAGCATGAAGAGGAATTAGGGATTGGTCAATGTAAATGTTATATGATGTTGTATAAAGCATTCTTGCAAGTAATGATGCTATATGGTTAGTTTAAGCAACAATATGTATGATGTCATGAAAAATAGTAAATAATGGAATAAATGTATGAAATTTTACAGACATTTAGTTAACATGTCAAGCTTCATTTTGACACCAATAACGCCTTATTTTGATGTCTGTATAAGGAGAACCAATTTTCCAAAGATGGGGACCAGAATCTATTTTTAGAATTTTTGACCAAATGAACAGTAATATTTAACGAATAAACTGTATCAATTGGCTAAGAATTTGGTCAGTAAATTATTTTTCCCTTAAACTTCAAGATGTTAGATTCGAGTATAATTTTGAACCACTTCATTTTAATTTTTCTAGAATTAATTATGATTTTACAAAGTTCATTGCACAATCTGGAATACCATATGAACAGTAACTCGCTAAGAGTAAAAATTCCAGATTTAGTTAATGGACTTCAAATGTCATGTAAGTGGTTCTAAGTGCTACCAAATCATCCCTAAGACGTATGAAAGTAAGGATATTATACCTTTAGCATAAATCTGAAGTGGGCATAGGAGTCTGAACTTTTTTTGTTTGCCCTTGGAGAAAACCAACTTAGCTTGCATGTACCTACAGGTAATGCATACACGACATTAGTTGTAAGAGTTAAACTTTGTTATTACATATATTTACATTTAAATTATACTTACATCAAAAACTCTTGGATGCAACTGGAGGTCAGTTCTTCCTTGGGAGTGATCACAGATTTGACGTCCGCATGGTCAAGGAAGGCCGGTGGCCCCATGTCGCCCACAACTGAATCCATGGGCAACGCGTCCACATGGAATGTTTTGTCATATGCCAATAGGATCACACGTTGCATGGCATTCAAAGTGGGAGGGGTGGGAAGTTGGCTGGGGGATAAGGCGACGTGATCCGAAATAAGATGCTTTGGCCACAATATGAAAGTCCCTTTTGCTTGGCTTACTGTCTTCACCTCATCAGTGGGAATTGGGACAAAAGCATCTCCAATTAGCACGTCTTCAACTGTCACCCTTAATTGATCGTCCTGAATTTGGATGTGGTGAACAGTTTCTCCTAGGCTATGGATGGAGCCATGTGCCACTAAACGTCTAAGAGGATCCTCCACATATAGATCACAATGTTCTGCATCCTTTGACAGCGGCAAGCAATAGCTCCCCATAGTGCTTGGATGGGCTGCAATTGAAGGAGGGGGATCAGTTGGCTCTTGCTGCCTTGATGTCATCATGGACAACATTTTGTCCTTGATCTTTGCCAACCCCTCTTGTAGTCGCGCCTCAATTGAAGCTTCTGCTTGTGCCCTAGCCTCTATCCAAGCCTCTGCCCTTATGGTGGAGAGCAAGGATTTTAACTCTGCCCTTGGCACCACATGTGGAGAACGTCTTTGAGATACTCCAAAGTAATCTCTTATACCCACACCTCTTCTAACTCCCCTGACACTGCCCCCATGTTCTTGTTTCCCAGTGGCAACAGTCAAGATGCCATTCTTACCATCTGACTTGAAGTATCCATGGGACTCTTGTTGTTTAAGATCACTCTATAACATAGAATGAACAAACATAAGGAAAATGATATAATTATAGTCTACTAAAACAAAATAATGCAAGTAGTGCTTACAATTTTTTCAGCAATCATGCGAGCATTGTCGCTTGTAAATGTTTCGCTCTTTCATTGGCGAGCTTACAACCATTTTTCTTCGCGACGTATCGGAGAGGGGGGTCAAGAAGAACACTAGGATCCAACCCAGCATTTTCTTCTAGCCTCTTCCTCTTGGCCCCCAACAACTCTCTTTCTGCCTTCGCATAACCCCCTCGAGACATTGTGTAGGGGCAATCATTCTTGAGGGCATATTCAATTGCTTTTGCCCTTTTTTCCTACAAGACATGAAGTAGTTAAAATCAATACATATGATATTCTGATACGTTTTCTGCCAACACATACAAAAGGATACACTCACCATTGTTGCTGGCGTGGTCCAAATCCTAACAAATTCTTCCCAAGCAGCTTCATCAATGAATTGATACTTGCTGCATGGAGAAGATTGAGGATGACCACTTCTATCCCGTCCATGCACATACTGATGAGCTAGTTGTGTCTTGAATGCCCTCCAACGCTCAGCGCAATAAGACAATGTCTTCTTCTTCAAGAACTCATTGTTGGGAACATCGTAAGTGAGCTGCAATAATTGCCATTGAAAGCAGAGTACTCAACAAATAGTTATGTATTTGGTATTGTTCTGCATGCAATATTAGATAGTTCTTATACTCGAATAGTGTCCTAAATTTGATTCTTCACGCGATCATCCACAGCATCTCAAGTCAAATAGGTGATGCTAGGCTTGTTGCGTGCTAGGATGCTGACAAAACTTACGTACTTTGCCCTGTGTTCACCAGTTGGGTTCCAGTTTCTGTCAAACTCTATCGGAAGCAATTTCCCCTCTTTCCTGTCCTTCGTAATGTCTTTCAAACGAGTCTCACTTCTGCCCTTCCTTTACATAGTGGCGCTTGGAGCATCGCTAGCCTCAATCTGAGTAACTCTATCCCCCATATTCCTATATACGCAATAACAACATTAAAAACATTGTAAACAGACTTAACCCTTTTTCCTTCAACCCGTCAGAGTACACAAAACTTGTTCCTTTAGCAGTTATGAATTGAAAGATATGTGCAATCATTTGTCATTAAAAATAGAAAACCTAGATTAAACGAACATAAAAATGGCGATGCACGTACACACAGGAAAATAAGTGCAGAGAACACGAACACAGAATAGCAAAACGAGAGAGATAACAGAGAAGAACGACTGAGAACGGAGAAGCCTCGCGAAAACCACAGAGCACGACGAGCGGAGATATGACAGAGTACGTGAGAAATGAGAATGATGGTCGCACCAAGGGGCGGGCTTAAAAAATGTATATAAATATTTTACACCGGATATAAATTATTCTAACCCGGACAACAGCATGACCGATGTAAACTTTATACATTTTACACCGGATAAAGTATAAAACTGGTGTAAAAAATAACACCGTCTAAAATATAACACCGGATAAAGTATAAACCGGTGTAAAATTGAACTATAATTTATTTATCAAATTATCAGTAGTAGACTTTTTACACCGGATAGCACTTAAGACCGGTTTTAATGTTGTAGTTATTTTTTAAACTCAATCATCATATATATCATCCCATCCCTTGGCGTCACAACATTCTTATCAGAACAAGAATCTATCTCTATTATTATTACATCAAAATCATATACGTAATCATAACAAGAAACTTAATATTGCATGTCTAGTGTAACATCCTGATTTTTGGTCTAGGAGAACTGGGAGGTAGTCTGATATGTGCAGGCTGCTAAACCCGTAGTCCCAGGGTAGTAATCTGATATGGGCGGATTACTTACCTATATTTTGTAAGGATCCGAGGGATGAGCTAAGTCCTTCAGGATTTAAAGTTGAGCTAAGTCTTCAACCTACAGAATCGGGACAGTTCACCTAGGTTCAAAATAAGGAATATGAGGAATATCCTAAGTCTTAAGCCTAGAAATTCTGCAGGTAGCTTGATATGGGCTGGCTCCTGTGTAAGATAACCTGATATGGGCGGGTTGTCGAGCCTTTCAATTAACGATGACTCCCGAGAGTTTAAGGGATGAGTTATTGAAAGAATTTCTAGAACTTAAGATGAAGGATAAGAAGATGAGAATAGATGCCAGAAAGAGAATGCAGGGGCAAAATCGTAATTTTGGGAAAGATCGGGTTGGTAGCCGATGAGTACCATATTTTGCCAAAAAATAGAGAAAATTATGCTGATCATTTCACTGAACTGTGAAATGTGCATATGAGGTCTCTATGTATATGAAAGAATTAGAAATGTGACCAGGGGTAAAATGGTCATTTTTGAAAAGTGTGCGCGAGAGCGTACTTTCAGGCAAAAATAGCCCGATCCGGATAAAATATCTGAAAATATCGAAAGATAGAGAAAATGATTCCGGGTTAAATGACGCAACACAGAATTTTGATTTGAGGTCCCGATTTTTCTGTAAAAATTCCGGAAGATGGGAATTTACAGTTGTAATCGGTAAAGGAAAGGCAGTTCGAATAGAGATGATCGGACTGTGGCCAGAGGCCATACAGTGTTTTCTAAGGCCCAGAGTTACACCAGGGAAAGCCCAGACCCATAATATCAGTTCAATGGTAAAAGGGGCCGGTGTCCGGAAAAACGGTGCAAAATGACGAAAATGCCCCTATGTTATAGAACAGCTGAAGAATGAGTAAAGGGTATTTTGGTCATTTGCCTAAGGTTAGACAGTCCAGGGAAGTTATCTGGATAATTGACCAGGGTCAGAGAATACTCTGGTAAGATGGGAAAAGACAATAATGCCCCTAGACCTAGTAAAGTAAAGAAAGAGAGACTAAGGGCATTTTGGTAATTTGCCAAGGGGTGTTTCTTGGGAATCGTGCCATCAGAGTACTTGGGCTGGATCAGAGACCCAAGGTGATATTCCCAGTCCCAAAAACGTATCCCAGTATATATGTGGGGAAAAGTTGCATTAAAATAATGATTTAATGACCTTTCAGTAAAGTAAAGTTACTCGGTTGGCACGATAACCGAGGAGGTGGTCAGATAAAGTTCGGGACTTATCAGGATAACATTAGAAGGCGTGAAAGGTTCCTTCCAGGTGCCACATGGCGCAATCTTAGAGGAAGAAGAAAAGTTAAGGACACGTGGAGCGATCTTAGCCGTTGATTCCGGTGCAAGACTCTGGAACTGTCTGGAAATGCTGAGTCAGCTGACGAGGTGTCCCGGGATTTAGACATGTGAAGAATGTGCTGATGAGGTGGCTGCTGAGGTGTCCCCTTAGGTGGCACTGATGATGCAGTAAAGAGGAATAAAAGAAAATAGGAAATTCCAAGAAAAACCAGGACCACAAGTTCTTAAGGCTTCAAAATTACGAAAATACCATCGAAGGAAACTATAAATACCCCCTCCCCATTCATTTGCATCACGGTTTTGGGCAAGAAGGAGAGAGAAGGAGAGAGAAAGAAGAAAGGAAGTTCTGGCGGAGCTGGAAGTAGTATAGAGATAGTAGAGTTCTGCTAAGCTTTTGAGGTAGTAACTAATCCTAGCTCTTATGTAATGTCTTTGTGATTTGTTATGCTATTGTTTGGTTGGATTATTGTCTTATATGTTATGCTTGAAGCTCTATTACAATGCTATGATCATATGTTATTGAGTATGGAAGCATGCAGCATACTTATCTGTACACAATCACAAGCAAGCACTGTCACACTGTATTACATATATTGTTATGATTATTTACTACTGAGATTCCCCCGAATCTCATTCCCCATATCTAACCCATTACAGGGAGATTATGTTGAAATGAATTTTAAGAATCTTGATAGACGCCGTTATGCTGCCGAAATTAAGACTGAACATCATATGATAAGTACTATGTACGTAGGTGCTGTCTAAGGAGGCTGGAAGTGAGTGGACCTAGCCGGTTCATCCAGTCTTTCCTGGGTACTTACGTAGAATGGTAGTTCTCATGAGGGAATTACCGAATCAGTACGGTTCAGTTCTTTGTACAGATGAAGCCTAGCGGTTATACTGCTGAAGTTCGGGCAGGAAAAGATGTAATAGAAATATGAGAATTTTGTATATGCTTTGTTGTATGACACTTCGTTATTCAATAATAAATATTGTTTGGCATGTTCAATTTGTGGATGATGAATTAAAAGAGAAATTCGTAGGTCTTGAGGTAGCAGTGTTCTGACCTCAGTTTGACCTAGTAAATGAAAGAATTTGGCCACAAAATTTGGTGAGCCAGTAGTACACATCTGGGGCATTCCGTGGATAGGTAATAAGCCTTGTTTGGATGTGTAGAATGAGATTAATCAGTTCTCAAATTAAAGGCTCAGAATAAGGAACTTAAGAGTAGAAATTTTAATTTCTGGGCTTAAGTTAAGATATAATCGAGCTAATATTGCTTCCGCAAGTGTACTCTGAGGAGTCTAAGGGAGGATGTTTCATCTAGACTACATCAAAAACAAGAAACGCATAGAAATCAATCAGAATCAATTTCTTCTTCATTTAATTTTGGTAAATCTACTAAAAAAGAAGGGATCTCACAAATAGAATCATCATTGTCAACAACCATTTTTCCTTGGAGCGCGACATGTAATATCCCAATTTTCAGGCTCAAAGACTCAGAAAATAGCCTGAAATAAATAGGCTACTAGACTCCTTTGAGCATAAGTGCCATAAACATACAGAAGGTTTTTAGGGACTAAATTGCAAATAAGTGAAAGTTCAGGGACTTATATGTAAATAGTAAAAGTCCCTAGGGATATAATAGTCATTTATGTAAAGAAAGAAATTAAATTGAAAAAGAAAGAAAGGACTTAAGTGGAATTATAAAAGGTTTAAGGTCAAAAGAGAAAGTGGACAAAATGTGGGGTCTTTAAGTGTAATTTTAGCAAAATAAAAGGAACTTAATTGAAAAGAAGAAAGGTTTCAGGGGCAAAAGTGTAATTATGAAAAGATAAGCCAAGAATAGCTTAACACTGCCCAGAAGCATTTCAGTCCCAAATCTCATCAGTAGATAGAGAAAATGATGCTGAGTAATCCAGCTTAATACAGGAATTTTATCAGGACTCCAGATAGCCAAAATTTATCTGACAGTCTAAAAGTATAAAAAATTCTTATCGGATATCCTGGACCTCAGATATGAGTGAAAAACTACAAGAAGATGCGTCCTATAGAGACGGATGTCAGGGAACTGACAGAATACCGAAAGGAGGTCTGTAGAAAAAGTTATTCACAAATTAGTGAATTCAGACGGGAGTTTGTGACCTCCGGGTATTCGATTGGGAGATTTATCGGTATTCAAACTAAGACTGAATGAGCTCAGATGACATCGGTCAGATGCTTGTTATGACCCAAAGGGATGCCTAGACTCAGTATATCAGTTTATCTGATAAAAGGAGTCAGTGTTAGGAAAGGTGTAGAAACGGTGCACAGTGACAGCAATACCCGATGAATATCACTGGGAAAGGTGTCTCGAGATTTGTGCCATAAAGGTGGTGGACCTTATAAAGGCCCAAAAATGGTGCCAACCAAGGCCCAATAAGACACTTGGACTGATAGGTGGGCCAGTGTCCAGTGGAACCCAAAAATGTGCAAAATGACGAAAATGCCCTTATGTTATAAAATAGCTTAAGAATGAGTAAAGGGTATTTTGGTCATTTGACTAAGGTTAGTCAGTCAAGAAGGGATATCTGGATAGTTGACCAGGGTCAAAGAATACTCTGGTAAGATATGAAAAGATAATAATGCCCCTAGATTCATCAAAATAAATAAAGAGGAACAAAGGGCATTTTGGTAATTTACCAAGGGATGGTTCTTGAAAATTGAGCCATAAGAGTACTTGGGCTGGATCAGAAACCCAAGATGACATTCCAAAGTCCCAAAAATGTAGCCCAAGGAATATGTGAGTTAAAGTGGCATTTAAATAATATTTTAGTGACTTTTCAATAAAGTAAAGTTACTCGGTTGACATGATAACCGGGAAATTTATCAGATAAAGCTTTGGACTTATCTGGAAGTCATGGGATGGCGTGAAAGGTGCCAGCAAGATGCCACATGGCGCCAACCTAGAGGGAGAAGAAAAGCTAAGGACACGTGGCACGATCTTAGCCGTGTATTCCGGTACAAGACTCTAGAATGCTCTGGAATAATGAGTTAGCATGGTGAGTCAGCAGGTAATTATGAAAGGCCGTGAGTCATCATGATGAGTCATCAAGACGACATCACCATGATGATGCAATAAATTGGATTAAAGAAAATAGGAAATTCCAGAAAAATTGGTGGCCACAAGATCAAAGTTTTTGAGAATTACAGAAATACCATCCATGAAAACTATAAATACCCCCTCCCCCTCCCATTTCCATTCATCCCACGGCCAAGAGCCAATTTAGAGAGAGAAGTGAATTCTAGAGAGAGAAAGAAGGAAGAAAAGAAAGAAGGAAGGAAGTTCTGGCAGAGCTGGAAGCAGTAAAGAGATAGCAGAGTTCTGCTAAACTTGTGAGGTAGTAACTAATCCTAGCTTTTATGTAATGGCTTTGTGATTTAATGTGCCATTGTTTGGTTGGATTGTTGTCTTATATATTATGTCTGAAGCTCTACTACATAGTACTATGATCATATGTTATTATTGAGTATGGAAGCACGTGGCATACTTATCTGTACACAATCACAAGCAAGCACTATCACACTGCATTACATATATTGTTATGGTTGTTACTACTAAGATTCCCCCGAATCTTATCCCCTATATATAACCCATTACAGGGAGGTTATATCGAAGTAAATTTTGAGAATGCTAAGAGTCGCCGTTATGCTGCCAAAATTATGGCAACATATCAGTAGTGAAGAAAGGAGATGATGCGTACTGTGTACGTAGGTACTGTCTAAGGAGTCTGGAAGTGAGTGGATCTAGTCGGTTCATCCAGTCTTTCCTGGGTACTTACGTAGAATGGTAGTTCCCATAGGAATTACGGAATCAGTACAAATCAGTTAGTCAGAAAAGATGAAGTATAGTAGTTATACTGCCGAAGTTCAGGCAAGAATTATGTAATAAAGATATGGAGATTTTGTTCATGCCCTCTTGTATAACAATTTATTATTTAATAATAAATATTGTTTGGCATGCTCAGCTTGTGTATGAGGAATTAAGAGATGTTATGCATATGTATGTAAAGTTGATTGCTGGCATGAACAGTAACTCATGGTGACACAGTAAGTTTTGATCTGTAATTAAAAATAATAAATGATTAAATAAATATATGATATTTTTATGATAAATAGTAGACATACCAAGCTTCGATTGGATATATAGAATTCCTCATTTGGGTCTACACATGGAGATATAAATTATCAAAGTTGGGACCAGAATGCTGGATTCAGGAGAAAAACGCTGGATGAACAGTAAAGTTGTAATGTTGACTGACATTGACTTGGTCAAGGCGTGGTCAATGAGTTATTTTTCCCTGGAAGAAAATTGAGTTAGATTCATGTAGTAATTTGAACCACTTCATTTCAATTTTTCTAGAATTAGTTATGATTTTTTGAGGTCAGGTCACTCATCTGGAATTTACATAGTGAACAGTACTCGATAAGAGTAAAACTCCAGATTGAAAAATTTAACTTCAATGACCTTGAGAGTGATTCTAGATGCTACCAAATAGTCCCTAAGACGTATGAAAGTAAGGATATTTCATTTTGGTATCAGAGCAAAAGGTTCTGGCATTGGTACAGAACAAAGTTTAACACAGAACAGAGGTTCTGGTGCAAGATAAACTTGCTCTGATTGAGAAACAGAGTATGTATTGGATTAGCTAAGGCCCAAATAAGGTTGAGGTTAGTAATAGGTTACTTGTTCATAGTTCAACAAAGATTATGGATTGTAAGAGATAGTTTCTCGCATGTTAGTAATCCATGAGGATAGGGGAAAACTTAAAAGTATGAATGGCATAGAGATGCAAGCCAAACCCTTCCTCAGTTAGCTGAAAGAAAGCAGCTGACTAAGTTATGGATTATAGTGAGGCCAAGGACACAGAAGTCCTTCAGTATGGGGATATAGAAGTCTTACAGGTTAGGTGATGGGAGATGTTATGATGGAATGAATATGGTCTAGTTAAGGTAAAATGGCTTGACATGATAGTTATCCTAGATTCTTGAATTGATAAACAGGATCTTGAAGAGGTAAACTAAAGATCAATAGTCTCAGAAATTTCTTGAGGATTAATAGAAAGAAATCATAAGAGATATAGTATAAGTTTTTGTGAGTGCTCTCTAACGTTAATGTAAGCCCTATTCCTCTGTTGAGAGGACAAATTACGACTGAGGAAGTTAAGTACTGGTACTGGATTATGAATAGACTAGATATTATTCCTCCTCCACCAGAGTTTGAGGATAGGTTTGACATGAGTAATATATAACAATTACTTAATCCATAAATCCAGTCACAACCTATGATAGTCCCTCCCTATTCTTACGGTCTAGGATTATATATGACGCTATAGATAAAGATCAATGGGATGTTCCTAGTTCTAGTCAAACCCAGCCTTGTTTACGACAGACAGATAATGTTGACTATATCAGTCTCAGGAAGGCTGTGGAGAGTGAGCTACTCAGTTTAGGTTAAGGGATGGATAGAAGTAGAGATCAAGAGCAGTCAATCTATCTGCATTTCCTCAATGCCGTGGCAAGGATTATAAACAGATATACGATACAGAATATCGACCTGAATCAAGTTTACAATCTAGAAGATTGGCATGAGATGGTCAAAAGTAAGATATTGCCATATACTCCTACATGGCATGTAGAGCTAAGTGAGTTTTTGGGAAATGATCCACCAGCTAATATACAAGGGTGGCATTTTCGTATGCAGAAGTACTTGCAGTTTATGATTCCTTAGAAAAGAATGTAAAAAGGGATGAGGGATAATGTAAACATGTAAACAATGTAAAGTGAAGTGATTACATAAATGTATAATAGTTATGACTTACCCCATATATGTAATTGACATATATGTAACATATGTACAAATGCTATGGTGATAAGGAATATGAGTTTAGATGTGATATAATAGAATGATAGTTGGTTGAACATCCATGTGAATATGTTCCCAATTAACTCAATTATGATAGATAGATATGGATAAGTTTCAAATCACTCAAGCTCATCAAAGTTAAGAATAAGAATTGGTCATTGCTAGAGTAAAGACTGGACAAGAATACTAGAATAGAATGTTTAAAGAAAGCTGTGTCTAGGTCACGATGGGAAGCAGTTTTAGTCACGACTGGAAGTTCTAGAGAAGTTAAGTAGCGACGAGTTGGGCCACGGGTCGTAATGAATATTTATAGAGGTGGTTTAGTCGTGATGAGTAAAGACCATTGGCCACGACAGAAAGTCACAGAGCTTTCAGGTCACGATGAGAGAAAACCTATGGTCATGACTGAAGTACACAGAGCCGTCAAGTCATGACGAGTAGAATGGGATGGTCGCAACTAAAGTTTACAGAGAATATGAGTCGCGACTAGCCAACACTCAGGTCGTGACTAGGATGCACAGAGACCTGGTGATCAATGAAGATGCCAGCCTCACTCAAGTTTATCAGTTAAAGGTTTAGCACGAGATACAGGCAATCTAAATAGTATGAGATACAAAGATACAGATTAGTTTAAGAAGATGTTCAGAAGTAGATCCTCCGTGTGATCATCAGGAGTAGATCTACATAATGAAAAAATTTGTTCAGTTAGTTTTTCCTGAACAAAAGAATTAGAAGTTAAATGAGACTTGCCCAAGAGTGAGCCTAATACATGGCTTAAAGTTAGAAATATTATGGTTCACAATTAGAGAGCTAACATTCCCAAGATAGAGGGATTCCATCACAAAGAAAATGTAACCTAGCAGACCTAGGGGAAAGCACCCTAGAGAACAAAAGTGATAGTGCTAGATGTTGAATGAGATCCATGTGACTTAAGTTGGTCAGGATCCGTAAAAGGAGACTAGAAAGGAACCACAGTCTAGTCTAGAGCAGACTGAGACTGATATACAGACAAAACGAGTTAAGAGATAGTAGAAAGATATAGAAGTTACTCCATAGAGATGAAGATTGATCCGCTCACCTAAGAAGTTTTCTTCAGCAATTTATGAGAAGCATTCCTCTCAGTTAGATAGAGATGAGCGTAAGGCTAAGGGATAAAGAGAGAAATAGAAACCCTTCGATGACTATTTAGCCGAGTTCATCCATAAAATCAAGAGAGTTGAATGACCAAGAAATTTGTTCACGGATTGAATTTCATGTTATAAAGAATTCTCAGGTAGTTACAGAAGTTCAATAGAGCAGTAAATGTACGCAAGATTAGAAACAGAAGTGTATGATGTTAGAGAGAGAAAGGTAGCCACAGTTTAAAAGATAAAGTGACTCCCCTATTCCCTATAAAAGATATAGTAATGAAGGGTTGAGTACCAGGGTAGTATGGCAGCCTAAGTGAGAAAGATAGATGTTTCAGGTTCCTGAATGAATGATCAGGATCTGACAGAGAATATGATAAAGGAAATAATGTGGAATGGATGGTTTTGCAAATTATGATGATGATATGGCTTATGTTGCCATAAGTTATGATGAGTTATTGCATCTCCTTGCAGTTGTCATATGATGACATACATGTTAGGGTATGCTATGACACTCCCCTTTTACAGTACATGCAGGGTAGAGTATATAGGTGAGATGAGGAAGATATGAGAAAAGTTAAGAAAAGGTAGAGAAGTTATGAAAAGAAAATAGATCCCCCAGATGAGGATAAAGAAAGTAAAAGGCCAGAAAGATCTAGAGAAAATTGTCTAAGGTAAAAGCAAAGATGGAACGTATTTTTATGAGAAAGATAATACTAGGGCCTAAAGCTATACAAAGAGTAACCTAGCCCTAACCCCGTAGCACGTTTAATTGAAAAGTACTAAAGCAAGAATAGCCTAATGATATGTAAGCTCTAAGAAGGGATAAGAAAGGGTGCAAATACCACAAAGGTTTGGTACAGATGCATGAAGTTATGAGAAAGTTATGTGACTCCCATACCATACGATATGCAATTAGATAATTTAACTTGGTAATGATAATGAAGCAAAGAAAAGTGATAAATGAGATAATCAGCCAGTCAATCCCTCAAGTTTAGAATGAGAATCTGAGACAGATAATGATAGTCAGTTAGACAGAGAATGAGATTAGAGATAGATGTTGATCACAATCCTATAAACATATGATTACAGTATTCAGGACATATCCCTTCAATAGGGGATGAGATATGTAAATGATGTTCCTTGAACATGAAATGAGACCCTATTATGAAAGATAATGCAGCTCTAAAAAGGAGCAGAGTCTATGTAATAAAAGTTAACGTTCTCGCAATGGAGCTAGATTGCTCTTGCGATAGAGTCAAACTGCTAGGAAATAAAGATGAAAGCATGGACAGTGAAGCTCATAATAAAGCCTTGTCGATCAGACGAGATAGACAGATTATGATAGATATGTGCATGATAGAGCATTTGTAGCTCTCTGCAATACTAGATATAGTAAAGTTATGGAAGATGAGAATGAAATGAGAAATTCCTGAGGAATAGAGGAAATGAGTAAAGTCTTAATAAATAATATTGGCTTCATGATCATTTTGGGGAATTATCTGTTGAGTAGCAACTAAGTGGAAATGACTAACCTTGTAACTTAGTCCATTGGTTAGATTTTTCGAAGATAAGAATGATGTACAACAAAATCGCAGTAGATTCTTGAGGATCACAGTTAGATCCTAGTATGGCTCACAGAGAAAAGAATTCCAGGGTCGCAGTTAGATCCTGAAGAGGCTGACGGTTGATCGCAGTAGATCCCGAGGGTCGCAATAGACCTAGCCTAAAGAAAGTGAATGAATGGACCATAGGTACAATATTTCTTTGGAATGACAATTACTAAGAACAAGGTCAAGGTAGAGAAGCTTCACAAGTTGTTAACACATAGCAGAGAGAGTACCCATGATGTTAATTCAGATAGCCTTATTATTATTATAGACTAAACTCAGAATCTTCTTACATGAAAAATGAAGTAAGATTAATAGAGATTCCTAAGATGTAAGATGAGAATAAAGAAAATGAGAATGAAAGCTAGATAAATTCTCCAGATGAGGACAAGAAGGTTACAAAGTCGAAGAGATTTATAAAAAATGGTCTAAGATAGTAAAGTACCAGGGTTGGTGTAACATCCCTAATTTCTGTACTAAGTTGTATGTACAGATTGAATAAAATATATGAGATGTTTAGGAAAATATGTGGCCATGTTTATGTAAAGAAAAGGATTAATTGGAAGAGGAAGAAAGTCTAAGAGCCAAAGTGCAAAATTACGAAAATGCCACTGTGATGCCCTAAGAAACCAGAAGTAAATGGAGGGCATTTTGGTCATTTCACACAATGGATGGATATCAGAGGAAATTTGATAGTAAATTATTATAATTAATATGAGAATTTATGGACTTGACAGAAGTCAAAAAGGAGTCCTGTAGAATTAATTATGGAATTTACGGTGAAAAAGGACACCGATAAAGGGTTAAAGGAAACATATATAATTTTTAACAGGACTTCTAGGTCTCAGAAAATTATGAAACTTTGTAGAGAATTCATTTTATATTAGAATGAATTTCTAAAAATGTTAGAACAATTAAAATAGGTGTTTAGCATTTATGCTAAGATCAGGGTAATTTACGGATATCGATATGAGGAAAGTACATTGGGATTTGGGCCAGTTAGCTATTGGACCTAAAAGAGGCCCAACATTTCGTCCTAGGCCAGCCCAATAAGGCCCAAAAGTTATCTTGGAGCCCAAGTCCAAATAATAAATAATTTATGGATTTTTGAAAAGAAAGAAAGAGAATAAAGTAAGAATTAGGTGTTGCACATGGTGGGACCCACAAGGACACAAGAATGGCACCCAAAAAGAGGAAGGGTTAGGTGTACCAAGGGAGGCCATGCTAGTGATGTCATGGTGGTAAGGTCTTGAGTGAAAAGTGAAAAGACATTCCAAGATCAAACCTTTAACCATTAGATCAAATAGTTTCCAAAGTGATCTTAGCCTTCAAATGGCACATGACTTTTGCTATAAATACCCCCCCTTTCCATTCATTCTTCACACCCAAGAGCTCCTTTAGAAAGAGAAGTGAGTTCTAGAGAAAGAATGTGGAAGAAAGCAAGGAAGAAGCAAGCGTCTTGAAGGAGCAAGTAAGGTAAGTTGTCTCCTTGCTTCTACCTTTTGTTCTTATGGTTTGTGCTTGAGTTTAAGTGATTTTTGAGGCTTAAATCTTGGGGAAATGCTGCTGGAATTTTTGTGTATATGTGAAAGGAATATGAGTTTTAAGTCATAGATAGTTAAGACAAGCTTAAACAAGTTAGTTACATGCTTGGTTGTTGGATTAAGTTGATGTTCTTGACTTTACCATGGAAGAACATTTCGGTTTGCACTGTTCATGATAGAAGGAAATGGAATTTCAATGATTTAATGCTTCCATTGAGTTTATATGATGATTTTGTATAGGATTGGAAAGGTTTTGAACCTTGGAAACCATTGGAATTAAAGGTTATAATGTTGAAAATTCCTCACGGTACTGTTCACTCGCGTGAACAGTGATTTGAATTCCATGATTTTGATGCTTCCAATGGTCTTAAAATGAGATTTTGTGTGGGGGAAAAGTGGAGGAACAAGTATGGGAAGCATTGGAATCAAAATGAGAATTTTTGAAAGAATTATGCATGTTTTTCAAATCTGTCCGGAACAGTGCATAGTTGCTGGAATTTGGTTGTTTTGAGTTCATAAATGGATTCAAAAGGCCAAATTGTGTAGGGTAAGGTCAAGACATCAATTGATTCAAAGGCTAAGTCAATTGGTAAAGATTAAAGGAAGTTATGTTACTTAAAGTAAGCTTAGTGTTCAAGAGAAGTTAGATTGTAATGGTTGGATGGTAATGTGATGTTAGGAATTGCTTGGTGTGCTCAAAAGAGGGCAGCCACATAGCAAGGAAAAGTAAGAAGGAAGAAGCAAAGTTAAAGTGGAAAGAAGTAAAGCAATAAGGTAGTAAACTTACCCTAAACTTGTATGTATTGAATGTTATGCTTGATTGTGCTATGGCTTGGTTGAATTGTGTGCATATGTGTATATGATTGAAGCTCTGTTTCTATGATTACCTTGGCCAATTGTATTTCATATGTTACATGGAAGCATGCACATTACACAATGTTTACACTTTCACAAGCAAGCACAAGTATTTACTTTAATGCATGCATTGTTTAGTACCGTTTGCTACTGAGATTCCCCCGAATCTCATCCCCTATTTATAACCCATTACAGAGAGGTCATGTCGAAGTGAATTTTGAGAATGCTGTAAGATGTCGTTATGCTGCCGATTTTCAGACTGAACATAAGGAGATGATACGTACTGTGTACGCAGGTACTGTCTAAGGAGTCTGGAAGTGAGTGGACCTAGTCGGTTCATCCAGTCTTTCCTAGGTACTTACGTAGAATGGTAATTCTCACGGGAATTACCGAATCAGTACAAGATCAGTTATTTTTACAGATGAAGTACAGTACAGTTATTTTCTGCCAGGATTATCGGCAGGAGAGAATTAATAAAGTTAAGATTGCTTCCGTAAGTGTACTCTGAAGGGTCTAAGGAAGGATGTTTCATTTTGGTATCAGAGCAAAGGATTCTGGCTTAGGAAATGCTCTGAACAGATGATTTCTGGCGTTAGTACAGAATAAAGTTAGCACAGAACAAAGGGTTCTGGCTCAGAGGATAAGATTCTGGCATAAAACAGAAGGTTCTGGCTCAGTGATGCTCTGGTTTAGTGAGACTGATCCCTTAAACAAATGAGAAGTTTGAGTGGTTCTTTCCCTAGAGTATGATATAGGGATGGTGTTCACTGCTTAGAAAGGTTTAGATAGAAGACAGTGACACTAGACGAATGAGACTGTACCCTAAGCTTTATAGTCTTACGAAGGATATGATTACGATCGGCTAATCTTAGTCAGTCGATACAGCCGAGGTCTCATGTTTATTAAAATAATGTGGCTGGACTAAGCAGAATAATGTTTAAGGAGCAATTTCCTCTATGGATAGAGATAGAAGCTGATCAGTTCATGACTAAGGAAGCTTTAAAAATAGCTCGAAGTATCATGTTATGACTAGATACTATAGCAAGGATGCCAGATGTCCAAGTTGCGACAAGTTAAGTCATAAGTCACGATGAGAGAAGACTTTTGGTCGCAAAACACAGGGTAAATGTTGGAGTAGTAGACATGGGGATTCATAAAGTTAAGCTTGAAACATCAGTTAATCAGTGAGACCCCCAACCTTTAATGCTGTATAAAGATGAGGTACACCTAGACTTTGACTCTTCAGGTAGTGAAGAGAGTTCAGATGACATCATAAGGGACTCAATCAGGAAGGTTTATAGTAAAGTACCCCATGCATATTTTTGTAGACTCAGATTTATAGTCTGGAGATTATGAGAAATTCAGTCAGATGTTGTGTATGCATCAGATAATACTGCACTAGATAATGATGGGTCTAGTAATTATGTACAGGATGAGTTTGATAGAGTGCTCTCTAACCTGATATAAGCTCTATTCCTCCGATAAGAGGACAGATTTTAGCTGAGAAAGCTGAGTACTGATACTGGATTATAGGTAGGCCAGATATTATTCCTCCTCTACTAGAGTTTGAGGATAAGTTTGATATGAGTAGCTTAAGAACCAGTTATAATCTGTGACATCCATTCCTATTATCCCAGTCCAGGAATATATGAGGTTATAGATAAAGATTAAAGGGATGTTCCTGGCCCTAATTCACCCCAGCTTCTTTATGAAAGATAGACAATGTGACTATACTAGTCTCAAGAAGGCTGTGGGAAGTGAACTACTTAGTTTAGGTTAAGGGATGGAAGGAAGTAGAAATCAAGAGCAGTCAGTTTAGCTGCAGTTCTTCAATGCCGTAGCAAGGATGATAAATAGAGATGTGATAGAGGGCATTGACCTGGATTAAATTTTCATGTTAGTAGCATGATATGAGATGGCCATAAGCCAGATATTACTATATACCCTACGTGGCATGTAAAGCTAAGTGAGCTTTTGGCAAATGGTTCACAACTGATGTGTAAGGATCGGCCATTACTAGGGTAAAGACTAGACAAGAACATTATAAGGGAATGTTTAAAGCAAGTTAGATCCAGGTCGGATGTAAAACAGTTTGGAACACA
The DNA here is from genome assembly GCA_037074615.1 of Leucaena leucocephala. Classification (NCBI taxonomy): domain Eukaryota; kingdom Viridiplantae; phylum Streptophyta; class Magnoliopsida; order Fabales; family Fabaceae; genus Leucaena; species Leucaena leucocephala. Next base: position 10,057,222 of record CM073523.1, on the reverse strand, counting down.
GCTAGAAGTCCTCGAGAAGTTAGGCCATGACGAAAGGTGACCCGAGGTTGTGACTAAAGAATGTAGAGCTGTCCAGGCATGACAAGTAGAATGAGATGGTCACAACTAAAGTTTATGGATGTGTTGCGCCTAGGTCACGATGAAGATACGCAGGGACCTGATGATGAATGAAGATGACAGCCTCATTGAAGTTTATCAGTTAGAGGTTTAGCACATGATGTAGGCAAGCGGAACAGTATGAGAAATAGAGATACATGCTAGTCTAAGATGATGTTTAGAAGTAGATCCTCTATGTGACTATCAAGAGTAGATCTACATTTGGAAAGATTTGGTTCAGTTAATCTTTGATGAATAAAAGAATCAAAAGTTAGGATAAGGCTTGCGTAAGAAATGAGCCTAACATATGGCTTCAAGTTCTCAAAAGTCAAAGTTCCTGAAACAGGATATTAGTCCCACATCGATTGGGGAGGTGAACGAAGCATGCCTTATAAGGGTGTAGATACCTCTCCCTCAAGGACGCGTTTCCAGTACTCACCAAGCGCCTCTCGTCACCAAGCGTCCCAAAGGGGTAGGCAGGCACGAGTGGGTAGGCAGGCAGTGCTGGGGAACAAAACTTGGCCTAAGGGGCAGTGGCCTCATGTCGAGATAATATCTTCCGCTGCGTACTCTGATACTCGGAGGACGCGTTTTGGGTGCCTAAGGGGAAAGCGGACAATATCTATGTGGAAGGGTGCTGGGCTGTTAAAGAACATAAGTAATGGTGCTAGATGATGAATGAGATTTATGTGATCTAAATTGGTTAGAATGAAGAAAAAGACCAGGAAGGAACCATAGTCCGGTCAAGAGTAGACTGAGACTGATGTATACGCGCGAAAAGAGTTAAGAGATAGTAGAAAGATACCAAAGTTGCTCCAGAGAAATGGAGACTGTTCCGCTCACCTCGGAAGTATTCCTTGAGTAAAGTTTATGAAAAGTATTCCTCTAAGTTAAATAGAGATGAGCGTGAGGCTAAAGGTTAAATAGAGAAAGAGAAACCCTTTTGATGAATGTTTAGACAAGTTCATATATATGAACAGAGAGAGTGAATGATTAAAGAGTTAATTTACGGATTGGATTTCATGTTATAAAGAAAAAGTTTTCTTAGGTAGTCACAGAAGTTCAATAGAGCGGTAGCTATAAGCAAGATTAGAAAAAAGAAAGATAGCCATGGTTCTAAAGATAAAGTAACTCCCCTATTTGATAGAAGGGTCAAGTCTATACCCTGATAAGAGGGTAGCATGGTAGCCTAAGTGAAATAGATAGATGTTTTAGGATGAATGATCAGGATATGATAGGCAATATGATAAAGGAAATATGTTTTGAGGCTTACTTAGTTCATTACAATGTCTGATGGATGGTTGAGCAAATTATGATGATGAATAGTTGCATCTCCTTGCAGTTGTCATATAATGACATGCATGTTAGAGTATGCCATGATGAATACTCCCATTTTGTAGTATATGCAGGGTAGAGTATATATGGTGAGGAAGTTATGAGAAAATTATGTTGCTCCCATACCATATGATATGCAATAAGGAATGTATTGAGGATGATAGATAGTCTCAGTTTATGGGACGATAAGTTATGATATGATTTTCTGATATGATTTATAATTGGGGTGATTCAGGTTTTTCTATAGGCTTGCGAATGCAGTACTCAAAGCTATTTCTATTGAAAGGAATGGTATACAGAAAGAGTTAGATTTGAAACAGATGACTCTGAGATAGAGACTGGATTCAGATGAGTACAGATCACTCTTCAGATAAGAGTTGGATCTGATGCAGTCTTCTCGCAGTTAGAGCATAGTTCAAATGGCTCGCAGTTAGAGCACAGATTTACATGAGAAGTTATGATGAGGCCATAGCAGCAGAATGCAATGGCAGGTGGTTAAACCATGATTGCACAAGGCATGGTAAGCCACAGTAAGAGAAAGATGAGAAGGAACTCCTAAGTAAGAGAGGAAATAAGTAAAGTCTTGGGCAATAATATGAGCTACTGAACATAATATTTCTAAATTTTTATTGAGATATCAACAAGTAGAAGCGGTGAACCCTATAACTTAGTCTGTTGGTTTAAGATCTTCGGGAGATATACAGAATCGCAGTTAGATTCTGGAGGGTCACATTTAGATCCTAGCATGGCTCCAGGGTCGCAGTTAGATCCTAACAGTTCCAGAGTCACAGTTAGATTCTGAAGAGGCTGACGGTTGATCGCAGTTAGATCCCGAGGTCGCAGTTAGACCTAACCTAAGGAAAGTAATGAGCCATGAGATATGAGTACAATATAGTATCTCTTTGGGAAGATGAATGCCAAAGACGAAGTTAAGGTAAGGAAGCTTCACTAGTTGATAAACTCATCCAGAAAAATTATTTATAATGATTTTCCTCATATAGCCTATATTATATAGACTGAACTTAGTTTTCTTTAAACAAAGACAGAGTCCAAGTTAAAGTCTGAGTGCTGATATTCAAAAGTTTTATAGAAGTATGCCTGAGAAAAAAAGAAGAGAACCCCATATGTTTTGATAATAGAAAAGTATGAGCAGATAAATCCTCCAGATGAGGATAAAAATATTAAAAGGCTAAAGAGACCTAGAGAAGAAGGTCTAAAGTAAAGATAGAACCCAGTAGTTATATGAGATAGAGAATGCTAAGGCTTAGAAGAGTAAGGTAGCCTTCGTCCAGAAAGATGTTAAGGCAAGAGTAGTCTAAGAAAGAGTAATGAAAAAGGGTCCAGTTGTCACAGAAGTTGGTATAGATGGACAAGGTAAGAAAAGTGAAAAGTTAAAGTAAGATAGACCCTGGAGTTACATCAAGATGTTAAGGGGTAAGATATGAAAGAGTGTAAATGCCATAGAAGTTTGGCATATATATGATGAATGATAAACAAAGTTATGAAAAGTTAGAAAGGTTATGAACATTAAAGGATTAAAACCCTTCTGCCAAGTCCAAATAAGAGTGGATTTGAAATGAAAGATTTAAATTATGACTTTGTTCAGGAGAACGATAAGCAAAAGAGCAATACTCTCCTGAGAGGCTGATAAAGTCATAAGAGAATGTTAGAGCTTTGCATTTAGGAGCAAGTATACAGTCCTACAAGATATTGGCCAGGCATTATGCATGTTAGAGTGTATGCTCCTACTTAGCAGTAAAGTAAAGAAAAGAATAACTGCATAAGTCCTCTCTCTGTATGATGTTGAATCATTAAAGATGATAAGAGAAACAATAGAGTTATAAGAGTTTCTATACAAAAAGAGGATGAAGCTTTGCGGATGTTAAAGAATTCTGCGAGATGCTAAGAGAAGTAATAAGGGTTAAGTGTTAGAAAGTATGATGAGTGAGTGAGGGAAACTCCCGAATACAATAATATTCGAGAGAGTTTGATATGAAAGAAATGGACACTACTCTCAAGTCTAGTACAAGGAGTTGTCCATAAGCAAATGGATGCATAGCACAAGATCAAGTGCCGTGATGAAGTAGAAATAAACTCCAATTAAGTTGACTGATACAAAAAGAGTAATGACAGCAAGGACATGAAGCGGATATTGAAAGTACTCCGCTAGATAATAAGATAAAAGGTAAGAGATGGATACCCCAATTCTTAGTCATAAAGCAGAAAGAGATTTAAAGAGGATGTATATTTAAGATTGTTGACTAAGGTACAAGTAAATTTCGAGGACGAAATTTATTTTAAGGGGGAGAGAAATGTAACATCCCTAATTTCTGTACTAAGTTGTATGTACAGATTGAATAAAATATATGAGATGTTTAGGAAAATATGTGGCCATGTTTATGTAAAGAAAAGGATTAATTGGAAGAGGAAGAAAGTCTAAGAGCCAAAGTGCAAAATTACGAAAATGCCACTGTGATGCCCTAAGAAACCAGAAGTAAATGGAGGGCATTTTGGTCATTTCACACAATGGATGGATATCAGAGGAAATTTGATAGTAAATTATTATAATTAATATGAGAATTTATGGACTTGACAGAAGTCAAAAAGGAGTCCTGTAGAATTAATTATGGAATTTACGGTGAAAAAGGACACCGATAAAGGGTTAAAGGAAACATATATAATTTTTAACAGGACTTCTAGGTCTCAGAAAATTATGAAACTTTGTAGAGAATTCATTTTATATTAGAATGAATTTCTAAAAATGTTAGAACAATTAAAATAGGTGTTTAGCATTTATGCTAAGATCAGGGTAATTTACGGATATCGATATGAGGAAAGTACATTGGGATTTGGGCCAGTTAGCTATTGGACCTAAAAGAGGCCCAACATTTCGTCCTAGGCCAGCCCAATAAGGCCCAAAAGTTATCTTGGAGCCCAAGTCCAAATAATAAATAATTTATGGATTTTTGAAAAGAAAGAAAGAGAATAAAGTAAGAATTAGGTGTTGCACATGGTGGGACCCACAAGAACACAAGAATGGCACCCAAAAAGAGGAAGGGTTAGGTGTACCAAGGGAGGCCATGCTAGTGATGTCATGGTGGTAAGGTCTTGAGTGAAAAGTGAAAAGACATTCCAAGATCAAACCTTTAACCATTAGATCAAATAGTTTCCAAAGTGATCTTAGCCTTCAAATGGCACATGACTTTTGCTATAAATACCCCCCCTTTCCATTCATTCTTCACACCCAAGAGCTCCTTTAGAAAGAGAAGTGAGTTCTAGAGAAAGAATGTGGAAGAAAGCAAGGAAGAAGCAAGGGTCTTGAAGGAGCAAGTAAGGTAAGTTGTCTCCTTGCTTCTACCTTTTGTTCTTATGGTTTATGCTTGAGTTTAAGTGATTTTTGAGGCTTAAATCTTGGGGAAATGCTGCTGGAATTTTTGTGTATATGTGAAAGGAATATGAGTTTTAAGTCATAGATAGTTAAGACAAGCTTAAACAAGTTAGTTACATGCTTGGTTGTTGGATTAAGTTGATGTTCTTGACTTTACCATGGAAGAATATTTCGGTTTGCACTGTTCATGATAGAAGGAAATGGAATTTCAATGATTTAATGCTTCCATTGAGTTTATATGATGATTTTGTGTAGGATTGGAAAGGTTTTGAACCTTGGAAACCATTGGAATTAAAGGTTATAATGTTGAAAATTCCTCACGATACTGTTCACTCGCGTGAACAGTGATTTGAATTCCATGATTTTGATGCTTCCAATGGTCTTAAAATGAGATTTTGTGTGGGGGAAAAGTGGAGGAACAAGTATGGGAAGCATTGGAATCAAAATGAGAATTTTTGAAAGAATTATGCATGTTTTTCAAATCTGTCCGGAACAGTGCATAGTTGCTGGAATTTGGTTGTTTTGAGTTCATAAATGGATTCAAAAGGCCAAATTGTGTAGGGTAAGGTCAAGACATCAATTGATTCAAAGGCTAAGTCAATTGGTAAAGATTAAAGGAAGTTATGTTACTTAAAGTAAGCTTAGTGTTCAAGAGAAGTTAGATTGTAATGGTTGGATGGTAATGTGATGTTAGGAATTGCTTGGTGTGCTCAAAAGAGGGCAGCCACATAGCAAGGAAAAGTAAGAAGGAAGAAGCAAAGTTAAAGTGGAAAGAAGTAAAGCAATAAGGTAGTAAACTTACCCTAACTTGTATGTATTGAATGTTATGCTTGATTGTGCTATGGCTTGGTTGAATTGTGTGCATATGTGTATATGATTGAAGCTCTGTTTCTATGATTACCTTGGCCAATTGTATTTCATATGTTACATGGAAGCATGCACATTACACAATGTTTACACTTTCACAAGCAAGCACAAGTATTTACTTTAATGCATGCATTGTTTAGTACCGTTTGCTACTGAGATTCCCCCGAATCTCATCCCCTATTTATAACCCATTACAGAGAGGTCATGTCGAAGTGAATTTTGAGAATGCTGTAAGATGCCGTTATGCTGCCGATTTTCAGACTGAACATAAGGAGATGATACGTACTGTGTACGCAGGTACTGTCTAAGGAGTCTGGAAGTGAGTGGACCTAGTCGGTTCATCCAGTCTTTCCTGGGTACTTACGTAGAATGGTAATTCTCACGGGAATTACCGAATCAATACAAGATCAGTTATTTTTACAGATGAAGTACAGTACAGTTATTTTCTGCCTGGATTATCGGCAGGAGAGAATTAATAAAGTTAAGATTGCTTCCGTAAGTGTACTCTGAAGGGTCTAAGGAAGGATGTTTCAGTTGGAGACTATTAGCACCAGTGCTTCAAATTTTTATCAGCACTTTGCAATTAAGGGTGCTCAGGCAAGAGTAGCCCAATAATGGGTAACTCTTGGGAAGTAATGATAAAGATTATATATGCCACAGAAGTTTGGTGTAACATCCCAATTTTTGGGTCTAGTTGAACTGGGAGGTAGTCTGATATGGGCAGGCTGCTAACCCGTAGTCCTATGGTGGTAATCTGATATGGGCGGATTATTTACCTGTATTTTGTAGGATCCGAGGGATAAGCTAAGTCCTTCAGGATTTAAAGATGAGTTAAGTCTTTAACCTACAGAATCGGGACAGTTCACCTAGGTTCAAAATGAGGAATGGGAGGAATGTCCTAAGTCTTAAGCCTAGGAATTCTGCAGGTAGCTTGATATGGGCTGGCTCCTGTGTAAGATAACCTGATACAGAGGGTTGTCGAGCCTTTCAATTAATGAGGACTCCCGAAGAGTTAAGGGATGAGTTATTGAAAGAGAATTTCTAGAACCTAGGATAAAGGATAAGAAGAAAGTGAGATAAGATAGACCCCAGAATTATGCTAAGATTCTGTGGGGTGAGATATGAAAGAAATGGACACTACTTGTGAGAGAAGTAGAGTTGTCCATGGGAAAGATGTAAAGTGACTTTTGGTCGCGACGAGTAAGTGTCTTGGTCGCGACTCATATTGGCAGAGAGGTTTGGTCGTGACGGATATGTGTGGTGTCGCGACTAATAAGTAAATGAGTTTGGTTGCGACTAAAATGTACTGAGGTCGCGACTGAAAAGTGATATGGTCGCGACTAATAGTGGCAGAAAACCTTAGACGCGACTAAAATGTGTTGTGGTCGCGACGAGAAAATGTTGTAGTCGCGACTAGTGTACACAAAGATGTTAGGTCGCGACAAGAGGATGTTGAGGTCGCGACTAGTGGCTAAAGTGGCTCTAAGCGTATGGGCCAAGAGTGGTGAAGGTCCAAGAGAGATAGTTACCCAGTTAGAGATAGACCGGAGGCAGGATATAAGATACAGGAAAGGTTATCTGGAGACCATGAGGTGGACTGATAAGGTGTACTCATGGGTCCTGCAAGATGCCACATGGCATTAAAGTAATGATTCAGTAAAGTAAAGATACTCGGTTGGCGTGATAACCGAGGAGGCATGTAAACCGAGGAGGTGATCAGATAAGTCTGGGACTTATCTGGGTGGCATTGGGAAGCGTGCAAGGTCTCTTCCAGTTGCCACATGGCATTAGTCTGCAGAAAGCAGATAAAGCTGAGGGCACGCATTACGAGACTGGACCGGTGAGTCAGCATGCTGAGGTGTCCCGGGAATTCAAGCATGTGAAAAATATGCTGCTGAGGTGTCCTGGTGAGTTGGCATGATGATGCAGTAAATGAGGAATTAAAGAAAATAGGAAAATCCAGGAAAAACCAGGACCGCAGGATCAGATGGCATGGTAATTACAGAAATGCCATTGGGAAACCTTATAAATACCCCCCCTCTCATTCTTGCTTCACGCATGGGTAAGGAAGTGAGAGAGAAAGATTAGAGAGAAGGAGGAGGAAAGGAAGAAAGAAAGGAGAAAGGAAGAAAGGAAGTTCTGGCGGAGCTGGAAGCAGAGTAGGGATAGTAGGGTTCTGCTAAGCTAGCCAGGTAGTAACTAATCCTAACTTCTATGTAATGGCTTTGTGATTTGATGTGCTATTGTTTGGTTGGATTGTTGTCTTATATGTTATGTCTGAAGCTCTGCTGTAATGCTATGGTCATATGTTATTAAGCATGGAAGCACGCAGCATACTTATCTGTACACAATCACAAGCAAGCACTTTCACACCGCATTACATATATTGTTATGATTGTTGCTACTGAGATTCCCCCGAATCTCATCCCCATCCATAACCCATTACAGGGAGGTTATGCTGAAGTGGATTTAGAGAATCCTAGGAGACGCCGTTATGCTGCCGAAGTAAAGACTGAACATCAGTATATGATAAGTACTGTGTACGTAGTGCTGTCTAAGGAGGCTAGAAGTGAGTGGACCTAGCCGGTTCATCTAGTCTTTCCTGGGTACTACGTAGAATGGTAGTTCTCATGAGGGGATTACCGAATCAGTACAGTTAAGTTCTTTGTACAGATGAAGTATAGCGGTTATGCTGCCGGAGTTTAGGCAGAAGAATAGCTAGTATAGCTTCCGCAAGTGTACTCTGAGGGTTGTATGGGAGGATGTTTCATTTGGCGTAGATGTACAAAGTTATGTAAAATGAAAAGTTAAAAGGGTTATGAACAATAAGGATTAGAACCCTTCTGTCAAGTCCAAATAGAGTGGATTTGAAATGAAAGATTTAAATTATGACTTTGTTCAAGAGAACGAGAAGCAAAAGAGCAATATTCTCCTGAGAGGCTGACAAAGTTATAAGTTAAAGAGAATGTTAGACTTTTGTGGGGCGGAGAAGGAGGCGTGCGGAGGAAGAGGCCATTGGAGGAGTCAGATAGATGAAAAGAAAATAAAACAGAGATAAAGTGATGAGACGAAATGTACAGATCATCATAGGAATGGTATACATATATATATGGTTCATGATCAATAAGAATATAGAAGAATGTAATTGACGTTCTATCATAATGACTACAAACGTTGGAAACTGAAGAAGTAAAATGAACGGTCTGAAGAATAAAGAAAGCGCGCGGGAAAGCATAGACAGGAAACTGAAGAGGTAGATAGGACGAAGCTAATATGCACCGGGTGTTTATATTTTAAATCGGTTACTTTTAAAATCGGTGTAAAAATTTAATTTTTTTTAAACTGTCTTCTCCTTAGTGACCGGTTTAAAAGTAGGATTTAGATGAAAAATAAACGGATCATCAGCAACGTATGCAGAACAAGAAACTTGTTAAACACATTCATTCAAATTAAACTTTACTATCAAACTTTACATCTTGAAATCTATATAAATACAATATCATCATCTCCTCATTCTTTTCATTACATCAAAAAGGAGGTGGGGAATAGGGAAAGGAAGGTGACCCCGTGACCCCGTGTTTTGGGAGTCAGAATTAGGATCAACAACAGGATGAAAGAAATCATCCTGTTGATGGCTACGAGCTTCAAAACGGAAGGCTCTAAAATGTTGATTCATCCTCTCAACTTTCAGGGCCAGTTCTTCCACCGAGCGTTCTAGGGCATTGAAGCGCGGGATGAGTTCCTTCAGGAACTCCACCAGTTGCTAGAGCAGGGGAGGAGGAGAAGGAACTGAAGGGTTATCATGATGACAGATATTTTTTCTTCAAAATTAGTTCTTTGTATTTTGTGTGGCGGAGAAGGAGGGGTGGATGGGGAAGAAGCCATTGGAGAGTTAAGCTAGAAGATAGAAGAAATGAATATAAAACAGATATAGGAGAAGGTGATCATGATGAACTACTGCGCATGTCTGAGAAGACTTGACATAAAATGGCGGGAAAGAATACAGACGGAGTTAATCTAAACCGGACTAAATATTTCCACATCGGTCACTATAACATCCGCTGTAGAAAGTAAACATTTAAACCGGACTACATTTTTCCACATCGGTCACGAGTAAATACGGTATAAATATTTCATATTATTTACAAAAATACCACTGGTCATTTTTTTAAAACTGTCTCCGCATTGACCGGTTTAAAAATGGGGATTTCGAATGCCAATTTTCCACTAGTGATAGTCATTAAATATCACAAGAGTATATAAATTTTCTCTGAAACTTTTGACTCTTGATGGACCAACCAGTTCCATATGAAATAATTGGAGTGGTCTCTCAGTTGAGACTTCTTTGTTTGATTTAAAAAGGACTTTACTTGTTTCCCCTTTCGACAAGCCCCACAAACAACATTAATTTCATATTTGATTTCAGGTAAATCAGTTACTAAATCTTTCTTAATTAGTTTTGAAACCTGATGCATATTCACATGAGCTGGTATTTTGTGCCATAACCAACTTTCTTCAGATTTGCTAAGAAAACAGTTTTCAGGTGAATTTGAAGTGATAGAAATTATATAATAGTTACTATCCCTTGGAGCACAGAGTTTTACCTTCAAGCTTTGCTTGTTGAGTGGAAGGTCTTTCTTGCTTACTATCAAACATACTTCTTACTCAAAAATAATCCAGTTGTCTTGATTTGCGGTTTGACTCACACTAAAGAGATTGTGACATAATCCTTCCATGTAGTATACATCTTCCACTTTCACTCCTTCTTTGCTTCTAACTTCTCCAATCCTAGCAATCTTTCCGGATTGATTTCCTCCAAAGTTTACTTTGTCGTCTTCCTTATGATGAAGCTTAAGGAACTTCTCCATGTCTCCAGTCATGTGTCTGGAGCATCCACTAACAATGTATTATTTGTGGGCTTTAGATGCTTTGAGACAAACTTGAAACAAAATCATTTCAGTTTAGGTACCCAAAATTTATTGGGTTCTTTTAGGTTAGTTTGGATTTCCTTAGGTATATAAGTGTTTTTTGGAACCCATTTTAATGTTCCATATGGTCCATTCTTCTTGTGATAACATGATGTAGTAAAGTGACCCTTACAGTTGCAATATGAACATAGAGCAAATGAATTTGAAGTATGTAAGGTATTTATAAAGTAATACAAATATGATTTGTTACTTAATTTTTTCTTTCCTCTATGTTTGTCTAAATTAGGAACATATCCTATTCTTGACTTGTCAGAGACACATCTCTTATTCCCGAGTATAATATTAAGGATTTCACTACCTCTAGTGAATTTTTTTAGAGTTTTGGTTAACTCTCTGTTTTTCTTTTCTAATTCTTCATATTTTGAACACTCTGATACAACCTCGGGTTTTACACTTAGCTTCTCTTCTAAGCTTCGTATTCTTTCTTAGAACTTACTAACTCTTTTGCAATTTGATGAACTCAAAATGTAATTCATTATATTCAAAAAGTAATTAATCATAAGTTGGTTCAGCATTTATTACATGTTCTGTCTCTGAATCACTTTCTTCTTGAGCTACAAGACAGATGTTTGTTGTTTCATTCTTGTAACTTTCTTAACTTTTGAAGAACTTTCTCCCAATATTGATAAAACAAAAGCTCTCCTCTTCTGAAACTTCTCTTTCTTCTTTGTTATGTCTTCTTCGAGAGTTGTGGACATTCAGCTTTGTTGTGATCCGACCTTTTGCATTAGAAACAAATAATCTGGTATTTTTGCTACTTTGATGATGAGGCATTCTTCTTTGATTGAAATTTCCTAGTTGCTTTGTTTCTGTAGAACTTTTTGAATCACCTATTTCATCATCAATATCACTTTCTTGAGCTTTAAGAGCAATTCCTTTTTTGCTCTTTTCTTTGATGTCCTTCTTGTATTTTTGTTTGCTCTCATAATCGGCTAAGCTTCCAAAAAGAGCAGTGACAGACCTCATGGATTCTCCTTTAGCTTTTTTAATAACTATGACCTTTAGCTCCTATTCCTTTGTAAGACCATCAAGAATCTTATATACTTGATCTCTTGAGCTATATGATTACCCAAGTACAGTTAAGTGGTTGATGAGATGTTGAGATCTTAGCTCCATCAACCATCCCGTAAAGCTCAAATTCTATTTTGAGCATGTTGACTCTACTTTCTTTGAAGTCGAAAGTTCCTTTGTGGGCTATTTTCAGGGCTTCCCACATCTCTTTAACCGTATCTAGATTGTACACCCAAAAATACTCTTTCTGACTTAAGGCACATGTTATCATATCCACTTTGCTCTTTCAGAACTTTAGCTCCGTTAACGACTTTTATAGGAATGTAGTTCCCATCTTGTATGACATCAAAGAGACCATACTTAGAGGCCTTGATGAAGGTCTTTATTCTCATCTTTTAGAAAGTAAAGTTTTCACCGTTGAAACCTAGAGGCTTCGTGGTAGAGTTTCCTTCTTATAAAATGTTGTCTCCAAATCTTGCCATTAACACTGGATCTCCCTTGAGATGGTTAAATCTTTTCCAAGAGACCTGCTTTGATACCAAATATTAGTCTTGACAAAAACACCTAAAGGGGGTAAATTGGGTGTTTTAAAATTTTTTTAGCATAAATTGATAAATCTTAAAGACAAACTGAAGGGAATTGGAAGACACGCAGCGGAAATTAACTTTAAAAATTTTTCCCATTCCCAGCCAGGATCTACCGAATGTGTTTAAGTCAAGGAGAAAGAAGTGTTACCTTCGGTTTTGAGCTTTGGTCGCGACCTCAGTGTCCACTAGTCGCGACTCCTCGCCTCTGGAACTTTCAGTCGCGACCTCCTCATCTTCTAGTCGCGACCTGTCGCCTCTGGAGTTTTTAGTCGCGACCTACTCTGCTTCTCGTCGCGACCTTCCTCTTCTTTTCGGATTTCTGACGTTCAGATGCCTGTATGGTCGCGACCTCAGGGTGTTCTGGTCGCGACCTTGCTTCGTGTCTGGTCGTATCGTAGAAGTCGACAGCTCAGATCGGCTTCCTCTACCGGTATCCACACGAGCAGCGTTCCAATCGCGAACGACGTGCTAGCGCCTCTTGTCCCTCTAGGGCTTTCTAGAGATTCCGTCCTCACCGTCTCTATCTCGGCAGTTTCTTATCTGCAAACCTTTTGCACTCTCCCTGCCCCCTCTTCTCACGTCTGAATGTGTGTGTAGAGATCTATGTTGTGTGTGGAACCCTAGCTCCTAATGTCAAATATATAGGAAGCTATCGGCTTCTAATAGGGCCGGGCTTCAGAATTAATCTTATATTAATTCTAAATTAATACAATATCATATATTGCATAATTTAATAAGAAACTGATTAAATAAATATGGTTTATATTAAATCCGTCCCACAGATTTAATTCACCTATTTATTTAATTTAAAATAAAGATAAGACAGAATTATATTTGATTTATTCTCATAAATCAAATTTGAGATATCTTATCAATTTGAATTTCAAATTCAAATAGATCATATCCATTTAAATTCAAATTCAAAAATGATAGAAATTTAATTTATCCTTATAAATTAAATCTTACAAATATCTCTTATATTATTTATATAATATATATAAACTAATTTATATATATATAAAATATATATCCACCCTAGATTATTCATTGAATTTAGACATCTCTTAGATTCAATGAATCTGGACATCATAGCTCGCATTGGGCTGTTTTGTGTGCGACCCTGTAGGCCCATATGAAGTTGGCAGTGGCCCAGTTACTATACTGACCCACAAGTCGTAAGCGGTCTCTAGCAAGGCATTACGACTACCCAAAACATATGAGGATCGATAAACGATGTAACCTTTCATACAACCATATCACGTCCCTTTTGTCACACGATATTTCGGTCAAGGATGAGGCATGGTGAACGTCATCCTCCAGTTCCTGACCGTTACTTTCTCGATCCCTGAGTAGTCTGAATATAGAAATGGAACTACCCTTCCATTCTAGTATGGCCATACATTTCTCAGACTCACTCATCGAGGGGCCCAGTAATATCTCTCTACAAATGTGAGGGACAAATTCCATCTTGACCATTCACATTCCTCCGCATGAAAAACCACTAAGCCCGAGCATAGCCTTTATGATCACTCGGTCAAAAGTGACTTTTGACTAGGTCAAAGCTGAGCGTTTGTCATGTAGGAATCCATGATGATCTCAGGTCAAAGGGCATAGTGACATGGCTTGTATATGAGAGAAACTTATGACTTAACCCATGCAGCTCTCTCATAGCGGGTCGGTCCAACACCCTGTACTCTTACATGTGCTTATGACTTTGATTTATATCTCTATATATCTTCAAAGTCATACTGGTCTTATTTCATCTCTGCTCCCACATAGATGACCGACCAGGGACATTTAGGATAAGATCACGAGTTATCCAAGGATTGTCATCATAGTAAACATGCAAATAATATGATAACATGATACAATGATTGGCCCCTAGGGCACAATTTCCAACACAAACAGAGTATAACAGAATAATGAGAATAGAGATTAGAAAGATTTCATCGAATGATAGAAGAATCAATACAAATTAGTTTATTTTGATTCGAACCAATCTTCTTATCCTACGTCTAGTCCCCAAAGGCCTTCTAAGATTTTTATCTATACTCGAAGATTTGGACGAGCTCTTGGTGCCTCAGTACAACAAGTGATCCTCTCAAACACTCCCTATAAGGTAATAATCCTAACTTAAGAGAACCAATCTCTTAGTCTAAAGAATGAATGAAAATATTCTCAATCTCTCTCACAAAGTATATATGATGATGAATACTGAAGAACAAGAATATCGAGGGTTATAGAGTAAATAATGAAGAATCAAATAATGTAATAAATTCAATCGTTGTTTCGTCTGTTGTTGTCTCTTCATTAATGTCTAGTCTTCCTTAAATAGCATTTACTTCGTTTGGTAGCAGTTAGACTCAAGCTTGTAACTGTTGGATTGAAGGTGTCGTTAATGGTTAGGTGAGCATTTAATACTTTGTTGGATGTAGCAAGTTTCTATTGATGTAGCATTCACCATTTCAAACTTTTAGCCTTTTCTGATCACACTCAATCTCAACAGATTTATCAGAAGTTTAAACATTGATTAAGGGTATTGAAAACCTAATAATCAACTCATATTATAAAGATCAAGTTCTAATAAGATTCAAATGGCTTTCTGAAAAATATATTGTATTAATCGATTAACTAATGGATTAATCATCATTAATTCGATTAATATTTTAATTAATGTAGAAAATAGTGAAGGGAATTGGAAGACACGCAGCGGAAATTAACTTTAAAATTTTTTTATTCCCAGCCAGGATCTACCGAATGTGTTTAAGTCAAGGAGAAAGAAGTGTTACCTTCAGTATTCGAGCTTTAGTCGCGACCTCCGTATCCACTAGTCGCGACTCTTCGCCTATGGAACTTTCAGTCGCGACCTACTCAGCTTCTTGTCACGACCTGTCGCCTCTAGAGTTGTTAGTCGTGACCTCCTCAGCTTCTAGTCGCAACCTGTCGCCTCTGGAGTTGTTAGTCGTGACCTCCTCAGCTTCTAGTCGCAACCTGTCGCCTCTGGAGTTGTTAGTCGCAACCTCCTCAGCTTCTAGTCACGACCTGTCGCCCCTAGAGTTGTTAGTCGCGACTTCCTCTGCTTCTAGTCGCGACCTGTAGTATCTTTTCGGATTTCTCACGTTCAAAAGCCAATTTGGTCGCGACCTCTGTGTCAACTGGTCGCGACCTCGTCGTACCTGGTGCTCTTTTCTCGTTCGCAAGAAGTCGACAACTCAGATCGACTTCCTCTACCGGTATCCACACAAATAACGTTCCAACCACGAACGACGTGCTAGCGCCTCTTGTCCCTCTAGGGTTTTCTCAAGATTCCATCCTCACCGTCTCTATTCCAGCAGTTTCTTATCTGCAAACCTTTTGCACTCTCCTTGCCCCTTTTTTCTCTTGTGTGTTGTGTTGTAGAACCCTAGCCCCTAATGTCAAATATATAGGATGCTATTGGGCTTCTAATTGGGCCGGACTTCAGAATTAATCTTATATTAATTCTGAAATTAATACAATATCATATATTACATAATTTGATAAGAAACTAATTAAATAAATATGATTTTTATTAAATCCGTCCCACAGATTTAAATCACCTATTTATTTAATAAAGATAAGACAGAATTATATTTGATTTATTCTCATAAATCAAATTTGAGATATCTTATCAATTTGAATTTCAAATTCAAATAGATCATATCCATTTAAATTCAAATTCAAAAGTGATAGAGATTTAATTTATCCTTATAAATTAAATTTTGTAAATATCTCTTATATTATATATAATATATAAATACAAATTTATATATATAAAATATATAAATTCACCCTAGATTATTCATTTAATCAAGACATGTCTTAGATTCAATGAACCTGGACATCACAGCTCGAGTTGGGCTATTTTGTGTGCGACCCTGTAGGCCCATATGAAGTTGGCAATGGGCTAGTTACTATAATAACCCACAAGTTGTAAGCGGCCTCTAACAAGATATTACGACTACCCAAAACATATGAGGATCGATGAACGATGTTACCTTTCATACAACCATATCACGTTCCTTTTGTCACACGATAGTTTGATCATGGATGAGGTATGGTGAACGTCATCCTCCTGTTCCTGACCGTTACTTTCTCGATACCTGAGTAGTCTGACTATAGTAATGGAACTACCCTTCCATTACAGTATGGCCATACATTTCTCAGACTCACTCATCGAGGGGCCCATTAATATCTCTCTACGAATGTGAGAGACAAATTTCATCTTGACCATTCACATTCCTCCGCATGAAAAACCACTAAGCCCGAATATAGCCTTTATGATCACTGGTCAAAAGTGACTTTTGACTAGGTCAAAGCTGAGCGTTTGTCATGTAGGAATCCATGATGATCTCAGGTCAAAGGGCATAGTGACATGGCTTGTATATGAGAGAAGCTTATGACTTAACCCATGCAGCTCTCAAATAGCGGGTCGGTCCAACACCCTGTACTCTTACATGTACCTATGACTTTGATTTATATCTCTATATATCTTTAAAGTCATACTGGTCTTATTTTATCTCTGCTCCCTCATAGATGACCGACCAGGGACATTTAGGATAAGATCATGAGTTATCCAAGGATAGTCATCATAGTAAACATGTAAATAATGTGATAACATGATACAATGATTGCCCCTAGGGCACAATTTCTAACAAATAGAAAATAAAGGCGTTGCCTATATAAATTATTTTTTATATTATCAAAATATTATTGATTATAATTTTAATAGTATAAATGAAAGTGAATATGTGATACTAGACGAAAGGCGTTGCACGAATCGCGAACAGAAAAGCAACTCACACAATGTAGATTGGGCATAGCACGTGTGGTAAGAATGTAGTACTTTTGGAAGGTTGAAACTGAGAAGCAAGTGCACGAAGCCCAAAACAATTTACAAGCCACTCATGTTGAAGCGGACATTGTAGAGATAAGCAGTAGAAAGTAGACTCATGAGGTGAAATAACATAATGAATCGGCTTAAGTATCAGAATGTCCAGAGGAGTTTTTATTATTCTTTTTTATTAAGGGCATTATACTTTTCATTGATATTTTTTATTTTTTTAGTTTTTTGAGTAAAAGGCAAAATGATATTAATAGGTAATAATAATAAGTACAAAGTTCCAATAAACTGAGGAAAAATAAAAACATCTCTAAACCTATTAAAATAATCAACATCTTATACCCTACATGAGAAAGAAGCAAAAAAGCTTAGAAAGAAACTAATATCCATTCATGAAAGTAGCCTTTGGGTCAAATGGTCGACGTTGGATGCCAACAATAGTGCTTGTTGATTTAATCCACGAATACCAAAGTTGCATTAATATTTGTATTTGATTAAATATAAATATAATTTTTTGCCCAATCTTCTTAATAACATACCAAATATGTTTTTTGTTTTTATACAAGAAAGTTTAGATAAGATTAGCACCATTCCCCTACTAAAGTCAGAGCATAGATTTCAGGGCTCATAGAGTACTTGTAGGAGACTTACGAGATTATCTATTAAAAAAGTCTTTGTGACGACAGCAGTGATAGAACTCGCGTTCTTATGAGATACGAATATGTTCCTTACTATCTATGCTAACTATTATTGACATATACCAAATATATGTTAATGGTGATAAACATTGCATAACATCTTGTTACATTGCATTGCATTACTGTCTCTAAGCATATGATAATTGAAACAAACAGGTTTTAAGCTATTGTTTTTGTATTCTAACTCCAAAACCACTTGATTTCCATGCATAATGCTTTATTGTAAACAATTTTTCAGCGTTTAAGCAACACCATTTTTATCCCTAGAAAGGGACGAAAATCTTGATAGGATTTTTTTATGGAAGAAAATCTCTAGAACTTTAAAAATTCAATTTAAATATAGTTATTGAAAATCGAATTGGTTATTAAACCGATTGAGGTAATAGTTTAAAATTTAGTAGTCTAACTTTAGTTGAATTAAGCTTTACATAATTATAATTAAAATAATATAATTTAATAAAAACATAAAAATATTCTTATATAAAACCTAAAAATAATATTATTTAAATAAAAAGTAATTAATCTATAAATAAATAGAATATTCATATATAATGACACATAATTCAATAAAATAAAATAAATAAAATATCAATATGACATATTATTATGTTTTTAATTTTTTCTTAATGTCATTCTAGGTTCGTTAAAGAGTAAAGAGGGGAAAATATATAAAATATAATTCAATTTGTTAATTTAAAATTTTTAACCAATTTGATCATAAGATTAATTCACAACTTGACTTGAGTATATATCTTTAAAATTTAGAGTTAGGGTGCAAACAAATGCTTTTTTAAAAAGAATTACGCCTAACACCGTAAAATTAAAACACTCGTGAATATTTAAGATGGAGGTAAAAATATTAATACCATTAATTATAACATAATACTATTATTTTTTGTCGTGGGCCTACATTATTGTTATGAACTTATCAAAATACCTAACTCAAAATGTTAAAAAGTGTAAATATACATAAATATCTATGAACTTTTACCCATAAGTTCGTCTGTACCTCTAAAAAATATACGGTCCTTGACAGATTTATAGATATTTTTACATATTGACACTTTTTAATTTTTTTGACTTGAAGGTATTTTAATATTTTTATAATAAAAATCAGAGTTCCACCACAAAAAATAATAATATTAATTATATTTAATAATTTTAGTATTTTTTTTATTTTAAATATTTATAGATATATTTATTTTTCTCAAAATTCTATAATATTAGGCGTACTTTTAAAGAAAATACGTTAGTATTTTTGCACATTATTTGTAAACTTTACCTTGCCCAACTAAATTTTTTAGGACAAATTTTTATGATGATGCTTTTGTCCCTCCCGTCTTTTTCAATAGCAACTGTCAACATTGCGGCTCCACGGTCAATCTGACGTCAACATTCATCAATCACCGTTAACTATATCCATAAAAGAAAATATCGGATACATTCAACGGTTGAAATTCTACCCAAAATTAAAAAAAGTAAGAACAGATTGACATTTTTGCATTATTGTATTTTATAAAAACCAGAAGATTTCTGGAATGGTGTATATATTATCCAGGCTTAAAACTTCTTCCATAGTTTTTTTAGCAGAGCAAACATGAAACCAAGAATTAAAATAGCTTAAAACTTGTATTTTGAAATTAAAAAAGAACAAAAAAAGCAAAATTCTTAACAGAGCCAACAGAGCATGCTCCTGAAGCTATCGGCTACCGCTGATGGAACCGACGTCTGAAGGTAGCAGTGGAGGCGGTGGCGGTGGGCTTTCCCGGTTCCGTTCAACTCCGGCCACGTGGTTAGAAGCACTGCTCAAGGAGGAAGACGAAGAAGACCGATTGGATACCACCCAGCTGCTCGCTACAGGTACTGATAACTTGTCCAGAAATACGGCGTCTTTCGATTCGCCGGCGGCTGATGGAGGTGATTTCGATGCTGGGTCATCGTCAGGTGGATTTTTCCGGCAGAATAGTTCTCCGGCGAACTTATTCGGGAATTCAATGGTTGCCTCTGAAACAGGGTGGTTCTCCAAGTATGGGGTTCAATACAATTATGACGTTAGCCCACAAGATGTCGATGTTTCTTCCATGGCTAATTTCAAACCAGTTAGACAGGTATAGTGTCCCCGTTCACTCATAAAATATTGTCAATCTTTCATTTCTTTGCATTATTTTAAATAAGTTCCATATTTGGGAAAAAATGTTTATTAGATTAACATTGAGTATGCAGAAGTCGTCTTCATCTCTTTCCACGTTTTGGTTTAACTAGACACCTTTCATGATTTGTTGACAGCGATTACTTGCTTTAAATTTTATAATATATATTATTGTGCTGATTGATATTGATACATGCTTCAAGTGTTTTAAATTTAGAATGTTGAGCATACTGGCAAAACACCAGACCTAGACATAGAGAAGATTTTGGAGGATTCAGTACCTTGCAGAGTTCGGGCAAAGCGTGGACATGCTACGCATCCAAGGAGCATTGCTGAAAGGGTAACTTCTTTACTTGTCAAAATGATGCAATTTTTATTTTAAATTAGGTTCTAATTTGTCTTTGCTTTTAGTCCATATTGCCTAACCTGTTTCTACTCTCTTTTTGTATAGGTTCGTAGGACTCGGATAAGTGATCGCATACGGAAGCTTCAAGAACTTGTGCCAAACATGGATAAGGTTATATTTCATTCTAACTTTTACATGTTATAGTTTTTAATTCTGTAAAAGGTGTTGTTGACAATAGGTTCCGTGATTATCACATGCAATGCATACTGGCGAATGGATAAGGGGGATATTGAAATGATTCTTATAATTGACTAGGACATTGTCTGTTACATTTTTGTTCATATCTGTATATTTTTTTAATAACCAAGTGCTTAGTTTTCTATCAAGGAGTCTCACCTAAGAAGTGGGGCTTGAAGGTCTAGAAGGTTTTCTTGCTTGATGGATTAGTCTTTTATGATGGGATCTTTCTTTGAACTTATTTTTCGTAACATTAGTGCTTTTTATTTAGAGGCAAACGCCACGAAGAGTCTTACTCTTGGAGGGTTTTGACTGTTGAAAAAGTTGTAGAGTATAAGTTGGCTTCTGATCAATTAAGTTGTTACCTCTCTCTTATCAGTATTCCTTGATTCGGATTATTCAATGATTTTGTGTTTTCTCCTTTGTTCAGCACTGCTGGGTTATGATGATTTACAACTTTTGAAAATCCCATGTTCTTTTTCATTTTTAAATCATTAACTGTTTTTCATGCTTTTTTATATACTTGTCTGTAGGAAGGAACTAAACGTTCTTTGAGACCATTAGTGGGGTTTCAAGGTTGCAGTTTCATAGGGTAGTCTTGAATTTTGATTATTGATATTGTTAAACTTTTTAAAAAACATGGTATAGCATTTCTTTTATTTTGCAGAAATCTAAAGTTTTCTTTAATCTTTCCTTTTCCTTCTCTTTCTCCTTGTCCTTGTAGTAGTATGAGGAACAGCGTTTTTTCTTTGTTAAAATATGTAGGTAAAGCTAAGGAAAACAGTATATTGCACTTTACAACCAAACTTGTAAAATAGTCTGACTTTGATGGAGAAGGGGAAGCAATATATGGAGTGGTTTTGGTGGAATTAATGATAGATAGGGATATTAACAAACTTTTGGCTTTATTAGTTGAGTAATTAACATTTAAGCATTTACTCATAATGTACATATCTACACATATATCACTGCCACTTTACTTAGGAAAAAATTGTAACTTGAATATTCTTATTGATCCACCTGACTTGAGTCTAGCCAGGTCAATATTTTAGCCAATTGTTTACAAATTACAGCATGCTTAATTTTTTGAATGGCTTTTTTTCCCCTTTAAAATAAGCTCCTGTTCTTTTGCTCTTGATAATGCTAACAAATTGTGATTTGAGTATTCTCTAGTCTTTTCTTTATTTGCCATTTTTGTTTATTTCTTTTAATGAAATGTGAGGTTTTTATTTGGTGATTGTGGAATGCAAGTCAAATGCCATTATACCTTTCAAATGACTAGTTCAGCATAGCTTTAAGGATTGTTTACCTTTACTTAATGTATAATTAGCCGATAGTCAAGGAAATGACATAACTCAAACCGTCAAGACTTGGTTATCTCAATGAGTAAGGATGACGGAATACAGAGGACAACAGACATAAGGTTCCCACATATGGTTATTTCATTTAAATGGTTGAATTCTTCTTCAAACTATGGGAATAATAATCCTCATTAATGGGCTTTTATGTTTCATGTCTCTGCCAAAGATTGTTGATGTAGTTTTCATTTCTTTCTATATCTGGTAGTTGGAATAGAGGCTCATCTGTAATAATTTCAATTTTGGGATGCCAGTCGTTATGCGACCTCAGTGAATAGTTTTAATCATTCTAGTCCACTCCAAATTTTCTTGGGGAAAAAATATAAGTTTACATTTGGTGGGTTTTAAAGGAAAGATGATAATTTATTCGTTAGATTTTGTAATAAGCAAACAATAGGTGGAACGTCAGTCCTTACTGGGTGGTTAAGGAGTTAAAATGCTTTTATGGGATCTGCAATTTTTTTTCTTTTTTATTCTTCTGCATATTCTGGGGCCATAAGATTAGTTTTATATTTATTAATAACATTGCCAGATACCGTGCATAAGAGACATTTGAATACTTGTTATTTTTCTACTCATTCATATATTGGTTTATCGATATACTAGTTGATGTAGCCATGTAGGTTTAGGACATATAATTGAAAGGACAAAACTTAGTTCTATTTGATATATCCATTACACCCAATTCTGCAATAAAATCTTAACACTTGGATTTTATCATAAATATAATTATAGCTCATTATATTTAATTAAATGATGAAGTGAGAAAAAAGGTCCAAGTGTAAGCATTTAATTGGAGAATTGGTTGTAATGGACACAAACAAATGGACCCAAGTTTTCTCTTGATTGAAACACTATCATCTTAAAATATTATTTTGTCGCCAAATCATTTTATAGTGGTACTTACAAATGGACCTAAGTTTTCTCTTTCCTCCAAAAATGTGTTTCTTCTCTCCCCCTCTCTGTTTTACTTTTAGTCAATTTCAGTAGTGAATTTTTCTTCCTCTGGATGATCTTAATCCTTAGCTGATAAAATAAAATACTGAAATTTTCTTCTTTTGGATATATATAATGTGTCATATAACATTTATGTTATTTCCTAAGAAGCAAATTGTTGCAACAAATCCGTGTGAATGCTAGCTTGAAGTGATATGCAGAATGGCCTATAAACACTTTGTACATCTGAACAGTTTTGATTAAACTTTTTAATGTGTCAATTGCTTTATCATGCAGCAAACGAATACTGCAGAAATGTTAGACGAGGCTGTAGCATATGTGAAGTCTCTGCAGAAGCAAATTGAGGTAATTTAAATTTGTTGTGTCTTTGTATCTGGTCCTTTTGTTTCCATTTAGCAAACAACTTATTTATAATGTTGGTATTGGGGTCGATTTATCACAATTGTGATCTTAACTTGTAAACTAGTATGGGTGAGTAAACTAGTACACTTCAGAAGCTTAGTTTTAGGGTGTGTTTGGATTAGTTTTTGGAGAATAGCTTTTGGAAAAAAGTGATAAAAGTAATTTTAGAAGAGAATAGCTCCTAAGAAAGTGGAAATTTAGGGCTCGTAAACCATGGTCTTCCACCCCTAAATCATTATTTTCAATGTAGAAGTACCTTTACCAAAAAAAAAAAAATCAGTTGTTTGATATTTCTTGCTCAAAACCATAGTTTTGAAGGCGAAAAGGACTTTTTCATATATATCCAAACACACTCTTAACAAATGAGTCAAATCCCACTATAACTTCAAGATGAAACGCTAGTGATTTAGTTTCTCTGTTTTGTAGCAATCCGCAATACCTTAATTCCTAATAAACCTCATGCTGCAAAATGCTGCTAGTCTCTCTGACCTTCACACTGCAATATTACAAAATTTCTTTGATCCAACCCATTCTGTGTTGATCTTTGTTTCGTTGAGTTTTATAAGTGATGCAACCAAGACGGTTGTTGGTTGTTTCTTGACAGTTGGATATCTTTTTAAATATAAACTTCCTTCTGTCTTGAATATAAACAAAAAATAACTACTTCACGCTTATTAAGAATATTAGTTGAAAAAGGTTATTCTGTTTAATTTTGTCAAAATTTGAGTTTGCTTTCCTGAGATACTGTCATTTATTGGAGGGAAAAATTTCCAACTACTACTATTTTCTCCTTAGATCTTCATCTCCTTAAATAAGGGCACAATGGGAAAGGGTATCTTAAATGAAGTGGGCAAATGGTACCTTTTGCTTATATATGACACCAAGAAACCTCCCTCAAAATTTGCTAATGGGGAGTGTATATTCTTCATTAACCATTGATTAAATAAGGGCTAATACTATTGTTGATCCTTAGAGTTTGATAGAATTTTAGTTTGTTCCATGTAGTTTCAAATTGTTTTTGGCCCTTATAGTTTCATAACAACTTGGTATAAGTTAACATGGTTAAGTATAGGGATCAAAACTAAAACTTGTCTGGTTTTAATGAGTTTTGGTCCCTATATCATTAAACTCGGATTAAGTCCTTATGAAAAACTATAGGGATTAAAAAACACAATTTGAAATTATATGGACTAAAACTAAAATTCAATCAAACTTTAAAGACTAACGATAATATTTAACCCATTAAATAATGTAAAGTCTTGTTAATTTATGATCTGAATTTTGCTTACGACTCAAGTTTGAGAATAATTATGAATTAACCAACCAGTAGCGTTGCAGGAACTTACAGAGCACCAACGAAAATGTAAATGCACAGTTCAAGAGTAAATTGGCCATTGCTCCCATAGAAAGCTCACCTTGTGCATTATTCTGTGAATTATCCGACTCTTGTTTGGATAAACGTACCATTCAAGCAGTTCGGCTTCTGATGATGTTTTGTGCATTCTCTCTCAAATATCCACCTTATACTATCTGTAAAAGTTCATGAAGAATCAACTTCTCAAGGAAATTCTTATTCTGCGCAGTGTTTTATACTTGACATAGTTGTAAAATTCTTAGGTGCACAAAATTTGCTTAATTCTATGACTCCGCAACATTTTACATCCACTAGTTGGGCAGCTAGAAGAATTACTCTGTAAAATAGTTTACAGGTTCTAAGAATTCTTCATTCTGAAAGGGTAAGTATTTATTTATGTGAAAATTACTCAAGAATCTCAGGTAAAAACAACTTAAATATGGATATGTTTCCTAAATTTTATCTAATATTAACAAGTCATAAGGAATTTAATATTTGCAAATATGACTTGTAAGTATACAAGTTGACTTGTAAATATTAATTTGAGAGCTTGATTTATAAATTACGTAATACGACTTTTAAATATGAACTTTTGACTTGTAAATGTAAATATCTTGGGATTTATTAATATTATATGAAATTTGGGGATCTATTAGTATTTAACTCTTTTCTTGGAATTTATATCTACTTTTTTCTTTATTTTTTGTCTTGTGTTCTTAATAATTTGCTATTATTTAGTGGTTGGATGGAGAGGAAAGAATAGGATTCATTTTTAAGTCAATTCAAGGGCCATTGAGAGAGCTATGCTCTGCTAAGTTTGACTATATTTAAATGTAATTTTATAATATTAGATAATTGTAGAAAAAATATTCTCATAATGTATTTGGAACTTTATTTCACAAGTTTTTGGCAGAACTGTATGTTTTGTAAACAAATATTCTGAACTATCCAAGCATTTTCCTTTCTTTTGCTGGCTTTTTTCTTATTTTTATTTGAGTGGAAAAATAATTTTAAGTTATATATATTTTTGTTATGAAATATTAACTATTTTTCAAAAATAATCTGTAATGTGATGCTCAGATGATAAAGTTTTACAATATATAGTTATTATCAACGTGGACCGAACTGGATCTAATAAATCGATTTAATTGTTCAGACTGGGAACTGGTCATACGTCTAACTACCGATGATCCTTAAACCCAGCAAAAAGTGAATTGGTGAACAATCAATTAAGGTTACAAACTATGAAAATTGGTCTTAACTGATTTTTCTCTCTTCAGACAAAATCTCTAATAACTCAAAACTATGTTATTTTAAGTTTTTATTTATCGTTTACTTGCGTTTTCTTTTGTTTCTTTGTTGGTAAAACTTGGTTTTTCTTTAATGTTGAGTGTTTATAATAATTTATTGGTGGTAACTTCTGGTTAATAATGAAAGTGTATATTCGATAATTTCAGTGATTTGTAATGGATAACAAATACTTTTATTACAATGTTGGTGTCATTATTATGAATGATAATGTCATAAATAAATATTATTTAAGATATTTTTATCTTTTATACATATTTTTAAACTATATTAATTTAATTAAAACTAATCTAATTATAGTTGGACTATTAAATCTTGAACCAGTACTTTAATCTTTAACCTGTTTAGTTTACATCAAATCCAATTTTAAACCTTGGTTATTATATTATAATTGAAAATTTGTACAATAACTAAAGTGGAAAGTTCTTTTTTCTTTGCATATTCCGCCCCTCCAATATAATTGCCATTATACTAAGGGTGGGTTTAAAAACCGTTAAAACCGCGATTTTAAAAAGGCTTCCGGCCCAAATTTTGATTTGAAAAAATTTTAAAATAAACAGCTATATTTATTCAAACAGGTTTTTGAACCATGGTTTCAGATAAGTTAGACAGAGTAATTTTTGGAACAGTAAACCACTTTTCAATTACTCAATTACTATTTTATCCCTATTTTTTTTACACCCTCTCTCCTCTCTCCTGTATCTTTTCCACCACCTCTCCTCTCTCCTCTCTCCTATATCTTTTCCACTATCTCTTATCTCTTCTCTATCTTTTCCACCATCTCTCCTCTCTCCTCTCTCCTTTATCTTTTTACCCTCTCTCCTCTCTTATTTCTCATACATACTATTTTTAGTAATTTTCTAATTACAAAACCCTTTTTTGTAACAACTATTCAAACACCCATTTATCTAAAACTATTTTTTTCCATAATCTCTTCTCTAAAAGCCTTTTTTCGTAAATTATCCATAAACCCATTTTTTTCATAAATCTGTTTTTAAAATTTTATCCAAACACACTAACTAAAACAAATATATAATTTCCATTATAATTGCAAGGTGGAGGAACATAATCTGACCTCGACAGTGAAAAGAAAAGATGGAGATATTTTCATCTTCTCTCACTTTTTCCAATGGAGGAAGCTTGGTCCCTGGCCCATAACAAATGTCATGACTCTCTCATGGAGCAGCATTTCTTCCAACCAAACGAGCTTTTACTGTGATGGACTTATATAATTAAGGCATTGAAAATTGGACTAATTGATGACAATAATTCAAGTATAATGATTCAAATTGAAGTCAATGGTTATTTATAATAATATAATTAAATTAAAATATATAGAATATTCATATATAATTTTAAAAAATATAATATATAAATATAATATTCATATTTAAACTATACATAATCGAATAAAAAAATTAATAAAATATAAACGTGACGGATTATTATTTTTTTAACTCAAAATAATATTATTTTAAGTTTAATAATAATAAAAGTATAAATCTAATATAATGAATCTGACCTAACCAATCAAAAAGTTGGGTAACCAGTTTACTGATTTGACCCACAGACCAAGTTGGGTTCTCATGGCATGCTTATAATGGTTATTAACAAAAACAATTAGTAATCAACGGGGTTGATCCGAATAGTAAGCGGTTTGGTATCATTTAAGCGAGGTCTCGAGTTTCAGCCTTGGCGTACGCAAAAAAATCCCGTTAGAAGACTCATCCACCATAGCCAGGTGCGCGACGCGGGTCAGATCCAGATGTAGTCGGGTCAAAGCTCCGGTAAACCGAGTAGGTAACAAAAAAACCAATTAGTAATAGGGGTTAATCCGTGTAAAATCCTTCTTATTAAATAAATAAAATATATTGTAGATAAATTTGATTTAATTCAAAAGGGTTAACCATGGTAGAAAAGAGTTTACTAAATTTTAAAAGCAACCCTACCATGGTTATAAAAGAATTTTTCTTGATCGATATTTAACATAGTAGAAAAGACAAGACTAACGAAAGAAACTTTACTTCTAGAAGGTTAACCATGATAGAAAAAGATAAAACCACCCTCAAGCACTATCATGGTTAAAAGAGTTTAACTTATGTTGAAAAGGATATCCATGATAGAAAAGAGTGAAACTTATAAAATGAGACTATCATGGATATAAAAACTTTACATAATTTTCGCACGCAAAACCATTTTAGAAAGAACTCAACCCCACTAACATGGTTAAAAGATTCAATCCCCCATTTAACATCATTAAAATCATCAATTCGAATATCCCCCAGTAACGTACGCAAGTGAACAACACCAATACCCATAACGCTAGCAAAATTTCCAAATAATACTCATAATATAGTAAGTAATCCTTGTAGGTCCATTAAGTCACATGCATAATCCTAAAAGGCTCTGGCCTGCTGCCAGCACCCATTATTTAGTACGATCATAGAAATAGCAAATCATCAGAGTATAAATAAAAGTAGGCCCTATAATGGCAATATACATCTACTCAACACATAAATAGAAAGGAGGGTGTTGTACAGTTCAACTAGCACAACTATGCCTCCGGCGCCTTCCCGTTTGAACCAGCAAATGAACTAACTCCTGAAAAATGTTAATAAAAATAGGGTGAGACAAAAGCCTCAGTAACCATCAATCCTACTCATCATGCATACTAATATGTGCTCGTGAGGTGTCAAGTGGGATAGTTATCAAGTACAATATATAGAAAATACATATCATCATATTATAGTCGAATGGATAACCCACCCAAGTTCCTCCCCTCAATCCAACCGAACCGCCTTATTCCCGCCGACCGAACCCATGGGCTAGTGATAATTACCATATGACTGGCCACCCAAAAAGCTAACCGGTCAAGTGTTATAGACCGGCCAAAATCTATAGAGCACGTGACCGGACCATGGGTTCATTCTCCCTCGGTAAACAGGTGGGGGTGCCGCGGCCCCTCGGTAAACAGGTGGGGGTGCCGCGGCCCCTCGGTAAACAGGTGGGACAAAAGCCAACCATCTAGCTTCAATGGAGGCTATACCACGTGGTAGAAATATAACTCCCTCATCACCAATCCCCAATGCATAATTCTCAAGATAATAATATTAATCAATAATCTCAAGCTTGGTAATCAATAACATCAATAAGTATCACAATAAAAATTTTCTCAATTCAACTTTCTAAATCCAATTTCAAGTCCCACAAGACTATTTTGTTTAATAAAATCATCAAGAATAATTTCTCAATATAATCATGTAAATACCAGTAGATTTATATAGATAAAATCACTCACAAACATCACATTAGCACACACAATGAGTGGAAAGTGGTTACCTCTCGCCAAAATAAGCAATAATTACACGAGTCGGGTGGCTCAGTGTATAACAATATCAATCACAACTATCTGGTGCTTTTCTAGGAGTTACTCCAGAACTCCAAGGATAGTCTACAAAATTACCACACAAGAACTATCACTATAGTACTTAATACTACTATAAAATTATTTTAAAATTACTCTAGAATCTTAAAAGGTAATCTTTGTTAATTAATATATTTTTATTAAAACGTATGTACATAAAAAAATAGTTATACATATAAAGTTATTTTCTATTTTAATCTAATGTTATTTGAGGATAGAACTTATATAAATCTATAAGATATATATATATTTAGCGTTGGACCACTATCTAACCAAGAGAAGTTTGCGAATTGATTAGTACATGTTGGTGTATAGGAAAATTGACATACACGGATGGGAGTGAAATAAGAGGATGAGGAATTCAAAATATAAGGGTGGAACAAAAATTTATGTCTGGAACTAGAACCAAAGAAAGAGGAAAGCTTACATTGTTTCTTTATCAAGACATTTGGGAAACGTGTATATATATATTTGGTTCTTTATCAAGGCAACACGTGAAAAGGATTCCCCAGTTAGTGAAACACCTACACTTATATATATATATTCTATATATATGTATGCTCATGACTTGCATCACTTGCGAAAGAAGAAGGTAGTGGCGTAATAATATCTTGGCAAAAGAAGGAGAAGTGGCGTGATAGTGGAAATACTTAGCAAAAGAGAGAAATATGGCGCTACATGATAAATATCAATAGAAAAGGAGAGACTAATAAAAAGAAAGAATGAGGAAGTGTACCTTTACTGCAAGAGTGAGATCAGAAGGAGAGAAAGAGTGATGTGAAGGAAGGAGATAATAGGTGACGGCTCTATAAAAAGAGGTGAGAAAGGGATCTAGGTTTAACCTTTTATTTTTTTTATCTAATATAATCTTATTATTTTATTATTATGGTTATTATCTCTGTCATTTATTAGAATCCCATAAGATATGATAATTTAAAATTTAAATCGCATCTTCAAAATTTGAATTCATATCTAAATCTGAATATAAATCTCAATATATCCCTAATTAATAACATCAATCAAATCGTGGATTTTAATAAAAATAATAGTAGGATAATTCATATATCTTTATTTTTATTGAAATTAATAAAAATATCAAACTATAATGATTTCAATTTATTTAATATCTTTAAGTTATTGGTAAATAATATTTTTAATGTGCTAAAAAAAATCCAATAAAAATTTAGGATGTTACAACTCTCCCTACCTATTAGAATTTTGTCCCCAAAATTCACACACAAGAAAAGCACACAAGTAAGGGAGACACAAAAAGCTAACCAAGGAACAAATTTGGGTACTCGCGTCGCATTCTTTCCTCCGTTTCCCAAGTCGCATCACCTGGTGTGATCCCCTTCCAGAAGACTTTTACTAGTCGAATGGTCTTATTCCTCAATTGTTTGTCCTTTGTATCCAAGATGCTCTCAGGTTCCGCTTTATAGGTCAAGTTCTCACGTAATTCCACTTCCTCCGGTTCTATGATATGGGATGGATCTGGGTGGTACTTCCTTAATTGTGACACGTGGAACACGTCGTGCACATTAGATAGATGCGGAGGCAAGGCAATCCGATAGGCGACTTCTCCAATCTTCTCTAAGATTTCAAAGGGACCAATAAATCTAGGAGTTAACTTCTTCTCCTTTATAGACCTTCCAATGCCAGTAGTGGGTGTGACCCTTAGAAACATATGATCACCTTCATTAAACGCCAAAGGCCTCCTCCTTCGATCTGCATAACTCTTCTGCCGACTCTGTGCTTCCAACAACTTTTGTCGGATAACCTCAATTTTCTTAGTAGTGGCATCCACCAACTCTGGTCCTAACACCGTTCGTTCACTTAGTTCAGTCCAGCATAGGGGCGATCGACACTTTCTCCCATACAATGCCTCATAAGGTGCCATCTGAATACTGACATGGTAGCTATTATTGTATGCGAACTCAGCCAGCGGCAAGTGGTGAATCCAACTTCCTTTAAATTCAATTACACAAGCTCTCAACATATCCTCCAATGTCTGAATTGTACGCTCCTTTTGTCCATCAGTCTGCGGGTGATAAGCGGTGCTGAACTTTAATTTCGTACCCAAAGCCACGTTGAGTGACTTCCAAAATTTTGAAGTATACCTCGGATCCCGATCCGATATGACACTCTCTGGCACTCCATAAAGCCTCACTATCTCATTTATATATAATTGGCTCATTTCCTCTAAGGAATAAGTGGTTTTATATGGCAAAAAGTGCGCAGACTTAGTCAACCTGTCTACAACCACCCAAATAGCATCATATCCACCTGATGTTCTCGGTAATCCCACTATGAAATCCATGGAAATACTATCCCATTTCCACTGAGGAATCTCCAATCCCTGAACTAAACCTCCCGACCTTTGATGTTCTATCTTGACTTTCTGACAAGTTAGGCATCGAAGCACAAAGTTTGTTACATCCTTCTTCATCTTCGGCCACCAATACTGTTGTTTTAAGTCATGGTACATTTTGGTTATACCTAGATGTATGGCATATTTACTCCTATGGGCTTCTTCGAGGATGGTCTTCTTAATCTCCTCATTATGTGGAACACAAATCCTCTTCTTATACATCAGTATCCCCATATCACCTAAGGTATAATCTTCTATTGGCACTTCCTCCAACTCTTCTCGAATTCTTGCTAACTGTTCATCCTCTAACTGTGTCGCTCTTAAGTCTTGATAGAAGCTATAGTCTCCAAGTACTGCGCATAAGGTAGCATTTTCTGTAGGTAAAACATGGATGTCTGTCAATCCTTCTAATAGATATTGTTCATTCAAGCTCATGGCAAACACGTGCACCGATTTTCTACTTAAGGCATCTGCAACGACATTAGCCTTTCCAGGGTGATACTTAATCTCAAAGTCATAATCTTTCAAGAATTCCATCCATCGGCGTTGCCTATTGTTCAACTCCTTCTAGTCAACCAAGTATTTCAAACTCTTGTGGTCACTGAATACCTCAAACTGCGATCCGTATAAGTAATGCCTCCAAATCTTCAATGCAAAGACTACAGCAGCTAATTCCAAGTCATGGGTCGGATAATTCCCCTCGTGCGGTCTTAACTGTCTCGAAGCATAAGCTACAACCTTATCGTTCTGCATCAACACACAACCAAGACCCTTCAAGGATGCATCTGTGTATAGTACATATGGTACCCCTGGGGTAGGAAGAGTAAGTACCAGAGCTGTGGTCAACCTAGTCTTCAACTCCTGAAAGGCAACTTCACATTTTTCAGTCCAAACAAACGGATGGTCTTTCTTGGTTAACTTAGTCAACGGCATGGCAATCTGAGAAAAACCTTGTATAAATCTTCGGTAATAGCCAGCTAGGCCCACAAAACTTCTCACTTCAGTCACTGATTTAGGAGCCTCCCACTTCAACACTGCGTCAACCTTGCTGGGGTCCACCGCTACTCCCTCAGCGGAGACCACATGGCCTAGGAATTTTACTTCGTTCAGCCAGAATTCACACTTCGATGGCTTAGCATATAGTTGATGATCCCTCAAAATTCGTAATGCAATGTGAAGGTGCTCTCGGTGTTCCTCCTCACTCCTAGAGTATATCAAGATGTCATCGATAAAAACCACAATAAATCTATCCAAGTAAGGCCTAAAAATCCGGTTCATGTAATCCATAAAGACAGCTGGAGCATTAGTCAACCCAAATGGCATAACTAGGAACTCATAATGCCCATATCGAGTCCTGGAAGCAGTCTTAGAAATGTCCTTAGCCCGAACTCTTAATTGATGGTATCCTGACCTCAGATCAATCTTAGAAAATACGGATGATCCTACCAATTGATCCAATAAGTCATCGATTCTAGGCAATGGGTACTTGTTCTTGATCGTTACCTTATTCAACTGACGATAATCAATACACAGTCTCATACTGCCATCCTTCTTCTTTACAAACAACACTGGTGATCCCCACGGTGAGACACTCGGTCGGATAAAACCCTTCTCAAGCAATTCCTCAAGTTGCTTCTTCAGTTCTACCAATTCGGATGGAGACATTCTATACGGTGCCTTCGACATTGGAGCCGTTCCTGGAACTAGCTCAATAGAGAACTCGACTTCACACTCTGGAGGTAAGCCAGACACCTCCTCTAGGAACACTTCTGGGTATTCATTTACCACTTCAATATGATCAATCCCCACTTTTGCATCCACATCAATGGAGAAGAAAACAGCGAATGCTTGGCACCCCTTCCTGACAGCTTTGTCCACTCGTGCAACAGACATTAATATGGAATCTCTCGGCATCTCAACAAGTGTAGTACTCATGGAGATAGTTACTAATTTCTTTTTACAATCAAGAGTGGCAATATTGGCCATCAACCAATCCATGCCGACAATCACATCAATGCCTCTCAAGGGCATACAAATCAGATCAATTAAGGACTCTCGTTCCCCAAACCTAAGAGTAAGTTTTAAACATGCATGAGCGGTAATGACAGTAGCTCTCGCGGGAGTTGACACTTTCAAATCATAAGACAAATCAGTCACAAGAAATTTCAATCTCCTAGCACAATCCTCAGATATGAAAGAATGAGTAGCACCAGAATCAAATAAAGCAGATATATCATGCCCTTGTAATAGAATAGTACCTCTGATAAGATTAGGAGTTGCTCCGGCCTCCTCTTGGGTCATCGTAAACACGCGCCCTGTCTGGGTTGATCTAACATTCTGGGAGGGTTGCCCATTCTCGGGGCAAAAGTTGGCAATATGCCCTAATTTGTGACACTTGTAGCATTCCCAGCACTGTCCCCAATGCGGTCGCCCACACTTCTGACATGGGCTGCTAACACTAGGTGTAGACATTACAGACCCTCTATAGGGATTATGAGTCCCACTCGGCTGGCTCCTCTGGCCATAGGTCCTCTGAAAAGGGCCCCTCTGGTCTGGCTTTCTCTGATCATGTCTCTTCTGACCACCACTCCTGTTGTTACGCCAGTTACCTGAGCTCCCAGCACTGAACTGATTTCGCTTCCCTACAGCTCCTGTGGGTCTCAATTGATGAGACCCCCTGACTGGAGCCTGCACCCTCTTACTTTGGTCTACCTCTCGAGCCTTTCTAGCCATAACTCTCAGTTTGATGCACAAATCCTCAAATGACTCAGGCTTATATAGAGCCAACGCCTGCTGCAATTCTGGCTTTGCACGATACAACAATTATTGTGCCTTCCAAAGAGAGTAATTCACATTTTCTGGGCGAGGAACATACTTTACCAATTCAATAAACTTAGTGATGA
This sequence comes from Leucaena leucocephala, assembly GCA_037074615.1. Lineage (NCBI taxonomy): Eukaryota > Viridiplantae > Streptophyta > Magnoliopsida > Fabales > Fabaceae > Leucaena > Leucaena leucocephala. The sequence continues at coordinate 10,022,585 of CM073523.1, read as the reverse complement.
ATAGGTCCTCATGCATATCATCCTGTCATAAGGAGTAAAACTGAAACTGTTTTTCCATACGCAGTTCCTTAGGAAAGAAGTGATCGTAGAACATTTCCTTAAAATCTTCCCAAGTCATCTGTGAGAGATTAGCTGGCCTTACACTGTCCCACCAATCTCTTGCCTCCTCCTCTAGATATGTAATAGCCACTTGCACCTTTAGTGGTGAGATGCAAGGGACAGCTGAGAATATTGTCTCCATTCTCTTAATCCACTTCTCTGCCTCTGAAGCATCAAGCCCTCCCTTAAACTTTGGAGGGACATGCTTATGCACTTCTTTCCAGACTTTAGTGATATCATTCAAAAGTGGGGGATGAAAGACTCCTCCTGTTGTTTCCCCCTCAACGCTAACGTGGACCTGCTCTTCGTCATGGCCCTCACTTGCAGAATAATTCTCCATCTTATTAGGGTTGCTTGATCCCTTATTGCCTGATTCTTGGTTCTCCAGCACCTTTTCTTCGAACTTCTTTAACCTTTCATCGATCACACCTAACACTCCATCCTTCATATGTTCCATTATTGCATCATAATCTGGTTGAGGTCTATCACGTTGAGGCCCACAATCTAGTTGAGGCCTATCGTGTTGAGGTCTACTGCCACCAGGTGCGCTTGATCGAGTTTGTACCATCCTCCCCACCTAAGGATGCAACCCACCAAGAAGTAAACAAAATAATATAGACAAACAGGGAAGGTATGTGTGAATAATGTATATTGCCACTAATTAGTATGATATGCAATGTCATACACAAGAAACGACCTTGAAACTGATACCAAGTTGTAAAATCCTTCTTATTAAATAAATAAAATATATTGTAGATAAATTTGATTTAATTCAAAAGGGTTAACCATGGTAGAAAAGAGTTTACTAAATTTTAAAAGCAACCCTACCATGGTTATAAAAGATTTTTTCTTGATCGATATTTAACATAGTAGAAAAGACAAGACTAACGAAAGAAACTTTACTTCTAGAAGGTTAACCATGATAGAAAAAGACAAAACCACCCTCAAGCACTATCATGGTTAAAAGAGTTTAACTTAGTTGAAAAGGATATCCATGATAGAAAAGAGTGAAACTTATAAAATGAGACTATCATGGATATAAAAACTTTACATAATTTTCGCACGCAAAACCATTTTAGAAAGAACTCAACCCCACTAACATGGTTAAAAGATTCAATCCCCCATTTAACATCATTAAAATCATCAATTCGAATATCCCCCAGTAACGTACGCAAGTGAACAACACCAATACCCATAACGCTAGCAAAATTTCCAAATAATACTCATAATATAGTAAGTAATCCTTGTAGGTCCATTAAGTCACATGCATAATCCTAAAAGGCTCTGGCCTGCTGCCAGCACCCATTATTTAGTACGATCATAGAAATAGCAAATCATCAGAGTATAAATAAAAGTAGGCCCTATAATGGCAATATACATCTACTCAACACATAAATAGAAAGGAGGGTGTTGTACAGTTCAACTAGCACAACTATGCCTCCGGCGCCTTCCCGTTTGAACCAGCAAATGAACTAACTCCTGAAAAATGTTAATAAAAATAGGGTGAGACAAAAGCCTCAGTAACCATCAATCCTACTCATCATGCATACTAATATGTGCTCGTGAGGTGTCAAGTGGGATAGTTATCAAGTACAATATATAGAAAATACATATCATCATATTATAGTCGAATGGATAACCCACCCAAGTTCCTCCCCTCAATCCAACCGAACCGCCTTATTCCCGCCGACCGAACCCATGGGCTAGTGATAATTACCATATGACTGGCCACCCAAAAAGCTAACCGGTCAAGTGTTATAGACCGGCCAAAATCTATAGAGCACGTGACCGGACCATGGGTTCATTCCCCCTCGGTAAACAGGTGGGGGTGCCGCGGCCCCTCGGTAAACAGGTGGGACAAAAGCCAACCATCTAGCTTCAATGGAGGCTATACCACGTGGTAGAAATATAACTCCCTCATCACCAATCCCCAATGCATAATTCTCAAGATAATAATATTAATCAATAATCTCAAGCTTGGTAATCAATAACATCAATAAGTATCACAATAAAAATTTTCTCAATTCAACTTTCTAAATCCAATTTCAAGTCCCACAAGACTATTTTGTTTAATAAAATCATCAAGAATAATTTCTCAATATAATCATGTAAATACCAGTAGATTTATATAGATAAAATCACTCACAAACATCACATTAGCACACACAATGAGTGGAAAGTGGTTACCTCTCGCCAAAATAAGCAATAATTACACGAGTCGGGTGGCTCAGTGTATAACAATATCAATCACAACTATCTGGTGCTTTTCTAGGAGTTACTCCAGAACTCCAAGGATAGTCTACAAAATTACCACACAAGAACTATCACTATAGTACTTAATACTACTATAAAATTATTTTAAAATTACTCTAGAATCTTAAAAGGTAATCTTTGTTAATTAATATATTTTTATTAAAACGTATGTACATAAAAAAATAGTTATACATATAAAGTTATTTTCTATTTTAATCTAATGTTATTTGAGGATAGAACTTATATAAATCTATAAGATATATATATATTTAGCGTTGGACCACTATCTAACCAAGAGAAGTTTGCGAATTGATTAGTACATGTTGGTGTATAGGAAAATTGACATACACGGATGGGAGTGAAATAAGAGGATGAGGAATTCAAAATATAAGGGTGGAACAAAAATTTATGTCTGGAACTAGAACCAAAGAAAGAGGAAAGCTTACATTGTTTCTTTATCAAGACATTTGGGAAACGTGTATATATATATTTGGTTCTTTATCAAGGCAACACGTGAAAAGGATTCCCCAGTTAGTGAAACACCTACACTTATATATATATATTCTATATATATGTATGCTCATGACTTGCATCACTTGCGAAAGAAGAAGGTAGTGGCGTAATAATATCTTGGCAAAAGAAGGAGAAGTGGCGTGATAGTGGAAATACTTAGCAAAAGAGAGAAATATGGCGCTACATGATAAATATCAATAGAAAAGGAGAGACTAATAAAAAGAAAGAATGAGGAAGTGTACCTTTACTGCAAGAGTGAGATCAGAAGGAGAGAAAGAGTGATGTGAAGGAAGGAGATAATAGGTGATGGCTCTATAAAAAGAGGTGAGAAAGGGATCTAGGTTTAACCTTTTATTTTTTTTATCTAATATAATCTTATTATTTTATTATTATGGTTATTATCTCTGTCATTTATTAGAATCCCATAAGATATGATAATTTAAAATTTAAATCGCATCTTCAAAATTTGAATTCATATCTAAATCTGAATATAAATCTCAATATATCCCTAATTAATAACATCAATCAAATCGTGGATTTTAATAAAAATAATAGTAGGATAATTCATATATCTTTATTTTTATTGAAATTAATAAAAATATCAAACTATAATGATTTCAATTTATTTAATATCTTTAAGTTATTGGTAAATAATATTTTTAATGTGCTAAAAAAATCCAATAAAAATTTAGGATGTTACAATCCGAGTGATAAGCGACTCGGTATTGTTTAAGCGAAGTCTCAAGTTCGAGCCTTGGCGTATGTAGAAAATTCCCGTTAGGAGACTCACCCACCATACCAGGTGCGCGACACGGGTCGGATCCGAAAGTAGTCGAGACAAAACTCCGGTGAATCAGGTGGAAAAAAAATGACACAAAAGTAAGTATATGTAATATTTTTATTATATCATTAATAAAATAAAATAGTTACTAGTGACTACTTATTTTACAACTAGATTTTATCTATTAAATAATTTTTAATAACATAATTAAAACTAGTACTTGATAAAATATTTATTTGGTTTATTCAAATTCAAAATGCATGGTAAGAGACAAGAGAAATAATATATATATGTGTGTGCGCGCGCGCGCGGGGGCATTTGTGGGTAAGTTGGCCGTTAAAAAAGAAAATGCAAATTAAACTAAAAAAAAAAGGGACTAACATACATTATTTTCATATAATATGAATTATACAAAAAATTTGAAAAATAGTAAGGTAGATGCTTTTGAAGGCCTTAAAAGCAATTATAAAATTCCATTAACATAGAAAATACATTTATGATGTACAACTGTAAAGAAACACACAAATATCATCTTCAGTCTTGCACTCTTAATGTGTACTCCCTATGATTTAAAATATAAGTTTTAAATTTTGGATAGAGTGGAGTTTATTTTTATAAGTTTCTATTTATATTTGTTTAATTATTTAATATATTTTTTTATTTCTACCTCTAATTAATTATATATCTTATATTTTTTTTACTTATTTGCTTTCATCTCCTTTTCAATTTACTTCCTCTCCCACTCACCTTCTCCATAAATAAAAGTGTTTTAGGAAAATGAGTTTTTTTTTTACATATTTATTGTCTTTAACCAATTTTTGTTCACTCTTCAAATTTTATAAAATTGATTATTAGAAGATTATATTTTGAACATGAGGAAGTAATATGGAGTTTTATGAGTGATGCTTTCAGTTGAGTTTTTGGCTATCTCAAAAAGAAAAGGTAAAAGAAAAAAATAACAGTCTGACTGTATGATAGTGCCTATGGGAATATCTTTTAAGAAAATTATTTAAAAGTCACTTATTAAAAATTTTATTAGTAAAAAAAATCTAATAAATTTTTATATATAGCGTATTAGTACTCTGCAAATTTTTTAAATAAAAAGTATATTTACTTTAATATAGATATTTATCAACAATAAAACTTTTAATGGGGACTTTTCCTCAATTTCCTTCCTTTTTTTCTGTCCATAATGTGATTCAAAAATTAATCAAAAGACCTTAGACAATAGATAAATTAAACTTGAAGCACAACTTCCCATAAAATATGCATTTTATTTGTAATGGTCATTTTTAAAATATTAAATAAATTTTATTCTATTATTTTTTTTAAATCTCTTTTTCATCTTGTATATTATGGTAATTTACATGTTGTTCAGCCCCACATTAGTCGTACTTAACAAATTATAAGCATAAAGATTAATACCTATAACTAAAGAAATTGCAAAGATCAGAAATTGAAACAACTACAAAAATATAATTAAAAATTAGATAAAATTATAATAACTGGGAATTAATTTTCTCATATTTTATAGATAATTAGTCACCAATGATCAGAAAAGGCAACTAGTACCAAGGCATATATAAAAAGTTGTTGTAGTTCCTTCACAGTTCATGATACCTCTTTGAGAAGAGTGTTGCTTTTTAGCATAATTCTGATTGGATGAATATACTAAAGATGGGGAAGCATCAGCACAAAAAAGGGTATCGAGAAATTGCATTCAGATCTCTGAATAAAGAGGGAAAAAGGGAGCAATGGGATTTTGGGGTATAGGGGGATCTGAAAGATTCTTGAGAATCAAAGTCTGATTGCATCTCTCATGTATATAATTATTTGGTCGCTCATGAATCTCTAGTTCAAACTTTACAATCATACTCCCTATGGTCCTTATTTTATTATAAGATATAACACTCTTAACTACTTCTCATATGCCAATAAATAATAGTTAAATTATTAAATTTATCTTAAATTATTGAGTGTTTTTTTTTTAAATTTATCCAGTTGTACTCTATATTTTCTCATCTTTCTTCTTAATTAATAGTTAGTAACTTATATTTAAAACTAGAAGGAGTATAAAAAGTTATTAATTAATTTACACAAATCAGAAATATTAGTTAAATCATTTAATATATTTTAAATTAATAAATTTTATCTATTTTACCCTTATTAAATAATGTGATTTTCAAACATGTATTTATTATGTCACATATATCTCTTTTTATAAGGAGTAAAAGTAAAAAATAACTATTATTTATCTATTAATTTCTTATATTTTAGACCAAAATTTCTTTCTTACTTCTTAGGGGTATTTCTGTTGGTGCTTCCACATGAGAGTAGGTATTGGTTGTTGGTACATTACAGAGAAGATTAGCCACAAGGCATTGAAAATCATATCATCATTAAATTCATCAAGAAAGTGGTGAAATTGTGGTTGAATTGGTCCAATTGAATCAATTCTTTTATATTCCCTTAATCTTCGTTATAAGAGTTAGTTAATTTTTTAAATAAATTAAAAAAATTAAATAAATAAATTAATTCTAATAAAATTCAAATCCTCAATATGAATTCATATTATTTATTCTCAATCTATCTAAATTAGTCAACTAATTATTATATTTATCATAATTAATTAATTTATTTATCTTCTTTAATCTCTTAAAAGAAGATAATTAGTTTTTATAATTAGGATTAGAGATAATAATTAAAATAAAGGGAAATCCTAATTAAAACTAGCTCACTAAAATACTAATATTCAAATTTAGATCTACACTTCTAAGAAATTCCTAATCAGATCAATAGGATAAATTTAGGATTTCTGAATGTTGCTATAAGATTAGAATGCCCCCTGTAGTTAAAAAAAATTGAACAAAATTGTAATAGTAGGCAGACCCTAATTTTGTGCTCATCATTTTGACGATTACTATAAACTCATCAAATTTGATTTAGACGGTTTAAATTTAATTATTTTTAAATTAATATTTTTTAAATAAAAAATATTTGTTTGAAAAAAATGATAGTTAAGATATTATTTTTATTTTAAATTTTATACTAATTAAAAAAATTTAAAAAAATAAAATAAAAACAAATTAGATTTGGACCATCTATATCATATCTATCTAGACAATCTAAATATAATGAGCTTATAGTGTCTAAGCTGGTTCCAATGGCGGACATGTATAATTGATAAATGCAAACAACCAAACATATTCCTAGCCAAAAATCCCGTGAAATTCAATCCCAAAGCTAAATTGTGGGTGAAAGCTTCTTTTCACTTCACTTTCCTGAATTAAATATTGCACATTCATCATCATCATAATCTTGGTCTCTTTCTCATTTTTATTTGGAATTGTTTCTTCTATTTCAAGCTACCATGTCTTTTGGTGGTTGAGACATTGTATTTGAGCATTGTACAGTTCCAAATTGAGCGTTCTGGGTTTTCTGAGATGAATTATTTCAATGAAGCCGCGCTTGTCTAATCCATATTATTAGCAGATGGAAAACGGTGACGATAACAATTTTATTGCAACGTCACTCTGCGATTTCCTTTTCTTTTTTATCTTCTTTTATTAGATCATAAAAAAATTTGATTGTTTATCAATTAAATCCAAAGAAAAAACTTCTTTATTTTCAGAATAAAATAAAAATTGAATTTTTAAAAATTGTTAAAACAACATTAAGCCTAAACCTAACTACAGTTTTCTTTTTAAACTACAAAGGGACATTTTAATCTTTTAACAACCTTCAAAAATCCCTAATTAGACCGCTAATTAAAAATTTGTTAAAAATGTAGGCTTGAATTTAGATTTACAGTGAGATGTAATTGGGATTTCCGTTAAAATAATATAATATAATTAAAATATAAAAAAATATTCACAGATAATTTTAAAAAGAATAATATTTAAATAAAAATAGTATTAATCATAAGTAAATAAAATATTTATATATAAACCACGTATAATACAATAAATATATTTATTAAAACATAAATATGACATGTTATTTTTTTACTCAAAACGGCATCAATCTAGGCTTGACAAGAGGAGGAAAAAAAATATAAAAATTCATTGACCTATTCAAAATTCTTAATCAATCTAGCTAAAGGATTTATTCATAGGTTCATTTGTCTAACTGGTCAACCCGAATTAAGTTTTAATATCAATTTTGCATACACATACCTGTCTAATTAAACTTAATTAAGAGAAGGAATTTCATCCTCGCCAATAGGATTACAGTTACACCATTACAGCTACACCAGGGCCTTCCATAAATAAATGAAATATATTACAAGCATTAAGGAATGCTTTGTTTCGTAGCTGAAATCAAAGGATTATTGTTGGATGTACATACAAATAACAATAGTGTAAGTATAATAATGCCCATATATATTTGTTGCCCCCTCTTTGATTTGTTTGTGATGATCATCAATTCAGGTCTCTTTTTCATCATATAGCTATATCTATGTTATTTGTGCACAAGATGTTGAACAGTATAATAATATAAATATATATATGAAAAAAGATTATTATTGCTTGAATTTGAAGCTAGCTGAAATTATTGATCTACCTTTACCTCTCTCATAGCATCATATCAGACTTGGATGGCAATCTTTTGAAGAAATTAACAGGCACTGATGGCATTTTGCTTCTGAAACGAGGATGTCTCAGCATGTAAAGGCCAACAAGAACTGCAACAACTTGAAATGGAGTCACATAAATGAAAACAGCCCAAATCAGTGAGAAGATGATGAAAATGGCTGTAGCTCTTGAATCTCTCCAACTTAGTATAGCTTGTGCTCTTTCTCCTTGTGTAGCCAAATCTCCTACAACGGTCTGCACTCTTCCGGCTACGCTCCTCAATCTGTCATACCTCATTCGGACTATATCCGCAGGTTTTCTAGTCGGGAACGTGTCAAATTCCTCGTCCAACTCATCTGGGTGCGCGTTCTCGGCTTGTGAAAGCCGCGCATCCATGTGGGGTGGGTGCCTTGGCCTGAACCGGTAGTTCCAAATCCCGATCACAAACAGGTAGAGGAAAATGGTGGGCAAGATCAATTCCGGGTAGCAAACTAGTATCAAGAACAGAACATGAACAAGGCAAGTGGTTATTGGATTCCTCCAAGTGCAAATGTCATGGAACCATCTACACACAGCAGTAACACCAGAAAGTAGAGACATAATCCTTTGGAAATTCGCTTTGCTTCTTCTTAAACTCCACATATGATAATCCACATCGAGCATATACTCGACCGCCTCGTGCCTAAGTGGCGGCTCGGATCTTACTAACCTCGCTGCGACAATTTGCATAGCTTGGTGACGAAGCCAATCGGTATGCTTCACAGATATGGGTTGAACATAATGCATTTTGGGCAGCAAAGGCCTACCATATTGAGCAACCATATTAACCCATGCTGTGCAAGTAAACCTCAATGCAAGTTGAAGTTCCCCATTCTTTCTCAGGCCACCAGGCGTGAGAACCAATAATGGATAATAATGAGTATAAACTCGGTCGGTTTCGAGAGTTGAAAGCCTGATTCTTACTTTGCCTATTCTTTGATCTCTGCTCTCACTGCTGCCGTTGATGTGGTTGTTATCAAAAACCCCGATTGTGATCACTGTGCAAGGATCATAAACTTCCCAAGTGTACTGCTCGTTCCAGCGAGGGAAGAGCGTGTCAAGGAGAGTTCTGGTCCGGACCCATTTGTTGCCGTACTTAGCGACACAATAAGCATCGGTTGTTCTGCCATCCTTCCCCTTCATAGGCAGCAAATTCCTCGCACTTAGTATGCCAAGTTCAAGATATCCAATGCTTTGCTTCCTCAAATGCTTGGAGGATGGTTGGCGATCACTGCTAAAATGCGTGGACTCATCAAGCACGTGGTACCCAGCTTCGAGACACATTCGCAGGTGAATCTTGCTAGAGAATTTCTCCTTCTTCTTCTCGGTTTCTTCTTCTCCGACCGCGGAAGGCCTGTGCAAATTGAACCACCGAGCGTCGGGGAGCTTGCTGGTTTCATGTCTAGGTGGAATACTTTTCACTGATATGATTTCCCTTCCTAAGATTTCCACATTGTTAGGACCTACTCTGTCCTCTACCGTCACCACTATGAAATCCTCAAAAGGTTCGGCTGCAACAAACATAAGTTCATCATTCCAAATTGGGTTTAATCCTTTCACTTGAGAAGGCCTAGTGAATCTCATTTGACTTCCAACTTGTACTCTCACAACTGCTTCAGGACCTCTTCCTTTATCAGATGGCACTAAATCCTGAGCTTCAATCACTTGAACTCTCAGATAATAAAGCTTTGGTGAGAAATATACCTTCGATCTCGTATTCGCCAAGTTCGTGTGACTAATATTGTGTGCATCAGAATGCCATGCCTCCGGAAACGATTCATCAGCTTGTGTTCCCATCCAAACCGCGAGCATCACTTCGCCTTTATGTTTTTCCCCTTTCTTGTTCTCTAATCTGTACCATTGAGGAGCCAAAGGGCTATCTGGGGGTACCCTAAGAGGTACTTCAGTGAGATCGAACAAAACTCTTCCCACAAAATCATCCTTAACAAGATCCTTGTCCTTCACAGTAACTTCAAGCAAATTTGATTGCAACCTCTCCTTCGAGAAAGCAAAAATCTGCCTCCAAACTGGATTCTGATTCTTCTCCAAGTGCTTCGTTACGCCTCTGTAGTTCCCAAGTTTCACTTCCACATAAGGATCAAGACTTCCTGAAACATCCATCACTGGAAGATCTCTTGCTTTCACCACATTCACATACAAGTAATGCATTTGTTCCACTAAATCATATGTGGTTGATATTTTGTCGCCTCTTCTATACCTTAAGCGTGCTGCCAATGGTGGACTTGTCTCAGTCAATGCAAACTCTGGGTTCTGTTTCGGTGGTACCTGCATCAGCATCACATTCGGTGGTGGACCTGCGCGAGCGAAATCAGCCCTCATCGGTGCCGGCGCCGGTGCCGCGGCGGCGGCAGGTGGAGGTCCCGGGGGAGGATTATGTGGTTTCTCAGTTCCAATGGAGTGAAAAATTCGGACTTCAGGCTCCTTCTTCTTCTTCTTCTCACCATCATCACCACCACCACCCACACCAACTGATCTTCTTTCCTCATGATGATCTAGCTTATTTGTGTTTATCTCTTGCAGAGGAGTCTCTTGCACAGGTTCATCATCTTCCACAGGACTCACTTTCGCTGCTTGCGCTTGTGAAGGAGGAGGAGGAGGAGGAGAATAACCAAAAGAATCATAAACTATAAAGGCTCTAAGAGCGACTTCTCCTCTGATACGTGACATTAAACTTCTTTTATCAAGTGGATATCGCTGAACATAGGACTCAGATTCAGATAACGAAACAGTCTCACCTTTAATTATGACTCTTCCAAGGAAGTTCTGGTGATGGCCACCGATTGAATCAGCTCTCGATCGATTATTGTTGTAGACGACAACCTTAATTGTCTTGTTGGGAAGCTCTCTGGCGTCATCAACGTCGAACACGAGCTTCTCATTCCACTGGGGATTCAAGTCTTTGAGCTTTGTACGAGTCCTCTGCTTCTGCTTGTCAAATTCAACTTCCACAAAGGGGCTCGCTGAACCTTCTCCATCTTTTGGCATCAAGTCGCTCGCATCAAGAACTTCAACCACAAGCTTGTTCATATTGTCACAAGCCTAATTAGGTTCGTTCTGCTTCAGGATTCAGTGAGCGAGTGAGGAATAATAAAAGCCAAATCAATGATTTTGAGTAAAGTAGAAGAAGAGGAAGAAGACGACCACAGAAGAGGAAGTATGAGAGAGAAGAGAAGAGTAGGCGGCGATGCTCATTTTTTTGAGTATGAAGACAGACGCGTTTCGTTGTATAGAGAGAGAGAGAAAGGAAGATAGATGATGAAGAAGAAGAAGGTGAAATGAATTGAATTGGTGTTTGGTGTGTGTCAAGAAGTGGGTGAGGTGGCCACTTCCATTTCATTTCAATTTCTAAGTGCCTGTTTGGCACCACGGTTTGAGAATGAATTATGGGGCAAAACCTCAGTTTGAAAAATTTTCACACAAACAGCAATTTTTGTTGAGAATTGATTTTGAACAAAACCTCGGTTTGAAACTTAGGTTTTGAATAAGCTACTGAAAATAGCTTTTTCTTTGAAACCTAGGTTTTGGATTATCCAATTACTATTATACCCTTACTTTTTTTACACCCTCTCTCCTCTCTCTTCTCTATTATCTCTCATCTCTCTTCTCTTATCTCTCTTTTTCTCTCTCTTCTCTTCTCTCTTATCTCTCTTTTTCTCTCTCCTCTCTACACTCTCTTCTCTCTCCTCTTTCTTCTCTATCATCTTTCATCTCTCTTACTTTTAATCATATCATACCCTTTTTAGTAATTTACCAATATAAAAAGTGATTCTACTACTAATCATCCAAACATCTTTATTCCCAAAATCTATTCTTCCCAAAATCTATTATACCCAAAATCTATTCTCCAGAATCTATTCTTCCCATAATCTATTCTCCAAAAGCTAATCCAAACACACCCTAAGTGGGTACCTCCGTGTCCGTTTCCTTTCGGGTGTCGTGGTGGGGCTTCTCAAGTTCTCAGTTAGGGACGGAAACAGAAGAAAGGCTAGGTCTTTATTTATTGCCTTCTTTATTATTATTATTATTATTATTATTATTATTATTTTATATAATGTAACTTTCGTGAGAGGTGAGTTTGTTGGTTGATTTAATTATTTGTGTGCTGTTTGTTCTGTTTTTAATAATGATGTGGGGCTGATGTTTAGGTGGGAGAGAAAAAACGATACTGGTATTAGTGGTATGTGTAAGATTAATTACTTAAATACGGGGCAACCTAATAGAGAGGCTGACACAGCAGTTCAGTGTTACTGTGACTATGGCAGTAAAATTTCGCCAAAAATCTCAACAAGATATCTTTTCAATTCTAAAGATATAAAAATATATCTTAATATATAAAAAAATAAATTAATCACAAATACTAATTTATGATTTTAAAATTAAAAAAAATAAAATTATCTTTAAAAGTATTTTAAAAAAAAAGATAAAATTAAGTAAATTATTACACTTATAATAGGATTAATAATTTTTATAATAATTTTAACTATTTTAATGAATATATTTATTACTCTATTTAACAACTTAGTTAGAAATATGTAATTTAGTCAATTACTACTCATGTAATATGACTACTAATTTTTATAATGACTTTGACTATTTTAATGAAAATATTTACTACTTTATTTAACAATTTAGTTGTAAATAAATACTTTGATCAATTATTATTCTTGTAATAGGATTTACAATTTTGATAATGATTATGATAACTTTAGTAAATATATTTACTATTATTTTTAATAATTTAATTATAAGTATTTAATTTTTAAAACACTTTCAAGAGAAATTTTATCTTTTTCTCTAAATTTTGAAATCTCATATTAGTACTTGTGATTAATTTATCATTTTATATATTAGAATACTTTTTTTAAAATTTTAAAATTATTTTTTTTTAAATTTCCCCTTTAACCAAAGGACCCTGATGAGACTAATGAGTAAGTAAACTAATTTTCTAATTGATCCTATCAAAAATTTTAGATAAGTAAAGTTTATTTTTTTTTCACTTTACTAAATTTAAAATGACGAATATTTTGAAGAAAAAATCGTTTAGATTTATATTTTAATAAATTTATTTTATTATATTGATAAAAGTTCAAAATGACATTGTTTCTTGTTCAGAAAAGAAAGAAAAGAATATAAAATTTAATTCAATTGATCCTTGTAAAATTCTTAATTAGACCAAGAGACCGATTTATTAATTTATTGGTCTAACGAGTAAATTTGGGTTAGTTTTTTATAATGTGGAATTTGGGTTTAGTTATTTTAATATTATGATTTGAGGAGAAGTCTATCTGACAAAAAGCAATAATATTAACATTAAATCAGATTAGTGGTAATAACCAGTAGCCTTATAAATACCTAATTAGAAAGAAAAAAAAACTTAAGGGGGCAAATGGAAACTTCACGAAACATTAAAATGCATTGTTATTTTTAGTGTTTTGCAGCTTTTGGAAGAAAAGAAGAATTTCCTTTTTATAGGATTCATACCTGAAAGAAATTTACTTTTCTTGGGATCTTTTATTTAAAATTAAATAATTATTCTTGATAAATTTAAATTTATAAGCCGCCTGATAAGTTGTTTTTTTAGCATAAAATTGGAAGAATCTTAAAAGTATATACGATGTCTTGATCTTTTATCCTAAAAGATTAGGGAATGATAATTCTCGTTTTGGGACGATAAGCAAATGCAGTTGCTGTTTAACGAAATTAGACAGATATGAGAGCATCTTGTTTATGAGAAATTCTTATATTCAACACATACCTATACTCTGTATGTTTAACTGGCGAAAAGGTAAAACATGCGATCATTTAGAGCGTATTTAATCCTTAAAGAGTATCACTTTATTGTAGTTCTAGTTACAGCATTTAGGGAGGTATCCTAAATCTTGGATACTTAGGTTTACGCCTGAAGATAATAAACGGCTTGTCCTGTCCGACATTAATATCGTTTAAGAAAAAAAAAATTTACACTGCCCTTAAATCATAAGTTCAACCCTTCTCAATAAATTTTATAACAAAAAAGCTAAGGACACCTATTAGCTAAGAATGCAAATTTAATACTTAATAATAAAATAAGAAAGCTTCTTCTTTTTCGTTGGGACTTACAATATACTACTTCAGGACATATTAATTTTTTTAAATTAAAAAAATTAAATAAACTATTTAAATATAGTATATATTATATTTTTTTAAAATAAATAGTTTATAAATCAAATAAATTAGTTTGATAAAAAAATAAATATAAATATTTTAAAATAATTTTTTAATCTCTCCAAAATAATTAATCAAATCTTATAATTAAGACCTGAGAGAGTAATAAGAAAGTTATTATAATAGAAATCCTATAAATATTTCATATGATTTTAGTATAAATATAAATATAAATTATACGTGGAAACATAATGAAATGACTTGTCTCAAATATATATCCACGGCCTCAATTATGACTATTTAGTTATTTATATTACTATTCATTTAAAATCTATGATTATTTGAAAAATTAAATTAAAATAATTTTTAAATAAATGAATGTGTATAGAGTTTTAACATGAAACAAAAGAAAATAGTTTTATTTAATAAAACAAAAGTATAATAAATGGTGGAAAAATGACTCTCAGTTTCTAGACAAAAATATAAATTAAAAAAATCTTTTAAAATTATTAAATTGATATGAATTCTCATCACTTTTATTTAAAAATAAGTTTGAGCATTCATTTATTAAAATGCCCTTAATTTTCAAGAAATAAAATTTCCCTCCTCATGGTTGCAGATGCTGGCAAGAGTCTCTATTGTGGGTGCAAGATAAATATTGGCAAAATGTGCCCTTAGACTTCGATAAATGTGCGCTTAAACTTAATTATAAATAAAGGCCATGTGACTTCAAAATATTTTGGTGAATTTAAAGGACTTTTTAAAACTTTGTATTCTTGTATGAGACCTTAAGCGATTTTTCCTAAATGCAACACTGCTTTTAAGTGTGTCCTTTATTATTATTTTTTTCTTTTGGGTGAGTTAGAAGTCAATTTCTATGAGTCACTTGTGGCCTCCACTTTCCACTTTCCACTTTCCACCTAAAGTTCAAACTTCAAAGCGGTGAGTTTTCTTCTGTCATATTTTGACCCCAATTACACAAGCCGCTCCGCTTAGGTTTGAACTTGGCAGTTGCAAGATAGTTTATCTTCTTCTTTTTTGCCAAAAAATTAAATATACAGTTACAAAATTATATTCTTGGTCTCAGAAATCTGGGATAAAAAAGAAAAAAATTAAAATTTCTAAAACTTAAATTTTATTTAACAGAGTTCAGTGATTTATATGTATATGTTATAGGGCAAAGTAACTTGATCTAAAATATAGGACAAAGCTAAGATAGAGCTTTTTTTTAAAAAAAAAATCGCGCCCCTTCTTTTATTGTTGTTCTCATAATTATTTTTTTCACAAGAATTTATATGCTTTTAATTCTAATAGGGCATCTCATTATGAACATTAATCTCAACAAAGAACAAAATTATGAAGCTACATAATATTCTGTAAGTTCAAGAATGTCAACCACTATTTTTAAAAAAATTTGAACTATTTAATTTACCTTATGATTAGGATCAAGGACGGTTCAGTAGATTCTTCTTGTGGACGGATTAGAATCATTTGCATAATCAATGAAGAATTATTTATAATTTTGAGTTGGCTTGCAATGAAATAAACATACGTCAATGATTTACAACACACAGTATGAGAAACAAAATTATATTCTTTTTTATTTAAAAATTAAAATAGTAAGAATCACTATTTTCCCCCATGATAAAATAGCAAAACTAGACAACTAGGTAAGTATGGTCAATTAAATATGGTTCTCCATGTGAATGACAATTATGCGTGAAAGCTTCGATGCAAAGAGCGTTTTTTCCGTTTTTTGTTTTCTTTTAATTTCTTTTCTCTCTCTCTTTTTTTTTATTGGAGGGTATGGGCGTCCTCCAACAATAATTCTTGCTAGTAGTAGTAGTATTTTATAATGTCTACATTATTGAGCGGATATCATTTAGTCTCAATGAAATAAATTACATACCGAGGAAGATGGCTTTTATGATTTTACCACATAATGTCGTTTGACTATATATTGTTATTAACTTATAATATATTTCCTCCAATTTAATATATAAAAAGTTATTAATAAATTCACATAACCTAAATAATACTAATTAGGTCATTTAATATGCCTTAAATCAATTAAATTTACTTATTTTATCTTTATTAAAAAATATTATTCCTAAATATATATTTATTATCTGTTACATTTTTCTCTTTAATAATAGGTAAAAGTGAAAAATAATTATTAATTATTTTATCAACCTCCTATAATTTGGACTAAAATTTTCTTTTAGAAGACTTATTATATATTATATTAGAGGGAGTATATATATATATATATATATATATATATATATTTGCCAACATTAACTTGTATACAAAACTTGTAAAAAGAAGAACTTGCCATGAAACAACATAGATTAAACACCAATAAACAAGGTATGAAACAATAAAAAAGCATGGTAATAAAAATTGAAATGGTAATTGAATAAGTTGAATCAGTAGTTTAAAAGTCAGTAGTCTAATTGTAGTTAAATTACAGTCAATCTAATTATAATTAAAATAATCTAATTAAATTAAAATATAAAAAATATTTATATATAATATGGTAAAGAGTAATATTTAAATAAAAAAAGACATTAACGTAAATAGATTTTTTATATATAAATCATATATAATTTAATAAACAAAGTTATTAAAGCATGAATTTGTTACTGTTATTTTTTTAAAACTTAAAACAATACTATTTTAGGCATAAAGAGAGAAAAATATATAAATTTAACTCGATTAACCTGTTTAAAATTTTTTATCGAACTAGTTAAGGGACTCATTTACTAGTCTAATTACTTGACTTGGGTTAAGTTTTAATATCATATAAAACTTAAATCGGTATTTTGAAATGCACAAATGACATAGAAGTTCTTTGTATTAGAATAGAATTTCAAAATTTGATAAAACGACGGTACTGCGCCTCACATGAGAAAAAAACTCACCTTTCTTAGTCCCTAGCTAGCAATGGCTATTACCAACAACCAGATCCCCTATAACAATTGTCAAATTGCCAGAGCTCTAGAAAAGGCTGCCAAAAATTTGACGTCGGTGGTTAGAGAATTGTTTGCGAAGGTTGGTAAACGTGGGATTTAATCCCACCATATTTGGTTCCAGAAATATATACAACCATTGAGCCACCAAAAACTTCCTAATGATATGGTGCAAAATAATATACTCCCTTACTCCTAAATATAGGGCGTAGCTGAAAAGTAAATTTTATTTTTTAATATAATTTTTTTTCTATTTTATTTTATATTTATTATTTTTTAAACTAATTTAATTAATTTTTAAATTGATATATAATTTAATATTCATCAGTTATTAATATAATATATATTTAACTAATTTGATTATATTAAAAAAATTAGTTAATATGACATATTTTTTTTAAAATACCATAATCATCTTCCTTAACTCCTTCATTCTCTCTCTTACTTTGTTATTATTGAGGGAGTATCAATAGATATAATTTAAAAAAAATTAATAAATTTATGAAATATGTTTTATATTTAGAATAAAAATCAACTCCTCAATTAGCTCATATATTAAGGATTGGAGGAGTATTACACAAAAGTATTTTAGAAAAATCATGTTATCACAATAACTATTTTTAAAGATACAATTAGTATCTTAAAATATTTATTGGTACAATTATCACTTTAAATTATTTAAACTAGGCCAATTATCATCCTTAGTTGACGGAAGCTTAACCTCAATTACTGTTCATCATATTCCTCGCACCAAGACACCACTGAGACACTTGAGCGACTATTTTTCTCCTCTTTCATTTAAAGGATGATTCAAAGATGGTTTTGCAACGCACTTAGATAAGGTGATTTCTCCATGGAACTCAAATATCTGAACCATTTTACCTTGATAGAGAACTGTGGGATGATAAGCACCTATGAGGACGTTGATCGAAATTCGTCGCCGTTGATCTTAGTGCTCAGCATCTCATTGTCGTCACTGTCCCCAGCACTCCTCGCCGTCATCATCTCCGACATCCCAAGCCTTTTCGATCTCCAACCCAAGTTTCTTTGATATGTGTTAGAAGGTTGAATTAATTAGGTGATTAGTGTTAATCACTTGGTTACTAGATGACCCTAATTCTATATAAAGGTCCTAGTCTATTGGTTAAGGGTGTGAGATTATGTAATCTTCACCATAGAGAAGGAGAGGGTAATTTGGGTCTATCCTCAAAGTCCCCAAGTGGGGTTGGTTTATCTCCCTCAAGTGAGGGTAGATTAGTGAGAAAACCCAAGTGGGTTATCATAATTGTAATGAGCACTTTGTTCTTGAATTAATGAAGATGATGATATTATTCTTCAATTAACAAAGTTAACATGGTATCAAAGCCTATGTATCTTTGGGCCAGTCCTTCTCGTTGAGGTTCATGGAGATTAAAGATCGTCTTGTTCAAAAGCTCTGATCACTTTGGTTTCTTTTGGGACTCCATTTTTGGGGATCCCCTGCTAAAGCATCATAAAGCTCAAAGCGACCTCTTCTTGCACTTGCTCAATCTCAAGAACAGAAGAGGAAAGATTGGAGAAGGACAGAGATGAGGTGGTGGTAGTTCTTGTTCTCTTGGATCTTGTTCTTGTTCTTGTTCTTGGTCTGGGAGCTTCGTTGTCAGACTGGCTATCCATGACGGTCCATGAATCTTGATCATCCATTGATCCAGCGTGATAATCGCGTTGCCATTGTTGGAACACTGATCCATTGTTGCTGCAAGGACATCTTGTTTTTCATCTTCTGCAAATGCTTCCGTTTTCTCCGGCGAATCGCCTTCTTGCACAGCCCAGCCGGAAGCCTGTACACCGCCAACACCAATATGTTGACCACCGCGCACGGACAGCAGCAACACACCGCGGCGCACTAGCTGTGATTGCGGCACCAATTGCCGAGTCATCAAGGATGAGATGAAGATTGTTCTGGAGATGGAGAAGGTCATAGAGATTTTTGGAGAAGAAGGTCTTGAAATTATGGAGGAATTACGCAAGAATCCAGCAAAGGCTTTGCCTGTGATTATGCAACGCCTGAAAAAGATACTAAAGCCAATTATTATACTACGCAACAGCTTCTTCTGGATCTGGTATTTTTCACACGTGCTCAAAGCAATCGATTTTGCATCAGTCCAGAGTGCTCTCCACGTATTCCATTGCTTTCTTTTTCACATATTCAATCCGTTCTTTGTCACCTTGGGACTTCTCATATTCAAGATACTTTTTGAACAAGAATTTCATCTTTTTAGGAAGGAGGCTCAGACTAATTGCCCTCTCAAACAATGCACGAATTACATCCGAATCTTGCAGTTGAATTTCCTGGTCAAGATAAACACTCCACAAGTCTGTTCTCTTTGGGTATTCCCGTAATATTCCTTTAAACATGGATCGTCCCCTATCAGGTACCCCAGCTTTAAATTCAAGAATTGCTGTATGTGAAATGAACTTAATATGCTTATATCGGGGAAGGCTCAATACAGCACGACTAACAGCAGACTTAATTCCATCCTGGTTATGTGGTGATTTGGATATACTTGGAGAATGTCTTGGAGCTCATAATGAGGAAGCTAGAGTCAATGAACATAGAATATGTGACAGCACTTGTGGAAGATGGTGGAGTTACAGTTGATCAGCTCTTCTTCCATGATCCAGATGGCTACATGATAGAAATATGCAATTGTCACAATCTCCCTATGCTGCCACTTTCCTCTTGCCCTCTCAAGCTTCCTAGCAACTTTGAGAAACGTCAGGAACCATCTTTCTACGGTGAGAGGGACATGAAGATGAACTGCTCTGCTGAGGTTGCTTTGATGATGATGGAGAATTTGATTTCAAACATGCTGAAGATCTCAATATGATGATTTTTCAAAATTTGTGCAATAGGCTATTATAGTGAATTGTTTTCTCAATGTTTGGTTTAATTCACCTTACTCCCTTGTGTGTTGTGTTGACAAGTTGAACACCTAGAGTTAAGGAGTATCAACTTGAGCGGGGGTGTTAGAAGGTTGAATTAATTAGGTGATTAGTGTTAATCACTTGATTACTAGATGACCCTAATTCTATATAAAGGTCCTAGTCTATTGGTTAAGGGTGTGAGATTATGTAATCTTCACCATAGAGAAGGAGAGGGTAACTTGGGTCTCTCCTCAAAGTCCCTAAGTGGGGTTGGTTTATCTCCCTCAAGTGAGGGTAGATTAGTGAGAAAACTCAAGTGGATTATCATAATTGTAATGGTCACTTTGTTCTTGAATTAATGAAGATGATGATATTCTTCTTCAATTAACAAAGTTAACAATCTGCATCTCGTTTGCCACCAGTCCTCTGCATTTCGTTCCTTGTTCCTTCTCCGTGTGTCGCATGTCCCACTACTCCCAAAGTGTCTCTAGTTCTGCACTTCGGCGTCCCTTGCTCCTGCTCCGTGCTGATTGCTTTTGTAGCGGCTTCCTTATGGCTCGTAGATCATCACTGTCGTCTCTCATTCTCTCACGCAGTTGCTTATTTCTCAACCCGTCAGCCTTCGTCTCTCATCTAAGAGTGGCCATGGATAAATCATTTTTGCTACTCTAATTGGCTTTTCTACTCTGATCGATTCTTGTGTTTAATGGGTTTTGGGACCTTGAAGATGATGAACAGTAATAGAGGTTAAGCATCCTTTAACTAAGGGGCGACAATTGCTCTATTTTAAATAATTTATAGTGCGAAATGCACTTCTAAAAATAATTTAAGATATTAAGTGCACTTTAATCTAATAATTTATTTAATTTTATCAAATTAAATAATTATCAAGTTTTGAGATATATTAAAGGACTAGAACACCATATATACCATCTAAACGAGTTACCATTATTTTCACAAATACTTGGTTCAATAACAAGTTTAATCATAAATGTCTATAATAATAACTGACTAGCAAATATTCACTACAAAAAAAGGACCCGTGACTAATATGATTAGAGATGGAATTTAGTGACAGATTAGTAACGGAAATTGATTAGCCACGGAATTTTTTCTATCACTAAAATTTAGCGAGGATTAGGGATGTAAAATTCTGCCATTAATTAGTGACAAAAAAATTTCGTTGCTAATCCGCCTCTTGGAACATGCTATCCCAAAATTAGTGATGGAAATTTATTTTCATTTTTATAACTTTTAAAGCCACATGGCACTACCATTAGCCGTGACCAAAGCTTTTACCAGTTGAGTTGAGATGAACCTACAAAACTAAAATGCAATATATATATATTATTATTATAAAAATAAAGGAAAATATAATAAAGACTTGGGATGAGAGAAATAGGAATGACAAGAGAGAATTGGATAGAAAGAGGGGTGATTATTATTCTATCCATTCAAACTTACAATCACTTGGTAATATACATTATTTATAGGCCACAAGTCCTTAAATTCTATAACAAGAGTTACACAAAGAATAAATCTACATAATTGTGAAATATTATAACATTTGAATGTATTAATCATAGAAAACTCCCAAGAGGTCATTTATTTGTAGGTTACATAGCTTTAGTGTAGAACTCCAAAAGACAACCTAGAAAGTTATGGACATCCACACTTAATATTGCAATATTCATAACACTCCCCCTTGGATATCCATAAATAAATACTGTGCCTCATTAAAACCTTACCAGAAAAAACTCTATACTGTGCCTCATTAAAACCTTACCAGAAAAAACTCTATGGATAAAAACCTAGTGAAGGAAAAAGAGTACACAATATATATTAAAGCTGCATCGTTAAAAATCTTACCAGGAAAACCTAGTAGGATAAAATCTTGGTTAAGAAAAAAAGAGTACAATATGATCTTTACTTTCCCTGATGATAACATCAGCTTTTCGACATCACTTTCTCAATAGAGTAGATTATTTCTAATACTTTTTGAGTATATTTTTTTAGTCGAACTATATATGATGCATTATCATCATGTACTTCTTCAACATATCTTCTGGATATATTGAATTATCAACACACTCTTCACTTACTTTATGCACTAAAATCTCAATTTCATTATCCATTTGTGTACCTGCAGAAACTTAATCACTGGTAGAAAATAGGCTTTCTAAATCGGTTGAAAATAGACTTCTACATCGGACTTTGATCCGGTGTAGAAACAGCCCGTGTAAAAAGTTTAATATTCTACCCCGGTTGTATATGACCGGTGT